>VMYD01000122.1:1791256-3090774 GCA_007663325.1 Eucalyptus pauciflora
GAAAGATGAAAATATTAAGGTAAAGACAATGGATGAAACAACCTTAATTCAGTATTTCAGCTATGTTGATTTTAGGAGGGCGGCCTTTTTCAAGCATGACCATGCATTGAGGGATTTAAGAGAGACTTCGGTGATAATAGACATCAAGAACAAACTTTTCACTTTGCGTCCCCTAGGCATATTTCTCTCATAGAGCTCGATCAAGAGCAAGTTTCTCCGCATTCCTCAAATTTACTATCGAAGCTAATCTCTGAATTCTTCAAGAGCAATATTAAGGATATCGGGGACCTGCTTTTAATGACTGCGGATCAATTTAAGTAAGAAACCACTACATCACTTAAGTTTGTGAGAACCAACTGAATCTGTTCAATGCATGACAGACGTACAAAAGGTGGAGGTAACACCGGAATGATGGTGATAATGATGAAGTGGTGGCGCTGGTACCATTATGATGGAGGCCATGAGAAGGGTGGAGATAGTGATGGGTAACCGTGAAGTTGACGGTGATCGAGGCAGCATCGTTGAGACATGCCGTTGAGATAATAATCGTCACACTAGAGATGCCAAAGGAGGACTTCTAGTGACAACTGAAAGGCCAAAAGACCATCGTGCATGGTCGCTGATACGCTTGCTGTTAATGACTCTACAGTCGAATAACTACAAGTTAACTAGTTTCGATCTGTGGCGTCACTTAAACCGTCTATTCTTTTCTTGGGTTCTGAACCCTAGAGGCTCAACGGGAAAGAGCCATGGTCCGTTCAAGAGAAGGTTTCCCCACAGTAGCCCTACCGTCTGCAATTCATAAGCAATTGAGGAGAGAAAAAGGCTCAATGACGTCTACGTACCCGTCATTCCTGTTAATCATGACAAATGCTGCGTAATCTTTTTTGGCCAGTAAAGTAAAAGTCGGAAATTTTTGTCTCTAGAGATCTTGGCATCAGCCTTCCCCCGGCTATCAATCGCTTTCACCCGAAAATTGCATGAAAGTGGGGTAACTGAAAAGAAGAGACCAAGTACAAAAGGTTGACTCGAGAGTCAGCAACATGTGTCCACGTTTTCTTGCTGTCAATCCAGTGAGGCGCAGCGCCACTAATGTGAAATAATAAGCTTTCCATGAAGTTAAAATCACGAAAGGGGAGGGGAAAAAAATGGAAGATCCAAATTAATAATAAAATCCTAATGTACACTTCAAACAAAATGGGATCAGTAAGGCTTCAGAGAAGCTACGACACGAGAATATGAGGGATCACGCACGACTCACGCCTTAAAAGAAGAGCAGAATCACCTACGCACGCCAATATATAACACTCTTTGACCAAATGGCAAAAGATAATCAGAGTACAAATCCAATGCCGTAATTCTTCTGCTGGGGTCCAAGCAGAGCATTTTCTGGATAAGGGAGCATCGTGAGCTGCATCATTATCATCAAATAACCCACGAGTTCTATGCTCTCATTTCTGTTCATTCCATTTTTTAGGATTGCAACTTACAGATAGAAGGTTGATTCTAGCTAAATGAAGACCTGGAACCACATCCTGCATATTCTGAAAGGTATGGAAACAAGGTTTCGATATTTTTTATTTTTTGAGAAGACATTATCATGACTGAAGAACAATGTTATCAAATGTTTAGCATAAATCTTGAGTCAATTACCATCAAGATTTTATGTAACTGCGTGAGGATGACCAGGATCATATACTAATCCAGGAAAATGAATTCTAACTACCAAAGTTCAATCCGATTGATACACAGCCAGGAGAAAATGCAATACTAGCTTCAGAAGTTAGAGCATGCTTCATCGTTGAACATTGTATATGGTGGGGGTACAAGAAAATACTGTGGCAGCTCAAATATTTTGTGATTGTTTTTGCTGCCATTTGACACATGTGGCTCTGAAAGTTGTATATCAGGCCAAATGAGTTAAAGACATCGTCAGTAAGTTTGTATAAAACCTATAAGAATTTCAAAGATTGAAAACAAACCATCATCGAGCAAGATATCGGTAAGACACTGACAAATGTAACATTACTGAACCAGAACCATTTTCGCCACTTAATTTCATATGGATAGTCATGCAAATAGATACTTAAGGGTATGTTCGTTTCGCGGAAAATGGGTCATTTCCGGAAAATATTTTCCCAGAAGTCATTTTCCAGGAGAATGACAATATTTTCTGGTGTTCAGCTAAGACCTAAAAATGTTCCGGTATTCAGCTAAAACCTGAAAATGTTTCGGAAAATATTTTCCAGTATTCGGTAAGGAAAATATTTTCTAAGACTTCACCACTTAAGCATGCATCACTTATTGATCTATAAATCCATCAAATATGAACTTGTCTTTAAAGCCGGGCAAACTTTCTTCATATCTTTGTTCCCTCATTTTCACCAAACGCTCATCTAATCTAAAAAGTTTCCCGTGCACTCTGCTTTGCTAGCTCTGCTCCTTTCGCCTCTTCCAGGATGTGATGATTCTCATATCCGCTATGTTTAGAACTAGTATCTCTCTGTTTGTTCATCTGATCTTCTTTTCAATAGTATTGTTCATTCGACTTTGCATGGTGGGACTTGCCTTGCATGCATTATGGAGATAATACGTTGTGTCTTCGGGATTCATATGCCGAAAATGTTGTTCCTGGATTATAACCTTTAAGAGGTGCAACAAAGTTTCTTTTACTGGTCAAGAGAAAAGGCAGCGACCCTTCAGACAAGATGAGTGACTTGTTCCTATGATCTTAGCACGACTTGTTGAAAGCTCACTCGTTGGTGAATATTTTGTACTTGAGTTCTAGGTCTAGAGAGAGGAAGGTAAGCTTGAGAGACTTCAAGATTTTACTACAAAGTTTTAATTTTGTGGTTCAAGACGCAGTCTTCACTTGGGTGAATGGACCCATTTGTTCGTGTCGGCCTTCCTATTTTTCTTGTGGACTTTTTCCTTTTTGTTTTTTGATTAAATGTTGGGAATGACGTATTCTGTTGGAGCAATCGATTGTGGATTGAATCCTGTTGGCTATTGCAAGCTTGTGAGATGATCCAAGACCTTTCACTGCTTATGATAATCTTTATAAAGGACGAGGGATAGTCTTGGTGAATTAGGTTCATGAAGTTTCTATTTGGTTTTTTGAATGGCTTGCGCATGTAGACAATCTTCTGTCATAGTGTTTAATAGAATGCTGTAGAAAATCAGTCTCTCATGGATGGAACTGTGCTGGATTTCATACTTCTGGCATTTTTTTTTTTATCTTAGTTCCTTGCTACCATTTTTTGCTATTTCAAGAGTGTCTACTCGACATATTATGACATTTCTAGCAGTCATTCAGTTTGATAGTAGGATTCAGATGTTGGCCAATGATCTATGTCTTTTCACTTTAACATTTCAAGAATTGGCGGATATTTCAGCAACTATACTTGTTTGCATGATTAATACATAAGTTCTATCAATTCAATATCTTGGTATGTCGGTAGCAGCCCATCTAGGGAGGCTTCCACCATATTGTTAGGACTAGAATTAACACCTAGAGGGGGGTGAATAGGTGTTTAAAGCAATTTTGATAAATTAATCCGAATAACTTAAAACCAACAATTGCAACAAATGAAAGCAGTTAAAGATAAAAAGGATTAGGGATAGAGAATCAAGACTCCAGATTTATAGTGGTTCGGCTTAATCCAAGCCTACGTCTACTCTCCCGCACGGACAGCCCTTCTGGCTGGATTTCACTAAGAATCAATAAGAGTGATTACAATCTCACGCTCTTGAGTCCACAGTGTAGAAAACTCTACTACACTTCCTCAAGGTCTTACTACAATATGATCTCTCTAGCACATATGCTTTTGATCAGGTCTGGATGCAATAAGATAAAGAAGTGAACCAATGATACTCATGTATAACTTTTGGTCGATTTTCTTCCCTGCTTCATCTTTGTCTATCTTCAAGGAACTTGACATTGGTATGTCAGTCTTTTTGCAATTTTCCAGACCGAACTTTTTAACAAGTTCTTTTGCATATTTCTCTTGATGAATGAATATTCCCTCCTTTAGTTGTTTGACTTGTAAACCAAGGAAAAAAGGATAGTTCACCCATCATGCTCATCTTGAATTCATCCTGCATAGACTTAGAAAATTTCGTGCACAAAGTCTCATTAGATGATCCGAATATGATGTCATCAACATAAATCTAAACAAGTAGAAAGCTTTTACCTTCCTTTTTAATGAACAAAGTAGTGTCTACCTTTCCTTTAGAAAAGCCATTATGAATTAAAAAATTACTTAGCCTTTCATACCAAGCTCGAGGAGCTTGTTTCAATCCATATAAAGCTTTCTTCAGTCTGAACACAGAGTCTGGTTTCTTTGAATCTTCAAATCCAGGAGGTTGTTCCACGTAGACTTCTTCTTGAATAAATCCATTCAGGAATGCGCTTTTGACATCCATTTGAAACAACCTGAAATTCTTATAGCAAGCAAAAGCAAGTAGTAATCTGATTGCTTCTAACCTTGCTACTGGAGCGTAAGTCTCATCATAGTCTATCCCTTCTTCTTGCGTGTATCCTTTAGCCACGAGTCTTGCTTTGTTTCTCGTTACTTTGCCTTTTTCGTCAACTTTGTTCCTAAAAACCCATTTAGCTCCAATAACTGATTTACCTTTTGGTTTGGGAGTCAATTCCCATACGTCGTTAATACTGAATTGTCTGAGCTCTTCTTGCATTGCTTCAATCCAGCTTTCATCAGCTAAAGCTTCTTCAATATTTTTGGGTTCTATTTCAGAAATAAGAGCAACAGCACTAGACTCTTCTCGCCTTTTGGATCTTGTTCGAATTCCCTCATTAATGTTCCCAATAATGAGTTCTTCAGGATGACTAGACTTGTGCTTCTAGTTACTGGTCAGTCTGATAGATTGTTGATCTTCTTCTTGAGTAGATTCTTCATCAGTAGCTTGTTGTACTGATTTCGATTTAGTAACTGCTTCAGTGGAGTTAGATCTAGTAGTGTCTGGAGCAGATTCTGAATCTTCAGTCTGTATCTGCTGAACTTGTGGAGAGTCTTGAAATTTGACATTCATTGATTCTTCCACAGTCTGAGTCTTTTTGTTGAACATTCTAAAAGCTTTGCTTGTAGTTGAGTATCCAAGAAAGAATCATTCATCTGATTTTTCTTCAAACTTACCAACACGATCATTTGCATTCTTTAGAATAAAACATTTGCAACCAAATATTTGAAAATAAGAAACTATTGGTTTCTTCCCTTTAAAAATTTCATAAGGAGTTTTCTCAAGAATTGGCCTTAAAAACACTCGGTTTATAATATAGTAAGCAGTTGAAACAGCTTCTGCCCAAAACCTTGAAGAAATTTGATTTCCAATTAAAAGTGTTCTTGCCATTTCTTGTAAAGACCTATTCTTCCTTTCCACAACCCCATTATGTTCTGATGTATATGGAGAGGAGAATTTGTGTTGAAAACCAAATTCATCACAAAATTTAGCAAAGTCTTGATTTTCAAACTCACCTCCATGGTCTGTACGAATGCTTGAGATAGTGTGACCTTTCTCATTCTGCACCTTTTTAGCAAACTTTGAAAAGAGAGAGAAGGTCTCTGACTTACTTGAAAGAAAGTAGACCCAAGTGAATCGTGAATAATCATCTACTATTACCAGACAGAACCTTTTACCACCAATGCTTTGCGTTCTGGTAGGTCCAAACAAATCCATATGCAGAAGCTGCAATACATGATTAGTGGAAACTTTATTTATTAATTTGTAAGAGTTTCTAACCTGTTTACCCAGTACGCATGGTGTACATAGATCAGACTTTGAATAATTGAGAGTAGGCAACCCTCGAACAAGTTTCTTGGTAGAGATCTTGTTGATTTGCTTCATATTGATATGGCCTAGCTTTTTGTGCCATAGATTTGCTTCATCTTGTACTGATATTAAGCACTGAGATCTTTCTTGATTCACATCCAGAAGATAGATATTTCCATGTCTTCGACCAGTAAAAGATTGAGTAAAGTCTTTACTGATTCCAGAGCACGTTTCTTCCTGAAAGTTGATCTTGAAACCAGAATCACACAACTGACTTATGCTAAGCAGATTGTAATTTAATCCTTCAACTAAGGAAATATTATTGATAGAAAAACTTCCAATCTTCACTGTTCCTCGACCAGTAATCCTTCCTTTGTTGTTACCACCAAAGGAAACTTTTCCTCCGTCTATCTGGATAAGTTTTATGAAGCAGCTTGAGTCTTCTGTCATATGTCTTGAGCAGCCACTATCAAGATACCATTTAATCTTCTTTTTGATAGTAACCTGCAATTAACAAGAATTCAAGCTCTTTTTGGTACCCATACCATCTTGGGTCCAGAAGTGTTAGAACAATAGACAGTCTTAGCCCAGCTCTTTTTAACGGGTCTCCAAACCAAAGGACATTCTTTCTCAAAGTGTTCTAAGCTTTTACACTTGGAACATCTTAGAGCATTTCTACCAACAGGTTTTACAAAAACTTTCTGGAAATGATTATTGTAAACAATTCTAGCTGGTTTAATTCTTTCTTTTACCTTCGGAAAATCAATCAGTGGAATAGTTTTAGAAGTCATACCAAGACCTAACTTATCAAAATATAGTCTTTGTATCGAAATAATCTTATCCAGCTTTTCAGAACCATTTGAAAATCTTTTTGATATATTAGTGATATCATTTTTCAAAAGATTATTTTCATTTGAAATACTGTTTGAGTTTTCTTTCACAACAGCAAAATCTTTTTCCAGCTTTTCAAACTTTTCTTTCATAAGTTTATCCTGTTGCTTCAATGTAGAATTTTCCCTTTTCAATTCGGAGATCCTCTTAAGAGAGGTTTTCAGACTAAGACAAAGTTCATCAATATATTTAGAAACTTTAACAGGAATTTTCAAGTTACCAACCTCGAGTTCACTGTCTGAGTCTGTGTCTGAATCAAGGTCTGAGTCTGAGTATGATTTTGCCATTAAACAGATATTGGCATAATCATCGTCACTCTTTTCACATTCAGTATCACTCAAAGTCTCTGCTTTGAGTGCCTTCCTGTTTTTCTCAGTCTTCCATTTTCTCTTCTTTAACAAAGGACAGTTGGGTCTGATGTGTCCCTTTTTCTTGCATTCAAAGCAAGTCACTTCTTTATTAGAATCATCTTCCTCTGTTGACCTGTTTTGAAACCTTTGAGAATTTTGTTTCTTCCAATTGAATTTCCTTCCTTTTCTGTTCAACTTTCTGAATCTCTTTATCATGAGTGCCAGTTCTTCATCATCTTTTGAGTCTTCCTCTTCGTTGGTCTGTTCCACTTCATAGGATTGAAGAGTCCCAACCAGTTCGTCTACAGAGAGTGGAGCAATCCTCTGTGTCTCTCTTATTGAGGTTTTAATGTAATTCCAGTCTTTTGAGAGTCCTCGAAGGAGTTTGTTGACCTTCATATGTTCTGAGATTGGATGTCCCTGATATTCAAGACCATTCACAATTTCAGTAAAGCGACTAAACATGTCAGTTATTGATTCTCCTGATCTCATCTTAAAGACTTCATATTGTCCCAAGAGAATGTTGATCCTCGTTTCTTTCACACGATCAGTTCCTTCATAGGTAATGTGAAGCCTATCCCATACTTCTTTTGCTGTATCACAAGAAGATATTCTATTATATTCAGTAGGGGATAAAGCACAATATAAAGAGTAAATAGCTTTGGCGTCGAGAGTCTGTCTCTTGGTGATTTCTTCTTGAGTCAGAAGAGTAGGAACAACAGTTTCTTTTCCTCTCTCTGATTCTGATGCAACAGCAGGAATGATTCTTTATCAACCACTTCCCATTCCAAAGGATGTTTCGATCTTAGGAATGCCTTCATCTTATTTTTCCATATGCTGTAATCTTTTCCATCAAAGTATGGAGGTCTGGTATTGCTTTGACCTTCAACCAACCATGTAGGCAACATACTAGCCATAGATCTTTTACTTAGAAGTAAAGACACTTCTTATAAACAAGTACACAAGCTCTGATACCAATTGTTAGGACTAGAATTAACACCTAGAGGGGGGTGAATAGGTGTTTAAAGCAATTTTGATAAATTAATCCGAATAACTTAAAACCAACAATTGCAGCAAATGAAAGCAGTTAAAGATAAAAAGGATTAGGGATAGAGAATCAAGACTCCAGATTTATAGTGGTTCGGCTTAATCCAAGCCTACGTCCACTCTCCCGCACGGACAGCCCTTCTGGCTGGATTTCACTAAGAATCAATAAGAGTGATTACAATCTCACGCTCTTGAGTCCACAGTGTAGAAAACTCTACTACACTTCCTCAAGGTCTTACTACAATATGATCTCTCTTTTGATTACATATAATGCTCGAAGAATGATATCGCAAAATAGAAAAGGAGATTCAGACTTTGGAATTCTTCTATCCGCACCCTTCAACAACTAGAGCATCTCTCTTATATACTTCTTCATGCCTTCAATACCGTTGGCACCTTCCAAAGAAGTTCTTCCAATCAACCCGTTGGACAGAATCAATTAGAGAGATCTCGAGCTCTTTAAGGTAAGTGTTGATAGCCCATCAATCATGCTCGCCCATACAATCAGGATCTCGGTTTTCATAAGTAGATCCTTCCAAATATAAGTTGCGAAATCTTTAGAGAATCTATACATATTCCATATGAAAGTAAGATCGTTTAGTGCTGAATCCAGTAGAAAGATATCCACTAGTCGTTAGAATAAAGATCATATAAGATCAGAATAAACGTCGTTCTGGAAACTGTCCATGTGAGTAGACTTTGAAATATAAGTCTTGAGTCTTGCTAGTTTCAGACTTTGATCTTCAGACTTTGTCAATAGAGTCTGTAAGTCTTCAGACTAGACTGATAAAAATGTTTTGTCAACTTCAAAATACTTTAAGAGAATTCATCCAACACATATCACAATTTGGACTTGTGCCAATGCCAAAAGGTTCAAGCATAAAGATGGGAGTTCCATTGCAACATTCTAGTTGCATCAAACAATTGAATGTTCATCCCGTACTTGAACTTCTTCCTTCAAAACTAATAATTCAACAGAAAGACATTGTCCATAATCTATATTAGCTACTTTAAGTACTGCTCAACTGACAATGAAACAGATCCTATTTCACTACACTTTTATCTTTTAAGTCGACAAAGTCTAAGTTAAAAATTGATGACTTCTGGACAATCTCAGGAAACATGACATGTTAGATCATGGTAGCGTCCGAGAGATGAAAAATCATATTGGAAACACATGTCATACACCCAATTTAGCAAGCACATGCTTTCATGTATGCAAGAAGAGACAATTGCAACTAATAAACAAGGAAAGAGATTTCTTTATCGAGAACACTGCCCATGACATATCAGAAAGCATAATTTCCTTTATCATTTAGATGAAGTTTAGCATATTATTATCTGCTGTCCCCTATTTTTCTGGCTCTTCTAGTATTGCCTTTCTTGTATTTCACATGCATTTTGTGTTTCATGATTAATGTGTTCCAATATAGATGGATAACAAAATTCAAGCGGTGGTAACGGGTGCAGCTGCAACGGTTATGACAGTTATCACATTAGTCATGGATGATTATGATCATTTGGAGAATTGCATACCGAGAGAGCCTCATGTGAATTGAGATTATGAGAGAGAGTTATATATGAATCGTATGTTATATAGTGGTGATACTCATTGTGTAGATCAAATACGGATGACGCCGAATGCTTTTTTAGACCTTTGTAAGGTACTTGGTGCAAGTAACTTGTTGCATTCTACTGTAAATGTTTCTATTAGGGAGCAAGTTATGGTATTTTGTCATATCATTGGATATAATGTGAGGTTTAGAGTCATCGGGGGAAGATTTCATAGATCAATAGACATCGTCCATAGATGTTTCAAAATCATCCTACAAGCGATTTTGAAATTATACAAGCATGTGGTGAAAAAACCAAGCAATTCCACTCCTCCTGAGATAAATAACAGTCGAAGGTTTTATCCATATTTTAAGGTATGGAATTTGAAAAACAAGTCTATAAATTGCTTGAGAAGTTTCATTAGTATTTGGTTGGTAACTATATTGATTATTTTAGGATTGTGTTGGAGCAATAGATGGAACTCATGTACGTGCATCGATTCCTCTTGAAATTCAAGGAAGATTTTGTGGTCGGAAGGATGGAACAACACAAAATATATTAGTTGCCGTTACATTTGACTTGGGATTTTTTTATGTATTAGATGGTTGGGAAGAAACATCTCATGATTCATGTATTTTGTCTAATGCACTTTCAAGGCAGAATGGATTGAACATTCCTAGAGGTAAGAAAATGGAATTTACACACATTATTTGAATTGAGATTAGTAACTTGATAATAAACTTATTTATAATTTGTAGGAAAATATTATCTTGCTGATGCTGGTTATGGAATCCAAAATGGCATCATCTCTCCCTATCATGATGTTAGATACCATTTGAAGGAATTCAGTGATCGCTCTCCTAAAAACAAGAAGGAACTATTCAATTTGCGGCATTCATCTCTAAGAACTACTATTGAAAGAGCATTTGGAGTTCTAAAGAAGCGTTTTCAAGTATTGGATTTAGAACCTTTTTGGTTATTTAGAACACAAGTTGATGTTATCTTAGCTTGTTGTATCATTCACAATTTTATTATGAAAGCAGATCCCAATGACTCTATCATGGAAGAGATGAATAAACAAATGGAATCTCAAAGAGAAAATCCAAGAATCCAACTTTCTCAAAGGGAGGAAAATGAGGAAAATAGGATATGGGCATCAAAGAGGGATAGGATTGCACATGCAATGTGGATTAGTTTTCAGAATATTAGAAGGAGCCAATACTTTTACTTTTATTTCTTTTGAGTGCTTTATTTTGAACGTGTGGTTTTCATTTCTTTAATGATAATCATCTCTAAATATTTACTATGTGTCCGTCTTCATCATATTTTTTCTTATTCTACTGTTTAAAGTTGTTACGTAGTTATCATGATGGGTAAAAGTAAGGCACACGATGAGAATGTCAAGTAATTTAGATAGTTGAAGCCTATGGAACATCTTTTATTTGAAATTCTCGCCGATGAAGCTAGTAAAGGAAACATGCCTTCAAGTACATTCAAACCCTCTTCAATTACTCGAGTTGTCAATACAATAAATTAGAAGTTTGGTGTTTGTTGTGAGCCCGACCATGTTGAGAACCATTTGAAGACAGTCAAAAGCAATTGGAAGACGATTCAAACTGTGCGTGACAAGAGTGGATTCAGTTGGGATGACAAGTTGAAAATGGTCATAGCTAGAAAAAATGAATTTGATCAATATGTGTCGGTAATTTTTTTCATCACTTGCTCAGTACATTCTTTTAGCCAATGTTTCACGTGGGCAGTTTTATGTGTCTTTATATACTTACTCAGCATATAAGGGATAATTTCCTAACCATCTCAGCCAGGATTTCTAAACTTTAATGCGTTTGCTAACATGCTGGACTGAGGAAAAAAAAGAGAGCAAATTATTAACTTGTTAGTTACCCCTGTTTCACTAAAGCCATAGGTTATCGTGTTGGTGTTGTTTATGTTTTTGTTACAAGTGCAATGCATAATTTGATATTGACTTTCATACTAGCAATTTATATGCTGGAAATTTTCTCAATGTCTTTTGCTGCTACAATTTTGATTTCGATTGTTGGGTATATCTGGAATGTGACTAGGGTTGGTAAAGTTTGCTTCTTCTCTTTATCTTCTACAATTTAGGCGGTGAAAGCCTAAGAAGGCACCATGTCAGAATGTTCAAAGCTCACTAAGTTAGTACTAGAGCTTGGTTGGACTCTAGGCATGTTACAATGGGCTAATTGCCTAAGATCTTTCGGGGATTGCCTGAAAATGTGATATTGAATATGCTTTAAGACATTACTTCTCGAGTCTCATTTGAAGAAATGAGTAGTAAAGAAATTAGAAAAGGTCAAGTAGTGATAGCATTTTGCCTCAATGATCAAGAAATGAATTGGAATAGTGTGTTACCCAAGACTCTTATGCTTTATGGTCTGTTTTGATCTCAATCTATGCTAGTATAGAAAGCACATTGATGACTTCACTTCAGAACGTTGTCGCAAATGAGTTGCTAATTTTGACATTGATAGGCGTTTTTGAAACCGCGTGCTTTAGATCTTATTGATCTCGCATCTCTTGTAAAGATGGATTGACAATGCAATTTCTATTCAGGTGTAATTGTGAAGGGAAAAAAGACTAAAAGAACAAACATACGAAGGGCTTCAAACGTGTTTTTGTCATAGCTTGAAGCCCAAGTGTTGTCTACTTAATAGCTTCTTTTCATATCTAGCTGTGGAACTAATAATTGAATGAATATTGTGCATTTATAGGTCCATCCTTCTCATGAAAAGTATTTGAATAGAATGATTGACATGTATGATGAGATGGTTGTGGTGGTTGGGAGAGATATGGCCACTGGAAGCTTTGCTAAGCAATTCGGGGACATTGATGCAACGGAAGTTGACTCCTCACCTATCAACTTAGGCGATGACTTTGATGACTTGATGAAGGGCTCAAAAACATCTTCCTCTACTGTGCATTCATAAAAGATGTCTCACATAAGCCAAAAATGTTCCAACAATGATGACATGTATGTTGCACTTTCAACACAACTTGGAGAGATGGCCTCGGCAATTAAGTCATTGACTCAAAGGGATGTCGATCACTCTCAAGTCTACAATGAGGTGATGAAAGTGAATGGATACGATGAAATTACCCTTGGATCAGTTTTTGACCATCTAATTGAAAATGAAAAAATTGGAAAAGCATTCATGGTGAAGAGTGCGACTCTTCGCAAAGTATGGGTTGATAAATTTTTAAGCAAAGGAGATCATCATTAGTGATATATTGTATTGAGCTTTACTGCCAAAAAAACTCGTGTTCTTTCTTTCTTTGTTGTTTTTGTCAATGCTTCATGAGATGGAATTTGATATAAGGTTGTTTTGTATTGGCATTTCTATGACTAGTGATCTTACTGTGGACTTTGCCTTCAACTTAAAGCCTCTGCACTCTTCATTAGCATTTTCTTTATTTACTCTACCCAATATATTATACTCTAATCTCCACGGTTCAAACCATTCAAATAAAAATACCCATTTAAAAGGACTGATGATGCACAAAGTACAAGAAGTGATTCTAATTGTGAATTCTCAAATTGCTAGTTTCAACCAGGAGACTTCAAACAATTTTCACTATGGGAAACAAAAGCACCGATTTGGCTAATCAAATATAGTGACCACATATCTTCGATCGATCAAGAAAGCACCCAGAGGAAAAAAGGAAGCAACTTCGCAACAGAGACCGTATTAAACTATTCCCAAGCAAAAGGGTCATTGCCATTTAAAGGATTCAAGCCCCACAAACAATGTTCAAGAGAATTACCGGAGGAAG
This sequence comes from Eucalyptus pauciflora, assembly GCA_007663325.1. NCBI lineage: Eukaryota > Viridiplantae > Streptophyta > Magnoliopsida > Myrtales > Myrtaceae > Eucalyptus > Eucalyptus pauciflora. The sequence continues at coordinate 1,804,699 of VMYD01000122.1, forward strand.
AAGCAGGTGGGTCCAATTCCGCAACCTCGCTGCCGTTGGCTCTCTCGGCCTGGGCGAGTGCTTTGAAAGAGGAAGGAGAGACGGAGCTTGACGAACATTTTTTAGAGTAGATAAGCATTTGGTGACACTGAGGGAACAAAGATATGAAGCAAGTTTGCCCAGCTTTAAAGGCAAATTCATATTTGATGGATTTATAGGTCAGTAAGTGATGCATGCCTAAGTGGTGAAGTCTTAGAAAATATTTTCCTTACCGAACACCGGAAAATATTTTTCGGAACATTTTCAAGTTTTAGCCGAACACCAGAAAATATTTTCATTTTCCTGGAAAATGACTTTTGGGAAAATATTTTCCTAATGTACATCTAGACCTAGGAGTTCTTGTCTCTAAATTTAGATTTGAGAGTTTAATAATGTTTTCAGAAATTTGATACCCTCGTGCTTTGTTCGGATACAGGTTCTCCGCCTCCAGTTTTAATGATAATTGTAGCAACTCTAGTGTCTCGCTGAACTACGAAAATTTCAAAGATTCAATACCCTCAAGCTATGTCTGTATACAGGTTTTCCGCCTCTAGTTTCAATGATAATCGCAAAAGCTCCGGCGTCTTGTTGAACTACGAAGATTTGTTCTTCCAAAAGTTAAATTTATGTTTATTCAACCTATTTTGGTTGTCTCCATACAGCGATAGTGTAGAGGAAGCCAAATCTAAGTGTGTACCGCCAATTAGCAACAACATAGTTATTGGAGAAAAAATTTCTAGCGTGTACTCATCACTAACCATGATATGAGATCTAGTGATCGGTTATTAATTATTTTGCTTGACAGATCCATCCTTACGGAATAAGTGTACACTTAACCTTGTCGGTGCTTTGTTGATTCTCCTTATTTTCTGAATTTGGCTTTGTTTTGTAATATTTTGACCTTTACTTTACTTTAATTTGCTTTGTCACGAAGGTTTATGTATTTCTCATGTATCTTTTTGAGAAATAAATATAATTTTCTTTTGTAAAATAAAATAAAATAAGGATGACGGTAATGAATATTCAAGGGAAACTTATTAATCAGGTTTCATTTAAAACAATTTGACTTTTAGAGCAACTAATTACACATAACATTAGCGGTTTGTACATTAGAAAATGCACTACTTAGTCATAGTTATTTATTAATGCCCTTTATGCACTTATCAACAAAATCCATTGTATAATACTTGCAATTGATCTAAACAAAATCTCATGTTCCTTTTGGAAAATTGTGCTGCAATTTAATCTATCAATCATATTAGTTGTTGTGACACTACAATCAAGTTCTAAAAAATCAAATGATTCTTTGCGCATTGTGATCGATGACGGACAAGACTTTGACTTGAGCAAGCAAACTAATCCACATGTTGTAATTTTAGGGATGGGGAGAAATACAGACTTTATGAGAAAAATTTCGAAAAATACATAACAGATTTTAACAAAATTACGCCGATCGTATATGTCATCGTCATTGGATGGGCGCAAAGACTTCGACTTGATCTAGCAAATAAAACTCGCCGTACACCGGCAGTTGGACGGCCCATCAGTTCGGCCGGGTTGGTCTAGTCCTAACTTGGAGCGTTGGGCGGTGAGCCATAACGCGCATGGGGTGGGTGGGACGCACTTAAAGCAAGAGCAGAATTTCTACAAGAGATGCGTGTCCAATTTTAGTACGAGTGGCCTCGTCCCACTAAAAAAAATAGTCTTGCAAAAATAGAGAAGACGAAATGGGGAATTCTCACCGACTGGCCATGGAAGCCTCTAGGGAGCTTCAAGGTATACTGCGCTATTAATTCAGGTTTCTTGGCCGGTTTCAAAAACATTGCCTAAGGTCGGTGAACATAGAATTTTGTCCAAAAGTTGGTTGGAGTCGTTCTTCACGATGCCACATTAATTGCTCGACATTAGAGTTTTTTTTTTTTGTCAGTCCTATTTTATTCCTACTCTAACTCTCACTCTCAGACTTTTGTCCTGCCTCCTTACAGGAGGTGGGAGTCGAAACCTACTCCTGAAACTAATTGTGTAGAGGCATTTTGTATGAACAATCTTTTTTCAGACGACATAATTTTCACTTGGTAGTGCTTGAGTTCATTGTATCGAGAAAATGTTATTACAAAGTAATTTTTATAAGTGAGATAACGGAAATCAGTTCACAAGTGATATAACGAAAATTACTATTTCAACTATCGAGAAAATAGAACAAAAAGTGGTAATTCCAATAACTATGGAAAATAGCACACTAGTTCATTATATATTATGTAAAAAATATTGGGGGTGATTGGATCTCGGTCCAATTTAGTCCCACCTAAGAATCAAGAAGCGGATCAGGAGGATTGACTCCTAGTTTTTGGGATCAGGGACCGGACTAGACAATCTTGGGACTGGGAACCGAACTCAACCAACTAGTCTAGTTCGGTTTGGTACCATGGAACTGATCATTTAGCAAACGAAAATTTAATTTTTTTTTTAAAAAAAAAATACTAGAGTTGTTACTATTTTAGAGTTTATTACCATTTTTAAAGTCAAACCACTATAATTCTCTGTGCATTGTTGTTTTCATTATTTACTCTTATTAGTGCATAGTTGCTTCACAACTTTTCTAAACATCACGTTGACCTAGTCTTTACTTAGTGATTAACTAATTTCTGTAAAAAATTGTCAAAATTTCTAAAACAATCTATTCACCCCCTCTGGGTTGGACTATTAGCTATCGACACCCTTTATGCCCTTATAAACAAAATCCTTTTTATAATACTTGCAATTGATCAAAACAAAATCCCATGTTCTTTATGAAAAATTGTGCTGCAATTTAATCTATCAATCACATTGGTTGTTGAGATACTAAAACCAAGTTCCAAAAAATCGGATGATCCTTCGGTCATCGCAATCGATGATGGACGAGACTTCAACTTGAGCAAGCAAACTAATCCACATGCTGTAATGTTAGGGATGGGGAGATGTACAGACTTTATGAGAAATTTTTCCAAAAACAGAACAAATTTTAACAAAATTACGCCAAACACCGCCGGTTGGACCGCCCATGAGTCCGACCGCGTTGGCCCAGTCCTAATTTGGGGCGTTGGGCGATGGACCATACACGTGCATAGGGTGGGTGGGAAGACGCACTTAAAGCAAGGGAAGTTCTATAAGAGATGTCGGGCATGTCCAATTTTATCACAAAGTGTATTCACTAAAAGAATAGTCTGCCAAAAAGTAGACTAGAAGAAATGGCTTCCAAACCAGGAATTCTCACCGACTGGCCTTGGAAGCCTCTGGGGAGCTTTAAGGTATACCGCGCTTTTAATTCGTGTTTCTTGGCCTGTTTCGAAACATCGCCTGAGGTTGGTGAATTTAGAATTTTATCAAAAAGTCGGCTTGAGTCGTTCTGCCCCATTAATTGCTTGATATTAGAGTTGTGTAGATGCATTTCCTACGCACAATCTATTTTCAAACGAAAGAATTTTCACTTGGTAGTGCTCAGATTCATCGTATCAAGAACATGTTATTGCAAAGCAAGTTTTACGAGTGAGACAACGAAAATCAATTTACGAGTGAGATAACAAAAATTAGTGTTTCAACTATCTAGAAAAATAGGACAGAGTGGTAAATCTGATAACTATGGAAGATAGCACACTAGTTCCAACATATACAAATTATATATCATGCAAGAAGTACCTCTGGACAATATTTATGTCTGGTTCAATCTATTAATTTGATAACTACCAGACACACACAAGTCAACAATCAAATAATATCAACCAATCATCTCCCAAATTTGTTTAAATGAGAGATGTACATAAATGCACTTGTAAGTTTCGCCTAGTCAACTTTCGCGCCTTACCATCCTTTTGATTCTGCCGTTAAACGTTCCCCTTCAACAGTACGTGATTTTGGCGCCATGGGTGGTCCACGGCACGTACCAATTCATTGCGAAAGGGCCTGGCGAAAGGGACTTCAGCTACTTCCTTATACTCCCATTTCTTCTGGGGAGGATGCTTCACAATCAGATTTGGATCTCCCTTTCTCGCCACCGAACTGCCAAAGGCAACAACCGGATCCTCGACAGAGGCATCGAGTTCGAGCAGGTGGACCGAGAAAGCAACTGGTCTCTCTCTCTCTCTCTCTCTCTCTCTCCCTCTCCCTCTCCCTCTCTCTCTGTGTTGCAGATCATTCTTGTTTTTTTCTGTTAACTGAAGCTATGCATTGACTAATGTTGCTTCAACCGAGATTAATAGTTGTCAACTTTACATATGAACAGTAGCCGGTCAAACTCACTCTCTGGGATGTATGTTTAAACGAGCGGGACCCTTGTGCACAGTGGTTATTCATATAATTTAACTACTCCCTTTTATCATACGATGCCCTATCTTCTTGATCAATAACACGGCATAATCAGGACGCAGTGATTAAGGGCCATCAAAGTTTAGTCAGTCCTTACTCGTTTTTAGAGCGAATTTCTTTTTCCTTCTTTGTCTTTCTATGCAGGGACGACCAAATTTTGCTCACTACAATTATATTATACATGGTTCGTTGGGCAAACCCTCAAGCGTCTCACTTACCACTTTGGAAAACAGACGGTGTGATCATCACCGTCCTGATTCATGCCTTGGTCGTGGAATATCTCTATTACTGGCTTCACCGAGCCTTGCACCATCATTTTCTCTACTCCCGCTATCACTCCCACCACCACTCCTCCATTGTCACTGAGCCCATCTCATGTAAGTCATATTTTACATCACATTTAATTTAACGTTATTTTATTTAGCCCATTATGCAATTAAAAGACTTGTCAAACCTTAACAGTTCTATCTTTGAAAGTGTAACCGTGTCTTCTATGACGAAAATGTGTCGATACTCCAAACGATCAACTGCAACTTCTTTTTACACGAGTTAGGTATACTAAGATTTACAAAATCTGATCGGATCGGGTTTCGTGTCAGACTTCTTTTAGTAAAGACGGAGAGCTACTTATTGTTTAGGAGTATCGGCACGCATGGTACTTAGTAGGGACCGAATGACTCATTGTAATTAGATAGGCAACATAGTCGATGTTGCATTTAAGTAGCTCTTGCTTTTATTGTTTACATTTTGATTTCATGATGTAGTTAAGCAAACTTTTATTTTGTACCATTTTTTTCTTTTTTCTTTTTATTTCTTTTTGCAGCCATAGTTCATCCATTTGCGGAACACATAGCGTATGCAATGCTATTTGCGATACCCATGTACACGACGGTGATCACGAGAACTGCTTCAATCATATCCATCACCAGCTACACCACGTACATTGATTTCATGAACAACATGGGTCATTGCAACTTCGAGCTCATCCCCAATAGCCTCTTCACCATCTTTCCACCTCTCAAGTACTTAATGTACACTCCATCGTAAGTCCCACATATAGTAATCGTTCTCATTTACACTCTCTCTCTCCATAGCACCCTCTATTAGGGGGCAGACTGGTGTCTTGATTGGGCATGATTCTCTCTCTCTCCATTGTTTCCACACCATTATAAGCATGAAAGGGCCAAAAGCATTTACGAAATTATTTGCGCGAAGTTGAAGATATATAAGCCAATATAATATATATGTGTGTATGTAAATGTGCGATACATATGATTCTCAGTGAAAAATGGGAAAATTAACAGTTGTTTTTGTTTGGAAAAGGACATTTTGGTAGAAAAAAATGGAAAAGGGAAATATCAAGAGAAGTATTTGAGCATGAGTAAAAGACATAAACAGAAATTCATGCATGGTTCATTTGATGTTTCAATCAATACAAGCGCTTGTTGGCCAGATAATTCCTGTGCATAGTCATGAGTCATGTCCCATCAACAGGTTTCATTCATTGCACCACACCCAATTCCGAACAAACTACAGCCTTTTCATGCCAATCTACGACTACATGTATGGAACAATGGATGAGTCAACAAATGCCACATACGAGACATCTCTTCAAAAAGTGGAAGATTCACCGGACGTGGTGCATCTGACACACCTGACAACACCAGGGTCCATCTATCATCTACGGCTGGGATTTGCCTCCCTCGCATCTCAACCATACTCATCCAAGCGGTACTTGTGGATCATGTGGCCATTCACGCTCGCCTCAGTGGTATGGTCCTGGACCTACGGCCACTCTTTCGTCGTGGAGAGGAATGTCTTCAAGAAACTCAAGTTGCAATCTTGGGTGATTCCAAGATGCAATGTCCATGTAAGAACCAAGACAAGAATTTGTTATCTTTCCAAACTTGGTGTTTACTTTCCCTTGTTGTTTCTAGGGGTGTGAGCTTCGATGAATTACTTTGTTACGGTATTGCATTCTTGAAAATTGGGCAAAAGTCCAAACGGGACACTGATAATGCTCCCAACTTGGGGACGGCCGGCCCGTTTGCCTCAAAGGGTGGAACAGGGATGGGAGACAGGCGGAGGGAGCCGAATAGATACGGGGACTGATCTTTACGCCCCAGCCCGCCCTGTCATGCCATTAAGAAAATCTCATTCCACTAAGAAATCTGCACATAAAACCAAGGGGTGATGGTTTAAGTTCAATGACCATGTAACTTACTAACAAATATTGGATGGTTTAAAACATCTAATGCGGGTGTTAACCGAACGTTTTGAGTTTATTGGTCTTCTATTTTCTCTGAGACTTATGTATGTCCATCTGTGTGTCAGCTTGGTTTCATGTTCTTCATTTTCCTGTAGTATCTATTACCATGGCGAACAGAAGCCATTAATGCCTTGATAGAAGAAGCTATACTGGATGCTAACCAGAAAGGAGTCAAGGTTCTGACTTTGGGTCTTCTCAATCAGGCAAGATCTTGTCTCCTTCCCTAGGCAACCCTCCAATATAAATGTTAATCTAATCATATGGCGTTCAGAATTACAGCGAGCCCGATCCTACTTTTTCAATTCACACTCAAAATTCTTTCATTGGGGTATCTATTTTAGCCAAATTATATAGTGCTTATTGATTCCAATTTTTTCTTCTTCTTTTCCCCTTTAGGGAGAGAAACTGAATGGGCATGGTGAATTGTTTATTCAAAAGCACAGAGATTTGAGGACCAAGTTGGTGGATGGGAGTAGCTTGGCAGTGGCAGTTGTGCTCCACATCATTCCCAAAGGGACAAGCCAAGTTCTCCTCAGAGGCAATCTTAACAAGCTTGCTTGTTCCATTGCACATGCTTTATGCGCAAGGGGTATCCAGGTGCTCAGTCCTCATCTTTTTCATATGACATCATTTTGGTTTTTTTTGCACCTTTCTTTATTATTGGACTTCATGACTAAATCCACCCAATTTTCACCGAAAAGACAAAATTACCCTCTATCATTTAATTGCAATTTAAATTGGCGGTCCCAAATTTATTTACATTCTCATTTTAAAGTTTTCTATATCTATTTAAGATCTACCTACCATAATTAAGAATTTCATGTATCTAGCTTTTGATTATTGTAGATATTCCATGTATATTGGAGGCAATATGTCTTATTATTATTAATATTAATATTAATATTAATATTAATATTATTATTATTATTATTATTATTATTATTATTGTTAGTATTACTTTCATAAAAAAAAATTTGATCAAAAAGAGAAATTTCTAAGAAATCTACGTCTTTTCTACATCGTCGATTAGATTTATGTATACATTGTTAAGTAGATGAAATTTAACTAAATCAAAACATTGCATACAATAAGATTTTTTTTTTGTTGTTGATAAAAATGCCAATGAAATTTCATTATTTTGATTTGACAAAAATTAATATCATCGAAAAATTTTATACGAAGAAATATTTAGATATCTAATTGTGCATAATGTTTTTAGTTTGTTCTTAGATATTTCTCTAATTTCTTACATGTTATGTATAAAAGTATCTCGCCAATATAGTAAGGAAAAAATATATTTTTTTTGATATAGTAAATAAAGAGAGTTGATATATATTTTAGACTAATGAAATTAATAAAATGTTCACCAAGAAAGTGAGCTTTGGATATAAGAGGAGCAGAAATTAGATAGGTTATTATAAAGTTAATGATGAAGAAGAGATTTTTTAATTTTATACTATATCAAAGAAAGTTTTTTTCCTTATCATTAGCATGATAATTTTACATGGATCATGTAAAAGATTATAAGAATATTTACACAAGGAAAAATATGTGAAATTCTTAATTATGATAGCTATCCTAAATAGAAAAAAGGAGTGGGGCCATTATCTAAAACTACAATTGAAAGATTGATGGTAGTTTTATCTTTTTAGTGTAAATGAGGGTGGATTTAGTCATTTAGGAGGTGGAAATAGAGCCGCCCTTATTTTTAATGAGATTATTTTTTCTTATTTTGATTTAGTAAAATAAAAGTGATGCAAGGAATTTTCTTTAAGGTTTTGCATGCCCGCAATCAATATATAGTTATGTGCACCTCTTTTTTCATCTAATTGATGCAAGAAATATGGCAGGTTAATGTTGCTTCTAAGTACGAGCATGAGAAGCTCAAAAGGAGTCTCAATGGAAAGGAAGGAGGCAATTTGATTCTTTCAAGAACTTTTTCGCAAAAGGTATTTTTTTTTTGTTGTCAGACTCGAGGTATTTGACGAGGCAGTTTTTTAAGATCAGCAACTTATAATTTATGTGAGAACAATATTAATAAAATATTAGTTGCAGATATGGTTGGTAGGAGATGGACTTGCCGAAGAGGAACAGAAAAAGGCACCCAAAGGAACGTTGTTCATACCCTTTTCTCAATTCCCTCCAAAGCAAATCCGCAAAGATTGCCTTTACCACAGCACTCCGGCGATGATCGCTCCCCAGTCGTTCAATAATTTGCACTCCTGTGAGGTTAGTTTGCTCAATTCTGTCGACGGAATTATGTATTATGGAGTTACATTGTGCTTTAGAATGGGGATGGCAGACTAGAAGCGTGTAAGTTCACAAGGTATGCTGGGAGGCTATCTCACTGGCAGATTCCAATCATACATTACTCATCATTTAATTCTCAACGATTTTGGTCCTCTATTTCTATTTACTGTGCAAAACAAAAGGCTACAAAGATTTTAACTCTGTTGAACTCATTTCGATTTGTGGTGACTTCATTAGAACTTGATGACATGGCAAACAAAAACATGTATTAATCTATCATGCAAGACTAACCATGACTTGTATATTTTCCAAACAAGAAAAATGTAAACTCAGTACTTGATCATATGCGGTGAACAAGATCATGTATTAATTTATCATGCCAGGCTAACCATACCTTGTATATTGTCCGAACAAGAAAGATGGGAGACTTAGTACTTGATTGAAGTATACAAAACGGTAGGTCACCTTGGTTTGTTTTTTCAAGTAGAATAAGGCCACTGATCTCTGCCATTAAATCGACGTCACACCCACGCATGTGTAGACACCAAGTAAGAGAAACCAACCATTTTTAATGCGCGAATGGCATGTGAAATTATTTCGCAGCATCCAATTAACTCCAAGTTATTCGTCTGCAGAATTGGTTGCCAAGAAGGGTGATAAGTGCTTGGCGAGTAGCAGGGATAGTGCATGCGCTAGAAGGATGGAACGTGAACGAGTGCGGAAGCATGATGTTCGACATAGAGAAAGTATGGGAAGCTAGCCTCCAGCATGGGTTCTGCCCGCTGGTGCTCTCGGCCATGTGAAGCAACAAGGGACTAAATCAGAAAGTAGTGGCATGAGGTTTTAGCACTCAGTGTGTGCTTGTTGCTTAATATCGTACTAAATAAACGTTCTCATTCCGGAATAACTCACAAACAATGATAATGTCAGTAAGCTATTCCGGTTTGTTTGCATCGATCGACGAGGCTATCGTAAAGCCGGATGGTGTCATTTTATTTTCCGCTGTTTGCTCCTTAAATAAGAGTCGCTAGACTTATTAGAAGTTCTTGAGGCTTTTTTTGGATATCAAAATATCAGAATGCGATTAAGTTTTTTAAAACCCTAGTAAGTCACTCTCCCTTCTCGGTTCTCTAACTTCGTATCTAGATCTGCTAGCTATTATAGTGATTTGGAGTTTGAGTCCCAACTTAGACATTTGACATCGGAAGTACTATTAGCTCCATTTATTTCGCAATAAACAATTGAATATGATAACATTTTTCTAAAAATAATCATTTACATCGCTTATAAAGTTGAATAAACAAAAAATATTTTTATCATCCACAAAAATATTAGACATAAATTGTTATGGACAATAAAAATATTTTTCATTAACTAATTATTTCAAACGATTATATTTAAGAAAATATTTTTTAAGTCATTCATTTTTCACAAAATAAAAAGAGGTTCCTTTATTTATTGTAGGACCAAGTACTTCTTGATGAGCTGCTCATTATTCCTTGGCCCTTTCTCATATTTTACATGTCCAACCAATAGTACATCAGATCATGGCAATAGTTAATGTGCCAGTTGGACCTTTTGTTGAAAGCCTCTCGTAAGCTCTCAACTCTTCCCGCTTTCAAGCTCTCGTAAGCTCTCAACTTCATTTTCTAAAGTTGAAAGCCTACTTAGTATTTGATTTTTTTTCCTTTGCTTTGATTATCTATTTCTTCTCTATCCTGATGTATATATATTGTCTTGTCCTCTTTTATATCTATTTTACAAGCCACTATATATGATATATGCTTTGTGTAGGTTGCGAAACCCTACTTCTTCACTCATGTGTTTCCAACTCCTATCTTCTAAGAAGATGGAGATTCGAACTATCCACCTACCTCTTTCTAAGCAATCCCCGATAGTTCTCTCTTGGTGATTTGGGAGTTTGTGTGTATGAATAGATGTCTACAACTGATCTTGGGTGAACATGGAAACCAAATCAACCATTCATCCCGTGACAACCACCAAATAGAATGTTCATGATGTGACTATACAACCTTTATAGGATTAGGCCATTTTTCTCTCCCAATTTAGATTTTCTCTAGAACTTAGGGTCACTTTCTTGAAGTAGAGTTGGATATAGATTTGGGAGTTCATTACAAGTATTTGCTTAGTGTTCTTTCAACATATTAATGTTGGTCTCTCTACACTTGATGGTAATGAAGAGGTGGAATCTAAATGTGCATTGCAAGTCGTTGAAAATAGAGTGAGAAATCTCAGTGTGTGCTTATTACCATATTTGGTGATCAATTGCCGAAGTTTATAGTGCTAGATCTACTCTTAAAGGATGAGAGTGTGCCTTTAGATGTAGATTGTACTTTGTTATTTGCATTATGCATTTGGTTTGTTCCGTAGTTATTTAGAATTTACTAGATTTGAAAACTTTTTATGTATCTCTCCAATATTATTATAAGAAATGAATAAAGTCTTTCTTTTGACCAAAAACAAAATGTGCCAATCGAAGGTAGCTCCATTTGAGGTAGTTGTTAAATATTAACTTCAAGCACTCATCACCCTTATCTTCCCTACATAGGCTCTGTTTTTTCACGAAAAATAACTTTCAAGAAAACGTTTTCCGAGATTTCTGACATTTGTTTCATGAAAAATGAACTAATTAGGGAAAACATTTTCCATCAATAGAAAAAAGTCTTCTAAAATAGGGAAAAATATTTTCCACTTTTGAGAAAGAGGAAACCATTTTCCATATCCTTTCACCTCATTTTCTTTGACCAAATACATTTTCCTTTTATTTTTCTTGTTATTTTTCTTTTTTTTAAAATTGATTTTATATTCTTTTTTCTTTTTCTGTTTCTTTTCTTTCTTTTTGCTTATTCTTTTTCTTAGGCTAGTTGCCGGCCACTAGGAGCTTGAGCGTCGCCAAAGGATGGCGAGGCTTGAGCCTTGCAGATCGGTGATGCTCGAGCACTGTCAAGAGGCAGCGAGTCTCACACCTCGCAGATCGACGATGCTCAAGTGTCGACAGAGGCTATAAGGCTTGGGCCTTGCTAGATCGACAATGCTCGAGCACCTCTAGGAGGCGAAGAGGTTTGCGCCTCATAGATCGCCGATCGTCGCCCTAGTTGACGATCGATGATCGATGACCAACTGAGGAAAAGAAAAAGAAAGAAAAGAAAAAATAAAAGAAAAAAAAATTGAAAATTCGAATTTTTAAAATAAAAATAAAAAAGAATAGAAAAATAAAATAAAAGTAAAAAAAAAAATGATCAAAAGAAGTATATAGAGGAAAATCAAATTAGATACCGAACAATAGAAAATATTTTCTATTCAATTTCAGGTTTTAGCTTAACACCGTAAAATATTATCATTTTCCTGAAAAAAATTTCTAGAAAATTGGTTCCCCTAAAACATTTTCTACAAATGCCACGCACAAAATGAACAAAGCCTCTATATGCTCTAAATCATGGCTTTTACATTTAGCATTTTGGTTTCTATAATTTGAGATTTCATCATTATTCGACATCAATTCCTTGAATCATTAATAAATCTCAACCATTTCTATGAAATTAACAAAATAATGTTGTGAAATGTCAAAAATTGGGGGAGAATTACCAAATAGTCTTAAACCTATTGAAATTTTCCAATTCAATCCTAAACCTAAGCCTTTGGTAATTATATCAATTTAGTCCATTCGGCTAAATTTGGCTGACCGGCACTAATATGGATGTTGACCGGCATTGGCTATCCAGCTGAAGCTGATGTGGTAATTTTTAATAATATTTTATTTTATTTGAATATTTTTATTAATTTTAATTTTAATTTTTTTTCTAAAATTCGAAAATATAAAATACTTTAAAAAATTTAAATGTTAGCATCGGTTGAACGGCTAGTGCTGGTCAGCATCCACATCAGTGCTAACTAGCTAAATTTGACCGAATGAACTGAATTGATATAATTGTAAAAAGTTTAAGACTATTTTCCCAAAAATTGGAGATATTTTGAAAGGCAAAAGAAAGGAAGTTATTCTATGGAACCTACGCAGGGCGTGAGATAATGACCATTTGGCGCGACGAATTCGTGCATCGATAATAGAAAACAGCTCTCTCACTTAAAAATATGCAGGAGCGTGAGCTAATGACTCCATTTAGTGCGGATTGAGCAAGTGTTATATCTATTCGTTAAAAAGAATTTTTACTTCTACCGTTGATTGTGTGTGGGAATTCTATTCCAAACCCTTGTCCGCATATTCTACTGACAATAAGTATATCCACGTAATAATCGACGGTCAGCCACCAAAAGAGGACACTTTCATCTCATTTACCTATTGAGTACACTTGTTATTACTTAAAAACTCTAATGGCGGGGTTGGCCGCCTATGCATAAACTAATCAGAAGCTGATAATACTCTCCTAATGAAGTCACGGTAGGCCGAAACCATTTGCTGAACCTAAAGAAATCTATTGTCTCACTCTTGATGGACTAGACGCTCGAGCCAAACTGAGCATGGTACGATCTCGTCTAAGAAAGCTATTTGCCGTTATTATGGAATGAAAGCTGGCTTGGTGAATTCCACTTGCTAGGTGCCGCACGGGTTGTTTCGTGGCCAAGGAACTGCTAGCCCGTTATGCAATGAGACTAATTTGAAACTGTGAAGGTTACATCCATAAACAACGGCAAATTCTGAACCAGAATACGACCATCAAACATCACGAATAGGTCCCCCTGTACCTGACAAGGAACCAAAAATGCAAAAGATAAGTTTCAAGAAAATAATTATGTAGGTCGTCTAAGTAAGAAACAGATAAAAACTTGCGAAGAGGCACGAGCCCTTCATGAGTCCCACCTATTGTCGGGCAATTTAGCTTTGATTCCTTGTAGTAACTCTGGTTGGTTTTATCAACATCACACTGCACCACAACCAGAAGTCCGGTTGACCAACCATTCCAGTGCAGCTGCACCACATCGTACTGTGATAAAATAATTTTTGGGTTTCTGTTTAAATTTTCTTTTGATGATTAGATATCATGCTTTTACGTGGACTCCAGGCGACGTTCTAGTTAATCATTACCGCAATCACATGCGATTGTGATGGAAAACATCCATCTCCGCAATAAATTTATATATTCAAGGATATCTGCTAGTGTTGTTCAGCTTTTGGAACTTTGTAATGATTGTTCTAACTCTTTGGCAGTCATTTGAGCTGTAGAAAGTATCCGGCCGCGTGATATCAGTTGGATCTATGGTCTGTGATAAGATATCAGGATGCTCAAAGAGGAATTTACCTAGAAAAAAATTGGGAATCCAGCATTCACTGGTGAAACAGGAGAGTTCGATGGTCGAATTTATCATCTTAATTACATGAGATTCTAAATCCATTTTAACAGTACTAATAAGAAATTAGGCGAGTTGTAATATCTCTCAATCTTTGTGTTATGGTGCAGAAGTTTCTTGTAGTGACACTTCGTTAGCTACTTTAGGTCTGTAGGCTCCCTTACCTCTCAGGCATTACTGGAACTTTATCCTTGCAAGCGATGGCTATCATTTTGACTTTTCCGTGATCCATTCTAGTCATGCCTGCAGAGGCTGCCATTTTTTTACAAGGAGTGTAACCTCTCCTTTGAGCTTGGAACAGACCCTTACAATACCGTCGGACGGAATCCGAAGGGGAAGTGCATCCTCGTAATCTGGTTTTTCCTTTTTGGTCAATGATTTTTATTTATAATTTGTCCTTTCCATTTTTTTTAAGGGGGGGCAGGGGGAGGTAGTGCGGTGACTTTTCTTTCTGCAATTTCTTTTAAATTTTTCTGAACTTTTTATAATTTTTGTATTTATTTTATTTCTTTTTCTTTTTTCCAATGGGGGGCCGGTGAAGGCCACTAAAGAAAAAAAAAGAAAGAAAGGAAGGAAAAGAAAGTATAAAAAATTATTTAAAAAATTCAGAAAATTAAAAACAAATTTAAAAATATCTACTTTAATGCCAACCATGTTACATAGACAAAATGTTTCGATCAAAATTGACTAGTTAAACTACATCTGTAAATTGTAAAAATATTTACAATTAAGTTGACGAAATTAAAAAGGTTTTGGACTATATTGGTCGTCACATGATAAATTTAGGAATTTTTTTTTTATAGTTATCCCATCAAAACCTCATATTAACAATACTCCTCTTTGAAGTTGCAATCCTTGCAAGATTGATTTTATGGCACAGGTAGCACCAATCAATTGTATATACTAATACAAACTTTTGGATGGCTTAATATAGTGGACGACCCAGAGAAAATTTTCATCTCGAACTTTATTAACTTAATATGAAACAAAAATTCGCAAAAAGAGAGATAGAGTATCAGTTTCAATGACTTAACTATTAATCATATAAGTTGTTAATTGCTAATCAATAAAATGATAGACTCTTAATCGAAATATAAATCCAAATTCCTAACTGGAAAAGGAAACAAAATATTAGTTTGAACCATGTTTATTAGATTATAATTATCTTATGAAAATATGATTGTTAAAATACTGAGGGATGTTAGCCAAAAGAGGAAACAAAAATATGTAATTTTTATTTCATTTTGTTGTGATGAAGTGAAGAAAATCTCAAGTAAGCTAACGTCTATCCTAAATGGAAATAGAATATACAGACAATTAACTCATAATACAAGAAAAGAAAAGCCAATTAATTGCCCGATTATTACATCACAAATCAAAAGATGATAAGAAAGTTGGACATTATAAAGCTTTGTGGTAGGGCCATACTATCATAAAACTACAATCCCCTTTACTTCCCTCGCCAATTAGATCTTATGTTAGTGTTACTAAAAGTATGCTTTATAATTGATTTACGTGAAATATAAGAAGGTGGTTACAAATTAATTATGGATGTTGGATAATTAGTTATTAGCTAATTACATCCGTTGACTAATAAGAAAACAAAACAGGAAATCTCTTGATATAGAAGATAAAGAGATATACATTCCCACTTCTCATGTTTTGGGTTAATGGAGCATATTAGCGTATGTTATCATAATACACATTCCTGTTTAATATATTATGGATTTAATTATATGGGCCTAAGTTGGCCCGGCCACGATGGGCCTAAAGGCCCGGTCCACGGGAATAAGGCCCGTGGAAGGAGGACCATATAAAAGGGATGAGAGAGAAGGAGAACACACCTTTTGGCATTTACTGCATACGTTCTCCTTCTCTTCAAAAGTGCTATCTCTCTCCAAGACGAAGAACTAAGTCAAGAAGCGACGCCGTCTTCCCTTCACGACGAATTGTCGTCATCGGATCGAACATGACTGAATTCTCTTCCTCTTTACAGCATCGGTGTCTAATCTATGGCTAACAAGGTACGCTCGAATCCGTGGTGTGCTTTACGATCGGTGATACGTGATTTATTCCCGAGCTTGTCTTCCGCATTGATTTAGGGGTTCGGTTTTAAGTGTCGAATCCGTTTTCGGGGATCCGTCGATCCCAACATTGGTATCAGAGCCTTAGTTCACGTTTTTCCCGACCAATTTGATGTTTATGATTGATTTTTCGTAAAAGCATTTCGGCCGTACGGATCGGGGCGAGAAATCCCGACACCCGAGCGTTGTTCGCCATTTTTTCTGAGTTTTCATAAGTCGAAAACAAAATCTGATGGTATAGGGAGGAAGGCGACGTCGAGACGAGTCCGGCGATGTGTCGCACGCCGCCAGGGGACGCCGCACGCGCCCACACGCACGGCCAGAAGGCGCTGCGCGTGGGCGCGACGCGCCCAGATGCGCTAGTTCGTCCAGCGCGTGCGGCACACGCGCCGGTCGGTGAACCAGCGCATGCGCGCCGCCGGCGGGCGAACCGACGCGTGCTAACGTCAGCATGACGTCACCCAACGGTCGGTAACCGCTGGGGTGACGTCATCGCTGACGTCGGTGGCTGGGCTGTCACCGGCAGGCGACTTGACCCGACCCGCTTGGCACGCGCGCGGCACGTGCAAGCTGACGTCAGCGTGACGTCAGCCCACGCACGTGCGATCGGTCCATTTGACCCGGGCGACCGGTCCGACCGGCTCGAGCGGTCCGACTAGCTCGACCGGTCCGACCGGTCCGACGACTTGACGACTTCCGTTGACCGTTGACTCCGTTGACCGACGACCGTTGACCATTGACTTCCGTTGACCGTTGACCAAAAAAAAAATGAAAAAGAATATGTTTCTTTTTTCAATTATGTTTATGTGGATTATATGTAATCCATTTTTGTTCTGCATTTGTTACAGGAACAATGCCTTCCCGTAAGCCGCGCGCATCTGTGCGCACAATGTCAGATGAACAAAAGGAAAGACTTTCAAGGTTGATAGCTTATTTGAATGGTTATCGATGGGAGAGTGACGACATAATTGATCATGTGATAGAGGTCAACAACAAAATTCAAGAAGTCATTTGGAACGGTTATCCCATGCCAGATATTCAGATGGTGCGATTCTTTATGAACACTCTTCCACCAGAATGGCAAGGAGTGTTGAATCGCCTTTGGGAAGTCAAAGGATTTACTAGATATAAGGAGCTAGTAATGGAATTTGTGGATGAATATCATCGGGTTGGAGCCACAAAGACTGCGACCCAATGAATGACTTCGATTAGGCCATGAATGAATGTGCGTAGAAGAAATCCTAAGGGATATCCATCTGTTTTTCCATGGCTGTCGAGGATGCCTGAAAATTTTACAGAGAAAAAGAAAAAGAAATTGAACCATGTAGCTGCTTTCCCTATTAGTTGTATGATGCCTCGTTTTTAGATGTTATGGCTGGTCTTTATTTAGTGTTCTTGGTGGACATCTTATGTAAAGTCAACTACCTGATTGTTGTTGTTGTAGCAACCTATATGTTAGCCATATTATGTGAAAGCATTATTATTTTATTGTATGTCAATTATCTGTTGCTTTCCGTTATTGCTGGTTGCTGTGGGTAGTTAGCTTTGGGTAGTTAATAGAAGTTTTTGCAGCTTCATAGAATTGATTTTGCATATGACAATCATATTAATAATAGTTTTTAAGTTAGGATTTTTGGAGGATGATTGGAAACATAGTGACATTTTGGTTCTGAAACCTTACTTAAAATTATTAATTAATATGATGGGTTTGTGCAAAATAGATGCATAAGTGATAGGCATTAATATTTCGTGCATATGTGTCTGATATGTTAAGATCGATGGATTCAGCAAATAAGAACATCATTGCTGATTGAATAAAGAGGACAAATTGAACGACGAGAATTGTGAAATATTGAATATGAGAATTCAATATTTGCTGGAAAAGCAAGAAGCACTAAAAGCTCTTGACCATGTTATGGAAGATCTAGAGGATGCTGTGCGCCACCTTGAGCTAGCTGATCTACGCCTCAAGGCATTTGAGCAGGATATAGATATCTGCTGTGTTGCTTTAAGCTCAGAAGGGGCTTCAAGCTCTAAGCGCAAGCGTATTGATTCGTTCAATATGTGGGAAAGCAAGGGATCAAGTCCTTCTTGCAAGAAACCAAGAATTAACCAACAAAAGAGAGGAAAACGTTCTCATGTGAAGAATATCTCAATGGTGAAATGTTACAACTGTGACCAAAAGGGTCACTATGCCCGCGATTGTCGCGAGCCAAAGAAGGTACACACCCTTTGTACAATTGGGAACTTTGCATATATGTCAAGTTTTGTATTCTTGACTGAATCTAATCCTCTGTGGACTGTGGATTCAGGAGCGACAGACCATGTAGCGAAGGATAGAGGATCCTTCGTGGAATTCCGACGAGTACCAACTGGATCTAAATGGATCTATGTGGGAAACAACTCCAGAGCTGAAGTGAAAGGAATTGGCACATGCCAACTGAATATGCGTGGTGGACGCACTTTATTCCTACATGATGTGTTGTATGCTCTGGAGATTCGTCGGAATTTAGTGTCTGTTTTAGTGTTGGTTAAATTAGGTTTTAATGTAAACTTCCATAATAAATGTGTAGATTTGTATTTGGATACAAACTACTATGGTCGTGGTTATTTTCTAGATGGTTTCATTGTATTTGATATTGATTATGTTAATGCAAATGTTTGTTATTCCCTTCTCACGTCTCCCAATACATATGATAATGATGTGAATGTGTGGCATGCTAGACTTGGTCACATTGGCCAACAGCGTATGAATAGACTAGCCAAAGAGGGCTTGTTGGGCAATATTGAAAAAGTCGATTTGCCCATCTGTAAGCATTGCCTAGAAGGGAAAACGACAAGGAAACCATTTGGAAAAGGTAAAAGAGCTGAATTTCCTCTGCATTTAATCCATTATGATGTCTGTGGTCCAATAAATGTGAGAGGAAGGCATGGGGCTGTTTATTTCATCACTTTTATAGATGATTATACTCGATTCGGATATGTCTATTTGATTTCTCACAAATCTGAAGCAATAAGTTGTTTCAAAAGGTTTATGAACCTGGTAGAGAATCAATTAGACAAGAAAATAAAAGTATTGAGATCCGATCGAGGTCGAGAATATTTATCTGATGAGTTCAGAAAATTATGTGATGAAAAAGGAATAGAAAGACAATTGTTTATTCCATATACTCCTCAACAAAATGGTGTTGCGGAGAGAAGAAACAGAACCCTACTGGAAATGGTTAGGTCCATGATGGCGCATGCTAACTTACCTATCACCTTTTGGAGTGATGCGTTGTTAACTGCTGCCTATATACTTAATCGAGTGCCTTCCAAATCAGTCACTTCCACTCCATATGAGTTATGGACAGGTAGAAAACCGGACTTAAGTTTTCTTAAGCCATGGGGTTGTGCTGCCTATACACATGAGTCCTCTCACAAGTTTGGGAAATTAGGTCCCAGAGGAAATAAGAGTATTTTCATAAGATACTCGGAACACTCAAAAGGGTATGTGTTCATAGGTGAGCAGGAAAGTGGGAGTATAACTGAATTTGAATCACGGGATGTCACATTCTTAGAGGATGAATTTCCTAAGAAATGCGAAATAGGGGAAGACAACTCCCTATTTGAAACCTCGGATCAAGATAATGATCTTAGTGGAGTTCGTCCAAGTGGGAGTAATATGAGAAGTGATTAATTGAATTCAACTCATTCTCAATTGCAACCACATAATGAGACGACATCATCATTATTTAATCCCAGTGGAAGCATAATGGGGAATGATGTGCAAAGTGTACAAACTCCCATACGGTGAACAAGTCGCCAAAGTATTCCCCATCAACGTTTTGACATTGAAGGGGAAACTTTTATGGTTGCTCCACAAGATGAGGAAGAGCCAAGAAATATTAATGAGGCTCTGAATTGCCCTAGTAAGGAAAAATGGATTCATGCAATGGAAGAGGAAATTGAGTCAATGAAATCAAACCAAGTCTGGGAATTGGTTGATCTTCCAAAAGGACGCAGAGCTATTGGGAACAAGTGGGTTCTCAAAATAAAGCGAAAGGCTGATGGCTCGATAGAAAGGCATAAGGCTCACCTTGTGGCGAAGGGGTATAATCAACAGGAAGGAATTGATTATGAAGACACGTTTTCTCCTGTAGTGAGATTTACCTCGATTCGCATTATTCTGGCAATAGTAACTAGTATGGATCTTGAATTACATCAGATGGATGTAAAGATTGCTTTCCTCAATGGAGAATTAGAGGAAGAAATATACATGGAACAACCTACTGATTTCATAGTGAAAGGCCAAGAAGAAAAGGTATGTCGACTTTTGAGATCGATATACGGCATTAAGCAGTCATCGAGACAATGGTATATACGTTTTCATAATGCCATAATGGCATATGATTTTACAATGATTGATGAGGATCATTGCGTATATATCAAAAGATCCAATGATCAATCATATCATTATATGTTGATGATATACTGATTGCCGGAAGGAATATGGAGTTTGTTCATACTTTCAAGAGTTGGTTGTCTTCCAACTTTGAGATGAAGGATATGGGTGATGCTGCATACATTCTTGGAGTTAAGATTTCAAGAGATCGTTCGAAGAGATCGTTGTCTCTTTCGCAAGAAACATATATAAATAAAGTTCTTGAACGATTTCGTATGCAAGATTGTAAACCCATAGACACTCCTATTGCAAAAGGTGAAGGATTGAGCCATAGACTGTGTCCGAGGACTCCATAAGAGAAGGAACAAATGAAACATGTTCCTTATGCTAGTGCAGTTGGGAGCTTGATGTACGCTATGATGTGTACAAGACCCGACATATGTTTTGCAGTTGGAATGGTGAGTAGATACCAATCCAATCCAGGTCCAGCACATTGGAAAGCCGTTAAGAGAATACTGAGGTATCTAAAGGGAATTGCTGATTATACGATGAGTTATCAATGAAAGGATCTGCGACTCAAAAGCTATTTTGAAACTGATTAGGGAGGAGGTATAGATGAAAGGAAATCTACCTCTAGGTTTGTTTCCTTATTGAATAATGGCACCATATGTTGGAGCAGTAAGAAACAAACGTGTATAGCATTGTCCACGATGGAAGCTGAGTTCGTGGCATTATCAGCAGTAATATATTAAGGATTTTGGCTTAAGAGATTTTTTGGATCATTTAGGTGTTATTGAGAAAGCTGCAAATCCATTATTAGTTAATTGTGATAGCCAAGCAGCTATAGCATACACCAAAGATCCAAAATATCATGGCAAGACCAAACATATAGATACCAAGTATAACTTTGTCAAAGATATGGTTGCACGAAAGGATGTGAACTTACAGTACATATCTACGCATAGAATGGTAGCAGATCCTATGAGAAAGCCAATACTAGAGATGTGTTTTGTGGTCATGTGAAATCTCTAGGATTGCGTAGAGTCTGATGTACTGGATATTGTAATTTCCCTGAGTTGTTCACATGTATGAACTAGTGTTGTTTCATTATTAATGCCTATGAATCTTTGTTTGATCTTTATGCATCTTAATGCTCAGTGCATTACTTTATGTTGAGAAAGTATGTCGGACAGATAAGATATTAGCCCACTCACACGGGTAATCGCCTCTATTTACTATGTGATAAATAGAGATGAAACGTTTTTTTTAAGCTTATTATCTAGGTGATAATCGAGAGCTCAAGCTTAAAATACGTATGTCGCCTTAACTGAGTGTTAAGATGAGGACATAGTACTTACGATGTCCGAAAGTAAAATAACCCACACATTTTACTTTATCTGTCTAAGATGCCAGATATGAGTTCTGATGAATTTTGTGAATGAGTAAATACGTGAACTCAAGTTAGACATTGGGTATGTCTGAACTATCATCTGTACGATATTGATTGTGTAGACATACGCTCCATGGGAAATGAGTTAATACCGTAATACGTATTTCATACTATGTATGCATGAGACGACCTATAAGAGTGGCAAAAGTTTGATCTCAACTTTTATGACGTGTGAGACTCTTTAGGAATAGAGTTCCTCAATTTTGGTGCCCTCATGACTCTTACTTATTCTCAAGATTTCTATTTAGTGTTTGCTATCTTAGAATGTTACCAATGGTCATGAGTTGATTCGATCTAATGGGACATTTCTAGAAAAGCAAGTTGAACTGAAATTGAGAGTTTGAAGGAAAGAGGAAGATCGGATTTGGTGAATCACATTGTTGTTTTGTATTCACTGGTCGACCAATTATGACTGTCTTTGGGATAATCATAATTGTGAATACAATAAATATATCATTGTTCAAATGAGATTAAAGAGAGATATAAATGTGATCGATCGATCTAGGGTACTACATACTAAATTTACTCGGAAGGTGATGCCCAATATGAGCTACTATATATTCCTAACAGATGTATAGCAACGAGCTCTCAAAGTATGCTGGTCGCACGGATTATTCACCGGTATGAATGTTGAAAGAGGAAAAGAGGATTATGTTCGGCCCACCATACAAGTGGGAGTTGATGGGCCTAAGTTGGGCCTATCCGCCCATGTTGGTTTTGGCCCACCATGTGCGAGTGGGAGATGATGGATTTAATTATATGGGCCTAAGTTGGCCCGGCCACGATGGGCCTAAAGGCCCGGCCCACGGGAATAAGGCCCGTGGAAGGAGGACCATATAAAAGGGATGAGAGAGAAGGAGAACACACCTTTTAGCATTTAGTGCATACGTTCTCCTTCTCTTCAAAAGTGCTCTCTCTCTCCAAGACGAAGAACTAAGTCAAGAAGCGACGCCGTCTTCCCTTCACGACGAATTGTTGTCATCGGATCGAACATGACTGAATTCTCTTCCTCTTTACGGCATTGGTGTCTAATCTGTGGCTAACAAAGTACGCTCGAATCCGTGGTGTGCTTTACAATCGGTGATACATGATTTATTCCCGGGCTTGTCTTCCTTATTGATTTAGGGGTTCGGTTTTAAGTGTCGAATCCGTTTTCGGGGATCCGTCGATCCCAACAATATATAATATACAAATTTCTCTATCGCAATTTTTTAAAATTTATTTATCATATTTCGGGTGCACACAACCTGATCAAAAAGTAGAAATTTTTGTATGGCATAAATGAGAGATCTCAATGATTACTCCTTGAATGCGTCCACGACTCCTTAATATTAGAGAACGTTTAGTTCCTGAAACGACAATATTTCTATGTAGACACTGCCAAATCAAGTAACATCATTTCTATGCCGACTTTTTTATTTTTTCTATTTTTTTGGTGTTTCTAGAAATTGAATCTATCTATACATATTGCTATAATAAAAAGAGAGTTCTTTGAATTGATAATGTCAGTTATTAATAGGTCAATTTCCAAGAGGGCATAGTGTACATAATATATATTCTATTTATATTCCTACAATTTGTACCTATAATCTCAAATATAACAATAGATAAAATTGAGTTTGTGAGTAAATCCTACTTGGTTTTTAGTAACAATTGCCAATTACTTGCAAGTTACAACCTTTTCATATGCCATATAGTAGTTTTACTTTTCACTTACTGGTTATTTATTATGTTTGGAGAATAAGTGATGATAATTGATTTAGTGAACCTTGCCATGAAGGAACCATTCACATTCTTGTCTATGAATAAGTATTTAAACTTGAAGTGCAAGATCGTGCTCTAGAGTTTATTAAAGTTTTCTACTTGAATAGAGCCTTAATCTTTATGGCATAAGCTGATTCTGCATGCCAAGGCATCTTGAAAATAAAAATAATTCACCTTCCATGCACTACAGACAAGAACTCAGTAAGATAAACTCGGGGATGCTATAATCGATCCTCGTTTGTGAAATGAAGCAAGCAAAAAGAATATAATCCATCATATACTAAGTCATCTAGATTTGCAAGAATCTATCTTTAACGCAATCAACTAACGGCTCCTTGTATGGGATACTATGCTCGGATAGCACGAGTAAACCGAATTCGAAATGTGCAATTGGGGCCCTAAGGTGATGCATGACTACTTACTCATCAATCCAGTATGGATGGACAAAAACTAGAGGAGAAACATATTTACTCACTACCATACCTCCTACTTCTCATGATTTGGTTTGTACAACATAAAAAGGGAGAAGAAAATTTTGTTTCATATTATATGCGGAAGATGTGTCTTTTGTCCAATTGATAATCCTTTGACTTCCACTTGGACGACCAGCACCCTGTTAAATATTATGCTCCTGGGAAGACAAAAGAAGAGATCAGCTTGGATAAGTTCGATCCTTGCAGCTAAAACCAAATACAATTTCAACCGATATAATGTTTGGGCATGAGAATCATCAAAATTGATATTTTATATTTGTAAAACAAAAGTCACGATAATTGAACTTTTTCCACGCTATTATAACGTTGAGTCTCTGTTGAACGTCAAAGTCTTCAGTTGCCGTATCTCTTTCTTTGAAGTCTCTCTGTGACCAACGCTGTTTTGATACACACATCCCAAGGATCTGATTCATGCACATAGAAATCTTTGAGATAATTCTTGGCTCCCACGTTTTTAAGTTGAGAGGAGGATAAAAGAAACAACCGCAAGCAAGATTTTTCATCTCTTCCTTCTTTAGTTGTTCCCGATCTGATCTAACTCTTTTATGAACTTCCTGTTCCCTATGCTGTTCCCCTTACCCCGTTGACCACCAAGCCACGAGCCCAAGGTTAGGAGAAGCATGGAAGGTGTTACTATACATGAAAAACTAGTAAATGAATCTCTTCAGAGAGATGCTAAGAGGAATTTGAAAATACCCCTCGCTGTCTTGTTGCCATGTGCGATGTGGCACAGATTGATGTCCTCAAAACCTGGCCGAGGTGCATCTTTTGCAACCCATCTTTTCTCCTGATACCTTAAAACAAGCAAGCAGGTTGTAAACAAAACAGACATAGGAAATCATATCATTTTGTTAAATTCATCATAAGGTGGAGCAGGATATGTACTTGGCATGAGTGAATTTCTGAATCTCCCTTCTGCCATAATCTGGTGGAAGTTCTGCCTCCCAGTATTTGTTGGACCTCTTGTTTCCCGTATCTTTCGCAACAGTTCATAACATACGGAATTATAAATATTTTTGTATATAAAGCATAAGAAAATTGAAACGGAATTTACCTTTAAAAAACCAATAATACGAAAAGCAAATTAACTGCACGATTAGATCAGAAAGACTTTATATACAGTTAAGTTGTGCAGTTAAGTTGCTTTCCTTATTTTTGATTTATTATCGGTATATTCCGTTTCAATTTTCTCACGCTTTATATACAAAGATATTAATAGCAGTGCGTGTTGTGAACTACTGCGAAAGGTAAGGGAAACAAGAGGTCCAACAAATACTGGGAAGCAGAAATTCCACCGGATTATGACAGAAGGGAGATTCAGAAATTCATTCATGCCAAGTACATATCCTGCTCCACCTTATGATGAATTTAATGAAATGATATAATTTCCTGCGTCGGTTTTGTTTACAACCTGCTTGCTTGTTATAAGGTATCAGGAGAAAAGATGGGCTG
The DNA here is from genome assembly GCA_007663325.1 of Eucalyptus pauciflora. Taxonomy (NCBI): domain Eukaryota; kingdom Viridiplantae; phylum Streptophyta; class Magnoliopsida; order Myrtales; family Myrtaceae; genus Eucalyptus; species Eucalyptus pauciflora. The sequence continues at coordinate 1,830,530 of VMYD01000122.1, forward strand.
CAAATGATGCACATCAGCCAGGTTTTGAAGGCATCAATTTGTGCCACATCTCCAATGAGCCTGTAGAAGGTGGGTCAAAAGCTTGCATACTGGAGAAGACGAGAAACTTTTCTCTGGTAGAAGAGATTCGCACATCGCACGTGGCAACGAAACAGCGGGGGTAATTTCAAATTCCTCTTAGCATATCTCTAAAGAGATTCATTTGCTAGTTTTTCATGTAACTTGGGCTTCTGGCTTCTGTCCTTATATTCTGTTTTCATTTTCTTTTGCTTTATTCGCAAAATGTATCGATCACGACCATTGGATTGATGAATTTATTCATATCAAGTGACTATCCTCTTCCTAAATGGATACTGTAGGAAAACATATTTGTGTATACACATACACTAAACATTTAAAACACATTTTTGCATGACCGAAATATAGTCAGGCGTTCTTCCTATATTTCTTTATCTATGGACGTAGACATTTTTGCTCACAATGAGGAAAAGATGGTTACATTTACTTCCTCAAGTGATAGCCTAGTGCTTCAAGGCACTGTGACACATATATAAACACAACCCTGCATATGAAACGGAGTGTCTTTTTGTATTGTTTGATGAGGAACGATAGTCTGTCTTTGTTAGGGAAAAATGAAAAAAACTTTCTTTGCGTTCTGTTGCACCAAATCCCAATTTTTTGCTCCTATTGATTGTAATCATCTTTTTATTGGATTCTGAATCCCATCACACTTATCAGTTTCTTGTCTTATGGTCTTATGTCACTTTTGCTTATGGCAGATTACAAGAGGTAGTGCATAGTGAGAATAGGCTGTATCTAGTTTTTGAGTATCTGGAACTGGATTTGAAGAAGTGCAGGATTCATGTCCAGATTTTGCCAAGGATCCACATCTGGCATAAGTGGCTTCTACACTAGGAGGTCCATGCCTTTGTGCTTCATGATATGATCATTCTCTTGAGATGAAAGGCAATCTTCATTTGCAGATATTTCTTTATCAAATACTGTGTGGAATAGCGTATTGTTGTTCACATAGAGTCCTCCACTAAGATTTGAAGCCTTAGAATCTGTTAGTTGATCAGTGTACAAATGCCTCGAAGCTTCCTGACTTTGGACTTGCAAGAGCACTTGGTATTCCTATCACAAGTTTTACACATGAGGTGCCTATGCCATGTACTCTCTTCGTTGTCTCATGTAAATCATGTCCTACCACATTTAGTATATTCTTCTCATCCTCTGGTTATGCACTGCTAAATTTTGGATGTCAAGTGGATGTTTGTATAACAAAAGAAAAATGTGGAATATTTTGACTTTAGGAGTATCTGAATTAACTTATTTGGAGTCTTCGGTTCTGTCTTTCACACAAAGCGCAGTAGGCAAATTCTGCTCACTTCTATGTGATCACTCTCCCCGGTCATGATCGATTTGTCAACCTAAATTGACAATACGAACATCGCACATGATTTAGTGACGCTAGGATGAGACGATTGGATGCATTTCAGTCTCAAGTTGAAACAAAGAAAATGAAACCTGAATAAATATTGACATGAGAAGAATTGGATGATGTTTAAATATACTTTTTCCAATAATTCTTTAACAAAGTTTGTTCACGTACGACTAGAATTACGAATTAAAACCTTTAGTTTTCCTTTTTGTCATAGAATTATGATTATGATTGTGATTATGATAAAATGTGCAGTATCAAACAGAATATCGTACACTTTTACATTTCGTTGGACTAATTACTTAACTAATTAATCAACCAGCCTGGGCTTGAGCTTGATAATACTAATACTATATATTTCTGGAGGAAATTAACATAAGTTATTACGCGAATCTAATGCGATCAAACTGGTACAGTCTCATCCGTACTTGCAAGGAATGGCCGTCTATGAACAGACCGTCTGCCGGGACTTGATTGCCGATCTTCAGACAAATGACATCTCTGACGACTATCTTGGATCTGGACACTTGCTGCTGCCGACCCTTTCTTATCACATGGATAAGAACATTACCGCTAGCCCCATACAATTTATGGAACTACCGGTTCTGGTGGTATTTGCTCACAGCGGACACCATGATCACAAGGAAAACTGCGAAGAATGGGCTCCCGCCGTTGTACCAGCCTTCCTTGAACCCCTTCTCCTTGATCGCAAGCCCGGGCGAAAGCCCGGCGCAAACAAGAAGAATCAGGTGCGTGAGGTCCTTAAAACCCTCGACCAAAAAGTGGAAGAAGCCCTCGGCGGGCCGCTTGAATTTGTTGACGCCAAATGTATTTTACCTGCGAGTGATGTCATCCTGTTCACCGCTAATTCCATCAGAGACATCAGTTTCAAGGGCCGAGGCGACTCTGTTGATGCCGCCGAATTCTCTGAGGCAGTTGAGGTTCTTGTCATTGACCAGCCTGGTGAGCTGTGACTGATCAATCTGGAAAGAGCTGGGTTGATCAGAGTGAGCAGTCCGAGCCTCATCGGGGATTGAAATCAAAGTGCAGGAAGGAGCGAGCACTTCGAGCTGTGACTGATCAATCTCGAAGGAGCTGGGTTGATCAGAGCGAGCTCTCGGAGCCTCATCGGGGATCAAAATCGAAGTGCAGGAAGGAGATTCTCTTGGGAACTTGTCGGTTTTCTTTGCGGAGGTATCGAGGAGGGCTCGGGAGCAATGGATGGCTGCGACGGCCAAACGCCATCGCTCGGCAAACTTGTGCATAGTGGGCGAGGGGAGAGAGACCTCATAATGGGGGATGGAGCTGCCACCACGGAGAATGCTCGTCATCGCCGGGGAGAGATGCACAGGCTTGGGATCCTCCGATGACCGAGATAGGCCCGCACCGCAGCAGTGCAAATGGCAAGACGAAAAAGGAAAAAGGAAAAAAAACTGGGAAGATTGTGTCGTGATTAGCAACGGAAAAGAAGCGATTCTTCGAATTTTGTGGGATGGTGTTCGAGGCGACGCCGATCGATTGCATGGGTTTATATACACAATGCTTTACGCTGCTTGGATTGTACCTTTATCTGCATGCGAAGCTGCAATCGGGTTTCCAGCTGAACAAAAAGGGTGCAAAGACATGCAGACGTGATAGACTCGTTGGTGGGCGGTGGTTGCTGCGGATGTCGTGTACGGAATGTGACGTCATCACTCAGAGACCCCAAGTTGTGTTTATACTTGGTAGCCCCGCCCGTTCCGAAATGACACGGTTGGGTCGTTTTTCCCCTCTATCCATCTGTCTAATCGGTAGATTGATTATTCGTTTTTAAATTTATTCACGGGGGTGATGTCGGCATTTACAATGCACCAATCAAAGGTTTAGTTGAAAATACCGTTCGTAAAACTAATGCAGAAATTAATGATTAAACGATTCCAAATTTCATATAGGTTCCATATAGAACTTACTCATTGGAATGATTTCTCATATTTTGGAATGTCGATTCATTAGTTCTAAAGTTGGTTCTCAGTTCCATTTATATTATTAATTGAATGATTGTAATGAATTATCAACTTTGATGACTGTCACTTATTATTACAATATACTGACCACAATTTATATTTAAATACATAAAGAATATAAAAAACATTAACAAAGTAAAAGTCTTAGTCATAAAATAGAAGTTTAAACTAGTGGTTCTATTATATACTAATCATCGGATATTCCATGCATGATTGCACGAAATTATAGACCAAGAAAAACACAAAAACAGGTTTTCCAGTTACTTAGAACGTGGAATTTACCTGTCGAAACAAGTTCCTCAATTTTTTAAACTTGAAACTTACTATACATATCTTGGAACCTAGAATTTGATAGATTTCCATTGGTCTAGTTCTTCAATTCCAAGCTCTACCCTAAAACCATGTTCATCTCTAATAGAAATTGACAGGATCTTATAATTAAATCGATACGAAATTATTAGAAAAAACAAACGAGAAACATGATTCAATTTGAGTGTCGGTAGCTGTTCCACGATGAGAGTCGATAGCAAATAATTCACTAATAATTGAATAAAACCCCTAGATCGTCTTCCTATTCATCGACTCCTTTATTGTCATCTTTGGCTAAGGTCGTGGAAATTGTGAACCCCATTTAGTAAGAACCCTTTACTAATAGATTTAGTAACTCTAATTGTACTCTTGATAAAATGGCTCGATCAAGTGCCATTATATGGCCCGACCAAAATGATGGATTAAGCCCTTGTGATTTTTACTGACTTTCTATTAACACTCCTTCCTCAAGGTAAGCAAAAACAGTGTTTTTTCATGTGGGGTACGCACTAATTGTTAGAATCCTGAACCCCATTCAAAATAGGGTGTTGAGCATTTGATGTGTCAACTTTGCTTGATAAATCTAGGTCGATGAGCAAAGTAATCGGGTTGAGTTGTGATGTGCAATCAAGTTCATTTTCCAGATTTTTCTAACATTGCCTCTATACACCTGGATTTTTTCTTTCTAATTCACTACAAAATTTTACAATGAATAAAAGGACAATGTTATTAAAGTAAAATCAGTGTGACCATTCATCATAGGCAACATCTTAAGGTAAAGAACAACAAAGATCCTTACTAAAGGTGTCACTAAAGAATTTTTGCTAAATGGTGTTCGCAATTTCTACAACCTTAGCCAAAGCCAACAATGAAGGATTCGATGAAGAGGAACATGATCTAGGGGTTTTTGTGCTATGAGGGAGAGAAAGAGAATGAGCCCTAATTGTTTCAAGTTAGGGCTAATTGAAAAAATAGAGAGTCAATGTTATGAATTTTCACGTGGACTTGCCACATCAACTAAATTATTGTTATGTATCATCCAATTTAACTATTTTATGGTAAAATTTGACGAAAACTAATGGAGGGTAATTACTTCATGCATGAACCAATTCGAGATTTTTGGAGATCCAAAAAATACTTTAGGGTAAATTTGTCACAAGTATACTACTTTGAGGGTTTTCATGATATTAACCATTTGGATTTTCATGTGGACATGTCATATCAATTACCACATGTCCTCTAGCTCAGTAATTTAACGATAAAATTTAACAAAGTTAACAGAGGGTAAATTTGTCACGCATGCACTGATTTGAGATTTTTCGTTGTATTAATTATTAAATTAACAAATACTTTTTTCTGTCCAATCTAGGATGGAGGAAAGCACATCCCTATAATGTTACAAGTTAAGAGTGAGCGAAATATTTGTTTCATCGCATTGATACCGGCTGTGTTGATATCAATTCTTACCGCTCGTTTAATTAAAGTATCGGTTAAAGCAGGAGCTCTTGCGGCTATAACGGAACAATGGCAAAATTGTTTGTTTGGATTTTCGTGCGATGAAATAGCCAATATCTTGTGCGATATCACTGTGTAACATCAAAGGAATAGAGATAGAACGTCCAGTAGAGGATATAATTATTTAACTACAGTGTACTGGTTCTAGTATAGACGAAATAATTATGTTATCCTTGACTAATGACGTTATGATTTTAACAGTGTTATACTAATGTCAACAATTTCCGATCGATTTGGGATTGAATTAACTACAAAAGTGTGATAGATGGGGCCTTGTCTCAAGAGGTTTGCATGTGATAACTTGCGGTGAGCAACGGTTAGTATTGCGCACGAGCAGAACCGAGGACCAGGATTAAATAGAGAGCATGTCAAACGAGGAGGCGGCGAATATAGCGAACTCGAATGCCTAATGGCAGATGACCTATTTTAGGATGGATGAAGTCGGAGGATGAATTAGGTACATTTAGGTAGCATCCGAGCTCTCAAAGCCGTCCATAGCAAAATGGATCATCCAAAAGTCCACACATCATCATCGAACGAGGATGGTGAACATAACGAGAGGGTTAAGATGGTTAACAAACAAATATATTGCCATGTGACAATTCAGGTTGGGTCGAATCAATAATTGGTAGGTTATTGCGCATCGAGAGAATATAGGCCAATGATATAGATTGTCATGTAAGTGAAAACGTGCATTGCCACTACAACGAGTAAGTGGATAGATAAACTCTTCTGCAAAAAGCCGCACTCCAAACCCATCAAACAAAAAACACATTATAATGAACGCATTGAAAATCCTAAAACTTATAGTTCATTTGAATATTTTACTCTGACGTGACTAAAAAATGAATGGTAAGATTAGAACGGCGTTATTTTGATTCAAATATGATTTAAATTAAATTAAAAGAATAAACAAAGTTAAAAATAATAATAATAACCCAACCATGGGCAGCTACGCTGGATTAGAATTTCTCATTCATCGTCGAGATCGAGAGTTCGAAACTCGCAGTTGTTGAAGCGTTGTAAGTGAGGGGTTATAGTGTTGGGGTTATGTGCTAGTCTCCCTTGAGGTATAAGAGTCAGGCCCGGCGGCGCCACCGGACGCGGCGTGTCAAGGTGGAGTCCTCGGTTACCAAAAAATAAAAATAAATAATAATAAAATAATGAAGAGATGGTCGTGCTCTTTTTCTCCCTAACGACGCTCTGGTGGACGCCCGAGGGCGATGGCGAAGCGAAGATGTGTGCATGCTAGCTGTGACCAGGCTGTGAACCAGTGACGCATGTGTCACGGTCCGTGAATCCTCCCGTGCTCGTGACCTTGTGGGTGGAGCTCGGGGTTATCGAGTGAAGAGTGAGGAAGTAGAGGGGACAAACACAATTGGTCCGTGGGAGTGGCGTCAGGACGGTTGGTGCTAGGAGTTCTAGGATAGAAGGATTATATCATTTAGGAGCTCTGAAGACGGGATAGGCCTCCCGTGCACAAACTGATCGGGAGCTGATGCCGCTCTCCTGACGAGGCCATGGCAGGCCGAAACCAGTTGGCGAACCTAAATGGATCTGCTGTCTCACTCGATGGACTAGATGCCCAAGCGACGCTGGGCGTGGCAAGATCTCGTACGAAGGAGCATTCACCATATTGATCGCTGGGATAATTATGGAAGGAAGGCTAGCCTGGCGAATTCCGCTCACCAGGCGCCTCACGAGTCGTTCCAAGGCCAAGGAAACTCTCTGCCCGTGACAAGTGGTATCGGAGCAGAGATCCCTTCAGTAGGTGGGTGATTCGGGGAAAAGCCTATGGTCTTCCCGGTCCTATGAGGGCGGAGAGTGATCGCCGGGGCCAAGGGGGCTCGGACAACGTGCGGCTCTCGTCTAGCTTTTGGGATGGCAATGGGGGCATAGGATGGAACCGAATTGCTCACTGAATAGGGATACGTTCTTGGATTAGTGGGTGAATCTTAAGAAGAGGTCTGCGATCACGCTTCCACCAAGGAGACCCATGTTGGCTTGCTGAGATCAGGAGGAGCTTAGTAGGCGGAAGAAGGTGCTGCCATAGGAGTGCAGTTGGCCAGGGGGGCACACTTGTCGGGAAGCACAAGTGACTGGAGTTTCGTGAACAGCTTTGATCGGGGGAAGCAAGCAACGGAGGGGTGAGTATGTTATGTTGGGCAAAACGACGGAACAGCCCGCAACGAGGGTGTTGCGGAAATGAGTGGAGGAGAATGTCACGGTTCGTGAATCCTCCTGTGCTCGTGACCTTGTGGGTGGAGCTTGGGGTTATTGAGTGAAGAGTGAGGAAGTAGAGGGGACAAACACAACTAGTCCGTGGGAGTGGCGTCAGGACGGTTGGTGCTAGGAGTTCTAGGATAGAATGATTATATCACTTAGGAGCTCTGAAGACGGGATAGGCCTCCCGTGCACAAACTGGTCGGGAGCTGATGCCGCTCTCCTGACGAGGCCATGGCAGGCCGAAACCAGTTGGCGAACCTAAATGGATCTGCTGTCTCACTCGATGGACTAGACGTCCGAGCGACGCTGGGCGTGGCAAGATCTCGTACGAAGGAGCATTCACCGTATTGATCGCTGGGATAATTATGGAAGGAAGGCTGGCCTGGCGAATTCCGCTCACCAAGCGCCTCATGGGTCGTTCCAAGGCCAAGGAAACTCTCGGCCCATGACACATGTCAATATGTCACGAGTGGGAACTGACGCGTTATGGGGGCAAGGGAGAGGAGGTTCCAAGATATGAGGGAGCGGACGGGTGGGGTTGAAGGGGACACGCAGGGACCAGCGCAAGAAAGCCAATCCATTTTCCCCGTAAGATCGCGGATGGGAGAAAAGCCAGATTGTGGAGGAACTTTCTGGATGGTCTATCAGGCATCTCCTTCGCCATGGTTTTCCGCTTCTTTTGCGTGATTTCATCTCATTCGGGGAGAGTGCTTTCGGACTCTGGTCCTATTCATGCTCTGTTTCTCTCCGTTCCATGATCGGGAGAGTTCGTGGAAGTTGTCACACTCCATTCTTCAAAACATCGCTGCCTCAAGTTAATATGTCACAAATATATCAATTTAGAGTTTTTTCTCATGATATTAACCCTTAATTATGCTTGGTAGGTTGCTATTATCAGTCACGGATGCTAAAACTTTATAGTATTTTAAATATGTAAATTTAGTTCTAAATTTTTTAATAAAGAGTCAATTCAGTCATTACGACTTATTTTGGCTTAATATTGTTGACGTGGATGTCAGCCGGCTTAGGTGAGGCTAGTCTTTGTTGACTACCAGAGGAAAGAGAAGGAAAAAAAGAGAGAAAAAAACTCGAAAATTATTTAAATATTATTTGAAAATATCAACTTTAGTGTCGGTTGTGCCATATAAGCCATCCGGAGTCTACACTGGCAATTTCCGGCAAAAATTAGCCGAAAAGGACTAAATTGACTCTAGGTCAAAATATTTGGGACTAAATTGACATCATTAAAAATGTTTAAGACTAAATTGATACAAATATAATAGGTGAGGATTTTTTGGACACTTTTCCCTAAGAATTTGCCATATAGACTAAGTTGCAATATTGATCCTATGATTTGAAAAGAGCTCTAATTGAGTAGCCATTAACAACATTTGGTTATCTCAACTTTTTTCCCACAATTCTATATGGAATTCATGTCAAGTCAAAGAAATTTTCAATTGTTTGAGATCTAATCGCAGCAGCATCTGCACGAGACCCAAAGGGAGGGTAAAAAACAGAGGGCACTGCAGTTGGGCAATTGCATTTTTAAGAACGCGTCTCTAACCTGAAGAAAACACCGGGTGCTCATTGTTGCACTTGACTCCAAAGCTAATCAGTACAATACCGTCATCACAGGAAAACACCACTTAAACAACCAACAAAGAGGTCACGAAACGGCTGCCACTGCAATGCACACCCCCCATTGCTTCCAATCCAATCTCTCTGTACCTAGAAACCTCGCCGAGAGTTCCATCATCGCCACCTGAGCGAGGACTATTCCTCCAGAAACAGCCCAAAGCCATTTGTTGCGTGTGACCGTCCCCTTCAAGACATTGATCTCTTCGAGCTTCCTAATAGATAGGCCGTAAATCTTGACCAAGGATGAGAATGTGGAAGATGGATGTGTTCTTGACTTGTTGATTCCCATTAAGATGTTGTTCATCCTTGAACCGCACCATCAAAAAGACTATTACCTGGTACAACGCCTGAGCTACCAGATTTTTTTTTTATGTAGTGTTGGTTGTGAGTGGATTATGATAGAATATATAAATTTTAAATCACCCATTCATCTAACACTTTAGATTTCTAAAGAAGTTAATAGTGGTTCTACAAAATTAACATGATATCAGAGTAGAAAGTATTGAGTTCAAGTCATTCCAAGCCTCTTTTTAGGTCCCATTTGCCCATCTAATTAAATATTTCCATACCTTAGTTCTAGGCAAAAAGACCCGGGGGTGGTCAATGTAACATATTAGCTCCCAACCCTAAGATGCTTTTGTAGTTGGTTGCTTGATGTTAAGGGCATGGCACCTAATATATGCACCATTTGGCCCATCCATAATTCCTTATGTTTATGTTCCAAATTTTAAGAATACGGCCCGACTTAATTTGAGTCAATTAGAAATTGTGACCAATATACGTAATGAATTTCTTCCTTGCTTTGACATAGTCCATGTCCGTAATTCATACCAATACACGTTACGAAGACGTATGCTTCTTCGGACACTGACGAGGTCGAAGATGCAACAAGCCGACAGCACTGCTCAACGTGATTTGCCTACAATTCAAGCCAATTCTCTTATTTCCTAAGGATAGCATAAAAACAAAATGTTAATGCACAGTATAATAATGTATTATGCACAAAATCTGAAAGTTGTGGGCTTTGGTTTGAAGTGCTTTAATTTGATTCGAGTCGTTTCCTTTTAGAAGACTGGGCCGACTTACTAAGCCCAGATAAGCCTAGCTCGATCTTTTGACCCGTGCCAAAAGATCGATTGTTTACTCATTCCTTATTTCTCAATGAATGCTTTCTTTCAATTGAATATATTATATCATTGATTACACGTTCCCCATTTTCTGGGAAAAGGAAAAAATCACACAGCATCAAGGACCAATTCAATATACCAGTATTATGAAAAGCATTGAATTTGGGCCAATTAGTGTTCCTATTGTTCTCTGTGCATGATTTTCCTCGTGAGCTTCTTGCTTTTGGATCCCAAGTAGCTAAAGATTGGTGTATCAAGGACCGGGATGCATTTGACGGCCCAACCAATAGGCCAAGATGTAGCCGTGATCCTGATACACGCGCCCCATTGGCTCCAGCTAGAGGTGTCAAACGAGTGGGTCGGGTCGGGTCATTAATTGGTCGACCCAAATTGACTCATTAACCCATTTATGACCCATTTAAGTCTAATATAAATTTTCTGACCCATACCCAACCCATACCCGACCCAACTCATATTAATAAAATATTTTCATATTTAACCAAATTTAGAAAAACTTATTCTTATTTTTTTAATATTATATTACTAAAATACTTACAAGCTTATTTCTTATATATATATATATATATAATTTTTTTTTTAAAATGGTATTGCTAAAATAGTTTTATACAACACAAATTTAATGGACAAGTTTTATAATTTTTAAAATAATTATTTTAAAAAATATAATTTTATTATAATTTTATTTTTTTAAAAATAAATTTTTAATTATTTTTATTTTTTAAATATAATTTTTCTTTCTCTTTTTTCTTTTTTCTTTTTCTTTGGCCGACTGCCGGCCATGACGACGGCCGATGGCCAGCCACAGGCGAGCCTTGAGCTCGCCCGGCTCGCTGACGAGCTCGAGGCTCAGCTGATCTGGCGAGCTCGAGGCTCGCTAGATCGGCGAGACTCGAGCCTCGCCAAACGTCGGCGAGCTCGACGTCCGGCGAGGCTCGAGACTCGCTGATCTGGCGAGCCTCGAGCTCGCCGACGTTGGGCGAGCCCGAGCTCGAGCCTTGTCAGACATTAGCGAGGCCTCCACCTCACCAGATCTGGCCAGCTTGAGGCTTGCCGGTGTCATGCGAGCTCGAGCTCAAGCTCGCCCCTCGCCGGATCTGGCGAGGCCTCCGCCTCACCAGAGCTGGCGAGCTCGAGGCTCGCCTGGCCAATCGTCGGCCATTGCCATGCCGACAACCGGAGGAAGAAGAAAAGAAAAAAAAAAGGAAAGAAAATTAAAATAAAAAATAATTATTATAATTTCGGTTTTTATAAAAAAAAATAATTGCAAAGTTAAAGAGAGAATAGAGAAGTTGTGAGATTTTGAGTGAAAATAAATGGGTTTATTTTTAATGGGTTAGAGAGCTAACCTATTCAAAACTCATATATCTTAGTCTTGACCTATTAAAACTCATTATGGGTGCTTTAGGAAATAAGCCTTGACCCATTAACGACCTATTTAAACATAAATGGGCCCATAAATGGGTCAATGACGACCATCACCACTTGGAGGACCACTGTCATGAAGATAATCCCGAGGAACAGCTTGTTCTCTTGTTCTCTTGTATGCCCTTGAACACGTTCTTCTTCTTCTCAAGCTTCCTCGCGTTGAACTCATTGAAGACCTGGCACAGGACGAACGCGTTGAATCTTAGGGTTCGCTTCACCATCTCGTCCACCCCAAAGATTGCTTCGCCCTTGAATTGTAGAGTGAGGAGGATGGCCATTTGGTACGTTGCTTGTGCTACAGGTTCCTCCACATGACGTTAGTTATGAGTGGCTCCGTCCGGCTCACAGGGGGCTTCTCCATGAGCTCCCTGGTAGGCCGCTCAGTGGCCAAGGTGAGAGCGCCGAGCGTGTCCATGATTAGGCTCACCCATAAGAGCTGGACTGCCGTTAGGGGGACATCACCGGAGGAGACTGCAGCCATAAAGTTGATGACCAGGGCCGCGATATTCACCGTAAGCTGGAACTGGATGAACTTCTGGATGTTAGTGTAGACACATCGACCCCAACGCAGCACCATTGCCACAGAGGCAAAGTTGTCGTCGAGGATGACAATGTCTGAGCTCTCTTTGGTGACCTCAGTGCCTTGGATGCCCATCGAGAGCCCGATGTCCGCTTCCTTGAGGGCGGGTGCATCATTCGTGCCGTCCCCAGTGACAGCGACCACATGGCCTTTTTGCTTCAGGCATTGAACCATGAGGAGCTTATCGAAAGGCAAGGATCTTGCCATGACCCGGATTTTCTCGACTCTTTGAAGCCTCTCCTCAGATGTGTAGTTGCGGAACTCAGCTCCTTCCACGATGGCTCCATTGAAGGCGTCGTCCCCGGGCCTGAGAATTCCGCACTCAGTGGCAATGACCTTAGCGGTGAAGATGTTGTCTCCTGTTATCATCTTGATGTTCACTCTTGCGTCCCGACAAGCTTGGACCGCGCTCCTCACACCAGGACGGCATGGGTCCTTAATACCAACAAGTCCTAGCAATGTCAGGCTGTCCTCTTGGATCTTCTTCACATCTTCTCTTTTTTTGGTCGCTTCCTTGGAGACTTGTTTATGAGCAAAAGCGATGCACCTGAGGCTGCTCGCTGCCATCCCCTGGATGATCTTCTCGAATTTCTTCCTTTCATTTTTGTCCAAATCTTTCTCTATCCCGGACCTGTCATAGAAGCTCAAGCACATCGCCAAGACCATCTCTGCCGCTCCTTTCCAGTGCACATGAAATGTGTCATCCACTCTCTTCTTTATTAGGACACCGCTTCTCTTCTTCTCCGAGTTGAAGGCTTCGACTTGGATGACTTCACATCTCTTCTTTATCTCCTCCACGTCCATGCTTAATTGTGAAACTGCCCAGGAAAGAATCGCTTTCTCGGTGGGACTACCGGAGAACTCATACTCCGATCCTGAAGATGGCTTATAGACGCAACCCGTGGTGTTCAAAGTGATCCCATCCTGAATAAAATCCAGGACATACTTGGAGGCAGAGGAGTGTGCGTTTTCTGCCACGGTGTCTTTGCCAACCAGAATTTCGTCACCTTCATCCGGTTCATTGTTAGAGTGCCGGTCTTGTCAGTGCAAATAGTGGTGGCCGACCCCATTGTCTCACAGGCTAACAGCTTCCTCACCATCGCCTGATCCGCCATCATCCTCTTGAATAAGCGAGAGTGAGGGTTACCGCAAGTGGCAAGCCTTCAGGAATCGTGACCACCACGATTGTCACAGCAGCTGCAATGATGCCAACCACGGAGTTTATGATATCATCACCTGTCGTTTGGCCGGCAACGAATTCTTGGCTCCCATACTCGTCCTGTGTGTTTCCTGTGAAATAGCGAATCAATAGGACCACAAGAACCAGGAATGCGACCGCCAAGCCTACTTTGCCAATCAACGAGGTGAGCTTGTTGAGCCGAGCCTGTAAAGGGGTTTGCTCGCTGTTGTCACGGCTGATGGAGCTCATCATCTTGCCCCATGTCGTGTTCATACCGACTGATGTAATAAGCATTTGAGCATACCCATCAGCAACCTTTGTTCCAGAGAACAGGAATGGATTATGATTGCTGTTCACTTCTACGTGATCACTCTCCCCAGTCATGCTTGATTCGTCAACCTAAATTAACAATACAGAAGTTGCTCTTGATTTAGTGACACTAGTATGACACGATAGGATACGCTCCCATCTAGAAACTGAAATCTGAGTAAATGGTAACACAAGAACAACTTGATTCTATTTTAACTACACTTTTTGCAGTAAAATTCTTTCGCTAAGATTTGTTCTACTATGACTAGAACTACGACTTAAAACTGCCTTGTATCAAAGAGAATATCATACACTTCTACATTTCTCTGGACTAATTACTTTATATTTGTGGAGGAAATCTACATGAGTTAATATGTAAATCTAATGCAATCAAGCCAGTAAAAATTGCCGTCCATACCTGCAGGGAGTGCCCCTCGAGGAACAGCCCGTCTGCCGGCACTTGATCGCCAATCTTCAAACAAACGACATCTCCAATGACAATCTCGAATATGGAAACCTGCTGCCGCCGACCTTTCCTTATCACGTTGGTGAGAATATTACTGCTCACCCGAGACAAATTTTCAAATTGCCGATTCTGCCGGTAATTACTCACGGCTGACACCGTGATCACGAGGGACACCGCGACGAATATGCTCCCGCCATCATACCAGCCTTCCTTGACCCCGTTCTCCTTGATGTCGAACCCAAGTGAGAGCCCGGCGCAGACAAGAAGAATCATGATTGTGAGGTCCTTGAAAGCCTCAAACACAAATTGGAAGAAGCCCTTGGCGGGCGGCTTCTTGTACGAGTTGACGCCAAATGCAATTTGCCTGCGAGAGACTTCGTCCAGGTCACCACTTATCCCGGCCGAGACATCAGTTTTGAGTGTTGAGGCGACTTTCTTGACCCCGCCGAATTCCTGGAGGTGGCTGAGGTCCTTTTCCTTGACCAGCTTGGTGAGCTGCGACTGATCAATCTTGAAGGAGCTGGGTTGATCGGGGGGAGCGCTCTGAGCTTGATCCTGGATCGAAATCGAATTGTAGGAAGGAGATTTTCTAGGGAATTTCTTGGTTTTCTTTGCAGAGGTAGTGATGGCTCGGGAGCAATAAATGGTCGCGAAGGCCAAATGCCATTGCTTGGCGAACTTGCGCATAGCGGGCAAATCGAGAGAGACCTCGTAGTGGGCGCAGTAGTCGCCGCTGAGAATGCTGGTCATCGCTCGAAAGAGATGCACAGTTCGTGATCCTATTACGGGACAGGGTGGCACAATGCAAATGGCAAAGACAAAAGGGAAAAAAAACTCTGATGTTTGGGGTTGCGTTAGCCGCGAAAATTGCAACGTTCGAATTTGCGTGGTGTGATTATGGATACGACGGCCATGAATTTAATGTACTTTATATATGGATTTCTGTTTGCATTTTGGACATAAGGTTCCGGGAGGTCCAGGTGCCCTGCCAGGAACTTTCCTCGCGCTCCTGGAGAGACAGAATGAAATAGAAAGATGGCGAGTGCTTTCCGCCAAAAGAGACGGAATCTTTAATGAGGAGTGAGCGACAGCAAGCGATGCCGCGTCAAAAATTAATTGCTTTAGATGGAAGCCAAGGAGACATCCAAAAAGTTTAATCACAATACCTCAACCTACAAATTTAAAATCACAAATTCGATAAGCTATCTTATGTTTAACCAGACCAAAATATACTAAAGAAAAGTGCGACGGAACAAAAATGCACTCTCGTCTTACAATAAATGTTGATGATACCTTTTGACGTCTAAAATAACAAAATGTATATGTCACGACCTCTTTTTTTCCGTCCGGGGGAAAATGAAGAATGGTTTAGGGGTATTTGCCTAAAGAGGCGAACCAACGGCCCTAAATTAGGCGGGCTCTCCCAAGCCCATACCTCGCGTGACATTGGATTTTGTTTTTTAGTTCTTAACAACCTATGTATTTCTAGGAGTCGCCACTAGCCTATTGGGGTCCGCTAGAAACCAATCAAGACACGGGAGTGTTGTCTCAATTCCTACGCAACCAGAGATTTCTAAGAACGGGGACTTGTTTACGCCAATATTTCTATTAGCGCCCTTGCGGTACCACTAACTTGGAAGGTTTTAATCTAAATGGCCACACAATCTTGATTACCAATTATAATCTTTATGAAACCGCTAATTGTTCATGCAAATGTTTTTGTAGTTTTTTTTTTTTAAATGTCTAGACTAATCCTAACATAATTTAAAAGAGAAATTTACACTCAAATTAATGAAAAGTGGTGCATAAGTAAACATCCAAGAAATTGAAATAACTTGAAAATAAATGCGAAAAATGAAAACCCGATACAAGTCGGGCAAATAATATTACATGGCCTTGTTATCATGCCCCGGGACAGGACTCCCGTGAGCAAAATGAGAATTTAAATATGCATGAAATTACTCTAAATGCATGCAATTACTCTAATTAATTTTAATCTACGCATAATAGATTATTTACAAAAATGGTTCTAAAATACCAAAATATCATTTAAATTAAGAAAATGACCTTTTAAAATTAGGAAAATCTCATAGATGTCATTTTTGGCTTAATTTGATAACATCCAACATTTTTTTTGATATTTTTGAAATTTTCATATTTTTTTTAATTATTTAAAAAAAATTAATAATAATTCCTTAAACCGATCTATGCTAACATGGAGTAACACAGCACATGAATATCACCATAATCAAGCTCAAATCGACCGTTTCAAGATCGAAACTTGATTTGAACATTTCTTCGAACACTTGGCTTGCATCAAAACACCTCAAAACGGCTTCTTCGGGCCATGTTCGTGGCCTTCAATCTCGACTCATAAGCAATCTTATGTGGAACTAAAGCATCACGATTATACTACCACATGCAAGGAGCAATATTAGATAGAAATCATAGCTTACAACACACAAGAACCAAGTTAAAATCGTCCTCAAATACACGGGTTTGAGCTGATTTTGCAAATCTGGGTTTGAACCCAAGTCAAGCAAACAAGTTATATGCCCATGTTCAAACCCCGACACTTATCACATGCAAGATCTAAGGGAAACAATACTTAATCCCAGTGAAAGTAGGTAACATGAGCTTTCAAATGCAACAAAAATCATAGAGAATGTCCCACCGAAAGACATCAAAACGATCTCTCCAAGAAGCACACTTGCAAAATTCTTGAAGAGATTTCAAACACTTAGAAAACTTTCTGCCTCAGAAATCAGTTTTCCGAGCTGGTTTTCCTCTTGATTTTCATGATCAAAACGTACTCAAACTCGAAAGAAAATACATCTAGGATGCTTACATTGCTTCTTAGTTTCCCTTTTAAGTGGTTCTTCGCTCAAGAAACCAAGAAATTATCCTCGGGGGCCCGTGGAAGTTGGCTTCTTCAACTGGAAAACAAGATCTGCAAAAAAAGAACTGATAACGAAGGTTTTCATTAAACTCCAAAATCAAGCTTCAGAACCTCTTTTGTTGGCCAAATTAAAACAAACCCAAACTATATGTATTCTAGTTTGGCTTGTAGGTCATGGCTTTCCTCATTTATCTCTCAATTTTCTCAAAAACACTCGCTTTCTCTCTCTCGTGACTAACCGGGTTCAACACTTTAGAAAAAATTCTGAGTGTTTCTTGGCCCGCCAGGAGGGTGTTTTTCGGGGGGGTTTAGGAGGCCTTCCCGAACTCCATTTGGGACGTGTGACATATGGATGGAAAGCTCTTTGAGTGAGGTTTCACTCTCTAGTTGAAGGTTTTCGCTAATTTTGGCCGCAGGTGGGTGAAAATTGCGTTTTTCTCTCTCAAGGTCGGTCCGGAATTTCTGGGTTTGGCTTTCTGGAGTTGCTTCTGAAGGTGTCTTTGGGAAACGATCCCGAGCTCTCTCCTCTCTCTCTCGTCTTCTCTCTCTCATCACCTGAAAGAGCTTGCTTCCGTGATCTTATCCACCGAAATCATCAATCCCTTGGTCGGCTTTTTGTCCACCTACCAAGCCTGCCAACTGAGCTAATTCACCCACTCTCTGACTTAGCCAATTTTTCCAACTTCTGCAGCTGTTGAGTGTCCGGATTTGGTGCGATTTTCCCGTGCATTCAGCAGCTTATCCCTGGCTGATTTCCGTCCACTGGCACTACTCATTATGGTCTTCAATCACGTGCAAAGATCAGGCTGGATGGGCGGCTGAGTGGGATATGGTGGGGCCACCAAGTTGCTTACTCAGCAACTCCGAATTGAGGCTAAACCGTGGGCTGGGTTTTGGTAGCTCGTTTGAGTGCTTTAATCCATCAATTTGGCTGCATTTTTTGATCAATTAGCAAGCTCATGCATAGTAGTTTAAGATCTCGATCAGATTTCGCAATTTTTCCTACCCAATTTTGCAAGAAAGTCCCTCAAAGTTGGCCATTTTCTTATCCGAAAATACCCAATTTAATACAAACTTGATCCTTTTTGGCCCGATTTGATTGATTCGAGTTGGCCCAAGTTCAATTTCAACTTAATTGGTGACCACGATGATGATTTAAGGGTTCGGGCATATTTTTGCAAAATTTGCGAATTGGTCCCTCAACTTTTAGAAATTGCAATTTGGCCCCAATTTGCCATTTTAATTCCAATCTGACCTCCTGGGCTTGGCTAGTCACATTTAGATCATTGGCCCCAACGTTTTATATATTTTTTTTTAATTTTTAATTTTTATCTTTTTTATATATTTAATTTAATTTTTTTAATTTTTTTTTTTAGGAAAAACATATTCTATTTAAAACACTATATTAAACACCTAGATAATCTATACGCATGAATTTAACTTGAAATATTTTTGTGGAAAAACAAGTTCCCATTTTTTTGGAAATGGTTTTTTGGGCAAAAATTTAGGTGTCAACAGCTGCCCATCTTTGGAAGGAAGCTCAAAGAGATTTCTTTCAAATATAAGGTGACACCTAATTTTTTGTTTTTTTGTTTTTTTTATGTTGTTTTTTTTTTGTATTGTTTTTTTTTTCTTTTACAATAGTAAAATGAAAATGCAAGTGAGCTTAATGTAAAGAGCGTAGTTTATGGATGTACCTATGAATACTTTGAAAAGTATGGGTTAAGGATATACCCACAAACCTTGTGGTTTAAGGCAGTCCCACGAACCTTGTGATTTAAGGCAGTCCCACTAACCTTGTGGTTTAAGGCAGTCCCACTAACCGTGTGGTTTAATGCAGTCCCACGAACCGTGTGGTTTAAGACAATCCAACGAACCTTGTGGTTTAAAGCAGTCCCACTAACTGTGTGATTTAAGGCAGTCCCACGAACCTTGTGGTTTAAGGTAATCCCACTAACCGTGTGGTTTAAGGCAGTCCCACGAACCTTGTGGTTTAAGGCAATCCCACTAACCGTGTGGTTTAAGGCAGTCCCACGAACCTTGTGGTTTAAGGCAGTCCCACTAACCGTGTGGTTTAAGGCAGTCACACTAACCTTGTGGTTTAAGGCAGTCCCACGAACCTTGTGGTTTAAGGCAGTCCCACTAACCTTGTGGTTTAAGGCAGTACCACTAACCGTGTGGTTTAAGGCAATCCCACGAACCTTGTGGTTTAAGGTAGTCCCACTAACCTCGTGGTTTAAGGCAGTCCCACTAACCGTGTGGTTTAAGGCAGTCCCATTAACCTTGTGGTTTAAGGCAATCCCACTAACCGTGTGAATTGCAAGGTTTAAGGAATAATCAAGAACTCCTGAAAGTGCATGGTTTAAGGCTAACCCATGAACCCTTTAGAATTGCAAGGTTTAAGGATAACCAAGAACCTTTTGAAAATATACGGTTTAAGGCTAACTCATAAACCCTTTGAAATTGCAAGGTTTAAGGATAACCAAGAACCTTTTGAAAATGCATGGTTTAAGGCTAACCCATGAACCTTTAGAATTTGCAAGGTTTAAGGATAACCAAGAACCTTTTGAAAATGCATGGTTTAAGGCTAACCCATGAACCTTTAGAATTGCAAGGTTTAAGGATAACCGAGAACCTTTTGAAAATGCATGGTTTAAGGCTAACCCATGAACCCTTTGAAATTGCAAGGTTTAAGGATAACCAAGAACCTTTTGAAAATGCATGGTTTAAGGCTAATCCATGAACCCTTTGAAATTGCAAGGTTTAAGGATAACCAAGAACCTTTTGAAAATGCATGGTTTAGGGCTAACTCATGAACCCTTTGAAATTGCAAGGTTTAAGGATAACCAAGAACCTTTTGAAAATGCATGGTTTAAGGCTAACCCTCCTTCGATAAGTTGATCGCTAGACTATAAATAAATGGGGGCAACAACACGAGATAGAGAAAGATTGAAAAGAGAGAGGTTGAGGGGGGGTGTGTCGGAAAAACAGGGGAAAAATAATAAATAAAATGAAAGAGATGCAGAGAGAGGAAAGGGACGTAGATAGATAAGCATGACCCAAAAAAAATCAAAGAAGTGAGGAGGAAAGAAGGTGGGGCACAGCAGAGAGAAAGAGACGTCGGTGGGGGGAAAGTTCTGCGCAAGTGAGAGAGAGAGAGAGAGAGAGAGAAAGAGAAAACAAGAAGAAGAAGGGGGAGACGTGGGCGTGAGCGGACTGAAGGGGAGGGGGAAAAAGAAATAGAAAATTAAAGAGAAAATCCTATAACTCAAAAATCTTGGTCCCACTTGTTCTTATTTAGTCCAATTTGGTCCCCGAAAATTCCCATGCTAAAGTACTTCATCCTCACTTGCTTTCTCGCACCAAATTTCCCCTAAACAACAAGTTTCGGGCAACAAAAACGGCCATTTCCTTCAATTCCGAATTCTATTTCATTTTTCTCGGAATCCGAGGTCCAATTCAATGAGGAAAAAGCCCACAAAAATTTCCTTTCACTAATTCACTTACACCAAATGCCAAAAGTCCATTCAAATTGGTCAATCCGAATTTCCGTTTGTTTTCCGAATCAATTTTCCGTAAAAATCTCAAACTCTTTGAAAATTCCTCGAAAGATGAGTTGATGTTCCTAAAATGACCTATGACATGACAGGACTTTCAATTTCTGAAATCGGATTGAAATTCATGGTTAATTTCAATCCGGCGCAATTTTAGCGTGATCTAAGCTACCGGGTAACTTTAAGAAATTTTTAGTGCAAATAACTTGTGGTCAATTTTCTTCGAGCCACAATGAACCCATTCGACACATTGACGACTCTCGGTTGTCATGAAAATCTCGAGAATTCAAATACGGACAAAGGGTACTAAAACAATAGAAAAATTAATTTAGTGCCGATCGACGAGAATTTTACAATTTTGTGGAATCACCCACATTTAACCACATATCTCTGTCAAATCGACCTATCTCTGATTTTTAATCGATCTTACTATGCCGTAATGATCTCGGCAGATGAGCATGGTCAAGTGGCCGATTCCTAATCGAATTCTCAAGTCTATTGCATTAAAATCCCTTAACAACTTCACCTGATAGGCCAGTTATCTTGTGAGTGGCTATCTCAGAGAAAAACACTATAGTCGCATTGATGAAGAGCTCAACTGATCCAATCGAAATCAGAACCTAAAATTTAGGATGCCACAACAACAATCATAAGCTCCTCCGCCTCATTAATAGAGGGAGTGATGGCCAAAACAGACATGCTATCTATCGGAAATGACTCGTGAGGCTAAATGATGTGACAGTTGGAGAGATGTGACTGCAAGTTGGCAACAGAGATGGAGTGAAATGAATGAGACGGATGGGAATTAATGCTCATGTTTAGAATTTTCGATGTGAATTCCGGAAAACAAATGAGTGGTTCTAATAATTTTTAAGTGTATAGAATTTCGACCCAGTATGAACGGAGTTAAATGCCTATATAATTTGGTATCAGTCACATTCATAAAGGGGGAGAGTACACGAAATGCTCAAGTTGACATCCAAACTTTTATGAGTAGTACGATAACAAGTTTGGCACAAGAGGAGCCATAAAATTTGACCATGCAAATAAAGGCAACATATATATATAGTGAACAGTACTAAGTGAATAGTGAACAGTATATGTCTATCATGTTACAGTGTATAGTCTTTACGCCGCTGTAACAATGTTGTCATGTGATGTCTTGGCTTTAATCTCTGTCTAGGTTGATTCCATAGCAGTCGTCTTCATTGGTGTTTCCACTATGATGTGACTACGGGGATCCATCTTGACTGTCTTGCGATTTAGAAGATCCACATTGTGATTCTTCTGCTTCTGAGAGCATTGTTCTGAGGATATTGCAGTATTCCTCTCTGCGCTGGACTGCAGCCAGTGCTGCGCTTGCTATGGATTTCTCCTATATATATATATGAATCCAAATATATCTTAAAACTGTATGAATTTTGGGACGTAACATATTTAGGGTATTCTCTCCTAAATGCAAAAGAAAAAACTACACTAAAAAGTTAGAGGGCTCTTCAGGTGAAGAGTATAGACTCCACCGCACCTCGTAAGAAATATTAGGAAAATTGATAGGTTGATATAGTAATTGTTCACGCTGATAAAAATGGAGAGATTGGTGAAACACTCACCGTAGGATTAACTTATGTTTCGTACATTATTTCTCAACCGGGAGTACAAGATGAGTTAAATGCCTACATAATTTGGTATTAGTCACATTCATAAAGGGGGAGAGTGCACGAAATATCCATCAAGTTTTTCCTTTTTTCGAAAAGTGCTTGTCAAGTTGGCATACAAACTTTCATGAGTTGTACGATAACAGACTTGGCTCGGGATAAGCCATCAAATTTGACCGTAAAAATAAATGCAGCATATATATAATATACATACACTCCCTCCTTTTTCTTTCCCCTGATCTAAGAATTCAAGGTTTTTGCACTAAAAACAAGAACGTAAATCGATACGGGCATATCTAAACAAAATTATTTATATTTATTATCTTTCACTAGCCCGATTCTCCGATTCCTTACCTCTCTATGCGGAAATCAAATCTATCTTGTTTCATTTTTATCTAATACTACTTAAATCGATTCAATCAAATCTAGACCGGTATTTCTAAACTAAACAAATATGCCGATTGTTCCAAAGTTGGAACCACTAAAGCAAAAAGAAGTGCTTATCTATCACCTTCTAAACTTGAGATGAGTGCGTAACCAATCCACGATATTTTGCCGTTGATTGATCTAGTTCTTAATATCTTATTTTGATTAATTGAGTCGTAAATGTTTGAAAAGCGCGGTAATCAACTCCTGAATTTTCTATTAACGGGTTTTGCGAGTCTTAAATGCTAGAAATCCTTTACGTCTCTCACATGCCCTTTCTCTAATGTTGTGTAGCCATGGACAGTAGAATTATACGTTGTTTTCAATGTTGGAAATCTAGTATGAGACTTGATTGAACATCTTTTTGCAAAATATTAAAGGTTCAATCCATCAAAATAACATTTCAGGCATGAATTGACCAATGGCCAAAAGTTAAGAGCCCATTCTATACATTTCCCTAGAGGAGCATGATGTTACAATAGGACTGGGAATTGGATAATTGGACTAATCAGAACCAGTCTAATTTCAAATTTTAAGGAGACTTGGTCCAATTCCTAGTTTCTCGAGAATATGGGAGAGCCGAACTAAGAATCTAAGTAGTACCGACACCGGCACACAACATGCCACACGACATAATATGACATATCAACACGTCATTTCTCAAAAAATTGAGAATTCTAACACATTGTAACACGGTATATATTAAATATATATTTATATATTATCATTTTTATGATTATTTCGATATTTATATATTATCATTTTTATGATTATTTCGATTAAATTAATTTGATTCAAATTCGCAAATAAATAAATAATAATAAAATCTAAAATGAATTTTATACTAAAAACATTAATCCACCATTTATTGATATCATTCGTTGTTTCAATTTAATAAATTTAACTCCATTCTAATAATTCATAAAACTTGGAAATAGAAAAATAAGTAACTCATATTCTGGACTTGTTTGTCAGGCGTATTGAAAGAGAAGCGTATTGAAAGAGGAGAAAAAAAATTTGAGAAGTGAATTATGTATCACAGGAAGTCAAAGTTAGAAAAGAAAAAAATAGAAGATTAGTTTTTTTTCTCCATTTATTTTTTTTATTTTTTATTTTTCACATATAATACATTTTGACCCCTCATTTATTTAAAATTTTAAAAATTGATCTCGTATATTGGAATCACATATCGAAAACTCGCATGTCAGAGGAATGTCGAGAAAATTGATCAAGTATCGGATTTTCCAATAAAAACTTGGAGAGTGTCTGAAAGTATCATACACATATCAGAGAATCCAATACAACATAAAGGCGAAAAGTGCTTCTTAACCATGAACCTACAAAACCCTATTATAGAAATTGACTTATACACTTTGGATTAAACCCCTAATTTTCCTCTTCAAGAGCGACTCCGTGGCTTTCTTCCTTTCTGAGAAAATTTCTTCCTCTTGAAAGTCTTACTCTTCGTTGTTGCCACCACCACCGGCCGTGGGAAGGCACGAGTGATGAGCTGATGTGGACATTGAGCCATTTCGAGAAGGAGGTGCTAAAGACCCGTTGTCTATTCCGACTAGTTCAATCACTCGAGCGCGGGCCAAGCAATTTAGGCAAGCTATTGGCGTCATGGTTCGTGATCTTTGGCGTGGAGATGATCTTGGATCAAATCTTGAAGAATCTTGGAAATCTTGGCGTAATCTTTGGCTTTGAGATGACCTTGGATCAAATCTTGAAGAATCTTGGAAATCTTGGCGCAATTTGATTTTCTGGTCACCAAATATTTAGAATTATCTTCTTGTTTAGGTATATTCTAGAATATGACGTATTAGATTTCTAGGGCTGGTTTAGGGTTTGCGTGGTAGCTAGAGAACCTATATTAAGGATTTGCCGACTTTCTTTGGGAGACAGAGATATTTTTATTATTTTGGAGGAAAAGAATTGAGAGGTTCTCTTTTACTGTTCTTTTGAAGACTTGACCTTATCAAGGTTTCCTTGCGGCAATCAATTTGACTTATCGAGCGAGATAGCGAATTCTTTCGCTCATGGCGTCTATAACGTTGGTTGGTTGACACTCGTTCGTCAACAAGTCACGTTCATACCAAGGTTGCTAATCGCAGGTTTGATTAGAAGTCGAGGTTCGCAATTCGCACCATCCGGATCTTCGTAGAACGATCTTTCCGCAACGATTCACATCATTTGGTATCAGAGCTTGCTTCTACAAGGTATATTTATCTTTAATTTTCTGTTTATATTCAGCAATTTGAGATTTATTAAGTTAGGGTTTCGGTTCTAGCCAATCTAGGGATCCGATTGCTTTTGTGCTTCCATACGAAGTTGTTTGCTGTTAGTTTTAATTTTTTTTTTCTAGCATCTTAAATTGTATATGAGTTCATCAAAAAAAAAAAGAAAACAAAAAAGAGAAAGTTCGTCAAAAAAAAAAGAAGAGAAAGAAAACACACAAAAAAAAGTTAGCAAGAGAAAAGAAAAAACAGATTCGGCAGAAAAAAAAAATAGCCGAACAAAAAAAAAATCAAGAAGACGACTCATTTGTTAGTGGACCAAATTGAAACAAAATCAGTTGTGATTTGCGTTTCAATTGGAATTTCGAAAGTTGTACTTGTTGGTTTGAAATTGTTACTTGCTGAAATAAAATCAGTAGTGATCTAATCTTGTTTGATTAGTTTGATTGATTGTTGTGAGGGGGTTGAGAGACAGGTTTTGAGTCCGATAAAGAGCTTGTGAAAAGAGGATACGAGAGGAAAAAGGCAAGAGTGTGTAAGCTTAATTGAGGGTGGAAAAAGCCTAGACTTAAGTTAAACACGAGGGGAGTGACAAACACCTTGAGAGAAACACGTGAGGGAGCGATTGGTAAGGATTTTTGTGACTAACGTTTACTTGCAAGTCTAAAATATGTCATGCAAAGAAAGTGTGAATCAAAGGGAGGTTGACTCCATACGAAGGGATGAAGCGCTCGTGGAAAGCATCCAGCAATTGAGGGCCATAGTAGAGGAACTTAGTGGCCGAATGATGGGGAATGGCATGAGGGTTGATGGTGACCGAGAGCTACCCCTGGGAAGGCCGCAACATCAGCAAGACGCCTCTAGAACACAACCTAGAAGGCAGCGGCATTATGATGATGATGAGGCCGACATGGAGGATGATCGAGATGCTCGATTTGGAAGGTGGAATGGAGCCCGAGGGTTTAGACACCGAGAAGATAATGAACTTGGCAATATCAAGATAAAGATTCCTTCTTTCCAAGGAAAGAATGATCCCGATGCATATCTAGAATTGGAGAAACGCATGGAGATGGTATTTGATTGCCAACGATACTCTGAGCTCAAAAAGGTAAAAATTGTAGTTGTTGAATTTATTGATTATGCTATAATTTGGTGGGATCAACTTGTGACTAGTAGGAGGCGCAATGGTGAAAAACCGATAGAGACGTGGGATGAGATGAAAGCGGTGATGAGGAGGCGTTTTCTGATGATGCATCTCATGTTGCTGATTTGTTCTTTAAGGAAGTTGTACGTTTGCATATGAAAGAAGCCGAAGGTGAAGAAGAGAGGAACGAAGCTTTTACTGTATTTCCTCTAATTAATTGTAAAATATACAAATCCTAAAGATATAGAGCTAGGTTTATACAATTAATGGAAATAAAGAATTCTATGTATCAATCTAAATCTAGATCTGATATTGAATTGATATGTACAGAATAAAATCAATTCCAAAGATATATTGCATATCTTCTAACACTCCCCCTCAAGCTGGTGGCTTGTATATGTCCAAGGCACCTAGCTTGTTTAATAGATATGCATGTTGTCAATGACATAAAGGTTTGGTGAAGATGTCTGCTGGCTGCTCTGTTGTGCCAATTCCTTCTGTTTCAATCACCCCTTCTTGAATATTGTCTCGTGTAAAATGACAATCCACCTCTATGTGTTTAGTTCTTTCATGCACTATAGGGTTTGCTGCCAATTTGAGAGCTGCATCATTGTCACAATATAATGTTGTTGCTCCTTGTACCTGTATTCCGAGATCTTTAAGTAACCCTCGTATCCATACTACTTGGCAAGTAGTTTTTGCCATAGCTCGGTACTTAGCTTCAGCTGAAGATAAGGATACAGTAGGTTGCTTCTTGGTCTTCCACGAGAGAAGTGAGTCTCCTAATTTGATACAATATCCAGTGACTGATCTTCGGCTAGTAGGGCATGTAGCATAATCAGCATCACAGTATGCCCTCATCTTCATGTCACATTTCTTGGATAAAAGAATTCCAAGTCCTGGACACCCTTTTAGATACTTCACAACTTTAAATGCTGCTTCCAAATGAGACCGCTTTGGACTGTGCATAAACTGACTAAGTGTTTGTATTGCATAAGAGATATCAGGTCTAGTCATTGTCAGGTAAATGAGTTTCCTGACAAGTCTTTGATATCCTGACGGATCTTTGAGAATGGGGTCATCATTTTGTGAAATGCCCCTATCATATTCTGCAGTAGTCAACTTAATGTTCTGTTCAATAGGGATCACGGCTGGTCTGCATCCTGATAAACCTGCTTCTGATATAATCTCTAAGACAAACTTCCGTTGACTAAGAGAAATCCCTTGATCAGATCGTGCAATTTCAATTCCAAGGAAATACTTAGGTGCTCCTAAATCTTTAATGTGAAAGGTAGCATGTAAATAATCCTTGAAATTGTCTATAGCAGCCTTATCGTTTCCCATAACAAGTATGTCATCAACATATATCATCAAATAAATAGATGACATACCTTCGGTCCGTGTGAATAAAGCATAGTCGTACTTAGACTGCTTGAAGCCTGCTATTATAAGAGCATTTGCAAACTTAGCATACCATTGTCTGGATGCTTGCTTTAATCCGTAAAGGGATTTACGGAGACGACATACTCGATTCTCCCCCTGTCTCCGTAAGCCTTGAGGAATGTCCATGTAGATTTCCTCATCAAGATCCGCGTGCAAAAAGGCATTATGCACATCCATTTGATGTAAACTCCAATTATTAATAGCAGCAACAGATAAAAAAGAACGAACAGTGACATCAGTGGCAACAGGAGAAAAGGTCTCGTGATAATCAAAACCTTCGCTTTGTGTGAATCCTTTGGCAACCAATCGTGCCTTGTATCGTTCAATGGAACCATCAGCACGATACTTGATCTTGTAGACCCACTTACAGCCAATTGGCTTTCGATCATATGGAAGAGAGACAAGATC
Source organism: Eucalyptus pauciflora (assembly GCA_007663325.1). Classification (NCBI taxonomy): domain Eukaryota; kingdom Viridiplantae; phylum Streptophyta; class Magnoliopsida; order Myrtales; family Myrtaceae; genus Eucalyptus; species Eucalyptus pauciflora. The sequence continues at coordinate 1,858,536 of VMYD01000122.1, forward strand.
CCATGTCTTGTTGTCAATAAGTGCCTGGAGTTCTGCCTTCATGGCTTGTTGCCATTTTGGGTCAGTAGACGCCTCCTTATAACTAGGAGGTTCATGTTCTTCTGAGAGACGACTAACACAACATCTATGTTCCTGTGATAATCTATGGAAGGAAACATATGATGAAACTGGGTATTGAGTACCTGGAGAATGATGAGTGGCACAGATATAGTCTTTGGTCCATGTGGGAGGTCGTGTGCTGCAACCTGAACGCCTTGGATGAATAATGTCTATGGGAGTTCCATTGGTAGATGCTGTTTCAATATGCCGACTTTCTTCAACATCATTGGTATTTTCTAGTCGTGGCTGGAAGATTTCTTCTGGGCAAATGGCCCTATCAACAGGTGTTGATATTGATTCTGGAAGATATGAAGCAGTTGGAGGAATGGGCCTCAATTCTGCCAATGGTATATAGGCAGTGTCTTGAGGTATTGCTTCATCAATACTGCCAGAAGGAGCTGTCATCCCTGTATCTGTAGCTGTAGTGGGTTGCTCAGAAAAAGGAAATATGTCCTCACGAAAGATGACATCACGACTTACTAGAAATTCCTTTGTAGATATGTCGAGAACGCGATAGCCTTTCTGTAAATTGGGATATCCCATGAAAATGCATCGTCGAGCTCGAGGAGTGAATTTGTCTCTAGGTCCCACTGTTGTGACAAAACAGAGACATCAGAAGACCTTGAGATGTTGAAGCTCTGGCCTTTTTTGGAACAATAACTCAAATGGAGTTTTTCCTTTAAGTATTCAAGTCGGCATACGATTGATTAGGTAAGCAGCTGTGATCACACAATCTCCCCAATAATCGTCCGGAACTGACGCTTGAACAATACAGATCTATCAAAGACAGGGAGAAAGCTACACGCTTTCTCCTCATTTTGAACGAAACTTACCTCGGATTTCGTTCACAGATCCTTGCCATGGATCCGATGCCGCCGATTGGGCGCATATTTCAACTGACCGTGCAGGAGGAGAGTCAGCGACACGCAACGCCAGAACACACCAAGAGCAGTGAGAGCGTCGCTCTCGCCGCCCGCGGCGATCGGCGAGACGCGGCCACCAGGACGCAAACCCTAAATCGAGAGAGACGAGCGGCCAAATTGGGGCTAGGGTTCGCGGAAGAGGAATCCCGCGTATATAAGATAGACCGGATGGACGGTCAGGATGTGTTACGAGGATCCGACAGCTTCGATCATTTGATCGGATCCAACGGTGGACAGGAACTCGCGGCCAAAGGATCGGACGGCCAGATCTTCAAAGCATCGGACAGCCAGATCTTCGCTGCGATTAAAGGCATGGACGGTCAGATGTTTGCCACGTCAGCAAGGAATTTCGGGAGAAATTTTAAAGGCAAGAATAAATTATTTTGTGATTATTGCAAGCGTGCTAATCATTCCATTGATAATTGCTGGAAATTACATGGAAAGCCCGATGACAAAGAAAAAAGGATTTCAGCAGCTTATCAAATTACTGGTTCAACCGGTAAACAAGGTGACCAATCTATCACAACTAATCAGTATCATCAATTGATGGAGGCACTTCAGAAAATGGACACCACAAACAGATGAGCAAGTTTCTCAGGTATTACACATTGCTCTGATACCATGAAAGAAGCCGAAGGTGAAGAAGAGAGGAACGAAGCTTTTACTGTATTTCCTCTAATTAATTGTAAAATATACAAATCCTAAAGATATAGAGCTAGGTTTGTACAATTAATGGAAATAAAGAATTCTATGTATCAATCTAAATCTAGATCTGATATTGAATTGATATGTACATAATAAAATCAATTCCAAAGATATATTGCATATCTTCTAACAGCATAGCATGTCTAGATCGATTGTTTCAGATCAAAATTCTAAATTTCTTAGCTACTTTTGGAAAATATTGTGGAAAAAATTGACATCCAGACTTCTAGAGTGCCATAACTTGGCAGAAATGGACACTTAAGTGTCATAACTTATGAAATGTATATTTAAGTGCCAAAATCGTAGCAAAATGGATCACTTGAGTGCTAATCCGGCCAAAACACTGACGTGTCAATTTTCCGGCGAAACGAGTGCAAAATGGCGTCATTTTGATGCTGACGTGGTAAAAAATTTAATATAAAAATTAACTAAATTCAATTGAAAACTAAAATTATTTAAAACATTTAAAAAATAAAATAAAAATTTTAAAAAATTTTAAAATTTTAAAAGTTTAAAAATTTAAAAAATTTAAAAAAAAATTAAATTCTAAAAAAATTTAAAAAACTTTTTAAAAAAAAGGGAGGCGGTGGCGGCATCGTTTTGGTGCTAACGTGGTAAAAAATTAATATAAATTAATTAAATTTAATTTAAAACTAAATTTATTTAAAACATTTAAAAATAAATTTAAAAAATTTAAAAAAAATTAAAAATTTAAAAAATTTAAAAAGTTTAAAAATCTAAAAAATTTAAAAAATTTAAAAAGTTTAAAAATTTTAAAAAACCTTTTAAAAAAAAAAGGAGGCGGTGGCGGCATCGTTTTGGTGCTAACGTGGTAAAAAATTAATATAAAATTAATTAAATTAAATTTAAAACTAAATTTATTTAAAACATTTATAAATAAATTTTAAAAATTTACAAAAAATTTAAAAAAAAATTAAAAAGGAGGTGGCTGAGGGCTGAAATTTTTTGTAATTTTTTTTAATTTTTTTAATTTCTTTGTAAATTTTTAAATTTTTTTATAAATTTTGTAAATTTTGTAAATTTTATTTTTTAAATATTTTAAATAAATTTAGTTTTAAATTTAATTTAATTAATTTTTATATTATATTAAAATTCAATTATTCCTAAATGACGGCATTTTTGCTGATTTAAGGGCTCTATTTTGGGCTAACACCCTAAACGACATCGTTTGGGGTGAATTCGGGCTGACTCAGCTCTCCAGCGAGACACAACGGTGAGAAATATTAATATTTTAATGCCACGTATGATTTCCGACCAACTTCGCCGGAGATGGCACTCAAGTTTCCCACTTTTCTTAAAATGTGGCACTTAAATGTATCTTTCATAAGTTATGGCACTTAAGTGTCCCTTTCTGCCAAGTTATGGTACTTGAAAGATTCTTTTGCTTGAAAAAATTAGGAACACGGTTGTTATGTTCTACTACTTGTCATCCACAAACCGATAGTCAAACCGAAGTAGTTAATAGAACTTTAGGGGTATTATTGCATGCTATTATTAAAAAGAATATAAAATCTTGGGAAGATTGTCTGCCACATGTTAAGTTTGCATATAATAGGAGCATGCATTCTACTAAATTTACACCATTTGAGGTTGTCTATGATTTTAATCCGTTAACTTCGTTAGATTTAACCCCTTTACCTGTTGATGAACGTGTGGATTTAGATAGAGCAAAGAAAGCTGAATTTGTCAAGGCGTTGCATGAGAAGACGTGCACAAATATTGAGCGCAAGATTGAGCAATATGCAAGGCAAGCCAACAAAGGGCGCAAGGAAGTGGTGTTTGAACCCGGCGATTGGGTTTGGGTTCATATGCGCAAGGAGCGATTTCCTGAGCAGCGACATTCTAAGTTATTACCGCGAGGGGATGGACCATTCATGGTTTTGGAAAGAGTTAACAATAATGCCTACAAGCTTGATCTTCCAGGTAAGTATGATGTTAGTGCTACATTTAACGTTTCTGACTTGACTCTTTTCGATGCAAGTGATGATTTGAGGGCAAATCCTTTGCACAGGGGAGGGAATGATGTGGACATCGAGCCATATCGAGGAGGAGGTGCTAAGGACCCGTTGTCTATTCCGACCGGTTCGATCACTCGAGCGCGGGCCAAGCAATTTAGGCAAGCTGTTGACGTCATGGTTCGTGATCTTTGGCGTGAAGATGATTTTGGATCAAATCTTGAAGAATCTTGGAAATCTTGGCGTAATCTTTAGCTTGGCGATGACCTTGGATCAAATCTTGAAGAATCTTGGAAATCTTGGCGCAATTTGATTATCTGTTCACCAAATATTTGACCAAATCAAAAAGAATTATCTTCTTGTTTAGGCATATTCTAGAATATGACGTATTAGATTTCTAGGGCTAGTTTAGGGTTTGTGTGGCAGTTAGAAAACCTATATTAAGGATTTGCCGACTTTCTTTGGAAGACAGAGATATTTTTATTATTTTTGAGGAAAATAATAAAGAGGTTCTCTTCTACTGTTCTTTGAAGGACTTGACATTATCAAGATTTCCTTGTGGCGGTCGATTTGACTTATCAAGCGAGATAGCGAATTCTTTCGCTCGTAGTGTCTATAACGTTGGTTGGTTGTCACTCATTCGTCAACAGGTCATATTCATACCAAGGTTGCTAATCACGAGTTTGATTAGAGGTCGAGGTTCGCAATTCACACCATCCGGACCTTCGTAGAATGATCTTTCCACAACGATTCACATCATGAGCTCCACTAGCGACAAGCTCTTCCGCAGTTTGTTCATTCTTAAGTGACCTAGGACAATAGAGGGAAGAGAATGAAAGTGGTTGTTGCAGCATCAGTCACAAGGCCTAGTTCCCTGAAGACTTTAGGATTGTCGACTTAGGCTCTATTTGGTAACTTGCCAAATAGTAGCAATTTCTATTCTTTGGTTTCTAGGGTTATTGGGTGAGCTCGCTTGGCCACTGGCAAAGCTGAGTCTCGCGACAGTTGATGGTGGGGGCCTGGCGAGGTTTCAGCAAGCTCGTTGAATCTTGCCCAATTAGTCGTCAGGCCATGGTAACGAGGAAGAAGAAGAGAAAATGAAAAAAAAAAAGAATATCTGACTTGATTTTGGAATTATTTTTAAGAATAGATAAGTAATTTTTTCTTATCTTGTTTTTCTGTTCCAAATCTATTTTTGAAAATAAAAAAGTTATCAAATAGATTTTTATTTTTTATTTAGAAAAAGGAAAAAATAAAATTAGATACTATTTAATCAGTTAATAAATAGACCCTTACTAATCGATCCGGATAAATATTTGTTAGGGAAAGTTAATTGAATTTTTGGCTTAAAGCAATTCTCCATCCGCTGCTTCTTCTTTGGGATATTAGCTATCTCATCACTCCACGTGTTGGAGTAACGATATAGCTTTGCTGCCGTGTGTGGTATTCTTGTGGGTGTGTATGAGCCATGTGGCTTTCTCGTTTTGTGCTCTCTCCGCTCAAGGCTCTGTATTTTCTCGGTTTATGTAAATTGGATTTTTTTTTTTTTACACGAATCTAGGTCATCGTAATCTTGTGGACTTTCCTGTTTTGCTTCCACTCTGCTGTTGCTATCTCGGGGTGGTAATTGTGCATTGTTTAACAACGCATTACCCCACCAGCACTGATGTGACCGTGCGCCAGCTGCCCCTCCTGTAAAAAATTATTATGCATTGGCTTACGCGTGGCATGTCAAACCGGTGACGACGTGGCTACATGCTGATCAGACCCGCTGTTTCCCCAGTTTTCACAATTCAATGCCTCCCAACCAAAATTATTTAAAAAGTATGCACTGCCCATCGCCTAACTAACCAAATTAATTGTTTGTCGGAGTAGTTTTTTTGTTTTTTTTTGTTTTGAGACAGAATGAATCAGCTTGCAGCCGACAGCCGCGCCGTAAACCCCTTGGTGACGCTAGCGCATGACCCACCACCACGGCGTCACGCTTAATACCACTAGCGACCACATTGGGATTTGAACCCGTCCCTTTCGTGAGGGGGATGAAAGCCCAAGCCAACGCGGCCACCACATGGGGTGGTTAATTGATTTCTCTTTAATACAATATTCAAGCACAACGCAATTACAAAGCATAAATCCTATAAAGGGTAAGGGTCACCTGTCACCAACGCATTTACTACCCCTATCAACCAGTCAATGCCATGAAACCCCTAATGGTCTAACAAATTGTATCCCTAACTATATCCCTAGGGTCCGTCTTTTTGCATAAAACATTTTCTCGAAAAATATTTTTCTCATTTTTCAGCAATTAATTCACTTAAAAAAAGAGTCAACGAATTTTTTATTATTAAAGCTTAAATTTAGAAAAATGATTTTATCTTTAAAAGAACCAATTTTCTAAAAAAATAACTAGTTATTGGCATTTGAACTCGAAATTTTACGTTTCGACACAAAAATCCCAACGTTGGTTCTCGGGTCCAAGCATTCAAAACCAAGTTTCCTATGGACGAGCATGGGCCCTCAACACCCACATCCGATTCTAGCGAGGCGAGGCTCGAACCCTTGATGCCCATACCTCATGAGAGAGAAAGGACCAATTGAGGGCCTCGAGGCTGGAATGCGGTAGGGTCTTCAACCTTCTGCAGTCCTTACGCTTGGGCGGTCATGTTGGGACCAAAGAAAAGTAGAAGCCTCAACCGTGTCAAGGCATTATAACTAAAGTACGCAACCTCAAAAATCAACATCTACATCCCGTCTCCTACTAGTTACTAGTGGGCGCCCTAAATGAATCAATCCTCGTGGTTGAGCCCCGCCCCCCTTTAGGGTACCGTAGGCCCTCTAATTGACTTTGCCTTTTCTTAAGTTAGTTTCCCTGCTCACCCTAAGGAATTCGGGTCCATAGGAAAGTTTATTCTTATAAATTTATTTTTTAATACAAAATTGAATTTTAATTTTAATTTTTAAAAAAAAAATCTTTCTTTTCATTCCTCCTTCTTCCTTTGTCGGTCATGTGCCTCGGTGACGACCAGCAGCCCAACGACTGGCCAAGACACGACAGTGAGCTTGAGGTTCGATCAATTCAAGGTAGCCCAAGCTTTGCCAAGACCAGCAAGCTTGTGCCTCACCAGATCCAGGTGAGTTCAAGCTTTGCCGAGGTGGGCAAGCTTGTGGATTGGTTTATCATGGCGAGCTCGCGACTTGCCAGATCCAGGCAAGCTCGCACCTTGACCTCACCTCAACCTCACACGCCTCGTGACGTGGCCCTTGAACTCATACCTCGACCTGGCTCTCTAGCTCGAGGTCTCTCGAGCTTGCCTTAACCTCGAGCTTTGACCTTGAGCTCGAGCCTCGCCATATTTGACGAGCTCGAGCCTCGCCATATTCGACGAGCTCGAGCTTGCCTATGGCCATCACTAGCCAATCGCAATGGAGCAAGGAGAAAAAAGGAAATAAAATAAAATAAAAGAAAAAATAAAAAGAAAATAAACAATAATTAGACATTCAACTTTTTTTTAAAATAAAAATTATTTAAAATTTTTAAAAATTTGGTTGAGATGAAGTCATGAGATTGAAATCATTTTCCAATGAGATCCAAACATCATAAAATGTTTTTGATCATACATTACCAAACAAAAACAAAAAATTAACCATTTTCTTGGAAAATGTTTTGGAAATTTTCATTTCTCATTGAATTTTTCACGAAATAAACACCCCTAGTATATATTCAGGTATAAGCACATCTTGGTACAATCAAAATAAAAAGGAACTCCAAATCATAGTGGCGGAAGGTGATCTATCCTACAAGACTAAAAAATAAGTGATAAGCTAAAAAATAGGTGGTGAGCCGAAACTTATTAAATGAAATCTCTAAGTCTAAGGTAGGAGATTATCATATTACTCAACCTAGTATATATACAAACAACGTGAGTCCATGGCAATAACCATGCATGACAAATGCATAAACAAGTGTTTTTTTTTTTTTTTTAAATCATGACATGCCATTGAAAACCATTAAAAATATGCAAGTTCATTCACTCAAAAACAAGCAAATGACATATTACTTTATGATACACCGACATCACCTAGTAGCTCACAATTATACATAGGGAATGTGTATTCCTCACTGGTCATGAAGCTAACCAGTATACATAAACAAGTTCATATTTGTCATGAAGCTCACCAACATACACATGTGAGTTCATATTGATCATGAAGATATCTAATATATATAGATGAGTTCATACTTATAATTGGCTAGGATCCATCTCTACTCATGAGGCATTTTGAACACTCCTAGAGCATTCCAAACACACTATGCTCCCGTTCGGTGTGCAATTTGGTTCATTTCTACTCCCTTCGCCATCTCAAAAGTTTGCCATGAGCCACTTCTTGTTCAAGCCTTTTGGCTTTGACGATCACTCCCTTCCCTACTTAGGCTTGGTCATTATAGGCTTATCAGCTTTAGTCTGGTTCATCCCCAAACCACACACCTACTAGAGAAGGTCCCACTTTGGCATCCCTCGATTATCTTCTATAATCGACAATGTGACACTGGCAACTCATATTATTGACAACATGAAGATTGACTACTCAAATAACTGGCAAAGGGAACATTAGCAACACTTAGCTAGTAAATTGGTAGCTTAGTTGAATTACAAAGATATCACTTTAAGGTTTAATATTCATCGTTTTCATGTTCTTATCACTAAAAGATTGCCATCACATCTTAGAAAAACAATTGAAGACCCCCTAAGAAATCTATTAAACACATCTTAGACATGTAACAAACTTAATGATCCAATTCAAGTGAACATAAAAATCTCACATACCATTATTGTAGCTTAACTACACTTGACAACAAAAGCCAAATACATGCCAATAATCAACAATCATCCAAGTTAAGAGTACTAGGTAGATCAATCTAACTTAGCCTTTAGAGTTTTCACTTACCTCAAATAGAAGGTTAGAATAAGATCAAAGCTTTCATCACCCTCAAAGAAAAATCATCAAGAACAAAGATTAACATCCCTCAACCTTTTAAAAGATAATAAAACCCACAAGTTCACCTTGTAAGCTCTTGAAAAATGGAATTTTGAAGATTTGACAACAAAAGAATAAAATCTTTCCTTTCACATGAAAGATAGGAACATGAAAATATAAAAGGAAGATCTCTTTTTTCTTTCTTTGCAAAAATAAGTTGTAATTCTTTTTTAAAGTTGAAGACATATGGAGACTTATTTATAGGCCAAGGGAGGTGAGAACTAGTAACTTAAGTTAATAGAAATGATGAATTAAGGTTAAAAAAATATGTTAGGTGGAAATGCAAGAGAGGTGGTCAAGTTAGAAAACTAGAAGTGACATAATCACATCATCCAATATGGATAAACCAAGCAATAGTGATCTTAAGTAAAAATGCTAGGTGTAAAGAGAGGAATGATGCTTTACTCCAAAGGATACAAGTGGCCTCAAAAGTGGCTTAATAAAAGTAGCCAAAATGAGATATTTTGATTGAAATGTGAGAGAACTCCTTGTTGGCCAAGTAAAAGAAATGAGTAATTGAGAGCATTAACGGGCTAAAGTTGAAAGAGATGAAGTAATGAATGATATCGAGGTTAAACTAAGTTCAATGTCACAAACTAAGGATGTGGGGCTTAAAATACCTGGTGGAAAAATGAAGAAAGAGTATATAAATTAAAAATGGACAAATGGCCACCTATATGGTTTCCAAATTAGATATTTTGTTAAGTTATTAAAGAATCTTGAAAATCAATACATAAATAAGGAAATCAATGTCTGTTTCAAGCATGGATAAATTAGAAAAATATTTTGAACTTACTAAAAACATTAGTGAAAAATAACGGATGCCAAGAAAATCTCAATTTAGTAAATTTAAAACTTGAATATTGTCAAAACTGCAATTTTAGGACTACAACTAATATGGTGGTAAATTAATTATTGCCACTTAACATCGTCGACAAACATGTCAACACCTATCAATTTAATCTCAAAAAGTAGCACTTTGGTGACTATGACCTAGGAAAATCATCCTAAATACTATTAATAAAGTCGAAAATTATGAACGGCACTTATGCATTTTTATCATTTGCAATAGTCTTAACTAGTGCACTTAAAGAACTTGTTGACTAAACCTATTAAGATTTTTTTATGGGACTATTAAAATATAATTTTAACATGTAGCATATATGGTTGCAGTATAAAGTTAATTTCGCGCCATAATTTAATAAATACTAAGTATCAAGTTGGTATATCCAACTTACGCTGTGTTTGACAATCAAGATAAAATTCAGAATATGATAAAATTATCATATCCTATGTTTGATGTCTATTTAAGATAGGATAAATGGAGATATCGGGGGATATAGACTAGATAAAATTATGCATTGGGGGAAGTAGGATAAATGTGGATAGGATTTCTAGCATCTATAATGGGGAAGTTGTTTTTCTCGAATGATAGACTTTTTAAATTAACAAAATTAAAATTATATCTCAATATAAACAATATTTCAATTCTAACATAAGAAATTCAAAATAACAAAAAATAACAATTTAGTTATTTTAATTTAATCTTATTTTCATTTTCATTTGTATATATTCAAATTTAATTATATTTTACAAAATAATTTCAATATATAAATATGAATATAGTTATATTTATTATATATTTTAGGTATTTTAGTATTTTACTTATATTAGTAAAAATTACTATTTAATAAAATTTTATTAGAGAACAATGGGAGGGGAAAAATTAAAAAATTAAAAAGAGAGGAAAATAAAATAAAAAAGCAAATAAAATAAAGTAAGCAAAAGTGTCACAAGAGATAGTTATTTTTCTTGATGGACAAGTTTTTTTATATTAACAAAATTAAAATTATATCTCAATATAATTAAAGGATGCCTTAAGCTCCACTCGTTCTCTTGTGTCTTACGTGCCAGGCCAAGTTGCTTGCAAGGCTTTGATTAGTTGACTAAGTGTCGGGCTTTCAGATCTTAGCCCCACCAACCTAAACTATTTTCTTCGACACCTAGTTTAGCAATTAAGTCTCGTTTGAGTTTATTTTCAGCCACTCTATTTATCCTCATGACGATGGGATCCCTCTCCTTTCCCTTTCCCTTGTTGTCATGGCATTCTAATAACTTAAAGTTCCCCGCTCGTGCTGCCGTCGAGTGAAGCCCATCGCAAAAAAATAACAATTTAGTTATCTTAATTTATTCTTTTTTATTTTATTTTTATATATTCGAATTTAATTTAATTTTATATAATGATTTCAATATATAAATATAGATATATTTATTATATATTTTAGGTATTTCAATATTTTGGTTATATTAGTACGGTCTACTATTTAACAAAATTTTATTAGAGAATGATGGGAGGGGGAAAATAAAAAAAAAAGAAATTAATTAATAAAAGAGAGGAAAATAAAATAAAAAATCAAATAAAATAAATTAAGTAAGAGTATCGCGAGAGATTTTTACCATCTCATTTTATAAAATTTTTGGTTCATTTTTACTAATGTGTCATTTATACCAAATAATATACATAATATGATATGAATATATCAAACTTTATTACTGCAATCACCAAACGGTGGATATGATATATCAAAATCCCATAGATTTCATATTTTATCTTATTTAGTTCTTTCATGATTTGAAATTCAAACGACCAAACGTAGTCCTAGAGGTTTCGAATTGGATTTCTTGGTTTTCCTTTATAATCATCTATGAGTTTCATTCTTTAATACAGCTTAACACCTTCATCATTAGATTGATTTTCTCATGAAAAGAAGCATTTTTAGATATTAATATATTCTGATGCGGATGCGACTGCCTAGGAATTTTCTATAACGTTCAGATAAGTCAAAACGTGGTCAACGAGCCAGGAACAAGAGATTTGATGATGATTTACACCAGAGTTTTCAAGAAGATATCAACATGCAATGGATATTTTGTAATAGGAATTTATATATAGTTTTGATATCTTCTTTGTCTAGATTTAGTTTTTAAAAAAAAGGGATATTGATTTGCTGCTAATTTGAAATAAAGATTCAATATTTTCTCCTTCTCTCGTCTTTGAAAATTTAGTTTTCTTCTAAGTTAGTATTTACCACATTTCCACCACATCATATTTTTATTGTCGTTTTTTGATAGCAAGTACACAACAATTTTGAAAGGCACATCCTCTATGAGGTGATCGATTCCCAGTCCGGTCCGGTCCATTGAAACCAGTCACTTAGCAAATGAAAATTTAAAAATTAAAATTTTTTTGGAGTTATTACAATTTTAGCGTTATTGCTATTGATAAGAAATTAAAAAAATATATATATTTTTAAAAAGTGTCAGTCCGATTCCCCCTCAGAACTAGGAACCGGCCCAAAAATTGTTGGATCTATTTTTATGGAACTGAGAATCGGACTGATACCCCTAGGAATCAGACCAAATCGGCCAATCCAATCCGATCTGAGCGTCCGATATGCTTACCCCTATCCTCTACGCTGTCGCTCTCCACGCACTCTTTAAATCCACCCCAAACACTCCCCTGTCTTCCCCATGCATTTGCTAAGACTATCTCTCTTTGCCATTTCCCTCCGTGTGCTCTTGGAACTCCAAGTTCCGGTCCTTCATTATTTTTTCAGTAAACCATACTGAAGAAGACACAAGAAACCTCCGAAGCTGCAAAAATCTTGTCTTTTCTGCAGAAATAGCCGAGCGACAAGAACAGATAAGTATACAAAACCCAGCCCAAACAGTCCCCCTTTCAGTCGAACCTCGAAGCCAAGATTCGGACAGACCATCGAACCACAACCTCCCAAACTTCCTCATGTCAGTGAGGCTCATGTACGTGAAGCTCGGCTTCCACTACCTCATCTCCTACACCATGTATTTACTCCTCGTGCCAGTCCTTGGAATCTCCTTGGCCCACCTCTCGATCCTTACGGCCCCAGACCTGGCCCAACTGTGGGAACAACTCAGGTTCAACCTTATCACCATTGTAATTTTTTCGACCCTCGTCATATTTCTGGTCACTCTCATCTTCATGAACCAGCCCAGAAAAGTCTACCTTGTCAACTTCGCCTGCTACAGGCCCGACCCAGCCCAGATATGCACCAGCGAGACCTTCATGGAGGTGTCGGAGCTCACGACCGCCTTCACCAAGGAGAGCCTTGCTTTCCAGCGGCAGATCCTCAAGAAGTCCGGGCTCGGGCAGAGGACATACGCGCCTGAGGCCGTGCTCCAGGTCCCACCGAACCAGTGCGTGGCAGAAGCACGGGCAGAGGCTGAGGCCCTGATGTTCGGGGCCGTCGGCCAGCTGCTGAACAAGGCCAGGGTCAAGGCTAAGGACATAGCTATCCTCATCGTGAACTGTAGCTTGTTCAACCCTACACCATCCCTGTCAGCGGCAATCGTGAACCACTTCAAGCTCAGGGAGAACGTGTTGAGCTACAATCTTAGTGGGATGGGCTGTAGCGCTGGATTGATCTCTATTGACCTTGCTAAGCGGTTACTACAGGTTTGATTTTTTTATTGGAATATATGCTTTGAAAGTCCTAAAATTTATAGAGAAGTGCAATTGAGTCCTAAAATTTATAAAAGATGTAATCAAATCTTAAAAATTGTTCAATTGATAAAATCGAGTCCTTTCTTTAAGTCCGTCCATTTAGACTAATGAAAAATGCCGATGTGATTTTTTTTATAAATATTTTCTCTCGCTCATGGTGATGGCATGGCCAAAACATGGAACACAAGGCTAAAACAACTTTGTTTTTGATTAAATTCTAATTTTTTAAACCAAAAACTTAATTAAATAAATTTAAAAAATATATTTTTAAAAGACACAATAAAAGGCACCAAGGGCTCATCATAAAAAAGGGCTTAACAAGGGCTTGGCACAGGCTGTGACCCTCCACCCAAATTTGGTGAGGGTCACTGGCCCTCGCCTAGCTATGGTGGCCCTTAGCAAAGGTTGATGGCACCAAGTTAGCCCTTTCCGGCAATGGGGGCGGCAGTGGCAAGAGCCTGTCACCCTTGTCTTTGGCTTTCTTTTGTGTGTGTGTGTGTTTTTTTTTTAAATACTTTTTTTATTTAATTTTATTAACATTTGGGTTTAAAAATTAGAATTTAATCTATAGTCATTGCCACGTTAGGAGAAAAAAATATTAAAAAAAGTTATGTCAGCATTTTTCGTTAGTCTAAATGGATGAAGTTAACGAACATACTCGATTGTATTAATTTGATAAGTTTTAGGACTTGATTGTACTTTTTGTAAATTTTAGAATATAATTATACTTTTGTGACAAGTTCGAAAAGTTCCTATGAATATATTCCGTCTTTTTTCCTTCTCTCTTTTTTTATTTTTCAAAATATATGTTTAACGATAGGAAATTTTTATGAACAACACCCTCAGTATTATCCAAGTGGACAAGGAATGAAAACTTGCATCGATAAATGAAATGCCAAATATAATTTGGGTAATAGGAATTTTATTAGGTTCGGCCATTTTATGTTGATAGTGTGTCATGTAATTTAAAGCATTTTGTAAAAATTAGAATCATGACAAAAGGAAAAAAGAACAATTTTATTTAGGATGTGCCGACGATAAAACTTAAGCTATTTTCTTTTCCTAGTTTACACTTTGGTTGGTAGTGAGTGGTTTGAACTCGGAACCCTTGGAACCCTCGAAACCTAGATGATAAATGACGTTGAACAAAATGATCCACTGATGAGTCAATCCAAGATTCATTATGCCACATGATATAGCTAGAGTTGAAATAGGACTTTTTGCATTTAGGAATTCGATATATAACAGCGGAATTGAACAGAAGCTTTGTATATTCTCAAGTTACTATCTGTTCTCTCTACTAGGTATAAAATTTTCTTGGTTTTCTTACCAGGGAAATTAAATATTGGTCTCGAGAAAATGAAACTTCCATCCAATCTTATTACTTCTCTTATGAATCAATCACAAGGTACACCGTAACTCTTATGCCCTAGTGGTGAGTATTGAGAACATCACCCTCAACTGGTACTTTGGCAATGACCGGTCGATGCTCGTCTCAAACTGCCTCTTCCGGATGGGCGGTGCAGCTGTCCTCCTCTCCAACCGGTCCTCCGACCGCTGCCACTCCAAGTACCAACTCATCCACACCGTACACACCCACAAAGGCTCGGATGACAAGAGCTACAATTGCGTGTTCCAGCGAGAGGACGAGATGAAGAAGATTGGCGTGTCGCTCTCCAAGGACTTGATGACCGTTGCTGGGGAAGCCCTGAAGACCAACATCACGACCCTTGGCCCGTTAGTGCTCCCAATGTCAGAGCAGCTCTTGTTCTTCATAAACTTGGTCGTGAGGAAGGTGTTGAAGATGAAGATTAGGCCGTACACTCCCGACTTCAAGCTGGCCTTCGAGCATTTTTGCATCCACGCTGGAGGCCGAGCTGTTCTCAACGAGATAGAGAAGAACCTCGAGCTCACTGAGTGGCACATGGAGCCATCACGAATGACTCTATACCGATTCGGGAACACGTCGAGTAGCTCGTTGTGGTACGAATTGGCCTACTCGGAGTCCAAAGGAAGAATTAGGAAAGGCGATAGGATATGGCAGATCGCTTTCGGGTCCGGATTCAAATGCAACAGCGCAGTTTGGCGGGCGTTGAGGACCATTGACCCGGCTAAGGAGAAGAACCCATGGATGGACGATATTCACGAGTTCCCCGTCTATGTTCCGTAAGCGATGTCTATCTAAACTACCACGAAATAAGCACATCAATCAAGACTTTGCCAATATAGGCGAGGTTGAATATGAAGGAAACGCAGAACCTTAATTATCCTTTTGCCTGGTGTTCATGCACAAACATCATCCCAAATCTACTAAAGAATAAACTTTTCTTTGCAAGGAATCGATTCCTGGAAGGAGTGTGCATTTAGCTCAATCATTGTCTATATGACCGGTCAAAGCAGGTTTTCTAAAGCTGGATTACTTAAAGAAGCTACTGTGCAGTTCAACTATACTGAATAGTTAAACTATGATTTTGAATTTTATATCCTCAAAGATACAACAAAGTCTCAAATGAGAATACTATATAGTAATTCTAGTATTTTTCTAGGATCTCTCTAGGAAACAATTGAAATGATAGTTGTAGTTTTCAAAAAGAAAACTCGAAAAGATGAAAATTGATCACCCTTGTTCTTCCTCAATCTGACATGTATATATATAAAACAGTCTTAAAAAACGCAGGCAACTCTTCGTGAAAAGTTTTGAAAATGAACAAACGTATCCTTCCAAAAATTGCCCAAAATGAACAAATGCGTCCATTCGTAAGAAATTAAAACCGAACAAATGCAACCCTTCGAGAAATGTTGCAAACTGAATGGGTATCTTTTTCAAAGGTTGTCTTGAAAAGACACAAACAAAAAATTTGAAATGAAAATTAATAATTATTATTTAATAAATAAAATTTCGAAATTATTATTTATTAATTAATTAATTTTCGAAAATTCTCAATAAATAAAAACAACCTTTGAATTGATTAAAGTCAATAAGATAACCGTACGAAATAAAAAATTAAATAACAAAGTGATTAGTGTTAATTAAGTCACGGGTGTACAAGCATGCTAAGTGCACTAAATAATCACGCATCCGCACACGAATATGGTGGGATCTAGCTTACATCCAATCATTCATTTAAATACACAAATGAAATCTTATACTTATTAATTGGTTCACTTCCTCCCATTTTTCCTATGTGGGACAAGAAAAATGCACTCTTTTTTTGTGTTAACAAATAAACTTCCAACATGAGGGGCACTACACAGGACCGAGGGAACAGTGTTAGCCTGCGGTCGTCGAGCTTGGTAGTGCCTCTTCGACCAAGCGCGCAAACGCACTGTGTTGTGCCCTTTTTTGGGCACGCCAGGCTGGATCCTTCAGTTCTCCAGTTCCCGCGAGTCCCAACCCAACTACGTCGTGCTTTGCTGCTGTACGGTCCTTTTTTGTCCTTTGCAGTTTGTCTCGGTCCTCGCCTGAGGCCCTGGCTGGTTCGTTCTTCAGACGGTGCAGGCCACCTGCTTGACAAAATGCCTCCAATAGATGCCCGTACGTGTTCTTCATTTATAGCCGAGACTTACTGTCTTTCATTCATGCCAGTACTGAGTGCAAATGAGTCGTCCCTGTGCAGAAGCTGAGTCTTGCTTGTTCATTATTTGCGCATTTTGGTCTGAGTTTGAGTCTCGGATATCTCTACGTTCTCCTCACTTCATCCCCACCATATGCTCGACAAAATGCTTAAACCAAGCTCGCGTAAACCTCTCTCTGTGCTTTGCACCCGAGCTGACTGCCATGTGTTAGTGATAATGTCTAAACGAAGCTATGTTCTTGTTTGAGGAAACTCTTTTGAATCAAAACATCTGGATTTTTTTTTTTTTCAGAAAATCATAACTTTCGGCTTCAGTTCATTCAGTTTGCGTTTGTTTTCCTAAGTTTTTTTTTTTTGTTGTTTGAAGATCGAACGTGTTAGTTTATAAATCTGCGAGCGTTCTCCGTTTACAATTACAGGGAAAAGAGAGTGCTCGTGGCCGTGAGTTGTGAGTAATGGGCTTGGTGGGGTCTAAAGACATTTAAGTATTGGGTTGGTTTGGGCTCAAACAGAATCTGGGCCTAAGTTTTAGACGTAGGGAGCTAGTTAAGTCGAATTGGGCTCGTGTTAGGTCAGGGTGGTGGGCCCTAATCAGCCAGCCCGGGTCGGGTACGAGCCGATCGAGCTTTATGGCCCGAAGTCCATGTTACTTTCGTAATATTTCTTCTTTTTTAAAAAAGAAAATTATAATAAATTTTTTGTTAATAAATAAAAAATACATAAGAAGGTGTAAAATTCCAACAAAAGGTTCATTTTTAAAAAAAATTAGGAAAAAAAGCTTAAAAAATAGATTTTATGTAGTTTTCTTTTAAGAAATGTTCGAAAATCTTTGATCAATTTTTTTTTTTTGGCCCGAAGATTGATAAACTCTAAGGACTTTACAATAGGATTTGGGAAATTCTTAAAGACAAATGCTATATTGTTGTTTGCACATCTCTATTTCGATTATTACTTGATTGCGCACTTTTAATACTTTGATTGTTGTCTCCCTTATGTTTGAATGGTAATAGAATCTTAGGACTCATAATTAGCAAGAAGGTTGCCTGAATATTTTGGTTGGTGATTGAACAAGATTAAGTATCGAAAGAGTATTAGTTGGATAATTAGTGTAATCATGTCCTCGACTCAATCATAATTCTTCCGTTACTTTATTTAGATATTTAATTGACCCATCATAAATTGATTAATGGCAATTTTTAAATGAAAATGATTTACATGTTAAATGACTTGAACCTTAAGTTTTCGAATTTGTATGAACTTGAGAGAGTTCGAGCTAAGTTTAGGCTTTGTAATCAATTAATTAGATCCTAAGTAAGGATGGACAATAGGTTGTATCGCTAGATTGATAGCGATATGATTTCTATCGACCTTACTAATCAATGCTGGATTGATTTCTATTGACCTTATTAATCGATGCTTAGTTCTATGAGGTGGATGGGTGATTGAGTCACTTATTGACATCAAATTAGCAAACTGAATCCTAACTTCTCAATTGTTAATTGATTGTGTGAGCTTGCTAATGCCTTGAGTTGAATGTTTGCATGATTGAATGCATGAATGAGATAGGCATTAGAGAACGTCAACGGTGACAAGAAGTCTAGGAGGTGGTGATCGATGGTGAGTAGAATTAGGCTCATTAGCTTACCTTAGCTTTGATTAGTTAATGAACTTAGGAATTAATAATCAAATTTGTTTAGACCTTAGTTAGTATAGTCTAGCAAGAAAATAAAAACCAATTAGACTTAGAATCATTTTCCCAATAAAATGGTTAGCTTAGCCTAGATTAGCCTTGTCACCAGTAATAAAATGAGTAGAATTTAGGCTCGCCCTAATGTTGCTCGATTTTAGGGATTAGGATTAGTTTCTATTGTCAAACTTACTGGGGTTCATTTCTCAAGGCTCAGAATATATGTAATATTTTACCTAACTTGGTATTTGGTCAAGCTTATGGAGGTTCATATCCCAGGGTTTATAACGCACGGTTTAATATTCTTTTCCGACTAGTATTGAATTTTCATTTCTACACTTTTACTTTGAGCTTTTATTAATTGAGTGTTTAATTTCCACATTTTAAATACATTACAAATGGTTAGGTTAACCCTTAAGAACATAATAAACCCTAAAAAAAATTGCATGAATGCTTAGTGACAATAATACCTTTAGGACTCGTAATTTTTAAAAAGCCATTTGATTACTTAGATGAATATTCCACTAAGTTGATCGCGGAGCGAGGGCGGGAGGGGGGAAGAGAGAGAGAAGGAGGGAGGGGGATGGGGGGGCGCCGGGAGGAAGGGCGGGGGGTGCGGAGGAGAAGGAGGGTGGGAGATTAGGTTTTTGTGTGTGCTTTTTAGATTAGTCCATATGATGGTGATGTTTATCCAATTGAGGATGGAGGAGGGAGAGAGAGAAGGGTGGAGGGGGAGATTAGGTTTTTGTGTGTGCTTTTGTATTAGTCTAAATGAGGGTGATGTTGATCCAATTAAGAATGGACAAAAATTGGCCCCTCAGTGGAGACAAACCTAACTATATTATGAAAATTTCAAGTCATTTAGAGATTCATAGTCTATTTTCTTTTATTACAATAGACAAAGTACAAACTCGGTAAGTAAAAGAGTCAATGAAGTGGACTAGACTTCGCTAGCTATTGTTGTAGGACAAAGTTGGGGAAAATAACCAAAAATACCTTGAACTTATTGTATGACAGCTAATTCAATCCTAAATTTTTCAATTGTGTCAATTTAGTTTTAAATTTTTTGACGATTTATCGATGTAGTCATTTCGATCAATTTGGTTGGAAATCGCTGATGTGAACGCAACATCTTACGTGGTACTATCGGTATCAATATAGACAATTTTTTTTGTAATTTGTATTTATTTATTTGAATTTCTATTCTTTTCTATTCTTTTTCTTCAATTCTTTTTTCATTTCTTTTCTTTCTTATTTTTTTTTTCCAATTTTGGGCTGGCATACCAAACAAAAATTAAGAATATATGAAAATTGTCCACGTTAGTGCCAATCGTGCCATGTAGGACGGTTGGCCTACAACTTTTCTTCTTCTTTTTGAGTTTTAGGTGCACGATAATCTTATCCTAGGATTTCTTCTTCTTTTCAAGAACATTTGGAGTTCTTAAATCAACAATGCCATATCCTCATTATCATTATTGTTGTCGTTGGAGAATATATATATATATGAAAAGAGTTAACTATATATACAATGGCCTTTTACCTTTAGATCACGGCTCGTTGTTTGATTAATTTTATAAGGCATGAGAATTCTAATAGGCTTTTCCAATGTCAAAGGTTGAGAATTCGGGAAAAGTACCAAAAGAGCCCTAAACCTTTTACATTTGTACCAATTCAGTTCTAAAATTTTTAATTTGACCATTTTAGTCCTACACCTTTTTACATTGGTACCAATTCAATCCATTCGGCTAATTTAAGCCGGAAATTGCTGACGTGGCCACTAGCGGTCTTATGTGGCGCCACGTGGACAAATTTTATAATTTTTTTTTATATTTTCTCAGATTTTTTAAATTATTATTTTTTCTTTTTTTTTCTTTTCTCTTTACCCTTGGCCAACGAGGTCACCGGCCAGCCGACCATCGCCGGCCACGGGCTGGTCGGGGCGAGGGGCCCCACGCCCTCGCCTAGCGAGGGCCGCCGCACCCTCGTCGGCCACAGGCAGGGGCGTCGGCCCCCGCCCAGATCTAGGCGAGGGCCGAAACCCTTGTCCATTAGCCGGCGAGGGTGCGGTGGCCCTCGCCTAGATCTGGGCGAGGGTCACCGCACCCTCGCTGACCACAAGCAAGGGCTTCGGCCCTCGCCCAGATCCAGGCGAGGACCAAAACCCTCACTTGTTGGCTGGCGAGGGCTAAAACCCTCGCTCGTTGGCCTGTGAGGTCTGCCGCGTCCTCGCTTGTGGCTAGCGAGGGCCTCACCTAGATTTGGGCGGGGACCGACGCCCTTGCCTATGGCCGGCGAGGGCGCAGGGCCCCTTGCCTCGACTAGCCCGTGGCCAGCGATGGTCGGCCGGCCAAGGGTAAAGAGAAAAGAAAAAAAAAAAAAAAGAGAAAAAAGGAAAAAAAATTATAAATATAAAAAATGATAAATTTTGTCCACATAACGTCACATAAGACCGATGGTGGCCACCGGTGGCCACGTCAACAATTTCCGGCTTAAATTAGCCGGATGGACTGAATTAGTACCAATATAAAAAGGTTTAGGACTAAAATGGTCCAATTAAAAAGTTTAAGATTGAATTGGTACCAATGTAAAATGTTTAGGATTATTTTGGTACTTTTCCCTTGAGAATTCTAATTTTATAAGGCACGAGAACACTTTTAGTTAGAATTGGGAATTGAAAATCAGATCGATGAGAATGGTCCATTTCTTAGTTCCATATTTCAAGGAACTTGGGATATGAGGTTTGGTCTTGGGAGAGCTAGATTGTAACAAAATCCTAAAATAGAAATTGTCTTACATAATTTGGTTTTCTCTTTCTACAAAAGCCCTAATCTTCCTCTCCAAGAACCACTCCTTGGCTGTCTTCCTCTCCAAGAAAATTTCTTCCTCTTGAAAGTCCAGACACCGCTCTTCGTTGTTGTCACCGCCGCCGGCCGTGGGAAGGCGCAAGCGACAAGCTCTCACATGATTCTATTCATAATTGAGTGGGCCCTCACGACGTGGAGGAAAGAGAACAAAAGTGGTCGATGTAGCATTAGTCGTCAGGCCTTCTGCCCTCATGACTTTAGCATCGTCGACTTAGTGATCGATTCGGAGAAATATCCGTCATGGAAGTTTGATTGAATTTTTGGTTTAAGCAACTCTCTGTCCGCCGCTTCATCTTGGGACAATGGCTTTCTCATCAGTCCACGTGTTTGACGAATTGTCAGAATGTCGGAGTCTCCATTTTTTTTCTCGGTTAGTGGGGCCAAAGGTTAGGTTAGGGCTTCTTTGCCGTGTGGGGATATTCTTGTGGCTGGGAGCCAGGTGGCTTTCTCATTTTGTGCTTTCCCCGCTCAAGGCTTTCTCTTGCATCTCTTCCCCATTTTCGAGGGACTGATAAAAGGAGGGAAATTGGAAGTGACGTCTGGACGTCTGGATAGAAGGGGGCAACGGGCAGAGGGGAAATCAAAAGCGTGGGAATCAAAACCGTTTAGAGTGAGAAGCCACAAGCCAACTAGAGAGAAAACCTTTGGATTTTATTTGTATTTCACTTTGTAAGATGGATGCAAAAGAGGAGAGGAGGCTCCTATATATAAAAGTATAACATAACCATAACCGTAGATTTTTCGTTGATCTAACGGTAGATATTACCTCTTTCCATCTACCCAACTACCTGCATTCATTACAAGAGTATATAATTACCGTATCGCTCGTCCAATAAATATTCTAGAACACTCAAGAAAACACCAGGACTTGGGGGATAATTGAATCACTCATTCATTATTTTAGGGTCCTTTGTACGGAAACTCTTTAGATTGTATCACTTCCTTGGATCGTAACACAGAGGTGCGTATGCAATTGCTAAACCGGGTTCATCTATGAGGCTGTGAAGCCACAAAGTAATTTGATCTTGGTGTTAGTAGCGATTGAGAGCGACTTAGTGATTAGATATTCTCTCTTCTCGATTGCTTATGAATTGCAAACGCTGGAGTTTCTGTTGGTGAAACCTTCTCTTGAATGGACAATGGCTCTTTCCCGTTGAGCCTCTAGGATGCAGGTAAGAATAGATGGTTTAGGTGACACCATAGATTGAAGCTAGTTAACTCGTACTTATTCAACTGTAGAGTCATTAGGAAGCGTATCAGTGACCATGCACGATGGTCTTTTGGCCTTTTAGTTGTCACTAGAAGTCCTCCTTTGGCATTTCTATTGTCATTATGACGATGATTATCGCAATGGCATTTGGCCTTTTAGTCATCAGTAGAAATCCTCCTTTGGCATCTCTATTGTCGTTAGAATGATGATTATTCCAATGGTTCAACAACGCTGACTCAACCACCATCAGTTCTCCACCTTTCTCATGATCTCCATCGCAATCGTACCAT
This sequence comes from Eucalyptus pauciflora, assembly GCA_007663325.1. Lineage (NCBI taxonomy): Eukaryota > Viridiplantae > Streptophyta > Magnoliopsida > Myrtales > Myrtaceae > Eucalyptus > Eucalyptus pauciflora. The sequence continues at coordinate 1,881,442 of VMYD01000122.1, forward strand.
CCTCCTCTATGTCATGCATTGAACAGATTCGATCGGTGGAATGATCTCCATCGCAATCGTACCATCCTCCTCTATGTCATGCATTGAACAGATTCAATCGATTCTTATAGACTCAAGTGATATAGTGGTTTCTTACTCAAATTGATCTGAAGTTATCAAAAGCACATCCCGGTATCCACAATTCGAAAATTAGCTTTGACAGTAAATTTGAGGAATGCAGAGAAAGTTGCTCTTGATCGAGCTTTATGAGAGAAATATGCTTAGGGGATGCAGGGTGAAAAGTTTGTTCTTAATGTGTGTTAAGACTAAAGTCTCTCCTTAAAGCCCATCTCTGCATGGCCATCCCCGAAAAGAACATCAACATAACTGAAATAAGGTTGTTTCATCCATTGTCTTTCCCTTAATATTTTTATCTTTCCATTATTTCTTCCTTGTTTAAATAAGGTTGTTTCATCCATTGTCTTTCCCTTAATATTTTCATCTTTCCATTATTTCTTCCTTGTTTAAAGTTTAGACACTATGTTTTGCCTTCGCTAGAACATGTAAGCATATAAAACAATATAAAGAAATCACACCCAGACATCTAAAAAAACTGAAGTAACTTCTAGTACCATTTTGTATTTCAAATCATCAATCATAACAAATTTAGAAGTTCGGTTCGATCCAAAGCGGAGGAGAATAATGGCCGTAAGATTTCTCCTGGAAGTGCGGCTCGATCGTACCATCTTCGAGGTGGTATATTCCCATGTCTTTGCCCCCTCCATCTTTAGTATGCCGGGAATTATCGAGAAAATCATCAGTAAAATAAATACAATTCAGCTTAATGTGATGCTTTTCATCGACTTCCAAAGAGAAGGAAGAATTCCAGCCCAAGAAGAGTGAGGAGTTCTTCAAGGTCTTAATTCCTCTCCATGATTGTGCTACTAGGTCAATCTCAAAAACATGAAATCGAAAGGCTCCACGAGGTTTATATTGTCCCCATCGCGACACCACCAATAGAGATCCTGTTGTTGATTGCACTAGATACATTTGCTCCCAACCTATTAATTTTCGCGGCATCTTGAAAACCACTTGAGCTTTGAATGGAGTTGGTCCATTCACGTTGCACCTCAATATGTGACCGTTGCCGTTAAGAGCATAAAAGCACCCCCTATAAAATATGACATCAAAATTAAAAGAGTCGGGGGTGGTCACCTTTGTCCCCTAAAACTTATTCAGACTGTGTTAAGACCTTAAGGATAAATATGTTCAGAAGCGATTCAATCTATTTTAGACAGAACACACTCAAATTTTACATCCAGAACGAGACACAAGTCTAGAACGTGACAAGGTCCAGAACGAGACACAAGTCCAAAACCTGATAAGGTTCAGAACGAGACAACTTGACAGAACGTAACATAAGCCCCAAACATATAACGGCTAATAATATGGTTTGGATTATACATCAAGATAAATTTGATTGACTCAATCTAATTGATTGACAATTGGATATTGAATACAAGAACTTTCTAAACGAAGAAACTCTACTTATGGAAACCAATATTCTATTTGTATAGGCGATCAAAATCAATTTGGGATTCTACTTTTATCACTCAACGGCTACCAAATTTTCTAAATACAAATCTATCCAATGGGTAGATTGGAAGACGATCCTCTAGATACTGTTCAACGGCTAGTTTGGAAGTAGATGAGTATTTAAGGAGATCGATGATCGATGAGCAAGTAAGAGATGGAGCGTAGAATTTATAATTCTAAAGTCTGAGCAAACTTCGATCATACACTTGTCTTTGGTGAACTTAAACATTTGTGATCGTGAGAAAAATACAAAAAAAAGTGACTTAGTGAGATAGTGTGATCTACCATTTGCACTCAAAGTTGTAATCTCTTGTTAATCACATAATGGAATCCAGCCAGAAGGCTGTTAGTGTGGGAGAGTGAATATAGGCTTGATCTAAGTCGAACCACTATAAATTTCGTATGCAACATTCTCTTCTCTTAACTCTTCTTATTTAAGTCTGTTGCATACTTACAGGTTATTTTAGAAGTCTGTTTCATTGCATAACAGATTCTGAACATCTATCAGAAGTTTGGTGGCTCGCTTAGTTAGACTCTGATCCTTATTCAGACTTTGCTCGCAACTTGTTTTATTCTGCATTTATTTGTCAAGACTTATTTCAAATACCTATTCACCCCCTCTAGATGTTTGTACTAGCACTTTCATCTTCGACCGCCGTGGATCGCCACAAGTGGCACATTGCTTGGAACGCCGACAAATCATTTGGACAAAGGCCTTGGGAGCATGATCCGAGCAACTCAGGTAGAATATCTGCCCAATTTCTCTCCATTCTCAGCTTTATTGAATTGATAGGAAGAACAATTTCACGAGGGGAGATAGAGTATCGGTTTGGACGATGTTAATAATTAAGCACAGAAGCTCTATACATAGTACGTTATAATTTGCTAATCCATAGAGATATACCAACTCTAAATAGGAATCCAAATCTGAACTAGAAAAAAGGAAACAAAGCAATCACTTGAATTGTGTTTAATTGCTAAAATAAGAGAAACAATGAATATTTCACTTAGCCAGCCAAAGGAGGAAACATAATAATCTAATATATTAATTTGATTTGGGTGTGATAAATTGAAGAAAATTGCAAGTAAACCAACATGTATTTTAAATTTTTTTTTGTATATGTATCTACAAATTAATTTGATCGATTCGTGTAAGGGTGGGATCTCGCTTCTCCTTCGCTTTGCGTCAGGAAACCATCTAACAGGTCCGCTTCTTATTTATATAGCCGTTAAGACAGGATGTGAAATCAATTTCTTTTCCCCTTTCTAACTAAAAGTGATGCGAATAAAAACTGAAAAATAAAAAGAAAAGCAAATTTCGAAGGTCTTCAAATAATTACTTCACGGGAAAGTTCTCGAATTCTCGCACATGTGAGGATATAAAATTTTCTTTTTCTTCTTCTTTTTGAAAAAAAGAAATTAATTCTTCTTTATTTCTATTCACAGATAGAGTATCAGTTTCAATTTCCTTAATGGTTAACTGAAAAAGAAGTTAGTTGCTAATCGATACAAAGATAGATTCTCGGTCTAAATAGGAATCCAAATCTTAAGTGGAAAATGAAATAAAATATTCATTTGAATTATGCTTTATTAGATTGGAAATATCTTCTGAAAATATATAATTATTAAAATAAATAAGTGAGGAATATCAACCAGAAGAGGAAACGAAAGAATGTGATTTTCATTGATTTTGTTGTGATAAAGTGAAGAAAATTGCAAGTAAGTCGACATGTGTCCTAAATGTTTTGAAGTGACAAAATTGTACGTGTATGTGAGATTGTTAGCTTCTGCTAATGTATAAATTTTAGAATTGCTGGTCCCGTAACGGCCGAGATGGCAGCGATGTAAACGGTGCCCACCCCATCAGTGACTTTGTCGGGCGAATTGACCATGCCTCAGCGAAGCTTCTTGACATTGTGGGCCGACTTGGCTGAGATGGTCTCCCACTTTTCTTCTTTGAAAAGAAAATTGGATTTCATTTTTGCTTCTTTTTTTTTTATAAAGAAAATGGGTGCTAATAAATAAATAAGGAAAATCTCAAATAATGACCCAAAGTGAACATATTTTCTCAAATAAAGAGCCGAAGTGACCGTTGCCTCAAATAATGATCCAAAGTGGTTAACAAGTCTCAAATAAGGACCTGAACTTTGTCGGCCGGCCAAAATGTTCACCGTCCGGCGAGCATGTGACATTTTTGATGGCCGAAATATGGGCAATTTTGTCCAAAAAAATATAGATAGAAATTAATAAACCCTAAAAACAAAACACCCCAAAACTCTTTCACATTCTTTTGACCTAAAAAAAACTCTTCATCTTCTCCGTTCTTTGTCCTCTCTGGCTTGGAGCATTGAAATTTTCTATTAATGGAACACGAATTGAGAGAGAGAGAGAAGGAGGGAGGGAGGGAGTACCTTTGGAACTCGGGGAGCTTGGGATCTTGCTCCGTTAATAGAGAATTTGGGTTCTCCAAACAAGAGGGGACAAAGAATGTAAAAGATGAAGAGCATAAGAAGAAGAACGTGAAGAGTTTGGAGGGTTTTGTTTTTGGGGTTTGTTAATTTCTATCTATATTTTTTTTTGGACAAAATTGCTCATATTCCGGCCACCGGAAATGTTGCACGCTTGCCGGCCGGTGAACATTTTGACCGGCCGGCGGGTTCAGGTCCTTATTTGAGACTTGTTAGCCACTTTGGGTCCTTATTTGAAACAATAGTCATTTCGGGTCCTCATTTGAGAAAGTAGGCTCACTTTGGATCTTTATTTGAGATTTTCTCAAAAAAAAAAAATTGTATGACTAACGAATGTTGTAAATGCGGCCAACTTATTCAATATGTTAAGTGTGCAGTTGGAGATTTATGGTATCTTAATATGTTGTGTCCAAAACTAAAGTAAAGTAAAATATGACCAATGCAAAAAGATGGGATGAAAGTGAAATGTACATGGCCGTTTGTGTGGTTAACTTTTCTTTTTCAGATTCAAGATGCATGCATTATTAGAGGAATAAAAGAAATGGGTCAAATAGATGCTTCCGCCTGAATCTTCATAACTTTGGGTTATACTTAAGCCTTAATGTGGGGCATAGATGACGTAACAAATGACCTATTAGGAGAAGATACTTTTGGCTTCTTCTTTGATTAACAGTGACACGGAATTTTCACAATGAGGAAAAGATTATTACATTTACTTCCTCAAGTGATAGCCTACTTCAAGGTATAAACACAACCCAGCATATGAAATGATTATTTTTCAGTATACGCTCACCATGATCGGTCACTCTCTCCTTCCACCCAGTGCAAGCTCCACTGGTGAATCTTTCTTCATGGTCTTCAAGCGCTTGAAGAAAAACGATCCGCAGTTACCGCATTAGTGATCATAGCTGTGGTGCACTCTCCCGTTATGCTCTGCAAATCCATTCTCAAAATATGGCTTTTTGCAAGCGAAACAGTATTTCTCTTTATGCTCGACACACTTTCTCTTGCATCTCTTCCCCACTTTCGAGAGACTGATAAAAGGAGGGAAATTGGAAGTGACGTCTCGACATCTGGACAGAAGGGGGTAGCAAGTAGAGGGGAAATCAAAAGCGTGGGAATCAAAACCGTTTAGAGTGAGAAGCCACAAGCCAACTAGAGAGAAAACCGTTGATTATATGGAATGAAGTGTGAATGTGGTTGGTCAACGGCTTTTTTTTCCCTTAATATTTTCATCTTTCCTCGTTCAAAGTTGAGGAAATACACATTCCTATTCAATATATAATGTATAAATTTTTCTGTTGCAAAATTTTTCATAAATTTACTCATTATGTTTTGGATAGAAGTAAAAACAAAGTTGCTTTTATTGTTAACTTCCACTCATCGGAGCTTTGTTTAATGATATAGTTTTTTTCTTCTATTTTAAGGCTTTGCTCAATGATTCAATTTGGTATTACTCGCTCATGCTCAAAAGGATTGTATAGAAAAAAACTTTAGAGAGAAAAAAATTGGACTATATTTGCATTTCACTTTGTAAGATGGATGCAAAAGAGGAGAGATATTTGTATTTTACTTTGTAAGATGGATGCAAAAGAGGAGAGGAGGCCTATATATAAAAGTATAACATAACAATAACCGTAGATTTCTCATTGATCTAACGGCAGATATTACCTCTTTCCATCTACCCAACTACCTGTATTCATTACAAGAGTATATAATTACCGTATCGCCCGTCCAATAAATATTCTAGAATACTCAAGAAAACACTAGGACTTGGGGATAATTGAAAGTCACTCGTTCATTATTTGATTAGGGTCCTTTGTACGGAAACTCTTTAGATTGTATCACTTCCTTGGATCGTAACACAGAGGTGCGTATGCAATTGCTAAACCAGGTTCATCTATGAGGCTGTGAAGCCACAAAGTAATTTGATCTTAGTGTTAGTAGCGATTAAGAGCGACTTAAGTGATTAGAGATTGTGCAGGTTGTCGCGTCAGGACTCAGAAGGCCCTTTGACCTGGGCAGGATGAAACTGAGGGTGTGTCTTTATTTTTATTTATTTTAATGTATATTGCTCTGTGGTTAGTCTGCCACGTAAGTTTGAACAATCTTATGACGAGAAAGTGGGGAAGAAGGTTGTAGGAACATATTGACTTGTTGACTACTTGTTGCAGTGTCTCTGGATTTTTATCCAATCTGACCAAGAAGCTTTACTAAGGCTGGTGGTGCTGTCCGCACGGCGGTAAATGAGTTTATTCGTGTACTCTCGGTGGCCTCGTCACGAAATCTAACGACGCAGTTTTGGAACAAAATGAATAAAGAGAAACTCGAGCCGTGATTAGAATTGCAGGCATGCGCTTAGGAAAATCACTCTTTTGACAACCGTGCAGTGCTGGTCCGGACATTGATGAGATATAAACCTTGCAAATTCTGTGGCCGCAAAAGAACTTTAGACAAGTATATGTAAGGAGGAAAAACTTGATGTCTTAAAGCTTTGAAGCTCTGTAGTCAGCCAAGAATTCTTTGAGCTTGGCTCGGTTGGACAGGAGACGACAAACGGAAATGCCAGAGAGAGAGAGAGAGATTACATGTTTGTGGGTGAAATCGCCGATCAATATGTTAGAAGATACGCAGAAGTTAGGAAAGATTTGACTAAATCAAATCATGAAGATTTTATTGAATCAATTAGATCTGTACATTGTACCATTTCCTTTTCTTCTACATATACATTGTAGTATAATAGAACTCTGTACATTGATTGAATTACAGTGAGAATATACAGAAAATTCACACAATTCTATTTCTCTTTCTATTTTTCTTCGTGTTTCCTTCATGTTTTGACATGGTATCAGAGCCACCGGAGACTCTGACATTGCTTCCGCTTCTTCTCTGTTGATTGCCGAGAGGAACCCTATCCTGCAAAAGGGTTGCCGAGAGGAATCAAAAAATTTTTTTGAAGGGAATCATGTCAAATACGAATCAACCAGAGCACCTCACCTCCAATCCAGATGAATCAACAACTTCGACTCCACAGACCTCCAATCCTATTTCTGTAACCGAGCAACAATTCGGCCAGATTCAAAATCAACATGCGCATTGGCAGAATGCTCCGGCTCAGTTCAATCTAGGTCAGCCATTTTCGGCGTATCCCTACCAATGGATGCCATATCCATGGATCCCAGGGATGAGTCCAGTCACATCATCGCCGGGAGTTCAAAGCAATATGCCGAGCGACGGAGGTCCACCAACCAACATTGGGAAGGACTCGACCATCGGCCCGGAGCAGACGGGCGGTTTGAATCAATCTGGAACGGTACCTCAGGGACAATTCGGTGCGGGATTTCAGGGACAATCCAGCAATTCTTACCAGGGAATACCTCCTGGATATTTCCCTTTCGCGGCCGCCATGGGTCGACCGGAGCCCGGCGACGCGCTTTATGTCTCCAATTCCGACGGACCGGAGTTGCGGCTCATCAGCCACCCTCTCACGGGTCCAGAGAACTACTCAACTTGGGCGCGGGAATTCCGGCGAGCCCTAATCACGAAAGACAAAGAGGGGTTCGTCGACGGGACCGTTCCGATCCCGACCGACGAAAAAATGGGAAAACAGTGGAGAAAATGCAACCAATTGGTCAGAACATGGATCAGCAACTGCATCAACCCAGAAATTGCAGCCGGTTACCACCCACAGAAGATTCAAAATCAATTTGGGATAGCATCCGCGAAATGTATGGAAAATTGGATCGGGCCAAAATATTTTCACTCCACCAATCGCTCAGCGAACTAAAGCAAGGAAACACGTCGGTGACAACGTGCTTCAACAGGCTTTCAGCCCTCTGGAACGAGTTGGAAGGCGCAGAAGAAAAGCTCGAAGGGGCTGAATCAACGATCCAACAGTACAAGGCCATAAAAGATAGGGAGAAAGCGACTCGATTCTTACTCATTTTGAACGAATCATTTCGAACCTTCCGATCGCAGATCTTGGCGATGGAACCAGCGCCAACCCTCGGCCGCATCTTCCAGCTTGCGGTGCAAGAGGAGAATCAAAGGCTTGCTTCGTCAGATAGCAAGATCTCCGAAACCCTAGCGCTGGCGGCAAGGGTAGAAAGGGAGAGAACCCTAGATCGGAAAGGGCAAGAGAGCAAAGGGGAGTCGCTAGGGTTCGCGGAGAGCCGAGGGGCGCTAGGGTTTGCGGAACAAAAGCCCTTTAAATGGGGCAGCGCGGACGGATCAGATCGCTTGGCGCGATCTGACGGCTCAGATCGCATCCCGCGATCCGACGGCTCCAGAGGCACGCGAGGCTCCATTGATCTGGACGGTGGAGATGCATCCAATCTTAGAGGATCCAACGGTCCTCAATATTCAAAAGGATATGGCCAAAATTTTAAAAATAAAGGCAAATTATTTTGCGATTTTTGCAAGCGACCCCACCACACAGTCGACACTTGCTGGAAATTACATGACAGACCTGGAGAAAAGGAAAAAATGGGAAAAGAAATATCTGCAGCAGCCTATCAAATTTCTGGATCGATGAATTCTGCAAGTCAGCCCATTACGCATGGGGAATATCAGCAACTTATGCAAGCTTTGCAAAAATTAGATGTCCAGAAAAAGGGAAGCAGCTTTACAGGTATTTCTTATTGCTTAGCGAATGCTATTTCTAGAAATACCTGGATTATAGACTCAGGAGCCAGTGATCATATAGCATGTGATAGAGGGTTATTCTCTACAATTAATGAAGAATTGGCAGATCCTGTCACTGTACAATTACCCAATGGACATGCTGCATATGTTACTACAACAGGAACAGTTGAGCTCAATTCCCACATTATCCTTACCAATGTCCTTTATATTCCAGACTTCCAATTTAATCTTATTTCAGTGTCTAGAGCTTGTAAGGAGAACTCTTGCCAAGTCCTTTTCAACATTGATACCTGTTTGTTTCAGGCCCTTTCGACTGGGACACTGATGGGCTGGGGTAGTCTCTCTGAAGGATTGTTTTTCTGGAAAAGTTTGCCTGCAAATTTCAATTATTCCTGTAATAAGAAATCATTGTGTAATTCAACTTCCAATGATAGAAATTTTCTTTTGCACTCCAGATTGGGTCATAGTTCTTTTTATTCTTATCCTCAATGTCGAATTTGCCCACTTGCAAAGCAATCGCGTAACTCTTTTCCCTTAAGTAAAAGTCGATCGAAACATATTCTTTCCCTACTTCATATTGATGTCTGGGGACCTTACCATACCCTAAATCATGATGGATCGCGTTTTTTCCTTACCATTATGGATGATCACTCTAGAGCCACATGGATTTTTCTCATGCAATCCAAAGGTCAAGTTGTGTCCAACTTAAAAACTTTCCTTTCCCTGTCCAAGACTCAGTTTGGAAAACCTGTCCAAAGGATAAGGACAGACAATGGAAATGAGTTTTTTAATTATGAATGTGCGGATCTCCTTTCATCACAAGGAATCTTACATGAGAGCTCCTGTATCTATACGCCACAACAAAATGGAGTGGTGGAAAGGAAGCATCGTCATCTCTTAGAGGTTGCCAGAGCTTTAAAATTTCAAGCTTCTATTCCAGATAATTTTTGGGGGGATTGCATATTGACTGCCGCTTATCTGATAAATAGAATGCCGACCAAAGTTCTGGATGGCAAATCTCCCTTCTAGATACTCTTTGGGAAACAACCAGATTTGAGCCATTTGAGAATTTTTGGATGTTCCTGCTATGCTGCAATTGTCGGGCCCAAAGATAAAATGAGTCCACGAGCCCGTCACTGCATCTTCATGGGTTATTCTACCCTACAAAAGGGATATCGGATTTTTGATCCTCATACAGGAGAGTTTTCTGTCAGCAGGGATATTACATTCCAAGAAACTATTTTCCCTTTTGCTCATCAGAACAAAAGTGGCACAGAAACAGGGCATTTTCCAAATCATCTTGTTGAAGATAGACATGCAGATTCTGGATATATCTTTATTCCTCCATTAATAGATACACAAGGTGTTTCTACATCCACTATCGGCACCACACCTTTCGAGGAAGTCCAGGATGAAAGACTAAATGATGCTGAGATTCTTCCAGATATGCCTCCTTCTGACTTGCCTCTAGTGGATAATCCAGATACTGCTACATCTTCAGAAGAACATCAACACAGACGCTCTGGCCGAGCTACTCGACCACCTACCTGGACCAAAGACTATATATGTGGAGTTCAGAATTCACCAGGTATTCCTTTTCCGATCTCATCTTATGTTTCTTTCGATCATTTGTCCCCAAAGCATCGGTGTTGCATTGCTCGTATTTCTGAAGAACAAGAACCATCCAACTTTCATGAGGCAAGTACTGACCTACGATGGCAGACAGCTATGGAGGCAGAATTGAAGGCCCTTATGGATAACCACACATGGGATATAGTTCTATTACCCCCACATCGTAAAGCAATCGGATGCAAATGGGTTTACAAGATTAAACATCGAGCAGATGGATCGGTGGAACGATACAAGGCACGACTAGTGGCTAAAGGCTTCACACAGAAAGAAGGTTTCGATTATCACGAGACTTTTTCCCCTGTGGCCAAGGCTGTCACAGTACGTTCCTTTATCTCTGTAGCAGCGTCTCAAGACTGGTTGTTACATCAGATGGATGTTCATAATGCCTTTCTTCATGGTGATTTAAACGAGGAGATATATATGGACATACCTCAAGGTTTACGGAGACAGGGGGAGAATAGAGTATGTCGTCTCCGCAAATCCTTATACGGGCTCAAGCAAGCATCCAGACAGTGGTATGCAAAGTTTGCTGAATCACTAATAACTGCTGGGTTTCAACAATCCAAATTTGATTATGTTGTTTTCACATGGACTCAAGGTATGTCATCTATCTACTTGATGATATATGTAGATGACATACTCATTATGGGGAATGATGAAATAGCTATCAAAAATCTTAAAGGATACCTGCATTCTACTTTTCATATCAAAGATCTGGGATCACCAAAGTATTTTCTTGGGATAGAAATTGCTCGATCTAGCCAAAGAATCTCTCTCAGTCAGAGAAAGTTTGCATTGGAGATCATTTCGGAAGCAGGATTATCTGGATGTAAACTAGCGGGGGTACCAATTGAGCAAAATGCCAAACTGACAACCGCTGATTATGATGTTGAAGTACCTCAGGAGGCAGACCATATTCTCAAGGACTCTTTTGGATATCAGAAGCTTGTCGGGAAGCTCATATATCTAACTATGACCAGACCAGACATAAGTTACGCTGTGCAGACACTTAGCCAGTTCATGCATAAGCCAAAACAGTCTCATATGAATGCCGCGTTGAAAGTAGTGAGGTACTTGAAGAAATGTCCTGGCCTTGGGATTCTTCTCTCTAGGAAGTGTGATATGCAAATGACTGCACACTGCGACGCAGACTATGCAACCTGTCCTATGAGCAGAAGATCAATAACCGGATTTTGCATCAAATTTGGGGATTCTCTACTTTCCTGGAAAACAAAGAAGCAACCAACTGTCTCATTATCTTCGGCAGAGGCGGAATATCGAGCCATGGCCAAAACTACATGTGAGATAGTATGGTTGAGAGGGTTACTTCAAGATCTTGGAGTGCAGGTCAAGGGACCAACTAAGTTGTTCTGCGACAATGATGCAGCCCTAAAACTTGCATCTAACCCTATCGTGCATGAGAGAACAAAGCACATTGAAGTAGATTGTCATTTCACCCGGGAGAAAATCCAAGAAGGTGTGATTGAGACACAGGAACAACCGGCGGATATCTTCACCAAACCTCTGTGTCAGAAACAGCATGCGTATCTCTTGAGCAAGCTTGGTGTCTTGGACATCTACAAGCCACCAGCTTGAGGGGGAGTGTTAGAAGATACGCAGAAGTTAGGAAAGATTTGACTAAATCAAATCATGAAGATTTTATTGAATCAATTAGATCTGTACATTGTACCATTTCCTTTTCTTCTACATATACATTGTAGTATAATAGAACTCTGTACATTGATCGAATTACAGTGAGAATATACAGAAAATTCACACAATTCTATTTCTCTTTCTATTTTTCTTCGTGTTTCCCTTCATGTTTTGACACAATAGAATGAAGAAAGAAGGATTGACTGCTTTGCTCATTGGCCATGTCGAGTTCATCAAATTTTCTACAAAAATGAAGGTGAATGGGAAAGGTCTTTGCTATCATAATAATCTTTGAGCTACTATTAGAATAACAAAATGTTATGAGCCATAAATTCTTGAATGAGTGGACTCCACAACGATTTCTAATTATTTATTTTTTATTTTTTTGTGACCCAAAATAGGCTATTATTCTATATTTAATTAAAAACAGACTTATAAGCATTTCTCTATGGAAGAACCTCACAATGATTTCTAATTATTTATTATCTATTATTTATTTTTTGTGACCCAAAATAGGCTATTATACTTACAGTTGATTAAAGAAAGTTATATAAGTATTTCTCTAATTAAAAATAAATAATTAAAAATCGTTACGGGGTCCACTCTTTCAATATGCTGTTATTCTTACAGTAACTCAAAAATTATTATGCTAACAAAGTCCAACTAAAAATGGACCAAACGAATCCAAGCAAACTTTATTCATTCGGTCAATTATTCGTCCTTTTTCTTTTGTATATACTAAAAAAAAACTTGTGCCATGCATGAAAGAGTCTAACTTCTCTAAATTTTAACACTACTAAGTTTTTCCCCTTTTAAATGCATTCACTCTTCTTTTTTCCTCTTTTGCTGGCCAACACTTTGATTCTCTCTTTTTTAGCTCAACACTTTCAGTAAGGCAATAATAGGGAAGCAATCTGCTCAATGTTTGTTTTTTTGGAAATCAGAATTTTTTATTTTTTTTGGGTCAAATTTTTTGGAAATCAGATTATGAACAAGAGATCAACACTGGCTGTTTGTGGGCTGTGGGAGTCAAGAGTCATCTTCCAACTCACATTCTAATTTTGCCCAGTGATGCATCCATCCTTGTGAGGTTTATCCCCTTTTAAATGCATTCACGCTTCTGTTTTCTTTTTCTTTTTCCTTCTTTTGTTGTTTCCCTTTCAGTGCATGCACTCTGTATGTCTGCTGGTTAATGAACGCAACAAACATTTCTGAGGAAGCAAATTAAGTGCATCAAAAGACTAAATTCACAAAAATATTGTATCTACAATCTTCAAAACAAAACCCTACCTTCCTATGCTTTTATATGTGGGGCGCGTATTGGTGAGTTTTCATTACTTTCGATGTATATTTTTATTTTTTAATTTACTAAATTTTTATTGAGTTACTTATGTATTATTGGGTAAGTAGCTTTGGTAACTCTTATGATGACCTTAATTCCTTCAACCCAGTGCTAGATAACTGGTTTGGGCTATTCAAGGGAATCACTCTTTGTTTTCTTTTCCTCTAGCTACTGAGATGTTTAAGTTCGCTAGGTTCGCCCTTGAGCTCGTAAGATACCACATTACTAGTAATAATTCGGAAATCTCTGGATCTCAGCCTAATTTCCTGCTCCCAAAAGAATATTGCAGGATATCATGTCCTTCTTTGACTCTTAGTCCCAAGGCATTCATCCTTAAATAACATCACCATCACCTTTTTATCAAGTGGTATCTTTTTCTAACATGCTTTTGACATCTGTTATCATAGACATCATTTAATTAGTCAAAAATTTCATCAAGGCATCATGCTTGTTCGTTCAATGTGGATATTCATTATATATAAATATATATTAAAAAATAAACTTTATAAGCAACTAGCAGGAGACCCAGTGGAGATTTAAATCCAATTTTTATGAATTACAAAATAGTTTGGTCGAATGACTTGGTGGGGGGTCATCGTCAATGAAATCCATGTATGAAACTTCACTAATTAACCCAGTATGAAAAAGAAAAGACATTAGTATTTCCCAAAACTCATGCGATTTGAGGTCGTGTAACAAAATATTAAAAGTTACCGACCAAAAAAAAGAAAAAAACAAAATATTAAAAGTTCGAAAGAAAGAAAAAAGAAATTGGAAAGTGAAAATTCAGGCACACTGGCCGGAGCGCGAGCGACGAGGGGGCAGAAAGAGTTCGCTTCCCGCCATATTTTCCGAAGCTGAAATCGAACTGCGACTGCCAGAGAGAGAGAGAGAGAGAGAAATGGGGCGAGCTCCGAAGAGCGCGGGGTCGAACCCTAGAGGCGGCGACAATCCGGAGGCGGCGGAGCGGCGGAGGCTGAAGAAGCTCGCCTTCTCGAAGGGGGCGCTGTCGGAGGCTCCGGCGAGGTGCGCCGCCCCGCTGGGCCCTTCCAAGACGGTGCTGAAGCACCACGGGAAGGACATCATCAAGAAGTCCCAGCGGAAGAACCGCTTCCTCTTCTCGTTCCCGGGGCTCCTCGCCCCGATCGGGGGCGGGAAGATCGGGGAGCTCAAGGACCTGGGCACCAAGAACCCCGTCCTCTACGTCGATTTCCCTCAGGTATTCGCGTTTTCGGTCTCGATGTTGTGTTCGAATCCCTCTGTGATTCGACAATTTACGTTGTCTGGAGTTGATTGAAAAAGGCAGAGACACGAGGCAAATTGGGAACGGAAGAATCTAGGTTGGAGAGAATGGAAAATTGATTCTGTTTTATCGAACTTTGTATTGTATGTTTAACTGAGGAATCGAGACCGAGATTAGTCATTGGCGTTTTACTTCTCAGGACCTCAATTTCTGCTAAAGCCGAAGATCAGAGGCGGGGTGATTCCCCAATTTGCAAATTGAGTCTCAGAGTAATGAACATGTGCTAGACATTTTCTTGCCTATTTTGCAAACAGCTGCTACACTCAAGATCAAAGTTCTGTTATTTTTTCCTTTTTTTCTTCAGTTCATCTACTTCTGATTGAACCTTCTTACTTGATTAATATCTATGAGCAGTTCATTCTTTCGTCATCCCACTGAAATCGTTTCAAACTTGGAAAGCGGATGATAGGAATCTGTACTTTCTTCTCTCCAACTAATCTGGAGAACTAAGATTATTGATGAATGTGTTGAGTTTGCCTATTGATTTTTTGGAACTCTTTCTATTGTTAAATTGTAGGGACAGATGAAGTTGTTCGGGACAGTTGTATTTCCAGAGAATAGGTATCTGACATTGCAGTTCTCTAAAGGCGGGAAGAATGTTATGTGTGAGGATTACTTTGATAACATGGTCAGTTTTTCCATATCATTCTCTGTTGCCTGCCTCCATCTTACTCGCTCACTCTTTCCATCGCTGCTTTGACGACTTTGTATTTGTGACCATCGATGTTGCCTGCCGAGTCTTCGAGGGAATCCCTTCATGTACTTGTCGATTTCAATGAAGCAGTGAACTTTTCTACGATGTTGCTCTTCTTCCTTTCTCTCCTTCATACTGAGTTCAAAGCTGGACATTTCATAACCGTCTAATCTGATGATTAATATCCTTCGCTAGTTCTGTACATAAAGAGGAGTGAGATTGATCTGACAAAGTCTAGGGCCGAATTTTAGTCAATAGGCTTTGTAAATTAGGGTATGCTTACTATACATCTACTGAGCATGAATCTGGAAGTTTTATGTGTTATGACCCTGGCATTTGTCATGGCCCATATAAAGGCAAGAAACCAATGCATGTCAGGACTTTTTGAAGAAGTAATTGCGATTGGATTTGCATATAGTATATGTTGGACTTATTTCCCTAGCATGAATCTTAAACTGAAAGTTTTATCAGTTGTAACTTTCCTTTGGTGTCACTTGTCACAACTTGCTGACATCTCAAATCAACTATATATACAGTCTGGAATATCGTGAAGGTATGAATCCTCTTGGAAAATGTTTTTTTTGAGTTGAATAAACAGAGCATGCGGCAGTATCATTTTGTTATGCAAGGATATTCTCTTGCTACTACAGGACAAAAAGTCAATGGTGTTCTTGAGCAATTTCAGATCGAATTCTGATCATCACTTTTCTGGGTGCTATACACCATGTGCATTTTGACTATGTCATCTGAGAAATCCTTTCCTTCTTTCATCAGTGATTATTTGTGGTGAAGTTTAGAGTTTATTTATGGGCATGCCCATGTGCCTTCTCGCATTTGTCTTGAGACAGCACTTTATTTTGATTCTGAAAATCTATGAGAACGCATAAAAAGAAAAATACTGACATCACATTTTTGAAACTTTTACACTACTTTAAGCATGCACTTTTCAACTCTAATATGTTATGCCCAAGGCATGACCCTTTTGTCCTTTCTTGATATTGATGATACTGGCAGATTGTATTTTCGGATGCCTGGTGGATTGGGAAAAAGGATGAGAACCCTGAGGAAGCACGTTTGGATTTTCCTGAGGAGTTGATTGAGGTTAGCTTTTCTATTCGATCTTTCAAACTTGTCCATTGTCGTGTATTCCATTGGCTTGTTTTCCAACAGATAGAATAGAGAAGCAAGGAAAAAGGGATAAACATTTCTAGTGAATTACGTGATTTTTCTTTTGGTTTCAGGGCCAACATCTAGAACATGACTTTAAAGGTGGGGCAGGAGCAACCATCGTAGATAAGCTACCGGGTAATAGAACAGCAAAGAAAATTGCAGAAGACCCCCAGATTCCTAGATCTCCATCTGAAGATGATGCATCGAATGATGGCAATGAGTTGAAAGAACCAATGGAAGTGACACCAGTTCGCCAGTCAGAGAGAATCATGGGAAAAAAGTTAAGGTCAGCACCCTTCAGTTACTATCCTTTGATGTCATTTAAACTACTCTTCTAAAAATGATGCAACCATCAACTGAATTTCTCCAGTTAGGTTATGGTGCCAATGCAAGATGATGTGGTGAACTGTTTATCTTGTCTTGATATGTAGTACCTTTCACTCTCATGCATGGGTTTGCACATACAGAATGAACAATTGATTTGGGTTATGAACTGTTTGTTTTTTCATGAACGCTCTTTTTTGACCTGGGGAGTTCTAATTGGTAGTTGCAGCATCTCTCTCAGCTTCAGGCATCACAAAGAGCAATAACACAGTCAACTAGCAGAAAACTCCTAACCCTAGAATAAAGTTCATCATCAGAACTGAATGTACTCTGGCGGCTGTGTAGCTTTGTCATAGTTTCTTAAATGCATGCTTCCTTTTTCATAAAATCTGGGTTTTCCATCACAGTTTAATTGTAATGCATCAAATATATTCAGCTAGTTATCTTCAATTTTTTTTAAGGCATATTTGATGATAATAATGGCTCTTTGGAGGTCTTGACAAAAAGGGTTCAAGTACACTGGACCCTAGATTGTGCAATTGATGATGGATAACGCATGTATGCATGTTTGTGAAAGAATTATTGAACCGAACAATAAAGTGTAAATGGTGATTGCAGACAACTAGGCAAAACGTTTTATTCCTCTTGTATTGTATTGTAGGTGATCAGCATTCTGGATTTTTCAATCATATGTCTGACTAGGTTGTTCTGTATACTTGCTTAAAATCCTATTGTTTCTAAATGGAATAAGTTTTCCTGCTAATATTTTTAAATGGTTCAGATATATGGAGGTGTCGTCTGGAGATGATTCTATTGGAAGTGATTTGGGTGTGGCTGATGCAGAAGAAGAAAAGGTTGATCTTGAAGATTTTTTACCCTTAGATTTGCTATGATTGTCTTTTTTCTGTTCTGTTTCTTGATCCATATAAATATTTTATTGTCATCAGAACCTTGTATAAAGCTTTTATTTAAAACTCTCAATTTTGATTGCTATAGGTTCCAGGTTCCTTGGTAGGACAATCTAACATTTACCATGGAGATTCTGTAGAAACAATGGAACAAAGTGAAGACTGTTCTCTATCAGCAACCAAGTCTAAGAAACGGTCTGTTACATCAACCAGGTCCAAGGAAACCTCTCATGCTAGTCATGGTTCACTTGTTCAGGCGACTATCTCTACATTGTTTAAGAAAGTGGAGAAAAAGGTGTGTGTTATAAATCAGTGAAAATTAGTCAACCAAGAATTTAGGCATTGTACTCTTTCCAGCATGTATGAACAATGATAACTGCTGGAGTGTGCTGCAGTTCATACGAGACATGCTTTCTTTCTAATCTGCTTTTTATTTTTTCTGCTGTACTAGAATAGTCTTGTAGATATCAGAAAAAGGTATATATGAGACATATAGGTGCTGCAGTGCTTAAAAAGCTCTTCAAGTATACGTGGTGGGTCACACTTCTTTCCAAAAACATTGTCCTTTAATCACAGAAGAAAGGAGTCACGATGCCGGGGTCACTTATATTACTGGTCTAATACTGATAGAATATAAAAGAACCAATCTGCTTTTCCCTTACGGATTGCCTTCTCCAATTTTGAATTTTTATTTTCTTTTTGGGAGAATTGCAGATGGATATTTAAAGCTGAGCTATGTTCTTAGCCCCTATATTTTGTTGACTTAATTGAATTCATATGGGTTATCCATACTTTTTGGGTGTGGAACTCCTGTTTTTCACTAAGAAAGCCCTAACCTTTTCCCTATAATTCTGGAGACAGACTAATTCTTACAGTAGTTGCTTGTATCTTTTCTACAAGTCTTGTGTGCTTAATCTATTCAATTTTTTTCTGTTGATGTGGTTTTAAAAATCTTCAGTGACTCCAACATGGGACCCAGATATATTTGAAACTTTCCCCATTTTATTGATAGGCCCTTGCTTGAAATTAAGGTCAGTAGCTGTTATCGTCTCATCTGAGACAAGGTCCTTTACAATTCTTTTTGGCCAGAGGTTTCTAGCAATCTGCTTACCTTTCTGGAAATTCCATCTTTGCTCGAAGCTTCTGTAATGTATAAAAGGTTGGGAGTTGTATCATGTATCATGTTAGAAATTCTGTAGTTATACCAATATTCTGCATAATATTCAGGCCACAATTTTCTCACAGAGCTCTTCTATTTCAGAATGGACCAGAAAAGCAGGACAAATCTCGATCAGTTACAGGTTTCATTAACTTCCTGGTTGCTTTTCTTCTTGGCTATAGGATGAGAGAAACACTAGGATCCTGATAGAAACAAATCTGTAATTTTGTTTAGTTTCTGGGAAGAAATCGAGGAAGACTGAATCAAAGAGGAAAATTGATCAGGTGAGAGAGCCTTGCACAAGCCATCTTCATTTTGAGTTTCTGCTGCACCTTCTTGCCTAAAATGGTGCACCTTCCTGATAGTATTTATATTTTGTTAATGAGGCTATTAACAGTTTACTAAATACTGATTTTCTTCTGTTTTGTGTTATTTAGTCTCAGGAGGGACGAAATAAAAAGAGAAAAGTGATTAAAGGAAAAGAAATGGGCGGTTAGTCTACTCTCTCCTTGCACCGTCCCTCTGTCATCTCCTGCTTTCCCGGGGTGTGCATATGCTTTCAATCCTTTTATTTGGCTGGCCCATGTATCTTTAGGTGAAAGATGATGACTTCTGTCCATAAAGGAGTATAATGTCCAGCTGACCTTATCAGAGGCTGTGATTGTCTAAATCAATGAAAAATAGGCAGAGGACGTGCGAACCAGGCATCTATGATATGAAAGTCTTAAAAGGGGACAACGTCTAGTCAAACCAGCTAACTCCCATGCATGCATCAAACAAAGTTTAACTTCCTGCATGATAACATTATTTGCCTGGACTTCCTGAAGAAGTCTCAAGAGTAAGATTTGACATTTAGAAGCATAACTGGTAACCTGACATATGATGTATTTCCGGTGTTATCTAGCTTATGTCTATCTTTGTGAGTATCCACTTTATCCATAAATGCTCACTGTATCCAATAAGTTGTATCTTACAAGTGGGCTGGCCAACAGCCAAATATGTTAGGGAGAAATATGGGGGTGAGTGGTTCTAGTCTTCCAGATACATGATGGAACCCTAACCATCACCTGACTTCATAAAATCTTCATCTTATGGCGGTGCCAATAGTAGCAGTGGAATCCATGCATGGAGTACTAACTAATGTAACTCTCAAATTTTTATTTTTTATCTTTTGTCTCTCTTCATACACGATACTCTTGTGGTTCTCCTGAGAAAGTTTCCAGGGAGAGTAGAAAATGTTGACTTGTTCTATTGATTGGATTATGTTGCCATTGTCTGAACTTGCACGTACTGTCTAATTCCCCAAATAATCGCGGCAAACCAAACTAAACTGAAATTATCATTCAGTTTCCTTTGGATGTTCAATTCAATAAAAGGGGAATATTTTAAGTGTTTTCCATTATATCCAGAGCGTGCCTGTCTAGATTTTCTTCAACAGCTCCAACCTATTGGCCAAGAATGATCCTCCTCCCTGGGGTAGAAAACTTTAGTTAAAGACTATTGAACAGATGAGTCAGCCATGTTTTCTGACATCCTTCCATTCATGTAGCCAACAGGCAAGGATTATTGGAAAGACAGAGGGAGACTGGTGGTTCAAACTTAGTATTGCGTGATGACAGATAAGTCAGTCAAGTTAATTAGGAGCAAGCTAGCAAAGATGTTTTTGACAAGAACACATGCAAATTTCCTCAATCTCTTTCAAACAATTTTCAAAAGATGCTTAATGGAATGAATTCTTGAGAAATCTCCTTCTCGACCCATCCAATTGTTTTCACGTGATAGGGAATGCAGATTCAAGGTCCTGGACATGTTTAATGGCATGGGTTTATATTCCAGAATTATTGGCCTAATGCATGTCTTGACCATGTGTTTGATTACTCTTTTAATAGTGAGAGACTGTCAGCCATTAATTATTGAATTTGAAATTGCAGCGCCAGAGATGCCAGAGGTCCAGGCAAAAAATGAAGATTTCGAGGTAACCTGTACAACCATTAGAATTTTGTATTCAGTTTGATGGCTTCTCGTATTTCTAATTACTATGGTTATACCTTCTGTCAGTCTCATTGGTTGTCATTTGTTATATTTGAATGCTCGCATGTATAGTTGCAAAAGTGGTTTATTTGTTGAGCAGGAAGCTCTTAGAAATGCATTCTGAAATAATGAATGAGAGAGAGGACTTGGTGACAGATTGGGCTGCAGACACTAGCTTGTTTGGTTAGAAAGTATGTAGGTTGTAATGTTTATACTGTCAATCAGGGCAAAAGGCCAATGTCTGTAATGTAACTATGCGTGCTCTAGTTCCACATGTTTGAGATTCCTTGTGTATATATAGAGAAGATTGATGAGTTGTCAGTTGTGCAACCTAGGTAGATGCCCACAGGAGCATACTTTTAGAAGCCTCTTGTTCCATGTGATGGTTGCAATTCATTTATGTCATCGGCAGAGGAAAGATTTGATGGTCATTAAACAGTCCAGCATGCAAATGAGTAGAAACTCTAAGCTCCCAATTGCCGTTTGTTGTGTTGATCTGGTTAAGGTTCAGCTCGTTCATCCTAAAGTTCATGATGATTGGATTTGACATTGACATGTTCTATCATGGGGAGGGGCTTAACTTTCGTAATCTTGCGTTTGATAGTTTCTATGGCATAATCCATCTTTGCTTTCACTAAAGATGTCAGCTCTTTCCACATTCAAATTTTGCCGCTATCGCTTGCCATTTGGCAAAGGAATGAATCTTGTACCATCCCAAGATTCACCTTTTGCCACCATTAGAGAACTAGCTAATATTGTCCAAGTAAAAAACACAACAAGCTAATATAAGTAACTGTTGTAGATTGAAGAGGACCCCATTGAAGAGTCACCAAGCGCATCACAGGTACTATTTGAATTGGATGAAATTAATGAAGCATTTTGTTTCCCTTCAACATGAAGCTATTGATGTTAGCCCTGATTCTCTGGGAACATCATTTTGACAGCAATCTGAAAACTGCTGATAGGAAGCCGGAAATTGTAGGTTTGCTGGCGCAAGTTTTACTTAACTTTAAACCCTTCAGCTATATTACGTTTGAGGAGATAAATTGAGATTATACATCTATGTTGTCCTGGCACTCAATAATTTTCTCTCCTTTTTTCCATCCAGGATACTGAAGGAAGTGATGCAGAGTGGACTGCTTGAGATTGTAAAGTGACTACACTTTGTTGCCCGAGGCATACTTGAAGACATTCAAGCGCGTCCCTTGATTCCTCGCGGATGTCTTATCATCCACAGTATTCTATACAGCCAAAGCATTGCTGCAATAACCATAGCCATAGAGTTGCTTCTCTTCAATCTTGGGAAAGGCCGTCTGTTAGAATAGCTAGTAATTTCTTTTTGTTATTGTTAAAGTAAAATAATGCATAGTGTATCACTATGTAAATCATATATGCAACAGGTTATTTTCACGGGCATGATATCTTTGTGTTTCTTTTGACAGTTTTGAGTAATTTCTGCAATCTACTATGGATGTTCTACGGGCATAATACACTGGGTGCGTTTGGAAAGACTTTTGGGGAAAGTCCTTGAGAAAATGTAAAGACCTTTGAGTTAAAGGGGTTTTTGAAAATGCAAATTGTGTTTGGTAAATCGTATTTGTGAAAGTCCTCTGTAAAGTATATTTGAGAAAAATAGTGTTTGGACAAATTAACTTTGCAAAATACTTTTGTTATTAAAAAAAAGGAAAAAAAGGAGAATTGGTTGGTTACTGCCGGGGGCAGGTGGTCCGGTGAGGGCAAGCAGGCGGTCCGGCAAGGGGTAGGTGGTCGGCGAGGGTCGCTGCGACCAGATAAAGCGGCCCCAGTCACCTCCGCACGGAGGTCGCGACGTGGCTGGTCGCGCGACCTTCTAGCAAGGGTCGCCGCGACCCAAATACCCTGATCGCACAATTTGGGTTGCCGGAGGTTGCGTGGCCCAGATCTGGGTCGCGGCGACCTCCGATGACCCAAATCTGCGCGCGATTTGTGTCGCCGGAGGTCGCGCGGCCTAGATCTGGGTCGCGGCGACCTTGCTGCGACCCAGATCTGGGTGGTCATCGAGGGTTGCAGTGATCGCGGTGACGCGACTCGCAGGGGGTTGTTAAGGTCACGCGACTAGCCGCCGATGGTTGCCATGATGCACCGGCCTCTTGCCGACCTCTGTCCTACTCATCGCCGGTCCCTCGCAGCTCCGCGCAACTTCTTGTCGGCCAACCTCAACGAAGAAGAAGGTGAATAGTGACGAGGACAAAACCGGAAAAACAAAATGTTAATGAGGACATTTGTGGAAGAAATTTTTTTGGCTTGCTCTCCCTCAACCTTCCGAGAAGGCCGAATGCCCAAGATAGCCCCCAACCTGCCTTGGGCTTTCAGCCTTGGGAAGGCTTGCCTTTGGCAAAGACAAGTGAAAATTTTTTTGCCAAACACTGAATATTTGGCCCAAAGGCCTTTAGGGAGCTAAAGATCCTTGGCAAAGTGATTGCCAAACACAAGAAGACGGAATTCATTCATATAAGAAAAGCTACTCAAGAAGGATATTGAAATTATTAGATCTTTGTGGTTAAAAGATATTCACTTTCGAATATTTATCATCAATCGATCAACCGTTGGATGACACGGATTGACAAACTAAATTAAACTAATACATTATTTAATCAATATATTTCCCTAAAAATTGTTTGATAAGGTAGTTTTTTTATGCTCACGTTGTTGATCCTGACCCATAACCATTTCACGAAATAAAAATGGTTTTCAAGTCGGATTAGTGGTATACAATTGAATTAGGTTAAATTGGTAAATAAAAAAAAAATTGTGTCACGAATTTGTTGAATTGATCTCTTCAATTTGAATTAATAAAAAGCCACAAAAATTAATACCATCTCTTCGAGAAAGTTAACACTAGGTACAAAATTCTATCGTGATACCAAAGATTTAAGAAAAGTTTGGTCTCGGTGTGATCTAATTATAGGCACTAATTGATTGATAAATTTATACGGGATGAGCTAACAATTGCCTCATTATTTTCATCAATCTTTGGAGAGTTCCATTTCTGATTATTTATTCCTGATGGCGCTTCGCGTTGTCCTAATCCATTGATTAATTTACAAAGTTAATTCATCTCGAAGAGCCCCCTAAGCTGTCGCGCTGAGCTTAAGCTCCTCGTGCGTTCTCCTCGGAGACTCCGAGGTTGACCACGACATGGTATCGGCATGGCGTCGAATGAAGCCGCCGTCAGGGCGCTCGAGCTCCTCCACCACCCGTCCCTCTCTCAAGCCCTCAACGCCTTCGCCAGGCCGTCCCACCTCAAGCAGGCCCACGCGCACCTCCTCGTCGCCGGCCTCGCGCGCCGCCTCTTCACCGCCACCCGCCTCCTGGCTTGCGCCGCCGTCTCTGCCATCCGCGACCTCCGGTACGCGGAGGCCATGTTCGGCGGCGTGCGAGTCCCTACCTTCTTCATGTACAACACCATGATCCGGGCCTTCTCCGAGTGCCCCGGTCAGGATTGCCTCCGGGGCGTGGCGTATTACGTTCGGATGCTCCGGAGCGGCGTCTTCCCCGATAACTTCACGCACCCTTTTGTGTTGCGGTCGTGTTCGCTGTCGTCGCAGCTGCTGGTTGGCAGGCAGGTTCACACCCACGTCGTGAAATTTGGGTCGGGTCGCGACATTTACGTTGTCAACAATATGCTAAGTATGTACTCGAGCTGTGGAGAGATGGGGGATGCGCGCCAGCTGTTTGAAGAATGTTCTGGGCTCGTGGATGTTGTTTCCTGGACTAGTTTGGTCACAGGGTACGTGAGGGCTGGTGATATCGATGTGGCCCGGTCTTATTTCGATAGGATGCCGCGGAGGAATGTCGTTTCATGGAACGCGATAATTTCAGGGTATGCACAGTCGGGAAGAATTTCTGACGCGAGGAAGCTCTTCGACATGATGCCAGAACGTGATGCGTCATCATGGAGTGCGATGATTTCTGGCTATGCTCAGTGCAAGATGTGTGCAGATGCATTGGGGCTTTTTAAGGAGATAATTGGAGGAGGAATTGTGGCCAATGAGGCTGCTGTTGTGAGTGCAGTTTCCGCTTGTGCGCAGCTTCGCGCAATTGAGTGGGGAACTTGGCTCCATGAGTATACAGTGGAGAATGGGTTCACAATGAATGTGATCCTGGGCACTGCGCTTGTAGATATGCATGGCAAGTGTGGAAATGTTGAGAAAGCTGTTGAAGTGTTCAATTTGATGCCTGAAAGGAATGTCTGTTCTTGGAATTCTATGATTGCTAGCTTGGCCTTGAATGCACATGGAAAGCAGGCACTGTCATTGTTCTGGCAAATGCAGCGTTTGGGTCACACTCCGAATCACATAACATTCACTGCCGTGCTAAGTGGATGCAGTCATTCAGGGTTAGTCGAAGAGGGTCGTCAAATTTTTAGTCTTATGACAGAAAAGTATCAGCTTGAACCTTGGTCAGAGCACTATGGTTTGATGGTTGATTTGCTTGGGCGAGCTGGGCTTATAAGGGAGGCGGTGGAATTTGTTAAGGGGATGCATATTGAGCCTCATCCTGGCTTATGGGGAGCTCTTGTTGCTGCCTGTAAGAATCATGGAGAGATTGAGTTAGGTAAACAACTTGGGAAACACTTGATTGACTTGGAGCCAGATCATGGTGGGCGCTATGCTTTATTATCAGATCTATTTGCATCTATTGAACGATGGGATGATGTGGAATTGGTGAGGAACTCGTTCCTACAGAGGAAGGTACTCAAGACCCCGGGAAATAGTATCATTGAGTTATGAAGATTCCCTCTATCTTTTTAACTGCCTTCCCAAGAAGCCTGTTTCTATGGGCATACATAAAACAGAAGGAAACGGGAATTCAGCCCCGGGTATAGGGCACTCATCAGTCTGAAATCAGATGGCATTATTCTCCTCATTTTCTTCCGGCGCCTCTTCAAGTTAATTGCTCAAAACCACGTTGCATATGAATGCTATCATTAAACATAATGAGGAGCTATCATATTATATGGTGAAAGGATCTCAATGCTTTATTGTAATCAGAACATAAACTTTTTAGATCATCAGTCTTATTATTGCCAATGCTGATGCCCTTTATTATCCAATAAACTCAGTTACTGTGGTATTGCTCCTTAGAGATTATAGTCACAAGCTATGCATTGCTGAATTGAAGAGCTTATGCCTTTTCTTGCAAACTACTCAGCACATTTTTGAAACTCTTCTTGAAAGACCCCACTACTTCAAGTTCTAGCTGAGCTCCAATGGCATTCAAATCAATCCCCGACTCTTCAAGCATACAGTAAGTGCTTTCAGCCTCTGATACATTTGCATCGATATCAAGACAATTCTGTGGTGCAAGAATGCTTTTAGAGCTTCATCCGGCATGGTCGAGATCTACAAAATACACCTACCAATCACTATTAGCACCCTCAATTACCTTCACTACCTTTTCTGCTACATATATCCTTGAAATGGTCAATTATGATTTGCACTTCACAGTAAGAGATGCTAGCTCACCGTGTCTGGCCCTATCATGGGATTAATGTAGGAGGTATCAGGATAGGATGGATTCTTGACATATGTTGAGACCCAAAGCAACTTCTGCTTCCTGGCGCCTCTCTTCCTCGAAGCTTCCCATCGTGGCCCAGAGAACTTTTTCTGAAAAAGCTTATATGCTAAAGTAGCCTGCGCTACTGCAGCCTGAGGTTCAACTGAAAGTGAGGAAGAAAAGCATGGGCTGGATTTGCATATAAAAGACAACTCATACCTTCATATTTTGGATGCACATACCTTTCCTTTGAGCTTAAGTGCCTGGGAGGTACCGATTTCTTCAAGCTTCTGATCAATAAGGGTATCAACCTTTACTTATGTAAAATGAAGCAACACTTGTGACCCTGGAAAGATCTATGAGCCCTGAAGCCTCAAGTCCATCCAGATAAGCATCAACAACAGCTTCATACATCAGTAGGGTGAATTTGACCTGTCAAACCGTTGGATGGTTTGAGTGTGCCGTAAGAACTTCAAGCAAGAGATGCTTTGATAGTTAATTTTTCCTATTTGGAGAAGCTCTTGATGCAGCTAATTCTATATAGAGCAAGTAAACAAAAGTACAAGGGGTCTAATTAGTATCCATTGTCAAAAAATGCGGTGGATGTATTTTGGCTATTTAAAGCAGATGTAGCCAAACTTTTATCGATTGTCATATAGACAAATTACCAGCAATACCAATGTACTGAGCAAGTGTGATTTTAACCACTATGGGGAGAATCATATTAGTGGAGTTACTTGGTTGCTTGAGCTTACTGTTGCATTTACACATATGCCTTGTGAAATTACTTCCTTGATGGAAATTATAGATTCTGTTGTTGCAGGGATCTTGATGCATATGTTTGGGCAGTTCACCATTTCACAAAGTCTTTTTGCCTCCTCAGTTGTCCGCTGAGTATCATAAGCAAGCATGGGTGAAACCTCAATGGAGACATAGCCATCTTCTCCACCTGTATCAGTATAAATGGTTTGACAAAGTTTGCATGCTTCTCGAGCATCATCAACAACCATTTCCCAGTATGCACATTCAACATCCTTCTTTGCTTGTAGGAGTTCCCTGGATCAATTCACGTTTATGTTAGTAAGAAATAGTCTATTGAGATACAGTCTGACATCTCTAAGTTGCAAACTTCAATTAGTGGATTGTTCAGAATACATCATGACACATTAAAATATTCTCTTTTGGCTCTCTAAAATTTTCATATGGAGGTGTGACCAAAGAGTGATTAGACAGTGCAGCCAGCTGCAAAAGGTGGTGATTGGCCTCTCCAAACTGACTGCATGTACGGGTCACTTAAGCAACTGGTGCTGAAAGTTATGGTGTCAAATACATGTTAGAATTTAGTTACCTATTCTCACAAGTTGCTATTTATTTGGCAAATCATAGAGCAAGTATTATAACTTATGGGGACAGAAATGAAGCTTTAAGCCTTTCACTAGCTCCTTACCTAAATTGCGAGTTATAAGCATCTGATGACAACATAGCTCTTTCATAAATCTGCAGCCATATTTCATGCATAGTTAGAGAAGCAAAATCCAGTGTCAGAGGCTTCAACAATTAAAGTTGTATTTAGTAGTTACGGCATGATTAGTAGTGACACCTCTTATTCCACTAGCAATCAGTGGAATCAAATCCGTGACTGGTCGTCTCATGTTGTCATACCAAGGGCTTTGTCCTTGCTTCTCGTACGGATGATGCAGTGTTGTCCTCTTTGTTTGGTTCCTGGTGCCGCCATCGAAGGAGCAACTAATCCTGCATATACATGGAAAGCATACATTTCTTTCTAAGGCGCAAAACAACAAGAAACGAAATTTTCTATGAATAGCTAGAGTTTCTAAACCAAGGCATGATAGGTCTACAAAGGCTCATCTTGTTTGCTAGTCTGTTGCATGTCCTTTCAGTGGCTTAGTTGATTACTATTTTGTCAAGAAATCTCAGTATGCAAGTCCAACAACAGTTGAAGCTCAAAGCTAATCACTTTGGCGAATTGGGTGGTGATGACAGCTACTAAAAAAGAGGAACCAGTTTTGGTTAATCTAAACAGTCAAGTCAGTAATATATAGTCTTTGTCTGTGGACTTCATCGGCTGAGCCGATATCATACTTCTGCTCGATGAAAACCGAGGACGGATGGATCAGATTGTAGCACAAAAGCCATGCATGTTCTACTGTTCCCTGTTGAAAGAGAGTATTATACGTATTGTACTCTCTTAATCAAAAAAGGATTACAAGAATACATACAATATATATGAGTAACCCTCTCAACATAAGATTAAGTATTGACTATTTTACCCTTATTATTATTTCCTAACACTCCCCCTCAAGTTGGGATGTAGATATCAAACAATCCCAGGGATGTAGATATCAAACAATTCCAACTTGTTACATAAAAAATTCATTCTATTTCCTCGTAAAGACTTGGTAAAAATATCTGCAGGTTGATCCTCCGTTCTTGTATGTTGAAGAGTGATCTCTCCTTTCTGAACTTTTTCTTGTATAAAGTGACAATCAACCTCAATGTGCTTGGTCCGCTTATGGAAGACGGGATTGTTTGCAATATGAATAGTTGATTGATTGTCACAATATAATATCGATGGTTCTGATGTTGACATCCCAATTTCTAATAATAACATCCTCAACCAGAGCAATTCACCAATCACATGTGCCATTGCTCTGCCATTGCTCTATATTATGCTTCTGCACTTGATCAAGAAACCACATGTTGTTTCTTGCTCTTCTAGGCAACTAAATTACCTCCAAGAAATACACAATAACTCGATGTAGATCTTCTACTAGTAGAACATCCAACCCAGTCCGCATCAAGAAAAACCCGTGGTATTCAGATAACCATAATTCTTGAAAATTAGTCATTTACGTGGTGCTCCTTTCAAGTATTTGATAATTCGAAGCACAACATCCAAGTGAGTAGTCCGAGGAGAACCCATAAATTGGCTTACAACACTAACATAAAAAAATATATCAAGTCTCGTGACGGTAAGATAATTCAACTTACCAACTACTCTCCGATATTTCATTGGGTCATGTAATAATTCTCTATCTTCTGCATCAAGTTTCACATTGGGTTCCATAGGAGTATTAACCGGTTTTGCTCCAACAAGTCCAACCTCATCAAGAATGTCAAGAACACATTTTCTCTCGGATAAATTTATACCTGTATGCGAGTAAGCAACCTCAATACCTAGGAAATACTACAGACGTCACATATCCTTAGTACTAAACTATGTATGCAGAAATAGTTTGAGTCGTTGAATACCATCTGAATCACTGCCAGTAATGATAATATCATCCACATATACCACCAGAAGAATACAACCAGCTAATGAGACAGAACTGAAGACTGAATGGTCTACTTGACAACGCTTTAATCCAAACTTGATAACAATATCACTAAACTTACCAAACCAAGCACGAGGAGATTGCTTGAGTCCATACAATGCCTTATGTAAATGACATACCAAATTCTCCCCCTGAGCAACAAATCCAAGTGGTTACTCCATATACACCTCTTAAGCCAAATCACCATGTAGGAACACATTTTTGATATCTAATTGATGAAGAAACCATCCAAAACGCGCTACTAGAGAAATAAAGACACGAACATATGAAATTTTGGATATGGGAGAAAAAGTGTCATCATAATCAATACCATATGTTTGAGTATATCCTTTGGCAACCAACCGTGCCTTCAATCGATCTATGGTGCCATAAGGGTGGACCTTAACCGTGAAAACCCAACGACAACCAATAAGTTGCTTTCCCACAGGAAGGGTAGTAAGCTCTTAAGTGCGATTCTCAATGAGTGCTTTCATTTCATCCTCCATGGCTTGTCTCCAACCAGAATGAGCAAGAGCTTCAGTAACACTACGAGGCATAGAAACAAATGACAAGGACGAGACAAAAGTAGAGAAGGTAGGAGATAAATAATCATAAGACATAAAGTTGCTAATAGGATTATGGGTACGAAGACAATTAGACGAACTAGAATAAAATGTATAACGATCCACAGGACGCCCAACACAATATCGTGTACCTTTTCATGTGGCAATAGGTTGATCAAGATCAGGATTATAGGATGGCACATCAACCGATGAGGGATCAGATGAATCAAGTGATGGTCATACTACTGTAATGGGAGTTGTTCGTCATCTATGGTAAGTTTGATTAGCAAACTGAAATCCTGTTGACAATACTGGAGGAAGTGAGATTGGTGGAGGAATCGGTAAGACACACTTGTCATTGTCAGGAGGCATTATAGAGGCTGTTTGAAAACTATAGTATAGCTGGTCCTCAAAAAATGTCACATCTGCTAATACAAACACACGACGACTAGTAGGATTGTAACATTTATAGCCCTTATGAGTTCGAGAGTATCCAACAAAGACACATTTTTCAGCACGAGGAGCCAACTTATCAAGACCTGGAGTTAGAGAATGGACGAAACAAACACATCCAAAGACACGTAGGGGTAATTCAAAGGGAGGACGATTTGGATGTAAAATAGAGAAAGGTGTCTCCCCCTAAAGAATGGAAGTTGGAAGTCGATTAATTAAAAAGCAGGCTGTAAGAACAGCATGGCCCCAAAATGTTTTCAGTAGATGCATGTGAAATAGAAGATAACGAGCAACATCAAGAAGATGACGATTTTTATGTTCAGCTACACCATTTTGTTGTAGTGTATATGAGTAGGAAGTCTGATGGATAATGCCATGGGAATCAAGAAAATGTTGAAAACTAGAAACAACGGCAAGATACTCCTTGGCATTATCGGATTGTAGAGTTTTCACATAAGTATTATATTGATTCAACACCTCAAAATAGAATTGACAAAAGCAATGAAAAATCTTAGTAGGATCTTTTATTAGGAACAACCAAGTCATTCGAGAAAAATCATCCACAAATGTAACAAAGTATCGGAAACCAAATGTATCAGAAACACGACACGAACCCCATACATTTAAATGAACCAACTCAAAGGGACTAGACACGCGACTTTGAAAGCGAGAAGGAAATGAGACTTTATGGTGTTTTCGAAACTGACAAGCTTCACACTCAAAAGTACTCACAGACTCAGAAACTGGAAACAATCGTCGAAGAATGTTTGGCGATGGATGACCAACACGACAATGCATCTGATATACATCAGTGGATGTATGATTCATAGCTGCTACAGCTATCACCTTCTTGTTTAGACAGTATAGGCCATTTGATTCATGTCCCCTACCAATCATCTGTCCAATCCTCAGATCTTGAAAAACACAATGAGAAGCAGAAGAGGTTACGAAACAATTTAGTTCTTTAGTTAATGAACTAATAGAAATTAAATTATATGGAGATTTGAGATGAAGGACAGATAATAAAGAAATGGAGGAACTCAAATGGGCATCTCCAGTAGTAGTAACTTGGGAAATTGAACCATCAGCTAATGTAACAGAGTTGGACACCCCAAGAGGTGTGGAATGTAACAAAGACAATAATTTAGAGTTATTAGCTATATGACGAGTAGCTCCAAAATCTATAACCCAGGAGTCTGACATTGTAGAAAGTAAACATGAAGAACTACCTTTTGAGCTATGTGCTAGAGTTGCAGTGGGAGCTGAAGTTCCTGTCACTTGTTGGGAGCAAATCCAAGCCTCATATTCTGCACGTCTCAATGTAACTGAATCTTTTGTATTCCGCACATTACTAGGATATGGTTGAACTAGTGAGGAAGAATCTTCCACTTCAGCAAATGCAGCAACTGTGGGTCGAAGCTGTGGATGAATCGTGTAGTAGTAAGCTTCTGTATGTCAAGCCCTCCGACAATGGTTACAATAACGAGAGCCATGGCTACCAATGCTTTTATCACAACCACCACGACTTCCACTCTGAATAAACCCACGTCCATGACCCCGATAACCACGACCCTGAGCTCCACGTCCACTAGAGCCATGAGAAATCATGGTAATTGTCTTTAAAGTTGTGGTTGAGATCTTGTCGGTAGGTGTCGAGCGCAAGGTTCAAGAGAAAACCTCATCAACTGTAGGAAGGGAGCTTTCGGACGTAATCTGCTGATGAAGGGAGGAATATTCAGGCCCTAGTGCTTTAAGAAATAGTATTACTCGAAGATCCTCCTAGCGTTTGACTAATACATTCAGATCATTGGAAGCTAGAAGATAAGCATCTAGTTGTTGGCAAAGTGTAGTGAAACGAGCATAATATTCAGATAGAGATTGATCTCCATGCTGAAGATGAAACAGGGCCTCCCATGTGTCACATACTCGTGTCATATTATTTTGGCCAGAATAAAGTAGAGCACATTTATCCCAAACTTCCTTAGCAAAATTACATTGAATGAAGTGAGGGCTAATCTTTGGATCCATACTATTCCATAACAATGTACGGATCATTGCATCTCCGGCAATCTAATCATCTACTTTACTCTTATCCGAGAGCATTGTAGATGTAAAATAATCATTTTGTCTAGTTGCAGTAAAATAAACTTGTACAGCTTTAGACCATGATGGATAGTTAGTGCCATCCAACTTGATAGATGTCAATTGGAAATGCGTCAAACCAGTAGATGATGCAGAAGCCATCAGTATTAACTCCACTGAACTCCAATAATGCAATTAGCCAGACAGGTTGAACACAAAAATCAACCAAACCTAATAATAATGACACAATAATCAAGCACTTAACTCCAGTTGTGCAATCAGCCACCAAATAACAAACGGAAATGAGGGTTCAATCAGTCCACCACTGAGTCAATATACTTTATTGAGAGGCCATAAAATCATACCAACCAGCACTTCAAAGATTACCGGAAACCATCCAACACTTGAAAGATTACTATGCGCATACCAACCAACACTTCAAGAAGCGATATACTCCAATGAGAATCCAT
The DNA here is from genome assembly GCA_007663325.1 of Eucalyptus pauciflora. NCBI lineage: Eukaryota > Viridiplantae > Streptophyta > Magnoliopsida > Myrtales > Myrtaceae > Eucalyptus > Eucalyptus pauciflora. The sequence continues at coordinate 1,914,786 of VMYD01000122.1, forward strand.
ATAAGTATACTGGACAACATATTCTGATGCCCTTAGTTCGGGTCCTTTTTTTTTTTGGTGGTGAAACCCTTGCAGAACCAAACGAAAGCCTCTGAACTCCTCAAGATATATGAAAACCACAGATTCTAGATTGTAAGACACACAAAGACCAGATCATGCAATCGGTCTTCAATCTCGTCATCAAGAAAGAAGGCTGAGCACATACTGATTTTGTTGGATGGGCTTCAACGATTGGCGTTGGGCAGTAGTCCTATCCAGATCTGCTGGACAAGCATCGATTGGCGGTAGCGGGTGACGACAACGAGGACGCCGATGAGGGGCAATGACGAGGGCGACGACTGGTGGCTACAGTGAGGGACAGATCTGGATCTGGAATTTGGACCTTAGAGAACCAGTGGATGTGAAACTTCGGCAAATAGCTTGATGATCAACTTGGGGACTGGGGACAATGACTGAACGACGGCGGGGGTGTCCTCTCTGCTTTACTGTCTAGAACAGAAACGCGCCGCGGCAGTGGCGGTGGAGAATCTGGATTTGGTAACAATGAGATTTTTTTATTTTTTTTAATCGTGCTCTGATACCATGTTGAAAGAGAGAGTATTATACGTATTGCATTCTCTTAATCAAAAAGAGATTACAATAATACATACAATATATATGAGTAACCCTCTCAACATAAGATTAAGTATTAACTATTTTACCCTAATTATTATTTCCTAACATTCGCAAACGACAAAAGGCCGTGAATAGTCATGACAAATCAGTCGCTGATGAGCGTATGATGTATCTACAACAATACTAGGAGAAGAAGCAATAATCACCTTGAGCCGACAAGGGTCGAGAGTGATCTGAATCCAAGAAGGTGATTGCAAGCCATGGCACTTGTTCAGGCTGAGGGACAGTATATACAAACCAGAAGTCGCCATTTATAATGAGACTAAAGACGGGCAAGGATCACCTATCTAGCTCGGTGCCTATATTGAAGCCTCAATGAATCTTACCCGTGGATTTATTAGTTATAAATGACACAATTACCTTTGTTCTTATGGATCAATAGTTAAGACGGATGTGGTACCAGATAGAAACACTACCAGAAGCAGAGGATCTGATCACGAGGAAGAAGGCAAAAACTAACTGTAGATGCTGTCGAATAGTCTCTGAATCCTTGAATGTTTCTGAGGATCCAAAGCTTTTGGATTTGGTAGCTGTCTACACATTGAAGTCTATGTGGGAGCCTGCTAAATCCCACTTAGTCCCACAATTTTCGTTTCACCTTTACATTTTCCCTATGGAAAACACAAATCATGACAACCCAAAATCTATGTATAGATTTTTTTGGCCGACGTTTACGTCACACCAAGATGAAGTTTGGTGACTTTGCCAGCTTTAATCAAGTTAGGGTTGGATTGGGGCCTGTTAGGATGGTGTCGGTCCATTTATGATAACTAGAAGGTAGTGCACGGCTCACATAAAATCCAATGGGGAAAAGTGTCAAAAAAATTTTAAACATATTACATTGATGCCAATTAAACATTTTAATCCAGTGTCAATTTTGTCATTCCGACTAATTTTGGCTGAATATTACTGACGTGGCATGGCCAGCGCTGACATGGATAATTGTGAATATTATTTTAATTAAAAAAAAAAGAGAGGAAAAGACAAGAATAAAAAAGAATAAATAAAAAATTCGAAATCGACCTAACTTGAGTATGTAATGACCTCGATATGAGGGAATGAACTAGAGACGTAATGGATCATGAAGCCATTAAATCTTTTATGGGTTTTTGTTTTACTTTTGAATAGTTTTTCTAGTAAGTTGAAAGCCAATTCAATGTCGGGTTTTTTTGTTAGCTCTTCCAAACTATATATATATATTTTTTTTTTTTTAAAGTTTGTGCTTTGAAGCTTTTTGAGCTCTCCTTTTATCCATCTCTTCCTTTGTATGTAATGACCGTATATGCTATGGAATTACTGGTTTATTTGACAGGTTTCCCCTAAGGAGATGGATATTTTAGAAGAGGTAAACTCCTTCTTAGGGGAGGATGAGAACAAAGGGTCGAATCTTGTGCCATTTCCTTTGCTCACAAAGAATGCCGTTGAATCCTTACGCTATAGAGCTGAGGTAATTTGACTTGATCTTTACACACACGCATGCACGACGCACGCACATTCATACTAGATTGGAATTATCTTTCTTGTCCATGCCGTGTCTAAGTACAAGATATTGATAACATCAAACCTGATAATTTTTTCCTCCCAAATTTAACAAAATAAAGATTGCCCATCTTTTTGTGGACATTTTGGCAAAGATCACTTGAATGGTTTAACATTGAGATTTGGAAGGGAGAATATGTAATTTGAAAGTGCTAGTATTACCACCTAGAGGGGGTGAATAGGTGTAAAAACAAATTAAGTTAATAAAAGCAGTAAAAGTTATTTTCTTCAAACAAAGTCTGACTAACACCAAACTTCTTATATAAATTCAGACTCAAATAAGATGTTTTAGAAATTAGCAGAACTTAGATTGCAACAAACAAATCAAGAGAGTTAAGGGAAGAGAAAATTGGACACAACATTTATAGTGGTTCGGCTTAGATCAAGCCTACGTCCACTCTCCCACGCTAACAGCCTTCTGCCTGAATTTCACTAAGGAATCAACAGAGAAATACAACGATTTGTGAAGAATTTTTTTTCTCTCACTAAGTTACTCATTTTATGTTTTTTCTCTTTTGAATACAACTTGTAAGCACTATCGATAAAGAACAAGTGATTGGAAATGCCTCAAATTTTGGAATTCTAATTTTCATGCGCACTCCCAAATGGACAGAATGACATCCTTAAATACTCTTCTATGCCTTTCTAACCATTAGCACTCTCTAGAAGAATTTCTTCCAATCAACCTATTGGACATAATCAATTAAGGAAATCTTGTAGCTGTTTGAAGATTGAGGTGAAAATCCGATGATTCTTGTCGCCCATACAATCATAATCTAGATTTCTATAAGTAGATATTTCCCAAAAATGAACTTGTCTTCGAAATTGATTTTATCAATCCGTGATTGATTTCATCAATATATTTAGAAAATGTAAGTGAAATTCTCCGCCAGAAAACTAGAAATTAAGGATAAATCTTGCATGAATAAGCTATAATAATATCCACATAATATATAATGCCCTTTCTTCAAATAAATTGAATAGCATAATAAGATTATCAAATATTTAAATTTAGAGTTACTAAACCTTTCGTACAACACATTAGGGACTTGCTCAATAATTTGCAAACACTTTATGCAAGGAAGAGAATTTTTTAGCCTCCAGAAAATAGTATAGAATCTCCACAATTTTCGGATCGAGTTTTCCAAATTCCATATTGAAGATTCTTTTATCACCTGCAAAATCTTATATGATAGATAACAATCTTTGCAAAAATATCACGTAATACCTTCATTTGATTTGCGGATCAAACTTGCTAGATATAAGATATCTTCTAAATATAGCAAGAGTATCCATGAATATGCAATAATATCTTTCAAGATCAAAGGGATTTCCTTGAGCATAAATCTCAAAAATATATTATAAGATCCATTTCGCAAAAAGAAAGTAGATATTTCTATCACGTGCCAAATCAAGTAAAAAAAAATTGCAATGCCTTATGATTATAAGAAGATATCTTTGCAATATAAATCATATATAATTCATAGGCAATCATCTAAAATCTTCATAAAATCGAGCAAAAATTTGCAAGGTGGGATGATAAAAAAAAAATTATTCTCTTACCCAATATATATATATTTATTTATTTATTTATTTGAAATATAGTATTGATTAAAAATAATCATTACCAATCTTCGCATGAGATACCTTTTTGATTGCACCAAAATTTGCATAGATTCGCAATCATTCTTCCTCTATAGAATTTCCTGCAATTAACTCATTTCCTTTCTAGTATCCATGAATTTGGATCATTCCTTTTCGTTAGAGCAAAATATAAAATCTCCATAAATAATCAAATATTATTTCTTAACTCATCATAACATATTATTTAAGGAAAGAATATTATGTATAATAATATGTTGAAAAAATTCTCACTTGGTCAAAGCACGGTAAAATCAAAAAGAAAAAAATCCTTAAGTATCTAAGAAAGAATATTTTGCATAATATTTACCGACCCACTTCTTAAATGCCTACCTACAACCTCCGACATCACTTAACATATTGATTTGCAATATGTGACTTTTCTCTGATAATAAACTCCGTTCATCTCACTCAAAACATAAAGGGCTTGAAATGCATTTACACATGATATCAAGAGTTAAGATGGATATGTGTTTGCGACATTTCAAGCCCCACATAAGACGAGAGATGTCCCATTCAATGATTAAAAAATCAACACTCACCCCTTATTGGTCACCATCTTCTAAGATTACTTTAAATACTCATTTTGACAGCTTAACTTGACCTGCATGAAAACCATAAATCTATTCTAGATTCTTACATGAAACTCATAATCAAAGTGCCACGGATATAAGCATTGTCATAAATGGGCTCGCAAATGTCAAATCTCCTAATGTCCAAATCAATGCCAATATCATAATTTGGGTAACATAAATTTCATCAGCATCGAACAATTATAAAGTCAAATGTTTTACTCGAGGTTGGGGTTCCTTATAAGATCAAATCTCCTAATGTCCAAATCAATGCCAATATCATAATTCGGTAACATAAATTTTATTAGCATCATATAGTCATAAAGCCAAATATCTTACTCAAAGGTAGGGGTTCCTTACAAGATCAAAACTTCTAATGTCCAAATCAATGCCAATATCCTAATTGGGTAACATAAATTTCATCAACATCGTATAGTCATAAAGCCAAATATCTTACTCAAAGGTAGGGGCTTCTTACAAGATCAAATCTTCTAATGTCCAAATCAATGCCAATATCATAATTGGGTAACATAAATTTCATCAGCATTTTATTATCATAGAGCCAATTATCTTACTCGAGGTCGGTGTTCCTTACAAGATCAATGACCGAGTTGCCCAATCCATGCGCTTGCCGTGTCCCACATTGTCTAAGGTGTCAACCATCACGAAACAAATTACTCTTGGGGAGGATGGTTCGCTGATGAAGAAGATGGTCATAGCCCGCCCGCCACTCGAGACTCGGTCACTCGGACATTGCCCCAACCGCAGCCACTCCAGTCTAACCCCGATATATAAGCCGACCCCGTTCCATCTCTTTCCTTCATGCTCCCATCACCCCGGCGGCCAAGAAGAAGCCACCCAAATTCGCCACGAAAATGGACACTGACCGATCCGAGCAAGACGAAGCACCACCTCCTCCTCCTCCTCCTCCTCTCTTCGGCGACATCCTCAAGCTCACCTTGGCTCACATGCCCCTCGCCGACCTCGTCGCCGCCTCCCGCGTGTCCCGCTCATGGAAGCGTGCCGTCTCCTCCTCCCTCCGTCACCTGAGCCCCGCCAAGCCTTGGCTACTGGTCCACTCCCAAATTCTCTTTCTTCTTTTTCTTTATTTCCTGCAAAAATAACTCATCTTTTCTTTGGTATCCAAATTTTCTTAGGTCCATAAGAGTTAGTAGAATATGTTGTTTTTACCCAATTTTTCTTAATAGGTCTTCAGACTTTATGACATTTTTTCTTAAAGTGTTCCGAGTCTCCACAATTTGAACATTTGAGGGCATTTCAACTAACAAGTTTTGTAGAGATCTTTTGAAAATGCTTCTTGTACGCAAGTCTAGGAGATCTTTGTCTAAGCCTCTCCTTGACTTTAGGAAAATCTATTAGAGAATACTTTCCTTATTGAAGCCAAGTCTCGACTTGTTATAATAAGGTACTTGTATGGAAATGATATGCTCTAATGTTTTTTAATCCTTTGAAAATTTTGTCGAAATATTTGAAAATTCTTTCTTCAAATAATCATTTTCTTTGACAAGTAAATCTCTACTTTCTTTTGTTTGTAGAATATCTTTTTGCAAAATTTCAAATTTTTTTTTTGAGAAAGATCCTGTTACCTAAGCCACGAATTTTCATTTTTTAATTCGAAGATCCTTTTAAGAGAATATCTGAGATTTAAGCAAAGCTCATTTATATACTTAAAAACTTTAGTAGGAATTTCTAAATGACTTACCTAAATTTCTTTGTTGAATTCTGAATCTGTATTTGAGTCAGACTTTGATTCTAAGTCTAATTCTGATTTAGATTCCAAATTTGAGTCTGAGCCTAAATGTGCCATCAAGCATATATTTCCTTACTCGACATCTTCTTTCATTGTTCTTTTCTGCCCATTATGCTTGTATTGTCTTCTTCCTTTGAATTTCATTCCTTTTCTACTCAGCTTTTTGAATGTCTTAATCATAAAAGCAAGTTCTTCGTCATCCATGTCATTTTCTGAGTTTGTATCATCAGAATCAGCATTAGATTTAAGTATAATGGACTTCTTACCTTCGGGATCTTCATCATTGATTTGTTCCATTTCGTAGGATTGAAGAGTGCCAATAAGTTCATCAACGGAAAAGGGCATAATCCTTTGAGTCTCTCGGATTGAGGTCTTAACATTGTTTCAATATTTTGAGAGATCTCGTAGAATTTTGTTGACCTTCATTGGGGTAGAAATTGGACGACCTTGATACACCAAACAATTTACAATTTCTATGAAACGACCGAACATATCTCTAATTGACTCTCCTGGCTTCATCTTGAATTATTCATATTGGACAAGCAGGAAGTTTACTTTTGTCTCTTTTACACGATTAGTCCCTTCATAAGTAACATGAAGTCTATTCCAAAATTCTTTAGCTATTTCACATGAAGAGATTCTATTATACTCAGTAGGAGATAAGGTGCAATATAAAGAATAAATGGCTTTTGCATCAAGAGCTTCTCTTTTGGACATCTCCGTCCGAGGCATAGGAGCAGGAGGTTTGGTTTCTTTGTCTTTGCGATTCTTATTTGATGTAGACACAGCAATGTGATTGATTCCTTTTTCCACAACATCCCATTCCAGAGGATCTCTGGATCTTAGGAACGCATTTATTTTATTATTCCATACATTGTACTCTTTTCCATCAAAGTAGGGTAGTTTGGTATTTCTATGTCCTTCAACCAATTCTAGAGCCAAGATACTAGCCATAGAAGATCTTTAACTTAGAAGTAAAAACACTTCAATAAGATAAGCACCGCAGCTCTAATACCAACTAAGTATTACCACCTAGAGGGATAGTGAATATGTGTAAAAACAAATTAAGTTAATAAAAGCAGTAAAAGTTATTTTCTTCAAACAAAGTCTAACTGACACCAGACTTCTGATATAAATTCAAACTCAAATAAGATATTTTAGAAATTAACACTTATCTCAAAAATATAATCAAAAGGAGTAGAAAAAGCACTGTCTAATGAAAGCTGGATAGAAGCAATGCAAGAAAAACTCAGACAATTCAATATCAATAATGTTTGGGAGTTGGTTCTTAAATCGAAAGGCAAATCTGTAATTGGAACAAAGTAGGTGTTCTTACTAGCATAATCATAATTGTCTATTGCTTTTATTCGTCTTTCTAGTTCTGACCAATGAAAATCCAATCATGCCTAGGAGATGTTTTTTCCCAAAGCAGATTATATTTTCTATGTTCGTGGTTGGTTATATCCTATTGTTCCTATGTTGGTTGCCTGGAGTATCGATAATGTCAAGCCTTTCTTTCATGAGGCTGGGCTGTTGAGCTTCTTTCATCTCCTCTTCGATCGGATTCTTGATTTGGTCTTTTGGTTTCTAAGTAATGCCAAGGGAAGTGAAAGGGATTGGAGTTTTATGATAATGTGGTCTAACCACAAAGCTTGATTATGGACCCATCGACAGTCCAATTCCTAAGTGAGTCTATGGAACTATCAGGCAATTCCCAATTCTAATTTTTGGAAATTGATCCTTAGTAGATGGTTTCGGTAAACAATCACCCCTATCATTGGCTGACCCTCACCTATGGTCAGTCATTGGCCATCACCAAGACTAGCCATTGGCGAAAAGGAAAAGAATAGGGAAAAAGAAAAGAAGAAAAACCAAGACCAAATCCAATGGAGATGAGGCAGGAAAACTTTCAAAAATCTTAAGAAAATTTGCAAAAATCGTTCATATTAGCATCAGTTGTGCCACATAAAGAAGTGATGCTAATTGGATCACTACGTCAGTAACTTTCGGCCAAAATTGATGAGAAGAGTAACATTTGAAAATCATCAAAAAATTTAAGACTGAATTACTTAATTTAAATAATTTAGAATTAAATTGATCATTGTACTATAGATTTAAAGCTTTGTGGACCATTATCCCCTAGAGTACATCCTTCAAAACCCTACCTTCCTTAATTTTTATACGTGGGGCACATGCACTTGAAGATCTTTAGTTGGTGATTTAAGTCACGTTGTTGTCGCATTGAGTCGAGTTTGGGAATGTCGGACCAGTGACTAATTTTTTTTCCTAGATAATGTATTCATGATTTACCAACAACAATATGAAATTACAGACCCTTTTTTTATAGTTTGCATAGCATCAATTTTTAGTAATAACTTACCAACTTTCATTTGCATAACTTACCGTAATTTCCGAATTTACTGACTCAGCATGAATCACCAACTTTAAGCTGGAATGAATCGTCAGTTTTTGTCAAACTAAATTACCAGTTAATTTTGAATTACCAACTCTCATTTGAGTTACTTTCTAATATATATTCTTCATTTTTATAATTTACAAAAATTTTATTGAGTTACAATTTAAATTTCCAAACTAAGTTTTATTTGGTTAAGACCATAATCTTGCTAAAAGATTTTGATGCGTCACGGATGCTATGACCCTATTATTATTGAGTACCATGGTTTTATTGTGCAAATGTTAGGTAGAGATGACGGTAAATGAGCTAAGCTTCACCGAACTGCAGCCTCTGATGTGCTTGCATCGATAGTTCTTGAAACGACTCCGTGGTGCTTGAATGCTTTTAGAGCTTCGTCGGGCATGGTTGAGATATGCAAGAAAACACCAACTGATCACAGCCGGTCGAAGTAGGATGGATTCTTGACATTCGTGGAGGCCCAAAGCCTCGACGAATAGTTAGTGTTTCAAAGAATACAGTAGTGTGTAATGGACCGTTTCACTTTGTTCATGTACTTTACTACAGACTAGTAAAATACTCGTACATTTCACCGGCTTTAAGTACCTTTGTACCATATCTTACATGATTTTGAGATATTTTCACGTGGTCGAAATTGATATTGACAAAAATCAAATAGACGTGTAAAAGCTGAATTAGACTGAAATCAAATGGTTCTAAAAAACAAGCATGTTAAGAAAAACCGTGTGATATATGAAAGAATTTAACTTCTATAAAGTTTGATACAATAATCCTTTCAGATTCAAGTATATCAATTTAACTTACGATGAAAATGCTATTTTAACATGATATACTTATGATGGAGTTGTTGTTCTAGGACTAATAGTACATTTTATAGTTTGCTAGTATGAGTAACTCTTATGGGAAAAAAAATGAGGGTAAATCTTATAGTAATTTGTAGTATTTTATTTTATTGTCATCCAGTTCATTCGATTGAAGTAAGATTGATGACATTATGTGTTATACAAATACTTTTGTTTGAATGTTAATTAGAGATATGCAATGCAATAAGATCAAAATGAAGAAGGGGGATTTCTTGATGTAATGTGCAAAGTATTATGTATTGAAAAGAATGATGTATGGTTAGAAACATTATTTAAACTTAAAGTATAAGAAAGAAATGATAAAAATACATGGCATGGAGTTGGTAAGTTCCAATCCCACTTTCACCAATTTCATTCTCACTCAATTATAAGAAAAATTGTCCAAAAAATCATAAACTTATTGTATAGTGCCCATTTCAATTGTAAAATTTTCAATTTGGTTAATTTAGTGATAAATATTTTAAAAAATTTTAATGCGGTCATTTCGACAAATTTTAGCTAGAAATCACTAACGTAAATGCAGTTGTTCCACATGACTTGGCCTGACGTGAACAGTTTTTCCAATTCTTTTTCGAAAATTTACTTCATTGTTGATTTTTTTTCAATTCTTTTCTTTCTTTTTTTCTATTGAAAAAGAAAAGGGAAAAAATAACAGAAAAACCAAGAACAGATCTAGAGGAGACATAGTGGGAAAATTTTCGATTTTTTTTTAGGGAAAGTGTCAGAAATGGTCCCTATACTTTTATTTAATGTGCAATTTCATCCCTGAACTTTCAATTTGCTCAATTTGATCCCTAAACTATTGATAAATGTCCGATCTACTCCCTGAACTTTTGATCGGCTCAATTTGGTCCCTGAACTATTGATAAATGTCCGATTTAGTCATTCGTTACTATTTTTCCTTTTTCCTTTTCCTTTTTTTTTTTTTTTTTGCTTCTTCCCTCTTCCCTCCGTCGGCTCTGGCGGAGGGAAGCTGGTGTCCGGTGAGGGGCTCCCTCGCAGCCCCTCACCAGATCGACGCCAGTGAGGGGCTCCCTCGTAGCCCCTCGCCAAATCGACGCCGGCGAGGGGCTCCCTTGCCAGATCTGCAAGGGAGCCTCTCGCTCGACACCGGCAAGGGCCGCCCTCACCTGCATCTAGCTAGGATGGCCCTCGCCGGACGCTGGCTTCCCTCTGCCAGAGCTGGCGGAGGGAAGAGAGAAGAAGCAAAAAAAAAAAAAAGAGGAAAATCAGTAACGAAGGACTAGATCGGACATTTATAAATAGTTCAAGGACCAAATTGAGCTTATCGAAAGTTCAAGGACTAGATCGGATATTTATCAATAGTTTAGGGGCCAAATTGAGCAAATTGAAAGTTTATGGACGAAATTGCACATTAAGTAAAAGTATATAAATCATTTCTGACATTTTCCCTTTTTTTTTAAATAACTACAAAAAAAAGTTCAATGAATTGCCATGTCAACAATTTTCGGTCAAATTTGGTGAGAAGGGCTACATTAAAAAATCATCAAAAGACTTATAACTAAAATGATCAAATAGAGAACTTTATAATTAAATTGATTGTCGTGTGATAGGTTTAAAACTTAGTGAACCATTATACGTGGGGCATGTGCACTTGAAGATCCTTAGTTTGATGATTTAGTCGTGTTGTCGCATCAAGTCATGTCTTGGACCGGCGACTTTTTTTTTTCTTTTTCTTTTTTTCTAGATAATCTATTAAAGATTTACCAACACCTATATGAAATTACATACCTCTTTTTTATATTTTGTAGAGTATCAATTTTTATAATAACTTACCAACTTTCATTTGGGAAACTTACTGTAATTTTGAATTTATTAACTCTTATATGAATCACCAACTTTTAGTTAGAATGATTTGGCACCTTCCGTCAAACTAAAGTATTGGTTAATTTTGAATTACCGACTTTTATATGAGTTACTTCTCGATGTGTATTTTTGTTCTTATTAATTTACCAAAGTTTTAATGTGTCACTATTTAAAGTTCTAAACTAATATTTATTTGGTTAAGACCATATATCTCTCTAGGAGTCTTTGTTTGGGTTGAGTTACCAGACAATCGGGCTGATTTCACTAGATTGGGTAAAGATATGGACAGGTAGAAACGATGTACAGATACTCCATCCAATTTTCAATTTATCATGAGGAAAATATGGCAAGAGCCCTGATTGTTTCCCTCTAACTAGTCTTGAACATCTCCAAGCAACAATATCAGCAAAGTCCAACATTAACTTGACACTGTGAACCATATTGATTACTATGCTTTATTCTCTTCTAAATTTCCATCCAACATTTAGAAAATAACGTTAATTGCCACGTTCATATAAACATTATGTGCTACAATTCTCATAAACCCAACTTTTGCGCTCAATTCATGAGCCCTTTAGGAATTCGGCAACTCCGCCCTCGACAAGAACTTCATGCAAATGGGCGGCTTCACACCAACAAGGGCAAGTATGGAGCTCGGCAGAGTCCATATCCCATCCCCGCAAATCAATCCCGAAGCAACTGCTGGTCCAAATGCATCAGCCTTGGTCTTGTCCATCCTCTCCCACAAGAACAAAATCAAGCTCCCAATGCACATGTCAATAGCGAAATACGATCCCAAGTAAAATGGTATTGCCATGGCCATAGGGACCGGGATGAACCTCGAATACTTGTTGGGGATCAAGTCCCTAATCGCATTTATGACTATTGCGGCCGCAAAGAATCCATAGCAGAGAGTGAGGCAGTGTTTGGGTAGTGACGAAAATCCCTCCACTCCCAATATAGCCATACTTCGGTAGATGCTGGCATAAGGGGCTGGGTACGTGCTGGTCTTAAGACCAAGGTCCTTGAATGCCTTGTAGAACAGCCAGAAGACGGATGGAGATATGACACAGCCCATGGCAGTCCCGATCACCTGGCTCAGAAACATGGACCGAGGGGAAGCTAGGGTCATATACCCAGTCTTGAAGTCCTGAGTTAGGTCAGAGGCGGTGGAGACGATGTTCATCATGACCCCACAAGCAGCAAGGCCAGCGAGGACCCCGCCGTGGGACGCACCAGCCCATGCCCCAATCACAAAGATGGCGAGCTTCCCGTAGGTCGACGCAAGGGACCAGTCAGTGAGCCCGCATCCATACGCATTGCAAAAGGCCATGATGGGGGCTGCAAGGTAGATGACCAATATGTGGTACCACTTGAGCTGGTGGAATATGTGAGGAAGAGATACGATGGAGATTACTGCGATCACGATGTAGCCCCCAATGGCGAAAATACTGGGGATTTGATCCTTGAGGAAGAGGCTTGTCCGGCGTTGGTCATCAAAGGAGAGCTGAGGGGACTCGGGAGGAGAGCTGTTCGCGACTTTCGGAAGACTGTTTTTTTGCCTAAGTTGATGATACAAACCCAAGAGGGTCCGGCTCAACACTTTACAGAAGTTATAGAGGCCGTCGCCAAGGATCATGGCTATGGATATGAATACCTATTCATGAAAAATGGCCTGTCAACAAAGAGGAGCATAGCAATAAAAATGAAGAGTTGATCAAAGCCTTTCTTCTGGAACTATTAACATTACCTTGTAACCCTGGATGCCGTGCATGTTGCCTGGATCTGGTTTAGGATACCAGTCGCCCTCTTTTTTCTCAATGAGAGGCCACATCAAGCCCCAAGACAGTATTCCCCCAATAAGCAGTGATATGTTAATGATGTAGGGGCAGATCATTCCCACACCAACGTATGTTGCAGAAAAATCAAAGTAGAACCTGCATATTTGCCCAAAGAATCATCGAAAAGAATTCCTCTGTTTAAATCAGGCCTAGAAAGAGAACAGAAATTTATTCTTCAGGTAATTTGAAACTGGCGTCTTACTTGTTCTCATAGGCTTTCAATCCCAAAGTTGGAAAGTTAACAAACCCACAGTAATCTGCAGCAGTGTAGAACCACTGGAAGAATGCCCACAAGAAACTGAATGAAAAGAATTTCCCCAGTGCTCTCACTTGTTTCCTGCACGATCACGAGGAAGCACGCCCGTCAGAACAGGCAAGATCAAATTACAACAGATCTAATTCACGCTACTAACTTAGCTAGCTTGGCTCCTTCGGGCGTGTGGAAACTGTTGATAAGATGAGCAGTTGCAGTGCCACTTGGATACGTCAATTTGAAATCGATGATCATGATCTGTGCAGAGAAAACGTTTATGCAATGTCAATCATCACGTACATACAATGGTAAGAGCACTTGTCCTGCTCGTCAGAACCATCCAATGTAATTACCTTCCTAAGAGGCACCACCGACAAGAGCCCCACAAAACTAACGATGAAGAGGAACCCAATAATCCAGCCCAATGATGGGTCCTTGTAGTCATTTGTACCGGGTTCGCTCTCCGCCTGGCTGGCGACTCGTTCGCTCATTGCAAATAAGTAGCTTCCAAAACCTCCTGCTCAATCGAGATTGGAAAAAAAGAAAGAACCACGCGGAGAATACTCAGGCAATTACTACAAGCAAGTACATATCAGTGAATATAAGAGCAATGCACAAGCAGCGACTCCAGAACCTAGTTTCCCCTAAACATCAATTTGGTTAGGCAGATGAGCAAAATCGTAGTCTTTCGGTAAGATTACAATTGATCCGTGTAGGCGTGAAACTACAAATAAGACAAACCGGCTGGCGAAGGAGCCTTGTAAAGAAACTAGGATCAGGTCCACTCTGCAAACTCTCGCAAAGCACTCCTATGATATAATGTCAATGGTGCAGTTTCTGCTGAACAAGATTCAGTCCAATTTCAACTCGGAATTTATCCTGGTGAAGCCAGCTATAGTCCAACCGCAATTTTTATTAGACATGAAATGGGTAAGAATGAAATGTCAACGGTACAGTAATATCTGTCAGACACATTAATCTTTACAGATCACTAATTCACGACGATAATTTTATGACCATCTAATCCAAATTCGAAGAACCAGAAATCGTAAAATAAAATAAAATAAAAGTCATGTCCTTCTTTCGTCATTCAATACAACTATACTGATTCCCCCAAAATGAAAAAAAAAAAAGCATAAGAAATTTTTTTGAGATACAACATAAGCGTCCGCAGTCAACATTTACACAAAAACATTGCTTGAGAAAGAACAAAAATGGTCAAACAACCCACGATTAAGCACAGAAAAAACAAGAGAAAAAATTGAAACAAAAATGAAAATTATAGACTCAATTCGGTATTTATTATGTAGAAAAAAAATTGTTTTTTATTGAGACATGCAAATGGAGCGAAGAAAAAAAGGTGAAAGCAGCAAGAACCAAATCTACTACACTAACGCACAGATCACAGAGAAGCTGAGATTTTCCCTCAGTAAACTCCCCAAGAACAGCAGATTCCCAGGCCACAAATCATACCAAAAACCAATCTTTCTTTCTCTATTCAAATGAGACAACATGATATAACTCACAGAAAAGAAAAATGGATAGAAAAATCTTTTTTTTTTAAGGCTAAAATGGGATTGAAGGGGCCGTTACCGCTAAAGGCGATCCCGGAGGAGGCGACAACACAGGTCTGAATCACGGTGTTCTCCTGCCTCGTGAAGGGGACCTGCAACATCCCGGACTTCTCCAGCACTTTGGTCCAGGTCTTGATGAAGAAGAAGCCAAGGAGCCCAGCGGACACGTTCAGGGACGGGATGATCCCGGTCGTCAGGTTCAGCTTCATCACGATGAAGCTGAACAGGACGCTGAGCACGAAGCTCACCGCGAAGGCCCTCACCGTCAGCTGCTGCCTCCACGACGGCACCTCCTTGCTCTTGAACGTTTTCTCCACCGACATCATCGTCTCTTCCCCTTCCTCTTCCTTTTTATCTCTGTCCTTCTTGCCATGCCCACTCTCTGCACCATCGTCTCTACCCATTCGTGATTTTTTCGGTTCTTCCACCAAAAAGTATTCTCTTTTCTGACGGAGGAGGGGGATCTGGATCTTGGGTTGTGAATCTCTTCAGGATGGTTTTTGTGGGTGTGAATCGTTTTTCTCGTGGGTGGCTTTATTAGCGTGACACTTGGGCTTAATAATCGTAGTTCTCTGTTTTTCGTTCAACACTCTTTGTAAGGACGTAATAGGGAAGAAATCCGCAACATGTCAGCTTTTCTGGTAATCAGATTCATGAATTCAAAGGCGTGATGTTGTATGAATGGAAGCAAAAGGAGGACTGAGATCTGACACTGGCTGTTTGTTGGTTGTGGGAGTCACGGTCATGCTCCTACTCACATTCTGACTTTGCATCTATCCACCATTTGCGAGGTTTATCCCCTCTTAAATGCATTCCAACTTCTTCTTCTTTCCTTCTTTTGCTGTTTCCATTTCAGTGCATGCACGCTGTACATCTGCTGGTTAATGAAAGCGCAACAGACATTTCTGGGCAAGCAAATGAAGTGCATCAGCAGACGAAATTCACAGAAACGTTGTACCTACGCCTGCTTTCCGGAAGTAAATCGGTTCTCTTTAATTAGGAAAGAAAAAAGGAAAAGCAATGAACGGTCCTTAAACAGCGGTGGGACTGCAAACTCATGGCCATCGCATGCTGCGAATGGTCTCCATGTGTAGTGCTTCCCTTATGGTCTGTTTTGTAACTGAAAAGTCAGCTTAGCTATGCCCAAAAGAACATAAGAAGAAAATTCAAATTTTCATTTTTGTAAAAATAAAAAATGAATGAATGAACAAATAAATACCCGTTAATTTGGATCAACCCATCAATTCCGATATTACATAGCCTAATTCAATCGCTAATCCAGTCGTTTGACACAGTTTCATCTCATCTTGCTAATCTGGCAATATCTTATCGCTTTTTAGTTTGCCTTAAACTAATTACAGTCGATTCAATGTTCATTCTCCTAGGTTGAAGCAAGTGTTAGAACTGATTGGACTGTCTTTTTTGTCGATTCCAAATTATGCTCGTTGAGTTCCTCCGAATCAGGCCATGAATCTTAGTCCGAGATAGAGCTAAATTTTACTTTCACAGTTTACCGACCACCAACCAGTTCGATAATATGCCTATTAGACGCAGACATGAAATAGTTCGCGATTTAGTTCAATCTAAAGACGCGTAAATGTATACTAATCATTTTCTTACGCACATTAATTCGATTCTGGTTATATCTCATTATCATTAAACCTAAATCTGAATGCATTTGTTCTGCTCTTCTCTTCTCTGTATTGGCATGTTTCCTTGCTGCGTTTCGAAGATGGTCACCGATGAGGAGCCGGCACGAGCAGAAACGACGGTCCGAGTGTTTGATTACAAAGTTCGGTGGCACCAGTTTGTTCATCTCGTCCTCAATCCGAACGTGTCTCTGTCTTTGATGGTGTTTTGGGTGCTCTCCGTAGAATGTAGGAGACAGATGAAGGCATCAAGGCACCTAAGGGTGTGTTTGGTAACACTTCTGTTTAAAAATTGTTCCAAAGAACAGAAATAGAAAAAAAATGTTTCTGTTCGGGGGAATAATTTTTGAACAAAAAATGAACAGAAACACGTTTGATAAATTTGTATTCTTTTCTTTTTATTTCTTTTAATTTTTTAATATTTTTATTTTCTTTTTCTTTCTTTTTTCTTTTTTCTTTTTTCTTTTTTCTTTTTTCTTTTTTTCTTCTTTTGGCCAGTTGCCGGCCCCGGCCATGGCCGGCGACCGGCCGACGAGGGGCTGGGTATAACAACTAAGCGGGACGCGCCAGTCCGAGGAGCGGCGCGCCGCTTTCTCCTCAGACCGTCTGGCGTGGCGGTGGATATGGGGAGCTCGAGTTAAGCACTGCCCCGAGCCTAGAGGTCACCCAGCTCTGCCCCGAGTTGGGCAAGATCGGGCGAGCCCGACCTCGCCTAGCCAAGGCGAGGCCGAGCCTCGCCCAACCACGGCGACGCTCAGCCTTGCCTGGGGCCGGCGACGCCCCGGCAAGGTCGCCGGCCCTCTTTGGCCGGCCATGGCCGAGGCCGGTGACCGGCCAAAGAAAAAAGAGAAAGAAAAAAAAGAAAAAAGAGAAGAAAAATAGAGGAGAGAGAAAATGTGTTTTTAATTTTTGTTTCAGAAACAAGTTTTTTGTTTTTGTTTTTTGTTTCTGTTCCAAAAGTGTTCCCGGGAATAAAAAAATAGATTTGAAACAAAAACGCAAACAAACGCGTTTCTGTTCTTTTTTTGTTCCTCGGAACAAAAAAACAGAAATTTGTGTTCCGGGAAACAGAAACAAAATTTGCCAAACAAGCCCTAAGAAGACGGTGGAGAAGAACCAAAATAATAAAAGAAAAGAAAAGAGATTTAAAAAGAAGAAGAAGAATCTTTACCAAAAAAAAAAAAATTAATGGGCCCATAAAAGAAATATATATATATATATATATTAAAAGATAGGCCTCGCCAAAGGGCCTGGCCTGAGTCCAAAAGATTTGTTTTTTTTAGGGGAAGAGTCAAAAAGATATTGAAAATGGATCTTTGATGGTGTTTTCGGTGTTCTCCCCGAATCTGCGGACCGGGCATAAGGGCCTGGTCCGAGTCCCTTTTTCCAGAATATGTAATAAATAAAATATAAAAAAATGGAAAATTAGTTGGAAAAATAGGCCTTGAATAGGTTGTTCGATTTTAGTATTATAATTATCTTAAAATTAGCTTGGCTTCATTTAGTTAGTGTACACATGATTTAGGATCTTAGTGGACATCTTTGATTTAGTTTTAGTCTTAGAAGATTGAATTCTTTACCCAACTTATCTCAAGTTAAATTACTACACTTCACCATCTTATTCACTTTTCATTACCGTTCTTAATTTATTTATTTGTTGGCGTGAATCATTCCTGCTTTTAGTTTTCTAGGAAGTGTCTTAAAGACATTATTAGGCATCTTTTGTTGCTTGTGAAATTGATTAAAATATCTCTCTATCTATCCACATGTATGTATGTTCTCTTAAGAAGTATGATTCCATATATGCTCTTCTCATGATAGCATGTGTTATAAGGACGACGGCATTTTCCCACCTAAGATATCAAGAGAGTCAAGTGAACCAACTAACATAGCTGGCCTTGAAAGAATTCATCAAATGGGGACCATTATTGCAGTCATTTCCTATTCTCCTTAACTTAATTGACAAGGCTACGAATCAACTATTTAATTTGGGTAAATAAAATGTCGATTCAAGCATCGATTTCAAATTAAACAGTGTCATAACATGGCAATTTATGTAGGTAAGGTGAATTTGACCTGTCAAACCATAGAATGGTTTGTTTGAGCACTGAAAACAGCTTAAAAGCATAAATTTATTTTAAGATAGTCAATCAATTCTAAACCTTTTAATAGCTTTACAATTAAGGCCTAAAACATTTAATGATTTGCCAAACACCTTTTAATGAATTACTAATTTAGTCATTCCGACTAATTTTGGCCAGACATAGTTAATGTTATCTACTTTTAAAAACTTTCAAAAAAATTATTTTTAAAATTTTTTATTGATTTATATATTATATTTTATTTCCTTTATTTTCTTTTTCTCCCCTATTTTTTCAAAGGGTCGGAGGGGCCAAGCCTATAGCAAGGGCCTCATAGCCCTCGCCCAAGGCCCAATGGGTTCGCCTGCCATTGTCACCCGCTCTCAGTCGGTGGTTGGCGACCCCACCAACCCTCTATAAAAAGAAAAAAAAAAAGAAAATAGATATAATATAATATATAAAAAATAATTGAATAAATCTAAAAAAAAAAATTAAAAGTTTCCATGTCAACATCGATCATGCCGTGTGGAATGGCCAAAGTTGACTATGTTATCAAGTTAACGATGTCCAATCAAAATCAATCGAAATGACTAAATTGATAATTTGTTAAAAGATTTAAAACTAGTTTGATAAATTGTTAAAAGATTTAAAACTAAATTAATGCAATTAAAAGATTTAGGAAAAATTAATAAAATTAAAATGTTGATAATTGAATTAACGGAATAATTTTTTCCGTTGAGGGAATTGCCTTGCGAAATAAGTTCCTTGATGGAAACGACACGTTGCGGAGCCACGGGAATCTTTTGATACATTAATTGCTGAACTTCCCCTTACCATGAAGAATTTTTCTGTCATACGTTGTCAGCCGCGTGTCGTAAGCCGGCATTGGCGAAACCTCCACGGACACATAGCCATCCTCTCCGTCTGTCTGGGCATAAATGGGCAGAAAGAGTTCGCAGGCTTTCCAAGCATCATCGACAGCCGTTGCCCAGAATGCACTTCCTATGTCCTTCCCTGCTTGTACCGGTTCTCTGGATCAACATCAATGCTCATGTCCGTAAGAAATAGATGCAAAAAGTGTTTATTTCCCGGAAAAGTGTCGCTTTTTGGGGACAGAAATTTAGCGCGAAGTCTGAGCTCCTCACCTGGACTGCGAGAGATAGGCATCTGACGACAGCTTAGCTCTTCCATAAATCTGCAGGCCAATGTTCATTCATAGATAGAGAGGATCAAGCATACTCCAGTATCAGTGGTTGATATGACATTTTCAAGCTAACACCAAAGTAGCTCGATTTGTATGCACACGTCACCACAGGATTAGTACTGTCGCCTTTGATTTCGCTTGCAATCAGTGGAGTTAAATCCATGATGGGTCCGCTTCATGCTGTCGTACCAAGAGCTCTGGCCTTCCCGCTCATATTGATAATGCAGGTTCGTTTTCCTCTCTTGCTTAACCGCGCTGCCATCTGGGGAACCGTTAACCCTACATTGACATGGGAAACAACGTCATTGAGTTTTCCAAATCTTCATACCAGTGAAAGCTTAAAAAGCTAGCACAATGCTAATAGGGTGACATTAGCAGCTACGGGGATTTGCAAAAACCGACCAAATTCTATTCTGACATGTTCAATATAATTCATGGGGTCGTTGAAATCATTAGTGAAGGCACATGCCACAAGGATTTCCTAAGGCTGTCTTATGACAATGCCCGGCGGAACCATGCCATGTGAGATTGATATGTCCCTGACATGATATGAAATGAACAGGAGTGCAGTCGAGCAGAATTCGAGCATTGTGATTGCGAAAAAAGATCCTGAGGACATGACACGGATAAGAGGCAAGAGTGACATCCACCTGAAGCCAACAAGAAGAGAATTACAACCCATGGTGATTATGCAGATTGCAGACCAAGGTTCAAAAAGAGTCAGAGAACAAGTGCTTTTTGTTTTGGGTGGGAGTTGGACAAAGAAGTCGCCATTTTAACGAGAGAAAAGAAGGCACAAAGTAGAGAGTTCGGAATTGGCAGCTGTCAAGAGACATTAATTCATTGCTCGATTAAGATTAGGAGCCTGCTGATTAATTCCTATGGGCCCTGCAATTCTGCCTTGTTCCCTTCGGGGAATCTGAAAATGTCAAGAGAGAGAGGAGTGCACGCAAGCAAAAATCTAAGTTTAGGTGATCTGTCATGAGATGAGAAGACGAGGCTCAATGCTTGAACTTATTAACGTACTTGATTGGACAGAGCAATAATTTGTGTGTATATAAACCATAAAAACATGCGAGATACCTAAAACATGAATACATCAAATAGGAAAGTTCGTACTTCAAAGAACACGGTAGTGTGTAAGGTACTGTTTCTTTTTGTTCTTATACTTATGTACAAACAAGTAAGATACTCGGCTGTACGGGGTTCCCTGAGTAAAAAAAAAAAAAAACAAGTAAGATACTCGTGCATTACCCCGGCTCTAAAATACCTTTTTTGTACTAGATTCTACATGATTGTGACATTAGATGATTTAGTCGATGTTGTCGGGGCATCGAGTCAATGAACCGTAATTGGAGGGGCCCGAGTAAGATAGATTCTGATAAGTATAATCATGGATTTGACCTTAGAACATGAATGCATGCGTTTGTCATCCGAATGCACTGAGTAACCTTTGAGTGGGGGTAAGTGTCGAAATCTCGTAGGTAAGAAAAATGACCGGTGACTAATTTTTTTGTTAGGTAACTCGTTGATGATTTGCCTACACCTATATGAAATTACAGACTTATCTTTTTATAGTTTGTGGAGTAGCAATTTTTGTACTAATTTACTAACTTTCATTTTGTATAACTTACCGTTGTTTTTGAGTTTAATATTCTTATATAAATACCAATTAAATCAGAGTGATTTACCAATTTTTATCAAACTAAAGGTACCAATTAATTTTGAATTATTAACTCTCATTTACAAAATTTATATTAAATTACTAATGTTTTGTTGGGTTGATACCATTAAAAATTCCAGACTAGTATCCCATGATACATTTACCCTAAACTAATTGAAATTCCAAACTAGTTTTTTATTTGGTCAAGACCATGAATCTCGCTAAAGATCATTGGATTGATCATTGGATTGAGTGACCGGACCAACACGGGTAGATACTCCATCAAATTTTGAATTTAAATTCCAAAAGGAATAGGACAAAATTGCTCCATAACATTCTGAAACACTCCTAATTTGACTTGGCAAGGGCATTGAGTAATCCCAAGCGTGACAAAATGAACAGAACATCGTTCGTGTATCTGTCCATTGCACATTTCAACTGTTTATCATGTAAGGGGAAGAAAAAAAAAGGCAAGAGCCCCGATTGTTTCTCTCTAACTGGGCTTGAACATCTCCAAACAACATCAGCAAAGTCCTACATTAACTTTATACCATAAATTATATATAGAGATGACTATGCTTTATTCACTTCAATCCACAACCTGACTTTCTCGATTCTAAAATTCCATCCACAACTACACTGAGAAAATAAAGTAAAGTCGAACATCCATATAAACATCGTGTGCTAAAATTCCCATAAGCCCATCTTATGCACTCCATTCACGAGCCCAGCAGGAAGTTGTCAACTCTGGCGTTCGCCGCCCTCGACAAGAACTTCATGCAAATCGGCGGCTTCACGCCCACGAGGGCGAGTATGGAGCTCGGCAAAGTCCATATCCCGTCCCCGCAAATCAGTCCTGAGGCGACTGCTGGTCCAAATGCATCAGCCTTGGTCTTGTCGATCCTCTCCCACACGTACAAAATCAGGCTCCCAACACACATGTCAATAGCGAAATACGATCCCAAGTAAAACGGTATCGCCATGGCCATCGGGAGTGGGATGAACCTGGAGTACTTCTTGGGGACTGCGTCCCTGATTGAGTTTATGACAATCGCGGCTGCAAAAAATCCATAGCAGAGAGAGAGGCAGTTCTTGGGCAGTGACGAAAAGCCCTCCACTCCCAATATAGCCATGCTTCGGTAGACAGTGGCATAAGGGGCGGGGTATGCACTAGTAGAAAGACCTAGGTCCTTGAATGCCTTGTAGAACAGCCAGAAGACACATGGAGATATGACACAGCCCATGGAAGTCCCAATCACCTGGCTAATAAACATGGACCGAGGGGAAGCTAGGGTTAGATAGCCAGTCTTAAAGTCTTGAGTCAAGTCAGAGGCGGTGGTGACGATGTTCATCATGACCCCACAAGCGGCAAGGCCGGCAAGGACCCCACCGTGGGATGCACCAGCCCATGACCCAATCACAAAAATGGCGAGTTTCCCATAGGTTGATGCAAGGGACCAGTCTGTGAGCCCACATCCATATGAATTGCAAAAGGCCAAGGTGGGGGCAGCAAGGTACATGACCAGTATGTGGTACCACTTGAGCTGGTGAAATATGTGAGGGAGAGATATGATTGATATTATTGCAATTATGATGTAGCCTCCGATGGCAAAACTCGTGGGGATTTGGTCCTTGAGGAAGAGGCTCGTTCGACGTTGGTCGTCAAATGAGAGCTGAGGGGATTCAGGAGGAGAGCTGCTCGCGACCCTTGGAAGACTGTTTTTTCCCTTGAATTGATGATACATACCCAAGAGGGTCCGACTCAACACTTTACAGAAGTTGTAGAGGCCATCACCAAGGATCATGGCAATGGATATGAATACCTATTCGTTAAAGATTGGTGTATCAACAAACAGGAGCATAGATATAAAGATAAAGAGTTGAGCCAAAACACTCTTCTAGAACGATTAATATTACCCTGTAACCTTGAAGGCCGTGCATGCTGCTCAGTTTCAGATCAGCAGAATACCAGTCGCCCTTTTTATTCTCAATGAGAGGCCACATCAAGCCCCAAGACAGTATTCCCCCAAGAAGCACCGATACGTTAATGATGTAGGGGCAGATCATCCCGACACCAACGTATGTTGCAGAAAAATCAAAGAAGAACCTGCATATTTTCCCAAAGAATCATCTAAAGAATTACTCTTTTTACATTAGGCCTAGCTGAAATACATTCCAAATAGAAAGAGAACAGAAATTTACTCTTCAGGTAATTTGAAACTGCGTCTTACTTGTTCTCATAGGCTTTCAATCCCAAAGTTGGAAAGTTTACAAATCCACAGCCATCTGCAGCAGTGTAGAACCATTGAAAGAATCCCCACAAGAAACTGAATGAGAAGAATTTTCCCAGTGTCCTCACTTGTTTCCTGCACGATCATGAGAAAGCATGTCCATCAGAACAGGCAAGATCAAATTTCAGCACAAATAATTCACGTTACTAACTTAGCTAGTTTGGCTCCTTCAGGCGTGTGGAAACTGTTGATAAGATGAGCAGTTGCGGTGCCACTTGGATAAGTCAATTTAAAATCGATGATCATGATCTGCAAAGAGAAAATATGATTATGCAAGTTCATTACGTCCTCAATCCTGTAACTACTACTAAAGAAGAAATGAATGCGCCTTTTCTGCTCGTTAGAACCGTCAAATGCAATGCAATTACCTTCCTGAGAGGCACCACCGCCAAGAGCCCCAGAAAACTAACAATGAAGAGGAAGCCAATAATCCATGGCAATGACAGTTTCTTGTAATCATTTGCACCAGGGGCGTTCCCCATCTGTTCAGCAATGCGATCGCTCATTCCAAACAAGTAGCTCCCAAAACCTCCTGCCCAATTTCAGATTGGAAAGGAGAGAAAAGATCCCAGAGAATGTTCATTTAGCCATTACAATCAAGTACATATCAGTGAAAGTAAGAACAAAGCATGGGCACCAATACCAACACTGTCATATTGTAAGAGACCACTTACACATAAACATGAATTTGGTTGGGCAGATGAACAAAATCGTGGTCTTTTGACAAGAATAGAAAAGATTCATGTAGGCTCAAAAATATAAAATAAAATAAAATAAAATAAAATAAACCGGCTGATGAAAGGAACCTTAGAAAGAAACGGGGATCAGGTCCACTATGCAAACTTTAGCAAAGCACTCCTACGCTATAATGTCAACGGTACAGTTTCAGCTTAACAAGATTCAGTCCGATTTCTACTTGGAATTTATCCTGGTGAAGCTGGCTATATTCCAATCTCAGTTTTTATGAAACGTGAAATGGGTAAAAATGGAACTTCAACAGACATCGGCCAGACACATTAATCTCCACAGATCACAGACTAACTGATTCACAACTATTTTCAGAACTGCATACTCCCATTTCTGGGAACCAGAAGTCATTATAAAAAAAAAAAGTCTTCTTTCTTAATTCGATATAACCATACTGATTTGGCCCGACCAAAAAAAAAAGAAAACAACAGATGCCAAAACGTACTAGTCATTTTTCAAGAATTATACAACACAAGCGTCCGCAATTAATAACTGCTCAACAGTGTTGTTTGAGAAAGAACAAAATGGTCAAACAACCCACGATTAAGTAGATATAAGAATTAAGAACGAGTTAGTTTTGTTTTCAAGAACCAACCAGAGAAAAGAGAAAAAAAATTGAAAATTATTGACTCAATTTGGTATTCATTATGTAGAAAAAAAAATTGGTTTTTATTAAGAAATACAAATGGAGCCAAGCAAAAAAAAATAATAATAATAAGGAAAAACAGCAACAACCAAATCTACCACACTAACGCACTGATCACAGAGTAGCTGCGATTTTACCTCAGCAAACTCTCCAAGAACAGCAGATTCCCAGGCCACAAATCATACCAAAAACCAATCTTTCTTTCTCTAATCAAATGAGACAACGCGATGCAAGTCACAGAAGACAGAAAAATCATTTTTTTATTGCCAAAATGGGATTGAGGGGGTCGTTACCGCTAAAGGCGATCCCGGAGGAGGCGACAACACAGGTCTGAATCACAGTGTTCTCTTGCCTCGTGAAGGGGACCTGCAACATCCCGGACTGCTCCAGCACTTTGGTCCATGTCTTGACGAAGAAGAAGCCCAGGAGCCCAGCGGACACGTTCAGAGAGGGGATGATCCCAGTCGTCAGGTTCAGCTTCATCACGATGAAGCTGAACAGGACGCTGAGCACGAAGCTCACCACGAAGGCCCTCACCGTCAGCTGCTGCCTCCACGACGGCACCTCCTTGCTCTCGAACGTCCTCTCCACCGACATCATCGTCTCTACCTCTTCCTCTTCCTCCTCCTCCTTCTTGGCATGCTTCCTGTTCTTGGGCTCGCCGCCCTCTGAGCCATACCCACGCTCTACTCCGTCGTCTCTCCCCATTTGTGAATTTTTCCGATTTTCCACCGAAAGCTCTCTCTTTTCTAACAGAGGAGGGGGATCGGAATCTTGGGTCGTGAAACGTAGTAGGAGGGGCTCTAATCGTGTTATTCTTTTTCTCGTGGGTGGCTTTATAGCGTGACAACCGGGCTAAAAATATTATAATTCTCTTTCTTCCGCACGGTAGCTTCCTGTTAGGAAGGATAAGGGGAGGGATCTGCTAAATGGAGGTCCTTTTGGTAATCATCCAAAGAGAGGGGGGAAGAAAGAGAAAGACACCGGCCACAAGTCACGGTCAACCTCCACCCCGTACGAAGTTGTCTCTTTGGATTCTGATTTTGACATGCACTCAGCCCGTGAGGTCTCTCCCGACTTTTACATGCGTTCACACTAACTTTTTTCTTCCTTTTTGCTGGCTTCACTTTCAGCGTGTGCGCGGTGGTGTATATTTGCTGGTTAATGAATGCGCAGCAGACGTTACGGGCACAGAAAATAATGAATCTACGCCTGCTTTCCGGATGGATTCTTTCGGTTCCCCTTAACTAGGAAAAGGAGAAGAAAAGCAATGACTGCTCCTCAAACCTTGGCGGGCTGTACAGCTCTTTGCTATGTATGCCGTGAACGGTCTCCATGTGTAGTGTTCTGTAAGTGAAAACTCACCTCAACTATGCCCCAAAAGCATAACAAGAAAATGGATCCCTCTTTAGAATATTCAGATTCTCATGCCCACTTTTCTGCACACCCCAGAGAATGCATAGCACCAGAAAGGAATGCAATTCGACCCAAAAAAGGTATTTCTTGGTGCCAAATCAAACGTTATCTCCTTTCCTTACTTATTATTTTGTGATGTATGATATGTTATTACGAATTCATCAAGAGGTGTCTTAAAGCAAAGTCTGCACAACAAGAAAGAAACTTCCCGCTGTGATTCAGCAGAATATCAGTTCCAATACATACCAATGCAAAATCAAACTGATATTCTTCATGTGCATAGCAAATTGGGTAATGCGGATATGAATTCGGGCTGACGCATATGGGACTGTTCACTTTTCGCAGCTCTCACGCGTGTGATCAAAGCGGTCATGGACAGCTCATGAATCCATTCCCACCCAGTTGACTGCTAGGAGATAAAGCAAGATGTGATCTTGCGGTGCAATTACAGCTATTGAGGTGCCAAGGAATCTCGAGAATCTTCGGCAATATTTATTTCACTTATCTTTTCGTCAAAGTTTAATATATTTATATCGCTCTCTTCATTAATTTTTTATTTTTTTAAAAAAATTTGTGGCAAAGCTTACAAGGAGAAGAAACTGTTTCCAGAGATTATTTAAATGGTTTTCTTCCCTTCTTATCTCCAACAGTGAGTCTTCACAATCACAAGCAGATGAGTCCAAAGATGGAGACAACAGCAAGGCTGAGGAAGCTACCTATTTAATAAAAGTGTTTTGCAATAAGAATAATCAATGACTTGAAGCATTCCTGATTTTAATTTTCTCGAAAAAGGTCTCAAGACAATGTTAGGCATCTTTTGTTGTTTGTAAAATCGACATTTCATTGACAATGAGAGAATAAAATGTCGTTTTCAAATTAAACAGTGTCATGCCTTGATATAAAGACAATATAGAGCACTCTCTTAGAAAATAATAGTCATATTATATAACACCTTCAAGATTTCATACATGTATCGAATTCGAGTTTTTCTCAATATATTATTGCCCTTTTCTTGATATGCCAAATGTGTCACCCCTAATTTTGCTAGGCTGGATAGACGATATTCAAATACAACAAGACGAACAAAAATCTTACTTAAGATATATGATTCAGCACCCTCTCAATGATGTCATTGATCTATTCATTGTATCATATATAAAATCACTGATTATTCATATATATTGTTTATCATTTCTAAAACACTGTCTATATGTACTATGCACAATCGATGGGAAAATTATTTAAAAAGTTCTAACTTTTTTTATAATTGTATCAATGCAATTCATCCGGCCAAATTTGCAGCTTGGCGAGCAATCAGACAATTTTTACAATTTCTTCTTCTTTCTCTCTCTCTCTCTCTCTCTCGGGAGGAGCAAAAAAAAAAGAGGAAAAATCAAAAATAAAATATTATTAAAAATCTTCCGCTGGTGCCGGCCAATCAAATTTGGCTGAATGGATTCAATTAGCATAATTGAAAATGATTTTACCATTGAAATAGCAAAAAAAAAAAAGATTTAGAATCAAATTGAAAAAATTACAATAAATTTAAGACTTTTTAAATAATTTTCCTCATAGCTAGTACATCAAAAAAAAAAATCATTCACTTGTTAAATATGATCAATAAATATCCAACAATAAATAATCATATATATGTGCGGGCGCATTTAATATGTCTTTGACTTTATGGTGATATTTTGGGTCCGGATTTCAAAAAGAGTGGAAAGAGGATCATATGAACGTGGTTAAGACATCAACTCGCGGAGGAAGATAAGATGGTCCCACCTTTGTACCAATATGAATTGGAAGCATGCGATGATGATGGGGACGGTAATGCCTTCGTAAAAATTCAAAAGATCCCCCTCGCCCCACCCAAGAAAAAAAGGATCCATCAATCGTGCCTGAGCCGCGACGGTTTTCGCTAGGGTCCAATTTAGACAATGCCGTGTAAAATCAATCTCATCGCGAATGGTACAGCGTTGTCATTCATGAAATTTTCATCACGAGCACATGAATTTTCCATAATAGTAATTGATTGACGACGTTGCAAAGTGATTATCGAGAAAGAGTGGAGCGTCGCGTGATGCGCTCGATAAGTGTTTTTATCTTTTCTTATTCTGGTTAAAAATTATGGATGTGAACTTATAGGATCACATCACCGTCCCATTTAGAAATAGAAACATGGAATTGACGTTACTGTATGAACATTGCAATGCTCGAGTCGCCCGAATGACCGGTTCTGGCTGGACCCGGAATTAGCGGGACGGTAAGCTATAGGCTACTACAGAATCGTTGACTCTTCTTTTCCAGACAGCATTGTTGACTTTCAAATTGCTATTTTTAGTCAATTTTTTCCATTCAAGTGGGCCTGTGGAAGAGTGAGGCCGAATTGACTTGAAGGATGCATGACTTATTTTTTTTTTTTTTATGCTTTTTACTAGATCATTTGCAAGAGCTAAACCCATCACTAGAAAGGGCATAAGGAATTTACAAAAATTTCTTCTTCTTTTTTAATTCCTAATAAATTAAATGTGAAGATTCGATGGCATGTTTTGCGGCTTAATTTAAGAGGAATGTTAGCTATTGACTTTTCCTTCATCATAAAAATGTAAATCTCTTACGTGTTTCGAACATGCGCGTTATATTGGAGGATTACGCCATCCGTACCATTGAGAAAAAAGTACACGAGCATGCATGCATAGCGAATGAAAATAAATTTTATTTTATGAGAGATAAGATGAAGAATGCATTATTTTTTCAAGAATATGCTCGGGCTCGCTTTAGGATAAGCGACGGCATATCTTTATATTGGTAAGCTACGAGTATTAATACTCAAAAAATAAGTAAAAGGTGTAGCCAAGGTCAATGTAGTCGCTACATCCATTCATGAGTAACCGGCTTAAGCGGCACGAACCAAACACTCCCATAAAAGTCGCAGCACCATGGGAGCATCGGCTTCTGCTTTCGAGATGCTTCGGCTTTAGACAGAGATGAGGATACAGAACACTTCTCAGCACGGCTACAATTCAGCCACGACACAC
This sequence comes from Eucalyptus pauciflora, assembly GCA_007663325.1. Classification (NCBI taxonomy): domain Eukaryota; kingdom Viridiplantae; phylum Streptophyta; class Magnoliopsida; order Myrtales; family Myrtaceae; genus Eucalyptus; species Eucalyptus pauciflora. Next base: position 1,944,511 of record VMYD01000122.1, read on the forward strand.
GACACACGACACGACTGCCAAACACTAAAGCATGTTCGCAGCGGGTCTATTCAGGACTAAACAGACACTGTTCCAACTCTCGACTATGCCTAACCTGACCAGGAGAGGGAAGTTCAGCTGTAAGGAATTGACCGAGCAAGATCCTCGAAACCTTCTGGCGTGCAGTCGTGCCGTCTTTTTGGGAGAATGGCTGAGGATAGCAGGTCGGCTTGACCTTTCGCAATAGTTTCGGCTCGTTTTGGCTGAACGTATGGATGGCGACGATGCCACGAAGTTCTGCTTTTCTACTTCTCTATAGACCAAGAGAACCATAGAATGAAAATTCGCAAGCAGTGGGGATTAGCCTAACTTGGGTCACTTCCTTGATTTTTGCATTCTTTTCATCAAGAGATGATTACGAATCTTTTTAGGATTTTCTTTTATGTTAAAAGTAATTACGATATTTATATTAATTATCCGCATCTCTCAAGATCACACGTATATTGCACATATATCTCTTTTTTATTGTGCATATCTTGATGAAGATATTCTCTTAGAATAGTTATTTAATAAAGCCTATAAATAGACCGATGTATCATTCATTAATATGTATTTCAAATTATATAAAAATTCCCTAATTTTATTTTCCACATTATTCTTATTTCGAGCCATTCAACTTGATCAATCCTATAAAATTCAATAGACATGACATGAGATTCGCCAGATTCGCCAGATTTGCTGACCTAAATGCATTACAAGTTGTGTAATTCACTGATCTAGGACATTTGATTAGTCATGCCGCATGACAATTATTGCGGTAATATGACAAAGGGACGAACGTGTACTGGTTTGGGAGAAAAATTGAAGCTTCAAAGAAATTTTCCATGTATCCAAAATTGTAAGAACTCAAATTTGAGCGAGATCCTACAGTAAAAAAATCTTTCTACGAGTAGCCTTCAGATCACGCAGCTCTAGAAAGTCCTTTTTCCGCGGTCAATTGATGGAGACAATGTTGATAGATGATATAGTCACTATTTTCACGTTGGCTGCATTATTCTTTCTTTCAAATCGCCCACTTTTCGGTGTAATGACAAAATTGTATTTAACTCGAGCGTGTCGAATTAAATTTATGAGGACAACATGAGGAATCGTGCTTTACTTTACTGTTTGTGTACAAAAAATCAAATATCAATGACAATTGGGGGTCAATTATTAAAGGTAACCCATGAGAGCCGGCTAGGTGTGTGAGTCCAAAGGGAATATAAGGTGTTCAGGCCAAAATCTTACCTAGAAAAGTCCGAGCGGCCTATATCGGGTCCTGAGCCTGGATAATTATAACCTACGCATATTATAAATTTGATAACGATTTCACATTTATTTCCACCAAAAGAAGTAAATCAAGGCAAATCAATCTTGTGCCTTTAACTTTCACAAGTCGACTTTTGGAAACGGATCTGAAAACGGAGTGCATTTTCAAAATTCACCTATGGAACAAACAATCGCTATGCAGCATTATCTATGAGCAGAGGGATGAATTTTTTACATGTATTTGAATCAAAGTCTAGGAACTGATTTGACATCAAGATAGTGCCGCTTAGACTCCATTAGTTTACACTCCACGCTATGTACAGAAATGGTGAAACCTATACAGTCAGAGAAAGCGAGAAAAATAACAACAATGACTAAGAAAGTTGAAAAAAAGAAGTGTAAATTGTACCCTTCGCATTATTTTCTTTTGTTCAGGTGAGCTCCTAGCTGAATTTCCCGAGTTCACATCTTCAATGAAGACCGCAACATCTAGCTAGTTCACTAGCGTCTTCTGGACACGAAAAACTCGTGATCAGGTTGTCGATTCACCATGCTACAGTCTCCTTTAGTGACAGCACCTGTGGCCATCAGCGAAGCTACCTCCTCGAGCGTCCTCAACTGCTCCTTTAAGCTCGAGACTTCCTTTATCTGGCTTACTGCAGAGGGCTTCAACTGGAACCAGCACTCGCTCTGTTCATATAAATGAAGATCGAATGAAGGTTGCAAGGTATGCGGCATTGCGCAACATGCTTGAAGCAAGATCTAAGTTTCATCTTTCATGGGAGCATCATTTGCCCAATAGTCCTTGTCCTCGTTGTTAGCCAATGCTCCTGTCCGTCTATTTCTTTTAGCAGGACATATTTGCATAGTTAAAATGTAATGGTCATATCCCAATATAAGTAACCTTAGCTTCATACAGAATTGACGAGGAGAGACTTCACAATATCCCCCTGAACATGAATAAGTAGATGCCTAATTCAGCACATCCACGCATGCTTCTGAACAAACACTGGGTTAAGCTAACGACAAATGGACATGACATTTTGTACCATCAGTTTTGTCTTAAAAGCTGTCCACTATGATTTTCTTGTTAAATCAGAAAGCATCGTCAAAGCATCACATCCACACATGATTGGAAACCGAAGCAAGCAGGGGAATATATTTGTTATGTTACCTGGCAACTGTAACTCTGCAGACCCGCTACGGGAGATACTATACAAGGGTTTATATTGACAGAGTCAAAAGTGGCTTCTCTACGAACCAAATTCCCGAGCCAGTGCTGCGTCAGAAATGCTGCACGGAAATCACCATCAGGAATCCTGTAGGGGGAATACCACGCGACTGAGTACCTGAAATGGCAAAGGATATAAGCAGGCTTTAATGAATGAATGCGCCACGGACATTAACGGGCAACCAAATGAAAATGATCGACAGAGACGTTGAATCCCTGCTTTCCGGATAGATTCGTTCGGTTCTCCTAATGAATGCTCCTTAAACTTTGGAGGGCTGCACAACTCTTTGCCATGTATTCCGTAAATGGTAACTGAAAGCTCAGTTCTGCCCCAAAAGCATAACAAGAAAATGGGTCCCTCTTTAGAAAATTCAGATTCTCATGCCCACTTTTCTGCACACCCCAGAAAATGCATATCACCAGAAAGGAATGCAATTAGACAAAAAGGCATTTTTTGGTGCCAAATTGAACATTATGTCCTTTCTTTACTCATAATTTTTTGACGTAGAACATATTAATCTACCAATTCATCAAGAGGCGTCTTAAGGCAAAGGTTACACAGCAAGAAAGAAACCTTCCACTGTGATTAAGCAGAATATCAGTTCTAATACATACCAATGCAAAATCGAACTGATATTCTTCGTGTGTATAGCAAATTTGGTATTGCGGATATGAATTTGGGATGTCACATATGGGACTGTTCGGTTTTCGCAGCTCTCATGCGTGTAATCAAAGCGGTCATGGACAGCTCATGAATCCATTCTCACGAAGTTGACTGCCAGGATATAAAGCAAGATGTGATCTTGCAGTGCAATTACGGCGATAGAGGTGCCAGGGAATCTCGAGAATCTTCTGCAATATTTATTTCACTTATCTTTTCGTCGAAGTTTGATATATTTATTTCTCTTTCTTCATAATTTATTTATTTATTTATTTTTCGGCAAAGCTTACAAGCAGAAGAAACTGTTTCCAGAGATTATTTAAATGGTTTTTCTTCTCTTCGTATCTCCATTAATCAGTATTCCAAATCACAAGCAAATGAGTCCAAAGACGGCAATAGCGGCAAGGCTGAGGAAGCTACCTATTTGATAAAAGGGTTTTGCAATAAGAATAGTCGATGACTCGAAGCATTTCTGCTTTTAGTTTTCTAGAAAAAGGTCTCCAGACATCGTTAGGCATCTTTTGTTGTTTGTAAAATCGATATAAAAGTTAAAATATTTTATTTATGGAGTTGGGAATCTTACTACACAAGACAAATCGATCATGGCATTGTCACACCTAAAATTCAAGCCGTGAAAGAATTTCTAAAATAGACTAATGAGTGGATTGTCATGGAATTTAGAGGATTATTATTGTCCTTTCGTAACTTCCTTGACTTATTTGATAAGGTTACAAATCAACTATTTCAACAACTACAAGTGAATAAAATCTCAAGCAGTATCTTGCCTTGGCATAAGAAGACAATATAGAGCACTCTCTCAGAAAATAACAGTGATATTATATAACGTCTTGAAGATGTCGTCTAGCATTTACTGGTCCGAGTTTTTTGCAATAAAGTATCGATCTGTTCTCGACGTGCCATGTACGTTGCCCCTAATTGTGCTAGGCCAAACTAATGATATTCAAATACGTGGAGACTAAAAATTATAGATATATGCTTTAACACGCTCTCAATAATGTTATTATCTATCTATTGTATCATTCATAAAATCGCCATACGATTATCGTATATCTGTAATATGCACAATCGGTACATTAAAAAGAAAATTATTCATTTGTTAAACATGACCGATAAATATTTAGAGAGCATAGGTCAAAAATCATATATAATATATGAATATGTGTACATAATATCTCTTTTGACTTTGTGGTGATATTTTTGGGCCCGAATTTCAAAAACTTGTGAAAAAAATGATCATATGAACGTGGTTAAGATATCAATGCGAGGAGGAAGATAAGATGACCCCCCTTTTGTACTGATAAGAAGTGGAAGCATGCGATGATGATGATGATGATAGGGACATTACCAGCGTATTGATTTTCCATAACAGCAATCAATTTTATGACGTCGCAAAGTAGCCGTCGAGAAAGGGTTGACCGCACTTGATGCGCTCGATAAGTGTTTTTTTTTTTTTTAATTTGATTAAAATTATGGATGCGAACTTATCGGACCACGTCACCATCCCATTAAGAAATAGAAAAGTCGAATTGACGTCACTCTATGAACATGACAATGCTCGAGTCGCCTGAAGGACCCAATTCCGATTGGACCCGGAATTAGGGGGACTCTTCTTTTCCAAACAGCATAGTTGAATTTCAATTCGCTATTTTTAGTCAATTATTCTATTCACGTGGGCCTGTGGAAGAGTGAGGCCGAGTTGACTTGAAGATTGCGATGAGGTATTTACTTTTATTATGCATTTTACCAGATTATTTGAAAGAGCTATTACCCATCACTAGAAAGGGCATATGGAATTTATAAAAAAAAAATCTTCTTCTTTTTTCCCTATTAAATTAAATGTGAAAAGATTCGATGGCATGTTTTGCGGCTTTTGTTTGAGAGAAACGATAGTTATTGACTTTCATTTAAAATATTATTGGAGGATCACGCCATCCATACTAGAGGGAAAAGAGTATACGAGCATGCATGCATGACGAAGTTTTGCTTTTTGTACTTCTTTATAGACCAAGAGAACCATAAAATGAAAATTTGCAAAAAGTGGGAATTAGCCTAAATTGGTCACTTTCTTGATTTTTGCACGCTTTTCACCGAGAGATAATTACGAATCTTTAGGATATTTTTCTATGTTAAAAATATGTATGATATTTCTCAATATTGTATGTACATCGCACATATATCTTCCTTTAATTGTATTTATCTTGATTAAGATATTATCTTATAATAGTTATTCAATAAAGTTCATAAATGGAATGATAATATATATCTAATTATACAGAAATCCCCTAATTTTAATTTCCGTCTTATTCTTATATCTAGGTATTCAACTCGGTCAATCTTGAAATTTGGTAGACATCACATGAGATTCACTAGATTCAGTGATCTAAATGTATTACAGGTAGGGCAATTCACTGATCCAAGGCACTTAAATGATCATGCCGCATTTCAATTAATGCAGTAATGTGACTAAGGGATGGGTGTTGTCGCGACCTACCCTCGGGGGGAGGGAAGAGGTTTAGGGGTATTGCCTAAAGGACGGACCTAAGGTCCATAATTAAGCTCGGGCTCTCCCAAGCCCATACCCCGCGTGACATTGGGATATTATTTTTTTAAAAACTTTCCACAGTGGAGTCGCCAAGCTGTCGCGACCTACCCTCGGGGGGAGGGAAGAGGTTTAGGGGTATTGCCTAAAGGATGGACCTAAGGTCCATAATTAAGCTCGGGCTCTCCCAAGCCCATACCCCGCGTGACATTGGGATATTATTTTTTTAAAAATTTTGCACAAAAGGAGTCGCCACTAGCCTATTGGGGTCGGCTAGAAACCAAGTGAGGCATGGGAGCGTGCCTCACTTCCTACGCAACCAGAGAGTCTAGGATCGGGGACTTGATTACACTAATTAACCAATTAGTGCCCTTTCGGTACCTAATCTTGTTCATTTTAAAAGAAATGATTTTTATCAGGCAGTCTGAATTGATTTTGTACCTATCCACTAACACATGAGGTGGCCATGCAAGTGCACAATCATTAAAATAACAACCATAGCTACATGGATCCTAATTGCAGCAAAATTAACATAAGTAACTAAACAATGCAAACGTAGTCAAATATATAAATTAAACATGCAATATAATTAATGTGCAAATAAATAGAAGCCTAATTACATTAAAAAAGGAATACATGACAAATCCTAACCGAACCCCATCACTTTTAGATTTTTCGAAATTTTTTTTTTTTTTAAATTTTTGTTTTAAATTTTTTTAATAATTAATTTTTTTTTAAATAATTTTTAATTTAAAAAGGGGTGAACCGGGTCATGAGACCCGACCCAACTAAACAGACCCAAACCATATTGTATCGTGTTAAACTAAAAATATTAACCCTAAAAGGCCGTTCGGAATTAATTATAAAAGCCCATGAATTTTTTTTAACTCTTTTTCCAGCCCACATCAGAAAACCCTAGTGCACTTTTTGCATTTTTTTCTTTTTATTTTCTTTTAATTCTTTTCTCTTTTTTATCCTTTTCGGTTTTGTCTTTTTGTGCTGCACTCTTTCTCTGCAAAAAACCCTTCCACATTCGAAATGCTGCGCTTCTTTTGGTTTTACTCTCTTTTTTTTTTACTTTTCTTTTTTATTATTCTATTTTGGTCTTTCTTTTCCCTTTTTTTATTTCTTTCTCTTTTAGTCTTCTGACACTTTCACCGAACACCCCCCATCTACTGTCTTTTCTTCTCTTTTTGGGTTTTCCTTTTCATTTTGGTTTTGTTATTTTCTGGCTTTTCTTTATTCTTTTTTTTTTTTGCTTCATTTTCTGCACTCCTCATTCCCGAAGCTAGCCTTCGCTCTCGCTTCCCTATTTCTCCCTTTTTAAAACTTTTCGCTGCACCTTTTCGCTTTTTCTTTTTTTGTTTTCTTTTTACCTTTCTCTGGTCTTCTTCTTCCTGCGACTTCTGCACGCCCAAAGTTACCCAAACCCGCTAAAGTTAAAGCGAAACCAGCCCCATTAAACTCCTCTAACCCAACCGATGAAGACACGATGGAGCTCAAAAATCCATAGACCATATTCCCATCATCCAACATCCGCATCCAAATATTATCTCTAAAACAAAAGCTGCGCTAACCTACAGCAACACCCTTTTTAATTTGACCAAAATAAGCTCAAAACCATCTCTTACTGACCTCTTTATTCGGCCTCACGCGGTTTTCTTGCTGCTGTTATTGTAGAACAAAAAAAGACCGAAGATTGAATGTGAACTTCTGGAAATCAAAAGGCTAATAACACTTCCAAACCAACATAACCGAGATTCCATCATCACCCGTCCATCATCTACTCTCGCTTATGAACATGCCAACATTTACCGCACGAAGACCACAAAGGCATCGAACAAGATTCCACAAAAGGGAAAAACACATCGAACCACATCATGTGTTGAGATTAGTAAAACATCGCCATTAAGCAAAACCTATCACTACACATTTCAGTGACTAAAAATCAGAGGAAAATATGTTCTCTTTGAGACATTTCAACAAACGATCAGCATACATAAATGAATCGAAGGATTCTCATACTTGATATGGACTTGACACGAATTTAGACGTCTATCGACATATACCATGACATCGAAAGCTTTCGTGGAAGACCAGTGGGACCGGAGTTCGCGCGAACTGGTCAGCCGCGAGCTCCGGCCCGAGACCTCGAAAAAGAAACGCACGGCTTTGGGAAGCCTACCTGGTTTGGACAGCGAGTAACGGGTGTGCTCTAGGCGACGGCGAAACGTTCTCTCAGGCTCACTCTCTCACTCTCCCTCTTGTGAGCGTTCTGGTGACCTCCCAAGGCCTATGAGTTTGCAAACGTCTTGGCAGAATACGGGCACTCGAAGAACTTCTTCGGTCAGTGCGTGTTGGAGGTCAAGACCAACGATGATCCCTCTTCTTCGTCTCCGTTCTCACAGGCGGAGATCGTCGTTAGGTCAAACCCGAACAACTTGACCCTTTTCTTCTGCTGCTTCTGGTTCAGACCGCGAGCAAAGGGTGTGCTCCAGGCGACGGCCAAAAACTCTCTCTGTCTCCCCCCTCTTTTTTTTTTAATTTTTGGTTCCATCCTCGCTTTTTAAGCTCGACCGGCAAGCGCACATGGCTTCGACAGCTGCCAACTTGCCGGTTGGACTGCATCCCCGACCCGTGGATCACGCCGCTCGCCTGCCACCGATCTCCCTGCTTCACCTGTTGCTGCTCTGCTTTTGTTCCTCTTTTTTTGCAGGTCTCGCAGCGAAGACCAATTGGGGAAGATGACTGAGTTGCTCGCGGGCTGGGCTAGGAGGAGATGGGTTGGGCCCAGCACAGGGAAAAAGAAAAGGAAAGGAAAGATGGCGGGTCGGGCCAAGGCTAGATTCGGCCCGACCCGATCGATCTCATTTTTTTTTTATAAAAATAATAAAAATAAAAATAATAATAATAATAATAATAATAAAAAGTATACATTAATTAATTTTTTTTTTTTTTTTGATTGATTGATTTTTTTTTTATAAAAAAATATATATATAGGTGTCAACAGGTGTGTGCCGGTTCGGGAGAACAATCGAAGCTTCGACGAGATTTCCATGTATCCCAAATTGGAAGAACTCAAATTTGAGCGAGATTCTACGGTGAAGAATCTTCCTACGTGTAGCTTTCAAATCACGCAGTCCGAGGAAATCTTTTTCCCCAAGTCAATTCATGGAGACAGTATTGATAGATGATACAGTCACCATCTTCACTTTTTTTTATTTTTTTTGAACTAACAAGCAGATATTCATTACTAGATTAAGTTTTTAGCAAATACATAAAGAGCATCAACATATAATAAATTTAAAAGAGCAGCCGTTAGTTACCCAGTTTCGAGGGAGACATCCCATGTGTTGGGCTTTAGCTATCCAATCCACCACCTTATTTGTGGCTCGACTACAGTGGGTTAATGTAAGTCTCGAAATATCTTTCAGTTTGTTCTTGGCCTGGTCCACTAGAGGCTGCTTCCCAACTTAGGCCAGCTGAAGTGAGAACACTTTCCACTAGCCTACTACAATCAGAGTGTACTTGCATCTCTCTTTCTATTCTGTTCAGGGCAAGCTTTGAGGAGATAAAATCTAGGATTTCAACCAAGGCCGCTGTCTCTGCTTGTTCTGCTGAATTCACCTCTATTGATTTAGCAAACCCATCTATAATCCTGCCAAGGTAGTCACGGTAGATGCAAGCAACGGCTCCACGTGACGGGGGCGTCGCTGCTGAGTGCCGGAGGTGCGGCCGTCCTCCTCTCCGGTCGGACTGAGGCTCACCATCTTCACCTTGGCTGCATTAAAATCGTCCACTTTTGGGGGCAATGACAAAATTGGATTTACCTCAAGCGTGCCAAATTAAATTAAGGACAAAATGAGAAATCATGCTTTACTTCACTTTTTGTGTACGGAAAATCGAATATAAATGGGTTCGGGTTACACGGAAAAATCCGACTAGCCCGTATCAGGCCCTGAGCCTAGAGAATTATAGCCAGCACATATTATAATTCAGGTGGAAGTTTGATAACGATTTCACATTTATTTTCACCGAAAGTCAATCAAGGGAAATCAACCTTGTGCCTTCCAACTTTCGTAAGGCGACTTCTGAAACGGATCTGGAAGCATAGTACAATTTCAAAATTCACCTATGGACATAAAATCAGTATGCAGCACATCTATGATCAGAGTGATGAATTCTTGACATGTATTTGAATCAAAGTCTAAGAACTGATTTGACACCAGGATAATGCCACTTACACTCCATTAGTCAAAAAAAAAAGACTCTGGGTTTCTTTCGGCAAGGGGAAAAGAATGTACATCGATGCTATGTACAGAAATGGCGAAACCTATACAGTCAAAGAAAGCGAGAAAAATAACAACGATGACTAAGAAAGTTGAAAAAAAGAAGTGTAATCTGTACCCTTCGCGTTATTTTCTTTCGGTCGGGTGAGCTACTAACTGAATTTCCTGAGTTCATGTCTACAACGAAGACCGCAACGCCTAGGTAGCTCAGTAGCGTCTTCTGGACACGAAAAACTCGTAATCAGGTTGTCGATTGACCGTGCTACGATCTCCTTTTGTGACAGCACCTGTGGCCATCAGCGAAGCTACCTCCTCGAGCGTCCTCAACCGCTCCTTCAGGATCTTCAGCGGATCTAAGCTCAAGACTTCCTTTCTCTGGCTTACTGCAGAGGGCTTCAACTGGAACCAGCACTCACTCTGTTCATATAAATGAAGATCGAATGAAGGTTATGAGGTATGTGGCTTTGCGCAACATGCTTGAAGCAAGATCTAAATTTCATCTTTCATGGGACCATCATTTGCCCGATAGTTCTTGTCTCGTTGTTAGACCAATGCTGCTATCCGTCTGTTTCTTTTAGCAGGATATGTATGCATAGTTAAAACACAATGGTCAAAACCCAATATAAGTACCATTAGCTTCATACGGATTCGACGTGGATAGATTTCAGTACACCCTGCTGAACACGAATAAGTAGATGGCTAATTCAGCACATCCATGCGTGCTTCTGAACAAACACGGGGTTAAGCTACGACAAATGGAGATTACATTTTGTACAGTTGGTATTGTCTTAAAAGTTATCCATTATGATTTTCTTGTTAAATCAGAAAGCGTTGTCAAAGCATCAGATCCACACATGATTGGAAACCAAAGCAAGCAGGGGAATATATTTGTTATGTTACCTGGCAATTGTAACTCTGCAGACCCACTACGGGAGATACTATACAAGGGTTCATATTGACAGAATCAAAAGTGGCTTCTCTACGAACCAAATTCCCGAGTGAGTGGTACGTCAGAAATGCCGCACGGAAATTACCATCAGGAATCCTGTAGATGGGATACCATGCGACTGAGTACCTGAAATGGCAAAGGATATAAGCAGGCTTTAATCATGACAATGTTGAATTTTATTGAAACTAAAGCTCAGCTCACAAAAAGAGTTAAAACTCTAAGACAAGGTTTGATTCAATAGATACAAACCATGATCTTGGGTCCAAATCACAAAGATTTGCAGAGTTTAATTTTGAAGGATCTCCATAAATTCTGGAACGAGATGGCCCACAACCGCCAACAAGCTCTTGGATCCTGAAATGAACATCTAAACATCACCATTTTGCAGTAAAGAAGGCCAACCAATTGCTAGTCATGAAATAAGCTAAGAAAGTAAGAACCCAAGGTATAAAACTTCATAAAAATGTGGCATGCAGTATTTTAATTTTCCTGCTCGCAGTTTTTGCAATCAACATTTCAGGTTCAATCGCTCCAAAGAGAATAGAGCAGCATATGACCAGTAGACCTGATACTTTTATAACAAATAAATCTAATTTCCTCGAAGAGTAAATATAGTACTACTTTTATCCCAATTATCCTGTCAGACATCAAGAAGTTCTCTTCATACTAAAATCATAATTAGTCCATCTGAGTACACAGAAAAAGCCAACAAACTTCACCTGTTTGTGAGGAAAAGGAAAGAAAAAGAAGAACAAAAAGTAGGCAAAAATGAAACTAATATGCATCTATCACATTGGACAATGTTTGCAAGAATCATAGCGTTTATAGTTGACCAAAAGCAACAAGACAACATAATTTGAAGTCCCAATGGTAGGTTCACGAGAAAAGAAGACTCAATAACTAATTCTAATAAAAGGAACAAGCAATGAATTAAAAACAGCTTTATCTAAGAATTCATGGTCTGTATGATCTTCCAACTGATGACTTCTGCCTTACCATGGCGTTACCCTACCACTGAGTTAAAAGGACCCATTTGATCAAATACTAGAAAGGATACTTTAAAGGCATAGCCCAGCTAAATAAATGAACTTACTTGTCATATAAAGGCTGCCTCTGCTGAGGTTGCTCCACCTCAAAATACTCAAAAAGCAGTTCTAAATCCTTAAACTGCTCATTGTCAGTAGGACTGGACATGTTATTTCCAGAAGAAGGTGAAGATTGACAAGTACACACGTCATTTGCATGAACAAAGTTGCCTGCACCTCCATTACAAGCCTGAGGTACTAGTAATGAGAACATGGAAAGGCCACTGAGAACAGATTTTTCAGATCTTTCATTAACCTCCAACTCAAATCCGGGAACCCCATCTATGCTGCAGGTTGATCTGCTGCTGCATTTCTTGAACAGCTGGACAGCTGACAAATAAGGAACAAAGTAGGCACGAAACGAAAAACGATCAACACCTATTCTATTTGAGTTAATGTAATCTTCACCCCTAACTTCCAACCCATAACTGGTATGTTTCTTGTACCACTGCCACAGGCATTCCAGAGATACATTGGGTCTGTCATGTTGGCAGAGTAACGAGCCAACAACCCAGTCTCTTAGGCAAGTCTTACAACCAGCCATATCCTGTGATTGGCAAAGAACTGGAGAAGTAAAATGTAGCAGCCTCTCAAACTCAGCAATGGGTCCACCAGTTACAAGATGAACAGCTTCTGAGGCCAACTGTATCCTATATGCTTCTTGTATAGCCCTCGTTAACTTTTCTAGATGAATTTGAACCACAGAGCTTTTCTGATTTTCTGATTCATCCCTTGAGAAGCTACAAGGCACAAGCTCGCGGTTCTGCTCTTTAAGCATGCATGATTTCTCATTTCTCAAGGGCTCAACCTGACTTTCATCATCACAGGGTGGATAATTCTCCATTTTAGACTCCTCGAACCTGCACGTAACTCCTGTTCCAATATCATTTTCATCATTTAAGCCTATTTTATCTTTGGGATGTAGTAAAGTCGTGTCCTCAACAGTTGCATCATAAGAACGTCCCAGACAACCGTCCAATCTGATGTGGTCTGTTGATAGAGAATTCTTCATGCGAACAGGCACCCATTTCTGTGTAAGAGATCCAGAGCTACACTTCTGCTTACTACAGTCAGCTACAGAAACTTGTCTTCCTAGCAGAGAAATTTCATCAGCTAAAAGATGGGGAGCTGATGCTGAAGATTGAAGCTCAGAATGATTGACATGGTTAGACTGAGTGCAATATACTGGTAATGAATTATCCTCATCTTTTGCATCTTCATTTTCCAGAATAGAAGCATCACCGTAAACGGTCTTTGGCGGTTTCTGAGAGACAAATTTCGATTCAGTCTCCCCTTCATTTTGATTCACTTGAGATGGCATTGAAGTATTGTTCAGATATGGCCGGATCTTTGTCGAAGCACTTGATTTTTCAAGCTTGGCCTTGTTAGTGAAAGATCCCTTCCTAGAATGGTCATCGGATTCAATTTTTGAGTTTTCAAGCTTGGCCTTGTTAGTGAAAGATCCCTTCCTAGAATGGTCATCGGATTCAATTTTTGAATCTAAAAAGCCAGTTCGTTTCGATTTACGCAAAAATTGAGGATGTAACTGCTGCTTACTTTCATTTCTAAATTCCATATTCCCCTCGGCAACTTTACCATTTTGTTTAAGCAACGGAGCCTTTCTCCAGAAAATTTCGATTTTTGACTCGGTAGAGCATGACTTCTTTGTGTCATCGACACACTCATGGTCATGTTTCTGCTGTACCTTCTGCCAAACAGGATAACTATTACCTTTTCCAGCTTGTTGATATGATTTCCCAACACTCCCCATTTTACTGGCACTCGAACTGTTAAATTCTAATTTATTCACCCTATTATCACAGCAAGGCACAACCAGTGGCATAATGATGCTGCTATCCAAATTCTCTTGCCTTGTCTCTTTGCAACGATCACGAGAATCTCCTGCATCATTTATCAAGTCACCGTCAGAGGAGTATTCCTTTCTGGAGCTCAATGCTGGAAAATCTCCATCACACTTGCTTGCTGCTCATTTCATTGGATTCAATCACATGGACTTGAATCCTCACATGTTCATTTGAAATGATCAAAGGTACATCTAAATCTAAGGAGCCATTTACGTCTGAGAGTCTATAGTAGTTTGTAAGATAAAAACAGCATCTAATGACTACTGCTTATCTCTTCCAGATAGTCAAAAGCAAAAAGTTCTGTATCATTACCTTTGAATTCATCCCCATCGTTGAAACTTGCACTCTGCCCATGGGTATTTGAAACCAAAGAAGCAGCAGCAGTCTCAGATGTGTCTCTTCCATAAGAATCAGAGATGCTTGTCCGTGGTGTTTCAGAGTAGTCAATGCCTTCACTCTTTTCAGCTTTGAGCTGAAGTTCTGAACCAGTCCCAAATGGAACTATGCCTTCACCATCAATCTCATTTTTCATACCATGGGTTCTGGATATTGAGCTACCATGGTCATAATCCTCAGCTAAAACTTCCAATTGCCTCAAAACACCATTAAATGGAAGCCTCTTCCTCTGTTTATGTTTTCTTCTTGCTTTATTTCTTGAAATTTTGCTTGTATCCTTGTCAGTCTTGTCTCCATCGGTAAGCTCCACAGTGGGATCATTTGCACAAGGGTCTCCTTGAAGCAAACAAGGATAACAGTTGGAGGTCGAAGAATTTAGACCACAGTTACAGCCAGAATATTCAGCAAAAGGTTTGTTCGGCAAGGCCTTTTTATGAGATTGGCATCTCACATCTAATTTAAAAGACTTACTCACTGTACTCGAGTGCATTAAGACAGAACCACCACCTGGAGGCCCTTTATGTGCTTTTCGTCGATTATTGTCAGCAGCAATGACAGCTTGGCTAAATATTGGGTGCAGTCTATACACGTTTGTGTGAGCACCATAAAGCAGGAGGCCTCTCTGTTCAGGATATTGAAGAGGTATAGTGACAATTCTCCAAGTTCCATCAGATTCAAGGGTAAGGAAGGTCAACATAGTACACCTGACAAACTCAGACGGGAATTGATCACTTGCAAATTCGCAACATGAAGATAACAAAAACTGAATATAATGAAAGTTTATGATTTAAACAGTAGACAACAAATGGTGCAACAGCTTAATTATCTTAACTACAACAATTGCATCGAACTATGTTCTTTCTGTGCTCCTAATGGTCCAAGAGAGTGATGAACTGAAAATGGCTCCTTACCTATGATTGGAGATCCCGCAAAGGACAGATTGTGCCTGATCCTGATGTAGAGGACAGATGTGAGAAACAAATTAGCAAAAATGGATGACCTGTAGAAGCAAAAGTTCCACATAATTATTCAGCTTGAGTTAATGGATGACCTCTGAATTTCTGAAATTATTCCAATATGAAGATTTCATCAGCAAGGAAGCATTCCCTCTGTCAGAGACAGGCTGAACACGGCTATGGGACTTTTGAAGAACACCATGCATCTTTTCTTGATCCTGTAGAAGCCACTTGCAATTAAAATGATGCTTCCAGGAAAAGGTGAAAGCCTCTGATGATGCTTCACTTGAATGCCCTAGTTATCAAACATACAGACTTACAATGTCAAGAGGCATCAAGATATCCAGCAGAAGAACACAAATTCTGTGACTGGAGGAAGTCTATTTTATCCGTATACATGCTGGATTCCACAAGAAGAAACTTTTATAAGGGAGATACGAGCAACATCACTATGAGCAAGGATTTGAGTGAGGTAATTAATTTATTTAATTACGCAATAGCTGCAGAATATGAACAATGAGATCACTGGAGGTGGCACAATTAGAAAGAGGCATAACAGAACAATCATTCAACCGTTATTTCTACCACACAAAAGCTTTCTCCGTCCAATCTCTAAGGTTTTGCACATTGATGGAAGGATAGAAGCAACCGATTAAATGGTAGTCTTCATTCCTCCTTTAAAAGGTAAGAGATATTATAATCATGATAATCCATTCATTAATGACATGTGAACAAATCATATGCAGAATTGAGTTTTAACATGAAAATGACCAATGAAACAGATGGTAAACCATAATGTCATCAGAAAGATAAAAGTGATGAACTTGACCTCGAAACTCATTTGTGCTTCATTCTAACATGTTAAACATGCTGAGACATATTCAAATGCAGGAAAAGATGTTCATCTAAAATCTCGCATACTATCAGAAAGGAAAAGGCGTTACCTTCAGATGCCAAGTTTCTAACAGAACCTACAAAGCTGTCAACCAGAGGCCATCAAGCAAATCATTTCACTCCGCCTAACACATCTACTCAAGTTTATGATGCATAATTACACCAAGATCATATTCGCTGGTTCCATTGGTATCACCATACAAAAATTTTCTTTTTATCTGAAGAAAAGAAGAAACTCCAGCCCCATAAACCCATAAAAATTTATCTTTCACTTAAGCCATCGAAAAAGAACAACATTCCCTGTGATTCTGGAAATCGGATTCCAACCCCAAGCAGAATAGAAAGAAGCAATTAAACCACGACCGAACACTTACCCAGTAATCAACACAGAAGATCTTTTAATCAACACCGATCTCCAAAAAGAGTATCAGCTTGCCAATCGGTTCGTCTTAAAGATAACCAACCCATTGACTAAATTAGACTAAAGGGACTGGAAAAGAAAGAAAAAAATCTAAAATGGGTGGAGCCCAATTTTATCATGCATTTGCTAAAAGGGGAGATTCTCCCAGACTTGGGTGTGAGGCTCAGATTTTCGGTACATCAGCACCGCTATATTTATTACGATCGCCACCCACGTTCCAAATTTAGATGCCATTAGAATCAAGATACTGTCCAGTCAGTGCCAGGCGAGAATCGATCTGCGATCCTTAGATAGAGGCGACGGGCTGTCCATACGAGGATCAAGCTAATAAAATAACCATTCGCACATTAAAAAGAACAAGACGAAAACATCAACAAGGGCCGGGAAGAAATGAAGGGTGGTCTCAAGCAGATTAATTTATCTATGCATCCACATCTAAAAAGAGTCCAACAAACAGAGTCAATCAGTCGATACGCAATGGGTCCTGCACAAAAAGAGAGAGCGCGAGCTAACCACGAGGCAGGCCCTCCGAACAAGAAGATGAAACGAAGCCTCTCAGTTACAGACGCGCGCGCAGACCCTCTTCCAGATTCTCCGTGAGGACACGAGTGCGAGGCCAGAGAACATCGACCATTAGTTAATGATGCGGAAATCTTTCGGTACACTGTCAGTGGCGCTTTTGGCTCTGTCCTCTTGGCTTTTTTGGTTCTCTTCTTTTTGGTTCTTTCTTGCTTTGGGGAATGGCGGACGGTAGAAAACCTCGGCAAGTGGGTCAGTGGAGACGGAAGTGACAGGGAGAAAGGCCGGTTAGATATGAAAACGTGACAGTGTAGGATTCGTCGAAGAGACAGAGACGGAGACGGAGACAGGGGAGGGTTAAAGTGGTCAGGACAGCGAGCGATGTCTGACCATGGGGACATAAGGAAGTGCATTGTACATGCAGAGATATCATGCATGACGCATTACATTAACACTGTTGAAAAGTTCGAAAATTTTCAAATAAAAATATAAAAGATCATCATTTTTTAAATAAAAATTTAAAATGAATATTATTTTAAATAAAAATATGAAATATTTTTATTTTTTCAAATTAGAGTCTAAAGTGATTACATATGTTTCAAATAAGAGCCCGATCTTGCCGACCGGCAAATTATTCCGATCGATCAGGAGTATTTTCATCCAAACACATTTTTAATTTGAATTTCAATTAAATAAGTTAAGAAAAAATAAAAAGCAAAAATATAGGGTCGCTGCCCCTGTGGAGTGGGGGGCGACTGGGGAGCGACAATGGCTAATGGGGTTGGCGATGCTAAGGTGAGGGTCGGTGACCCTCGCCGACAAGAGGTGAGGACTCGATTTGGCCCTTGCTAGAAACGGGGCAAAGGCCCCCAACCTAGGGGAGGGTGAGGTGAGGGCCACCGGACCTACATGAGGGCTAGCGACCCTTGCCTAAATCTGGGAGAGGGTCGCCGCCCTCCCTCATTTTGGTGAGGCTCTTGCCTTTGGTTGGTAGGTGTCGCCGATGGGGCAACGGCCAAAGGCAGGAAGGAGCCCTCCCTCCCAAGATTTTTTTTTTTGGAAAAAAAAAAATAGAAAACGGAAAGAAGAAAGAAAGAAATTACCCTTCACTAGACAAATCCTTATTTAAGACTAATGTGGCCACTTCAAGCCCTTATTTGAAACAATGTATAATTCAGATCCTTATTTGAAATAATATCCATTTGAAGCTCTTATTTGATAAAATAATGGCATTTTAAGCTCTTATTTAAAAATTTTCCAAAGGTTTAGCATCGAATGGGCCGCCTTTCAATATTTTTAGAATATTTTGGATAATTTTCTCAAAGTTCAAAAAGGGAAGTGAAAAACATAAGAAACAGAAAATATCAATCGAAGTTGATTTTTAATTATTTGGGTCGGTGGGGATCTGAGACGAAGTTGCAATACCCCTGCAGATTTAACAAATTAGTATCGAGAAGAAAGTGAGCGAGGAAAGAATTCTTCAAATGTCAGAAGTAGAGATACCAAAATCCATGTTTCCCTGCTGAGATAAGAACGAAGCAAATGGCTTGAATTGGACATTAAAAATCATATCCATAAATTTGAAATCCTCTAACATTAAACATGAATTTCCATTAATTCGGAAATGATTAAGCGAGTAAACAAATTGGGAAAACTGTTGAAAGTTTTTATGATGAGTTTGCTTTGATGTAAGAAAAAAGTTCTGATCAACAGAAAATTGAACCATGCCTTTTAAGTACAAATTCTTCTGGAACTGCCCATTTGACTTAAGTAGCTCCATATGTCCTGAAAAGTTCCTGAGTTATTTGTGATTTGTATGAACTACAACAAAGTCCTACCATGCATTCTCTGAACGAAGGTATACTCGATATTAGGATGTCAATATGTCATTAGGAGTAGTCCTCAATAAAAATCAAACACAATAAATATCATTAGTTGATATCTATTATATATCTCTATATATACGCGAAAAATAAAATAAAAAACCAAACACGTAGTCTTCATTGAATCAGATAAGTAGACATAGCTATTAATTGTCAAAGATTGGGGAGTTCCGTATTAACGACATGGATAATTACTAATTTCACTGTCCACCGTGGTTGTTTTTCAATCAAGTAACACAATTAACACACCCTTCTCCTCATGTAATCAAGATTCTTCTAGAGTTCTTTCTGCAGTCTGATCTAAATCCAAATGTTAAGGAATCAATATATTCTCATCTCTTCATCGTTTCTTACTTGTTCAAAGTGCAAGCAACATTTTGAGAAAATGTATTGAGGACCAAACTATTGCTTTAACCAATATGTTGGCCGTTGCTAACGCATCTGGACATTGCAAATTAAAGGAAATAAAACGAGGAAAAAACTTGATCATAAAATCGATATGGTTTTCAACAATTTCACTTCCAATCACCTGGCAATTTCAATTATCTGAAATTAATTCCTAACTACACATAGCATAGTATTCCTCAAATCTGCTCACCTCATCAATAATTAAAAAGCCAAAATCTTTAACTATAGGTTAAAAGCTTGGTTTGATCCAAAGCGGAGGAGAACAATGGTCATAAGCCATCGCCATAAAATACAACTCGGTCGTACAATCTTCGATGTGGTATATTATCATGTCCCTACCTCCTCCCTCTTCACTCAGCCAGGGCCCTGGAACATCAGCAAAATAAATACAATTCGGCTTAATATGATGCTTTTCATCGACCTCCAAGCAGAAGGAAGAATTGAATCCCAAGAAGAGGGACATGTTCTCCAAGCTCTTAACTTCTATGCATGTTCGATCATTCAAGTCAATCTCGAAAACCTGAAATCGAAAGGTTCGAGTAGGTTCACATTCTTCCCATCGTAACACCAACAATAGAGATCCCGTTGCTGATTGCACTAAATACGCTCCAATCAGAAGCAATGGATGTCCCGTTGTTAGTTGAACTAGATCCAAGTGCTCCCAATGTATAAGTCTTTGCGGCATCTTGAAAATTACTTGAGCTTGGAACGGAGTTGGTCCATTCACGTCGCACCTCAAGATGCTACCGTCACAATCAAGAGCAACAAAACACGCCTTATAAAATATAACATCCGCGATATTGTTCCTGGGGTTGGGGGAATTCACTTCCGTCCACTCCTTGTCGCCAGGTTTCCAAAGCCCTAGCCGTCCGCCCTTCTCGTAGATGACCATGACCGTGTAGTCTAGAGATGTAGTTGGGCTAACAGATACGACGAACTTAGTGCTGAATATATCATAGCGAGGCGAGACTTTGACGTCGAGAAACTTACTCAAATTAGGAAGCTTAATAACATAATTGTGACGCGACAAGGAATTCTTCAGCATGTGGAGTTTCCAGTCACCGCTGAGAGTCCCCTTCGCTTCCGGCATGAGCACTCTATGAACCTGCTTACACGAGAGGCAAAAACACTCGCGCCACAGCGTCTCCTGATGGTCCTCAAGCATCACCCACGGGACATTGCTCCTCTCTTCAAGAGGAGCGGATCGCCAAGAGCGGCACACCGCTCGGAACGCCCTCAAGTCATTGGGACAAAGATGTCGCGAGCATAGTTCTAGCAGCTCTTGTGGGAGACCTGCCCAGTTTCTCATCATCCTCGACTTTATCAAATCGATACGAAACAGAATGCTACAAGAGGCGATAGAGAATCAGTCGGCTTTCGTGATGGGAATTAGTAATGATCAAGAGCCAAGAATCTTAATCCTAGGGAGAATTATTAAAAAAGTCTTAAACCTATTGCATTGTGTCAGTTTAGTCATAAACTTTTTTTTTTGCCAATTTAGTCCTAAACCTTTTACAATTGTGTCAATTCAATCCATCCGGCCAAAATTGGTCGGTCGGATGCCGATGTGAACACCGGCCGTCCAATGAACGCTAACGTGACAATTTTAAATATTTTTTAATATTTTTTTGAATTTTTTAATTCTTTTTTTCTTTTTTTCCCCCTTTTCTTCTTCCTTTTGCCGGCCAGAGGCTAGGGCTGGCGAGGCTCACCTTCGCCAATGGCCAGCGCCGGTCGGCCAGAGGAAGAAGAAAAGGGGAAAAAAAAGAAAAAAATATTTAAAAATTCGAAAAAAAAAATATTAAAAATTGCCACGTCAGCGTTCGCCGGACGGCCGGTGTCCACGTTAGTGTCCGACCAGCCAATTTTGGCCAGATGAACTGAATTAGCACAATTGTAAAAGGTTTAGAACTAAATTAGCCCAAAAAAAAGTTTATCACTAAATTGGCACAATTGCAATAGGTTTAGGACTTTTTTGGTAATTCTCCCCTTAATCCCACTAGTAATTCAAATTCTAAGCGGAAAGGAAACAAAAAGAGCCAGCTTTTTGCTATGTTTATCAAATAAAAACTATCTCCCAAAACACAATTCATAAAATAAACAGTTGACAATCAAGGAATATTCCGTCGAACCAAAGAGGAAACAAAATAAAGCGATATTTGTCTGATTTTGTTGCGATAAAGTGGCTAAAATTTAAAAACTTCATCGAGTCTTCTTCTTCATTGACGAGACCAATAGAGCAGATGCAGAGGAGCATCTCAGAGAATCCATTCTCCAATCAATGTTTCTTCAGGGGGGAAAAAGGATCGAACTCATCATCGATGCCGCGGCGAAAGCAAATAGAATGGAATGATCCAGATTCAACCAAAAGCGGACCTCAATCGCATCGAGATTTTCGAAGCAGTGAGAGAGACACCCTTGCAAGAAGAGAGGGGGAAAGAGAGATAAGTAGAGACCTGAAGAGTGATGAACGCTGCCCATTGAGGTGGCGGGACCTTGGAAAGGCAGCGGCGCGTGCTGGGCGTGGACAAATCACTCAATGTCCCGTCGAATAATCACAGAAAATCAAAGCTAAAATCTCCAAACCACCAAACCCTAACGAGGGTCATTAAAGAGGACCATTAAAAATCTATTTATATTCAGAAAGCAAACAATGTTGACATGGCACTCATGTAGCTTATTTAAAATAAAAACGACATTGTTTTGACTTATAAATATTTTGATGGATCTTTATGGAGAATAAATGTGTCATATAAGTACAAATTTGAGGTTAAGGAGAAGTTCAAGTAAATTTATCACAATGAATAAATTTATCCATCTTGGAAGGGAGAGGTTGGGGGTTCAAATCTCCACCTTCTCGAGGGGGATTGGGGTGAGGACGATTTCATTTCAAGAGTGGGTTTCGACTCCCACGCCCTGCAAGGAGGCATGGCAAAAATCTGAGAGTGAGTGTTAGAGTAGGATTAGCGTAGGACTGACAATATATATATATATATAATTTGGGATTTTTTATGACTTTTTCCCTCTAAATTTATCGCAAAAAAGTGTTAACTAGTCTGCTCTGAGCGATCCAACAAGGCACAAAAAACAAGAAATCATCTTGAATCGAGCAGTGAGATTTGGTCCAAATCTCGACTAGAACTAGTATCGGTGCTCACCTTTAGAAAATAATTGCATAAGCCTATTTGTGAATGAGTCTGTAGATCATTGATGTATAGGAGAGTTTCCCATGGGTTTATCTCATATACAGGATGCAGACGAATTAGGGCACAAGCCGGTTTGATATTAAGTAATGATGGTTGAGTAAACTGAACCATTGTTAGTTGAGTGATAGCAAGATTTAAATTAAGAAAATTTCAAAGTTTTGAAATATCAAGTATAAGATTGATCTTCTAGATTTGAGTTGAACATACACATGCCCTAGTAATTGAATTATTTTAGCATAAAAAAACAGGCATAATACAAATTAAAAAAAATAGTCATTTTTAAATAAACATGCGCATCAGATCGATTTTAAACCACAAAGCACTTTTTTTTTTGGTAAGGTAAGAAATAATAGAATGACCAACTATACAAAAGATCAACGCCAAAAACTTGCACTCAAAGAGCAAAGAGTGAAAGGGAGCCGATGTAAAAGGCAACAGAGGCACAAAAGAAGGCAGACAACAAGTTGACCCAACACAAGCTACAAGGCCATAACAAGCCCGCGGAAAAAATAAGCACAGTACAAAACAGGTAGAGAATCAAACCGTAGGCTCAAAAATAGATGTATCAAATCCCCAACATATCTGAAGTCTTCTGTTCCTATACGAGTTGGGCACATTCTTGTAAGTCAAAGCTATGTCCTTGACAACCTTAATAAGATGGTTCTTTAACGCCGAAATAACCACAGCTTCACCACGGAAGATAACATCATTCATTTTCTTCCAAATATTATGGCACAAAGCCCCAAAAGAAAACCAAGCCAAGGAGTGGAAGAATTCCTTTCCTGAGAGGTACTTCATAAGCCAAAGAAGGTTGTCCATCTAGGACCTATTTCGCTACGGAATGTTACATCTTGTAGCCCAAAAACATGCAAGTGTCGCCGAAGTATGACATTCAAAGAACATATGATCTATAGAATCGGGCTTATCATTACAAAAAGCACAACATGTGTAGTCGATTCTACCATGAGACAGGAGGCAAGCTTGGGTAGGTAAACGATTTTTAGTAATAAGCCAAAGATGGAATTGATACCTAGGAGCAATAGCGTTGTTCCAAACAAAGGAGGCCCAAGGAACTCGGCTCCTCTTTCTCCTCAAAATTTGCCAAGCCGAAGCAACCGAAAAATCGCTGGAGGAATCACCTTTCCAAGAAAACCGATCCCGACTCGAGGAGAGAGTCAGAAGGGCTATACCCCAGCAATCCAAAAGGGATCTGAAACTTCGACCTAGCGGATGGAAGAGGTCGGCAACAATCGAATATTTCGGGAGACTAGAGGCATCAATAAGAGTGTGTGAATAAATCAGCCAGAGGACCGATTGGAAGCCAATGGTCGAACCATAAGCACACCAACAATCCATTACCAATTTTCCAAACAAAGGACAATCGAAATTCCTTCCTTAACTGCATGATCTTTTTCCACGCCCAAGAGCAAACAGAAGGAGTAGGTGAAACGCAAAAATTCTCCTTCTTTAAGAAATTCAAATGGATCCACCTGCACCAGAGAGATTCCTTATCCGTGAAAAGGATCCAAATATATTTAAGCATGTATTCTTTGAGTCTCCGAATATCAAGACCACCCTCATCCTTGGGGAGACAAACGTCCTCCCACACTACTTTAGCCCCTCCAGAGCCAAGGGAAGAACCCTTCCACAAAAACTGTCTCAATATCCTCTCAATACCATCCAAAACCGAGGCTGGTAAGGAAAAAACACTAGCCCAAAATGCCTGAATAACATGGAGGACTGATCTGATCAACTGAAGTCTGCCTGCAAAGGAGAGAAAGCGCTAGGTCCAAGATTGGACCCTGGTAGTAATACGATTGATTAAGGTAATACACTCCACCTTACCTAGTCTGGAAGAAATAATAGGTACCCCCAAATAACAAACCAGAAGTTTACCTTTCTGAAAACCAAACGCCCAAAGGATACGGTTTCTCAGAGAAGGCGAGCCACTTGAAAGAAACACTTCACTTTTATTCTTGTTCGGTAATAAACCACTCCAAGAGGAAAATATGTCCAGTCCTCTTTTAAGTAAAGCCACCGAGGCCCAGTTAGCCTGACATAAAAGGAATACATCATCGGCGAAGAAGAGGTGGGACAAGTTGACCCGTTTGCATCTTCAAAAATACTTAAAGTCCTTCATAGAAGTGCGATCATTAATAATACCCGAGAAAATTTCCATCACAAGGGTGAAAAGATAAGGAGACATAGGGTCTGCCTGCCTAAGGCCTTGTTGCCCTGGAAAGAACCCATGTAGCTCACCATTAATAGAAATGGAATACTTCGGAGTTCGAACACAAACCATAATAAGACAGACCATCCACTGAGGGAATCCAAACGCCAATAGGGTTAACTCTAGGAAATCTCAATCTACTGTATCGTATGCCTTTTGGAAATCCACTTTGATTGCACACTTCGGTATATAAGAATCCAAATGGAAACCAGCAAAGAGTTCATGAACCATCAGTATGTTATCCCTAATTCTTCGACCTTTCACAAAAGCGTTTTGAGAAGGACTTATCAAGTCACTCAATACATTAGCTATGCGATTGGCCAGAATTTTGGTAATAACTTTGTAGATGGTATTACAGCACACAATAGGTCTAAAATCCGTCACTGAAGAAACATTCGAAACTTTAGGCACCAATGCAAGGATAGTATTGTTTACCTCTCTAAGAAGCTACCCAAAGGAAAAGAAATCTCGCACCGCCTCTAACACCGAAGGCCCAACAATATTCCAATTGGTTCTGAAAAATTCAATTGTAAAACCATCCGGGCCCGGGGCTTTACCACGTGCAAGAGAAAATAAGGTGTTACGGATTTCTTCATTAGAAACAGGACAAGCAAGGTAAGCCACCTAAAAGGTTTAGTGAATAAACTCTTTTAAAACCTACATAGAAGGCGTAGCAAGGGTAGTTTGCGGAGTGAGGAGCTCCGAGAAGTAAGAAACAAAAACTTGTGGTGCCTAATTTGGGTCTAAATTGAGGAGACCCGAAGAATTTCTAACCGAAAGTATCCGGTTTACCAATTGCCTCTTGCTAACCGAGCGGTGAAAGAATTTGGTATTGCGATCGCCTTCCTTCAACCATCAAATTCTCAATTTCTATCTATAAAAAGACTCATCTTCTCTACGCAAGTCCACAAACAAGCGACGCTGAATTTTTTCAATGTCTGCGAGAGCAATATTATCCGGATTCTGTTGAAGTTCCACTTGAGTGCGATATAAAATATCCCTTGCTTCGGCTATTCTAGTAGAAATATTAGAGTAAGCATCCTTGTTAAGTTGTTTCAGCCGGCCTTTCAAGGCCTTCAACTTGGTCACAAGTTTGAACATGGGTACTCCACGAACAGGGCAATCCCAAACTTGTTGAACAATAGAGTGAAAATTCGGATGTTCCAACCAGAAATCAAAGTATTTAAAAGGTTTACGCGTATTAACAGGGTTAAGAACTCTAACCACCATGGGAGAGTGATCTGAAATACCCGGGTTAAGAACTCTAGCCTTACGACGGCTAGCAGCCGCTTTAGGCTTCACCGAAGGAGGTGGGTCAGGGTGAAGCAGCAGAAGTTGCTCTTGAACGGATTCAGATCCTACACTCTTCAAGGGAGCCTTCAGAGAACGGGATCCGACATAAAGGAGGTCTTCATCATCCGAAACAACTTGAATGCTGGAACTACAAATATCATCAGAGCACTCATGGGATTTTGAGGCAGTAGAAGCGCCCATCTTTAACAGGTTTCTAGCAGGTTCCCGGTTTGACAGACTATCCGACTCTTCAGAGTCTTTTAATTTTAGGGATTGCCCCTCTTCAGTCGACAGGGCTAGGCCAAAATAAGCATCATCTTTGGCCACGTTCTTCTTCTTTTTTCCCTTTACTTGCTTCCATCCCTGATCAACATCTGGGAAAGGCTCAACATTAGCAGGTACAGAATCTAACAAAGCCAATTCACGCTCACCACCAGACCTGGAGCAATCATCACCACCCTTCTCTATTTGTGGAACATTGGACTCAGGAATCGCATCCAACAGCAAACCAATAGAAGTCGCCCCAGCCAATGGAGCAGCCGGGAAAATGTCAAACCTTTATGAATTCTGCTTCTGCAAATTCAGGGTGCCAGTTGGAGCAAGAGGAACATGGGTCGTGTCATTACCCTGAGAAGAATGGGAGCCATCCGCCACATGCTGTGGGATAACTCCTGCAGCATTAGGTCTCGCATCCAGAGGAGGAGCAATAGCATTTCGAGCAACTGTAGGGCTACACTTATGTCCAAAGATACCACAGCCGAAGCAGGGAGAGAATCTCCATTCGAATTCCAATCCAACTTCACACGATTTTCCGTTATGCACCACTTGGATGGAGTCACAGATAGGTTGGTCAGCTATAATTTCCACGCACACCTGAGCAAACGATAGCTTGTCCATTTGCTCTGTTCTCTTGTCTACATACAATGGCTTGCCCACAGCACTTGCGACTTTCCCAATCGCTTGGGCAGACCAAAAGGTTAGAGGAAGATTCCTCAACCTCACCCACACCAGAACAGATAAGTGGGCATCCTTCCTCAGTTCTAGCGCTGGTCTCCATTGCTGAAGAACCAGAGGGACTTTAACAACTGTGATAGGTCCCCCTTCAAGCAACTTCCTAAGAAACTCACTATCCGGAATGTGTATGAAGAAGAACCCTTGTCCATTAGCCATAACTTTCGAAATATGCGGACCCCAAGCCTTCTTGAGAGCCATTTCTGTGACTTTGAAAGGAAGACATTTGCCCATAAAGTAGCCCATGAGACATTCATAAAGCATAGGATTAGCAGCTTCTACATCCAAGTCATTCAATTCAACCATAGGTTTGTTATTGATAACAGTTGGAGGGGAAACTCCAAGTCATACCCCTTCGTCATTACTCTCGCTACAACCGCCCAAGTGATGTGAATCGCTACGGAAAGATCATTCTACGAAGACCCCGATGGTGCGAATTGCAAACCTCGACCTCCAATCAAACCTGTGATTGGCAACCTCGGTATGAACGTGACTTGTTGACGAACGTGTGTCAACCAATCAACATTATAGACGCCACGAGCGAAAGAATTCGCTATCTCGCTTGGTAAGTCGAATCAACCGTCACAAGGGAACCTTGATTAGGTCAAGTCCTCAAAAGAACAGTAGAAGAGAATCTCTCAACTTTTTCCTCAAAAATAAAATATATTTGTCCCCAAAGAAATTCAGTCAGTCTTATATATAGGCATTCTAGCCGTCACACAAACCCTAAAACCAACCCTAGAAATATAATGCGTCATATTCTATAATATTCCTAAACAAGATTATATATATATATATATATATATATATATATATATATATATATTTGACTTGGTCAAATATTTGGTGTCCATACAATCAAATTGCGCCAAGATTTCCAAGATTCTTTAAGATTTGATCCAAGGTCATCTCCACGCTGAAGATCATGAACCATGATGCCAACAGCTTGCC
This sequence comes from Eucalyptus pauciflora, assembly GCA_007663325.1. Lineage (NCBI taxonomy): Eukaryota > Viridiplantae > Streptophyta > Magnoliopsida > Myrtales > Myrtaceae > Eucalyptus > Eucalyptus pauciflora. The sequence continues at coordinate 1,972,606 of VMYD01000122.1, forward strand.
TAAATTGCTTGGCCCGCGCTCGAGTGATCGAACCAGTAGGAATAGACAATGGGTCCTTAACACCTCCTCCTCGATATGGCTTGATATCCACATCATTCCCTCCCCCATGCAAATGATTTGCCCTCAAATCATCACTAGCATCGAAAAGAGTCAAGTCAGAAACATTAAATGTGGCACTAACATCATACTTACCTGGAAGATCAAGCTTGTAGGCATTATTGTTAACTCTTTACAAAACCATGAATGGTCCATCCCCTCGCGGTAATAACTTAGAATGTTGCTGCTCAGGAAATCTCTCTTTACGCATATGAACCCAAACCCAATCGCCGAGTTCAAACACCACTTCCTTGCGACCTTTGTTGGCTTGCCTTGCATATTGCTCAGTCTTGCACTCAATATTTGCACGCGTCTTCTCATGCAACGCCTTGACAAATTCAGCTTTCTTTGCTCCATCTAAATCCACACGCTCATCAACAGGTAAATGGGTTAAATCTAAAGGAGTTAACGGATTAAAACCATAGACAACCTCAAATGGTGTAAATTTAGTAGCAGAATGCACGCTCCTATTATATGCAAACTCAACATGTGGCAGACAATCTTCCCAAGATTTTATATTCTTTTTAATAATAGCACGCAACAATACCCCTAAAGTTCTATTAACTACCTCGGCTTGACCATCGGTTTGTGGATGACAAGTAGTAGAAAATAATAAACTTGTTCCTAGTTTTTTCCACAATGTTTTCCAAAAGTAGCTAAGAAATTAGAATCTTGATCTGAAACAATCGATTTAGGTATGCCATGCAAACGTACAACCTCCCTAAAGAACAAATCAGCAACATGAGATGCATAATCAGTTTTATGACAAGATATAAAATGAGCCATATTTGAAAACTGATCAACAACCACATAAATAAAATCTCTACCATACTTAGACCTAGGCAATCCTAACACAAAATCCATAGAAATATCAGTCCAAGGATGTGTTGGAATAGGTAATGGTGTATACAAGCCATGCAATTTAGTTGTAGACTTCGATTGCTTACAAGCAATGCATCTCTCACAAACACGTGTGACATCTCTCTTCATATGTGGCCAATAAAAATGTTCATGCAGCACTTCATAAGTCTTATTAATGCCAAAATGCCCCATTAAACCACCACTATGCGCTCCTCGCACCAACAATTCATGCAAAGAACACCTAGGCAAACATAACTTGTTTTCAAGGAAAAGATAACATTCACGCCTATAGAATTTATCAAATGCAGCGTGTTCACATGCTTCATACACTCTCCCAAAGTCATCATCATCAGCATATAAGCCCTTGATATGCTCAAAACCTAGACACGTTGCTTCTAAAATAGTTAGAATCGCGTACCTTCGAGAAAGTGTATCGGCTACCAAATTCTCCTTACATTTCTTGTACTTGATCACATATGGAAAAGTCTCGATGAACTCCATCCATTTGGCATGTCTTTTATTCAACTTTTGCTGCCCTTTCAAGTACTTCAAGGTCTCATGATCGGTGTGGATCACAAATTCCTTTGGCCATAAATAATGTTCCCAAGTCTCCAAAGCTCGCACTAAAGCATGCATCTCCTTATCATAGGTAGGATAATTCAATGTTGCTCCACTCAATTTTTCGCTGAAATAAGCTATGAGACGCCCTCCTTGCATCAACATGGCTCCAATTCTTGTACCAGAAGCATCGCACTCTATCTCAAAGCACTGAAATTCGGCAAAGATAACAAAGGAGCATTAGTTAACTTATCTTTTAGCAGATTAAATACTTTCTCTTACTCTTCTCCCCACGTGAAACCCACGTGCTTCTTGATAACCTCAGTTAAAGGTGCGGCAATGGTGCTAAAATTTCTCACAAATCGCCGATAAAAACCCGCCAATCCATGAAAGCTATGCACCTCTCCTACGGTCTTAGGCGTTGGCCATTCATGAATTACTTTGACCTTTTCTTAATCAACCTGTATACCATAAGCACTAACAACAAATTCTAGAAATACTAATTTGTTGGTAACAAAAGAGCACTTCTTTAGATTAGCGTATAATTGTTCGGCCCTTAAAACCTACAAGACAGCTCGCACATGCTCAATATGGTCATCAGGGCTTTGACTATATATCAAGATATCATCAAAATAGACAACCACAAATCGACCAATAAAAGCACGCAAAACATGATTCATAAGTCGCATAAACGTGCTCGGTGCATTAGTTAATCCAAATGGCATGACTAACCTTTCATATAATCCATACTTGGTCTTAAATGCAGTTTTCCATTCATCACCTTCTTTCATCCTAATTTGATGATAGCCACTTTTCAAATCGATCTTAGTGAAAATGCAAGAACCATGGCAATATGATCGAAAGGTACATCATGATGGATATACTAATTGTTATTCATTGGTGATGAATCAAAAGACTTATACTTTGGTACCAATGACACCTAGTGAGGTGTATCAAGATCAGTTAAAGTTACAACGAGAAGCCGAGAGAGAGAGAGAGAAAAGGTGAGAAATTCGAGGGCTTGCGTGGTGTGTCTGAGACGCAAGGAAAAGGAGAGGCCGAGAGGAGAATTGTGGTAAAAATCGAAGGAAAAGAAGAGAGGAAAGAAAATAGGCAAAAGAATTTTTATGCAAAATCGAGTGATGTGAGGAAAGCTTTAGTTCTAGACCGACCAATGCTTGTACTTTTGTACAATGAAGTTTTGTTTTCTACTAACGATCTTGACCCAAGTTTGCCTAGTCCTATTGCATCTTTATTGCAAGATTTTGAAGACGTCTTTCCTGATGAACATCCTGGAGGGATACCACCGATTCGAGACATAGAACATCAAATTGACTTGATTCCTGGTGCGCCATTACCTAATCGACCCGCTTATCGAAGTAATCCTGAGGAGACAAAGGAACTTCAGCGGCAAGTTAGCGAACTATTGGAACGGGGGTATGTGAGAGAGACTTTTAGCCCGTGCGCCGTCCCTGTTTTGTTGGTGCCAAAGAAGGATGGAACTTGGCGAATGTGTGTCGATTGCCGAGCAATCAATAATATTATGGTAAAGTATCGACATCCTATTCCTAGGTTAGATGACATGTTGGATGAGTTGCATGGTTCTTCCAAGTAAGACATGGCCCGCTTGCATAGGTATAACATCACACTCTACCTCATCCTTGTATCTCCCTATCTCAAATGGGATTCGAACTTGCTTAGACACTTTCACCTCTCCACTATCATTTAACCATTGAAGTCTATAAGGCCTAGGGTGCTTTGTTGTCTTCAAACCCAACTTATCCACCATAATACAACTTGCCACATTTGCACAACTACTTCCATCAATTATCATACTACAAATCTTACCATTCACCACACATCTTGTATGAAACAAGTTATCTCTTTGTTGATGATGCTCCTCTACTTTTACTTGCACACTCAGAGAATGCCTAACCACCAATAAGTCTCCTTTTATAGCCACTTCTCCATCACTACAATTCTCCAACGGTGGCATCTCATCATCCTTTTCTTCCCTCTCACTTTCGGACTCAACATCACCATGTCCAGTCATGATCATCACCTTCTATTAGGGCATTGATTCGCCATATGACCCCTGCCCAAACACTTAAAATATTTAATCTCACGAGTTCTAGTGTTAGGGTTTTCGGTTTTACCTGAAGTCGGATTCATTCCAACTTTACCATCCCTCTCCTTCTCCTTTGAGGTTTCGGTTTTGGTGTTGTTTCCTCTCCAATTCGGCTTCTCATCTCTCTTCCAATTGGATCTCCAATTGTGATTTGAACCTCCTCCACTCTTGTGATTTCGATCCAACTTCAATTGCCGCTCAAATTTGATGGCTTTGTCCACTAATTCCTCCAATTCAATATAGTGTTGTAGTTCCACCACCCTTGCTATGTCTCGGCTCAAACCACTCAAAAATCTTGATAATGTGGCCTCACGATCCTCCACCACATTAGCACGGATCATGGCAATCTCCATCTCCCTGTGATACTCTTCCACGCTCTTATTGCCTTGTGTGAGATTTTGTAACTTTTGAAACAAATCTCGATGGTAATGACTTGGTAAAAAATGTCTCCTCATCGCCGCATTCATCTCATACCACGTCTCTATCGGTCTTTCACCATTGCGCCTTCTACTAGTCACAAGTTGATCCCACCAAATTATAGCATAATTAATAAATTCAACGGCTGCAATTTTTACCTTTTTGAGCTCGGAGTATCGTTGGCAATCAAATACCATCTCCATGCGTTTCTCCCACTCTAGATACACATCGGGATCATTCTTTCCTTGGAAAGAAGGAATCTTCATCTTGATATTACCAAGTTCATTATCTTCTCGGTGTCTAAACCCTCGGGCTCCATTCCACCTTCCAAATCGAGCATCTTGATCATCCTCCATGTCAGCCTCATCATCATCATAATGCCGCTGCCTTCTAGGTTGTGTTCTAGAGGCATCTCGCTGATGCTGCAGCTTTTCTCGGGATATCTCTCGGTCACCATCAACCCTCATGCCATTCCCCATCATTCGGCCACTAAGCTCCTCCACTACGACCCTCAATTGCCGGATGCTTTCCACGAGCGCTTCATCCCTTCGTATGGAGTCAACCTCCCTTTGATTCACGATTTCTTCGTGCAACATATTTTAGACATGCAAATAAACATTAGTCACAAAAATCCTCACCAATCGCTCTCTCACGTGTTTCTCTCAAGGTGTTTGTCACTCCCCTCGTGTTTAACTCAAGTCTAGGCTTTTTTTTTTTTACCCTCAATTAAACTCACACACTCTTGCCTTTTTCCTCTCGTATTCTCTTTTCACAAGCTCTTTATTGGACTCAAAACCTGTCTCTCAATCCCCTCATGACAATCAATCAAACTAATCAAACAAGATTAGATCACTACTGATTTTGTTTCAGTAAGTAACAATTTCAAACCAACAAGTACAACTTTCGAAATTCCAATTGAAACGCAAATCACTACTGATTTTTTTTCAATTTGGTCCACTAACAAACAAGTCGCCTTCTTGTTTTTTTTTTGTTCGGCTATTTTTTTTTTGCCGAATCTATTTTTTTTTTCTCTTGCGCACTTTTTTTTTGTGCGTTTTCTTTCTCTTCTTTTTTCTTTTTACGAACTTTCTCTTTTTTTTTTCTTTTTTTTTTTGACAAACTCAGATACAATTTAAGATGCTATAAAAAAAATTAAAACTAACAGCAAACAACTTCGTATGGAAGCACAAAAGCAATCGGATCCCTAAATTGGCTAGAACCGAAACCCTAGCTCAATAAATCTCAATGAATATAAACAGAAAATTAAAGATAAATAGACCTTGTAGAAGCAAGCTCTGATACCAACTAATGTGAATCGCTGCGGAAAAATCGTTTTACGAAGACTCGGATGGTGCGAATTGCAAACCTCGACCTCCAATCAAACCTGTGATTGGCAACCTCGGTATGAACGTGACCTGTTAACGAACGCGTGTCAACCAACCAACATTATAGATGCCACGAGCGAAAGAATTCGCTATCTCGCTTGATAAGTCGAATCAACCGTCACAAGGGAACCTTGGGTGCGTTTGGGAAGACTTTTGGGGAAAGTCTTTAGGAAAATGCAAAGACCTTTGAGTTAAAGGTGTTTTTCAAAATGCAAACTGTGTTTGGTAAATTGTAGTTTGAAAGCCCTTTGTGAAGTACTTTTGAGCAAAATGGTGTTTGGGGGACAAAGGCCTTTTATGATAAAAAAAAAATTTATCAAAAGAAAAATTAAAAAAATTTGACTAGGTGTGGGTCATAAATACAGACATTATGTACTTAAAATTTTAGTTAAATTCACATCAAAATAGTTCATAACTTATAACCTAAAATAAAATCCAAGTTTAGACTCTCTTTTAATGAAATTCCAGTAAAAATCAAAGTTTTCTTTTGGTCATTTTCCCAAGTGCCGCACGATGCGCAGCTCCTTCTTCTGCCCACCAGACTCGACCTAGACCTTCGCCGGCGATCCCCAACCTCACCGCCCCCATGCCGCCGCCGCCGCCGGCCTCCGAGCTCCTGTGGCACGCGGCCGCCGCCGCCTGCGTCAAGCTCCTCCTGGTCCCCTCCTACCGGAGCACCGACTTCGAGGTCCACCGCCACTGGCTCGCCCTGACCCACTCCCTCCCCGTCGCCCGCTGGTACTCCGACGAGACCAGCCCTTGGACCCTCGACTACCCTCCCTTCTTCGCCTTCCTCGAGCTCCTCCTCTCCTTCCCCGCCCGCGCCGTCGACCTCGTCATCGTCCACCTCCACCGCGGCCTCGGCTACGGCGCCGCCTCGACCTTCGGCGGTCGCGCGACCCCGATCGGCCGTCGCCGAGGCTACGCAACCCTCGCCTGAGGTCGGGGAACCTCGGCGAGGGCCGCGCCTGGGTCGTGCGACCTCGGCGAGGGTCGCGCAACCCCAATCGGCCGTCGCTGACTCAGATCTGAGCCGTGAGGACCCAGATCTGGGCCGCCGCGACTCGCCGAGGCGGCCCCTCGCCATGGTTGTTGAGTAACCGCGACTTGCGGAGGTCGCCCGACTCTCCGACGACGATCGCCTAGGTTGTCGCAATCACGCCGGCGTCCCTCTAGCCGTCACCGGCCCCTCGCAGTCAGGAAGAACCGGTGGGGAAGATGAACAGTGTACTCACAAGGGCAAAAGACGGCAAAACAAAAAGTTCGTAAGGACAATTTTGGAGAAAAAAAAATTGAACAGTACCCGCGTGGGCATGCCGAAAAAGCCGAAATCCCAAGGCAGGTCCTCACCTGCCTTGGGCTTTCAGCCTTCACAAGGCTGGCATTTGGGGAATGGGGGGTTCAAAGTTTTTTGCCAAACACTCCTTATTTGGCCCAAGGGGCTTTGGACTCCCAAGGGGCTTTGGGAAGTGGTTCCCAAACGCACCCCTTGATTAGGTCAAGTCCTCAAAAGAACAGTAGAAGAGAATCTCTCAACTTTTTCCTCAAAAATAAAATATATCTGTCCCCAAAGAAATTCAGTTAGTCTTATATATAGGCCTTCTAACCGCCACACAAACCCTAAAACCAACCCTAGAAATATAATGCGTCATATTCTAGAATATTCCTAAAAAATAATATATATATATATATATATATATATATATATATATATATATATATATATTTGACTTGGTCAAATATTTGGTGTCCATATAATCAAATTGCGCCAAGATTTCAAGATTCTTCAAGATTTGATCCAAGGTCATCTCCACGCTGAAGATCACGAACCATGATGCCAACAACTTCCCTAAATTGTTTGGCCCGCGCTCGAGTGATCGAACCAGTAGGAATAGACAATGGGTCCTTAGCACCTCCTCCTCGATATGGCTCGATGTCCACATCACCAAGTGCGGTTATTCGGATTTTTGGATTCACCCCTAGGCTGAGGCTGTTTAGATTGCGATCTACCCCTGCTTCTAGCACGCTGACCAGCAGGAAAACGAGGGGGTTGTAACAGTTCAGATTTATGCTTCGACCCAACAGGAGCCTGATCCTTACGACCAAGGTCCTCATTCAAAGATTCGTCTAAGGTAGAAAAGCCATGAGTAGGAGGAGAAGGGTTGTGAGAACTAGGCCCTTCCCCTCTGTTATGGGCCCGAATCACTGAAGACTCCATTAGAACAGCAAAAGGCGCAACAGCAATAGCAGACCGAACGAAACCCTAACGACATTCGGCCATCGAAGCCCAAAAGAGAAAACGTACCAGGCTTTGAGTAGAGGGGTTTTGAAGAGAGTCACCAGGCACCCCTTTAGCCCCAAAGAACGGCCCCAACCACCGGTCAAACCACCAGAAAACAGTAGCGCACCACAAAGTACTTTTGACATTTAGATTCTCAAGAATTCTTTTTGATCTAGCAAATAAAATTTCATGAAAGTCAATAGAAAAATAATGGCACTTAATGACGACAACTAGATTAAATGTTTGGGTTGCTAAGAAACCCACATGTTGTTCTTGGGTTTGGAAAAAAATCCTATTTCTCAGAAGCAAGGTCCGCAATGCCTTCTTTCGTCAACACATCAATAGTGCTATTCTCTGAGCTGATCACTCACGAGATAACTGGTCTATCTGAGGAAGCAATTGAGGAATCTAAGTGCAATTGGATTTGAGAATTCGACCATGAACCAACTATTCGACCATGTTGATCTGCAAGGGTCATTACGACACTGTCAGAATCGATCAGAGATCAGAGATAAGTCGATTCGACTGAGATATGTGATCAAAGTGTGGGTGATTCCAGCTGATTGCAAAATTATCATAGATCGGCACTAAATTGATTTCTGTCGTTTTGGGTACCTTGTGTCTGTAATTGAAATCTCGAGATTTTCACGACAACCGAGAGTCGTTAATGTGTTGAAGATGTACTTTGTGACTCGAGATAAATCTATCACGGGTCAATTGCACCAAAAATTCCTAAAAGTTACCTAGTAGACTAGGTCACGCTAAAAGCGCGCCAGATTAAAAATAACCGTGAATTTGAACCCGATTTCAGAAATTGAAAGTTCTGTGATGTCACGAGCTATTTTAGGAACATCGACTCATCCTCCAAAAAAATTTCAGAGATTATGAGATTTTTTCGAAAAACCGTTTCGGATGCCGCGAAAAATTAGCAAAAATTCATATGGGCTAAATCGATGGAAATTGGGACTTCTAAACTGAGCCTGTGAGTGTCGGGGATTTACAGAAAATTATTTGGGATTTTTCTACAGTGAAATCGGACCTCGATTTGGATAATCAGAGAGGAAATTGAAGCCAAATTAATGAAATTCGGAATTTTGGAAGGAACCCTAATTTTGGCTTCAATTTGGATTTAATTGTGACTTTATCTTGTTGGAAAGAATTAGGAGGGGACAAGGTGATAAGCATGGAGACATTAGATATTTTGTTTGAGCATTTGGGGGACCAATTCATGATTAAGATTGAATTATTGTTGGACTTTTTATCTTTCTCTCTTCTAGCTTGTTGGACAAGCTCGACCACCTCCCTCTTTCTTGTTCAATCTCGGTCTCAGCGAAAGAAGCACTTTGCTTCTGTTTTTCGTTCATTTTCTTTCGACCGTCTTCAGCATCTTCAACGTCCACCGAAGATCCCAAGCTACCCATCATTTTTCTTTCGTTGTGCCCCATCATCCGCATCATCCCCATCTCCACCATCACCCTCACGTTCACCCATCTTTCCCTCCTTCTCCACCATCATCATCATCCGTAGCCCATCCTTCCATTTGGCCACTCGTTCAACAACACATCAAGTCAAAGTTGACTCGCATCGTCCCTTCTCTCTCCGCGTGGCTTCACTGTGTCAGCTCGCCCATCTTCATGAAGCCGAGCTTCGTTGCCACGTCCAAGCATTTCCGTCTTCGGTCAAAGCTCCCCCAACATGATTCGATTGTTGACCCGCCAGCAACTGCTTGAAGACTCCACCTGCCGTGTCTCCTCACCGCTAGCTCGAAGTCTCCAGCAAATTCCATCGCCCACAGTCAATTGAAGACACAAGCAAGCTGCCCGTGTGTTGACTCCAGCAAATTCCAAAAAATACTTTATTGACCCAAGCTGTCGCGACCTCTTTTTTTCCGGTGCCCGATCGGGGTGGGCGCCTAAGGAGGCTAATGGCTCGGCTGGATTAATTAAGCCTGGACTCTCCCAAGTCCACCAATTCACGACTTTAATGGTCAAAGTTTTTAACCTGTAAGTTAATTTTTAAAACGGAGTCGCCACTAATCAATTTGAGGTAGGTTGATTAGAAACCCATGCGAAGTATTGGGAGAAATACTCGCTCCTGCGCAACCAGAGAAATTAGGATCAGGGACTTGATTACACTAGTTAATCACTAATGCCCTTTCGGTACCTAACCTTGTTTAAACCCTGAGGTTTTTGGATGTTTTAGGGATTTTCCATGCATTATTTGGAAAAATAAATTTCTAAGCTATTGACCTGCATAAAAAAACCTAAGTCAGTAAAGAATTTAAAAAAGGCAAAAAATGCCTAAGTCTTCAAAGTCCCCAGCGGAGTCGCCAAGCTGTCGCGACCTCTTTTTTTCCGGCGCCCGATCGGGGCGGGCACCTAAGGAGACTAATGGCTCGGCTGGATTAATTAAGCCCAGACTCTCCCAAGTCCACCAATTCACGACTTTAATGGTCAAAGTTTTTAACCTGTAAGTTAATTTTTAAAACGGAGTCACCACTAATCAATTTGGGGTGGGTTGATTAGAAACCCATGCGAAATATTGGGAGAAATATTCGCTCCTGCGCAACCAGAGAAATTAGGATCGGGGACTTGATTACACTAGTTAATCACTAATGCCCTTTCGGTACCTAACATTGTTTAAACCCTGAGGTTTTTTGAATGTTTTAGGGATTTTCCATGCATTTTTGGGAAAAACATATTTTTTGGGGTCATTTTTCCAATTTTTTGGACATAAAAGGGATTTTTTGATTTTTGATATTTTTTTGGAAAAATACAAGTTTTTTGGCTTTTTTCTGAATTTTTGGCATTTTTGGAGAATATGGAATATTTTTTATTTTTGATTTTTGATTTTTGATTTTTTTGGAAAATAAAATATTTTTTAAATATTTTTTTGGAAAATAAAGTTTTTTTTTTCGAAAATAAAATATTTTTTATATTTTCTGTTTTCTTTTTTGGAATTAAAATATTTTTAAATATTTTTCGAAAATAAAATATTTTTGGATTTTTTTTTAAGCCGATCGCATTTTTTCAACATTTTTCTTTTTTTCTCTTTTTTTTTTAAAAAAAAAAACGGCGCCGTTTGGGGGAGGGGGGAACCGGTCAAACCCTACCCGGTTCCCCGACCCGGGTCCGACCCAACGACCCGGGTCCCCTTTTTTTTTTTCGCCCGGGTCGGCGACCCGGAAAGAATCGGGAACCCTAGGGTTCCCGATTCGCGGTGCTGAGGAGGAAAGGGGGGCGGATCGACCCGGCGATGGCGGCGGCGACAGCAACAACGGAAGGAGGGGGTGGCGACGGCGGCGGCTACCTGGCGGGGTGGTGGCTGTGAGCGGCGGCGACGGCGGTGCGGTGGCGGCAACGCGATCTCTCCCTCCCTCTTTCTCTCTCTCTCTGCGAGCCCGCGGATCCGGGTTTCGCTCGCCACCGGTCTCCCCCGAAGTGTCTCGGAGGGAGATCGGCGAGCTTGCGACCCGACTCGCCTTGCCCTTGCTCTGCTCTGAGTTCCTCGAAGTCTCTCAGGGGGGCTCGGAGCTTCGCTGGCGGCTGCTCGTGCTTTGACGGAGGTGGGGACGGGGGGTTTTTATAGGCGAGGGGGTGGCCGGTCGACGGAGCTTCGACCGTCGGTCCCCCTCGCGCGCCGAGCGGCTCCGGGCGGCCAGACCGGCGTCCCATCCGACGCCAGCTGCTCCCTGCGAACGTCCCGTCGCCGCCTGCGATCTTCCTCCGGCGTCGCGCCCTCGCGCCTGCATTGCAGAGGCGCGAGGGAGAAGAAGATGACGCGGGTGGGCCGGGCTGAAACAGAGATGGGCCGAGGGCCCACAAGGAGGCTACTTCCCCTGCTTTTTTTGCTTCTGTTTTGCTTTGTTTTCTTTTTGCTTTTGTTGTTTATTTTTTTGTCTTTATTATTTATTATCCAAAAAAAAAAGGAAAAAAAGATAATTAATAAAAGACCTAATTTAAGGAGACGAAATTTAGGCGTCAACACCGAAGCAACTCCTCTGTCGCTTGTTTGCCCCCACGCTTGCCTTCTCCACCAGCTCGAAGACGCCAGCGGCTAGCTTCTTCAGCGCATGGACGTTGTTGCTTCCTCTCCACGCTCGATCGGCCCGACAATTGAAGTCGGCCCAAGCCCAGCTCAGTCCATGCATCTTCATTTCCAAGCCCACGCAAGTCAGCAACTTGCAGCAGCCTAATCTCCAGCAGATTTTGAAGCCCAAGCTTAGGCCCAAGTTCAGTTAGTTCTAGCCCATTTGTAGTTCAGTCATTTTGGGCCCGAGAAGAAGGCCCAAGCCCGCGACCAGTAGCCTGCAGAAGCCCAAGACCTAAACTCAGCCTTGCTGAGTTGTGTTGGGCCGGTTTTAGGTTCAGTTCGAGAGTTCGCCGACACCGCTGAAAATTAAGATTTCGGCCACCATCGAGTTGTCGTCGCGGTGAATCGGTTTTCGCGATACACCGGTGAGTTTATTCTCTAAACTCTTCTTAGTAGGCTTTGATGCTAAGGGGTGTTTAGATTTATTTAATTAGGAATTAGGTGGTTAGTTAGATTAAATTAATGATTTAATTATTTAATTAAGCATGTTAGGTGGTTAGTATGGTTTAGCTAAGGCCTAATTAAATTGTATTATTTATCTAGAAGGGTTCGGGAATTTTTCCGAGTCCGTATTGGTATTTAATTTAATAATTTTGGCCTAGATTAGTATTTTTAGAAATTAAATTGAATTAATTAATTAATTTTCGAAATTAATTATTTTTCCAGAAATTAGGCCGGGACGGCCGGTGACCGGAATTTCATGCTGATTGCAATGGTGTGGTTAATTTTTTGTAATTGAGTGTTAAATTATGTAAATTGAGTGATGATTGGATTTTTGGTATTTAATTCCAAAAATTGTAAATTTTCAATATTTACTCAGAAAATCCCGGGTGTCGGATTTTAACACCGAAAATGGTTTTATATACTATATAAAATAGTGGGATTTTAAAAGGAAGAATGTCAATTTTTCTGGGTCGAGTTGATCGTGTACCCACACACGACTATTTTCATGCGGATTTCTAATACGAAGAAAAATGCCAGATTCACCATTTTAATTGAAGCATTTGAGTGCAATGCACGGTGCCCTGGGCCATATTTGAGTGATCGTGTGATGACAAAGAGAAATCGTCCCGGGCTGTTGAGCTGGACGTTATCCCTATTTGGGATACCCCTTGATAAAGGGAAGCCGGTCGTAGTAGATTCTGGATCCTATGCTCCTTCGGGAAAGCCGTCGACGAAGTGACGTGCCGTGCTCAATGGGGTGAGACGAAGCCTGGCAATGCCAGAAAACCGCCGAACTGAGAGTATGACGTGCTATATGCCGAGATCAAAACTAGGAACGTATGATACATTGAGTATTGTGTTCCAATTAATTGAGCTTGAGTGATGCTCTGATTTGTGATATGAATTGTACTGACTTGCAGCGTGGAACTGAGACGAGGTAAGTCTCCTTGATTGTGTGATTGCGTGCTTAGAATGCTTCTTAGCGTCTTTCCCTCCTAGCCGAAGTTTAGAGCTTAGACTTGTCGAGACATTGTCTCACTGGTTATTGTATAACCACTTTTAAGGTCATCGAGTGGAGGACCTGGAGCAGAGAGGAGGTGATTTGAAGCATAGGTCAGATAGGACCGCTTCTTTTTGGAGAATAGTCTTTTGTAGTCTTTTGACATAGACTCTTGTACTTGACTCAGCATATGTTTATAAAGGCACGTTTGTTTGTGAAATTATTGTTCTATTTTTCTATCCCGAGATGGTTACTGTTAGAGGATTCTTTTTCGCTTCCGCATGTGCAATAAAGTAAAAAGGGTCGGCGACTAGTCCTGGGAAGTCGCAAAATTTTATCGACCAGAGAGGGATGGGTATGCGCTCGGGGTTCGGGGCGTGACAGCCTCTCTACCTCCTTATGGTTTGACAACTGGCACAATAAGGGGCCCCTTGAATTTATTTTTTTCGAACTCGTTCATATATAGTACAAGGCTTTCTAGGCAGGCAACAATGGCTGATCTCTTCTCTCATATTGGGCAACCTCTCAAGTTGGTGCTTGAGTCTTGGGATCATCCCCTCTCGAGTCTCTCTTAGAATTCGGATTGTTTTGGCTAGAGGGAGAATTCGTCAAGACACTTCACTATTGCGATGGCTTGGGAGACCTTCGATGGAAGAGGACTTAGGTCTTTTGGCATACGTTCGTTTAGAACAATGAAATTACACCACGGTATCAAGTAAACATTTGGCTTGTAGCTAAACGCAGACTACCCACCCAGACACTTTTATTGTCGCATAGTAGAATAGATAGTGGTGCTTGTGCTTTCTGCAACAATGTACCAGACTCTATTGACCATCTGTTTTTTGAGTGTTATGTCACAGTCAAGGTTGCCTTCTTTTGGGCGACCAAATGCAATCTGCCTTGGCGTAACAGGGCGTGGGAGGATAATTTCCGTTGGGCCATCACCATGCTTATGGAAAATGAGTTTTATAAGTGCATAGCCCACTTCTCCTTTGAAGCGCTGTGTCATATTATTTGGAATAACAAGAACAGTATTCTCTTCCGAGAACAAGCTCTTTCTGTCTCGGCTATGAAGAATCATTTCTTTAAAGTTGTCAGAGATAAGACGATCACTGTTAGGAATGTTGAAAATAACATCAAGAATAGAATGTTGCAGCGGAGATGAGGCATTGACCCGATCATCTTTTCTGGGGAGCATTAATTCCCCCCCTTTCAACTAGTGCGGCTTGATTAAGGCAGTTGGTACAGTTGGTGTAGGTGCAGCCGGTGCAACAATTATCACTGAATCCGGAAGATGGTTCATTCCCTACCTGAAAGCGTTTTGTTTCTGTTTGCCGATCGTTCATGCCGTGCTTTCCTTTCTTAATTGGTAGTGGGTTGCCACGTTTGTGGCTTTTCCGGCATCCCTCCACTCATTATGATCCGTTGTTTTGAGTGTGAGTTCCGATGCCGTGTTCTTTTTCTTTTTGTTCACTCGATCCTTTTCAATATATTATTACCTTTCACCCAAAAAAAAAAAAACTAGATTAAATGTTTAATAATGGAACAATAGTTGTTTAGGGCATGTTTGGTAATCAGCCAAACAGTAACTATTTATATTCTTGTATTTTCTAGTACAAAAAAAAAAATAGAAATCTATTTAGTAAAGTTTTTGTTCTCATAAACAAATTTATTCTCGAAAATAGTTTGGAACATAATTAACAAGTAAAAAAAAAGTTACTTCTTTATTATCGGGAACAATTCTACTATCAAACTCAAAACATTTTCTTTTCTTTTTCTCTTTTTGTTTTCTCTTCCTCTAACCCGTCGCCTGACCTTGCCGAGGCTCAACCTTGCCGTGGCTAGGCTTGGCTTGGCTTGGCTTGGATAGCCCAAATCTAGCAAGACTCGACCTCACTCGACCCTAGGCGAGGTCGACCCTTGGCGAGGCTTCCTCGAGGCCAGTGAGAAAACAGAAAAACATAATAAAATTATTAAAAAATAAAAGAAACTCTAAATCACAAAAAATTTAGGGGTCATACTAGATGCATTCTTAGTCCAATAATAGAAATTTTATACAACTACCAAACGCCTTTGAATGCTTAAAAATTCGTCAAAAAAATAGAATCAGAAAAAATCATTTCTAAGTATAAATTATTTTCAATAATAGAATAATTATCAAGAGTATCCGGAAACTAGACACAATGGAATTGCGCATGCAACGCCGCACACCCTCTTTCAATTACGGAGGCGCGCGCACCCTCTTTCAATTAGGGAGAAGTGCCAAAAAAGTCCTAAACTTTTTGCCTTTGTGCCAAATTAGTTTTAAACCTTTTTTTAGTGCCGATTCAGTCCTAAACCTTTTTATGTGGTGCCGATTCAGTCATTTCCGGCCAATTTTGGCCGGATTTTGCTGACTGGACGCCGGCCAGCTGACGTGGCCTAATCGGCGCTGATGTTGACAACTTTTAATAATATTTTAATATTTTATTTTATTTTATTTATTTATTTTGTCTTTTTCCTCCGGCCAGTCACCGAGGTCCGGCGACCGACCTTCGGCTCTGGCCGGTCGTCGGACCTCGGTAACCGGCCGGAGGAAAAAGACAAAAAAAGATAATAAAAAAATATTAAAATATTATTAAAAGTTGTCCACGTCAGCGCCGATCAGGCCACGTCAGCCGGCCGGCGTCCAGTCAGCAAAATTCGGCCAAAATTGGCCGAAAATGACTGAATTGGCACAACATAAAAATGTTTAGGACTGAATCGGC
Source organism: Eucalyptus pauciflora (assembly GCA_007663325.1). Lineage (NCBI taxonomy): Eukaryota > Viridiplantae > Streptophyta > Magnoliopsida > Myrtales > Myrtaceae > Eucalyptus > Eucalyptus pauciflora. The sequence goes on from VMYD01000122.1 coordinate 1,988,615, forward strand.
ACCACATAAAAAGGTTTAGGACTGAATCGGCACCAAAAAAAGGTTTAGGACTAATTTGGCATAAAGACAAAAGGTTTAGGACTTTTTTGGCACTTCTCTCCTTTCAATTACCATGCGAAAATCTTTCGGTCCGCTCTCGGTCGCTTTTTTGGCTCCGGCCCTTGGCTTTTTCGCTCTCTTATTTTTGGTGTTCTTTTATGGGTTTGAGGAAGGGCGATGGGAGGAAACCTGAGCAAGTGGGTCAGTGGAGAAGGAAGCGACGGGGAAAAAAAGGTTGGTTTGATATGATGCGTGAGAGTGCAGGATTCGTCGAAGAGACGGAGACGGAGACGGAGACGGGGGAGGGTTAATATGGTCACGACAGCGAGCGATGTCTGACCTTGCGGACATGGAAGTGCGTGCGTCGTACATGCAGAGAGAGAAAGAGCACAAAAGATCAAACGTAAGACCGCAAATCTTTCACGCGATGTGACCCCATGTCCCTACGAAATCACTTGATTAGCAAGGCCGAGATCTCTAAATATCCTACTTGCAATGAATTTGCGAAATGCCACTTTATCTTTGATTCCTGTTTCATTTGCAATAGAATGGAAGAATTCGAGAACAATTAAGATATTTCGTTGTAATGATATAACGTTTATGTTATAGTGTCTCAATAAAGTCACTTGATTAGTAAGATCGGATTCGCCTAAAGCATCTTTTTTATAATGAATTTGCGAAACACAAATTTATTTTTGACTTCCAATTCATTTGAATGCGGTTACGATGGAAAAACTTGGAAACGGTCAAAATAAGGTATAGCCTCTATGTCATAATGTCCCAATAAACTCACTTGATTAGCAAAGTTCAATTCTTCTAAAGCGTCTTTCTAAAAAATGAATTTGGTGAAATAGAAATCTATCTTTGAATTCTGATTCATTTGAAAGTTCCTCATGCACAATGTGGTTAGGATTAACAAATTCGAGAAAGGTTGGAAATAAGATTAAGATGGATGAATGTCCTTCATTGGTCATGCCATATCTATGAACTTCTGTGCCAAAACCTATGGAAAATCATGTGACTGGGTCCGCTTTTTATCAAGAAAGTTAGCACTTTTGATTATTCTATCGGCCCACGAAAAGCCCATTGGCCATCCCCACAAAATGGGCCTTTCCTTCATGCAAAGATGATATTGGGCTTGGATCATAGACATCGGTAAAGGCCCAAAACATGCAAGTGAAGGCCCATTCGCAAAGTACCAACTTCCAAACCTACCCTGCCCCACTATTCCGGGTACTTAATTGACATGGTACCTAATCCACTTTCGGTTACGTGCACCGAACACATAAAAGATTCTAAGAAAAAAATTATTTTCTGGGCCATGACTAGGCTAATAATGCAGTGCTGACCACTTAAAACTAGCGTGGCCCAATGCTAATGAGATGTTTTATATTTTTCACGAGATAAAAGCATAAAAAATCGAGAATAACATAATCCATAAAATCAGCCAGGTTCCCAAATTATGCCCTACCGCGAGCCCTTCTAAGACATTCCTCGTATATTTCCATCTCATATTAAATAAGAGCTATAGTCAAAGTCCGCCTTCGATATAAAACCATTCTTATGCATTTATTATTAGACGAGCAGCACGCGTGCTTAGAGTTGAATTACTTCACACGTCAATCATCCAACGGTGAAGGTGCACCTTATTTTTCACATCGGCAAGGCAAATTAGGAGGGTAAATACATGTTTATGAAGCCCCTCATCACTCGGGTCTTCCTTTCTTTTTTCAAGTTGAGGATTTCTTCGCAACCGTGTGACGGTGTGGGGAGGCCATATCTAATGCCCCCCCTGCACATGCAGGCACATGTCAAGTCATGGAGGGACCCCTGCTGTGTACTAGAATGGCCTCGTTCTCAGAAGGTCCTTCGCTGGAGGTCTCCTGTCAGTGACACCTTCCCTCCACCATATGCAGGAACTGCACATGGCTGCTGTACATCGACCCATCATGACGCCACGGCCCCGTCCGGCCAGCGCCATGGATAAGCGGAATCCTCGGACATGTGCTGCAGTCCACACGAACTGGGTACGCGCTGGGCGCCATTCCAGTTGAAAATGAAAAACCATTCCAGCTTCGGGGGCAGCGCTGGCGTGACGGGGACTCTCGTTGGATTTTCTTGCCCCCTCCCTGGGTCCCCACCACCGCCCCATCCCCGGGTTTGAACGGCCACCCTTTCTTGACTTTGATCGAACGCGGTCAGGAGGATGAGGTGAGAGAGAGGAAAGCGAAAGATAAAGAAGTTAGGAAAAAAAAGGTGTCTTGCTTTTTCTCAAGACCTCCGGGAACATGACGAGAAGCTGCACCTGTCTGTATTAATATTCACAGTAGGGAGACGGTGCACGGGTCCACGGTCCGTAAACGGATTTTATGATTACTCGCTAATATTTTCTGTCGCTTTCGTATAAGATGTCACGATGCGGACCGAGTTTATTCAGGGTTTTGCAGGCGGACGGTCGGGATTTTTTTCTGCCTTCGATCTGACGGTGGCTGGGGCTTTGGATCGGCTTCATGATCTTACTTAGAAACAACCTAATCCTGAAGGCTTTCCGCTTCTCACCGTGTGGTGCACGGATGCAGGTATGCCAGAGAGGGGGGGGAGTGTGAATGAGAAAGAGAGTTGAAATTTTGTCCACCGGCATTTCCTTATTTTAAGGGTTCTCTGCATTTGTTCTTGCTTGGAAGCTCTGCATCTCTTTCTATATACTCATCCTCCCCAGGAGAGACATCTCTCTCTCTCTCTCTCTCCCTTTCTCCCTCTAGCTGTGAGAAACACCAAGAAGATAGTGGGTATTCTTGTCTGAGGAAGGTCAAGTGGAGAAGCAATTCCAAAGCATGAAGGACCAGGACAGAGATCGTTTTGGTGGGAGTCCATTGATGAAGTCAGGCGAGACAACTCCAGAGAGACCCTTCTCTCTCTCTGAACATCTCAGCACAACTCAGAGCCCTTCTTCTTCGGATGGCTCTCCCAGTCCTTCCTTCGACGCCAGTACGCTCTCTCTCTCTCTCTCTCTCTCTCTCTCTCTCTCTCTCTCTGGGGACCTGTGCATATCCATGTGTTCCAGATCTTGGTGAACTAGTCTCAAATTTTGGCAGAAATGGTACAGAATTAGTTCATAGGGAAAGTGGAGAAAGAAAGGTCAAATGCGTAGGTTCTGAGACTGTTTTGTGTGTTCATGTCAGATTGGTTGTGCTTAGCTAGCTTGCCTTATTCATGCTCCTTTCAGCGGTTCCTGTTGTGTGTGTGCTTGTCTTGATAGATTGTCTGAACCCAGCAGGTCACTTTGGTGACCGGTTTTTGATACCCAACAGGAAAGATTCATTTCTGTTGTTTTGGGACTCATGTGACAAATTTTCTCCAGGTGTAGATGAAGAGGACTCCAAGAAGGGAACCAGCAGGCAGTTGGGGAGAAAACACAGCAGCTTCGCATACAGAGTAATAGATCATGGTAAGTATTCATCTTGAAACTGTGGCTTTCCCTACAAGTTTCATATCATAAGATAAGGAAAATATAATTAACGGGACAGACGGAGCTAATCATAATGGAAAAAGGAAACATGTGGATTGTGAAGGCCACTCCATGTGTCGTCCTCTCTTGGCATTTGATTGTCTTGGTCTTGTTGTAATGAGTCTAGGTAGTTGCAAAAGAAGGCATTGAGGTGATTTGTGAATGAGAAATTTCAAATCTTGAAGAGTTCATGTGGAAAAATTTGCAGTGAAGCTCGGGGCTAAGCTGTCCGAAACCGTGAAGGGGAAGCTGAGTTTGGGAGCCAAAGTGATTCAAGAAGGCGGAAGGGAGAACATTTTCAAGCATATTTTCGGCATGAGTGAGAAGGAGAAGTTCTTGAAGGCCTCACAGTGCTATTTATCCACATCGTCTGGTCCAATAGGAGGACTTCTCTTCATCTCCACTGAGAAAGTTGCCTTCTGCAGTGACAGATCCATCGATTTCCCTTCCCCAACTGGAGAAATAGTCAAAGCACCTTACAAGGTGAGCTTTTTTCACGTCATTATGTGACGGATTTGTTCATTGCAAGAGTGTTCAGGGAACCAAGAGTTTTGCTAAATAAATTTTCGTACGACTCAACAGGTTTCAATACCAACAAGGAAAATAAAATCAGCGAATGAGAGCGAGAATGTGGACAAGCCGGCGCAGAAGTATGTGCAGATTGTAACCGAAGATGATTACGAGTTTTGGTTCATGGGGTTCCTGAGATACGAGAAAGCCATCAAGAATCTCGAGAAAGCCCTTTCTGCGGCCAAAGAAGCGAAAATCTCCTTGTGAAGTTAGTATATTGTCTTCTGTTTTTTCGGTGCCCAAAACCTTGTGAAGTTAGTTGAAGTAGAGAAAACTCTTTGTAGGTAGTGACGTGTGTGTTTATTGGCTGGCAAAGCAGAGGCATATGCTCTGCAGCTGGTTTGCATTTTCAAATGACCAGAAAGGAGTCCGTGCTTGTAGCTCTTCATGTGCAATTATCACTTGCAACTACTCTAGGTGGTGTCTCTTTCTGCTTGTAAAGCTAATCATAATATCGACTAAAACCTCTTCACATGAAAGACCCCAACTACCTCCCAATCCACAATAGAATCAGTGACAGACAGATTATTCGCCGACAACAATGAGAACCAAGATATCTAAACAACCACTTTCAGCTTCTTCACCTGGTAAATGGAAGAGAGTTCAAAATTTGTCCTGAAATTGTTTCGATGTCAAAGCCTATGATGGACCATTCAAGGCCAATGGCATTTTCATACAAACAGAATAAGTGGAACAACTTATATAAATGATGATTCTACGGCAAGCGGGCAGAAGTTTTAAATAAAGCAGGAGAGATGCAAGCATCGTTGATCAAGAAGCTTTTGCAAAATGATTGTCCAAGTAATCAATCATCATCAGTAAAGCTAAATGATGGTTGAGTACTTGAAGCTTTGGGACCATCTATGCTCTCGATGTCATACTACCGGCAAAAAAACAAAATCTGAAAATGCAACGAGCCCAACAGAGGCAGTTATTGTATAGACAAAACTTTTGCAAGGATGAGCGGACATTAGTCCCAACCGAGAGGTTCGAGTTTTATGACCGATAAATTACTCAAAAGTACATCAAAATAACATCGTTTGATCTGCAAGTGATAGAGAGGAAGTATACATCAAAGAATAAATGGACAAACCAGAAGTTGTTGTATAGTTAGCCCTGTGTGATAATATCTCACGCCAGAAGCATGCATGCGGAAACGACTCAAGCTGAAACACAACTACCTAAGGCTGAAGCTAGGAAACATGCAGTTCCCAGATACATGCAGAAATTTATTTAGCTGAAGAAGTGCCTTACAGAATAATAGCGGACCTGAGAAGTAATAAAGCAAAATGAGGAAAGAATAAAACCAAAACTCGCACAAATTCAATTCCAAGAATGGGGCACCTTCGCAAGCATGTCACTTTCCATACACACATCACAAGGAGTTTTGATCACTAGACATGTACAAAGATTCAGCTCCAGCCAAAACTAAGGATATAAAGTAATGGAACATTTCCCTTTCTTGGCCTCCTGCATCCCTGTGGGATAAGAAATCTACACTTGATTCCAGGGCCAACTCCAACTTAACCCATCCTTTTGCCAGGAAGCCACAGCACATCCTCTTCACCCTCTCCTTGCCTTTGCCCATGCTTCCGTGCTCTGAGTTTGGATGGTTAACCGAACCTTTTTTGGGCATGTCCTCTGCATCATATGCACTATGCTAGATACACTGAGGGCCATCTTCCACTGAAAACACTGTGTGTCATCACATTCAGAGTCTTCACAAAATCTCTTTCTAAATTTCTTTACTAACATCCATCGGTCTGTCTGTATCTTGTGGACACTTGCAGTATAGTTTTACAAGAAGATTACTACAATTTTCAGATCCTGCACAAATTGGGAGTGTAACGCACTATTTAATATATGCTCTAGTAGAAGCTTCCATTTCCTCATCTGTTCTGTCAAATTAATTTGATCATCGTCCTCTTGATCTGGATGGCTATTGTATTGTAACTCTGCGTGATTCAAATCATTGATAAGCTCCCCAGTGATACGTTGCTCCTCAACTGACTTTAGGGGTAAGCATTGAAGCCACAAGTGATCTAATCCCACTGAACTGAAACTCTGATAAGAGGCGAACCATATTATTTTTCCATTGACGAAGATTTTCACTTCACAAGATATATCTTGTGTGGTTTACCCAATAACGCCAGAGAGAAGGAGTGCTATGGCTTTATCGCACAAATGGGAAGGCACCGGGAAAGATATTGAACTACCCCCTCGCTGATGGCTGAACAAATCTGGAACCTTGCTTCCAGGGACTATCACCCTTGGTTCAGAATTCCCATGTAGTCGAAGTTATGTGGTAATGAGAAGGCGCATTTGAAGAGTTATACATATTCAGAACCAGAGAGATGAATCTGAGTTGGTAATTTATCTTCTACACCATTCCCAGGATTCTCAGCCAAAAGATCAGAGTAACTTGCATGGACTCGCCTTATACTTGGGGGAAGCTCCTGGATTTTTTTTCAAGTTCCTTGCAGTTAACTAACTTCGGTACTTTCAAGTTAATGAATTATTTTATGCATGCATGGGGGCAAATAAAATAATCTCCAGAAAGTTTTTCAAGATTGACAATGTGGAAAAGCAGTCTGGGGTCTCAGGGAAGCTCATTTCTGAGAGGATTTCATCTTGGAGATCAATTAATTTTAGAGAAGGCCACACAAAAAAGAAAAATTGATTTCTGAACCAAATAGGAGAGTTCCCTTTGGGGTTGCAAGGTGCAACCTTGTTTGATCTCCAATACATTCTGAAGAGGAATAACGGGATGAAGGTTGTTGTTTTATCCGCTTGTGCTCTGTTAACTCAACGAGTTTTGTACATCGGCTTGCACAAGAGTATAAAGATTTCACAACTTATAAAGGCTGTTGGGAAGACGTAAGATATTTGCAGGAACCTAAAGCTAAAGCCTGGAAACAGACAAGATTTTCTATTGAAGATGGGCAATTCCTTAACCGCATTCTCGGAAAATTCAAGCCTCTGGAGAAGCTCCATCTTTCCAACAATATAAGGAACCTTTTCAAGCTTTGAGCAGCCTTCAAGAAGAAGTTTGGAGAGATCTTAGCTTTAATCTGCTTGGGAATTTCCTAAGGCTAGAACAGCACCTCAGCCGCAAAGAACCAAAGTCATTAAGATACCAAGAGCGCGTTTGGTAACGATTTTATTCCCGAGAACAGATTCTGATTAGAAATAATTCTTTTTTATTCTGTTCCTAGAAACAATTTTAAAGCATTTTAAGCTGTTTGGTAATTGTCTAAAATTTCTGATTCTGGAATAGAAAAACTTTTGGTACCATGCTCATTAATTCTGTGCCAAATCAATTTCTTTTAATTTTTAAATATTTTTTTCCTTTTTTCCTTTTTTTTTTTCCTTTTTTTCATTTCTCTCTCCTGTTCTTCTTCTTCAAGTGGCCGGTTGCTGGATGAGGGCCAACGACCTCACCAGAGTGTCACCGGCCCTCGTCGGCCGAGCCTCGCCAACAGCTGGGTGGGGCTCGCCCAACCCCGCCGAGGATCGGCCTCGCCAGCAACTAGGTGGGGCTCGCCCAACCCCGCCGAGGCTCGGCCTTGCCAGATAGCGAGGCTCGCCCAGCCTCGTCGGTGGCTGGGCTTGCCTCTGGCGAGCTCGTCAAACCGGTTGCCGGTGAATGGCGGCGGATAGCGGTGGGTGGCGGCAGGCGGCGGCGGGCGGCGGACGGCAGCAAACGGCAAGTGCGGGATGGCAATAGATGAAGAAGAAGAGAAAAGGGAAGGAGAAGAGAAATACGATTTTGATTCTTAGATTTTTTTTTTTTTGGTGCTGGAGGAACCGCCTTGGCCGGTAGCCTAGCGTAAACTCCCAGGTGCCTTAAGCGGGAGAAACCACCACCCTCGGTAGCACACTTAAATCACCAAGTAATGTCGTTGGAATTCGAACTCGCTCCTTTTCGTGAGAGGGATTGAGCGCAAGCCAACTGCGCCACCACGGCCGGTGGTTTGATTCTTAGATTTGTTCTTAGAACAAGAATCAACTTTTTTTTTTATTCTTGATTCTGTTCCAAATCTACTTCCAGGAACAAAAAAATAAAAATTTATTCCCGAGAATAAAAATTTTATCAAACGCGATTTTGTTCCTAAACTGCTCCCGGGAACAAAAAATCAGAATCAGACACTGTTTGGATAGTTACTAAACAAGTCCCAAGTAAATCATGAACTTCGACTTAACTTGTACATTATTAAAAAGTCAAAATTTTCAGGCAAAGGCATTGATGAGAGATCAGGAATCTCCACTAGGGATTTGCAGTAACCGAAATCCATGGATATTCAGCAAAGCTGCTGAATGAAATAACTTACATAATGCTGAGGGAGGAGAGATATTACAGAATGAATTAGTGTCCCTTGAATTTGATTATAAGTAAATTCTTCTTGAGGATTAACTTGAAAATAAAATTAAAATTAGAAAGAAACTTAAAGAATTATAAACGGACCATGTAAACGGATTGACAAGGAAAAACAAAGTAGCATCCGATAATAATGTCGATCGGATCTTATATCGAAGACTCGAGGAACATATGACAATTCGATTTTACTTGAATTCAATAATAGGTATCACTTGCAATTATCACTTGCAACTACTCTAGGTGGTGTCTCTTTCTGCTTGTAAAGCTAATCATAATATCGACTAAACCTCTTCACACGAAAGACCCCAACTACCTCCCAATCCACAATAGAATCAGTGACAGACAGATTATTCGCCGACAACAATGAGAACCAAGATATCTGAACAACCACTTTCAGCTTCTTTACCTGATAAATGGAAGAGAGTTCAAAATTTGTCCTGAAATTGTTTCGATGTCAAAGCCTGTTGACGGACCATTCAAGGCCAATGGCATTTTCATACAAAAAGAATAAGTGGAACAACTTATATAAATGATTATTCTACGGCAAGCAGGCAGAAGTTTTAAATAAAGCAGGAGAGATGCAAGCCTCGTTGATCAAGAAGCTTTTGCAAAATGATTGTCCAAGTAATCAATCATCATCAGTAAGCTAAATGATGGTTGAGTACTTGAAGCTTTGGGACCATCTATGCTCTCAATGTCATACTACCGGCAAAAAAACAAAATCTGAAAATGCAACGAGCCCAACAGAGGCAGTTATTGTATAGACAAAACTTTTGCAAGGATGAGCGGACATTAGTCCCAACCGAGAGGTTCGAGTTTTATGACCGATAAATTACTCAAAAGTACATCAAAATAACATCGTTTGATCTGCAAGTGATAGAGAGGAAGTATACATCAAAGAATAAATGGACAAACCAGAAGTTGTTGTATAGTTAGTCCTGTGTGATCATATCTCACGCCAGAAGCATGCAGGCGTAAACGACTCAAGCTGAAACACAACTACCTAAGGCTGAAGCTAGGAAACATGCAGAAATTTATTTAGCTGAAAAAGTGCCTTACAAAATAATAGCGGACCTGAGAAGTAATAAAGCAAAATGAGGAAAGAATAAAACCAAAACTCGCACAAATTCAATTCCAAGAATGGGGCACCTTCGCAAGCATGTCACTTTCCATACACATATCACAAGGAGTTTTGATCACTAGACATGTACAAAGATTCAGCTCCAGCCAAAACTAAGGATATAAAGTAATGGAACATTTCCCTTTCTTGGCCTCCTGCATCCCTGTGGGATAAGAAATCTACACTTGATTCCAAGGCCAACTCCAAGTTGACCCCATCCTTTTGCCAGTAAGCCACAGCACATCCTCTTCACCCTCTCCTTGCCTTTGCCCACCCTTCCGTGCTCTGAGTTTGGATGGTTAACCGAACCTTTTTTGGGCATGTCCTCTGCATCATTTGCACTATGCTAGATACACTGCGGGCCATCTTCCACTGAAAACACTGTGTGTCATCACATTCAGAGTCTTCACAAAATCTCTTTCTAAATTTCTTTACTAAGATCCATCGTTTTGTCTGTATCTTGTGGACACTTGCAGTATAGTTTTACAAGAAGATTACTACAATTTTCAGATCCTGCACAAATTGGGAGTGCGACACACTTTAATATATGCTCTAGTAGAAGCTTCCATTTCCTCATCTGTTTTGTCAAATTAATTTGATCATCGTCCCCTTGATCTGGATGGACTTTGTATTGTAACTCTGCGTGATTCAAATCATTGATAAGCTCCCCAGTGATACGTTGCCCTACGTTGCCCCTCAACTGACTTTAGGGGTAAGCATTGAAGCCACAAGTGATCTAATCCCACTGAACTGAAACTCTGATAAGAGGCGAACCATATTATTTTTCCATTGACGAAGATTTTCACTTCACAAGATATATCTTGTGTGGTTTACCCAATAAGAAGGAGTGCTATGGCTTTATCGCACGAATGGGAAGGCACCGGGAAAGATATTGAACCACCCCCTCGCTGATGGCTGAACAAATCTGGAACCTTGCTTCCAGGGACTATCACCCTTGTTTCAGAATTCCCTGTTGGGTTTCATGAATCACGTATAGGTAAAATTTAACAAAAGTACGCAGCGGAAACAAAGATGATATATATTTTACATGATTCTCCGAAGGCGTTATTCGTGTGTTTTAATCAAAAATCTAAATACAAAAAGGGAGTTAAACGAATTACCTCTCAAAGCGTGCTTTATACGAATTGGTTCGGATGTTCTACAGTTCGAGCATCACAAATGTCGGACCTCTAGTTCAGACACATCAACAACGAACGTCGAATAGAAGAGAGAACTTTCGGATATTCACCACTATGATCGTGCTAGCAATCTCGTGGAGACAATCCGCCGTATCCTTGATGTATTATAGTCACAGCTCGAACGAGAGAGAATCCCTATTTTTCTCGCGTCTCAAAAACACAAGAACACACACTTTGCTCTATATTTTCAGCAACGAGCTCTCATCTCTCCTTGTTGCGGTATTTTAAATAAAAATAAAACCGATTAGCAACGGTTGCTAATCGATGGACGATCGGCAACCGTTGCTGATTGTCCGCTGATGCACGAACGATCGTGCATGAGCAAACCACTCATGCACGATCTTGTGCATGATGGTCAGCATTTAGAATGCATTAACATATATTCACTTCGGGCATGTATGTGCATCATATGCAAATAGGCTCGTGACTATAATACAAATTAAATTAAATCTCATTTAATTTAATTTTAAATCGATTCAATCGATTGCAATAATTGTAAACACATTTGCAATTATATTTCTCTCTTATTCCATGTTATCCTAATTGTTTATGGTGTGTGACATTCCTAAGTTCATCATTAAACTGATAGTAAGACTTGTACTAGCACATTAGTACTCCCAAAAGAATTAATTGTCTCAATTAATCTTTTAGGTTCTACAAGCCATGATTGACATCTAGCAATATGTCATGGCTACCCAGATAATGTGAATATTTTAAGAACATAATGAACCTGTCAGCTTTGGCTACAGTGTAATTTAATCCCTCTGTCTTACTATGTCCCAATCAAACAAAGACCATGGAATATTTGTCAAGTCATTAATTCGATCATATGCACAAATCTAATTGACATGCATTTTATTCAAGACATAAACAATTTATTCTCGGTTACAACCCTGGCCGAGGATTTCAATGCAGTGTCATAATTAGATCGCATATGATATCATTATTATACATTGCATTTAACAAGGAGACATATTCCATATTGCGCACACGTGCAACTTCGTATATGAACAAACTACGATCATCAGGTATAAAGACGGATCAACGACCTAGCATTACGTGCACCTGTGAACCATAGTTGTTCGACACACAAGTTAACACTGTGCCTCAAGTCTAAGGATTATTTACACAAGATCAAAGCATGAACAATTAGACATTGACCACACTAAAAGCTTCCATGTCGCTAATCATTTCATATGCGTTACATTTAGTGAACTTGTCTAATACAAACACTCATGTTCTTAACCACCAGCTCAGGTGGCTCCGCTGGATAGGCTTTACAACGTCCTCCTCGGGGAGGTCGGGAATTCGAAACCCCTGCAACGCAAGTTGCAGGGAGGCTGGCGGATCATTAAGTGATTTAAACGTGGCGTCGAGGTGGTGGTTTCCCTGCTAACGTCACCAGGGGGTTTACGGCGCACTGTCGGTGCAAGCCGGTTCCTCCTGCCACCAAAAAAAAAACACTCATGTTCTTAACTCAGGCATCACAATGCCCAATGACTTATGACTCATCATTCCCTTAAGTATCCAATACTTAATGGTGAAGTTATGAATACACTGGTCTCAACATGATTATTAATATCCACTCAATAATCCATCGACCGGGAACAATTTAAAAATTCAGTCGAACTATGAACCCGTCACATATATTCTTGACGTCTCAAGAATAAGTCTAGTTGCAACTGATCTTATGGAATAATTCATAAATATAAAATAATTGAACAAATGAATGAATACGTCATTGCCATTAATTAAATAATAATAACGAAAGTACAATTGAAATCCCTAATATGTAACTATTACATAGTAGCTTTAGGGCATACATCCAACATTCCCATGTAATCGAAGTTACGTGGAAATGAAAAGGCGAATTTGAAGAGTCATTCATATTCAGAACCAGAGAGAGATGAACCTGAGTTGGTAATTTATCTTCTACACCATTCCCAGGATTCTCAGCCGAAAGATCAGAGTAACTTGCATGGACTCGCCTTATACTTGGGGGAAGCTCCTGGATTCTTTTTCAAGTTCCCTGCGGTTAACTAACTTCAGTACTTTCAAGTTAATGAATTATTTTATGCATGCATGGGGGCAAATAAAATAATCTCCAGAAAGTTTTTCAAGATTGACAATGTGGAAAAGCAGTCTGGGGTCTCAGGGAAGCTCATTTCTGAGAGGATTTCATATTGGAGATCAATTAATTTTAGATAAGGCCACACAAAAAAGAAAAATTGATTTCTGAACCAAATGGCAGAGTTCCCTTTGGGGTTGCAAGGTGCAAACTTGTTTGATCTCCAATACATTCTGAAGAGGAATAACAGGATGAAGGTCGTTGTTTTATCCGCTTGTGCTCTGGAAACTCAACGAGTTTTGGACATCGGCTTGCACAAGAGTATCAAGATTTCACAACTTATAAGGCTGTTGGGAAGACGTGAGATATTTGCAGGAACCTAAAGCTAAAGCCTGGAAACAGACAAGATTTTCTATTGAAGATGGGAAATTCCTTAACCGCATTCTCAGACAATATAAGGAACCTTTTCAAGCTTTGAGCAGCCTTCAAGAAGAAGTTTGGAGAGATCTTAGCTTTAATCTGCTTGGGAATTTCCTAAGGCTGGAACAGCATCTCAGCCGCAAAGAACCAAAGTCATTGAGATACCAAGGGCGCGTTTGGTAACGATTTTGTTTTCGGGAATAGATTCTGATCAGAAATGATATTTTTTATTCTGTTCCTAGGAATAATTTCTAAGCATTTTAAGCCGTTTGGTAACTGTCCAAAATTTCTGATTTTGGAATAGAATTGCGTTTGGTATCGTGCTCATTGATTCTATTCCAAATCAATTTCTTTTAATTTTTAAATATTTTTTCTTTTTTCCTTTTTTTTTTCTTTCTCTCTCCTGTTCTTCTTCTTCAAGTGGCTGGTTGCTGGACGAGGGCCGGCGACCTCATTGGAGCGTCGCTGGCCCTCGTCGGCAGAGCCTCGCCAGCAGCAAGGCGAGGCTCGCCCAACCCTGCCGAGGCTCGGCCTTGCCAGATAGTGACTGGGCTTGCCTCCGGTGAGCTCGTTGGACCGGTTGTTGGCGACTGGTGGCGGACAACGGTGGGTGGCGGCGAGCGGCAGCAGACGGCGATGGGTGGCAGACGGCGGCGGGCGGTGGACGGCGGCGGATGGCAACCGCGGGATGGCGGTAAATGAAGAAGAAGAAGAGAAAAGGGAAGAAGAAGAAGAAGAAGAGAAATATGATTTTGATTCTTAGATTTGTTCCTGGAACAAGAATCAACTTTTTTTTATTCTTGATTCTGTTCCAAATTTACTTATGGAAACAAAAAAAATAGAAATTTGTTCCTGGGAATAAAAATTTTACCAAATGCAATTATGTTCCCAAATTGATCTTGGGAACAAAAAATCAAAATCAGTCACTGTTTGAATGGTTACAAAACAGGCCCCAAGTGAATCATGAACTTCAACTTAACTTGTGCATGATTAAAAAGTCAAAATTTTCAGGCAAAGGCATTGATGAGAGATCAGGAATCTCCACTAAGGATTTGCAGTAACCGAAATCCATGGATATTCAGCAAAGCTGCTGAATGAAATAACTTACATAATGCTGAGGGAGGAGATATTACAGAATGAATTAGTGTCCCTTGAATTTGATTATAAGTAAATTCTTCTTGAGGATTAACTTGAAAATAAAATCAAAATTAGAAAGAAACTTAAAGAATTATAAACGGACCATGTAAACGGATTGACAAGGAAAAACAAAGTAGCATCCGATAATAATGTCGGTCGGATCTTATATCGAAGACTCGAGGAACATATGACAATTCGATTTTACTTGAATTCAATAATAGGTATCTTTCGGAGGATTGAGTGAGATAAATTTAAGGTGAAAAAGAAACTTTATTCTAATAAATGAATATGCAGATGAATTGAAGAGAAAAATAAAACACATAGTCTCATTTTTTTATGAGAAAAAGATGGCTCAAGAAATTAAATGAACAAAGTGAAAAAATTTCAATTAAATTAAATGATAATAATGTATCTGGAATATGTTTGAGAACAATCACAAAGGGTGTAATTGGATCTTTTCTGCTCACGGTCTTCATCTTAACTTGGTCAAATCAATTCCCTGCAAAAGGTCATGGCCCAAACCCACCTAGGAGTGGGCTTTTCCTTGGCCCAATCGATCGGTGCACGGCCGAGCGGGGAACGGTGGCTTTGCGGTGCACGTGGAAGGCTCAGCCTTCTCGGACGGTGGCGTCTGTCGGCGGTGGGGCTTCTCGGTTCCTACCAAATTAGAAAATGATAACCAACATGTGCTCAACAGAGACACCGAGTCTCCACCCACTATTGAGGCAATTCACCTACTTATCTCTTTTTGGAGGAAAAAAAGAAATGATAGTACAAATGACAATATATAATCTCACCCCCCTAACATTTAATTTGTGCAATATAGTCCCTCATCTTTTGCTCAATCTACAATGTTGTCTCTAACTATTGGTAAATGTCTAATGTGATCCCTAAACTATATAAAAATGTTTAAAAGTTCAGAAATCATATTAAACATTGAACAAAAGTTTAAAGACCATATTGAATATATTAAAAGTGCAAGAACGGCATTGTATTTTTCATCAAAGTTCAGAGATTACATCAAATAGATTAAAAGTTCAAGAACGATGTTACTTATTGGACCAAAATTTAGGGACAATTTGTGTCATTTTCCCACTAAAAAATATCACACTTTTTATGAATTGATGTAAACGGATAAGCGCACTAAACAAGGGTCGAAGAAGAAGGAAACCAAGAACCGTGGCAGGGTTTCTACTTTATATGATGAGAAAAGCACTAACAAACTAGCATCGTATCGCCAAGCAAGTAGCAGCTAATTCTCACCTTACGTGCGACCTTAAGTCAATCTCGAATAAGAATATAAGGGAGTCCTGTATCATCTCTTTTAATTTGGTTATCATGCTTTTCATATTTTGGATTTAGGAGCCTCTTCAGCATGAGTTTGGTTCCACCGATCCTCCATTTCATGCGCAAAACTTGAAGGGGTTCTAATTCATCTTTATCTGTAAGTTCCTGCTATTAAGCACTTCTGGTTTCCTCCTTACCTTCGTTGACCAGATATAAAATTAAATATCAAAGTCGGTGACGCGGTGACGTTTCTGGAGGGATCGAATAAGCCAAAAAAAAAAAGCTTAGAAGGCGGACTCGGAATAGGAATTTGAGTACTCTACTGTTCAGAGAGATGCTTACGTGACCATCCCTAATCCACTGTGAAAATAACGATCTATTTTGGACAAAAAATAAGCAAAAAAAGATAATTACAAATTGTCGTTGATTCACTCATTTTAGGTTCCGCTTATTTCATTGAAAATAAATGATTGGGAAAACTCTTTCTTAAAAACAACCATTTGTATTGGTTGAAATAGTTAGACAACGAGACATATATTCATTATTGATAACAGTTTATGTTTATGTTTTAGATATTTTTGTGGATAATGAAAAAAAAAATCATTTATTAATTTATTTTTGTATGTGATATAAATATTTCATGTAACAATTAGTTCGATGCTTGAGTTTTAATAGGTTGATGCTGGTTCTTGATTGTAAAGCTTAGGAGTGTGCACCAGGAATTGCCCAAACTAGGACCGGACTAAACTGGTCGATTTTGGGCAATTCCCAAAGATGACGGTATGGTTCCCGGTTCTTGCTTTTGGAACGGGTGGCCGGTTAGTCCAGTTCCTGTTCCAAGGTGGGAACTGGACCGATTGGATCGACTAAACCGGACTGGTTAATTATATATATAAATTTCCTAGGAAAAAACCCTAATTCCTCCAAATTTCTCCAATTTTTGGTTCAAATAGTAAATTTACCGGTTCCACTGGACCAGTTGGTCCGGTTCCCGATCCCAGAATTTGGGAATTGGTCCTCCCAGTCAAGTTCCCGATTCCATCTCGAAACCAGACTGGACCGGGAATCGATCAGTCCTAGTAGAGCTTGTTGGTTGTAAATGGAGGAGGAAGAGAGAAAAAAAAAGAAGTGAAAATGTGGACTCACAAGCTAGGTCTTTCTAGTTGTTTTAACTTTCAAAGTTGTGTACAGAGCCGAAGTTAGGGTGGAAAGAGTGACTGCTCAAGATTTTCTAAGTATAAAGATATGTTTTATTTCAATAATTTAGTCAAGAGAGTTCTCTTCGAAATTTTCCTCTAAAGCGATTTTTTTTTTTTTTTTGCAACGATCTATATCTTCACAAATTTTGAAATTCATTTCGGTCATTCCAACTGCATCCAATGTACATGCTACACCATATCCACATCGCTTTAATAATCGAAATCTTCATAAATGGATTTTCATATTTTGGGATCATTTTGACAAGCGTCTGGTCTTGCCTCGCCGTAACGATGAGGTAAGAATGAGGTCATTTCAATATAGGCGTTAGATCATGCGATGATGAGTTGTGGAATTTTTTGGAGCTACATGTAGTGTGTAGTGTGGTGCAATCAGTAGCTTTCTTGCCCTTCCAGCCACGCACAAACCGCGTCTGAACGATGTCAACAAAAAGCCAAAGCAAGCTTGGAAAGGCATCTCTCATCCGTATGTATCATCTTTTCACGTTTGTCCATTCCTTTACAACACTTCTGATCTTCGTATCACAACACGGACACACGGACATTGGCCGTGGTTATTGCCCCCCTTTTGGATCTTAGATAGAAAATGAAAGTTTATATTATATACATATATGTACGTGTGAATGATATTTATAAGAATTCTTCTTTAATGATGTGATTGTTTATATGAATCTTGCCGGGTTTATAGTTACGTGCGCTTGTTTGAATCTGTCAAATTGAGCATGTGCGGCAATTTGAGTATTGGTTTGGGGAGAAGAAGTAGAGAAGTGTGCTTAAAGTAATACTCAACTCTAGAGAGAATGCCGAAACTGATAAAAAGGAAGATAATGATGGACAGTTTAATGAGGTTGTTGCTTTCCATTAAGCTCGTCAACATGGGTCATAAACTCATTTTTTTAATCCATATATGATGAACTGAGTTGTTGTATGAATCAGTTATATTTAGCATATCATACGAGTTTAAATTTCATATGAGTGTTAAATGAGTTATAAACGGATTTATGATTTATTTAAATTCAATCTACCTTTATGATTCTCTCTTTGTTCTTCTTTGAAGTCATTCCGTCTTACATTCATTCACTTCGCACTCTCACTTTTATTTGGATAAGAGTGTTTTAGTAATATATGTCTATTAAGTACGAGTCATTAGGTTTATATTACATAGAAATTAATCAAAATCAGACTATATTCGATTCTTTTGATGGGTCTATTCACGGTGAGTTCCACATGTTTCAACAACCATCGTCCCGTTTTGTGAGAACAACCCGACCGATGCAAGATATCTTCGATGTTCCGTCACATTCGTGGGTGGAGGTACGACCGCGCGAAGCCCTAGAGACCACATGCTGTAGCGTGTCGAAGCATGCCCCGTTTGTCACGAAGGACAGAGTCAAACAATATCTCTCGTTAAGCTTCAAAAACCCTAGACGAGCGTGAACGCCACACGAAGCGATGGCGCTCTCGTTATAGGGCGGTGGTGGGCTGGTGGCCACTGGCCACCCCCAGCATACGGCATGGAAAAAGGGAGTCGGAATTGATGTGTCGAGACTGGAAAGGAAGATTGACGTCTTTGCTTTTCCCACTGCAGCTTTTGTCCTTTGGAATAGCGAGCGTCGAACGCTTTACATCGGCAACGACAGCTCGATTTGCGGGAGATTTCATCTTTCCCATTCGTGCCTCCTTCGAGACTGTGGCTCCACCACGAGGCGCCTCTTCGTTGTCGTCTCTTCGTGTACTGTAAGCAACGTACCTCGTAAGATATTATATCATGTGCGCTCGCTCTCCACGTCGGTCCATACAGACATACACGGCTTTTGTCTTTTATTTGGCGAAAAGTAAAGCGATTTAGAAAGTAATTTCTAAAAAGTGATTATTTATATAATTTATAATAATTAGCTGATTAAAAAATATTTTTATCATCAATAATAATTTATACTAAATATTTTCATGAGCAATGAAGATATTTTTCATTCATTTATTTTTTTTAAGCAATATAATCGAAGTATTTTATATAACTCCTACATCTCTTGAGATCTTCATATTTTCGTGTCAATACCAAAAGATATCTAGTTTAAAGAAAGGAAGTGGAAGTTCACTAATCATATTAACAGGTCTATGCAGAAATTATTTTATCTGTTGGTAAGCTCTCATTGAAAATCAGCTAGGTACCGAAGAAGTCTGTCTTTTTCTTTTTTTAATTCTCCTTTTGTATTATGGATTATTGGGACTTTGCATTTTGACTAATCCTCATATATATAAGCAAACTATCTCGTTTACATGCATTGGATAAGACTTTCGCCCGCTCAAGGTGCAAGTAGAAGATCTCAAGTATGAAACTTTTGGCACCAAAATTTATTCTTCTCAAATGAAGCTATTCGTGCTTGGATGGTGGCTTGAGACTGGCCTCATTAAAATTTTTGTAATCCTTGGATGGCTTCTATCCCGTGGAAACACTTTTAAAGGAGCTTTAATCTTAGGCGGTTGCGACCCATAAACTAGCTTGCATGGAGCAAGGGATGAGACCATTCCCTCGTTTCGATCCTAATCACCGAATCATCCTTCAAAGTCGGTCGTTGCAGATAAAACAAATTACCCCCTCGTCATGACACCTTGTTTTACTATGATTAAGGTTTTGAGGGCAACATTTACATTACTTAAAAGAGACAGACATTAGGTAGTTGAAATGAGTATGATTCGACAGAATTAAGAAACGCGGTCCAGCCAGAATATTGACAGAGATGATATGACAAGGTGGGCATGCCAGATCGAGCTAAAGCTTTAGATTTCCATCATCGAATAAAGAGGCTGGCAGAGCCACGTGTCGAAAGAATCGCAGTGACCTACCCCTCATGGCAAATGACAGCAGGAACCCGTCTCCTCGCCCATCTCCTACGTTGGACCATTGTTATTAATCGGGGGTGGTGCGGGCGAGGCCATGTTCGATCAACTGTCGTGGCACTTCGCGCGGCGACACGTGTCGCGACTTCTGTGAAATCCTAAGGAAGATGCGATCCCCATTTGCTCCAGATTGTCGGAAGTTCGGTCTCTGCTACCGTCAGTCACGTTATCATCCACAAGCAACTTCATGCTAATGTCAATGAGCCAATGACGCGGTTAACCGATTTTCAACGTATCTCGAGCTTGTTAATTGGACGGGGTCGGACTAAACGTATCGAAGCAAAGAAAGAATTGAATGATGTGACAAAAGGGTAAAAGGGATCTTGAGGAAATGATTTCTTGATCATCTACTAAGAGGTCCATGATGCTTTCAAAATTTCGATGCTCTCCGGTGCAAAATCATAATCTACTTAGAAGAAAGAATTGATTGATGTCATGAAAAATCTTAGTTTGAACCGACATATGGGGTAAAAAAGATCTTGAGAAATGATTTCTTGATCACCTGCTCGGGGCAAAGAAAGAATCCCCATTGCGAGCCCCTTTTTAAGCTTCGAAATAGATCTAATCTCACGACCGAGAGGTCCACGACACTCCCGAAGTCTTGATGCTGACAAGTTTTATGTCATAATTTATGGTGATTAAAGACTTTGGAACATTGGAGAGACCTTCCGCAGGCTTCCTTACTCTCTTTGTATGTCCACACGTTAGCCTCAGAACGAAAGAAGCCATTTTCCACCAACTAAATTGACTTTGAGGCACCCCCCATCTCGCGTTGTCCACCTCGTCTTTAGACAATCTTTGTCAATGTCCTCGTCCTTTCCTTCCTGTTCATTATCGGTCGCATCATTTTCCTCCGCGCCACGTGCTGGTGGAAATTGAAAGGAAATTTTTACTCGGAGGAAAGTAACGAGGCTGAGGACGATGGAGGACATGTGCCATGTGAAATCATGTTGGCAATTCATGCGAAATCGCATATGTTGTGTCCTCTCAACTCAAATCAATGATACGCCTGTTGGCTACTCGCGTGATTTCTCATAGCTTGCATAAATAGAACGTATTTAACATCATGTGGGTACGTGTTGCTTTTAACGATGGAAAAAAGGAAACCTATCAAGTCTTGTCGGATTTGTGAGATCTGTAGTTCTCTTGATAATTTTACATCGGGTTAAAATCGGTTTTTTTTTTTTTTGGTGGTATCTGAACTATATTGATGATTGTAACTAAAAATAAATTAAAGACTTTATTTATTTTATGGAAAATAAATAATTTAGAAAATATTATCTTTAAATTAATCACTTGTATCCCTTATTAAAGCGATAATTTTTAGAAAAATATTTTTCAAATCATTTATTTTTCGCTACACAAACGAGGCACAATGTAATTTTTTTTTTTGAAAATTCATAATAAAAGAAAATATTTTTAATGAAAATCATTTTTAAAGAAAACGGTTAGTTTTCATTTGTTTAGTGATTAGAGAAAGTAATTTCCTTCTTACCAGAAAAGGAAGTTACTTTTCCCTAATCTAAGTTTGTCGTCTTTAGTTACGTAAATTTATTAATTTTTTCTTTTTTATGACTTAGGGAACCTGTAAGCCGACAGCCGGCGAACAAATCGTGAAGGAGCGACTGCAGGACCCACCATCATAGTACTTCACGTTTTTTTTGTTGTTAGTTCACAGTACCCCAAGTAAGAATCCTTAACACCGCCTCTGAGATTCAAACTTCTTCCGTTGAGGGCGGTAGTCGTAAATTTATTAGTTTTCCATTTTCCAAACTCGGAAAAAGTCTTTGACCCAACAAAAAAAATATGGAAAAATCGAAAAATAATTTTTCAAAAGATAATTTTTTTCAACCTATTACGTGAGGTGACAATGGCGGCTGAGTCATGCTCCTTGGATGAATGAAAAGCCTGTTTCACCGAAGGGAAGAACAAAAGCAGCTTTCCAATCAGATGCCGTGGCCGAGATCAACTTCGAAAGAAAACTCATTTGAAAACTAAACTTTATAGTTATCAGCACCGCAGTTGCATCTCGACTCCACGTACGTATCGCGCGCCCCACTTCGCCTATTTTATATACCAACTTGAGTGGAACCTTCCATGGGCTGCCCCTCCTCCTTCCTTCTCTCTCTCTCTCTCTCTCTCTCTCTGCTTACCTCCTCCGTACTTTCTCTCTCTTTGGGTAAAGGAATGTCTGGCGTTGCAAACTGAATTCGAGGCCTTTTTCGCCTAGTCCTTGCGATTCGGGGCAAAGGGTTCCCGTCCTTTCTTTATTCTTTCTTGGGTTTTGACGAAAGTTTCGGTTTTTAGCTCCCTCGTTTGAGTTAAAAAAGGCACCAAAGACGCCAGCTTTCTGGCTTTACACCTGCGTGCGGGCCTTCTTCATTTGGGAAGTGGAAAAGGGTAAGGTGTAAATGATTGTGATTCGGTCCGCCGATTCGTGAAACCTTGCGTTGCTTTGTTCTCGTTTGAGGTACTGTTGAATTTCTCCGGAAACGCCGAAAAAGGAAGGTTTTTTCGAGCTGCTAATTCGAATGCAGATTCTGAAATTTTGCTTTGCAATGTTGTCAGGAGCTGATCAAATACGGGTCGCTTTGCTTTCCCGCTAACTTTAGGATATGAGTGATTTGGGTTCTGTTTAACTGGCGAATCTGGAGTGATTAGCTGAATTTCGGGGGGGGCTCTTTTTCTTGAATTTGCATTGTTGGGCACCGTCCAATTCTTCTCATTGATAGAGTTTGAGCAAAGTCGAGAAAAGGGCAATGGTGCTTTGGTTTTTTCTTGCTTGTTTGGATGGGGCATGATTGGAGATGCTTTACTCGCAAGCGTTGTTGAGATTGGGTTTGGGTTGCCTTCTGTTTCTTTTCTTTTAAGACATCGTCAGGAATGCTGACTCTTCTTGGACTTGACTTCTTTGGCTTTCACATTTTGCTTGTGACGAAACTTTAATGGCTGAGGAATGGGCGGCTTGTGGTGAATTTGGTCATGCTTCTGGTTCAAGTTGGGAGTCACGTATAACTGTCATACTTCATGCCTTTCTTGTGATCTGTTACCACTGTACGAGCTCTTTTTGTTTCCTTTTTCAGGTTTTTAGCTATATTTGAGGAGCGAATTTAATGTCCAGAAATTGCTGGAAGTGTTGATCCATCATTTGAACTATTAATAAGGACAAGGTGAGATATTTTAGATGCAGCTTTATTTGGTATATATACATATGAGAGAGAGAGAGAGAGAGAGAGAGAGAGTCCTAATTTGGAATCGGTGGACTCCGCTCGTGAGTAGCTGTTGTTTATGCCTGAATTTTTTTTTCCTTTTTTTGGTGATAGATAACCTACTACTCCTGCTTTAATGGTTGGAGAATTAATTGCTCGTCTTCATGCCTTGCTTACTGTATATTGTTCATTTTTTCTGAGGTTCACAATTCATTTAATTTATGAAGTGTTTCTGGTGGCGATATTCTTGCATTTACAATAACGTGCAGATACTTGTAGGTGCCTTGGTACATGCATCTCTCTGATTATGAATGATATTGAATTGACAGTCAGATAAGTCTCGAAAAAATGGGATGCCTGGTCTCTACTCCAAAAGATTCTGGTGGTAACAGAAGGATTCCAGGAAACATTGGCGAAATTTCTGTATATGTCCCTGGTCTACGAATCCCCAAGCCTGTTGATTTTTCTCAGTCGCTTGGGAACCACTTGTCCAGAAACTTGGTTGAACGGTTATCTGCCCTCAGGACTCGTATAGTTGTGATGGCTGGCCAGGAAGCTCCAACAATCACAAGAACGAGGAGAAAAAGTGCCACACAACATGGTAAGTTGTAGCAAATTTATAGCTAGCTTCGCTTGATTATTAGTTACTATGAGCCCAAGGTTTTATATGTGAATGAATTGGCCACAGGAGGTTCGACATTGGCTGATCTTCTGCAGGCTCTTGAAGATTACTTGCCTGTTCTTTTGGGATTAGTTAAAGACGGTAAAGCATAACTTTTATTTTTTTAATTTTTTATTTCTGTACTGTATGTTTACACGATGAAGAATCTAAATCTTTTCTATTTATGATGGTGAAGGGAGTCTGTTACAGCACAAAGTGTCATTTGTTTGGATGAATCAGGAGGATGACACAGAGGTAGGAGAAGCAACATGCTCTTTTACTGGTTTTTCTTCGTGCTGGTTATAGCTTATAAATTTTCTTTCTTTCTTTTTCAGGAAACAGCCATATCTAATGCCTGGTACGAGGTTCTGTCAGTGCTACACTTGATGGCGATGCTAGCATTATCTCAGGCCAACTTACTGCTCCTTCCTAGAACATCTGCTGATGGTCACCAGGCCAAAGTTTCAGAAGGTAGGTCTTTTAAGAGGCCTTCCTCTTCCATCATGCACCACAGCCTCTAAAGGAATTATAAGGCGCCTTAAATTAGAAGTTTAGGAAAGAATCAGCTAATAATAAGGCACCTTAAATGAGAACATAGGTTTAAGTTTGCAAAAGTGATCTAAATAAGCTGACCATTAACTAATTTCCAATGCGTTCTTATGATAATTGGTGCTTCAGAAAATTATGAATTGATGTGTGGGTTTTGGATGGTGATACTTGTTGGGGGATGGTATCCATATTCTTTTCCCCATCTTTTGGAATGGCATAAGATAGTCATGGCACATTAAGGCACTTCTGAAATCAGAAGTGCATTTGCAAAAGAGATCTGGCAAATTTCCAACCTTCAAGCTGTTCATTCGCTAGAATTCTTGACAGCCACTGCTTTTGCATGAAAAGAAGGATAGTAGTTGAGATATGGACTTAGTGACATCTTATCGGAAGTAGTAGTATAAATTCCTCATAGCTGTCAATCTAATCAACTCTGAGCTGAGATTGCTGTAGCTGATGCTGTGGAACTAGTAGAAGTCATTTGCATATTAGAGGTGCATTGAATGTTCCACTAAATGACTGATGGTATGAGAGATATGAATTTGGAGAAAAATTCGCATGTTTGATTCAACGATAAGCTAGACGAATGAAACGAGTGCGAAATGCGTTAAGTTACTGGAGAAGAAAGAGTATAGTTGTGTAATGGAAAGAGGAAGGTAGGCAGTAAAAAATCAAATTCTTCACAGATGCAGAGCCCATCATATTGAAGGAGAAGGTAAAAGAAGAAATTTGATGACTTATAATGCAATTCAACATTACCTCTTAGAAGTTGGATTAATGGATTAATACTAGAGTGAAAGATAGAATGAAATCCCTTGATGTTTCTTTTTCCTTCCTAATATGACTACTACTATGTACACCTCTGCTTAACATGTGTTCATCCAGTAGCTCTGGTCTTGTGCTTAATTTTATCAGCTCTCTCTCTCTCTCTCTCTCTCTCTATAGAAAACAGGCGAGCTTCCGTTGACATATTTTTGAAGGCAGCGGGGTATCTGGATTGTGCTGTTCGGCATGTCCTACCACAGTTATTGACTGAACTCAGGTTTGCAATATCTGTAATATTGTTATGACATGTTTATGCTGGGAGTACATTTCATCTTGTAATTCCCTTGTTGTCTTCATATTTACAGGAGAGAATTGCCAGTAGACCTTGCAGAAGGGGTTCTTCGAGCACTTTGCCTCCAAGCACTGGGGCAGGTACTCTTCTCATAGCAGATATAGCAATTGATGAACTAAGTGTGTCTCTTCCAAACTCATTTATTAGTCAGTGCTTCTCCAAAGATAATCAATTTAATAATCAATAGGTATAACATCATTTTATAAGACTTTCTTCTAAATTTACCTATGTCTTCTGTGCAATTTTCTTTATACTTCTTTCTTA
The DNA here is from genome assembly GCA_007663325.1 of Eucalyptus pauciflora. NCBI lineage: Eukaryota > Viridiplantae > Streptophyta > Magnoliopsida > Myrtales > Myrtaceae > Eucalyptus > Eucalyptus pauciflora. The sequence continues at coordinate 2,014,256 of VMYD01000122.1, forward strand.
TATTGAAGGAAGATGGAGGTGTTAACTTATGCTTAATATGAAAAATCCAAAAAAGAATCACTCTCTGTATATTCTCGATCCTTTCAAGATTTTCCTTTTGGGCTTCCAAATTATTAGTTAATTTTTGGAGAATTCAGTGAGGAAGTAATCTTTTAGATATTTGAGAATTGGCATAATCACATATCTTTATTCCTACTGAAGTTCTACTTTTTTATATTTTATGATATTAATTGAAGCAATTTAAAATCATTTTGGAAATGGCCTTTCTTTGGAAGTTCATTTCTTAATTTCTCCCACACTAATCATAGTTGGGAATTTTCTCTCCAATGTTTGACATAGGGTGCGGATGTCCAACTTGGAATGGCAATTGATAGCACAAAAGCCACCCTGGCAGTCAAACGTAGGCTTGCTTGTGAGATGGTAAAGTACTGGCAGCAGGTATACATCAAATCTCGTCTTATAAAAGTGCAAATTGATAATGGATGGTGAAAACTTTTCTGCATTTTGTTCGACTTTTGTTGGCTTGGATAAGGTGTCTTTTGATTTGTTTGTTGGAACTCCTCTTTCAGTGCAGTTAACGTGTGCATCACTCACTATAGCTGAAAACATAATTATGTCCAAGAACAACCACTCTAGTGTATTGCATTTTATCTGGTTTGTTCTTGCTTGGAGTACTTTTATTCATCTTCTGTCCAGTAGTTCTGTGGCGAATCACTTGAGCATCTCCATGCATGCTGAGATGTGTCCAAAGCCTGGTATTGTGGTAAAGTGAAATGGAACAGCAAAGACTCCCCTACCGTTTCTTTTCAAAGTCTGAACTTGAATAATGGAAATGCAATTAGTTATTTAAGCACTTCAACGACAATGAATCGTGTAATATGCTGTTGATGTCCTATATTAAAAATACTGTTATTTCTAATTCTACATACCTATGGAGTATGCACATTCATGTACAAGAATATCAACTCCACATGCTTCATATGCATTTGTTCATATTAGTAGTGTGTATATTAATATGTATGGTCCAAAATAATAGGTAAATAGGTCTTTATATCCTTATTCCGTCAGTGAGTAACAAGGAAACAGAAAAATGGGTCTGCGTTGGTAGATCATCCAATGCATTAGGCCTTTCACTGGTCATCTTTTAAGATAGGTTGTTTTGTCCATGTATCTATAATCCTATTTGCAACTGTTGATGTACCTTGAGGGACCTGGTTTTTGAATTTATATGTTTGCAGTTCTCCTTAAAAACTAACAAGGTTTTCCTTGATGCTCATGTTATGTCACCTATGTGCTTTTAAAATAACTTCGTTTGTTATTAATCTTTAATGAGAAATTGATTGATCTGCACGTCTTCCTTTATAGGCTCAAGATAACCTAATGAACCTTCCTTTGACAAATGGTTGGGCAGAAAAGCATCGTCTTTATGTAAAGTGGAAATATAATGAAGCTAAGGTATGACAAAATGTTTCATTCGCTGTTTACTTTTCTCCTGAACTCAGGATACGTTTGCTGAACTTCTAAATGTAATTACCTCATTGGTGGTCTCTTTATCATTCTTGAAAGACATGACATTTAGGTTTGCATATCTGATTAACTCTGCATGGTGATTGGCAACATATAATCAGTACACTGAAGAGTTTATCAAGTGAGAGAAACCAAAGTCCCGGATTGAAAATTTTCTTCTGGGTTGGGGATGATAAGCTAAAGGGAAAATCAACTTCTACATTGCAATTTTTCACATTATACTGATTACTGTCTGATTATTGCGGTTTGAGCGAGTTATGTAAGACAAGAGTGACGTCATACTTGATTTACTATCAAAGTAAAAGGAAATTTTGACAGCATGTAGAAGTGGGAATTTCAGTTTTGTATTCATGGCATTTTTCACATGTTAACTGACTTAAACTAGCAATGGTAGAAGTTGGATCCAAAGAATGATTTGGCTTGTGATAACTCTTTGAGGAGGATTAATGTTCCAATAATCATACACATGTGCATCACTTCTGAACGTGCAAAGAAACTTACTCCGTTTCCAATAATTTGTCCTTGGCCTGGTGAACCAGTCACATTCTCATGGAAAAATTTCAACTCCTATTCGATTGTTCTAATGAAAGACCATAGATGCAGAATGGAAGATGTAATCATGCCATATCTACTTTATGAGTGGACAGGCAGGACGAGCATGTTTTATTAGCTACAATAGTAGCACTAGAAGAATTGAATGGGAAAAATAAGATAACGGACTTGCAAATATGGATGTCATCACTAAATTGAGGAGTAACAGAGCTAAATTCCCCATACAGCATTTACTGATTTTTAGTCTAATTGGTCAATGATTGCTTATCTAACAATTGTACATCAGCAATAGAGCCACGCTCTTCCTAAAATCTGTTCAATCAGGCTGCAGCATATTACTACCACGGCCTGATTCTGGACGAGGGAAACACGGAGAAGTCTCATGGAATGGCAGTAGCTGCTTTACAAGCGGCAGATGAATATCTGAAGGAAAGCAAGAAGGTCTCAGAGGCATTTAATGCGACTCCTCCTCTTTCAAGGTAATCTGGTTAAGCATTTTCCCTTTTCCTTTCAATGCATTAGCTAGTTTTAATTGATTGGCTTGCCAGTATCTAATTTTTGTATGGATGTCGTTTTCTACGAACTTTTAGTCCTTTTTTTTGCCTCAAACCAAATCAATTGGGATGGTATAGAACATACGGATATGTCCTCATTCCTGTATTTGCTTCAGTAGTGCAGGAAAGATGTGTTTTAGGCGAGTTGGTTTTTTTATTTTTATTTTCCGGCAAGCAGATCTGGGTTAGTGCGCAGTAGGGAATTTTGACTTCCCTTGGTAGAGAGTTACACCGTGTATCTGCTAGTCGTATAGGTGGTTTTTGACTTGCTTCTTGGTTATTATCTCCCTGCAGAATGGAGACTCTCATGAATAAAGTTTATTGTCTCTGCGTAGAAACTGAGAACTCGTACCCCTGTCATGCTGACGTTCTCTGCTTGCAGGAACCCACCACTTTGGGGAACCATGAAGTTTCTCTGTGAAAAAGTTCCAAAAGACACATGGAACAAGGTTCGGATAAACCGCGATCTCTACACTAACGAAAGGTAAGATTTGCTACTCTGACTTGACACTAACTCTGAGTTTGCATTTCTATTCAAGTCTAATAAAAGCAGCAGGTGAATGATTTCACTAACGACTATCCTGTTGTCATTCACGACAGGGTCATGGAGACTGCACCTACATTGCCTGACTTTGCCTTGGCCTTGAAACCCGACGACTATCAACTCCCTCCCGTGCATAACTGCTGGAACGAGAGTAACGTCAACGGGGGGCACTTAGGCCCTGGCCAACTCCAGAGCGACGCAAGATGACGTTGTATTTAAATCTCGGAAAATGCGAAGATACATGGGGCGCACATTCATGGAAAGGCCTTAAACGAGACAGTCGATGCTTTTCTCCCCAGTTTTCCCTCTGTGCCGGTTTGCTTCTCTGTATCGCCGTGATCTATCTCGTTATAGGGCTCATTGTACAAGTAACTATCGTGTGTAATTCCTCCCTGGTTGAAAATAAATGGTTTTCCTTTTAATGATTTCAATAAAAATGTTTACAAATAATGCTTGTCATACGTTCTCGTGCCTCCATTTTGCTATACAATGTCAATTGGTGCTTCTTTTTCTTTCTGATTGCGTGGAATGTACAAGCCTCTCGTCTCCATTTCCATAAATATACGCAAAATCAACAACAACAAAGAAAAACAACCTTGTCCCTGTACATGATACGTGATATTCATACACGGTGACAGCCTCACAAGATGACTCCTAAAGTTACTTTCAAGTAGGAAGCACATGATTCGAATGCAGGATCTTTCACACGGGACCAGCCACTTGCTACTTAGATTATCTTTCTTTGCCAGGATGAACAGATTTCCATTCCTTATGTAGAAATATGCTCAATTACTTTCCCAGCAGGGAGAAACGAGAGCGATCCTGCTGTGACCTTTCTTTCTTTCTTTCTTTTTCTGGTTCTTCGCGTGTTCATGTAAAGGTCGTTTCTTTTCTGTTTTCCCGGCAACATTTGTAAAATGATGGAGAGAATCTATAAAGCCTATCAGCTTTAGGTGCAGGGGACAATTGGCGTTATAACAAATCCCAAATCATTCACAATCGTTATGTAGAATCATCTAGCAACAAAAATCCAATATCAAATAAAAAGACTAACATGAAGGGAAAGTTTCCCTTCATTTCTTGTTCCCCATTCGATTCTGTTAAAGGCCATGCAAGGAGATGATTCATGGAAAGAAGCCAGCCCATGTAACAGAGGGTAGTGAGGAGTATCAGCTCCCCCCATCCAGTTCGTAGGTTACAGAGCCAACGAGGTTTCACCTTCCCTAAGATCTTTCTGGACTCAACATTTTGATCTCATTTTAGCACAAAAGCATCGGAAATTTAACTATTCGGTAGCTCCATTTTCACTAGCTCCATTTTCACCATCTTCTTCAGCCTTCTCCTTTTGCTTCTCCTGCTCCTCTGCACCAAGAGACCCCGAGTTCATGTAAATAAATATTATCATAAACCATGGTATGTCATTCACGAACAGCATAAGCATAAAAGGGGAGAAAAATGTTTGCATTATGCACCTAGTTATCGCTTACGCCAATATGCCTAAGAGTACTCTCCCAGTAATATCTAGAAAGTAGAAATTGAGAAAAGGAGCCATGCTGGTTCAAAGGGAAGGTATCCGTCTTCATTTGCCATACAGATACACATGTTGATGCCTTGATAACCATTAGGCAACGATAGAGATCCTTAGAGAAGCATACATAATCAGTTGTAGACAATTCCAACATACAAGGTTCCATCTTTATACCCAATGAGTTCATATCATTGAGGCGCTTTAATGACTGAAGATGAAAAGCTTATCCCACAGAAATTTAGAATAGCGTGCCTATCAATTTGCACTTTTTCGCAAGAAATTTAAATGAAGAATTCAATGACGATACAATGCAAAGGCTACCTTCTCTCCCCCTTCTATGGAAAATAAGCATCTTGTCAACAGATTCACCAACCATCATGCGAAAGAAGATTAAGAGAGCCGGCATATTTGGAAGGAAAGATGCTTTTGCCCCCATGGGAGCAAGCTCTCGTGCAATTACTTCTACTTTCTATAGGGAGAGGTAAATCAAATCCTTTCTGGACTCTAACAGGTTATGGACAAAAATATCCCCTTCTACAACCACGACCCGATTGAAATTTTTCTTCCACAATAATACCAAATCATCCAGTCTTTTCTTCTTCAAACACATCATAACAAAAGACAATACTAGAGCTGCAAACCCAGTGTGGCAGGAATAACCGGGAAGACAAAAAGATGAATAAAATTAGAACTAAGCCTAGCCATTAAAAGGTGTGGCATCTGGCAGGCTTAACTTGATTTGCACTTCTATTTGGTAGGAGGCACAAAAGATGATATTATTGAATTCTTTTTCACTCTCCAGGCAGTGCTTAGCACCATGACTGTCAATCAACTTCTAGAACTTCGGCTGAGACAAATAAAAGATGTTTCATCCACCAGAAAAGAAGATTGAAAGATACTTACGAACAATCTTATACATTGCCTTCTGTGTGCGTCTTTCAAGCTTATCAAGCTTCTTCTGGACATCTCTCCTTAAGTCCCAGTTAGGTTTTTTTGGAGCAATGTTTATAAATGGGTCCTACATAATATCCAAAATGAGAACTAATATTTTAAAGCACCATTGGAAAGCTGGAGCAAGTGCTATATAGTCAATCAAATCAAAACCCACCTTCTTTTCAGCTGGAGGAGGTTCTGTTGCAACAGGATCTTCAAATTTTGGTAGAACAGGTGGTGCAACCTTTCCCTCCTGAAGTTGCTTATCATGAGGAACATAGTTTCGGAATTTCATGCTAGGGTTTCTGCACCAAATTCAAGCATCCTAGTTAAAGCAAGAGCCATACTAAGCACAGATGCCAGTATTAGGGGGATGAATGATAACAGAAAACAGACAATGTGCTCCCAACAACTTGTCTCCTCTTTGAATTATTTCTTCATGAGAAATCTATCGAGTTGGTACACCAGACTGAAAACGATCAGGTGTGAAAATTCAACGGGACTTTTAATATTATAAACAAATCTTTCTGCTAATTCCTAATACTTCCAAGGTGGAAGAAAGTTTGTATCTAGGGTTGTCAAGGGCTAAGCAATGATGTTTCCATGAAACAAAAATAAGCCCCAATAAGGATGCAAGAGAACACTGAGGACAAAGTTTGTGAACAACCTATAACAAATACCAAATGAAAACAAAATATGTTGAATTAACCCATTGGACTGCAGCACAACAGATTCCCATTCTAATGCAAATGCAATAACATTGGTAACACAAGTCCTATGAATGGAAATCCTTAATTTCTCTCTCTCTCCATCCAGATACGTAAGAAGGATATGGTCATCTGGCTCCGGGTAGTACCCCTGAAGTAAACTCATCTGGCTCTAGCTACTAACTATGAAGTAAACTTCCAAACATGAAGAACATTGAAAGATATCGCAAGGAAAACCCCGAAGCAAAGAAATTCGTGAATATCACGATAATCATCCGCGAAAAGAAAAGAAAGAAGAGGTACAAGAAGCACTCACTCCTCTTGGGCGTCATCCTCATCATTCTCATTCTCGCCATCCGACTTATCATCAGCCTGAGCAGCAGAATCCTCGCTGGGAGCATTAAGCAACTCCTGAGCAGCTCTGAGAGCTCTCAGCCTCTCTCTCCTCGCGGCGACGGCTTGCTCGATCGAGTCATCTTCCTCACCCATCTCCCTCACCTATACAAATCAAAAGGGGCCATAAACACAAGCACCACCGACAATTCAAGAACAATTCCGCGGCTATCGCCACGCCAGCTTCGCCGGAACTTGGAAACGACGCCGAATTCACAACCTCCATCACCCCCACGAACCACACAAAAAACCCACGACGCCCGACCGCCAAAAAACCAACTTGAACCCGGTTCCGTAGCGAGGTCACTGCTCGGGGAAAAGGGTCGCTCGCGTTCAGCGAGTTGGAGAAGAAGCGGTGTCGCGGCGATACGAGCTTAAAGGACGAATCTTTGCGACCGAAAATTGAAGGGTTGGCGAGACGAGACGAGACGAGATGAGACTGACCTTGGGTTTCGAGAGGACGAAGGGGTAAGGTTCCGATGCTTGGCGACGGCGGACGGTTGTCCCAGGTGGGTGGTATGGAGGTTCCGGCGAGCTGCAGAGAAGGCGGAAGGATTTTGCACTAGTCTTCTATCCCGGAGCTTCCCCCTCTCAGCAGCGTCTCGAGCATCCCGGTCAAAAAAAAATTAAAAGAAAATACCAAACTCCTTTTTTAAAGGAAAAAACCGCTAAAAATCCCAAATTTTATCTAAAATAATTTTCTGTAACATAAAAAACCCCAAAATTTACCAATCGTGATACATTTATCCCAAAAAAAATTTCATTACACAAAAAACCCTGAACTTCTATCCATATGACACATTTATCCTAAACAAAGAGGGCATTTTAGTCTTTTTACTTTTCAAAAAAAATTTCATCTTCTTCTCTCTTCTCTCCGTCGGTGGAGGGAAGCCGGCATCCAATGAGGGCTGCCCTTGCTGGCATCTGGCGAGGATCACCCTCGCCTGGCCTGGCTAGGGCTGCCTTCGCCGACATTTGGCTAGGGCACCCCTTGCCTAGCGTCGGTGAGGACACCCCTCACCTGACACAGGTGAGGGTGGCTCTCGTTGGCGTTGGGTGTGCCCTCGCCCGAGTTCGGTGAGGGCAGCGTCAAGCGAGGGCACCCCTTGCTCAACCCAACCGAGGGCCGCCCTCGCTCAACGCCTGTGAGGGCGGCCCTAACCAGCCCAAGTGAGGAAGATCCTTGCCCGACGCCATCGAGGGTAGCCCTCGCCCTCCACCGACTCTGCCATGGCCGGCGAAGGGAAGAGAGAAGAAAAAGAAAAAAAGAAAAAGGAAAAACAAAAAACAAAAAGACAAAAATGCCGTTAATGGGGGTAAATGTGTTATAGTTTGCAAAGTTGAAGATTTTTCAAGTCACAAAAAAAATTTTGGAGTAAATTTGTCACTTTGGTAAAGTTTGGATTTTTATGGTCTTTTCCATTTTTTTAATACCGAACTATTTTTTTATTAAAAAAATACCAAATTGAGTTTTTTTTTGTCAAAAAAAAATATCATATTTATGCAAAGTAATAAATGTCAATATTTCTTTCCTTTCTCCATATTAAAGACAAATGGAAAAATGGACATTAATAATAAACAAATGTGAATCTTGAATTTTGATTTTTTTTTATATATGCAAATTACTTGAATAATGTACAAAAGCCCATCAATCGATTTTTCCCTTTTCGATGAAGTCCATATGTAGATTTACATAAAACTTTTTTTTTGTATGTATATCTGAAAAAATACATAAAAATACATTTTATTTTTCACTTAAGATGAAGTAAACAAAGGTCCATTTTTCTCTCTCTCTACTCTAAGAGGTGTATTTATTTCATGAAAAATAAATTATTTCAAAAGTATTTTCTTAAAATAATCGCTTATATTACTTACAAAAATAAGCAAATGAAAAATATTTTATTGTTCTTGAAAATATTTAGTTGTATATTGTTGTTGATAATGAATATTTTTCATAAATTAATTATTTGAAACGATATAAGTTATCGAAAATATTTTCTAAATTATTTATTTTTTTCGCAAAACAAATGGAATCCTTATACTAGTTGGGAAGAATTCGTTGTGCCCCAAAGCAAAATGGCAATCAATCCACCAAACACAAAAAGAATATCACGTAAACCTAGTACACATAACACTGAATATATATTGTTACAATAATAGGTTTTATGTAGATATCACATAGGTCAATCAGCGAGTGAAGTCTCATTGTTTATTTATTTTTCTCAGTATGAACATGGGCATGTCCATAAGCAAATATTAAGATAAAATTAGATCTAACTCAGGATATAATACCTTCTTTTAATTTTGGAAAATCTATTTTCATCCTAACTTTCATTTTTATTTTTATTTTTTATAACAAAGCTTTGCACATTGCTTACGCCAGTTCTTTCCTTTCAAGTCCAAGAAGAAGGAAGCACGAGTCATGACGGCTTTACCTTCACAAGCTCTACAATTTATCCCGAATCCAAGCAACAATACAACAGAATGAAGATTCGATCAGGAGAAATCGGGACGACAGGATGGAAATCGGACTGCAATTATTTCGATATCGATGAAAGAATTATATCTCTCTACACGTGTACAATGCGCGTGCAGGTATGTGTTGCCTTTGCTTTTCGATCCAAGTACCCGGAAACAAACAAACGATGACAATCATATAGAGGAAGATCATAGACTCAAAGTTTCAACCTGAAACTACAGTCACTCGCCTTGATGCTGACCAGATTGTTGGTACTCAGACTATCCACCACCAACAGGCACTTCCCCAGAATCCTCACCTTCCTCAGCTTCAACCTCCCGACCTTGACCGTGACCGGAGCGTCGACATTCAGACTCAGCGGTATCCGCGCCATCTGTTGCTGCTCCTGAAGTGCATTCATCAATGGGCTCCCAGACTTTGTCTTGCCGCTCAACCCGACGCTGAGCTCAGTAACGTTCTTGTGACCTTGGTAAAATATGGGCAAGGAAGCTTGGCATAACTTGTCATTCTCGTACCAAACGGCTAGCCACCCACCCTTCTCGTAGTATATACCAATCCTTTTGTTCGGATTGTTGGCCTTGATCTGGACTTCAAACTTCGCGTAAAGGGTCAAGTCGATGTTGAGCCTCAGGTTGGTTATCCTCAACTTCTGTATTGAGTACTTCGGAAGTTTCGGCTGGAATATGGCATAGAGGATCGTGGCCGTGGCCCCAACCACAAGTAGTATGACCACCAGGAGGCAAATTGTCCAGCACAAGCACCTGCAGAAGCAGCTTCTGGTTCTCGGCGGCCGGGAGGGGATGATGATAGGACGACCCTGATGGTGAAGAGGGCTAGTGGCCTTGTCGGAAGCCAGGGCGCCAGGAGGCACAAGAGGCACAGTGGGTGGCAATTCCAAATCTGCAACCAGGTGAATTTTCTGTTGGTCCGCCATGGCCGGCTGCTGCTGCTCTGGGGTCTTGCAAGTTTTGCGTCATACTCTGTTTCTGCTTCTAAGTAGGGGAGCATATATATTGTCAAGTTCTTCTGCTCATTGGGACTTGTGTAAAATGGTTTTCCCTCTATTGGAGAAGTTGCAATCCAATAGGAGAGCTCCAACAGGTATCTATCCTCAACCTGTATTCTACCTGATAAAATCACATACTAAAGCCAGGATGTTTGGGAGGTAGTTGAGCTTCTCATCTGTTTGAACTGTTTGTGCAAGTGACATGTAGGAATCAGTGCCGGTTTTGGTTCTTAAATTCCAGGCAATCAGGGCTCTCTCAATCACCCTAAGCCAGTGAAATTTATGCGTACGGTCTTGACGTGTCCAATAACAGAGGACCATACTGAATCTTCCAGGAAAACTATCGTCGAGAACAGACTTACCCAGACGGACCTGAACCGTTGGATTTTGCCGGCCTCCCACATCTGATGACTCAGATCACTGGGAGGACCGAGTCTTGGCAAGAATTTATCTAACATTTCTTTTGTCTACCTTGTGATTGACTTGATCCTAGGTTCTTGGGAATATTCTTGTGTTTGTATAAAACAGTTCCAATCGTGTCTATCTCACTGGTCAACTGAAAAAAGAGCGAATTTAACTGCATATATATGGTCCCGCGTGCTTATCAAATGTAAGCAGGTGAGCTACCCACGTTAGAGCTATGACAATTGATGTTCTATATTGACAACGTGCGTCTGGTGTTGCAAAATTTCTTAGGAAGCAATATGACTCCGAGTGATCATCGGCCAAAATATCAAAGGATTCTAATTAGGACGAATACAAAAATGGGTCTCAAGAGCAATATTTAACTCACAATCAGAGAGATGTTTTTAACAATAATCGATGGCAGCTGGTTCCATCGAGTTCTGAGCACCATGAATTATCAGACAATTTCTCCAGGGACTTGCACCTTTTTCGGGTATTTCTTATTTGCCACAACATAAAAGAAAAAGAATTAGTATACACTTCATTACGGGGGGAGAGAGGGAGGGAAAGAGAGAGAGACTAATTCAGTCATAATGTGGCCGAAGGAGGAGCAGCAGCAGCAGCGGCAGCTGCCGCCGCCGCCAGTTACACAATTGCCAGAACATGGATGCAACTCAGCATAAAATCATACTTGGCCACTTCAATACCATGGCCGGGTTATCATTGATCAGTTAGATCGATACAAGGGGCCATGACCACGGACCAATCTCTCATTTAGAATTTCCACAAACTAGCAAAAGAACAGCTTATTTTTTTTCGAGAAATTAACCAATGCCGCCGTTTGTTCACAACAGATCCAATGTGTCCATGGATAATTTACTTGATTTCCATGCTATTTCAGCCTGCGTTTACACTATGCAGTGAAGGTATAATGCGATTATTGACCCGACCTTCATTCAATCTCAATCTGTTGAGGGGCATCTTCTTCTGCTTCTTTGGATCCTTCTGCATCAAGCTCCTCCTGAGAAATCCCTGAAGCTTCCACCGTTCTGGTAACCCACTCTTTCAGTGGATCTTCATTCAGATCGAGCCTCAGAATACCCGCAAACATCCCACCCATGAAAGCAACCGGTTCCTAAACAGATATAGGTTACAAATAGATGGTGGCAATTGAATTTGAATCTTTGTGGAGGAACATAGAGCATTCTTGCTAACTTAGGAGTCAACTGTCATAAGCGCTAAAACCGCAGCGAGTACAAATTGCAATACAATTTTCCCTTCAAATTCGTGACTTACAACAATCAAGATCTTTTTGGCACATCATAAGATAGACATACAGGAAGCTTGTTTGATTTAAATTTGGTTACTCATAAGCATCTGGTGAAATTACACAGTCAAGGATTATTTGGATTGGTATGGTAATGAAGCCTAAACATGTGGCTCTTGTCCCGGATTCTCATTCTAATTCGGCAGAGAGAACTACAAGGGTCCTAGAGTCCCAGGAGTAATACTTTTAAGACTTTGAAACTCTCCAATGTATATTTTTCATGATCTACCTTAAGAAAAATAAGCTCGAGGCCCTTCTATGCACACTTCATAAAATTCCATGATCTGATCAAGTTTCCCCTTGTCCTCTTGATTTTAATAATGACAAATCCACTTTAACTATTAGACTCATTACTTTCACAAATAGACTTTACTAGCTCATAATCTCTAACTAGTAGAACCCATAAGACATGCCAGATCTCACAACCCCTTTTTCCTTCTTACTTCTTTCTTGAAGCTTACAACCACAAACAGTAAGCCTTGGGAAATCTATACACGAATCATTGCCTAAAGAAATCCGTACCAGCCTGAGCCAATGATAGATGGTCTGACCATGGAAATTTAACTATGACAACCCTCTATCTGAGCTTTTATTCTTTGCGTTCTATTGCTTGCATATCAGGATGATGAAGCAGGAACAGTAAGCCTGCTCCCCCCTATCTCAGGCTACCCAATATACAAATGATTGAAACAACTCGCATAGAAAAGTCCTATCTCAGAGGAACCCCTGCCTTCAAATGATTCTGAAGCCTCAAATAAGTAGTTATTAATTTGTCCCCGCAACACATACACATCAACAAGTCCCAATCCAACAAGTGTTAATTTTCAACCTTTCTTTAAGCTCTTGCAGATGCAGCAATTCAGTTTAAGTCGGGTTAATGTTTTGGCAATGCCCAAAAATGCACCTCGTCTAGCAATAGCAGATCAATCTTTTGAACTTGTTTGGCGGAAAAAAGCAAATCTTGGAAGAGGTAAGATGTTTGGCATGCTAATAGCTCTTATAGGAAACCCCAGAAAATCATCAAAACTTCTGCACCTGCAGAGACGGCTCTCAAGAAAAATCAAACACCCCATTTTCAAATCCTTTAAGTTAGAGCCCCTTAGTTCCTCGTAACCATGTCTAATCTAATATATGCTACCAAGTTCTAGACCATGCAGCTTCAATGTTGGCACATCATCCAGTTAGCTCAGCAAAAACAATTGCTGCTTAAATCCTAAAGCTCTCTAATTGTCCATCCCAAGACCCAATAGCAACCGCCAAGCATTAGGCAACAGCGCAAGAATCAAGTTAATCAAGGAGTACCTTGAGAGCTTCTCTAATGATGCGCTCTTCAGTGGGATTGAAGAAAAACGCCCGGACTCCGTTCCCACGGTAGTCACCGTGCCTTCTGCCGATGCCCATCTTCTCCGTACTGAAAATTGGAGACCGCGTCGGCGGGTTGAGTCTCGTACGGTCCCCTAAATCGGGTTTCCTCAACTTCGGCTGCTGACGAATCCAAGAGTCGATTAGAACGAACAGCGCGCACGAGAGTCACGAATTGTGCGCAGAGAGAGAGAGAGAGAGAGAGAGAGATGGACGACGAACCGGTGCAAACGCAGGAGAGTTGAAGAGGAGAGACATGTTCGAGCGCGCTGCGACGTCGGAGCTGCTTCTCGAATCGGCGGTCGCGGCGGAGGACGGACGGACTGAGAATCCGGAGAGTTCGCCGGAGAAGAAGATGCGTGTCGCCGTCGGGCTCGGGCTGGCTCGAGCCTGCTTAAGTCGATAGAATTTCGTGGGTAATTTGATTGCTTCCTCAAAAAATGGCAAAGCATGCATTTTTTGTGATTTCCATGATATTAGAATTTCTTTTTCTCTTACAAAGCATAAATTAATGTATCTACATCTGGCCCAAGCCGAGATTTAGGGGTCGCCATTTACATTTCAATACAGCCGGTACATCATTCATTAACCCAAAAAAAATACATGTAAAAAGAAGGTCCTCGCCAAGTCGATTGGATTGGTAGGTGAGCTCGAATTCAAAAATAAATAATTATCAATAACAATGATGGTCTTTTTTTTTTACGAGAAAAAAGGAATGATGCACAAAAATGATATTTATTTACTTTTCTTATTTCTTTGCTTATGATGTCCAAAATGAGCTATGCAAAATGATAATGCACACGTTATAAGAATAAAATCTCGAAATCTGTCGTCAGTTTTTACTTTTAATTTTTATCCTATCTCAGTTCAAAATTAGACATTTTACGCCTCGAGTTCCACAACCAAAAAAGTGTTGAGATTTTTTCTAAAATAAATTGATATATTGCATTAATTTTCAGCAAATTTCATGGATGACTTTTCTCCCTCACAATTTGTTTGGACAAAAAATGAACACCCTGCCTCATCGCACGACAAGACGGCGGCGAGCTACGGACGGGCCGGGCCAAACCCAACGGAAGAGGCCCGAGGAGGGCGGTTCGGTTCGGACAGTTCGGGCTTCCAACGGGCCTGCTCCTACAACCTCCTCGTATCACCGCCGATCCCTGTAAAATCTAGAAGATTCATTGGTAGCCTGAAGCTCCTTCCCTTCCGTGTTCTTCCAGCTCTGGAAAATTCCCCCCAGCTCTCTCTCTCTCTCTCTCTCTCGCTCGCTCGCTCCCTCTCCTCTGCAAATTTTGCTTTGATTTTGATCGCTCGGGTGTCGCTGTCGCTGTCGTCGGCGGGGGAGCGACTAGGGTTCGGTTCGGTGGGGGTCCCACGGGTGCTCGCCGTTTCTGCCGCGAAATTTATGGCCGGAAGGGAAGTCCGCGAGTACACCAACCTCAGCGATCCTAAAGGTAGGATCTTCGAGCTCGTGTCGATTTCTCTACCTCTCTCTCTGGTTTGGTTTGTGGAGATTCGTGGGGCTGAAATGGGATTCTGGGTCGTGTCGTGATTTGCGGAACAGATAAGAAATGGGGGAAGGGGAAGGACAAGATAGACGACGAGGACATCACGTTCCAGCGCATGGTCGCCAAGGTTAGCCCCATCCATCTCCCACCCCCACCCTGTCTCCTATCTCTTCTGAACCTGAACGAGCTCAGTTTCGTTTGGTGTGTGTGTTGTATGCCGGCTCCTGGCCTCCATTGTGCTTGGAACAGGTAGATGGTATCAATGGTTCAATTTGGGTTACTTTTCCTGGTGGGATAATGTTCTAAGGATGTTACTTGAGATATAGATGATGATGGGATTAAGTGAAAGAAAAGCGCCAGTGGACTTACGTGTGCTGTGCCCGAGGAACTACGCATTGAGATTCTGTCCTAGGTTAGGAACTTGGGTTCCTCTGTTCACATGTTCTGGATCAAGACGGGTTTTCAGAAATTTTACGTCGTTATCGTTTTACAGTGATCATGCCTGTGGTATTGATGGAAGAATACGTGCATCAGCTCTTGGTTAATTTTGTTATAGAACATGGAAATGTACTAGTTAGTGTAATTTACGGTTTGTGCACTGACTCAATAGATTATAAAGACTGTTTTTTAGTTAGCGGGTCGAGGCCAGGAGTCTGTTTCGCCTTATAATTTTACTTCAGTCCCAATCTCCATTAAGCATTTGCATTAGGATGGTTTTCTGATAACATGCCCGGGCAGGGATCTTGGCCTTTACCGGGTGGATGATGCAAGCAGATGCAAGAGGTTGCTGGAGAACGTGGAGGTTACCTTCATGGACGAGGAGGTAGGCATAGTCGTAGACAAACTTTCGCTGTGGTGCACCCAGCGAAGTGATGGGAAAGCTCTTTCCTGGGTTTTTTTAACAGTTTTATATCTTTCCTTTTTATTTTGTGCCTTTAGTTTCTAGAACTTTGTTTGGGCTTCATTGTGCAGCCCTGGACAGTGATGATCTGCTATATCTCAAGGAACAAATGGAAGCTGAGGAGGACGCAGAACGCCTTCTACGCCGCACTGAAAAACGAGCATTTGCTGCATTTAAAATATCCTTCAATGTTTGGGTTCTCTTTTGTTTTTGGGTGAAAGTTTGATGCATTTATGTTGGAGCATTGAGATTGGTGAGGTCAATAATGTGAAGATGATGCTTTTTTTAAGGTTTTCATTGCATTTGAAGGAGTGTACTTCACTGTCGATATTGGCTAACAAGATTAATCTAGGTTTTATGCAAAGATGGTAATAGTGCAATGAAAATTTCCATACTTGTGCTCTTTGGGATTGGACTTTGTATGAGGCTTTCATGGGATATCGTGCATGATTCTACCTAGGTGTTCTGGGATTTTTATGTTTTTGGGTCTTCTTTGCTGGCTGGTCACTGTAGTTTAATATCAAGGCAATCTAGCAGTGTGATCTCAGTTTCTTGTTATAGTTACAAAATCGTATTTGCTGGAACAAAGTATACGTATTGGGTTAATTGTTTCTTCTGGCATGCGCATTGAAAATTTTGTTTGGGATCTCTTTATTGTATTATTATAATTAGGTTGCCACTTAAGTGATCTTGATTGGGAGAACAGAGAACTGATGTTCAACTTTGTTGATGTTTGAAGCCTTGATTGGGATAGTTTTTTGACATTGATGCACGAATTCTTGGCTTTAAAATGTGTCAAAATGTTTCTCTGTCATTGTTCTGATAACATATAGATGGAGAGGTCATTAAAAGAGGTAGAATGGAAGCCCTGTCACAGTGCTTTCATCGAGTTTTTTACTTAATTGAAGGACACAGAGCTGCGAGTTTAGCAGATTCATCTCCTGCATCCGTGCCTTTGCCTCTTCGTGTCGAACCAAAACCAAAGAGTGGGATCAGGTATTGTCTCTTTTCAGTGCACGTGCAAGGTTGGAATGTTTAGGTTTTTTCCTCTTAACAGTTCTAACTGTCCATCTAACGCAGGCAGCAAGTTCTCCTCAAGAAAGTTGTGGAAATCAAGCCTAAGCGGCAAAAGGTTTCTAGCCCACCAAATGCGAATCAGGCAACCGCCATATACAATGATCATGCGACTTCCGAATCGAAGGCTGACCAGGTGAAGAAGCATCCCACGCCAACAGAAGTAGAGGATAAAACTGAATCGGAAAATCCTGTAAAAAGCTTGCTGGGCATAGCATATGAAAGTTCTGATGACGAGGAATGATCGAAGAATGAAGAGTGGATGCATATGTGCGGTTCGGCATGCTCAGTTTTGATGTTTACTCGAAGTAGGAAATGTAGTACAAGACATCGAATTCGGTTCGAGTGTATCGTTTGGCACTGATATATTACATTGCTTTGAAGGCTTACCAAATTTCCTCGCTCTGCCTCCTGGTGCAAATGTCTTAAAACGAGTATAGAAAGACTTTGTGATCGATTCATTGTGGAAACTTGAAATGGGAAAAGTACCAAAAAAGTCCTAAACTTATTGCATCGGTATCAATTTAGTCATAAATTTTTCAATAAAACCAATTTAGTCCTAAACTTTTTAATATTGGTATCAATTCAGATCATCTAGCCAATTTTGGTCGGTCTACGCTGATGTGGACATTAGTCGGTGGCCAAACGCTGACGTGATAATTTTTAAGATTTTTTTTTTTTAATTTTTTTCTTTTTCCTTTTCTTTTCCGACGGTGGCCGGTGAGGGCCTATTGCCGGCGAGGGTCGCGGCCCTCGCCTAGTGGCCGGCGAGGCCATGGCGGCCATCGCTAGCTGCGGGTGAGGCCACCTTTGCTCGCGGCAAGGCTTGGCGAGGCCGGCTTGCCTAGATCTGAGCGAAGCCGGCGCCCTAGTGGCCGGCGAGGCCATGGAGGCCATCGCCAGCTGCGGGTGAGGCCACCTTCGCCCGCAGCAAGGCTTGGTGAGGCCGGCCTTGCCTAGATTTGAGCAAAGCCGCCTCGCCGGCTACTTGGGAGAGGCCAGGCGAGGGCCGCAACCCTCGCCGGCGGCAAGTGAGGGCTTCGTGGCCCTCGCCCAGTGGCCGGCGAGCCTCACCGGAGGCTCGTTGGCCACCGCCGAAAAAGAAAAGGAAAAAAAAATTAATAAAAAAATTTTAAAAATTACCACGTTAGCATCCGGCCACACATCCACGTCTGCTCCGGCTGGCCAAAATTGGCCAGATGAACTGAATTAGTATCAATATTAAAAGGTTTAGGACTGAATTAGTTCAATTGAAAAGTTTAGAACTGAATTGTTACCAATGCACATATGTGGTTCTGCATGCTCAGTTTTGATGTTTACTCGAAGTAGGAAATGTAGTAGAGGACATCGAATTCGGTTCCAGTGTATCGTTTGGCACTAATATATTACATTGCTTCAAAAGCTTACCAAATTTCCTCGCTCTGCCTCCTGGTGCAAATGTCTTAAAAGGAGTATAGAAAGACTTTTTGTGATCGATTCATTGTAGAAACTTGAAATTGCCAATCTGAAGCGTATTTTTGACAGCATTTCTCTTTACGATGAGAGGACCGGGATTTGGTTTAAGTTCAACTCACTTTGGTTTTCAATAATAATTTCTTACTTCTACGGATCCAAGTCTAATTAAGTTTTTCGCAAGAATGGGACGAGATATCCTTTCAAAAAGCTCATGATCCAGATGTAATTTCGGAGCTCGGCTTTGGAGATCTGGTTAGTTAAGAAAAGAGATCGCAGGCATGAATCTCTGCTTTAATTTCGTGAATTCCAGTAGTGGCTCAAAGAGAAATGTTCGCGTTAATGCGAGAATACAATGCTTGAAGTTGAAGTGAAAGTCACTTATTCCAATACAACACATGCATTAACTGGTACAAAATATTACTGCAATCTAACTTAGTACGTCTTCCTTCTTCTTTTTCCCTATCACAGAACCCAAAAACTCTCAACATTATTATTCCACCAGCATCCGTACATATATATTCCCTATTAATGGCTTTATATCTACCGGCGGCAGACTACTCCACGTCCATTGCTGAACCTGCTGGTGCACTCCATGGCGTTTGCCGACTCCAATGCCAACGGCTTCGCCTCTGCAGACGACGCGGCCTCTGGGTTGAACATGCAGTACTGACAGTCCGTGGACACGAGAGAGGACGTCCTGTACTTGTTCTCACCTCCCATGATCGGCATCGCGACTCCTCTCTTCACCGGGTTCTGGAAATCAGGCCTGTAGGTCTGCCCCAGCACGCCCTCCAGCTGCTCCGAGAGATCAAAGAACCTGAACTGCACCTCCAAGTGCGCAAAGCAGTCGTCTGCGGGAATTTGATAGTTGTGGATCCTGTCATCTTCCTTGGTGATTGGCACTACGGTCACGGAAAGTTCCAGGACGCCAGGAAGAGTTACAGTGATGGCATTGTGGTTAGCAGTCCGCTCCACTGAGAGAGGGCTATTCGGAGCCGACCAGCTCGAGAGGTGACCGTCAGCGATGTGGACCAGCTGGTCGTCGTAGGTGAAAGCGAGCTGGTCAACTTTGTTGTCCCAGTGGGCGACCTTTTTGGCGGAGAGAGTGAAGGTGTGGTGGTTGAACCTCAGGCCTAGGGCTTGGATCCATGTGTTGTCGCGCTTCCTTCCCTCAGGGCGGCGGCCGATGAATCGGGCATTGATTTGGAGGTTCTGGTCAGAGACAAGAGCGAAGTGGCTGTTGGTCTCTCCATGGAAGTAGAAGACTATACCGTCGCCTCCAATGAATCTTGGGTCGCCGCATGCAGAGCCTACTCCATTGCAGTTGGCTGTGCGGTCTGCAATTATAACACCAGCAATGGTTCAAATGGCGTAATCATGTTGCATTACTACCTAGTGCACTAGAATTTTTTTCAGATTATTCATTATTATTCAAGAAGATCTTCGATTGCATATATAACATATCTGCATGAATCATTCAATGCTATGAACGGGCCTCTTAAGGAGAGAGAGAGAGAGAGAGAGAGAGAGTTTTGAGAGACATACTCTTGCAAGTGGCTTCACATTTGGGGGTATTGCAGTCAATGACACAGGCCTTGGCAGTTGGGTCAGCAGGCTTGAAGGATGGGCACTGCTGTGGGCAGGTGATGTGCTGGGCAAAGCACTTGGTGAACGGGTCATTGCATTGGACCGACTGGGGCGGGAACACCTTCCCGGCCACAGCTGAGGGTGGAGGCGGGGCTGGCCCAGCCAGCGGCGGGGGTGGTGAGGGGTTGCCATAGAGGTCAGCGTTGCTGAGGGCAATGGAGCTCAACAACAAGAGAAGGGTCATGAACATTGGAGTACTATGGGCTTCCATGACTAACCTAGACAGTGTTTCTTGGCAACACTAAGGGTTAGTGGAAGGCCTGTAGAAACTTACTTGGCTATGCCACTTATTTATAGGGAGGGGAAAGAGAGATAGAAGTTAGGGTTTGACGTATCGAAAGGAAAAAAAATAATGTTATAAATGAAGTAAGCTGGGAAATCTTGGATCTGTTGAATTGAATTGAATTGGAAGTTGCATCCGGGGTTCGAAATTCCATCCGCATTGACTCTCGAGGATGGAAATCGGCATACAATGTCTTATCTCAAGTACACACAGCTCTTCACTCTCGAGCAGTACAACCCCCCATGTGCAGTCATGAGGATTTTGCATGTGTAATTAACTGCACAGGACGAGCCAGAAGACCAAGAAGAGCGTGCTTAGCCCCAGTCAACTTTAAGGATAATATTAAATCCGAAAATGAGAAGACGGGCCGAGGACGGTGCTCTTTCGCACCGTGTGCTGTCAACCCTGTGATTCATTTCATCTCAGTAAGTCCAAACACACGTAAAAATATACATACAGTAGCTGAGTCGTGCAGAATACATGGGTCAACTGCTACATGAAGGAGGGTCGTCGTAGAAGATGCATGGATGAAGACGTGGGTTGTGATCTGTGAAGCTAGAGAAGCTCAGTTGATTGGCTCATGGTACGTAGAATCAACGTAAAGGATCGACCGAAAAGGGGCTGAAATTTCTTGTTCCAAACCTTGTATTCTACGGTTCGGGTGTAGAACAGCATCGTTTCTTTTACTTTTGTGTCGAGAAGGCAGTATCTAGTGCTCTCTTGATTTGCGGTGCACGCAATTTGGTTGCGTAATGATCTTTCTTGAAATTTGTAAGTGGAACTCAAATTTTTCAGCCAACATGGTAAGCTTAGCCAACCATAATCCAGAGTAGAAAAATACAAGAATGAAATTAATTCCATGAGGTGATGCGTGTATTTATCAAACACATATTGTCAGAAAGTTCTACCCAAAAGTTTAAGCTAATAGATGGAGAGAGACCATATACATTTAAAACTCGTTGTCAAGCGATATAGGACAATATTTCAATACTCTCTCGTGCAGGCCAAATTATGAGCGGCCCATGGAGTGGAATTTGACAAATGGAGGGTGGATACGCATTTGCAAATGGATGATATTGGTTCTGATACTATGTTGTAAAGTCTAATTAAAAAACTTAAGCTTTTAAAATAGTTAGTAATAGCCTCACAAAATCTCATACACAGAACATAGATTGGCCTTGCTACTCCATCAATGTAAACAACTCCATATTTGACTTTAGGTCCCGTCTTACTTGATTTATGAGGTAATCGGATATTTTATTGGTATGCAATTGGTCTTAAGTAGTGAAAGATCAATTTATAAAGTGGTGACATGTCGTTGTTGATGTGATTTAGTTTTTCTGGATTGAGTGATTTCCCGAAGATACTTCCCAATAACGTCCATGGCAAATTTCTAACCGAGAACGACTGAGTGGAAAATCAATAATTCAACAACGGGTAGAGAAACACGAACGATTTCACGCTGTAATCACCGGACCACAAATTGAACAGACCTAGCATTCGGCTTCTTTCTTTCCAGTTCATGTTATACCCAAGGCTTTCGACTTCGAATCCGATGGTTGGAGTTTTATTTCTGCCTTGGGAAACTCGGAGCTAAGTCGGTGGCCACGACGGTGGATTATTGTGCTAGCTCCCTTCCATGTAGCCAGCTAGTTAGGTTTGCGCTCCCGGAGTGGCAAAAGGAACCTTGCCATCTACAAGTTGAAGTTAAAAAAGGAATTTACCAGAACACACTCCCAAATCTCTAACGCCATCTCCAAAGTAACTAGTGCAGTTTACACTTTGACTTTAGTGTCGATGAAGTCTAGAGATAGTAATTATGTATTGCGTCTAATACTGCAGATGCCCCTAAAATAGAACCCCACGGTCATGTCATGTGGAAAAAAACTATTGTATAAGATAGTCATTAATTACGATTGTCCTGCGCGTTGAATCCGAGTGTATCGTTTGGCACTAATATATTACATTGCTTTGAAGGCTTACCAAATTTCCTCGCTCTGCCTCCTGGTGCAAATGTCTTAAAAAGAGTATAGAAAGACTTTTTGTGATCGATTCATTGTGGAAACTTGAAATGGGAAAAGTACCAAAAAAGTCTTAAACTTATTGCATCGATATCAATTCAGTCCTAAATTTTTCAATTGAACCAATTTAGTCCTAAACCTTTTAATATTAGTATCAATTTAGTCCATTCAGCTAATTTTGGTCGGTCGGCGTTAACGTGGACATTAGTTGGTTGCCGAACGTTGACATGGTAATTTTTAAGATTTTTTTTTTATAATTTTTTTATAATTTTTTTATAATTTTTTCTTTTTCCTTTTCTTTTTCGATGGTGGCCGGTGAGGGCCTGCCGCCAGCGAGGGTCGCGGCCCTCGCCTGAATTGGGGTGAGGCCGGCCTTGCCCAGATTCGGGCGAAGCCGCCTCGCCGGCAGCCTGGGAGAGGCCGGGTGAGGAACGCGACCCTCGTTGGCGGCAGGCGAGGGCTTCGTGGCCCTCGCCTAGTGGCCGGCAAGGCCATGGTGGCCATCGCTAGCCGCAGGCGAGGCCACCTTCGCCCGCGGCAAGGCCTGGCGAGGCCGGCCTCACCTAAATCTGGGCGAAGCCGCCTCGCCGGCTACTTGGGAGAGGCCGGGCGAGGGCCGCAACCCTTGCCGGCGGCAAGCGAGGGCTTCGCGGCCCTCGCCCAGTGGCCGGAAAAGAAAAGGAAAAAACAAATAATTAAAAAATAAAAAAAACAATAAAAAAATCTTAAAAATTGCCACGTCAGCGTTTGGCCACACATCCACGTCGGCTCCGGCTGCCAAAATTGGCCGGATGAACTGAATTAGTATCAATATTAAAAGGTTTAGGACTGAATTAGTCCAATTGATAAGTTTAGAACTGAATTGTTACCAATGTACATATGTGGTTCTGCATGCTCAGTTTTGATGTTTACTCGAAGTAGGAAATGTAGTAGAGGACATCGAATTCGGTTCCAGTGTATCGTTTGGCACTAATATATTACATTGCTTCGAAAGCTTACCAAATTTCCTCGCTCTGCCTCCTGGTGCAAATGTCTTAAAAGGAGTATAGAAAGACTTTTTGTGATCGATTCATTGTAGAAACTTGAAATTGCCAATCTGAAG
This sequence comes from Eucalyptus pauciflora, assembly GCA_007663325.1. Lineage (NCBI taxonomy): Eukaryota > Viridiplantae > Streptophyta > Magnoliopsida > Myrtales > Myrtaceae > Eucalyptus > Eucalyptus pauciflora. The sequence continues at coordinate 2,037,567 of VMYD01000122.1, forward strand.
CGTATTTTTGACAGCATTTCTCTTTACGATGAGAGGACCGGGATTTGGTTTAAGTTCAACTCACTTTGGTTTCAATAATAATTTCTTACTTCTACGGATCCAAGTCTAATTAAGTTTTTCGCAAGAATGGGACGAGATATCCTTTCAAAAAGCTCATGATCCAGATGTAATTTCGGAGCTCGGCTTTGGAGATCTGGTTAGTTAAGAAAAGAGATCGCAGGCATGAATCTCTGCTTTAATTTCGTGAATTCCAGTAGTGGCTCAAAGAGAAATGTTCGCGTTAATGCGAGAATACAATGCTTGAAGTTGAAGTGAAAGTCACTTATTCCAATACAACACATGCATTAACTGGTACAAAATATTACTGCAATCTAACTTAGTACGTCTTCCTTCTTCTTTTTCCCTATCACAGAACCCAAAAACTCTCAACATTATTATTCCACCAGCATCCGTACATATATATTCCCTATTAATGGCTTTATATCTACCGGCGGCAGACTACTCCACGCCCATTGCTGAACCTGCTGGTGCACTCCATGGCGTTTGCCGACTCCAATGCCAACGGCTTCGCCTCTGCAGACGACGCGGCCTCTGGGTTGAACATGCAGTACTGACAGTCCGTGGACACGAGAGAGGACGTCCTGTACTTGTTCTCACCTCCCATGATCGGCATCGCGACTCCTCTCTTCACCGGGTTCTGGAAATCGGGCCTGTAGGTCTGCCCCAGCACGCCCTCCAGCTGCTCCGAGAGATCAAAGAACCTGAACTGCACCTCCAAGTGCGCAAAGCAGTCGTCTGCGGGAATTTGATAGTTGTGGATCCTGTCATCTTCCTTGGTGATTGGCACTACGGTCACGGAAAGTTCCAGGACGCCAGGAAGAGTTACAGTGATGGCATTGTGGTTAGCAGTCCGCTCCACTGAGAGAGGGCTATTCGGAGCCGACCAGCTCGAGAGGTGACCGTCAGCGATGTGGACCAGCTGGTCGTCGTAGGTGAAAGCGAGCTGGTCAACTTTGTTGTCCCAGTGGGCGACCTTTTTGGCGGAGAGAGTGAAGGTGTGGTGGTTGAACCTCAGGCCTAGGGCTTGGATCCATGTGTTGTCGCGCTTCCTTCCCTCAGGGCGGCGGCCGATGAATCGGGCATTGATTTGGAGGTTCTGGTCAGAGACAAGAGCGAAGTGGCTGTTGGTCTCTCCATGGAAGTAGAAGACTATACCGTCGCCTCCAATGAATCTTGGGTCGCCGCATGCAGAGCCTACTCCATTGCAGTTGGCTGTGCGGTCTGCAATTATAACACCAGCAATGGTTCAAATGGCGTAATCATGTTGCATTACTACCTAGTGCACTAGAATTTTTTTCAGATTATTCATTATTATTCAAGAAGATCTTCGATTGCATATATAATATATCTGCATGAATCATTCAATGCTATGAACGGGCCTCTTAAGGAGAAGTCTATACTGCTTCTCTGCATGGAAATGCAAGTTGAGAGAGAGCGAGAGAGAGAGAGTTTTGAGAGACATACTCTTGCAAGTGGCTTCACATTTGGGGGTGTTGCAGTCAATGACACAGGCCTTGGCAGTTGGGTCAGCAGGCTTGAAGGATGGGCACTGCTGTGGGCAGGTGATGTGCTGGGCAAAGCACTTGGTGAACGGGTCATTGCATTGGACCGACTGGGGCGGGAACACCTTCCCGGCCACAGCTGAGGGTGGAGGCGGGGCTGGCCCAGCCAGCGGCGGGGGCGGCGAGGGGTTGCCATAGAGGTCAGCGTTGCTGAGGGCAATGGAGCTCAACAACAAGAGAAGGGTCATGAACATTGGAGTACTATGGGCTTCCATGACTAACCTAGACAGTGTTTCTTGGCAACACTTAGGGCTAGTGGAAGGCCTGAAGAAACTTACTTGCCTATGCCACTTATTTATAGAGAGGGGAAAGAGAGATAGAAGTTAGGGTTTGACGTATCGAAAGGAGAAAAAATAATGTCGTAAATGAAGTAAGCTGGAAAATCTTGGATCTGTTGAATTGAATTGAATTGGAAGTTGCATCCGGGGTTCGAAATTCCATCCGCATTGACTCTCGAGGATGGAAATCGGCATTCAATGTCTTATCTCAAGTACACACAGCTCTTCACTCTCGAGCAGTACAACCCCCCATGTGCAGTCATGAGGATTTTGCATGTGTAATTAACTGCACAGGACGAGCCAGAAGACCAAGAAGAGCGTGCTTAGCCCCAGTCAACTTTAAGGATAATATTAAATCCGGAAATGAGAAGACGGGCCGAGGACGGTGCTCTTTCGCACCGTGTGCTGTCAACCCTGTGATTCATTTCATCTCAGTAAGTCCAAACTCACGTAAAAATATACATACAGTAGCTGAGTCGTGCAGAATACATGGGTCAACTGCTACATGAAGGAGGGTCGTCGTAGAAGATGCATGGATGAAGACGTGGGTTGTGATCTGTGAAGCTAGAGAAGCTCAGTTGATTGGCTCATGGTACGTAGAATCAACGTAAAGGATCGACCGAAAAGGGGCTGAAATTTCTTGTTCCAAACCTTGTATTCTACGGTTCGGGTGTAGAACAGCATCGTTTCTTTTACTTTTGTGTCGAGAAGGCAGTATCTAGTGCTCTCTTGACTTGCGGTGCACGCAATTTGGTTGCGTAATGATCTTTCTTGAAATTTGTAAGTGGAACTCAAATTTTTCAGCCGACATGGTAAGCTTAGCCAACCATAATGCAGAGTAGAAAATTACAAGAATTAAATTAATTCCATGAGGTGATGCGTGTATATATCAAACATATATTGTAGGTCAAATTACGAGCGTCCCATGGAGTGGAATTTGACAAATGGAGGGTGCAATTCAAAAAGCTTAAGCTTTTAAAATAGTTAGTAATAGCCTCACAAAATCTCATACACATAACATTGATTTGCCTTGCTACTCCATCAATGTAAACAACTCCATATTTGACTTTAGGTCCCGTCTTACTTGATTTATGAGGTAATCGGATATTTTATCATTATGCAAGTGGTCTTAAGCGGTGAAAGATCAATTTATAAAGCGGTGACATGTCATTGTTGATGTGATTTAGTTTTTCTGGATTGAGTGATTTCCCAAAGATACTTCCCAATAACGTCCATGGAAAATTTCTAACCGAGAACGACTAAGTGGAAAATCAATAATTCAACAACGGGTAGAGAAACACGAATGATTTCACGCTGTAATCACCAGACCACAAACTGAACAGATCTAGCATTCGGCTTCTTTCTTTCCAGTTCGTGTTCTACCTAAGGCTTTCCACTTGGAATCCAATAGTCGGAGTTTAATTTCTGCCTTGGTAAACTCGGAGCTAAGTCGGTGGCCATGGCGGTGGATTATTGTGCTAGTTCCCCTCCATGTAGCCAGCTAGTTAGGTTTGCGCTCCCGGAGTGGCAAAAGGAAACTTGCCATCTACAACTCGAAGTTAAAAAAGAAATTTACCCGAGCACACTCCCAAATTTCTAATGGCATCTCCAAAGTAACTAGTGCAGTTTACAGTTTGATTTTAGTGTCGATGAAGACTAGAGATAGTAATTATGTATTGCGCCTAGTACTGCAGATGCCCCTGAAATAGAACCCCACCGTCATGTCATGTGGAAAAAACTATTGTATAAGATAGTCATTAATTACGATTGTCCTGCGCGTTGAATCCGAGTGGGAGTTGGAGCGTTGAACACGGAATTGAATGCTGAACATATTGTGAATCCCAAATCGCTCCATCCGAAGTCAGATCTCCAGAGTCAAAATTCAACCCGAGGAAGATGAAGGAACATAGTTTTGAGGTAATCGAGGTGATATTAATCTTATTTTTCTTACACTGGTTTCTAAGTGGAGTCCTCCACGTTCAAGAGTAAAATAGCGTGCAAGAGAAGGGAATTTTGTCTGCGATCGGAGCTCGGCCAGTTCGTTCCCCAGTCCATACCCAAACAAAGAAAGAAGTTATATGATTCAAATTTGTTTATTCTTGGTGAAATACCATTGAGATCACATGTGGGGATTAGCTATCTGGGGGTTTCGATTGGCCGCCGACCATTGGAGATGCCGAATGGATTCATCTGATCTTATAGTCCTGGTAATGCGTGTTAGGACTTTTGAATTTGACAGTCGATTATGTGTATAACAATACCGTAACGACCCGGTTTGATGAGAGTAGAGAGTGATCGCTAGGACCAAATAGAGCCTAGATAAGGAGCAGCTTCTAACTGGCTTCTAAGATGGCGAATGGGGTAAGAATGAAGAGTAATTGAAAAATATATATGTAAAAATTGGAATTAACTTACGGAGGTACCTTTTGATGTAACGGTAAACTTTTTTCTGGAATTCTAAAGTTAAGCGAGCCTACGCTACATCATTATTAGGATGATAAAACTGCAAGGCTTGGTATGGGATGGGCCAAATCGTAAAGTACAAGAGTTCTCTCTGATAGTGTTTCAATATATGAACTTAATATATGCATTGAAGTTGAATGAGAATCATTTAAAAAAGTGGGTCATCTACAGGTCCTACCGGATTTGACAGTTCAGATTCGTTTAGCTTATACAATATGATTATGCAATACAAGCCCCATCTCATCTCCATTAAGCAAAAGGGTGAATGACACAATGTCTGAAGTATGAACGACAAATCGATCAAATTCCTGGACAGAGGAGTGGAATACTTGTTCCAAATTGATGATAGATCGGTGCAATCAGGTGAAACCAATCTATCATTCTCAATGCTGTGGCCAATCATAAGGAATTTCTCCACTCCAAGGTCTCAAAAATCTGCAAAGTCATATGATAATGGGGCACGACCTCAAACCAGGGAGGTCTAGAACCTGATCGCCAACCATGTAGACATGGGGCGTAATGAGTAACGACCCAAATATTCAAAATCAACGTTCAGTTTGTAACATACCAAACATAAGATGGGCTGTCAGCAACCTTTCGGTTTCCTGATGATACTACTGGTGATTGCACATCAGATAGGTCGTCAACCACATGTCTGCATCAGCAAGAATCACAAACAGTACTAAGTTTTCTCTAGACATATCATTGACCAACCTATACACGATTAGGACGAAATGAAATGCACGAAACTCTGATGTAGCACATGTATTATGTCATAGAAACGATACCCTGCAAAGCCTGGTAAACAAACCCTCGACTGGCTTGCTTATCTGACAGCGTTGGCACGTGATCACTGAATTACATGCTTAAGGCGATCAGCTCTCAGCTTGGACAAGTCCAGATTGGAATCAAGCTCCTCATCTAGTTCTCCGACAATGCTTCTGTGAAAACAGAACATGGAATATTCCGATAACAATATTTTCATGAACAGAAATTACTTTGAGGCAGACACAGAGCCAAAAGTAAAGTAAAAAGAAAAACGGAGATGGAAAAAAATCGAAATGCGGCAATTTCTTTTTTTCTGCTTTCTGTTGTATCTGATATAGGAACAAAGGGAAAAGAAAAACAGAAAAGGGCTTGAACTGAGATGGACTTCGCTGCACACCTTCCTGCAATGAGCCAGAATGTTATTCATGTTAAGGCTCCGTTTACTGAAAGCCTTAGGAGATCAGATTATCAAAACTGCGACACAGGAAACATGGATCATAGACAAACCTTTGTGAAGTAAACACGCTCATGGCGTTCATCAAGAATAATATTTGATGCCAGGTCAAAGCCCTTTCAGACCCCCTAAAGAGATTTAAACATTGTGGTTATCATCAACTCTAGGATATTAGAAGTAGAAATATTAATGGCCAAACGTACCACAATGTTACATCCATCATTTGTAATGACTGATATTGTTTCTGCGCACAGGAAAGAACTGTCATAAGAGCAAAACAGAGAAAAATATTCACGCCTCGAGAAATTGAGTGGAAAACGCATAGGTGGAGCAGATATCCCTGTTGACACTAGGTATTTAGCTTCGACAGAGCAAAATTTAACATCCTATGATGTAAAGTAACAACAAAGGACAGGCTCGAAACACAAGCCTGCCTCCAGAAATTGCCGACCACATCATAAGCCGGACAGCTATGAACAATGCAAGTTCATGGTTGGAGATTAACAGAAAAGTGTTGCATATGTCTATATGATTTTCATATAGTAGCCAGTTAATCTTCAACAAGCATATTGCTATTACTTTTCTTGCATAGCATTTACACATCCTAAGCTATGTTAAATGCGTAGCAAAATGTTAATCTAAGCATATGAGAGCAAAAGGAATGAAAGCTTCCTTTCATTTCCTCAATGGTGAAGCAAGACCATTCTCATGGATCCTCATCCTAAGCCTACTTCAATGGCCCGTTTTACGCTTCAACTCGCATCACTTTGGGTTTCTTCTCCTCCCACGTGACATCTTAAAGAAAATTAAGCAAGAAACTGAAGACGGTAGTCAAGAGACATACAATTTATAAGAGAATCAAGTCCTGGGCCAGTTGACATGTCACTGCTCCGAAAGCTAGTAAAGCCCTTCTGTAGGTCTGGTCTAAACAATATTGTCTGTACAAAATGAATCCGAAGAAATAAGCCGCCAAGTGCTGAAAACCTATCCACTGACTGATTGAAAGCAACACAATGGTGCTTGTAAGCAACGTAGTAGTGAAACATGCAAAACATCCTATACAACATTTTGAAGGATCCAAAAGCAGAATAATGGAAAATTAACTCAGTTGCACAAACATATGAGACCGTGAAATCCACAGAAACCTCTATTCCATATGAAGGAGGACTTATTTTTCTACTTTTTGGTGATCCATTAGTCCTGTGAATGATGATAACCAAGATCTTTGGTCATTGCCACAGTCGATGATTTTTGTGTGTGTGTGTGTGTGTGAGAGAGAGAGAGAGAGAGAGAGAGAGAGAGAGAGAGATTCTGAGAAATTCATTAGGTAGTTATGTGCAATATCAGGAGAAGGGTAGCTAAAAAACAAAATGTAGAGTAATACAGAAATTTGCAGCCAGTCCCATTGTAGAGTAAATGATGCTCGGAGAAGACTAGGACAGTGAGGTTAATACATCTCAATTTCCTATAGAAAGGTGTCTTTTGAATGAGAAGGGTAGCTAAAAAACAAAATGTTCATCATCATTGCTGAGATCAAACAGCATCCACAGCCTCTCCAGCTCATAGAGCAGAAACAGTTCGAAAAACATCTTTCTTCATAGGAATTAAAGGTGTGTTTGATAACATTAATGTTTAGAAATGGTTTTTTTTTTTCATTCCTTTTTTTTGGACGAGTTCTTGAGCATAAAAATGCATTTGGTATGACTCTAAAATTTTTATTCTCAAGATAAAATAAAAAAACAGAAAAGCGTTTGGTATGACCCTCAAATTTTTTTGTGACTTAAATTTTTTTGTTTTTAATAATTTTTTGAGATTTTTCTAATATTTTTGAATTTTTTTCTTTTCTTTTTTTCCTCATTTTTCCTCCTCTAGCTGATCACTAGGCCTCAATGATGGCCAATGATTAGCCAAAGACAAGCCCCGACGAGGTGAGGGAGGTCGGCCTCACCATGGTCAAGCGAACTTGACCTCGCTCGACCATGGCAAGGCTGACCTCACGGTGGCTAGTACGAGATCGAGCCTCGCTAGCCATCCTAATGCCTAACCACCGGCAAGAAGAGGAAGAAGAAGGAAGGAAAAAAAGAAAATGACCTTGTTTCAAAAATTATTTCTAGAATAAAGAATTAGATTTTTTTCTATTTTACTTCTTCTATTTCAGAATTATTCCCTAGCCACTAGCTATTTTGAGGAATGAAAAAATTAGCCAACGTTACCAAACGATTTTTTTTTTCCAATTTCAAGAAACAATAAAATGGAAAAATAGGAAAATAGGATGATTACTAAGCAGGTCTTAATTAATCACAAAGTCAAATCATTTTTCTCCTCCAGTCTTCATCAAGATCCACGAATAAAAGTTCTCGCTTGAAACAAATGCAAATGATCAAAATTGACAGTTTGGAATGAACGAGGAAAGCATCTTCCGATCGGGGCGGATCACATAATTTTTTTTTTTTTTGGTCGAAATTAGATGATGCATTCGATTAAGTAGTCTTAAAAGACAGCGATGGAGTACAATCAAAACATAGAATCTCCCTTAAAGAAAGAGGGAGAGTATTTAACCAATTTGAAGGAAGCTTCTTCGCTCTATGGGTACGTGCCAACCAGTCTGCAGCTCTGTTCGAAGCCCTTGGACAGTACGTAATTGTAAAATTTTCATTCTGGGCCAACTCTTCTTTGCTTCTCTGTATAATGTCTTGTAGATTCCAAGTTGGAGCGGCCCGGCCCATTACGAAGTCGACAACAGCGGAACTGTCGCTTTCACAGATCCAGCGAAGCTTTTGACTCGTGCCCTCCTGCACGTGTCTTTGTTGCAAGTCTTTTACATAACGAAGCCCGTGTAAAATTGCTTCCGCTTCCGCCTGAGGTGCAGAGGAAACCCTAGCTTCTGCAGCGAAGCCATCGATTGCACATCCCGTTCCATCTCTTACAATCCCAGCAACCGAGCATATGAAATCTCCAGGAGACCAAGAAGCATCGACATTCATCTTCAGTTCTTGTCTATTTGGAGGTAACCAGTAGTCTGATATAGAACCTTTTGAGCGTTTTGCTCTCTGGTCCTTCGTCCCGCGAATAAAATTGAGATTTTGATTTTGTGCCAGATCTAGGATCTCCGTCGATTGGGGGCTTTTCCCTCTGAAGATGCTGCTGTTCCGAGCCTTCCAGATATGCCATAGAATCAGTCCTATGAATTCTCGTTCTGGTATGTCCCTCTTTGAGTCGAAAACTTCGAAAAGCCACTGATCAATTCGTTTAATATAGCTCGTAATCTGTATACCCTGTAGTCGATTATCCTCCCAGATCTGTTTTGTCCATTTACAGAACAAAAAAATGTGTTCTGTAGTTTCGATTTGTGAGCGACACAGCTGACATATTGGGTCTGGTGTAATGTTTCTTTTGTGAAGGTTTTCTCTCGTGGGGATGGCATTTTGACAGATACTCCAGAGAAAAGTTTTAATTTTGGGTGGAAGTTCAAGACGCCAGATCTGTGTCCATAAGGTGCGAGGAGGTTGGTAAGAACAGGATGCCCTCTGTTTTGTTTTGTTGATAGATACTAGGGATGCCCTGTTATATCCACTCTTGACGGAGTATTTTCCTGTACCATTCCCTGTCCAAACTATGACATCTGGTTTGGGATTTTTACTCAGGGGGATTGCTAATATCTCATTTGCTGTGTTTGCCTCAAAAATCTGTTGAATTAGAGGCATATTCCAGTCTCGATTGTCTGCGTCTTCAGAGATCAGACCTGCCACCATAGTAGGTTCTTGGTATGTTGCTGTTCCCCCTAGAATCCCCTTCGATAACCACCTATCCTCCCTGATTTTTACTGACCTGCCATCTCCGACTAACCATTTGGTATCTGGATGTATTGTATCTCTTCCCAGGATCAGACTCTGCCAGCCCCATGATGATCGACGGCCCTTCTGAGCAGTCCAAAGATCACCAGATGGAAAATATAGTCCTTTTAGCACTTTACTCCACAGTGCATTTGGAGAATTGTGTAATCTCCATGCTTGTTTCCCAAGCATAGCATTGTTGAAGGTAATTAAGTCTTTAAACCCCATTCCACCTGAGTCTTTTCGAGTTTTCATAATATCCCAATTTTTCCAATGCATTCCACGTTTTGAGTCCCCTTTCTGCCACCAAAAAGAAGCTATACGTTTTTCAATTGCTCTGCAGATAGACACTGGCACCTTGAAGATCGACATTGCATAGGTTGGGATAGCCTGCACCACACTTTTGATCAACACTTCCTTCCCTGCTTTGGTGAGTAATTTTTCTTTCCAGCCTTCCAGCTTTGAATTCACTCTGGCTATAATCCATGCAAACAGTTCTTTCTTTGATTGTCCCCAATCTGTTGGTATACCTAAATACTTACCTGTTTTTTCATACACAGGTACTCTCAATTCATGGGCCATGTTTCTTCTTAATGGTAAGGGACAGTTTTTACTAAAATAAACTCCAGACTTAGTTAAATTCACTGCTTGTCCCGATGCATAACAATACTGATTAAGCGTAAGCATCAGATTCTGACATTCCATAATTGTGCCATCCAGGAAAAAAATTACATAATCTGCAAACAGAAGGTGGGAAAGCTTGGGACAGAACCTGTTTAACTGTATGCCTTTTATAGTTCCATCTGCTACTGCTTTCTTCATTAGCCATGTTAACACATTTGAGATTAGTATAAAGATGTATGGTGACAGGGGATCACCTTGTCTGATTCCTCTCGAGGGAGTAAAGAAAGGGGTAGGTTCTCCATTTATCTTCACACTGAAAGTCACAGTTGTTATGCATTGCATTATTAGAGACACCCACTTCGCAGAAAAACCCATTTGCAACATACAATCTCTAACAAAATCCCATTCTATTCTGTCATATGCTTTCTGCATATCTAACTTGAGGACTGCCTGATGTGTTTTCTTTCTGTTTGTGATGCGTAGCTGGTGTAACACTTCCTGTACAATTAGGATATTATCCTGTATGCCTCTACCTTGTATAAATGCACTTTGCTCTGGTTCAATGATCTCTGGAAGCCATTTTTTCAGTCTGTTGGCTAGAAGCTTTGAGATAACTTTATAACTGAAGTTGCAGAGACTGATTGGTCTAAATTTGTCTATGGTTTCAGGGTTTTTGACTTTGGGGATCAAGGCTATATGTGTTTGATTAAGGAAAGGGTCCAGAATACCGGTGCTGAAGAAGTTCTGCACTAGCTGAAAAAGGTCATTCTGAAGGGTTTCCCAGGAAGTTTGGTAGAAAAGCCCATTAAAACCATCAGGTCCTGGGGCTTTTAAAGCCCCTAATTGAAAAACTACTTCTCGTACTTCTTCCAAGGTAGGATTAGCAATCAGTTCTGCATTAATATTTTCATCAACTGGGGATAGGCACTGGTTTAGAACTGGTTGGTAGTTTCTCTGCCCTTCTGTTTTATATAAAGCACTGTAGTAAGATTGAATATGGTTTCTGAGTGCTGTTTGGTCACGACACCATTTGTTGTCTTCCACTTTCAACATTGTAAGATGATTTCTATGCCTCCTCTGTATTGTTGTTGCATGAAAAAAGCGAGTATTTTTGTCTCCCCATTGTAACCATTTAACACGAGATCGCAAACCCCAGTATTGTTCTTCCTGTTTTCTCAAAAACTCTATCTGAGAAATGACACTTTGAACTGATTTTCTGCATGAATGCTGGACTGTTTGATTAGTGAGTTATGTTAGCACCTGAGTGAGCTCTTTTATCTTCCTTGGCGCATGGACATACTGCTTTTTACTCCAGTAAGTTAAAGCTTTGGAAGTCTTTTTTAGTTTCTCAGAAAAGGTAGTCATCTGAGAATCTGGTTGATTCCAAAATTGCTGGACAACTTCGTGATAATCTTCATGTTCTATCCAGAAAGCTTCCATCTTAAAATCTCTTTTTCTTTTCTTGTGTGCAGAATAGAGACTAAGAACCAGAGGACTGTGGTCCGATCCAATAGCTGGGAGAGCTTGGATTTCTGCTTCATGAAAGGTAGTTCGCCACTCCAGAGTGCTTAACACTCTATCTAGTCTTTTTTTAACAAGATCCTCCCCTTCTCTGTTATTTGCCCATGTGTATGCACATCCATGGCTGTCAATATCCATTAAAGATGACTCATTAAGCATATCTCGAAAAGCTGCTATTCGTCGATTATCTGCTTCTCTTCTCCCCACCTTCTCCCATACATATAATATCTCATTAAAATCTCCCATGCACATCCATGGAACTGTACTATGGGGTTTTAGGGTCTTTAAGGTCTGCCATAATAACTGTCTCTCTCCAAAATTTGTAGAGGCATGAACAAATGTTATCTGCATGGCATATTTACTGACTGGATCAGTGCATTCCACATCAATGAACTGTTGTGAGCTGGCTTTTACTTGCAATTCTACTTCCTCATGCCACATTAAGGCCAATCCCCCTGCTATACCTATCGGATTCTCTAGGAATAGTTGCTGGAAATGTAGCTTCTTGCTGATTCTTTCCACCATCGCTGCTTTGTTTTTAGTTTCCATTAGAAAAACTATGCTGGGTTTTTCAAGAGCAATTAAAGCTCTTAGTTCCTGGATTGTCAGGGGATTACCCAAACCCTGACAATTCCAGCTAATGATTTTCATGACGTCTTTGGTGGCTTATTAGGGCTAGCCACCAAAGCCCATTCAGTGCCATCTTGACATAACTGGACTGGAGTCTCCATTAGTTCCGAATCATCAACAATATGGGGAATTGTTTCTGCAAAACACTTCTGTTTTTTTGCTTTTTGCACCTTCATATGCTTCTTACTGTTTTTTCCTATCTTCAGAGAGTGTTGTTTAGGATCTTCTGAAAAAAGGATCTACTTTCCTTTGTCTTTTGGTTCCTTCTTATATAGTAAAGATTCCAGTATTTCTTGTTCCTTGGAACTTTCTACTCGTTTCTTACTACAGGCTTCTATTTGCAGAACAGGGCTTCTCTCTTGCACTGTTATGTCCTGTCCTCTTACTGGTGGAGATTCTACTGGTTGTTTTTCTTCCACTGTTACTTCTTCTTCAATTTTTCCATAGAAAGCATCCCAATAAGGGCTGTGATCACATGTTTCTGCTTTCAGCCAAGGACCATAGGGTCCTTTTTTGTTGCTTGCCCAGGATGAATCCTCATAAGGAATTTCGGCACAATCTGACGCATAGTGGCCAATCCTTCCACATGAGTAGCAGTAATGAGGTAAACGCTCATATTTAAATTCGACCCACAACCACTTATTACCAATATCCAGAATAGCTCCTGCTTTCAGAGGAGTAGATAGATCAATTTCCACTCTAACTCTTCCTCCTTTTTGCTGAACATTTGTAGTGGATTCTAACTGGATATCCTGTATCTGACCAATCTTCTTCCCCAGATTTTGATAAACTGATTCTATCCTCCACCCAGGAGGAATGCCTCCAATTCTCACCCAAAAGGCTGTTCGAGAGAAATCATAGCAATGTTCTGGGATTTCCGGCTCACACTGTTTTAGAACAAGCAAATTTGTGGCGTACGACCAAGGTGCTGATTGCATAACTCTCTCTTTATCTGCTTCCGATTGAAAAACGAAAGTGAAGAGGCCTGGTTCTTTTTGCACACATGAGATAGCTTCTGATTTCCATGCTTTCTTCATTGTAGAGAAAAAAGCAGGGAAGTTTACATTTGGTTTAGAATAGAGTTTACCCAAAAGAGTATGTTTGCATTCATCTTTCTTATGGGAGGGTATAACAGGGCACACTTCCACTATATCATCTTCTGACCAAAGATGTCCCAGACTTCTACAAAGAGCTGCTACCCTCAACTCATTTTCTTCTTTGCTGTTCATGTTTTCTCTCTGTAGATAATGGCTTCCCTTCTAATAGCTATTTTCCACAGCAAAAAAACTATTCGAAGATCGACAGACACATCACAATAGTTCCAGAAAGTCAATCCAAGTAGACCAGTGTCAAGATCCACCACCAATCAGCGACACATTCTCCATCAATTCCACTCACATCAACAAACATATCAGAAATTCCATAACCCAATTCCTGCTATCATCATATTTTCGCAAAAGAGTCTAAATCCATATCCCAGAGAAGGATCCCTTTCCATCTTTACCACTCTCAACAAAACAACAGATCAGAGAAAACCCCATAAATAAAAACTTCTACCGGGCAAAGCCCTAGTCGTACTGAGAAAAAACTGTATCCAACCTCTGTCCGACGTCGATTATGCAAGATCTGACGCCCCCGGATCCATGACGCCCAGGAAAAATCCGGACCCAAAGATGCCCAAGAACAACTACTGTTCCATTGGATCACTGAGAAAACAAAGTCGCACGCTGCGGAGCGAGTTCAGAAGAGAAACTTTTTTGTGTATTTTCTATTTTGGGAATCATTGTAAGAAAAGCAACAAAGGAGAAAGAAAAGATCAATTGCAACAAAAACAATATTTGTGCAAGGATCTAGGGTTTATGGAAAAAGGGGAGTCGCTACCCAGGGGTAGAGAGAAACTCGCATAGACGAGAGAGACAAAAGGTCCGGCTATGCGGATCACATAATTAGCCTCACCTATTCGCCAAGCCTCACCGGCAGAGAAATACAATGCCAATGCACCAGCATGCGCGAAACAAAACGACACAATGTATGTCGTTAACCTTGTCCAACGAGAGAGAGAGAGAGAGAGAGAGCTCACCACCGCTCAATGCCGGCTATCGGAACTTGGGGGGAGGGAGGGAGAGGGGTATGACGAGGCCAATCTGCTTCGTGAAGCCTGAATGAAGAGTGACTGCACGCCTTCCCGACCGCCGCCGCCGGCGCTCCTTCGAGCCCCGCCGTTCGTTATTTTCAATTGGACGAGGCCCAAATTTACTCGGTAGCCTCTTTCACGGCCCGTGAGCTCGGCTCAGCCTTCATGGCATGGCATGACAAAGGGTCGGAACATGCATGGACCCACGACGTATTTGTATAATCTCGTTGATTCTTGAAACAGATATAATATGGCGATGCATGTCCTTCGACGAGCGACGACCAAAGTTCGTGCTCGAGCATGACTCTGTCTTTCCCTCGAGCAGGATTCCATTCATGTCATCTTTGCTTCCCACGAACTACGCTTTTCATCCTGAAGTGAAGGAAGGAAGGAAGGAAGGAAGGGAGGAAGAAAAAGTCCGACCAACAACATAGCTGTCAATTTGACAAAGAAAAATCGTTGCCAAATATTCCTCAAAGCTGTCGGCTTGTCATGAATTTTTTAACGACTCCTTGTTCCGCCCGCTCCTGAGCAGAATCTTGCCTTGCACAGTCCGTCAAAGGGTAGCGATTAACAGGTATGAAATTCTGGCAAAAACACAGCCCGTTTGATTTTCCGTTTTCTTGATATCAACAAAAAAGAAAAAACCCATGCTTGTTTTCATCTTTAGTTTCATTGTTGATCATGATCTTGGCTTCTAATGCATTGCTTGGCCTTGCCATTTTGATTCTTGTAGCTCAGTTTTCAAGTATTACACTCTGTGTTCATGGTGTTTATTACGCTTATGAAAGGGATGATTTGGTGAGGCTAAGAGATTATCTGAAGTCTCCTACGTTTAGCCTGAGAGCAAATTGGTCAGGACCGCCTTGTATTAGCAACAGTAGCAGATGGGTTGGTGTTTCTTGCTTGAACTCACACGTTGTCCACCTTGTACTTGATGAATTGCACTTCACAGGGTCTCTCCCTCCTGGGTTCCTGCAAAATGTGACTTTCCTGAGTAGACTTAGCTTCAGAGACAACTCCATCTCCGGTCCCCTTCCTAACCTTACGAATCTCGTGTACCTGCGAGATGTGTTGCTCTCTGGTAACCGATTCTCCGGTCCGATCCCTCTAGACTATGTCGACCTGCCGAGATTGCAGAGTTTAGAGCTGCATGAGAACAATTTGAGCGGGCGGATCCCGCCTTTCGGTCAATTGACTCTGATAGGTTTCAACGTCTCATATAATCGTCTAGAGGGCCCTATTCCACAAACTCGTGTTCTTCAAAAGTTTCCGAGTAGTTCCTATGATCACAACCCGCGTCTTTGTGGAAGACCCCTGGAGACTCCATGTGCGGTGGCGCCTCCTCCATATATTCCACCAACACCAACTCCTTTACCCGCTCCATTTATTCAACCACCGGCCCAGCCAAAGAAAGGTCTACGAGCATGGATTATTGCTTTTATTGCTGCAACGGCAGTTGTGGTTCCTTTATTTATAGTTGCCGTTGTCGTGTTCTACTGTAAAATGGGGTCCGGTAGAAAAGAGCGAGCAAGAGAAGACCAAGGAGGTAAGAATGGATAAGACACTAAGCATTGCCAATTAATCCTAGAAACTAGCAGCGCATTCTCAACTATGTCTGTAAGAAATTTATGGGAACTTTCCGAGTGGTTCATTCGTTCATTTTATGCTTTGACAGTTAATAGATGAAAATAGCTTTTAAAAGGTTTTTATGCTCTGAGGTTGTCTTTTTCAGTCAGTGGTTCGGTTGAGATGATGGAGAGGAGCAGACTTCAATCAAAGAGCAGGGAGGATCCAGAAAGAACAGTGGAACTCGATATTTTCAACGGGGAGAGTCAAGCCTTCGACTTGGATGATCTACTGAGAGCGTCAGCTGAAGTACTCAGAAGAGGGAAACTCGGTAGTACTTACAAGACAACACTAGACTCTGGTGCAGTCGTTGCTGTTAAGAGACTCAACAACATGAACGGGCTGGGCAAGAAAGAATTCAAACAGCATATGCATATGCTGGGAAATTTGAGGCACGAAAACCTTGTCAGGGTCATCTCCTATTACTATTCCAAGGAGGAAAGGCTGGTTGTCTATGAATTTGTCTCCGATGGCAATCTGTTTGAGCTTTTACATGGTTAGTCCAGATTCCTTACCCTTTCAATTGGATATTTACGAAAATCACTCAAAATGTTTTCCTCTGTCAAACATCAACAAAAGGATTTATGGTTATCGTTTTTGTCGTGTCATCAAAATACGATATGTGCTTACTTTTTATCGTTGTTGTCGACTTGTCGTGTCATCTAATTACGATATGTGCTTGACTTTTACCGCTTGGCCCTAAAATCTATTTTCTGGGTGCCAGAGAACAGAGGACCTGGAAAAGTACCTCTGGCCTGGGACACGAGACTGTCCATCATTAAGGACATAGCCAAGGGCCTGAGCTTCCTGCACCAGTCGTCATCATCTCAGAAAGTTCCGCATGCAAATCTCAAGTCTTCCAATGTTCTTATCTCTCATAGCAACCAGAACTTTTGCGCTAAGTTAGCAGATCTCGGGTTCTTTCCATTACTTTCACCAAGGAAGTCATTAGAAAATCTAGCAATTGGAAGGACGCCTGAATTTTCCCAGGGAAAGAAGCTTACACACAAATCTGATATCTACTGTTTTGGAATAATAATACTAGAGCTCATTACCGGTAGAAAT
Organism: Eucalyptus pauciflora; assembly: GCA_007663325.1. Lineage (NCBI taxonomy): Eukaryota > Viridiplantae > Streptophyta > Magnoliopsida > Myrtales > Myrtaceae > Eucalyptus > Eucalyptus pauciflora. Next base: position 2,054,588 of record VMYD01000122.1, read on the forward strand.
CCGGGGGAGACCATGGTTGACAATCAGGGAACAGCCAGCGATCTTTCCGAGTGGGTGAAAAAGACGGTGCAAGGCGAGTGGTCCACCGATATATTGGATATGGAAATATTTGCTGCCAAGGAAGGGCATGACGACATGCTCAAGCTCACAGAGATAGCTCTGGAGTGTACGGACTTAGTACCAGAAAGAAGACCCGAAGCGAGCGAGCTTCTTACAAGAATAGAAGAGATCGAGATAGGGAACCAAGATAACAACTGAAGAACCCATGACCGTTTCAAGGAAAGGACTTCAAGGTGTGCTGGTCCAGCTACGGATGGATCTAACTCTTAACTCATTCTTTCAACGCAGATTCTGCACATTCAGTTTTACTCAACGGGCATCCGTATGATATTGATTGCAGATACCACATGAAAGCACTTCGACCCCATGGTGCGTCTTTTGACTTAACGCATATCGTACTTACTGCTGATCATCAATTGTGATAGTTTTGGCAATGTGGAGTATGAAAATATTGATTATAGCCTGGCCTAGCTAATGAAATTCACATTCATGAAGCATTTTGCAATCGCCATCTTAGATGGACAGTTTAGACATTGATCCTCCTATTCTTTATGTAATGAGCAGTAATAAAGCCTGTAATTCAAACCTCTGGTTCTGGCATCGAAAGAGCTCTAATTGCTGCACAGATGGACAGTGTCTCATTCGTAGTGTGTACTAGATTGCATGATGTTTGATCTGAGGCCTGAAGGATTATTCCTTTAGGTGGTCCTTTTGATGTCTGAAGGAAAGACATATTCAGGAGACAAAGGGATGAATCCTTGAGAATAACCATGCCAAAGAAAAGCATCAGCCTCAGGAATCAATCTTGAATGGGAATGCAAAATATTGCAAAATAATCGAACGCGATAATAAACAATATGATGAAATGAATCCGACACTGAATTCAAATGGTTCACAAGAAGAGCAGCACAGGAGTTTACTTTAGATTAAGCAATACGGTCGAAATTACATCTATACTTGAGTTACTCAACACTCTTAGTATTTTTCAACTTCTGATTATATTCAATAACTATGGTGATTAATTCAAGTCAACCAAGTCCACATTTGACTTTCCTTTTCTATTTTATTATGCCAACTCCAATATGGAAACAAGTCAACCAAGCACCCTTAAGCGAGGCCTTTGCCCACATTAGTGCTGGTCATGCCACATAGAATGGCCAACATCAACATTAGCAATTTCCAACCAAAATTGGCTTGATAGAGTCAATTTGTAAAGCGTGAAAATGTTTATGGCTTAATTAACAAAATCAATGGACTTATAATTGAATTGACAAAAGTGCAACAAGTTTAAGATTTTTTGGACAATTGTCCCATTATTGGCAATGTTTGTTTTTTACTCGAATCTCCAAAAACTTATTACATCGTGTAAAAATTACTGTCACGAAGATTCATCGACAGTCATTCGAGCGCATATAAAATTTGTTATCACATGGAGATATCAATAGATAGATTCACAAGTCAGGACTGAGCATAGAATTTGTTTGCTTTCTACAATATAAGTTACAGCAATACTGGCAAACTGCTAGTTATGAAAACGGTCCGGTCGATGTTGAAACTTTATGTAAAATTGATAGGTCGAAAGCTAGTTTTCCTGATCCAAAAATTTCTTTTGTGACCCCACAGAAACTACTAGTTACCATTAGGTGTATACTCTTTCGATATGCTGTGCCATAAAAATCGCATGAAATCCCTGAGATAAACACGATCGAATGGAATTATATGCACACAAGATGATAAAGACTAGAACATGCTATATATATCGCTAGCAAACAAGAGAAACGAAATAAAAGAACAAGCAAGAAACGAAATGATAGGGACGACGGACCGTTTCATGTTCGGAGTGGAAAGGAAAGGAAACAAGAAGACGTGATCGATACGTGTCGCGATTCATGCGCACCGTACCACAAGTGTCCCGCACGAGTCCAAGGCTCAAGCACCACGACGCTTCCACCTCTCGGCCATGCAAAGAAGCAAGAAGCAAGAGCAGCGCAGGAAACCGCCAACTCCATCGTCATCCATCGTCTTATTATAGTCTGCGAAGAGGAGAATAGAAGAAACGAAACCGTCCGAGAACGAGCGGAACGAGAGGAAAATCAGAAGCGGGGTGTTGCTGACTCTTGTTTGGGATTGTGGATAGCTGAGGACGTGAACGGAGGGATAAGCGAAGCCTTAGCTGACAACAATGCCGCCGCCGGTTCGGAGCTACGTGCTGCGGAGGGAGGACGAGGCCACGCACCCGGACTCCATCCGGGCTGCCTTGGCAGAGTTCTTCTCCACCTTCATCTTCGTCTTTGCGGCTGAAGGCTCCATCTTCGCTCTCGGTATATCATCATCCTTGTAGTTTCGACACAAGTACAGTTGATTTTCCCTCCTATTTGTGAGTCTAGTAAGTAGATTATATGATGTGATTCATGTGCCACTTGCTATGTATGGATATGATCAGCATGAGATGACAGAACTTGACCTGCTCATTGTCGCAGTTTGTCTAGTCCATGAGGTTATTATATGCACACAACTTGATCTGCACAGTTCATTGATGTGAGAAATCTCTCGAATGGTTAGGATTTTTACCAATAATTCAAGGGTCATACGCCAATCGAATAAATTCTGAACTGTGCTGGAATACTTGATCGTGGTAATTTTAATTTTAAGGAGGATCCAAGTGTTCATGTTTTTCATTAGGTACATTAACCAGTGAATCCAAGATTTGATCTGTGGCTCTTTCACCCCGGGAATGTATGTCTGAGGATTGCAATTTTTTTCCCCTTTCCAATTTTTCTTTTTTTTCAGATAAGATGTACACAGACACCGGCACGACAGTTACTAGTTTGATAATGATTGCGCTCGCTTCTGCTCTATCGCTCTCCGCCGCCGTCGCATCCAGCATCCATGTCTCCGGCGGCCACCTCAACCCGGCCATCACCTTTGGGGCGCTGGTAGGAGGCCGAATCTCACTGATCAGGGCCATATATTATTGGATCGCTCAGCTCCTTGGCGCTATAGTCGCCACGCTCATGTTGAGGCTGATCACTGCAGGAATGGTACAATATTTTATGTGCTCTCCATAGGAATAACTTTCACTGATAGATGTCGATTATGTTGTTTAAGTTAGTGATGTTGATGACGTTTGTTGCTAACTCTCCTAGAGGTACTAACTACTCACATAACTTTCTTTTGTGCACTGATTTCACAATTAATTCGAAGTGCGACACTGCTTTGACAGAGACCGCTCGGGCTCATCTTGGCCTCTGGAGAAGGCGAATTGAGGGGGCTCCTCTTGGAGGCGGTGATGACATTCGCATTGGTCTACACGTTCTACGCGACCGCGATCGACCCGAAACGAGGGAGCCTAGGGATCATCGGGCCCCTCGCGATCGGGTTCATCCTAGGGGCGAACATCCTCGTGGGCGGGCCATTCGACGGGGCATCCATGAACCCGGCCAGGGCCTTCGGGCCAGCACTTGTGGAGTGGAGGTGGAGGCACCACTGGATCTACTGGCTGGGCCCGTTTATTGGGGCCGCGCTGGCCGGGCTGATCTACGAGTTCATGGTGATACCTACTGAGGCACCGCATCATCCGCTCCACCAGCCGTTGGCTCCCGAGGATTACTAGGGTCTCAGGGGTGGTTTTCTGCACATGGGTCTTGGTCTCTGTTTATGATTTTGGGTTCTCTTTTGCATATGAAATGTAAGCAAGGACTTTGTCTTGTTCTTTCTGTGAAGTTGGGTGTGACCTTGTGCTTTGGGGCTTTTGCTGGGGTGTGCTGGTTTTGAGTTCTTGCTCTTCAATTGACAGAATCCGTGAGGAAAGCACAATGCAACAGAATGTGTAAGAGATTGAGAATAAGTGAAAAATGCAACTGCAATCACTATTCGTATGTGTAACAAAATACCATTTCCATGGGAGCTAAGCAATGAGCAAATGCCATTTTCAAAAATATGCAAGAACGTCATACAATGCACCAGCAATCAGCAATGATTTCACATAGCACTACACTTCCCACATACACATGCTAGTGGTATATATTTTTCTTTTATTATGAAAATTTTTAAATTGGTATATTTGTGACAAATTTACTGCAAATTATATTAACTGCAAATTATATTAACTGCACAAGACAGACGAACCAGAAGATCAAGAAGAGCTAGCTTAGCTACGGTCAACTCATGGACACCCAAATATAATCCTAGTGTCATGACGGATCGATAAAAGTTCATTACTATTACAAATCAGCAATCTAGGTAGGTAGCCGTCGTCGATGGAACAGAATCGGTGAAGGCAAAAATCGACATGCAAGGAAAAGAGGCTAGCCGATCACTAGATCGATGGAAAAGCATGCAGAAGTGAAGACGGAGCCGAATTGCAACCGTTTAAGGATATTAACGTGCGATTTTAAGGAGATCAAGTGGAAGCCTAGAATCTCCGGATGGTTTGAATTTGGAATTTGAATTCGACGGTTGATTTTTCCATAAGTCTATCAAAGGTCAAGGAAACCGATTCTAGAGGATCCGTACTTTATCAATTCTTCATTCGCATTCTTTTCTCTTTCATCATCCTTAGTTCATCGTATGGCCATATCCATTGTTTCCTGTCCAAATCGTTTCATAGAACCCTATTCATTTCTAAAAAATGAAGACTTGATTTTTGGTGAAAGATCTTTTGTCGACCAATACTTTCGGCGAGACACGACTTTAAGGATAATATTAAATCCGGAGACGAGAAGGTCCGAGGATGGTGTTCTTTCTCTTCATAGAACATGCTTGGATGAAGACGTGGGTCGTGATTTGCGATGCTAGAGAAGCTCAAATCAACTGGACTTTGTACGTAGGACCGACGTAGAGGATTGACCAAAAAGGGGTTGAGATTCTTGTTATATACCTTGTATTCTACGGTCTGGGTGTAGAACGTCGAGAAGGCAGTGCCTACTGTCTAGTGCTCTCTTCATTTATGGTGCACGCTATTTGGTTGGTTAATGATCTATTTTGAAATTCGATAGTTGAACTCAATTTTTTTAGCCGACGTGATAAAGTTTAGCCAACCATAATCCAAAGCAGAAAAATACAAGATTAATTTAATTTCATGAGGTGACTCTAGTGGGTCACAAGGACATGTTGACGTGCAAAAATCAAACGCACACGACAAAGATTCACCTCGCAACTCCACCAATGTAGATAACCCTATATTTGACTTTCATTCCCATCTTACTTGATTTGTGAGGTAATCGAACATCTCGTGGGTTTGTGACTGATCGCTTGAGGGGTGAACGACCGATTTATAAAGTAGCAACATATTTTGTGTGTAATGTGATTTAATTTTTCAAGATAGAGTGATTTCCCTAAGACACTTCCCAATAACGCTCATGGAAAATTCTAACCGAAAGCCACTGCATAAAACATCAAAATTTGACAACAAGGAGAGAAACATTAATGGTTTTCCGCGGTAATGACCGGATTAAAGACTGAAGAGATCTATAAAAGCATGTGCTTTTCTCTTTCCAGAGAGGAAGTTGCAGCTTGCGTTTTAACAAGACCTTTTGGCTCGGAAACGATATCGGGAGTTCGATTTCTACCTCGAGAAACTCGGAATTGAGAAGGTGGCTATGGCCATGGATTGCTGTGCTAGCTCCCCTCTCCATGTGACTGATTAATTGTAGTCGTGCTGCGGATGGTTAGAAAAAAAAGCTCGAATTTTCTTTCCATCATTTGGACAAATTAAAGTTTAAACACAATCGCAAATCTCCAAATAGCATCTCCAAGGTGACCGGCCAGAGCATGTTGTTTGCATCTCGACACTAATTTCAACAAAGAGTCGAGACAGTAATTGTGTACTACGTCTAATATAGCATATGCCCCTAAAATTATTATTATTATATCCCACCGTCTGTGGAAGAAACTATTTTATAAGTGAGTTATTAATTACGATTGTCTGCACATTGAATCCGAGTGGGAGTTGCAGCATCACACACGGACTTAAATGCTAAAACATATCGTAACCCCTCCAATCGCTCCATCCTAAGTCCGATCTCCACAGTCGAATTCACCCAGGGAAGATGTGGAACAGAGTTTGAGGTAACCAAGTTGATATTAGTCTTATTTTCCCCACTATTTTCTAAGTGGAGTCTCCTCTCTGAGATGGACGGTTTATTTCGGAAGGCTACAAAGTTGGACCTCATTTGAAAACATCGGTCGGTTTACTTTATAGTTCTCCTAGGATCAATTGCATTTTGTCGGGCTTTCGATAGAAGAGTCTCCTTTTGATTCCAGAGTGAGATATTTAATTAGTGAATGAAGTGCGGTTGCGCCCCGTTTCCCTCTCCTTCCGGATGAGATCTGGTTCTCGAAATGGCTTCCGACTTTGATGAGTATATCTCGATAAGGAAACCTAAAAGGTTGTTTCAAATAATGAGCAACTTGTCTAATGATGCATTATCAATACTTCGAGAACCAATTAAAATGGAAGATGATACCGTGTTCACTAAATTAGCTTCGACTTGAGCAGGATTTACTAAGCTCATGTCCCTTGCTTAACAATTTCTATGAACTCACTTGGTTGCTTATATATTATGGGGTTAACATCGTGAAAAATTTCTAATTGATACACATATAACAAATTTATATTAAACTAATTTCTTGAACACCAAAAATTTCAAATCAGTACATAATATATCTTCTGTTAATTTCCATTAAATTGGATTAATATCATGAAAAACCACAAACTTATACGCTTGCGACAAATAAAGCTTAAAAACACAAATCTGTATACCTGTCAATTATCATGTGTCATCCAACTCAGCAATTTAACGGTAAAATTTAACGGAAACTAACAAAAGGTAAATTTGTCACAGATACACAAGTTTAAAATTTAGTATGAGATAAATTTATCATGGTGTACTAATTTAGGATTTTTCATGGGATTTACCCTATATTGTATTAATGTGCGGACCTCATTTTTTATAGCATGGATTATCCGAATATCTAAATTTCGCTGACGGTTGTGTAATCTCCTCCGTGATAATTGACGTCCATCTAAATCGACAGGCGCTGCTTTAATTAGCTCCATCCATGTCTTTCAAAGCGAAGACGACCCTTGCTCGCTCGACTTGAAGGTCTGCTCATCTTGGAGATTCTTATCTGATCGGCCTAGATGAATCCTTTTAACACGCGGACAAGCTTGGAGCCAGACAAAGATGATGACGTTGAGGTTTTTGTTCGCTTCTCGATTCGACTTTATATGGCGTTTCACCGTCAAAAGGTGGAGGGAATCGGATGACAAAAGTCCGAGTCCGACCGTGCGCAGAACATCAAACGCAAGCTGTCGCATGCAAACGATAAAACGCACAGGAAGAAAGAGCCAGAGAAACCCCATAAACCGAACAAAAACATATTCCGCCATTTGCAATCTCGATCAAATGCGTAATGCGTTGGGAGTCAATGTTTGCGATGACATCAGGCGCAAGCTGTCGCCCGAAATGATGGAACACGCTATGGAGTTTCGGCTCATAAACGTGCATGGCAACGGAGTCAATGTTTGCGATGCGCTGTCGTCTTTTACCAGCTAATCTGTAGGGAAAGGCATAGTCACCAAGGGCACGGGGCTCCCGTAGCAGAGAGGACGACATCGAGATCATCGTTCGATTGACCCGTTACAGAAGTTATGCGAAGCTTCTTCCATCGCTAGAAAGATGATGAAGTTGCAGTCACTTTTAGGGAAGTTTCATGGCGACCTGTTAAAGCTTAGTTAATTGTCAAAACGATGGAACTGGATGGCCCCATCTCGTGTTCTTGGCAATCCTTTGATTGGTTTTCGTTCTCTAATGGGTGGCTGCATCATTGGACTAAGAAAAAGATTTAATCAGATGAGATCACATGGTTCCCCGATGAGCAAGGCTTGATGCACCGACAAGGAAGTCGAACGCGGAGACTTAGACAAAACCTTGTCACCTAATCTCTCAAATCATCTGGAAAAGGTAAGCATCAGCTTCACGTCCACTTCATCTCCCCCACAAAACCTAAGAAAGATAAAGAAACGGATAAGTTTAAACAATTCGGACGTCACGACCACGGTTGTTCTTTGGTGCATGTGAACGGAGGGAAAAGAAAAGTTGTATATGCACAGATATCCCACGTTCAATCATCCCATTAATTAATTGGAAATTACGACGAGATGAAGAATGGCAGGCTCCTCGCATTCAATTTTTTTTCGGATTTTTTTTTTCGTTGTTGTTGGTTTTAGTTGAAAGCTGAGCTGTTATCTTGACCTTATTCCATCTTTTGATCCATATAAATACGACCGCTTCCGCTCTCTGGCTCCTTCAGTATCTGACTGCATATTTTTTCAGTTTTGTTTTGGGAGAGAAGTGATTTCGGGCGATGGCTACCTTGTTTAATTCGAGAGGGCAGTCTGCGGTTGGAGTCGTGGTGGTGATAGCTGCGTGCGTTCTGTATGCTGGTGTCGCCTCCGCTGGATGGCCAGCGACGAGAGTTAGCGTGGACCTGCTCCATGCAAGAGGCGGAATCAGAAGAAAGCTTCTCAAGAACGGCCTCGGTTTGACTCCTCAAATGGGGTAAGAGATTGTACTACTCATTTCTCTCTGGTTAACCTTCTTGTGATGGAACTGATTGATCAAATGGATGGAACTAATCATAATTCGGATATGAAGAAAGAAGATACGAACCTTTCTGCTCTTCGGCCCGGATTAGTATAGTCATAAAATAAGTGGGCAAATGTTCTCGTTTCCATCAATTATGCGAGACTCGCATGAGACTTTTTCTCAGTTTTTCACTTTAACTTTTATGTCAAGTAGGATTTCATTTGCAACGAGAAGTAGAAACAGAAAATTAGAGAGCTAATAATTAGATTTGCACATTAAATGATCACTGGAATTGCAGTTTATTGGCTTCCCGTGATGATCGTACAACAGATGATTAAGGGTCACCAATGTCAGGGAGCAGTTGAGAGCTCTAATACCAAAAAATCAGATCTTGCAAGCTGTTGTTTCGATATGGTTTGTTTCGATATGGTTCATTTTAGTCGACACATTTCATTTAAATTCCTGGGTTTCAACTTTTGGGACATCAAATGAGACAAAAAGTTTCACGTGATCCATGACTCTTGCTCACACAAACCTCCCACGCCCTTCATTAAATAGGGTTGTACGATGCATTTGGACTTTGGAGTGTACTATATTACTATTGTATTGTTTAGAGAATCCGATCATGGTGTGACGTCTTTTTCGCCATTATCTTGCAACAAGAAGAAAAAATGTTATTTCTTGCATTAGCAAAATGTTGTGTCCAACACATTTATTTGCTTCTAAGGATTCCCAAGAGGCATTTCACACCAGATGAAATGGGATACTGATTTTCTAGCTGATGTTTGAGCTGATCTGGGCAATTTGATTCCGACAGATGGAATAGCTGGAACCATTTTCACTGTAACATCAACGAAAAGTTGATAAAGGAAACAGGTAACTTGATTAACACGCACCAGTGGAATCGATCAAAAACATTGCAGGATTTAATCTGGCTCAGTTACTCAATAACACTTTCTTTGAATGTCGCAGCGGATGCAATGGTCTCATCCGGACTTGCTGCACTAGGATATGAGTATGTAAACTTAGGTGCGTTGACATGTTTTTGCTCGTGTAGAATCATAAACTGTATAAAGCATTGTCCGAATATTTATTTTTTCTGCTTCTTTTCCCTCGTTTTCCTCTTAAAGATGATTGCTGGGGTGAACTTAACAGAGATTCTCAGGTACACTCCTATATCTTGTCTCGCTACCGTATGATAAGAGTATAAAATTGGTTAAGAGTTATCAAAAGGAGGGAAATTCGATAATTGTGGCAGGGCAATTTGGTTGCCAAGGCTTCAGCATTTCCATCTGGAATTAAGGCACTAGCTGATTATGTTCACAGCAAAGGCCTCAAGCTTGGGATTTACTCAGATGCTGGGTATGGCCGTAACATTAACTAAAGCAAGTCTTTTTACGTTCATTACAGTAGGCGAAAGAGAACGGGAAAAGAGAAAACCATCATTTGATTACCAAATAAAGTTCAATCTGGTCTCTTTTTGTAGACCTCAAACATGCAGTCAAACAATGCCTGGATCGCTCGGTCATGAAGAGCAAGATGCGAAAACTTTGGCTTCTTGGGTAGAATTCAATAGTGTCTGAAGAATTGAACCATTATGAATCTGCATCGTCCCACCCACTCACGCACTCGCTCACTCTAATATTTTCTATGTGGCAGGGGGTTGATTACTTGAAGTATGATAATTGTAACAGCCCCGGTACGAGTCCCAAGGAAAGGTATGCAGTTTTTTCTGATTTTTTTGTGCTTTGACTGCTGAATATCCTCATTTAGGACATAACATAACATACCGAATTCATTAAGCAGAATTTTGAAAGTGGCTCTGCCATTACTAATCAATGTTGAACTTTTCCTTTCCTAACTTAAACTACTTTGCTAAAGGTACCCAGTCATGAGTAAAGCCCTGTTGAACTCCGGAAGAAAAATCTTCTTCTCTCTCTGTGAATGGTGAGTTGAGCTTTTTGCAGGATTAATTTTCTCATCCATCACTTGCGCTTGTTGACATAAGCAAGAGAGAACTTACTTTTTGCACCAAAACTTCAGGGGACAAGAAGACCCAGCAACTTGGGCTTCGTCCATTGGGAATAGCTGGAGAACAACCGGAGATATTTCGGACAACTGGGACAGGTGACTGAATATGACAAAATCTGCTTCATGTCCTAATTGCTGCATGTAATGAAAAAAGAAAAAGGGATCTAATTTGCAAATCTCTCCGCATAATGGAATGGAACCAATTTTGTGATTAAGTTTCACTATCCGGGAATTAGTTTCTGTCGACATAAACCATAAACCTTCGAAATGAAGCGATCCTTTCAGCTCATGTTCTTACGACTTCACTTCTGACGTGATAAATAAGTGACGGGAATTTCCTCTTTGCATCAGCATGACATCTCGGGCAGATCTGAATGATAAATGGGCATCTTATGCTGGACCTGGAGGATGGAATGGTAATGATGTTCGTCATTTTTTTTTTTTTTTTTTGAGATTTTTGAAAATCGAACAGAGAGATTGGAAGAGAGGAACTTGCAAGATGAACAATCAACAAGTCATTTTGGAATTAAATTGTGTTCAGATCCTGACATGCTTGAAGTCGGAAATGGTGGAATGACCACAGAAGAATACCGTTCGCATTTCAGCATATGGGCATTGGTTAAGGTATGAACAAGACATATATTGAAATAAACAGGCACCTAAGACACGCTTTTGCTGAGTTTTTTTTTCTTGTTTTTTTTTGGGTCCTTCTGAACAGGCTCCGTTGTTGATTGGTTGTGATGTGCGATCGATGGACAACACGACCCTCATGTTGCTGAGCAACAAGGAAGTTACTGCTGTTAATCAAGGTATCGACAAATTGTGTTACAATGGAATGCCGTAAGATGAATTTTTCCTCAGAGAAAGCATTTTCACTCTTTTGTAGATGGGCTTGGCGTTCAGGGGAAAAAGGTTAAGTCAGATGACAATCTTGAGGTAAACTTTCTTCAGTATGATCATCCTTCCTTGCATTAATAACAGTACCCGGAAACTAGTACGTCAGTCATGGTACAGCTAAAAGCAACATTGCATATGCTCTACATCAATTATCAATTTCAAAACAATGCATAGCCCATTGCAGACATTTGAAAGCAAATGGATTGTAATAATTTGCAAGTTGTCTATATTTAGGGGTGTAAGTGTGTCAACGCTTCCTCGTTTGTTCAAGTTAACACGCAAAAAAACTTTCAACCTGTGGCTGGGAAACCAACAGAAAATTGGTGATAGATCCCATACTTATATAAATTTAATTAAATCATTAGAAGTTACAGAGTTAAGTCGATGGAAGAAACAAAAGTCTTGTATCCATCACAGTAATGGATTCAACAGCAAGGTTGATTATCAGGTTAACCAACCTAATATTCTGTCAGTCACTTTATTAACTTCTGTTCATGACCTAAAAGGACATTCCCAGCATGCAATTATGCATATTATGGCAATCAACAAACAGTCATGCAGAGTAAATACCAGGGTGACTAATAGATTACATGAAGTTATCTTTCAAAAAATGTTGTTCGTCCTATCATTTTTAGCAGAATCTTATAAAGTTCACAATCATGCATCCAAAACAATGTAGGTTTGGGCAGGTCCCCTCAGCGCGAACAAGGTAGCAGTGGTTCTATGGAACAGAGGTTCATCGAGAGCTACAGTCACAGCCTCTTGGTCTGACATTGGCCTCAATTCTACAACAGTAGTCGAAGCAAGAGATTTGTGGATGGTGAGACTTCAGAGCCAAACATAATTGTTTATTTGATGAAGAACTGTGCTCACAGAAAATTACTCAAATTTTGGTGCAGCATTCCACCCAAAGTTCAATCAAGGGACAAATCTCAGCTGCTATCGACTCCCACGCTTGTAAAATGTATGTTTTGACTCCGCAATAACATGGAGACGTCAGGAGAACGGAAACCGGGTTGAAGCTGAGGTTGTGCAGAATTAAATCTGTGCTAATTTGATCCTGTTTCATCATTGATGTAAGAAATAAACCACAGAATCGTTAATAAGATATGATCACCAAGTTCAGCAGTCTTCCTATGGCTCTTGCAAAGTAAAACCCACAACCCCCACAATCCCCAACACCCCCCCCCAAAAAAAAAAAAGAAAAAAGCTAGTGAGTAGAGACTGACGGTTAGCAAGACAATGAAGGAAAAAAAACACGGAAATGAGAAAGGAATTCGATGATATTAGCAGTCTTCAGATCCAACCAAGACTCAATCAGACATCACGAATAGAGGTCCTCTTACATCAAATATTTCGCATGTTGGCAAAACAACTGCAAGAACAGCAGTCAGTAGCCCTTGTTTCCTCGAATCCTTGCTCTCATGTCAACCTGGGCAAAAAATTAAATGAGGAGTTAGAGAGGTACATTGCTTATTCAGCTCCTCTCGTGGAAATCATATCATAGATCAGCATAATGACTTTTCAACAAGTCCACAGACGAAACAAACTCCCCCCCTTCCCTTCTCTCCTTTCTCACCAACACACACGCAAACACAAACTAAAAAGAAACGCTTAGGTAAATGCATTTTTCTGGCCAACAAGGAAGCTTCCAACAAGAATAAACTGGCTTAGAAGTGTTTGTGTGACTAAAGCTGGCTAAAACTAAAACTAATCAGTTCTACTTCTTCACGATCTCTCGAAAAGTGGAATGGACACCCAAAATCCACATGGGCATCTCTATCTTTCTCTGCCACCATATTACATCCATCAGTCGTATAACCTTCTAAACTGAAATTGTCGATCCCATTACAAAACTAAGAACGACAACACCACACAAGTTTCAAATACTAACTAGATAAAATTGACTGAGCATGCCCGTGAATAGTCAGAGAAATGGGAATAGTTACCATGAATCAAACCATGTAGCAAGCACGCTCGAAGAAGATCTAAAATCTACTTAATGATGGATCATGAGCGGCCTTAAGAGAATGATTCCCCCTCATCCAATAACATCCCCCAACTTACTTTGCTGTCATGAGTACCGAAAGATGACAGGGAAAGTTGGTTTGAGGGCCGAAACCACTCAAGATATTCATTCTGCATGGCCAACAAAAACCAACTATACCATGCCCGGAACTTTCAGTAATCAATCAAATTCCTCAGGGCCAACGTGCGGTCTTAACATGTCCTCGTTGATCGACCGACACAACAGCTAAGCGAAGGCACGAAACGGTATCCATCCTCAAAGAGATTCATTCCCCAAACTACATTTCCCCATACCTCTCCAAAAAGCTCAGTTTTGCTGTACAAGAAAACCAACGTTTTTATCGCACCCATCAAACAAAAACTCCTAATCGAATCCATACTCACAAAAGGCAACTGCTCCAGAACCAAAAACTCGAGGAATCTTTAAAGAACCGTTCCTACAAACTCAATTCTTGCTGTGGCAACGCCATAGTCAACCAAGAAACTGCAGAAACATCCGGGAACGAATCCCCGACCGCAATCAAACTCTCAAAAAATAAAAAAAAAACAACCCCGCATCTTCCGATTCCATAATCAAGAACGCAACATAACGAGCGACTCCCCCTACTTAATCACGATTCAACAGAGCCTTGAAAGGTGGAAATTAGAGAGAGAAAGAGGGGGAGGGAGGGAGAGAGATGCCTGGCCTCTCTTGCAGTTGAAGTAGGTCTCCCTCAACCCCACGCACTCGCTGGATATGCAGGGGCTCTTCTCCCCCGCGCATTCCCTGTACGATCGCTTCTCCACCTGCAACAACCAAAAAAGAAAACCAACACGCCCACCCCCAACGAAAACGATCAGAAGCGCCGCGGCTCGCGTCACGCCGGCCCCGCCGGAAAGCAGGGTCGAATCAAGAAGGGGAGGGAAACCGAGGGGGAACCTTGACGCAATCGGATTCGCTGAGGCACTTGACGAGCTCCATGGCCAGGCCCTTGCACGACTTCGACATCTCTCGATCGATCGATCGAAGAGAAAGAGAGGGGTTCAGGGTTTATAGAGCTTGATTGACCAGGCGGTTAAAATTACTTAAATAGTTCTAAATATATTGTAATTTTTCTAATTCAGTTCCAATTTTTTTGTAATTATGTCAAAAGTCCGTACAACTAAATTTAACTTAAAAATATTTTATTTTATGTTATTTATATTTTCTTTTTCTTTTCCTTCTCTCTTCTCCTTCCTTCTTCTTTTAACCGGTCACCAAACCTCTGCGATCGGCCAAAGGCATTGGTCGGCAAGGCTTGACCTCTTATTCGATCTATTGAGACCGAGCTTGTCCAACGACGATAAGGCCTTGCCTAGCCAAGGGGAGGCCAAGCCTCACCGTCCAATGCCTCTAGCCGGTCGCCGAGGTTTGACAACCAACTAGAGGAAGACGGAGAACCATATGCTTCTGTCAAAATGAGCGAAGGGTCTTTGATTATGGCATGCTTCCGAACAGGTGAAATCTAAAAAACAAATCTTTTTTCTTCTTTTTCTCACGCTGTACTTTCTTTACTCGACTTTTTGGTAGTCTTTCTGGCTCAAGAATCCAAACATCCCTTGCAACACAGATAGTGAGTTAACAAGGTAAATAAACAAGCTAGCAGAGACTCCGACCTGGACAAAAAGTGTCCCCCTTTTACTATACCATTACAAGAGTTGTCTATCTCTCAAAATGCCAAGTATAAAATAAAGAAAGATCAATTAGCAGCTAAAACAATCAAATGGGTTGAGTTGACGCATAATCTCCAAGAGGAAAAACTCAAGCATGACATGATCATTTTCTATTTTAGTCCATGTCCCTATAGTTCAAAACAAAGAGAGATGAATCTTAGACAAGATTAGATACAACAAAAAGCGATATGGGGTATTACGGGCCCGTTTGGTTTGGTTTTGAGGAAATGCATTTGGCTAAATGCAAATACCTTTGGGCTAAAGGGGTTTTCGGAAATGTTTGAACGTTTGGCAAATTACAATTTAAAGGGCATTAGAAAGTGACTTTGGTGTAAATACCGTTTGGTAAACCTAACATTTGCAAATGATTTTTATTATTTTTTAAAAAAATAAAAATAAAATCCAATGAAATTCCGTCGCTAATCAACGGTGGGCCAACCATCGGTAACCAGATCTGGCTGCCGGCGAGGCTGCCTGAGATCGCCCGACGTCAGGCGGCGTCGCCTGGGCCTCGTCGACGGCTAGATCTAGGCTTGCGCGACCCAGGCAGGCGTCGCCTGGGTCATGCAGACCCAGACCTAGCCGTCGGCGAGGCCCAGGCGAGGCCTCTTGAGATCGCGCAACCTCAGGCAGCCTCACCGGCGGCCAGATCTGGCGGCTGACGGTTGGGGTATGGGGAAGATGCTCGATTTAAAGAAAAAAAAAAAGTCAAAGGATGAACAGTAGATGTGGACTTGTATTTCCGAAATGCTAAAAGCCCAAAGCAGGTGGAGACCTATATTGGACTTTCAACATTTCAAAGGCCATCATTTGGCCAAGAATACCTCCAAATGCTGAACCAAACACCTAGAAATTTTCTCAATGGGCTTTTGGGGCTAAAAGGCCCTTGGGAATGCTAAACCAAATGGGGCCCAAGCCCTATAGAGCGTGTTTTGAGACACACGATATGGCGCAAGCCACCAATCATATTGTAGTGTATGCATCTATAACATAATTAGAATAATCTATTGGCAAACAAAAAAAGCTAGTGGAGGTGGAAGCACCACTGGATCTATTGGCTGGGCCCGTTTATCGGGGCTGGGCTGGCTAGGTTGATCTATGAGTTCATGGTGATACCGACCGAGGTACCGCGTCATCTGCTCCACCAGTCGTTGGCTCCCAAGGATTACTAGGGTCTCAGGGGTGGTTTTCTGCACATGGGTCTTGGTCTCTGTTTATGATTTTGGGTTCTCTTTTGCATATGAAATGTAAGCAAGGACTTCGTCTTGTTCTTTCTGTGAAGTTGGGTGTGACCTTGTGCTTTGGGGCTTTTGCTGGGGGTGTGCTGGTTTTGAGTTCTTGCTCTTCAATTGTTAGAATCCGTGAGGAAAGCACAATGCAACATGATGTGTAGGAGTTGGTGAATAAGTAAGAAATGCAACTGCAATGGCTATTCGTATGTGTAACAATATACCATTTCTATGGGAGCTCAGCAATGAGCAAATGCCATTTTCGAAAGTATGCAAGAACATCATACATTGCACCACATAGCACTACGCTTCCCACATATGACATGGAGCTACATTATAGCTAGTGGGATATTTGTGATATATCTGTGATAAATTTACTTAAAATCAATTTTTTTATCATGAAAATTTTCAAATTGATATATTTGTGATAAATTTACTTCATACTAAATTTTCAACCACTAAGGGCCTGTTTGTTAATGTTCTTTCTTTTTTTGTTTATAAACAAAATTTCTATTTTTTTTGTTCCGAGCAACAAAAAAAGAACAGAAACACGTTTATTTGCGTTTTTATTCCAAATCTATTTTTTTGTTCCAAGTAACACATTTGGAACAGAAACAAGAAATAAGAAAAACGTGTTTCTTGTTTCTGGAACAATTTTTAAGAACAACTTTTCTCTCTCATCTCTTTTCTTTTCTTTTTTTTCTTCTTCTTTTTTCTTTGGCTGGTCGTTGGCCTCGGCCATGGCTGGCGATCGGCTGTCGAGGGCCGGCGACCTCGTTGGAGCGTCGCCGGCCCCCGACGAGGCCGAGCATCGCCAGCCCCCGGCGAGGCTCGACCTCGCCTTGGCTAGGTGAGCTCGGGTTCGCCTAACCACCAGCGAGGCTCAGCCTCGCCGAGGGCCAACAAGCCTCGCCGTGGCTGAGCGAGGCCGCCGGCCCTCGTCAGCCGATCGCTAGCCATGGCTAACGCGGGCAACCGGCCACAAGGAAGACAAAAAAATGAAAAAAAATATATATTAAAAAATTAAAAGAAACAAAAAAGAACACAAATGCTGCATTTGTTTTCATTTATTTTTTGTTTTTTTGTTCTTGGGAACAAAAAAGGAACAGAAATGCGTTTGTGTGCGTTTTTGTTCCCATAAACTCATTTGGAACAGAAACAAGAAACAAAAAAAAGTTGTTTCTTGTTTCTAGAACAAAAATTAAAAACACATTTTCTCATTCCTCTCTTTTTCTTCCCTTTTTTTTTTCTTTGGCCGGTCACCGGCCTCGGCCATGGCCGGCAACCGGCCAAAGAGGGCCGGCGACGCCGTCGAGGGCCGGTGACCTTGTCGGGGCGTCATCGGCCCCAGGCGAGCCCGGCGACGGCGAGGCTCGTCCTCACCTAGCCACCTGCGAGGCCGCCGGCCCTCGTCGGCCGGTCGTCGGCCATGGCCAAGGCTAGCGACCGGCCAAAAGAAGAAAAAAAAATTAAAAATTAAAAAATTAAAAGAAATAAAAAAAGAATATAAATTTACCAGACGTGTTTTTGTTCATTTTTTATTCCCAGAACAAGTTTACCAAACACGTCTTTTTGTTCAAAAATTGTTCCCCGGAACAGAAACACTTTTTTCTATTTCTGTTCCCTGGAACAATTTTTAAACAGAAATGTTACCAAACGCACCCAAATTTACCAAACATGTTTCTGTTCTTTTTTTATTCTAGGAACAAGTTTACCAAATGCGTTCTTTTGTTCAAAAAATTTTCCTCGGAACAAAAATAGTTTTTTCTATTTCTGTTCCCTAGAACAAAAAAAGAACAGAAACACAAACAAACGCACCCTAAATATCTCGAATTGATGTATTTACAACAAATTTACCCTTAATTAATTTCTATTAAATTGAATTATATAATAAAAATCCATAAATTGATAAATTTGGGACAAACATAGAATAAAATCTCAAACAACACTCATCAATTGTCACGTGTCATCCAAATCAGTAATTTAATAGTTAAATTTAACGGAAACGAACAAATGATGAATTTGTCACAAATTTATCAGTTTGAGATTATTCATGGTATTAATCTTACATTGTATTAATGCACGGACCTCATTTTTGTTGGGGAATTTTGATTGTTGAAGAAGATAAAGAAGTAGTAGTAGATCCTTGATACTTTAATGTGTGATGACGATCACTATCCTTAAGAAATTAGTTGCTCCCACTATAGTTGCCGTAGAGTTTAGAATAAATATACCTCCAAGATATACACCACTATAGTTGCTGCTAAGTTTAAATTAAATATACCTCTAAGATATACACCAAAGCTGTAGGGAAACAAGTTCAACAATTACTCGAATCTCTCTTGGAATTTATCCTTGAATGTGTTAAAATTGTGTGTATAAAAGGAGAAAAAGAGAGAGTTCTGAAGAAAAAAAAAGCTTTTATGAAAAGTTGTTGTTATTATAAATAATATATAAGTCGGTGTCTATTCAAAGAAAACCAATCGACACATTTCTTGGGAAGAGGTACCTTATTCTCTACCATCACTACTCTTCATGTCAAGAGTCACTTTTTTTATAACTATCGATAACTTCCTTTTAGGATGAAGAGTCACCTTTTTAATAATCAAGAGTAAACTATTTTTTATCAAGAGTCACGACTTATCTTAACTAAGAGTCATGTATTCTCTCAACTGAGAAATACCCATTTGATCATAACAAACTATTTCAATAATCTTTTATTGCATGAATTATCCGACTATTTAAATTTCACGACTGACCTATAATCTCATCCATGATAATTGATAGCCGTACAAATCGACAAGCAATGCTTTAATTAGTTCCATGTCTTTCAAAGCGAAGACGACCCTTGCTCGCTTGACTTGAAGGTCTACTCATCTTGGAGATCCTTATCTCATTGGGGAAATGAATCTATTAAAAAAGAACAAAGACCACGATGCGTTCTTGTTCGCTTCTCGATTCGACTTTATATGGCGTTTTCACAGTCATAAATGGAGAAAGCTTGAAAATCTTGGATCTGTTGAATTGAACTGAATTGGAAGTAGCAATTGGAGTTCGAAAATTCCATCTGCATTGAGTGTAGCGGAGAGAAATCGGTGTACATTTTCTTTCTTATTCCACTTACGTATAGATCTTCACTCCCGAGGAGTACGGCCCCCCATGTGCAGTCCTTAGGATTTTGCATGTGTAATTTGCTTATTTTTATCTACTTATTAACTGCACGGGACGAACCAGAAGATCAAGAAGAGCGAGCTTAGCTACGGTCAACTCATGGACATCCAAATATAATCCGAGTCATGACGGATCAATAAGGCTATGCATGACAACGCTTTTTGGCTAAGGAAGAGTTTTTTTTTCAAAAATAGTTCTTTTCTATTTCTATTATGAAGAACAATTTCTGAGTAAAAGAACGTGTTTTGTGACTACACAAAATTTCTACTCTTGGAATAGAAAAAGAATAGAAATGCGTTTGGTAACGCAATAGTTTCTTTTTTGTATTTATTCGTTTTTTATTCTTGCTCACGGATCGCAAACCGCCAACCGCCACTTGCCACCGTCGCCGCCGCCCGTCACCGCCCACCTGCCGTTGCACAGCCCATCGACCACCAATGACTATCGCCACCGACCGCCGGCTGCCGGCGGCGACCGGCGGTTGGCGGTGGCTCCGAGCGGTTGAAGGTGGCCGCGACAAGAGAGAAGAATAAAAGAAAAAAAAATTGACTTATTTCTAAAAATTGTTCCTCGGAACAAAAGCAATTTTTTTTTTTTATTTCTCGTTTCTGCTCCAAATCTATTCCCGGGCTAACTTTCTATTTCTCGAAATAAAAAACAACTTGGCGTTACCAAACGAATTTCTGTTCTTTTTTTGTTACGGGAAACAAAAGAACAGAAATTCTAAGAAATAGAAACGTTACCATGTGCGGCCTAAATGTCCATTACTATTACAAATCAGCAATCTAGGTAGGTAGCCGTCGAAAATTGACATGCAAGGAAAAGAGGCTAGCCGATCGCTAGATCGATGGAAAAGCATGCAGAAGTGAAGAGGGAGCCGAATTGCAACCGTTTAAGGATATTGACGTGCGATTTTAAGGAGATCAAGTGGAAGCCTAGAATCTCCGGATGGTTAGAATTTGGAATTTGAATTCGACGGTTGATTTTTCCATAAGGCTATCAAAGGTCAAGGAAACCAATCCTAGAGGATCCGTACTTTATCAATTCTTCATTCGCATTCTTTTCTCTTTCATTATCCTTAGTTCATCGTATGGCCATATCCATTGTTTCCTGTCCAAATCGTTTCATAGAACCCTATTCATTTCTAAAAGATGAAGACTTGACTTTTGGTGAAAGATCTTTTGTCGACTAATACTTTCGGCGAGACACGACTTTAAGGATAATATTAAATCCGGAGACGAGAAGGTCCGAGGACGGTGTTCTTTCTCTTCATAGAACATGCTTGGATGAAGACGTGGGTCGTGATTTGCGATGCTAGAGAAGCTCAAATTAACTGGACTTGTACGTAGGACCAACGTAAAGGATTGACCAAAAATGTGTGAGAGAAATATTCTTAAGGCATTTTGAAGTTGACAAAACGTTTCCATCAGTCTAGTCTGAAGACTTGCAGACTCTATTGACAAAGTCTGAAGACCTCTAAACTCAAGTTTCAAAGTCTACTCTCATGGACAGTTTCTAGACCAACGAAGTTAAAGTTCTATTATGATTAATTCAAGTATGGTTTTGATTCGAACGGTTAAGGAATATTTTACGACTGGAATTAGCACTTCAAGATCTTTTATTCGTATTCGAATGATCTAGATTCTCTAGATCCGCAAATTATACTTGGAATGTTCTACTTATGGAAACCGAGATCTTGATTGTATGGGCGAGCATGATTAATGGGCTATCGTCATTCTTGTTGAAGAGCTCGAGATCTCTCTAATTGATTCTGTCCAACGGGTTGATTGAAAGAATTTCTTTGAAAGGTGCTAACGGTAATGAAAGCATGAAGAAGTATTTAAGGGAGACGCTCAAGTTGTTCAAGAGTGCCAGATAGAAGAATTTCAAAGTCTGAATCTCTTTGTTCTTTTGCAATCTTATTCTTCGAGCTATACTTGTAATCAAAAGAGAGACTGAATTTTGGTGAGACGTTGAGGAAGTATAGAAGAGTCTCTACACTGTGGAATCAAGGGCGTGAGACTATAAATTCTCTTTTTGATTCTTAGTGAAATCTAGCCAATGGGCTGTCCGTGCGGAAGAGTGGACGTAAGCTTGGTCTAAGCCGAACCACTATAAACTTGGAGTCTTGATTCTCTATCCCTAATCCTTTTACTTTACATTGCATCCTCATACGTCTATTATTGTTTTCAATCTCTTAGTCTATCATTCAGTAAAAAGTCTATATATTATGTTACGCTTTATAAAATCATCTTAATCACCTATTCACCCCCTCTAGGTGCTCGTACTAGTTCTATCAATTGGTATAAGAGCTTGTATACTCATTTATTAGAAGTGTTTTTACTTCTGAGTTAAAGATCTATGGCTAGTATGTTGCCTACAGGGTTGGTTGAAGGTCAAAGCAACACCAGACCTCCATACTTTAATGGAAAAGACTACAGCATATGGAAAAACAAAATGAAAGCATTCGTAAGATCGAAAGATCCCTTGGAATGGGAAGTAGTAGAAAAAAGAATCATTCCTATTGCTGCATCAGTATCAAAGAGAGGAAAAGAAGTTGCTGCTCATATCGAGATGACTCAAGAATAAAGCTATTTATTCTTTATATTGTGCTTTATCTCCTGCTGAGTATAATAGAATATCATCTTGTGATACAGCAAAAGAAGTCTGAGATAGGCTGCACATTACCTATGAAGGAATTGATCGAGTGAAAAAGACGATGATCAATATTCTTTTGGGACAATATGAAGTTTTCAAGATGAGATCAGGAGAATTAATAACTGATATGTTTAGCCATTTTATTGAAATTGTGAATGGTCTAGAATATCAGGGATATCCAATCTCAAGACATATGAAGGTCAACAAACTGCTGCGTGGACTCTCTAAGGATTGGAATTATATAAAGACTTCGATAAGGGAAACACAAAGGATTGCACCACTTTCTGTAGACGAATTGATTAGAACTCTTCAGTCTTACGAAGTGGAGCACACCAACCAAGAAGAAGATTCAAAAGGTAAGAAGTCTATTGCTTTAAAGTCTAACGACTATTCTGATGCTACAGGCTCCGAAGAAGATCTAGATGATGAAGAACTAGCACTCATGATAAAAAGGTTCAGAAAGCTGAACAGAAATGGAAGAAAATTCAATTGGAAGAAACAAAGCTCATAAAAATTTCAGAACAAATCAACTAAGGAAGATGATTCCAACAAAGAAGTGACTTGCTTCGAATGCAAGAAAAATGGACACATCAAACCCAACTGTCCTTTATTAAGGAAAAGGAAAGGAAAGGCTGATAAATACAGAAATGCACTCAAAGCAAAAACTTGGAGTGATACTAAATGTTGGGAAAGTGATGATGATTATGCCAACATTTGTTTAATGGAAAAATCTGATTCAGACTCAGACCTTAAGACAAATACAGACTCAGACAGTGAGCTTGAGGTAAATAATCTAAAAATTCCTATCAAAGTCTCGAAATATATTGATGAACTATGTCTTAGTCTCAAAACATCTCTTAAGAGGATCTCCGAATTAAAAAGGGAGAATTCTACATTGAAGCAACAGGAAAAATCTTGGAAGGAAAAATTTGAAAATTTAGATAAAAACTTTACTATTTTGAAAGAAAACTCAAACATTGTTTCCAAAGAAAATACCTATTTGAAAAATGATATTTCAAACATCTCAAAAAGGTTTCAAATGGTTCTAAAAAATTGGATAAGATTCTTTCGATACAAAGACCCTACTTTGACAAATTAAGTCTTGGTATGACTTCTGAAACTATACCACTAATTGATTTTCCAAATGTGAAGGAAAGAATCAAACAAAGACCAACAAAAGTTATTTATAAAAATCATTTTCAGAAAGTTTTTGTAAAACCTGTTGGCCGAAATGCTCTCAAATGTTCAAAGTGTCAAAGCTCATAACATTTTGAGAAAGAATGCCCTTTGGTTTGGAGACCTGTTAAAAGGGATTGGCCAAAGACTGTTTATTGCTCTAACTCAACCGGACCCAAGATGATATGGGTACCAAAGAAAGCTTGAATTTTCTCTTAATTGCATGTCACTATCAAAAGGAAGATCAAATGGTATTTGGATAGTGGCTGCTCAAGACATATGACAGGAGATTCAGGTTGCTTTATAAAACTTGTCCAGATAAATGGAGGGAAAGTTTCTTTTGGTGGTAACAACAAATGAAGGATTATTGGTCGCGGTACAGTAAAAATTAGAAGCCTATCAATCAATAATGTCTCCTTGGTGGAATGATTGAATTACAATCTACTCAGCATAAGCTAATTGTGCGATACTGGATTCAAGATCAACCCCTAGGAAGGAACGTGCTCAGGAATCAATAAAGAATTCTCTCAATCTTTTACTGGATGTAGACATGGGAATATTTATCTTCTGGATGTGAATCAAGAAAGATGACAATGCTTAATATCAGTACAAGATGAAGCTAATCTATGGCATAGAAAGCTTAGCCATATCAACATGAAGCAAATTGCCAAAATCTCTTCCAAGAAGCTTGTTTGAGGATTACCTATTCTCAATTACCTAAAGTTTGATCTATGCACACCATGCGTACTGGGAAAACATGTTAGAAATTCTTTTAAACCAACAAATAAAGTTTCCACTAATCGTGTACTTAGCTTCTGCATATGGATCTCTTTGGACCCACGAGAACTCAAAGCATTGGTGAAAAAAGGTTTTGCCTAGTAATAGTGGATGATTATTCACGATTTACTTGGTTTACTTTCTTGCAAGTAAGTCTAAGACTTTTTCTCATTTTTCAAAATTTGCTAAGAAAATGCAAAATGAAAAATGTCACGTTATTTCAAGTATTCTTACAGACCATGGAGGTGAGTTTGAAAATCAAGACTTTGCTAAATTTTGTGATGAATCTGGTTTTCAGCATAAATTCTCCTCTCCATATACACCAGAACAGAATGGGGTTGTGGAAAGGAAGAGTAGATCTTTACAAGAAATGACAATGACTCTTCTAATTGAAAGTAATATTTTTTCACGTTTTTGGGCTGAAGCTGTTTCTACTACTTGCTATATTATTAACAGAGTATTTTTAAGACCAATTCTTGAGAAAACTCCTTATGAAATTTTTAAAAGAAAGAAACCAATTGTTTCATATTTTCAAGTATATGGTTGTAAATGCTTTATCTTGAAAAATGCAAATGATCGAGTTGGTAAGTTTGAAGAAAAATCGGATGAAGGATTCTTTCTTGGGTACTCAACTTCAAGCAAAGCCTACAGAGTATTAAACAAGAAGACTCAGATTGTGAAATAATCAATGAATGTCAAATTTCAAGACTCCCCACAAACTCAACCGATTTAGACTGAAGAATCAGAACCTACTCCAAACTCCACAAGGTCTATCTCCCTTGAAACAGTTCAAATTCCAGAAGCTGTACAACAAGTTGTTGATGAAGAATCAACTCAAGAAAAAGATCAACAACCTATCAGACTGACCAGTAACTGGAAGCACAAGTCTAGTCATCCTGAAGAACTCATTATTGGAAACGTTAATAAGGGAATTCGCACAAGATCCAAAAGGCGAGAAGAGTCTAATGCTGTGGTGCTTATTTCTGAAATAAAACCCAAAAATATAGAAGAAGCCTTAGTTGATGAAAGCTGGATTGAAGCAATGTAAGAAGAACTTAGACAATTCAGCATTAACGACGTTTGGAATTAACTCCTAAACCAAAAGGTAAGTCTCTTATTGGAACTAAATGGGTTTTCAGGAACAAAGTCAATGAAAAAGGCAAAGTGACAAGAAACAAAGCAAGACTCATGGCTAAAGGATACATGCAAGAAGAAGGAATAGACTATGACAAAACTTACGCTCCCGTAGCAAGGTTAGAAGCAATTAGATTATTACTTGCTTTTGCATGCTATAAGAATTTCAGGTTATTCCAAATGGACGTCAAAAGCGCATTCCTGGATGGATTTATTCAAGAAGAAGTCTATGTGGAACAACCTCCTGGATTTGAAGATTCAAAGAAATCAGACTCAGTGTTCAGACTGAAAAATGCCTTATATGGATTAAAACAAGCTCCTCGAGCTTGGTATGAAAGGTTAAGTAACTTTTTAATTCAAAGTGGTTTCATTAAAGGAAAAATAGATACTACATTATTTATTAAAAGGGAAGGTAAAAGTTTTTTACTTGTTCAAATTTATGTTGATGATATTATATTTGGATCATCTAATGAGACTTTGTGCAAGAAATTTTCTAAGTCTATGCAGGATGAATTCGAGATGAGCATGATGGGTGAACTATCATTCTTTCTTGGTTTACAAGTGAAACAATTGAAAGAATGAATCTTTATTCATCAAGAAAAATATGCAAAAGAACTTTTTAAAAAGTTCGGATTAGAGAATTGCAAAAAGACTGACATATCAATGTCAAATTCTTCGAAGCTAGACAAAGATGAAGGATGAAAGAAAGTCGACCAAAAACTATATAGGAGTATCATTGGTTCACTTCTTTATCTTACTGCATCAAGACCTGACATATTGTTTAGTGTTTGCATTTGTGCTAGGTTTCAATCAGATTCTAAAGAATCCCATCTAAGTGCTACAAAACGTATCATTAAATATGTTGCAACTACTACTAAGCTTGGTCTATGGTATCCCAAAGAATGAGACTTTACTCTTCTTGGATATTCAGACGCAGATCTTGCAGGTTGCAGAGTTGATAAAAATAGCACATCCGGCACTTGTCAATTACTTGGTAACATGGCAATATCTTGATTTTCAAGGAAGCAAAGTACTGTAACTCTATCAACAGCTGAAACAGAATATGTAGCTCTTGGAAGCTGTTGTTCTCAAATACTTTGGATAAAACAACAACTACGAGACTTTAGTATTGAAGACTCTTGCACCGAGATCAAATGTGACAATACCAATGCAATCAATCTTACAAAGAATCCAATTCTTCACTCAAGAGCAAAGCATATAGAGATTCGACATCATTTTATTAGAGATCATGTTCAAAATGGAGAAGTCTTGATACAGTTTATTGACTCAAAGAATCAACTAGCAGACATATTCACAAAGCCGCTTGAGAAAATTTTATTTTAGTCTATTCGTTCAAAACTCAATATTTTATCTCTTGAAGACTGATGAAACTCATACTCAGGAACTAAATCTGAAAAGAATCAAACTCAAAAGTTCAGACTTAGAAGACCAAAGGTTACGACCGTATGTTATTTCAATTATAGTACTTTTAATCGTTTAACCTAACATTTCGAAAAGGTAAGACCGTTTTTAATCTCTAATTGATATTAATAAGACAGTTATCTTTTTGAAAAAGATGGTTATCTATTTTAAAAAGGCAGTTATTTTTTAAAATGCATTTTTATTTTTATTTTTCCTTTTCGTGACGTTTCAAATACCCCGTATCAATTGTCTTATATACAGTTCTTCTTCCTCTTCATTTTTTTTTACCTAAAAACCCTAGAGCAAAAATCTTCACTCTCTGAAACTTTCTTTCGAAGTTTAACTCTTAAAGCTCTCATCTTTCTCGCAATTTGAGTGTGAAAATTCTCTCAAAGATAGTGACAATGTCACGTCAAAGAAAGTCATCGAGAATAGCAAGCAGGGGACCACAGGGTTTGCGTGAGGGGCCTACACACTTCGATCTAACCGAAGAATGAGACTCTCCAAGTGGACAGGTGCGTCAACATTCTCAACCGCGCACTTCCTCTCCTGCTAGATCACATGATCGTGACCCTCAACAAGCAGAGGAAAACATCATCGAGGATATAGAACTAGTAAGATCTCTTAAGCCCGCATTCACTTACAGGCTTTACTCTGCTCTAAAAGAAGAGGGTTCTGCAATGATGTTTATTGATGAGTTTCTAAAAGAAAAAGGGATATAGGAATGAGACTCGTTTTTTAAGTGTGATGGAACGTTCGGGTGTTGTTCCTGTTGGAACAGCGGTAAAGGCTTTCGCTAACTTTCCGAGTGATCCATGATTTGGTAGTGTAAATCAACTTGAAGGGAAAGACGATGATGAAAAAATGTTTGTGCATTTTAAGACAAGAATGGGTGTGGCTGCAAATATTCAAGGAAAGAGGGAAGAATTATTTTGGTCTAAGGAACATAAAAATGTTTATTCCAAGTTGCTGAAGCGTGGGGTTATGAACCCAAGAACTGTGGATTTTGATTTCCTTGATCTGTTAAACATCAATTTGAGAGAGAAGTTTGAGAAACTTCAACTTGATCGATTCTGTACAGAGATAGAGACTGCTCATTTTGAACTGACCGCATATTTCTATTTGAATCTTAATTTTCTTGATGCGAACAGTTTTTCATGCAGTGTGAGAGATAAGGAGTATGTGGTTGACGTGGATATTCTTGCTAACGTAGTTGGTGTGGAAAGATGAGCTTTCCAATCTATATCTGTGTC
The DNA here is from genome assembly GCA_007663325.1 of Eucalyptus pauciflora. Classification (NCBI taxonomy): domain Eukaryota; kingdom Viridiplantae; phylum Streptophyta; class Magnoliopsida; order Myrtales; family Myrtaceae; genus Eucalyptus; species Eucalyptus pauciflora. Next base: position 2,082,707 of record VMYD01000122.1, read on the forward strand.
CGTTAGCCATGCAACCTCGGAGCTTGCTAAAGATAGAATCGCGGAAGGGCAACTTTCTTATCTGAGGATGAGTGCATCCAATATTCTGCTTCATAAGATTGTGATTAACTGTCTCAGACCCAAGTCAACATCAAAGACAGATGTCTCAAACTCTGAAGCAAAATTGATGTACGCCATCAAGATCGGTCATAAGTTTTCCTTACCTCACACTATAATGTTTCACATGAATAAGTCCATGGCAAAGGACAAGGGCAAACTTCCTTATTCTGCTCTCATCTCTCGTTTATTCAAACATCTGAATATTCAGCCTCCCAAGATTCTGTGTGTGAGAACCATTGATCAAATGGTAATAGGGCTGAAAATGATTACAAAGATGTGTCTAAAAGAACTCAGCAAGAAGCTAGAGCGATTCAAGGAGAAAACCCCTGTCAAATCTAGACAAGACTCTGCTACTGCGAAGAGAAAAGGAAAAGATCCCATGACTGGTCCTACCAAAAGAAGGAGAACAATCATCTTACAAGATGAAGATGATGAGGACGACATTCCTATCTCTGCTTTTGTTTCCCAGCATCTTGTACCTGAGTCAGCAGAACAAGACCATCAAGTCGGAGGAGAGACTGAGAAAGGGAATTAGGAGAAGGAATCTTTGAGGAAAGAAGAAGAAGAAGACACAGCAAGAGCAGACACATAGAAGCAGATAGAAGAACAAACTGCAGAAGAAGGTCGTGGAGATTCTCCAGCAGAAAAGGAGGATCAAGAACATCATGACACTGAAGAAGTATCTCAGTAAAAAGAATACTTCTCTCCACCAGAAGGCACTGAAACAGGGGGAGATGTTCCTAGAGAAAGTATTCATCTTCTAACTTTTACAAGTACAAGTGTCAGTCGTTCTCCTGCTGGTGCAGAGGATGTCTATGCCTCTCAATTTCCTGAAGAAGACCTTGAGGCATCATCTCCAAATGTTGATCTTCTTGCTGATGTTCGATCAACTGGCTTTACTCCACAATCTGACCATGCTGAAGCAAGCACACAGACTGATAAATCTGAAGACTTTGGAAGATTGCTTGAAATTCTTTTGGAGCTTAAAAGCCAAGTCTATGCATTAGGATGCGAATTTCAGACTCTGCAGAATGAGAATCGTGCCATGTCCATCTCTTTGCAAGATCAAATTCGAAATATTCATTTTCAGATTCAGGCAACTGCAAAAGGAATGGCTCTAGCACAACTGCAGGAGGATTTGAAGAAGCCGGAAGACACTGTCAAGTCAATGGGAGATTTTCAGCTTGTTCGCATTCCTAGAGCATCTTGACTTTTTCACCTTTTTATGCTAACAAAAAGGGGGAGAAGTTTTGCAGATTTTCAACTTTTCAACTTTTGAACACTTTGGATAATTTTCAATGTTTTGATGTGGTTGTGTTTGACTTTATCTTTTGTTTGGATTTTGTACTGACTTGAACTTTGGATTGCTTGCTTATTATTGCAGTACTTTAAGCTATGCTATTGATTTAGATAAAGATAACTGATAAATATCTGTACAGGACTAACTTGTTTTCTATGGATGTAGATCCGTCATTATCTTTATCCTAACCTGTTATGAGATATCTTTGCTAACTTAAATGTTGTATTGCAGGGCAATAGTATCCAAATCTATAGGAAAGTTTTGTCACCATTAAAAATGGGGAGATTGTGAGAGAAATCTTCTTAAGGTATTTTGAAGTCGACAAAACATTTCCATCAGTCTAGTCTGAAGACTTGCAGACTCTATTGACAAAGTCTGAAGACCTCCAGACTCAAGTTTCAAAGTCTACTCTCATGGACAGTTTCTAGACCGACGAAGTTAAAGTTCTATTCTGATTAATTCAAGTATGGTTTTGATTCGAACTGTTAAGGAATATCTCACGACTGGAATTAGCACTTCAAGATCTTTTATTCGTATTCGAATAATCTAGATTCTCTAGATCCGCAAATTATACTTGGAAGGTTCTACTTATGGAAACCGAGATCCTGATTGTAAGGGCGAGCATGATTAATGGGCTATCGTCATTCTCTTTGAAGAGCTCGAGATCTCTCTAATTGATTTTGTCCAACGGGTTGATTGGAAGAACTTCTTTGGAAGGTGCCAATGGTAATGAAGGCATGAAGAAGTATTTAAGGGAGACGCTCAAGTTGTTCAATAGTGCCAAATAGAATAATTTCAAAGTCTGAATCTATTTGTTCTTTTGCGATTTTATTCTTCGAGCTATACTTGTAATCAAAAGAGAGACTGAATTTTGGTGAGACCTTGAGGAAGTATAGTAGAGTCTCTACACTGTGGAATTAAGGGCGTGAGACTGTAAATTCTCTTTTTGATTCTTAGTGAAATCCAGCCAGTAGGCTGTCCATGCGGGAGAGTGGACGTAGGCTTGGTCTAAACTGAACCACTATAAACTTGGAGTCTTGATTCTCTATCCCTAATCCTTTTACTTTACATTGCATCCTCATACGTCAATTATTGTTTTCAATCTCTTAGTCTATCATTCAGTAAAAAGTCTATATATTCTGTTACGATTTATAAAATCATCTTAATCACCTATTCACCCCCCTCTAAGTGCTTGTACTAGTTCTATCAAAAGGGGTTGAGATTCTTGTTATATACCTTGTATTTTACGATCTGGGTGTAGAATGTCGAGAAGGCAGTGTCTAGTGCTCTCTTCATTTACGATGCACGCTATTTGGTTGGTTAATGATCTATTTTGAAATTTGATAGTTGAACTCAATTTTTTTAGCCGACATGATAAAGTTTAGCCAACCATAATCCAAAGCAAAAAAATACAAGATTGATTTAATCCCATGGGGTGACTTTAGTGGGTCACAAGGACATGCTGATATGTGAAAATCAAACACACACGACAAAGATTCACCTTGCTACTCCACCAATGTAGATAACCCTATATTTGATTTTCGTTCCCATCTTACTTGATTTATGAGGTAATTGAACATCTCATGGGTTTGTGACTAATCGCTTAAGGGGTGAACAACCGATTTATAAAGTAGCAACATATTTTGTGTGTAATGTGATTTAATTTTTCAAGATAGTGTGATTTCCCTAAGGCACTTCCCAATAACGCTCATGGCAAATTCTAACCGAAAGCCACTGCGTGGAACATCAAAATTTGACAACAAGGAGAGAAACATGAATGGTTTCATGGGGTAATGACCGGATTACAGACTGAAGAGATCTATAAAAGCATGTGATTTTCTCTTTCCAAAGAGGAAGTTGCAGCTTGCGTTTTAACAAGACCTTTTGGCTCGGAAACGATATCAGGAGTTCGATTTCTACCTCGAGAAAATCGGAACTGAAAAGGTGGCTATGGCCATGGATTATTGTGCTAGCTCCCCTCTCCATGTGATTGATTAATTGTAGTCGCGCCGCAGGCGGTAAGAAAAAAAAACTCGGATTTTCTTTCCATCATTTGGACAAATTAAAGCTTAAACACACTCGCAAATCTCCAAATAGCATCTCCAAGGTGACCAGCCAGAGCATGTTGTTTGCATCTCCACATTAATTTCAACAAGGAGTCGAGACAATAATTGTGTACTCCGTCTAATATAGCATATGCCCCTAAAATAATTATTATTATATCCCACCGTCTGTGGAAGAAACTATTTTATAAGTGAGTTATTAATTACGATTGTCTGCACATTGAATCCGAGTAAGAGTTGCAGCATCACACATGGACTTAAATGCTCAAACATATCGTAACCCCTCCAATCACTCCATCCTAAGTCCGATCTCCACAGTCGAATTCACCCGGGGAAGATGAGGAACGGAGTTTGAGGTAACCAAGTTGATATTAGTCTTATTTTCCCCCACTATTTTCTAAGTGGAGTCTCCTCTCTGAGATGGACGGTTTATTTTGGAAGGGTACAAAGTTGGACCTCATTTAAAAACATTGGTCGATTTACTTTATAGTTCTCCTAGGATCAATTACATTTTGTCAGGCTTTCGATAGAGGAGACTCTGATCCTTCTCTTATCTAAGTCGCGTAAGTGATGATGCCATAGAGGTGAACCGGGTCTCTTTTTGATTCCGGAGTGAGATATTTAATTAATGAATGAAGTGCGGTTGCGCCCCGTTTTCCTCTCCTTCCGGATGAGATTTGGTTCTTGAAATGGCTTCCGACTTTGATGAGTATATCTCGATAAGGAAACCTAAAAGGTTGTTTCAAATAATGAGCAACTTGTCAAATGATGCATTATCAATACTTCAAGAACCAATTAAAATGGAAGATGATACAGTGCAATGGTGGACAGAGTTAGACAGCAACTTAAGTTCAAGGAGTCGTTTATCATTGATCCAATTGGCATGGCAGGGGGACTAATAGCTATGTGGAATGAGGAATTAAAGGTGGAGGTACAGGAACACTCAGAGGAGCTGATTGATATTATTTGCAGGGACCCTACTTATGGAACCCTGATGAGAGTATCCTTTCTACACGCATCTACTGATTTCCAAAAGAGGACTTGTTTATGGCAAAATCTTCGAGCAATCCACTATATCAACTCCCTACCATGGATTTGCATGGGGGATTTCAACGAGGTTCTTAATTACTGGGAAAAGGATGGAAGACGAGGGATGGATCATTATCGAATGGTGGCTTTTCGAGAAATGCTAAATGAATGTGCATTAATGGATATTGAAAGCAATGGTTGTGCCTATACATGGTCGAACAACAGAGTTAGGGAAAATCTGGTAAGAGAACGGCTAGAAGGGTGTTATGCAACGTAGAATGGAGAGTGGAGTTTCCAAATGGAGAGGTTGTTGCTTTGCCAGCGATAGGCTCTAACCATAGTCCTCTTATCCTTAATCTATATATGAATATCTTAAGAAGGAAAAAGAGTTTCGATTTGAGGCATATTGGTTAGAAGACCCAGAATGCAGGGATATTGTTAAAGGAGCATGGAATGATCACCATAACACACTTGGAGACTTAGTACAAAAATCACAAAAGGTGGCTTGTGCATTGGGAATATGGAGCAAAACAAAATTCTCTAACGCACATAAGCAAATTGAGCTTTTAAAGAGAAGACTAACTGTGTTGACTAATAACCCTGAAGGAGCTAAGTACAGGGAGGAAATCCAACAAATTAAAGAGAGGATTGAATAGTTATTGAAGCAGGAAGAAATGTACTGGAGTATGAGATCCCGCATAAACTGGCTAAGGTGGGGGGATAGAAATTCCAAATATTTTCATGCTACTACGGTCCAGCGGAGGGTACAGAATAGAATCACAATGCTAAAATAAATGATGATCATTGGTGTCGGGAACCTGAAGCACTAAAGCAACACATTGGCCATTTTTACCAATCCCTCTACACTACTGAAGGTCCCAGAAATTTTCAACCAGTCCTAGATCAATGCCCATAACTTGTCAATGCGGAAATGAACAAGTCCTTGATGAGGAGGGTAACAATGGATGAAGTGAAAGAGGCGGTTTTTCAAATGGGAGCCACTAAGACACCTGGACCAGATGGGCTTTGTGGGCAATTTTATCATCATTACTAGACTGACATTCAGCAAGATGCATACCAGATGGTTGATAACTTCTTCACTACGGGTACCTTCGATCCTAAACTAAATATGACACATTGTTCTCATTCCAAAAGTAGCAAATCCAAAAAATATGATTCAATGCATGCCCATCAGCTTATGTAATTTCAGTTATAAGATTATTTCTAAAGTAATGGCTAATCGTCTTAAGCCATGGCTTTCAGAAATTATTGCAATAGAACGGAGTGCTTTTGTAAGTGGAAGACAAATACAGGACAACTTCTTGATAGTTCAGGAGATGCTACATCAACTTCGCATTTGAAAGAGGAAAAAGAAAGTTCAGGCAGTTCTTAAATTAGACATGCAAAAGGCCTATGATCGAATTGAGTGAGATTTATTATGTGAGTGTATGAAGAAAATGGGATTCTGCAAGGAATGGGTCCAGTGTGTGAAACAGTGCATTTCCACGGTATCCTTCAGTGTGAAATTGAATGGGGAGTCGATGCGACAGTTCCATCCATCCCGAGGCATAATATAGGGAGACCCACTTTCGCCTTACTTATTTATTATCATGGCAAATGTGCTATCCATACTAATGAGCAAGGCAATATCAGATGGAAGCTTGAGGGGAATCAAACTAAATAGGTGGTGTCCAACTATTTCGCATCTATTATTTGCCGATGATGACATCTTCTTCTTAGACGGAACGGTTATGGAATGTTAAAACCTGGCGAATATCCTAAACCAGTATTGTTATGCATCAGGGTAGGCCATCAACTTAAACAAGTCAGGTATTTTCTTCAGCCAAAATTGTCCATAAACTTTAAAGAGGAACTTGGCAAATCAATTAAAAGCCCCTATTATAGACAAGACAGGCAAATATTTGGGAATTCCGTTTGACTGGGGGCAAACAAAAATAAATTAGCTTCGACTTGAGCAGGATTTACTAAGCTCATGTCCCTTGCTTAACAATTTCTATAAACTCACTTGGTTGCTTATATATTGTGGGGTTAATCTTGTGAAAAACTAGTTTAAAATTCATATATGATGTCCAGGTTCTAACTCTAGAGATATGACTCTATAAGTTTGTGACTCTCTCTCTCTTTTTCATAAAGCTCGCTTACAGTTTGGTGGTTAACGAGAAATTTGATGTATGTAGCTTCAGAGTTGTGGCGATGGAAACACTGATGGGCAAGCTTCTGGCAAAGATCATCTCGGTGCTATCGACCTTAGAAGGATAAGATGTGAGTTAATTGATATGATAGACCTGCGCTTGCCCATTCCCAAAAAGAGTTCAGTTGCGAGAAACATTTTTCAAGTGATTTCTCTGGCGCTTGCTTGCTTAAGTGCAGACCCAAAGTCACAACTGACAATGAAACAAGTTTCTGAAGCTTTTTTGGCTTGAAAAATGCCAATGATCAAGCCCTTCCATGCAATCTCATTGATGCAGCTTCGACAAAATCTAATTGGCACATTAACATTTTCAAGGTCTACTTAACAGCTAAATTGACTAAGTACATTCTTGATACATAAGAAGAAATCGGTATCTTGGATGAATTTCATAGTGTAGGGTACTTTTTGATAGAAACTAAGTGCAATTAGTTCATGCGTGATTTCAAGGACCAGATCGTTGAATCCTTTCTGATTTTCATAATAAAAACTTCATTACCATCATCGTTTTTATTTACTCAATAATTGACGCAAATTCTCAAATTTTATTCACTGCTAGCGGTTTTCCGTTCATTTTGGTTGAACACAACCTATTGTAAGGACTAGAATTAGCACCTAGAATGGGGTGAATAGGTGATTAAAGAGAATTCAACAATTTAATCCGAATGAAGAATTAAAACCAACAATCGCAGCAAATGAAAGTAATGAAAGATAAAAGGATTAGGGATAGAGAATCAAGACTCCAGATTTATAGTGGTTCGGCTTAGATCAATCCTACGTCCACTCTCCCGCATGGACAGCCCTTCTGGCTGGATTTCACTAAAAATCAAAAAAGAGTTATTATAGTCTCACGCTCTTGAGTCCACAGTGTAGAAGCTCTACTACACTTCCTCAAGGTCTCACCACAATATGATCTCTCTTTTGATTACATATAATGCTCGAAGAATAAGATCGCAAACTAGAAAATGAGATTCAGACTTTGGAATTCTTTTATCCGGCACCCTTCAACAACTGGAGCATCTCTCTTATATACTTCTTCATGCCTTCATTACCGTTGGCACCTTCCAAAGAAGTTCTTACAATCAACCCGTTGGACAGAATCAATTAGAGAGATCTCGAGCTCTTTAAGGTAAGTGTTGATAGCCCATCAATCCTGCTCGCCCATACAATCAGGATCTTGGTTTCCATAAGTAGATCATTCCAATTATAAGTTGCGAAATCTTTTAGAGAATCTAATACATATTCGAATACGAAAGTAAGATCTTCTAGTGCTAAAGCCAGTAGAAAGATATTCTCTAGCCATTAGAGTAAAAACCATATAAGATCATAATAGAAGTTGGTCTGGAGACTGTCCATGAGAGTAGACTTTGAAACATGAGTCTTGCTAGCTTCAGACTTTGCCAGTAGAGTCTGTAAGTCTTCAGACTAGACTGAGGAAAATGTTTTGTCAACTTCAAAATACGTGAAGAGAATTTATCCAACAATCTCCCCTTTTTTATGGTGACAAAACTTTCCTGCAGATTTGAATATTATTGCCCTGCAATACAACTTTTAAGCAAGCTTTGATATCTCATAAAAGATTAGAATAAAAATAGTAGAATTTATCCTGTACACAGATGTCCTATACACAGACTTACCCTGTACACAGATCTACATCCACAGAAACCTCATTAGTCATGTGCAGACATTACTATCTTTATCTAATTTAATAGCTTAAAGTAATGCAATAATGAGCACACATTCAAAAAACTCAAGATAAAGTCAAAATATCAATCACAATCATAACAAATCAAAAATGTTTAAAAATGAAGATTTGGTTTGGTTTGAGGATAGAGTCTTGAAATTGAAATGTGCTTGAAATCTGCAAAGTCTTCTCCCCCTTTTTGTCAGCACAAAAAATCAAGGAGCACAAGGAATGCGAACAAGTTGAAAGTCCTCCATAGACTTGACAGTTCCTTCTAGCTTCCTCAAATCTTCCTGTAGTTGGGTAAGAGCATTGTCTTTTACAGTGTCCTGAATCTGACGCTGAACCTCTTTAAGCTGATCATGCATTGTGATGAACATTGCATGATTTTCATTCTGCAGAGTCTGAAATTCATACCCCATAGCATAGATTTGGCCTTTGAGCTCCAAGATGATGTCAAGCAACCTTCCAAAATCTCCTTAATTGTCAGTCTGTGTGCTTGCGTCAACTCGGTCTGATGGTGGAGTCAAGCCAGTATGAATATCAGCAGGGAGATCAACATTTGGAGATGATGCCTCTCCCTCAGGAAACTGAGCAGCATGAACATCTTCTGCATCAGGAGGTGATCGACTAACACTTGTTTGGGTATCTCCCTCTATAAAAGTCAGTAGAAGAGGAGTACATTCTCTTTGGGTATCTCCCCTTGTTTCAATGTCTTCTGGAGGAGAAAAGTACTCTTCTTTCTGAGGAGTTTCCTCAGTGACAGGATGTCGTTGATCCTCTTTTTCTGCTGGAGAATCTGTCTTTGCCAGTTCTTCCCCTTGTTCTTCTTTTTCCTCTTCCTCTTTCTCTTCTTCTTTCTCTTCCTCTTTCTCTTCTGCAAAATGTTGTTCTGGAACAGCTGAAACAGGTGCAGAAAATTGAGAGACAAGAGCAGAGATGGGTAAAGCATCATCATCTTCTTCATCTTCCAAGATGATTGCCCTTCTCTTCTTGATAGGACTAGTCACTGGTTCATTTCCTTTTTCTTTTGGCCACAGAAGAGTCTGGTCTGAACTTAATAGGAGTCTTCTCCTTGAACTGCTCCAGCTTCTTGCTGAGTTCTTTCAGACGCATCTTTGTTATCATCCTCGGTCCGATGACCATTTTATCAATAGTCTTCACAGAGAGAATGTGAGGAGGCTGAATGTTCAAGTGTCTGAAAAGACGAGTGATGAGAGCAGCATAAGGGAGTTTTCCCTTGTCCTTTGCCATGGACCTGTACATGTGAAACATGATAGTGTGTGGCAGAGAAAAATTAAGACCAATCTTGATTGCATACATCAACTTAGCCTCTGAGATGGATACATTTGTCTTTGATGTTGATTTCGGTCTAAGACAGTTGATCACAATCTTGTGAAGCAGAGTGTTTGTTGCATTCATTCTGGAGTAGGGGAGACGACCTTCAGCAATTTGGTCTCTCGCAAGTTCTAGAGTTGCATGACTTACAGACACAGAAATTGATTGGAAAGCACCTCTTTCCACACCAATTACATCTGCCAAAGTGTTCGTATCAACAACATATTCTCTATCTCTCACACTGAATGAAAAGCTATTCGCATCAAGGAAACTGAGATTGGAATAAAAATATGCTGTTAATTCAGAATAAGCCATATCACATTCAGTACAGAACTTATGAAGTTGAAGTTTCTCAAACTTCTCTCTCAGATTGATGCTTAATAAATCCAGAAAATCAAAGTCCACCGTCCGTGGATTCATCACCCCCACGCTTCATCAGTTTCTCATACATCTTCTTGTGTCCGTCTGATCGAAACAGTTCATCATTCTTTCCTTAAAGGTTTGCAGCCACACCCATCCAAGGTTTAAAATGTATAAACATTTTCTCATCATCATCCTTTCCCTCTGGTTGATTTACACTACTAAACCTAGGGTCACTGGGAAAGTTTGCAAAGGCTTTTGCTGCCGTTCCAGCAGGAACAATGCCTGATCTCTCCATTACAGTGAGAAAATGTGTCTCATTTGTGTAACCTTTTTCTTTCAGAAATTCATCAATGAAGGTCATTGCAGAACCTCCTTCCTTCAATGCAGAGTAAAGCCTATAAATAAAAGCAGGCTTGAGTGATCTTACAGGTTCAATATCTTCAAGAACTTCTTCTGCATCTTGAGGGCGACGATAATGAGGTCTAGTTGAGGAAGTACGCTGTTGAGATCGTTGAGGAGTATGTTCTGTTGGAAAGTCACTTTCTTCTGTGAGATCAAAGTGCGTAGGCCCCTCACCAGAGCCCTGTGGTCCCCTGTTTGCTATCCTTGAGGATTTCCTTTGGTAAGACATTGTCGCTTTCTTGAAGAAACTTTCACACTTGTGTCGCAAGAAAGTTAAAAGCTTTGAGACGTAGAAATTTGGGAGAGAAAAATACAGAGGAGTGAAAAGCTTTTGAATTAGGGTTTCTGGGTAAAGTGAAAATGAAGGAGAATGAGTATATAAAAGATAACTGATACGGGGTAACTCAAGCGTCGCAATTTGGAAATATTAAGAATTTCCTTTTTAAAAAAATAACTGCCTTAATAAATCGATAACCACCCCTTTTTTTTTAAATTTAACTGCCTTAATAAGCTCAATTAGAGATAAACAGACAATCTTACTTTTTCGAAATAACAGTTTAAGTAAATGAACTTACAGTCGTGTCGATTGGTATGTTCAGTCTACAACCTTTTGAGTCTGATACTCTGTCAGACTTTAGATTCTGAGTCTAAGCTTCAACATTCTTCAAGAGATAAAATACTGAGTCTTAAGCGAATAAACTCAAATAAGCTTTTCTCAAGTGGCTTTGTGAAGATGTCTACCAGTTGATTCTTTGAGTCTATGAATTGTATCAAGACTTCTTTGTTCTGAACATGATCTCTTATAAAATGATGTCGAATCTCAATATGTTTTGCTCTTGAATGTAGGATAGGATTCTTTGTAAGATTGATTGCGCTGGTATTGTCACATTTGATCTCTGTGCAAGAATCTTCAATGCCAAAGTCTTGTAGCTGTTGTTTTATCCACAGTATTTGAGAACAGCAACTTCCAAGGGCTACGTATTCTGCTTCAGCTGTTGAAAGAGCCACAGTACTTTGTTTTCTTGAAAACCAAAATACTGCCCTGTTTCCAAGCAATTGACAAGTACCTGAAGTGCTTTTTCGTTCAACTCTACAACCTGCAAGATCTGTGTCTGAATAACCAAGAAGAGTAAAGTCTCATTCTTTGGGATACCATAGACCAATCTTAGCAGTAGTAGCAACATATTTAATGATACATTTAGCATCACTTAGATGAGATTCCTTAGGATCTGATTGAAACCTAGCGCATATGCAAACACTAAATAATATGTCAGGTCTGGATGCAATAAGATAAAGAAGTGAACCAATGATACTCATGTATAACTTTTGGTCGATTTTCTTCCCTGCTTCATCTTTGTCTATCTTCAAGGAACTTGACATTGGTATGTCAGTCTTCTTGCAATTTTCTAGACCGAACTTTTTAAGAAGTTCTTTTGCATATTTCTCTTGATGAATGAATATTCCTTCCTTTAGTTGTTTCACTTGTAGACCAAGGAAAAAGGATAGTTCACCCATCATGCTCATCTCGAATTCATCCTGCATAGACTTAGAAAATTTCTTGCACAAAGTCTCATTAGATGATCCGAATATAATGTCATCAACATAAATCTAAACAAGTAGAAAAACTTTTACCTTCATTTTTAATAAACAAAGTAGTGTCTACCTTTCCTTTAGAAAAGCCATTATGAATTAAGAAATTACTTAGCCTTTCATACCAAGCTCGAGGAGCTTGTTTCAATCCATATAAATCTTTCTTCAGTCTGAACACTGAGTCTGGTTTCTTTGAGTCTTCAAATCCAGGAGGTTGTTCCACGTAGACTTCTTCTTGAATAAATCCATTCAGGAATGCGCTTTTGACATCCATTTGAAATAACCTGAAATTCTTATAACAAGCAAAAGCAAGTAGTAATCCAATTGCTTCTAACCTTGCTACTGGAGCATAGGTCTCATCATAGTATATCCCTTCTTCTTGCGTGTATCCTTTAGCCACGAGTCTTGCTTTGTTTCTCGTTACTTTTCCTTTTTCATCAACTTTGTTCCTGAAAACCCATTTAGCTCAAATAACTGATTTACCTTTTGGTTTATGAGTCAATTCCCATACGTCGTTAATACTTAATTGTCTGAGCTCTTCTTGCATTTTGGATCTTGTTCGAATTCCCTCATTAATGTTTCCAATAATGAGTTCTTTAGGATGACTAGACTTGTGCTTCCAGTTACTAGTCAGTCTGATAAATTGTTGATCTTTTTCTTGTGTAGATTCTTCATCAGTAGCTTGTTGTACTGATTCTGAATTAGTAACTGCTTCAATGGAGGTAGATCTAGCAGTGTCTGGAATAGATTCTGAATCTTCAGTCTGAATTTGCTGAATTTGTGGAGAGTCTTGAAATTTGACATTCATTGATTCTTCCACAGTCTGAGTCTTCTTGTTGAATACTCCAAAGGTTTTGCTTGTAGTTGAGTAACCAAGAAAGAATCCTTCATCTGATTTCTCTTCAAACTTACCAACACGATCATTTGCATTCTTTAGAATAAAACATTTGCAACCAAATACTTGAAAATAAAAAACTATTGGTTTCTTTCCTTTAAAAAATTCATAAAGGGTTTTATCAAGAATTGGCCTTAAAAACACTCGGTTTATAATATAGCAAGCAGTTGAGACAGCTTCAGCCCAAAACCTTGAAAAAAATTTGATTTCCAATTAAAAGAGTTCTTGCCATTTCTTGTAAAGACCTATTCTTCATTTCCACAACCCCATTCTGTTCTGGTGTATATGGAGAGAAGAATTTGTGCTGAAAACCAAATTCATCACAAAATTTAGTAAAGTCTTGATTTTCAAACTCACCTCCATGGTCTGTACAAATGCTCGAGATAGTGTGACATTTCTCATTCTGTACTTTCTTAGCAAACTTTGAAAAGAGAGAGAAAGTCTCCGACTTACTTGAAAGAAAGTAGACCCAAGTAAATCGTGAGTAATCATCCACAATTACTAGACAGGACATTTTTCCACCAATGCTTTGCGTTCTGGTAGGTCCAAACAAATCCATATGCAGAAGCTGCAGTACATGATTAATGGAAACTTTATTTATTGATTTGTAAGAGTTTCTAACCTGTTTACCCAGTACGCATGGTGTACATAGATCAGACTTTGAGTAATTGAGAATAGGCAATCCTCGAACAAGTTTCTTGGTAGAGATCTTGTTGATTTGCGTCATATTGGTATGGCCTAGCTTTTTGTGCCATAGATTAGCTTCATCTTGTACTGATATTAAGCATTGTGATCTTTCTTGATTCACATCCACAAGATAGATATTTCCATGTCTTCGTCCAGTAAAAGATTGAGTAAAGTCTTTACTGATTCCAAAGCACGTTTCTTCCTGAAAATTGATCTTGAAACCAGTATCACACAACTGACTTATGCTAAGCAAGTTGTAATTTAATCCTTCAACTAAGGAAACATTTTTGATTGACAAACTTCCAATCTTTACTGTTCCTCGACCAGTAATTCTTCCTTTGTTGTTACCACCAAAGGAAACTTTTCATCCGTCTATCTGGACAAGTTTTATGAAGCAACTTGAGTCTCCTGTCATATGTCATGAGCAGCCACTATCAAGATACCATTTAATCTTCCTTTTGATAGTAACCTGCAATTAACACGAATTCAAGCTCTCTTTGGTACCCATATCATCTTGGGTCCAGAAGTGTTAGAACAATAGACAGTCTTAGCCCAGCTCTTTTTAACAGGTCTCCAAACCAAATGACATTCTTTCTCAAAATGTTCTGAGCATTTACACTTGGAATATTTCAAAGCATTTCTGCCAACAGGTTTTACAAAAACTTTCTGGAAATGATTCTTAAAAATAATTCTGGCTGGTCTCTATTTGATTATTTCCTTTACCTTTGGGAAATCAATTAGTGGAATAGTTTCAGAAGTCATACCAAGACCTAACTTATCAAAGTATGGTCTTTGTATCGAAAGAATCTTATCCAACTTTTCAGAACCATTTGAAAATCTTTTTGATATGTTAGTAATATCATTTTTCAAAAGATTATTTTCATTTGAAATAAAGTCTGAGTTTTCTTTCACAACAACAAAGTCATTTTCCAACTTTTCAAACTTTTCTTTCATAAGTTTATCCTGTTGCTTCAATGTAGAATTTTCCCTTTTTAATTCGAAGATCCTCTTGAAAGAGGTTTTTAGACTAAGACAAAGTTCATCAATATATTTAGAAACCTTGACAGGAATTTTCAGGTTACTAACCTCGAGTTCACTGTCTGAGTCTGTGTCTGAATCAAGGTCTGAGTCTGAATTTGATTTTGCCATTAAACAGATATTGGCATAATCGTCATCACTTTCTTCACATTCAGTATCACTCCAAGTCTCTGCTTTGAGTGCCTTCTTGTATTTCTCAGTCTTTCCTTTTCCCTTCTTTAACAGAGGACAGTTGGGTCTGATGTGTCCCTTTTTCTTGCATTCAAAGCAAGTCACTTCTTTGTTAGAATCATCTTCCTCTGTTGATTTGTTTTGAAACCTTTGTGAGCTTTGTTTTTTCCAATTGAATTTCCTTCCTTTTCTGTTCAACTTTCTGAATCTCTTTATCATGAGTGCCAGTTCTTCATCATCTCGATCTTCTTCAGAGTCTATAGCATCAGAATAGTCATTAGACTTTAAGGCAATAGATTTCTTACCTTTTGAATCTTCCTCTTCGTTGGTCTGTTCCGCTTCATAAGATTGAAGAGTCCCAACCAGTTCGTCTACAGAGAGTGGAGCAATCCTCTACGTCTCTCTTATTGAGGTTTTTATGTAATTCCAGTCTTTAGAGAGTCCTCGTAGGAGTTTGTTGACCTTCATATGTCCTGAGATTGGATGTCCCTGATATTCAAGACCATTCACAATTTCAGTAAAGCGACTAAACATGTCAGTTATTGATTCTCCTGATCTCATCTTAAAGACTTTATATTGTCCCAAAAGAATATTGATCATCATTTCTTTCACACGATCAGTTCCTTCATAGGTAATGTGAAGCCTATCCTAGACTTCTTTTGCTGTATCACAAGAAGATATTCTGTTATACTCAGTAGGGGATAAGGCACAATATAAGGAGTAAATAACTTTGGTGTCAAGAGTCTGTCTCTTGGTGATTTCTTCTTAAGTCAGTAGAGTGGGATCAGCAGCTTCTTTTCCTATCTCTGATTCTGATGCAGCAGCAGGAATGATTCTTTTATCAACCACTTCCCATTCCAAAGGATCTTTCGATCTTAGGAATGCCTTCATCTTATTTTTCCATATGCTGTAGTCTTTTCCATCAAAGTATGGAGGTCTGGTATTGCTTTGACCTTCAACCAACCCTGTAGGCAACATACTAGCCATAGATCTTTTATCAGAAGTAAAGACACTTCTTATGAACGAGTACACTTGCTCTGATACCAATTGTAAGGACTAGAATTAGCACCTAGAGGGGGGTGAATAGGTGATTAAAGCGAATTCAACAATTTAATCCGAATGAAGAATTAAAACCAACAATCGCAGCAAATGAAAGTAATGAAAGATAAAAGGATTAGGGATAGAGAATCAAGACTCCAGATTTATAGTGGTTCGGTTTAGACCAAGCCTACGTCCACTCTCCCGCACGGACAGCCCTTCTGGCTAGATTTCACTAAGAATCAAAAAGAGTGATTACAGTCTCACGCTCTTGAGTCCACAGTGTAGAAGCTCTACTACACTTCCTCAAGGTCTCACCACAATATGATCTCTCTTTTGATTACATATAACGCTCGAAGAATAAGATTGCAAACTAGAAAAGGAGATTCAGACTTTGGAATTCTTCTATCCGGCACCCTTCAACAACTGGAGCATCTCTCTTATATACTTCTTCATGCCTTCATTACCGTTGGCACCTTCCAAAGAAGTTCTTCCAATCAACCCGTTGGACAGAATCAATTAGAGAGATCTCGAGCTCTTTAAGGTAAGTGTTGATAGCCCATCAATCATGCTCGCCCATACAATCAAGATCTTGGTTTCCATTAGTAGATCCTTCCAATTATAAGTTGCGAAATCTTTTAGAGAATCTATACATATTCGAATACGAAAGTTAGATCTTCTAGTGCTAAATCCAGTAGAAAGATATTCTCTAGCCGTTAGAGTAAAAACCATATAAGATCAGAATAGAAGTTGGTATGGAGACTGTCCATGACAGTAGACTTTGAAACATGAGTCTTGCTAGCTTCAGACTTTGATCTTCAGACTTTGCCAGTAGAGTCTGTAAGTCTTCAGACTAGACTGAGGAAAATGTTTTGTCAACTTCAAAATATATGAAGAGAATTTATCCAACACCTATTACATGTGGCTCAAAGAAATCAAATTAAAGAAGACTCTTGAAATATATGGGTGGGGTGGAAAAATTGTAAATAGGTTTTGGGGCTGCCAAAATCGAACTCAGGCAAAGTATTTCGGAACCTATTTTTGACTTAAGTCGTCTTGTTCCACTGACCATACAAATTCAACAGATAGCCTTCGTATTGCAGTTTCTTGCAATTTCTCAGAAATCTTTTGGGACATTAAACGAAATAATTAAAATGGAAGTTATGAATGGATTAGTGGATGATTAGAAGGGCCGGCAGAAGTTCAATTATTCAACAACAACAGGATCCTCAAAGCAATAATAACCAATTTCATAAGCATAAAGGTACTCCTTAAATAATTGGGAGCTAACCTTTGAGTGGGACTGGAGAATTTTATATGGTCCACCAGAAAATTTAGATCTTGTTCATCTGAAATTATGGCTCATGTTGAACTTTGGACATTTATTAGTGGATATGTTTGGATAATTTCACTTATCTAATTTCTCATCTGGTTCTTAGGCCTCACTTCGTATTTCAATGTACAACAAAAGCATGCAATCAGAGACATTAGAGAAACATGGAGGTTTCTTGTCAATCAGGAATAATGATGGGAGAATTGCATATGAAGACATAATAAATTCAACGGAAGAGTTCAACATTATATATTTCATAGTGAGTGGATGTTACGGTAGTGTCTATATGGCGCAATTGCCCTAGGAAAATCATGGCATTGGAGAAACTTCACCGTCTTGAAGCAGAGGACCCATCTTTTGGCAAGAACTTCCAAAATGAAGTCAAACAATTGATGGAAGTACGATATAAAAGCATAATGAAGCTTCATGTTTTCTGCTTACACAAGCAATGTGTGTTCCTGATTTATGAGTACATGATGGAAGGGGAAGTCTACTTTGTGTTTTGAGAAATAATTCCAATAGGGTCACTATCGTTGATGCACAGCATGCTTTGGTATTTATAGTGTGATTGAAATTGCAAGGATCTTTCTCTTTCTAAGTTGAAAGCTTGTTAGTCAAAAAAAGAAAAGGCTGAAAAATTGGTCCGTGACTTTTCCCTTACAATGGGTTAGAAATTTTTAGGGCCAAACATCACTTAGTAGAAGTTTCAAAAAGACCTTGACTTCCCATGAACAGCACTCTTTGGTATTTATAGTGTGATTGAAATTGCAAGGATCTTTCTCTTTCTAAGTTGAAAGCTTGTTAATCAAAAAAAGAAAAGGCTGAAAAATGGTCCATGACTTTTCCCTTACAATGGGTTAGAAATTTTTAAGGCCAAACATCACTCAGTAGAAGTTTCAGAAAGACCTTGACTTCCCATGAACCATTGACCACGTACTGATCCAAAGCCAACGCATTTAAAACCCTAACAAATCTTCACTTCTCGATGGATGTGCGCAAGATCCATCCTTACATGGTTTAAATCTTTTTTCTTTTGGCCGGTATACTTGTTTAGATTCTAATTGAATCACAAAACTGCAAAATTCAGAGATTTGCAAGAGCATAATATTTTGTTTGCTTGAAAATTAGTGGCGTAACAAATCAAAGATCTAAAATTACAACAACGATTTTCCTAACTTGAAAATTCATTGTGGCATTAATTTCATATAAAATTATCGAATTGATTTGCCTAGAATCATTGCCACATAGGAATTTCTAGTAAAAAAATCATATGTAAGCTAAAAATTATGACATTTAAATGATTACTTAAAAAGTTATAACATTACTAGTGTCTTTATATCATTCAATTTTATCAAGCAAGCGATGGTGTGAAGCATCAAAGGTCGAGCATGTCACAACACTCGACTCGTGATTTTATCCATATCAATAGCTATCGCTAATTTTATGTTGCATAAAATAATACCTGATGAAGATCCATGTATCGTTAGTATTTTGGCACTTACCAACTCTTTCAGGAATTTACAAGCACAGAAGAAGATCCGTTTTCTTTTTTTTTGTTTGTCATAGTCCTTGATGAAGCAATGTGACTCTGCAAGGACGTAAAATGTAGGGATGATATATGATACATAGTTTTTGGTTTGTTAGGTTGCTGAAACTTGGATTGCTTCACAAACCAATTCAATTTGTAGTAATTAGTTCCCCTTTTACAGCCCTACGAGTTGATGGCAACTCCGTCATCTCAAAAGAAAAAGGAAGGGAGGAAAGAGTAAAAGAGTTACAATAAGTGTCAAGTCAATAAAAAGATAACGAGTGAATGTGGAAATTGTGTTTCCTTTGACGCGTTAGTCTAATGTCTCGCTTTACTTTATAAGTGCCGTAGTCCAATGAATATGGCAATAACAAGTGACTAAGGCTGCAACATGATAGGCGTAATTTGCAACACGTCCTTAGCTGTGCTAATTACTATAGTAGACCTTGACTCCTTGATGAACGGGAACACGTGCCATTGAAAAAATGCGTTCTCATTTAAGTTCTGATTTTTTTTCCTCAATCCTCTCTTCTTTGTAAATGTATATGCGATAGTCATGGAGATCAAACATCGGGTCTGGTACTCTCCCGCCCCACCCCCTTCAATCCCTTTACCGACAAGGTCGCATGCCTGTCGGTGGTTTAAGTTCTGATTGAATCGTTGAAATTTATTGATTTTTGAACGAGCAGTATTTTTTATTGATGGAGGGGCCGAAACTTCTTTAGGATGTAAGATTCTTAGAATACTTCAGCTTAAGACTCCCTCCTTTGTATTATCCTTCGCTTGTGAATTAGTTAATACTATTGCAGATCCAACTTTTCTCCTTACATAGATGCGAAGTCCCCCTCTATGAGACCAAACAAAAGCAACATGTGTTACACCACTAAAATTGAACAAAGAACAGTACCTTGTTCTAAACCGTGAGAAGACCTTTTTGTTTTCATGCTCGCTTCGGACATGCTTGGCCCGAACTTGAACCCAAGAAATATAAGACCGACGTCATCTGACAATTGAAATTCATTGGGATCTTGTGCATCCGATTCATTCAGGTTCGGCTTGTATCTGCACTAGAAACACTGGGCCCAACACCTCTTGACCATGTAATGTCTAGTAAAGGGAGATATGACGATGGTGACAAGAGACTTGTAACGCCTTTCTCGGTGCAAGAAGACTTCGAGGCATCTTGAAGTCTTTCGAAGAAAAAGACAAAATGCCAGAGAAAAAGTAAATAAAAGAGAAGTTGCATCCACCGTATTACATCCGGAGGAGGACCTTTCTCAATGACTTGTGATTCCACCGTGTTACATCCGGAGGAGGACCTTTCTCAATGACTTGTGATTGGACCATGGTGAAGTGAAGTCGTATAATTCATCGTTCACTCGTGATTCAATGTACATTCCTGAGTAATTTGCTTGTTGTGCATAAAGAGATAAGTCGATTCTTCGGCCGACTTTTTTCCTACATTGATGCAAGTCTACAAATTGGATGATCTGATTTAGCAGTTATCCGTTCTTTTTGGTTGAACACAACGTATCACGCGGGCTCAAAGAAATCAAATAAGGAAGAAATTGTATTCACTAATTTAGCGGTTATCTGTTCATTTTGGTTGAACACAACGTATTACACGGGTCAAGGAAATCAAATAAAGAAGCGACTCTTAGAAGATATGGGTGGGGTGGAAAACTTGTAAATAGGTTTAGGGCCGCCAAAATCGAACTTAAGCAAAGTATGTCGGAAGCTGTTTTTCATTGGGGTCGGCGAGTTCCACTGACCATATAATTTCAATAGATAGTATTTGTGTTGCAATTCCTTGCAATTTCTCGGCAGTCTTTTGAGACATTAAACAACATAATCAAAATAGGGGTTATGAATGGATTAGTGGATGATTAGAAGGAACAGCAGAAGTTCAATTACTTAACAACAACAGTGTCTTGAAGCAATCATAATAAATTTTAGAAACATAAAGGGACTCCTAACATAATTGGGAGTTAACCTTTAAGTGAGGCCGGAGAATTTTATATGGTCTACCGGAAAAATTTAGATATTGTTCATATACTCGTGGCTCTCTTTGAACTTTCAACATTTTCTAATGTCTATGTCTAGATTATCTCACTTATCTAACTTCCCATCTAGTTCTTAGGCCTTGCTTTGTATTTCAATGTACAACAAAAGCATGCAATCGGAGACATCAGAGAAACATAAAGGTTTGTGGTCAAGAAGGAATAATGACAGGAGAAAACCGATTAGTCCTCATCCAAAAATTTGATGCTTACCGATGAATAGACGGATAATTGAGGCAACGTCCAATAGGTTCGTCTTGAAGTCCTCGAAAGTTCGATACCCAAAATCGAATTAAATTTCATTATTAAAATCAATCAAATGTGACTTTAGCACAACTTAAACTATTGTGTGACTTGTAGGGGTTTTTGCAATTGTGCCTCTTCAAATCATGGATGACCCTCAGTTGTCATTTAATCGCCCGAAATGATGGAACTCGCTATCGAGTTTCAGCTCATATACGTGCATGGCAACAGAGTCGATGTTCGCGATGCGTTGTCGTCTTTTACCAGCTAATCTGTAGGGAAAGGCATTAGTCACCGAGGGCATGGGGCTCTCGTAGCAAAGAGGACGATATCGAGATGATCGTTTGATTCACCCGTTACAGAAGTTATGTGAAGCTTCTTCCATCGCTAGAAAGATGATGAAGTTGCAGTCACTTTTAGGGAAGTTTCATGGCGACCTGTTAAAGGTTAGTTAATTGTCAAAACGATGGAACTGGGCAGCCAAATAGCGAAAGTGGATGGCCCTATCTCGTGTACTTGGCAATCCTTTGATTGGTTTTCGTTCTCTAATGGGTGGCTGCATCATTGGACTAAGAAAAAGATTTAATCAGATGAGATCACACGGTTCCCCAATGAGCAAGGTTTGATGCACCGACAAGGAAGTCGAACGCGGAGTCTTAGACAAAACCTTGTGACCTAATCTCTCAAATCATCTGGAAAAGGTAAGCATTAGCTTCACGTCCATTTCATCTCCCTCACAAAACCTAAGAAAGATAAAGAAACGAATAAGTTTAAACAATTCGGACGTCATGACCACGGTTGTTCTTTGGTGGATGTGAACGGAGGGAAAAAGAAAAGTCGTATACGCACGGATATCCCACGTTCAATCATCCCATTAATGAATTGGAAATTACCATGAAAACGAGATGAAGAATGGCAGGCTCTTCGCATTCAATTTTTAGTTGAAAGCTGAGCTGTTATCTTGACCTTATTCCATCTTTGATCCATATAAATACGACCACTTCGGCTTTCTGGCCCCTTCAGTATCTGACTGCATATTTTCAGTTTGTTTTGGGAGAAAAGTGATTTCGGGCGATGGCTACCTCGTTTAATTCGAGAGAGCAGTCTGCGGTTGGAGTCGTGGTGGTGATAGCTGCGTGCGTTCTGTATGCTGGTGTCGCCTCCGCTGGACAGCCAGCGACGAGCGTTAGCATGGACCTGCTCCATGGAAGAGGCAGAATCAGAAGAAAGCTTCTCAAGAACGGCCTCGGTTTGACTCCTCAAATGGGGTATGGGATTGTACTACTCATTTCTCTCCGGTTAACCTTCTTGTGATGGAACTGATTGATCAAATGGATGGAACTAATCATAATTAGGATATGAAGAAAGAAGATACGAACCTTTCTGCTCTTCGGCCTGGATTAGTATAGTCATAAAATAAGTGGGAAAATGTTCTCGTTTCCATCAAGCAACTTTTCTCAGTTTTTCACTTTAACTTTTATGTCAAGTAGGACTTCATTTGCAACTAGAAGTAGAAACAGAAAATTAGAGAGCTAATAATTAGATTTGCACACCAATTGATCACTGGAATTGCAGTTCATTGGCTTCTCGGGATGATCATGCAACAGATGATTAAGGGTCACCAATGTGAGGGAGCAGTTGAGAGCTCTAAATAACCGAAAAAAAGATCTTGCAAGCTGTTGTTTCAATATAGTTTGTTTTAATATGGTTCATTTTAGCCGACACATTACATTTAAATTCCTGGGTTTCAACTTTGGGACATCAAATGAGACAAAAAGTTTCACGTGATCCATGACTCTTGCATGCATAAACCTTCCATGCCCTTCATTAAATAGTTTTGTACGATGCATTTGGACTTTGGAGTGTGCTATATGACTATGGTATTGTTTAGAGAATCCAAGCATGGTGTGACGTCTTTTTCGCCATTATCTTGCAACAAAAAGAAAAAATGCTATTGCTTGCATTAGCAAAATGTTGTGTCCAACACATTTATTTGCTTCTATGGATTCCCAAGTGGCATTTCACACCAGATGAAATGGGATACTGATTTTCTAGCTGATGTTTGATCTGATCTGGGCAATTTGATTCCGACAGATGGAATAGCTGGAACCACTTTCACTGTAACATCAACGAAAATTTGATAAAGGAAACAGGTAACTTGATTAACACGCACCAGTGGAATCGATCAAAAACATTGCAGGATTTAATCTGGCTCAGTTACTTAATAACACTTTCTTTCAATGTCACAGCGGATGCGATGGTCTCATCCAAACTTGCTGCACTAGGATATGAGTATGTAAACTTAGGTGCGTTGACATGTTTTTGCTCGTGTAGAATCATAGACTGTATAAAGCATTGTCTGAATATTTATTGTTTCTGCTTCTTTTCCCTCGTTTTCCTTTTAAAGATGATTGCTGGGGTGAGCTTAACAGAGATTCTCAGGTACATTCCTATATCTTGTCTCGCCACCGTATGATAAGAGTATAAAATTGGTTAAGAGTTATCAAAAGGAGGGAAATTCGATAATTGTGGCAGGGTAATTTGGTTGCCAATGCTTCAGCATTTCCATCTGGAATTAAGGCACTAGCTGATTATGTTCACAGCAAAGGCCTCAAGCTTGGGATTTACTCAGATGCTGGGTATGGCCGTAACATTAACTAAAGCAACTCTTTTTACGTTCATTACATTAATCGAAAGAGAACAGGAAAAGAGAAAACCATCGTTTGATTACCATATAAAGTTCGATCTGGTCTCTTTTTGTAGATCTCAAACATGCAGTAAAACAATGCCTGGATCGCTCGGTCATGAAGAGCAAGATGCGAAAACTTTTGCTTCCTGGGTAGAATTCAGTAGCGTCTGAGGAATTGGACCATTATTAATCTGCATCGTCCCACTCGCTCACACTTTCGCTCATCCTAATGTTTTCTATCTGACAGGGGGTTGATTACTTGAAGTATGATAATTGTAACAATCCCGGTACGAGTCCCAAGGAAAGGTACGCAGTTTTATCTGATTTTTTCACGCTTTGGCTGCCGAATATCCTCATTTAGGACATAACATAATATACCAAATTCATTAAGCAGAATTTTGAAAGGGGCTCTGCCATTACTAATCAATGTTGAACTTTTCTTTTCCTAACTGAAACTAAAGGTGTTAAAATGGGTCACTTCTTTTTTACAAAAAGTAGTTAAATGGGTTTCATAATTAAATGTTTAAGATAGGTAGGTCTTAAATGGGTTGGGTTGAGAACCCATTTTCAACAAAAACTTTATAATCTCTCTCTTCCCTCTTTAACTTTATAAAAATATTTTTTTTTATAAAAATTGAAATTATAATTTTCTTTTATTTTTCTTTCCTTTTTTTTCTTTCTCCTTCCTCCTTCCGTTCGCCGGCCAGGTGAGCCTCGAGCTCGCCAGCGTCGGGCGAGATTCGAGCCTCGCCGATCTGGCGAGCCTCGAGCTCGAGCTCGCCGGCGTCAAGCGAGGCTCGAGCCTCGCCAGTTCTGACGAGGGGCGAACTTGAGCTCACCTGATGCCGGCGAGCCTCGAGCTCGTTGGATTTGGCAAGGCGGAGGCCTCGTCGATGTCCGGCGAGACTCGAGCTCGTCGGATCTAGCGAGGCAGAGGCCTCGTCGATGTCCAACGAGACTCAAGCTCGTCGGCGTTTGGCGAGGCGGAGGCCTCGCCGACGTCCGGCAAGACTCAAGCTCGCCGGCGTCGGGCAAGGCTTGAGCTTGCCGGCGTCGGGCAAGCTCGAGCTTGCCAGATCTAGCGAGCCTTGAGCTCGCCGACGCTGGTGAGCTCAAGGCTCGCCTATGGCCGGTCGCCGGCCGTCATCGTGGCCGGCGGCCGGCCAAAGAAGAAAAAAGAAAAGTATATTTAAAAAATAATTAAAATTTTAATTTTAAAAAAATAATTAAAATTTTAATTTTAAAAAAATAATTAAAATTCGATTTTTTAAAATAATTATTTTAAAAATTATAAAAATTTTACATTAAATTTTTGTTGTATAAAACTATTTTAGCAATACAATTTAAAAATAATATATATACAAGAAATAAGTTTGGAAGTATTTTAGTAATATAATCTTTAAAAAAAACATAGGAATAAGTTTTTCTAAATTTGGTTAAATATAAAAATATTTTATTAATATGGGTTGGGTATGGGTTGGTTAGGGGTCGGAAAATTTACATTATGCATAAATAGATCATAAATTGGTTAATGGGTCAATTTGGGTCGGACCATTAATGACCCGACCCAACCCACCCATTTAACGGCTCTAACTGAAACTACTTTGCTAAAGGTACCCAGTCATGAGCAAAGCCCTGTTGAACTCTGGAAGAAAAATCTTCTTCTCTCTATGTGAATGGTGAGTTGAGCTTTTTGCAGGATTAATTTTCTCATCCATCACTTGCGCTTATTGACATAAGCAAGAGAGAACTTACTTTTTGCACCAAAACTTCAGGGGAGTGGAAGACCCAGCAACTTGGGCTTCGTCCATTGGGAATAGCTGGAGAACAACCGAAGATATTTCGGACAACTGGAACAGGTGACTGAATATGAACATAAAATCTGCTTCATGTCCTAATTGCTGCATGTAATCAAAAAAGAAAAATATCTAATTTGCAAATCTCTCTGCATAATGGAATGGAATCAATCTTGTGATTAAGTTTCACTATCCGGGAATTAGTTTCTGTCGACATAAACCAACGAAATGATCGACTCTGCGATCCTTTCAGCTCATGTTCTTACGACGTCACTTCTGACGCGATAAATAAGTGATGGGAATTTCCTCTTTGCATCAGTATGACATCTCGGGCAGATCTGAATGATAAATGGGCATCTTATGCTGGACCTGGAGGATGGAATGGTAATGATGTTCGTCATTTTTTTTTTTTTAGTTTGATATTTTTGAAAATCGAACGGAGAGATTGGAAGAGAGGAACTTGCAAGATGAACAATCAACAACTCATTTTGGAATTAAATTGTGTTCAGATCCTGACATGCTTGAAGTCGGAAATGGTGGAATGACCACAGAAGAATACCGTTCGCATTTCAGCATATGGGCATTGGTCAAGGTATGAACAAGACACGTGTTGAAATAAACAGACACCTAAGACACGTTTTTGCTGAGTTTTTTTTTTTTTTTTTTGTTGGGTCCTTCTGAACAGGCTCCGTTGTTGATTGGTTGTGATGTGCGATCGATGGACAACACGACCCTCATGTTGCTGAGGAACAAGGAAGTTATTGCCGTTAATCAAGGTATCGACAAATTGTGTTACAATGGAATGCCCTGCGATGAATTTTTCCTCAGTGAAAGCATTTTCACTCTTTTGTAGATGGGCTTGGTGTTCAGGGAAAAAAGGTTAAGTCAGATGGCAATCTTGAGGTAAACTTTCTTCAGTATGATCATCCTTCCTTGCATTAATAACAGTACCCGGAAACTAGTACGTCAGTCATGGTACAGCTAAAAGCAACATTGCATATGCTCTACATCAATTATCAATATCAAAACAATGCATAGCCCATTGCAGACATTTGAAAGCAAATGGATTGTAATAATTTGCAAGTTGTCTATATTTAGGGGTGTAATTGTGTCGATGCTTCCTCGTTTGTTCAAGTTAACACGCAAAACAACTTTAAACCTGTGGCTGTGAAACCAACAGAAAATTGGTGATAGATCCCTTACTTATACAAATTCAATTAAATCATTAGAAGTTACAGAGCTAAGTTGATGGAAGAAACAAAAGTCTTGTATCCATCATGGCGATGGATTCAACACCAAGGTTGATTATCAGGTTAACCAACCTAATATCCTGTCAGTCACTTTATTAACTTTTGTTCATGACCTAAAAGGACATTCCCAGCATGCAATTATGCATATTATGGCAATCAACAAACAGTCATGCAGAGTAAATACCAGGGTGACTAATAGATTATGTGCAGTTATCTTTCAAAAAATGTTGTTCGTCCTATCATTTTTAGCAGAATCTTATAAAGTTCACAATCATGCATCCAAAACAATGTAGGTTTGGGCAGGTCCCCTCACCGCAAACAAGGTAGCAGTGGTTCTATGGAACAGAGGTTCATCGAGAGCTAGAGTCATTGCCTCTTGGTCTGACATTGGTCTCAATTCTACAACAGTAGTCAAAGCAAGAGACTTGTGGATGGTGAGACTTCAGAGCCAAACATAATTGTTTATTTGATGAAGAACTGTGCTCACAGAAAATTACTCAAATTTTGGTGCAGCATTCCACCCAAAGTTCAATCAAGGGACAAATCTCAGCTGATATCGACTCCCACGCTTGTAAAATGTATGTTTTGACTCCGCAATAACATGGAGACATCAGGAGAATGGAAACCAGGTTGAAGCTGAGGTTGTGCAGAATTAAATCTGTGCTAATTTGATCCTGTTTCATCATTGATGTAAGAAATAAACCACAGAATCGTTAATAAGATATGATCACCAAGTTCAGCAGTCTTCCTATGGCTCTTGCAAAGTAAAACCCACAACCCCCACAACCCCCAACACCCCCCCCCCTAAAAAAAAAGAAGAAAAAAGCTAGTGAGTAGAGACTGACGGTTAGCAAGACAATGAAGGAAAAAAAACACGGAAATGAGAAAGGAATTCGATGATATTAGCAGTCTTCAGATCCAACCAAGACTCAATCAGACATCACGAATAGAGGTCCTCTTACATCAAATATTTCGCATGTTGGCAAAACAACTGCAAGAACAGCAGTCAGTAGCCCTTGTTTCCTCGAATCCTTGCTCTCATGTCAACCTGGGCAAAAAATTAAATGAGGAGTTAGAGAGGTACATTGCTTATTCAGCTCCTCTCGTGGAAATCATATCATAGATCAGCATAATGACTCTTCAACAAGTCCACAGACGAAACAAACTCCCCCCCTTCCCTTCTCTCCTTTCTCACCAACACACACGCAAACACAAACTAAAAAGAAACGCTTAGGTAAATGCATTTTTCTGGCCAACAAGGAAGCTTCCAACAAAAATAAACTGGCTTAGAAGTGTTTGTGTGACTAAAGCTGGCTAAAACTAAAACTAAAACTAATCAGTTCTACTTCTTCACGATCTCTAGAAAAGTGGAATGGACACCCAAAATCCACATGGGCACCTCTATCTTTCTCTGCCACCATATTACATCCATCAGTCGTATAACCTTCTAAACTGAAATTGTCGATCCCATTACAAAACTAAGAACAACAACACCACACAAGTTTCAAATACTAACTAGATAAAATGACTGAGCATACCCGTGAATAGTCAGAGAAATGGGAATAGTTACCATGAATCAAACCATGTAGCAAGCACGCTAGAAGAAGATCTAAAATCTACTTAATGATGGTTCGTGAGCGACCTTAAGAGAATGATTCCCCCTCATCCAATAACATCCCCCAACTCACTTTGCTGTCATGAGTACCGAAAGATGGCAGGGAAAGTCGGTTTGAGGGCCGAAACCACTCAAGATATTCATTCTGCATGGCCAACAAAAACCAACTATACCATGCCTGGAACTTTCAGTAATCAATCAAATTCCTCAGGGCCAACGTGCAGTCTTAACATGTCCTCGTTGATCGACCGACACAACAGCTAAGCGAAGGCACGAAACGGTATCCATCCTCAAAGAGATTCATTCCCCAAACTACATTTCCCCATACCTCTCCAAAAAGCTCAGTTTTGCTGTACAAGAAAACCAGCGTTTTTATCGTACCCATCAAACAAAAACTCCTAATTGAATCCATACTCACAAAAGGCAACTGCTCCAGAACCAAAAACTCGAGGAATCTTTAAAGAACCGTTCCTACAAACTCAATTCTTGCTGTGGCAACGCCATAGTCAACCAAGAAACTGCAGAAACATCCGGGAACGAATCCCCGACCGCAATCAAACTCTCAAAAAATAAAAAATAAAAGCAACCCCGCATCTTCCAATTTCATAATCAAGAACGCAACATAACGAGCGACCCCCCCTACTTAATCACGATTCAACAGAGCCTTGAAAGGTGGAAATTAGAGAGAGAAAGAGGGGGAGGGAGAGAGAGAGAGATGCCTGGCCTCTCTTGCAGTTGAAGTAGGTCTCCCTCAACCCCACGCACTCGCTGGATATGCAGGGGCTCTTCTCCCCCGCGCATTCCCTGTACGATCGCTTCTCCACCTGCAACAACCAAAAAAGAAAACCAACACGCCCACCCCAACGAAAACGATCAGAAGCGCCGCGGCTCGCGTCACGCCGGCCCCGCCGGAAAGCAGGGTCGAATCAAGAAGGGAAGGGAAACCGAGGGGGAACCTTGACGCAATCGGATTCGCTGAGGCACTTGACGAGCTCCATGGCCAGGCCCTTGCACGACTTCGACATCTCTCGATCGATCGATCGAAGAGAAAGAGAGGGGTTCAGGGTTTATAGAGATTGATTAACCAGGCGGTTAAAATTACTTAAATAGTTCTAATATATATTGTAATTTTTCTAATTCAATTCCAAACTTTTTGTAATTATGTTAATTCAATCTATCCAATTAAATTTAATTAGCTCACACTGATATGGATAATTTTTTTAATAATATTTTATTTTAGTCAATTTTTTTTTTTTCCCTTTTTTTTCTTGTCTCTCTTTTTTCTTTTTTCCTCTAGCCAGTCGCCAAACCTCAACGATAAACCAAAGGCATTTGTCAACAAAGCTTGGTCTCTTATTCGATCTAGCGAGACCGAGCTTGCCCAACGACGATAAGGCCACCAAGTCTCATTGTCCAATGCCTCTAGCCAGTCGCCAAGATTTGACAACCAATTAGAGGAAGAAGGAAGGAGAGAGAGAAAAAAAGAAATAAATAAATAAAAATGGAATAAAATAAAAATAACATTAAAAAATTATCCATGTCAGCATCGGCCAGTCAAATTTGGATGAATGAACTAAATCGGTACAATTGAAAAAAGTTAAGATTAGATTTGAAAAATTACAATAAATTTTGGACTGTTTTGATAATTTTCCTATAAGATTTACATCTAACTTGATATCTTCCAATCTTATAAATTCATGCATGTCTTGCATCTTTTTCCTCACATTGGTAGCGTTCATTAATATAATCAGTCCAAGCTCTCAACTAGTTCTTTCCGTCAAATTCCCCTTCAAGCGTTAGTAATGATCTTTCTTATCGCAAATGAGTAAGAATGCGAAATATATATATATATATTCTAGCGAAAATTATAAAATGAAAGATAGAGGGCAAACGCGTAAGCGAGACCGCCGCAATTTTTTTTAATTTGATGCCCTCTGGAGTAAAAATCTCACTTTGGATGAGCTGATTATGAATCAGAATCATCTTTGAGCATTGCAAATTGGAGCACCGGATGTATTACGGTGTTGTGTCAATTGATCCTGGGCCGGTCCCCAACTTGTATTAATCACCACCGGAGCGGCAGTCACCCCCGTTCCGGCCACACTGGGTGAGTCACCACGTAAATGAAGAATGTCCTAATTACACACTTTTACAATGTTAAAAGAGTGAAGAATAGATGGGGTGACCACTGCAGCTAAAAAAGCTATACGGCTTGAATGTTGCTTTCTGCATTTGATTTCATGATCCCACTTTACCAGCAGCCTAAATTCTGGAATTATCTCTCTACGTCGGTCCACGCATCTTCTCGACGAAGTGCTTTTTTTTCTCTTCGATTTGACGTTCCAGTTTCTCGCCCATCTTTTTCCCCAGATCGAACATCCTCGCTCTCCTTCCCATCCTCTTCGGCCTCGCATCGTCATGTTCCATTGTCTGATCATGACTCTCTGATATAATTACAGACCTCGATGGCGAACCGGTCACTGGAGTCTCTCCATTCCGTTGGGAGTCATCCCGGGGCTCATCATTCAGTAATAATGGGGTCGTCAATTCTCGTGAAGATATGCTCCTCTGTTGAAGGTTGCTTGGATTTGTAGGTCCCGGCGACCCTGTGGGTTCGCTGGTCAATGTCAGCTCAGGCTCTGCATTGTTTAGCTTTTGCTGCTTGCTTTCAGAATGACCACTCGATGGTTGCTTGCTTTCAGAATGAACACTCGATGGTTGCCTACTTAAGTCAGTCTTCGGTTTCGCCTCAACTGGTTGAGAGCAGGGCTTCTCAATAATGGGCACCGGATCTTTGGTGCCTTCTTGACCAAGCCAGGCGAAAGGAGCAGCTTTTCGTGGAACCCAGTCATTCTTTTCCGCTAGCATCCATGGAATGCTTAGACTCTCGCAGTTAGGAAGCACCATGGTTTCGTGTATTGAGGTCTATATAATACGAAAGCAAACAAGTCAGAAATGCCCTCAAACTTTGCTGTATATGCACGTGGGCAGACGACTAGAATGAGCACTTGAATAACACCTAATGACAATATTAGAAAAAGATGCAGCACAAAAAACCACTGACATATTCCATGTCCAAATGCGCTTACTCTCTTTTTGTGTTCAGAATGCATACGCAGCCTAAATATGTAACAGGGAGAGCAACGATGCCAAAAATGAAATTTATAAACACCAGGAAAATGAGTGTAAGTTCTTCAAGCATAGTTTAGCCAAAAAAGGGGTTAATCATAACTCTCTATTATATGGGGAGTGACAGCAGGAAATTGTATATCCTTGAGAAATGGGCACACATCTACCGAAAGTTTCAGAGCAAGACCATATCCATTGATCGGCAAAGCTACAGCACAACCTTAAAATTAACTCAAATTTACAAATTCTAACATGAAGAAGGACGAAAATATGAAACAAACTTCAGACTGAAAACCAAATCAAAAGTCGTCAACCAGCCTAATATGACCCTTGAAAGTTAAAATGAAGTTTTAATGCAATACAAAGCCACAGACTATGCATCCCTGTTCTATTGCATTTTAGAAAGGTTGACGAATACGGCAACAATTTAATCCTGAAGCAGACAAGAAAGGACTGCTGCTGAAAAATTCAATACCTTGAAACGGTTTATTAGGAATGAAGCAATGTGTCCACTAGTGACTTTGTGATCACCAACAGATGACTCCAAGTTAACATCTATTTCAGGCATTGACGTGAAACCAAACCACAGTTGATCTGAAGGGGGTGGCTTTATATGCACCCGCAGCGTTCCTCGAAGAGAAGCCACATTTATCCGCAAAGCTAATGGCACCTTAGATTGGAAATTATCAGTCAGTTTGAAGTCAATACCTGTATAAATTGGAGCAATAACTCTTAAAAGGAGCAAGGAGGGCACTCTATGTTGCCAAATCTTGTTTTTTAGTTTTGGTCAACATCGCTGACTCTTTTATGACGCTAGTCATTCAGACAATCAACAAGTGCCAGCTCAACCAAGAGTACCAACCTGTGAGACCTGTTTGGCAATTGTATTTAGAATAGACTTCCACCCAGACTTCTGTGTTGCTGACGTATTGCTCTTAGAGCTCTTCATTCCCTCTGAAACTAGATATATTAAGCTACGTTAGTCCCAAATCCACTGTGGAAAAATAACACTGAGATATCATTTATCAGATCATCCAAGCAAAAGTTCAAAATATTATCCACGAAAACAGAGTACCTATCCAAAATCTGATGATGCGAGAAGAGACACTGTCTCTGGTGTACAGATATAAACAGAAGTTCCCAGACCTTAGAAGAAAACATTGAAAGGATACAAGAAGCAGAAAAGGATTGATTTAAGAGATCAATCGGTCTTCAAGGGATATAGAAAGCTACCTAGTTTAGTAAATAGCTCCACTGAAATATATTTTCCTTCTTAATAAACTCTGTTAAAACATTGCCTTCATATACATCGAAGGATATGCTTCACTCTGTTAGTGGACTAAAAGCTTTTGTATCGGTCCTCAAATACTCTTAATTCTTAACCTTACACTTTAGAAATCCTTCACCCTCAAAATAACTTCTTGCATATCAGCACTAGCAATGGATGGGGTTACAATTAGGATTAGCTTGCACATTTATGAGTAAGGACAAGTTGTTGGCCTAATAAAAAGCTGCCTTCTAAACTTCTTCAAAGCATTAATACCAGATTGCCCAGCAATAATATTCTCTCAAGGGAGAGAAAAAGAAATCAATAATCCTGAATTCCAAAGCAAACAGACAACATGAAACCCCTACAGAAGATCTTTTATACTGACCTAGTTTAGGATCTGATTCACCCTTCCCCTCTGATGCATCATTTCCCCCTTCAGAAAGATTCAGCTGCTTTCCCAAAGACTCAAAATCTTCAAGAAGATCTGGTGAGACTTCTTCAGAATTTGATATATCATTCTGAAGATCTAATTCATGGGCTTCTATTCTTGTTTCAATGTCCAATATTGCACCACCAGAATATTCAACATCTACTTCAAAAGCCCAGATCTCACTCATGTCCTGGGGAACAATCCTCATGCCATGGATATAAGGAGGGAGATTTCCGGTTTCAATATCAGTGCATAAGACTTCTCCAATATAACTAGGAGTCCTCATATTGGACAGAGTCCTCTGCCACACAAATTGTTGAAGGAAAAGAATAATCAATATTTGTTCTTGTGCCTACATAATACAGGATAGAGAGAGAGAGACTAGCATCCATAGATCTTTAGTTCGATGAAAGAAAGAAAAAGAACGAAGTCATCACCCTTTCTGATAAGACAAGATCCCCAACATAACATTTTGACTTTGTTAGATTAACTCCTGCCCTAGCCTTTTCTGCTGTGATTGCTGCGCATACTTTGCTAGGAAAAACTCATGGAAATATGGCGATACAGGTGATACAAGCATCCATGACAAGCTCAACAGACTCATGAAACGCAAACCAAGAAAGCTAATGGAGTCAATGATGTCACTGGCTTTCAATGATAAGCACATTTATTCATACTTACCCATGCAAATGTTGGAATAGAACTACTGCCCCGCTATTGGAGCTCAACTCAATTTCATATTTGTGGAGAGGGTTAAGATAGGATGAGGGCCAAAACAGTCCGGAAAAGGAAATTGACAGCGCTCCAACCAAACCTAGAAGTACTTCCTTTCCATTTTTCTAATAGCTTGGGCATTTATATGGAATTTAGATTGGGGTACATCCATGCAAGACAGGTTAAGAGTATTCCAGCAGGATCAGCGGTTGTCTAGCTTTTAGCCTTTCAAGATGACAACTGAAAATATTCAGAAGTTGGGTCCATTCATATTCTGATTTAGAAGGCAAAGACACTGGTCAACTTCCCAGCCTAGCAATAGGAACATGTATTAATCCAAGTGCCTTCCTCGACAGAAAAAGATTATGATAGATATAGCCTTAGAACAGAGGCCATAAAAGCATTTCCTACAATTACATATGACTGTTGAGAGGTCTGGATCAAAAAGCAAAGAAACACTCAACAATACTCTGCACGTATCAAACTTCACAAAGATTACCTGAATTCTGGACTGTAAGGATTTCTTAATCTGTTCATTACTTTTGGCATCAAAGAAGAGCCGCGAAATTAGCAAGTTCCAACAAAGAGTTCCCTCGTCTACTCCGAATTTGTCATCGGAATCAACATCAGAGACCACAGAGATATGACTCTGACTTCCTGAATGGGGTAAAGATAATGAATGTTGAGGAGTAGATGCCCTTAATGATGCAGGAGCTGAGGCAGAATCTTGATGTCCAATAAGTCTCTCATTCATCTTTCTTTCTTCACGGCTAGATGATGAAACCAAAGAGGACTTATTCTCTATGCCAGCCTTAGACACCTTCTTCGTAATTTTTTTCCAGAATAGCCGAACCCTTGAGGAAGCACCATCAGCCCTATTTTCCTTATCAATCGACTCAGCATAGACTGGTGCAGGAGTTTTCATAAATGGGTATTCGTCGCGTAAAGACACCAAGTAGCTCTTAAAATTGCCGTCCAACATGGACAACCAGGTAAGTCTTTTTCTGTCATCACATGAGGCAAGACGAAGGGCTTTGCACCACGATTCCTTCTCCCAAGAAGTGTCAAGATAAATGTAAAAGACCTTGCTGCCTTTATAGATTGCTGAGCTCTTACTTTCCAGTTTGATAGGGTACCTTTTGGCCCTGCGCATACATCTTAATCATGAGATTTGTGTTTGTTAAGCCGATAATACTACAAAACTGAAGAAAAGTCATCATCACATTTAAAACCCACGAAAACACAGAGGAATGACAAGAGAGTTCCATGATCACATGGAACTTTCAAGTGGCAAAGCATAGACAGAACTTGCATTTCATAGTTAAATGGGATAGGCAATGTCACTAGTAATTAAACATATCACAAAGACGTTGTAATTACTATACGGTAGTTTGTACCCCCACATTGTGCTTACATAATGTGGCAAAAGAAGCTCATCAAGTGGTGGCAAAAGAGCCGCACCAACCGCGGGAGCGATGCTTTCTCTTTATTAATATATAACATATTTACAAGAAACCTTGTCATTTGACATTGTAAGTGATGGCACTCCCAGGGCACATTCCCAGGTAGATATGTCAATATACTTATTAAAAGCCGGTAAATAAGAACCACTTTTATGCAATATTGAAAACTAAATAGAGCTTCCTATTCCAGCTGGACTATGTAGAAAACATGCAACAAATAAGAACCAATGGCTATCTTAGGATAAAAGAAGTGGAGCAAAAGTTTAAGGTTCACTGCATATAAGTGTCAAAGACAGCACTCATCAGAAACAGAAAATAAATGGTGGGAAATACGCAAGTATTGAAGTGCTAATCATTGAAACTAACGTTTACCAGAATCAGGAAAAACACAAAGACCAGATACAACAAGCTGGGGAGCATCTATTGGTTTTCGGAGAGATGGGTAAATGTCATTCCATCCAGGAGGCAAGAGAAGGAAAAATACCATTTTCTAGAAGGTCGGTCTGTTGCTGAAACGGCCTCAATCACACACCCCTTCAACAGTACAGCAGATGGAGAACCGTCTGCTTCTGTCAAAATGAGCGAATGGTCTTTGATTATGGCATGCTTCCGAACAGGTGAAATCTCAAAAAAATCCTTTTTCTTCTTTTGCTCACGCTGTACTTTCTCTACCCGACTTTTTGGTACTCTTTCTGGCTCAAGAATCCAAACATCCCCCTGCAACACAGATAGTGAGTTAACAAGGTAAATAAACAAGCTAGCAGAGACCCCAACCTGGACAAAAAGTGTCCCCCTTTACTATACCGTTACAAGAGTTGTCTATCTCTCAAAATGCCAAGTATAAACTAAAGAAAGATCAATTAGCAGCTAAAACAATCAAATGGGTTGAGTTGACACATGATCTCCAAGAGGAAAAACTCAAGCATGACATGATCATTATCTATTTTAGTCCAAGTGCCTATAGTTCAAAACAAAGAGAGATGAATCTTAGACAAGATTAGATACAACAAAAATTGATATGGGGTATTACACCCAAGCTCTATAGGGCGTGTGCACGTACGCATTTATAACATAATTAGAATAATCCACCGGCAAACAGAAAAAGCTAGTAAGATTAAACTTCTCTCCAAAAGAGAACCCCTTCTTCTTCTTCACCTACAGACATAGCTTTGCCAAGTCTTCTCAAAACCACGGGGAAACCAACAATTGCATTAAGACGTATTTCCGTCACATTCAGCTACTGCACAGCTCCCATTACAGGCTCTCGAGACTCTTCTCTCCATTCATCTAAAAGGCATAAAAACGGATGCCAATACGACATATGCAAACAGAGGTGAATTCAGCACGAGTGATTTTTCGAGCCCGTGCCCCGAGCACCGAGGTACTCAGGCTCCTGATTCTACATGCATCACCCAATCCCCCTCCAAATTAGGACGACCAGGCAATCTCTTCCATCACCTAGTCAAACAATCATAACAAAGCAACGAAAGAAAAATGAAAGACAGCACAATTCACGAATCTCGCGAAAGAAGTCCGCAGATACTCAGAATCGCGCAAGTACCTGCTTGCGGCGAACGGATTTGAGCGATTGCTCTTGGTCGACGTCCCCCGCCGCCAGCCGAGAAGCGTCCGACTTCCTGACCTTCCGGTTCAACCGATCGAGCAGGACCAGGAACACCAGCAACTCGGCGGCGACCACCGCGACGGCCCCCAAGACAAGCCCGGCCAGAAACGCCGCGAGCCCCACCCCCATGCCGACCGCCGGCGGAACTCCGGCTCCCCCGTTCCCCGCCGACTTCGATTTGCGCGACCAGTGTGAATGTAGAGAGAGAGAGAGAGACGTTATACAGAGGTGGGAGAATGGGAATAACCGAAGAATCCGATGCCGGAGCTTTCGGGGCGAGTTGCAGTGGAGTGAGAATGGGATCAATCCCGGAGAAATGTAGAGAGAGAAAGAGAGATCGAGAGAGGCTTCAAAGGCGCGTAGGATACGAACCGGTGCGGGATGTTGACGGCGACCTTGGGAGTCTGGAGCCCGCCACATCATATGGTGGGCCCCAGTTCCCACCCCAATTTTCCGGACCAAAAATAATTATTATTTCTTTTTTTCCTTTTTTGTTCTTTTTGTACTTTTCGGTTCTTTTTACTCACGTCGGCTAGGAGATTAAAAAAAAAATTATAATAAAATAAAAAAGGGGAAAGCGGGGAAGCTTGAGGTTGCGTTACAACGAGTTCGCAAAAACATGGTAACGTGCGGGAAAAGACCGAAGATAGCCACTGACTGATTGGAATTTGTCCGAATGGGAGCGAGGGTCGGCTCCCGAATTTGGTTCTGCCACTAGGGTGATGCGACGCATAATTTGCACGCCAAAATAAAAAAGAGGTTTGCCCGAGTTGCCGGCCTTCGACTTGAATTTGGAGGGGCTGTGCAAGACGTGGCGGAGATGAGACTCGCCAGGTGATGGGAGGTCGTAGTCGACAAGTGTCGAAGGACGATAAGATGATGTTAAAGTATTGGCCAAGCGAAGGAAAATTACTTAGTCCCGAGGCGTGGATGTCGGTGAATGAAGTTGGGATTGATCAATATCTATAAGTAATGGAATTTAGTTTTGGATGCAATTCATTTGGGTAAACTGGTATGACTTTGAAGAAATTAAACCGACGCAAGATATATAGATTGTTATAATCACTAGAGGGTGGAGGCACAAGTTGTAGAAGTAATAACGATTTGTAGTTTTGCAATAGGGATCGCCAATTAATCAATTAACAAAGATTACTTAATTTTATATCGTGATTGCACTATCCTTTACATGGCTAGCCGCGATTGGATTCAATCTTGGCTTTTAATTTTCACAAAAGCTCATTCACATCCTCAGTTGATTGGTTTATCAACCTCATACCTTTTTTAAATTATCTTATTTTAACTCATTCTCTCTTTTTTTTCTTTTTTTACAAAGTATGGAAAATCGAACTCCATAGATGAAACTAAACATTCTCACCCACCCAAACTCCCTTACCACTAGGCCGCGTGCCTAGTGAGTGTCAATCCATCCTTTTTTTTTTTTTGTCAAAACTGATCCATACTTTGAAAGGTGCTTCATCGACACCCTTCGGCGAAATACACACTTCATTTCATCTCACAGCATTAACCATAATGTTTGACGAAGCTTTTGGCCACCATCGCTAGCTCTTCCTGTCAAGCATGTCCCACTATTTCGCATCATAGAAATTGACCTCCATCATACTGTTGTCGCATGAAATTAACTCCTGCATTTACCATGTATCTAGTATGTCAATCCCACGATAAATCGAGTGGCAAAGAAAGCTAGTACGTCCTCGTTTTGACGCCGAGAATTCCTTTCAGTGAAAACTCGTTTTTATCGATATATGGGAAGTTCTAATTTCGATTCCTATTGGGAAACATGCGTGGACAACAATCTATCGACACCAAATCCGTTGACAAGCATGAATCTTGAGACCATTCAAACTCATGCATGATGTCGTCGTCGAAGCTTTAAGACCGCGCTCCCTCGGTCAAAATTGGGAAGCAAGAGAAGAGTCTTGCTTCGGAATGATGGAGGACGGAGGAATGACGATGACGAGCTCGTCGTCTTCATTGGACCGGGCCGGACCTGGCTTGCCTTGTGGATCAAGCCGCACCTGCTAAAAAAGCCCTTCGTCGCTCCAGTTCCGAACTCATCGTCAACGCCCAATCAAGATCCCATGCTTTCTGCAATCCCCACTGATCGATCGATCGATCATCCCTGACGCGACCCAGACCCCAAATTCTCCGATCGAAACACACCCATCTCCGATTCGGACCCGATCGGATCCCGCAGCCATGTTCCCCGCCGCCGCCGCCGCCGCCGCCCATCCCAATCGAAGCCTGACCTTCTCCTCCTTGTTCTTGTTCTTGCTGTTCCTGCTTCCTCCGCATCTCCAGCTCGCGCACGCCGGGAAGCCCCACGCCATCTCCTTCCGATCCCCAGGCCTCTACCCGGAAGCCATGGCCTGGGACCCGTCGGCCCAGCACTTCGTCGTCGGGTCCCTCCGGAGCCGCTCCATCCACGCCGTCTCCGACGCCGGCGTCATCGAGGACCTCATCCGCGACGACTCCCTGCCCCCCAACTCCACCATCCTCGGCGTCGCCGTCGACAGCCCCCGCAACCGCGTCCTCGCCGTCGTCCAGTCCATCGCCCCGCTCCCCCCCTTCAACGCCCTCGCCGCCTACGACCTCCGCTCCCGCGGCCGCCTCTTCCTCTCCCTCCTCCCCGCCTCCCCCTCCGGCCGCGACGGCGCGAACGACGTGGCCGTCGACTTCGACGGCAACGCCTACGTCACCAACTCCTTGGCCGACCTCATCTGGAAGGTCAGCCCCGACGGGGCCGCCTCGATCTTCTCCAGATCCCCGGCGTTCACCTCGTTCCCCGTCGACCGGGAGGCGCCGCACAGCTACTGCGGCCTCAACGGCATCGCCTACGTTGGCAGGGGGTACCTCCTGGTGGTCCAGTCCAACACGGGGAAGATGTACAAGGTGGACGCGGAGGACGGCACGGCGAGGGTGGTGCTGCTGAACAGGGACCTGCCGCTGGCGGACGACGTGGCGGTCCGGCCTGACGGGGTGGTGCTGGTGGTCTCCATGAACAAGCTGTGGTTCCTGAAGAGCAACGACGGGTGGGGGGAGGGGGTGGTGTACGACGAGGCGGAGCTGGACGTGGAGAGGTTCCCGACGTCGGTGGCGGTGGGGGCGGAGGAGAGGGCGTACGTGCTGTACGGGCACGTGCTGGAGGGCCTGGGCGGGTCGGCGGCGGCGGCGGGGGCGGCGGCCGGGGGAAGGGAGTGGTTCGGGATCCAGGAGGTGGGGTCGGAGAGGGAGAGCCAGGACGAGAAGGTGTGGATGTACGTGGTGTTGGGCCTGGCCCTGGCCTACTTCACGTTCTGGAGGTTCCAGATGAAGAAGCTCGTCACCAACATGAACAAAAAGACTAATTAGCAATTTACCACCCCTTTCTCATTTTCACTTTCTAGTTTTCTTTCTTTCCCTCTTTTTTTTCTTTTTTTGTTGTTGTATTTTTTGAGGTTTTGGGTCTTTGTGATTTGGCAAGCCTGGATTGGCTGGCTGAATAGTTTTTGGTTTTGTAAGCACGTTGGATTTTGTTCAAGTCTCGATCCTACGCTAATCAATGACCCTCCTAGCGATTCCAAGTTAAGACAAGCCGCTCTCGGTTCTCGGGCGTATAATTCTGTTGACACGCCATCAATCATTAGGATTGAATCTCAAATTAGGGCTAAGCTGGATCCTCGTCACATGTTTATGTGAGTGCCCAAGTGCTCATGCTCATAGATGAAAATGGGATGGTTTTGGGGCCCAATTCTTATTAAAAATAAAGAATTTCAATTTTATCGAATTGCAAACAAAGATCTACTTGTATTCACGTTTCAAATATGTCACATTAACCCTCCACCAAATTTAGTCGGTCCAACCTAACATTCCCATGTCAAAATTAAATCCATATTAGTTGTTGACATGGATTAAGCTGCTCTTCACGATCTTCCTACCTCGTGAGTTCTTCATCATTAGGCCTGATATGAATCAGAGTAGAGGAGAAATCTTGCTTGGGGCCCTTCTCATTGAAATCTCCTCCTAGATTACAACTTGAAGGTGGCCAAGATGTTGCAGCAATGAAAGTACATCGATGAAGAAGACAAAAAACATGATGCATTCACGAGGTGGTGACTAGAGCTTGCGCCGGTCAATGACCATTGGAGCTTCTGCTAGTGTTTCGAGCCATAAAACTCGTGGCAACCATGGCCATGTGATCTTTTACGAATTTTTGGCAAAGGTTGTAACTTTTTAAAGATTCATAAAAGACCAAATCTGAAGTCACGACTTCCAAATCCATTCTCAGAGGTAGCCCAAGGGTTGCAGGCAGATGGTCATATGGCGGCGGCTACGCAAAAGGGTCTTGCGATTGTGGCGCTGCTCCAAATTTTGTTGGGGACGGTATCAAATGTGGGGTAGTGGCTATGAACAGTTGGTAAACAGTAACAATCATCCATGTTGAACTAAATAATGATAATTTTAGATGGAGGATTAATGAAGACAGATCTTAGATTAGTGTAAAAAATTTATGATCGGGCAAAATTGAGATCGGATATAAAATTAGAGATTAATTAAGGGAATTAGGCCGAATTAGCGATTTCAATTCCCAAGTTTGAGAAATCGCATTTCCCGTTGTATGATTTGGCTTTTGTGGGGTTGAATTGGCCCGCCATTCCTCGAAGGCGGCCAGCCAATACAACCTTTTGCTCCTCCATATTCTTCTAAATGACTTTAAAAAAATTAAGCTTTGATTTACTAGAGAAAGAAACGTGTTTGGATAGAAAATTGGAAGAAATTTGGATGTCCGGTGAGATAGGAGTTGAGAATGAAATTCTTTTTCCTTCCCAATTTTCTTCACCCCACTTTTTTCTCAATCATGGCACTAAAATAAGATCGGAGCCCGCCGCCACTCACATTCTTTTTCCCCAAATCTGATTTTTTTTGTCAAAAAGAAATTTCTATTCATAAGCAAACTGATACATGAAAGGGAATCCCGAAAACCACGGTAACAAAACAAACCTATAGATTTCCAAGATAAATAAAAACACAAAGCAAGGTGTTTTCATCAGAGCATGGTTGGCAGAAATTATCACAAGCTCATCCTTCAAGAAATAGATTTGTAACTAGATTCAAACAAAAGAATCGGTGGCCAATCACCGAATCACACGGCACCATCAGTAATAAGTACATGTCAAGATCTCCATCTATACTTACGGCTTTGCCTTTGGGAGATGTGTGCCTAAGTTCGGCATTCCTAATACCATCACCATATAAAGACAACATAAACATATTGAAGAATCTCAGAGACCGAGTCCTGTAACGAATGTGAATTGCCAAAATTTTGAGTGAATAAATGTTGAACAAGTACAAATTTGACACTGAAGCTGCTGCAAACACCATTGAAACTAGAGGCAGAATACTTATTCCTCGTCTTCTTATGCCAAAAGGAATTGGGAGGGGAGAGATCTAAAATATCTCCCCTTTTGAAGTGGAAGAGACGAAAAAAA
Organism: Eucalyptus pauciflora; assembly: GCA_007663325.1. Classification (NCBI taxonomy): domain Eukaryota; kingdom Viridiplantae; phylum Streptophyta; class Magnoliopsida; order Myrtales; family Myrtaceae; genus Eucalyptus; species Eucalyptus pauciflora. Next base: position 2,125,243 of record VMYD01000122.1, read on the forward strand.
GATGTAGAGTGAGAGACTAAAATCTAATTAGCTCGCCTAGAATAATTTAATTCCGATCGTCATCACGTGGATTAATCCTTTTAGGAAGTTGACGATAAATTGAAATGAGATTCAAAATTGAAAAAAATGGCGACCCAATCAAGACTCAAAGTGCCATGTCTCACTTCTTCCTCGTCTTCTTCAACTTCGCCATGCCTCATCTCCCATTTCCAACTCTGGCGAACCCTCGCCGCAAAGCGCCACTCCATCACCTTCTGATCGCCGGGCCTCTACCTCGAACGCATCGCTAGGGGTGTCGTCGGGTCGGGTCGGGTCGGGTCAGGTCGGGTTTTGATATTACCCGACCCGACCCGACCAAAACACGTTAGACCCGAATCGGGTTTCTGGGTTTTCCTCTTCTGCTCTTTTCACCTCCCTTTCTCTGGGGTTAGTTAAACCCAGCTTCTGCTTTCGCGTTCTCTGCCCAAACAATTCCGTCAAAATCTTGATAATAGCAGGAACACGAGATCCGGAACCGACGACCTCAAGTCAACCATATGTACATTATCAACTGCAAGACCAGCTTCTGCAAGAGCCTTCTGCAAAGGCCCTTTCACTCGCTCCAAGATCGGGGCACTGATCTGTTCAAACTCATCCCTCTTGATAAATCCCCTGACATCCTTTTCATCCATCAAGCACTCAATATTCAAAGGCGCCTCGGGATTTGCACTGACCCCGCTGGCGATGCCTATGCGACCAACTTCGTCGCGAACCTCATCTGGAAGGTCAGCCCTGATGAAGAGGCCTCGATCTTCTCCCGCTCCCCAGCGTTCGCTTCCTTCCCCCCCGACCGGTGACCCCCCTACAGCTACTGCGGCCTCAATGGCATCAGGCACGGCAGCGGCAGCAGGACTACCTGCTCGGCATCCAAACCAACGCGGGGAAGATGTACAGAGTCGACACGGACGGCTCGACGAAGGCCGTCTGCTGAGCGTGGACCTGACGGTCGCCGACGACGCGGCGGTCCGGGTCGATGGGGCCGTGGTGCTGGTGTCGATGCACAAGAAGTGGTTCCTGAGGAGTGAGGATGGCTGGGGAGAGGCGGCGGCGTACGACGAGGTCGCCCTCGAAGTCGACAAGTTCCCAACGTCGGTGACACTAGCGGCGGAGGAGAGGTGTGGTGAGTCAGGTACGTGGCGGTCGGTTTGGGTTTGGTTTTGGGTTATTTCCTGTTGAAGAGGCTAGTTCGCAGCTTGGACAAGAAAATCAATTGATCCACAAACTCCTGCCTAGATCCAATTTCATTATGGACTGGGCTGATCTCAATTTGAAATTTGATAGGATATGCATAGTCGTTATAAATTGGACCAACCTAAATTATATAAATTTGATAGATTACGCATGAATCTCACGTGACTTTTTATCATTTAATAGTACGTTACTCGTCGTTATCCACACCAGGTTCGTGCAAGTGTTGCTTCCTTGGTATTGAAGAAAAGCATGAGAGAAAGCATATCGACTACTAATTGTGAGGCCTCAATTCTTGACTAGAGCTTTTGATTAATCATTGGGTAACTATCATCAAGTAATTTAGCTATTTTTTTTTGGAATAATGCCACTAGTGGTCTATGTGCTTATGCATCTCTCTCTCCCTCTCTCGTACCACAACATCATGGCCCGCCTCTACCTCCATCACCATCCACAATAGTCATTGCCAACGATGGCCACTAAACCACCACCATCGTCGCTGACTGTAACCATGTCGATGACAGGGCTAAAGTAATAAAATCCCTCTCCCTCTGTCGTAACAATAGTGCTACTAGAAATTTTAGGTTTATAACATGACATTCCGATGCCTGGTTCTTCATTCGATCTAATGACTTCATTAAGAATAAAGAAGTATTTGGGATTTATTGAACATAAAAAAAGATGTAGATGAATCATTTCAAATTTCAACAAGGATATAAGGGAGAAGAACGGTAGAAGTGTCATAACTTTTATACGATATTCACTTAAGTGCCATAAATTTTATTTTATTTTACTTACTTAAGTGCTACATCGGAGTAAAATCAATCATTTGAGTGATAATTCCAGCTAAATATCCTATGTGGATTTTTAAATTTTTTTGAATGTTTTTATATTTTTTTTTCGTTTGCCTTTTTTTCATTTTTTTTTAAGGGTCAGGAGGATCATCGATCGTGAAACACTTGCTTAGATTTGGCCGAGAATGCCCTCGCTTGACCTAGGTGAGGTGGCATCGCCTGCAGCCACCTAGAGTTGGCGAGGGTTTCACGACTGGCGAGGGTCACTGATGACCTTTGTTGGCCCTACAAAAAAAGAAAAAATTAAAAAAAGAAATTTTAAAAAAATATTTTAAAAAAAATTAAAAAAATGTTAAAAAATTGATTGCGTTAGCACTGACGAAGTCACATAGAAGGATTAGTGTTCACATCGAATTTTCCAATAAGCTAAATCGCCGATGGCATTTAAGTGATCGATTTTTCAAATTTATAATACTCAAGTGAGCGAAAAAAAAATTTATGATACTCAAATGAGCGTTATACGAAAGTTATGTCGCTCATGTTATTTTTATCTCAAGATATAATCATTAATTACTGTTCTCACTAAATAAGGCAAATCTCTCTCTCTTTCTCCGCAGTCTTTTCCATATCTTTTCCATTAAAAAGGTGGTTGAACATCGTTGTCCATACCTAAAGTTGTAATGCGCACGTTGCATCACGAGCTACCCCAATAAAGATGTACAAGAGCATGATTTTTACGGTCCCAATTGACTGTGAGTAGTTTACAGATTGATCAAAGAAAAAAACTTCTAAAAAGGGCGTCAATCAATGCGGGCCATGGGATCACATCATCACATGTGACAACTCCTAAAGCTTGGTATGACCACCTACCTTTGGTACGTGTGAATGTAGCATCCATGGTCCACGCACCACGTTGGAAAACTTGCGGCCACAATTATTGTTTCGAAAGTCGAAATGATCTTGGTACGAGTAGGCATGGAACTCAAATCCAACCGAGTTGCCATGAAATTCCCGTTCATTTAATTCGACCTATAAAGTGATAGAGATCTTGTGATTTCTAGAAAAAAAAATAAAACGACATTTTTGTCTCACCAAAAACGAGAATAGGAAAGGTTCGGCACGACTATCTAGGATCAGGGAATAAAAGAGAATCGATTTATTGAAAATTCGATCATTGCAATGGGACGACTCATCTTTTTTTTCTTTTTTCTTTTTGTACGGAGAAGATGGACTTAGTTTAGTGCACAAAAAACTCACTCACGATGTCATCTAATAGCACATCCAAATAAAAGTGTCATATGCGAACTTTGTATATGTAGATAACCACTGAAGTTTGCCTCAGTGGCCACCTTTTCAACATAGAAAGGGATGTGGAGGGTTCGAATTCCCACATTCTCGGGGGTTAGGGTGGGGACGAATTAGTTTTAGGAGTGGGTTTCGACTCCCACGCTCTACAATGAGGCAGGGCAAAAGTCTGAGAGTAAGAGTTATAATATGAATAGAATGGGACTGGCAAAAAAAAAATTGTATATGTAGATGATGACCATTATATATTATTTTAGATATATTTATTTCTCGAAAAATAAATGACTTATAAAATATTTCCTAAAAATAATATATAGTTAATAAAAATATTTCTTTATTGATAATAATTTATACCTAAAATTTTCATATCTTCTTTTTTTTTTTGGTAAACGATATAAGAGATCTTTCTTAAGAAAATATTTTATACGTCTTTCATATTTCACAAAATAAGTGAAGCCTAAATATGGCAAGGTTTTTTTTTTTTTGTCAGTCCTACGCTAATGCTATTCTATCACTGTCAGACTTTTGCCCTGCCTTCATGCAAGGCGTGGGAGTCAAAACCCACTCCTGAAATGAAATCGTCTCAACCCTAATCCCCCCTGAGAATGTGGGGATTTGAACCCCAAACCTCCTCCTTCCAAGATGGAAGGGTAGCCACTGGGGCAAACTCCCAGTGGTTTAAATATAACAAGGTTGAAGTTTGGAAATTAGACCAGAATATAGCTTTAGTTTCTACTCTTAAGGTGTGCTTTTATGTGGCAAACTAAAGGTTATCATTTTTTAATTACATACAAAAGAGTAATTATAGTATGTGATGGGTTTTGCTTGGCCAAGAATAGAAGAGCATTAAATTATACGGTGCATGATGTGATTTTGAATTTTGACAATTCTGATTTGAAAGTATTAAGACTTAAATTTTGTACGATCTCTATTTTCACATCGATGTGCCACACATCACGTCATTCACGAGATTTTGAAAATGTTCATATCAAACTTCAAAAGCCATGAGTATCATCTTTTGACAGGCAAATGGATATTCGAGAGATTCGTTGGGCACTTGATTAATTTTTAGTTTATTTTTCTAGGCATAAGTTGGTTCAAGAAAATGTATCACTTAACTAATCTTTTACTTTCTTTTTTTCCAATAAAAATTTACATTTTTTAAGGATGACCGAAGAGAATGTACCAACGCGATTGTTTCGATAAGGGGAGCAATCGAATTAGTTCAATACAAGAACCGGACAAACCGGCCTCATTCTACTCTCATTCTAAGGGAAACCGGTCCAATTTCTTAGTTCCAGAGCAATTGGACAAACCGACCTCACTCGACTCTCATTCTAGGAGAAACCGGTCTAATTCTCAATTCCAAGCTCTGGAACCGGTTCGGTTATCGGCCCTCATGTTGGAGCCACCGATTCAAACTTTGATGAGATGTAGTTGGGAGGGTGGAACCTGTGACGTCGAACTGGACTGATAAGAATCTTCCATGGCATCGATTATGCGGTCCTCACAAAACTGGTCGGTTCAATTCCACGTCGTTCTCAAGCTTTGTCCGTTCCAAAAAACTTTCGTAATCGGGAAGTTATTTCAAAGTCGAGATCTTTGGAACCAAGCCTACCCTGGCATGGACACCAGTTGGTCCGCACAGGCCGGTCCAACGAACAAATGACCACCAACCATCTCCGCAACCATGCCCGCCCGCCCGCCCGCCCGCCCGTCCACCTGCATTAATTCGACCCTCCCCTTTCTCGCTCTCGTGCTTGTTGGGCGCTAACACTTCCCAAAGCAATCTCTCAGTCCGCAGTATTCAACGCATATAATGCGCCAACTGCAACTGCGTAACTGCATTGCCCTCTGTCGTTCAGTTCTTACGTGCATCGATAAGCCACAGAGGGAGCTGAGCTTGACTCTCTGCTGGCACCGCCGCACCGGTAGAGAGAGAGAGAGGGAGAGAGAGAGAGAGAGAGCTTGATTTATTAGGATTGGTTCTCGCATTGAATGCTTTCTGGCCAACATCCACCGGTACCCATTAATGCATAATTGAATTTTGAGCATGGATGGATGGATGGATCGTTTCCCGTCTCCGTCTCCCTCTCTCTGTCTCTGTCTCTCTTTTTTATGCTCATATTTGTCGTTGTTTCTCTCGAGTTCCAATGGAAATGAAGCAGAGTTTAGTCATCGTTTGTTCGAGTTTAAGAGCGTGCAAGTAGAGAAGAGGAATAAGTTTCAGTGTTTGAGTCACTTTTCCTCGCGCTTTGCATGAGCCTCTCTAGCTCTTCGATCACGGCACACTGAAGCGGTCAAACCAAACCAACCCCGCATTCATGCATTAGCCGTTCTCGTCGACGCCCCCTTCACGCCCTCCTCCTTGAGATCTTCCATATAACCCGCCTGAGAAACTCCCGCGAGCTGTCGTTCTTGAAGGCGTTCTCCCGAGCGGAACCCGGGAACCCATGAGTAGGAGGGGCCCGGCGAACGAGGTGATGAAGGAGATAGAGGCGGGGAAGCCCGCGGCGGTGGCGGCGGCGGGGGGAGGCGGGCCCGTCGTCGCGGGGCTGAGCCCGCTCAGCGAGACGCTGTGGCGGGAGAGCAGGTCGGCGTCGATGGACGTGGGGTTCGTCGGCGACGTCTCGGCCAGGCTGACGTGGCAGGACCTCACGGTGACGGTGACGCTCGCGAAGGGCGAGACGCAGCGGGTGCTGGAGGGCATGACCGGCTACGCCGAGCCGGGGACGCTCACGGCCCTGATGGGTCCATCCGGGTCGGGCAAGTCCACGCTCCTCGACGCCCTCTCGAGCCGCCTCTCCACCAACGCCTTCCTCTCCGGCACGATCTTGCTCAACGGTCGCAAGACCAAGCTTTCCTTCGGAACTGCTGTGAGTTTCACTCGCTCTGATCTGTGCTTTCTGTTTTAGTAACATCAGTCGTTGAACGATATGTTGGACATACACTGTTGTACTCTTACGAGGTTCATAAGCGTGCTGTCTACTCGAAAGAACTCTATTCATTTAGCGACGTGATGAGTCGAGGCGATCGCGGTCCTAGACCGTGCTTATGTGAAAGGAATCGCATTGATCCGTGTTCGTTCGACTTGATCCCAGGCCTATGTCACGCAAGATGACAACTTGATCGGTACCCTTACCGTGCGCGAGACGATCTCATATTCAGCTCGATTGCGACTTCCCGATCGCATGCCTCAGTCGGAGAAGCTCGCATTGGTGGAGAGCACCATCATAGAGATGGGTCTCCAAGATTGCGCCGACACAGTCATCGGGAATTGGCATCTTCGAGGGATCAGCGGAGGAGAGAAGAGGAGGGTCAGCATCGCCCTCGAAATCTTGATGAGGCCACGGTTGCTCTTTCTCGATGAGCCGACTAGTGGGCTCGATAGGTATATCTACGTCTATATTCGCAGTCATGTGTATGCCTGCATACATTCTATCCAGTATTCAGTGTAATTGTTCTCAGTCCATTTATCATTTCCCAACAAGGATATCTCCTCGTGGCCGCCACGTTCAATCCTGTATAACTTGCTGTGTAATGCAGGTTTCGTTGGGTAATGATTTCATGCTTGATTAACACAGTGGTTTCCTCCGAAATCTCATTACTTCATTTTTGCAGTGCTTCAGCTTTCTTTGTGACCCAGACGCTTCGTGGCCTATCTAGAGACGGCAGAACTGTGATTGCCTCCATTCACCAGCCCAATAGTGAAGTTTTTGAGCTGTTTGATAGACTGTGTTTGCTTTCCGGTGGCAAGACGGTTTACTTTGGCGAGGCATCAGAAGCATATGAGGTAAGAAGTTCTCTATTTAAGTTGCTTTCACTCTAAACAGAAATGCCGATTTACTTATGTTTGGTTGATGCAGTTCTTTGCTCAAGCTGGATTTCCATGCCCTGCTTTAAGGAACCCATCTGATCATTTTCTTCGATGTGTTAACTCCGACTTCGACAAAGTGAAAGCCACTCTGAGTGGGTCCATGAAAATTCGGGTATGAAAATTTTCTTTTGGCATTCCCTATAAGTGAGCTCCACTGGATAGTGGACATAAGAATTTCTGGTACTTCATTAATCATTTATCTGAGTCGGACTTGATCCGAAAAGAATGATATCTTTGGGTTTCTTGGTTTTAAAAGTGCTAATTAAGTTGGTTTTCCCTCAGTTCGAAGCAAGTGATGATCCCTTGGAGAAGATGACAACAGCTGAAGCAATCCGAGTTCTCATCAACTTCTATCGCACCTCTCAGTTCTCCTACACTGCTAGACAAAAAGTCGAGGAGATGTCAAAAGTTGTAAGTTCTCCCTTCAGAACAGATTAACCTCGATAATCTTTTTAGCCAACTTCTGTCATTGTCATTGTGTTGCTGTGAATCAAAAGCTTATGAGTGGTTTCATCATTTTGCAGAAAGGGACCGTGCTAGATTCAGGAGGCAGCCAAGCTAGTTTTCTTATGCAAGCCTTTACCTTAACCAAGCGTTCGTTCATAAACATGTCCAGGGACTTTGGGTATTACTGGCTAAGGCTCGTGATTTACATTGTCGTTACCGTCTGCATAGGCACGATCTATTTGAACATCGGGACAGGATACAATTCGATTCTGGTATTAATTCTCCATTTAATCTATAATTTGAGACAATTGATGACCCCCACACAATGACAACGTGCACTCCTAATCAAATCAAAGCACACGAAACTTGTACCATAAACAGACGAAACAAACTCCAGTTAAAGTAAACGAATTTTCTTAAAAGCTCTTTTTCTCTGTGACAGGCCAGGGGCTCATGTGCATCTTTTGTCTTTGGCTTTGTAACGTTTATGTCGATTGGTGGGTTTCCTTCGTTTGTTGAAGACATGAAGGTGAGGTGTTGAAAAACCTGTTCAGCAAATCCACAATGGGACATCCTTCAATGGTGATTACCAATTTCCCCCCCCCCCTAAGTCATGTCTTAAATTTTGCAGGTTTTCCAAAGGGAGAGGTTAAATGGTCATTATGGTGTCACTGCATTTGTCGTCGGCAACACGATCTCTGCAACGCCTTTCCTATTACTGATCACCTTTATTGCGGGAACTATTTGTTATTTCATGGTCCGCCTTCACCCGGGCTTCGAACACTATCTCTTCTTTGTTTTGTGCCTCTATGGTAGTGTCACTGTCGTCGAGAGCTTGATGATGGTGCTAGCTAGTATCGTCCCCAACTTCCTGATGGGAATCATCATAGGGGCTGGAATTCAGGTTAATATTTTTTTCACCATATTGTTGAAGTTTTACACTTAAAATGGATGAAATTTTATACTTAAAATGGTTGGCAAAAAGCATGGAAATAGAATGTTTTATCTAACAACTGGGAGAATTTAAATATTAAATCATCACTCCATCTATAATGGTAAGGCCTCTGTGGTCTAAAAATCGTCCAATCTTATTTAATATGGTTCCGGGCAAGACACCTGACTATTTGTAAGCCCTTGTTTGCATCCCCATTAACTCAATATTTATACTTTCTGCTTAAGCAAGTGTGCTAGTGCACAAGTGAGAGGAGAGTTACGATATTATGAATGAAGCAATGCTTCTTTTTATGTTCATACAACTTTAGACTGATCAGATGCAGTTGTTAGTAATTTAGTAAGCTAAGCATTGTCACGAGTTCTGTGTTATATGGTTGCAAGAACTTAGGGCAGGGCTATGCCTCTGATTGCTATTTGACGACTGCTTTTTCTACAGTTGAGTTTCTGATTTTTTTTCCCTATGACTTATAGCAGAGGCTATACTTCTGCTTGTAGCATTAACAAATTCGATCAGCCTTCTGAAATTTTGCAACTCGGTCATTTTCTTGTTTGCTTTTATGCTTCAGGGCATTTTCATGCTGGTCTCTGGATACTTCAGGCTTCCTAAGGATATTCCTAAGCCCGTGTGGCGCTACCCGATGTCATATATCAGCTTCCACTTCTGGGCACTTCAGGTAAAGCTGCATACGTTTTTCATTTTCGATATCAAGCGATTTGTGTGTCGAAAACTTTATACAACCCCCGGGGAAATTATTGCAGGGTCAATACCTGAACGATCTTATTGGTATGGTGTTTGAGAACCAATCGCCAGATCTTCCCAAAATTCCAGGAGAGTATATTCTCGAAAATGTCTTTCAGATTGACACAGACCGATCAAAATGGGTGGACCTGAGCGTCTTACTAAGCATGATAGTCATTTACCGCATCCTCTTCCTTATTATGATCAAGGTCAATGAGGACGTGACACCATGGGTCAGAGGTTACCTAGCAAGGAGGAGGATGCAGCAGCAGCAGACCGGAAACAACAACTCCTCGATCGCCCCAAATGGCCTCACCCAATCTCCTTCTTTGAGGACTTACGTGGCCAGTCAAGCAGCTGCATCTGAGAGAATGTAAAAACAAAAAGGAGCAAGAAGGTTTTGACAGTCCACGGACAATTATATATCCATATCACAACATCACAGAAGCAATCTCGTTGGCAATGTTGAACACACAAGTTTGAAACTGTTGCTGCCTAGAATATCTTTCTCAGAATGACAATTCGCCTGACTTGCTATCATATTGGTACCTGTAATTTATAATATCATTGTGGGAATCGGTTATAGGCCTGGGAAGAAATCACTTAACTATAAATTTGCAAATCTCTCAAGTCGGCTACATTTACGCATACCGTTTTTTCCTTCTTTTTTTCTTTTGGTGATCGAATCTCATTGCCAAGGGGGAATGTCAAAACAGGAATAGCTGTGGACCTCTTCGTTTATGTTTCTGTCTTCTGAGAGAATGAATCAACTCAGGATAAAACTGAACTCCTTTACTTACAGAGCAGGAAGACTCTGTCACAGATGTCTTTCTGAACAAACAAAAAGAGAGAAGGGGGCGATTTAATTTGGAAATGTTATTACATGATCTGGAATGATGAGAACTTGCAAACCCGTCATTCCTTCCACACCGGAATGATGCCTTGTGCTGCCAGACGCTTTTCAACCCAAAAGACGACGTGCTTCCCCGTGATTCGTTTCTCATCCACAAGAAATGGCTCAACAGTACTTGCTCCCGAGCCATAGGACGACAATGAGAACCCTTTTAGGCCTTACAAAAGCAGAGAATAAAAATGAATCGAACGTCGACGCATGGAATTAGAATATGAAGAAGCAGAGGGAGAGAGAGAGAGAGTCTGAGCAATACCGGTGAGGTCACCCGTAGGAAAGAAGGCCCAGAATGAGTGACGGGTCCCCTCTTTCAGGAAGGAGCCCTCCAACTGCATATTCATGAAGAGCAATCAAATGGGACAGTGTGAGGTTGTGATGTGAGCTAAGGCCATTTGAAAATTGTTCTGTGAGCTACCGAAGAAGCACGCGAGTAAAGAAATATTCCGAAACCGACCCTGTTATCCTGGAAAGAGAGTTCAATTTCGGAGAGCTCATCTTGGGATTGGAGGATTTCCAGCAGGGGAGGGATCACTTCCTCCTCAATGAGCTGAGGAAGCGGCTTTGGCGGCTCTTTCTTTGGAGCTTTAGGCTTTGCTGGTGCTGCCTCTGACGCTGCTTCTGGAGCTGCTTTTGCTTCCTTTGTCTCCGTGGTGGCTGGTATAGAGGGAGAAAAACCAAGATCATTTCATTTTCTATTCTAAAGAATGGTAAGGACAAAAAACTCAGACAAACTCAATCGAGGCTTGAAGGCGAGAATGCAGAGGATATACCGGTGGAAGTCGATTCTTGGACGGCAGAGCAGGCGAAAATTCTTGGAGAAGCCACTGCTAGTCTGCACACCATCTGTTGGACCATGAAGATCATTGTCAATTGCAAGTCTACACAAGCAGTCACTTTGCCCAAAACTATCATCAGAACACCAGCTTTCATTTTCTATCTTTTTGCCCTGCCCAAAGCGCAAAAATAGTTGAATTGGCATTGTCTGACTGTTTATGAAGGGCCTCTGAACTCCATTTTTATTTCAAATTGAAACTTGTTCTAAAGCTCACGCTTTGCTATCTTTTGCACAGCAAAAGACACAGATTCCTCACAGTAACTTCACATGAACCTATAACTAAGCCACACCATCAAATTCAAGCGTCGCTAGCTTCTGCAGTTGCATATAGATAACCACCCTCGTTGCATCGCAAAGAAGTAGCAGGACCCGCCGAGCTCTTTTGGGCAAAAAAGCATTCTTTTCGTGTTCCGACGAAATCGCAATCTGAACTTGAACAAGCAAGCACGCGTGAACGAAAACACTTAAACGGCGAGTTCTTCACATACCGTGAAGGGGTATCGAGATTTTGCATTGTGAGTGAAATACGAAGAAGACGATGAAGAGACGAAGCTGGAGACTCCGGCTGCTTGTCCACCGAGTGTTGCAGCCATTTCCATTTCAAGAACAGAGCATCCACCAAAAAGAACAGAATTTGCAAGAACCGTACAGAGCCGCTACGATTGAAGAACGAGCAGCTCCATCAAAATCTTGAGGATTAAAGCCTTGCCCTTCGGATCTGATGGACAAATAATGGGGACTATTTTTTTTCTTTTTTTTTGGCCTTTTACAATTATTTATCTTTTGGTGCTAATGTGAAGATGGTGGAGAAATTAGCTAACAGCTAGTCCAGAGGAAGGGGTGAAGATACAGGCAAGAGGAGGAGGGAATTCTCTCTCATCCACACGGTGTCTCGTGAAATATATGCCACTGAATTCTTCATGCGTTTTCGGCCCATGTACTGCAGATTTAAAGAAAATACAGCACCACCCACGAAGAGAGAGAGAGAGAGAGAGAGAGAGAGAGAGAGATTTGTCTGGTCTCGGGGGAAAATGCTAAGATTTGTCTGGTCTCGGGGGAAAATGAGAAATTAGCATTGGCCCAAAACTGCTGAAATGACGTGGATTACATGATACTGTTTGAGAATCAGGTTCCAATTTCCTGATTATTAAACTTACTAATCTGAGACTACCATTTCAGTTGATCAAGCAAATTTTACCCACAACGAGTACTCTCACTGACTGACACAACAAAAAAAAGAAAAAAGAAAACTAATGACCCATCTTTCCTATGTCGAATTTTTCTGGTTCTTTCCCCTTCAACATATACATCGATTTAGCTAGGATTTCTCATTGTTGTTTTCTGAGTTCACACATTACCAGCGGCATTGAAAGAAATTCTAAAACTCCAATGAAAGAACCGGTAATCACATGGCATATGTCTGTTTGGCAGAAGTTGATGTCAAAATTACTGCCAAGCATTCATGAATTTGTCAGCTTTACTCTCAAACATATATCGAATAATAAGAATTGCAACTCTGTTCTTGAAATGCAAAGATATCCACAGACGCGAAAGGTCTGTGAACTTGTGATCAGAGAGCCTCATTTTGTTCTCAGAAAAACAATGGCAGGGATTTTGGAGATGTGCCAAAACAAGATGCAATCTCTTGTTCATAGAATAGACTCGAGATTGATCACGGGGTGGATCATAAACCATTCACTCACAGCTGGAATAGATGAATTCCACAATGATTCACGGAGATAATCCCACACATGAATGATCAAGATCTGGCCCTATCAGGGAAAATTGCATCTAGAGAGGTCCCTTCAGCCTCCAATAAATTGAAACGCTCCATTTAAACTTGGACCAAGCAAGGACCTCAATGAATCTCAGAGAGATTCTTGATTGAGGTAATCTTATTGCTTTAATCTGCTTCTCCTCCTTAGATGGGAACATTTGGGCGAACTGTTTTTCTTGAACTTCTGAACCATAGCATACACCTATAATGAGCAGAGAATTCAGGTTAAATGGGACCACAAGAACCCTCGTGAAACAGGAAATAGAACTTCGACACAAGCAGTTTCAATGGAAAGACTAAAAAGTCATAGCAACAGAACAATTAATTAGCAGTAACTCGCATGTTAAAGCTGAATACTGTCTCAGGCATCGATTTTGTGCCAAGATCTGCAATCCATATTTCTGTCCAGCTTCGTTGACTGCATGCGTATTAATTATCGGATTGCTTGCACAGTAATGATAAATCAAAAAATGGTTTTTCCAATACTTCTAACAGCATGATTTGGAAATCAGAAAATGAATGAGCAAAGAACCAAGAAACAGCAAACGATTTGCATTTACTTCTTCAAGACGTTGTTCAGCTCAGTTTTGCTAGAGATTCTCATGTTCTGGTGTTCCAACTGATTTGTCAACTATATGGAAATGAATCAAACACTCTGGCAATACTGTCTTATTACTAATTGTTCAGGTACCTCAGAAGGAAATCAAGGATATAGCAAGTTATCTCAAAATCATCATATCCATGTATGTGAATTTAATCACTTGCCTTCCTGACTCCAGACGTCAATCCCAAGCTAGAAAGAGCCTCACTGTCCACATATTTCCGTGTCAATGTTTTCTTGCTGTGCTTCCTAAAGAAACTTGTCTCATCTGCAAACCAACAAAAAGCAGAGTCGGTAGCCACATAGTTTACAAAGACATTCATATAAAGATGCACTTAAAAAATCAGAGAAAGTAGACAATTGAATTGCTCGTAAATTGATAAAACACAGTACCCTATCTTTCCTTCTAGAACTGAGGCTTACCAGTTAAACTTCTCAGAACCATGTTATCTACAGTTTACAACAAATACAGACTACAACAAACCATTCATATTTTAGCATGTACAATTGATGGAGGTTCTCTTTTACACTTCAATTGTGGAGAGGAAGTGATCTACTTTAATATTACTTACTATGGAATGTGTGGTAGAGATGCCTTACCTTTGAGACGTAACACCAACAGCTCCACAAATATCCTGAGACGAATATGTGAAAAAATATGGACAAAATCTCCAACATCTTCCCTTGTTACCGGGATGCAGATTGTGGAGTTAAGTCCAAAAGATTGTTCCAGAAAATGGTCAATTGCTTTCCTTCTTGTATCCGAGTCAGCTTCATCCTTCAGCATTACCGATGGGAACTCCCAGAGACCAGCAAGCAAACCCTCATCTGGCCTTTTCACGAGAAGGTACCCACTTTCAGAGCTGTTACTGGCAAATGAATCATCGCCTCTTAATATCTCCACAACACAAACTGCAGAAAATTCCTCTCTTTGTTTTGTCTTGATTCCTTTAGAAGGATAATCTGTGACCGTTACAGATTCATCCTTTCTGGAAATTGCAAGTGCCTGACATTGGATGGAGATAGGGCATGATGAACAACTTGGATTCGATGGAGTGCAAACAGTCGCACCAAGTTCCATGAGAGACTGGTTAAAATCCCCAGGTCGATCTGGATCAACTAGTTGAGCTGCTAATTTCCTGATCCAGAGCAAATTTGAATGACGCAACTATATAGAGAATGAGAAATATAGTTACAAGCTACAGCAATGTCCCCTGCATTGTCAGGACATACTAGGAAAAGTAAAGTGATGTAACCATTGAAGACACAATAGCACTTTTTGGAGCATTTGATCTCATGATGCATAGAGTTGTGTATATGAATTTGTTACTAACGATGTAAAATGAAGAGGGATTGATGAGGCTAAAGAATGTCATAACAATTTTAAAATCCACAAATGAGAAAGCCGTCTGACTGAGGAACTTAAAATTTCAAATTCCAGCAGGATGAGTCCACATGCCAGAAAAGACCAGGTGTGAAGTTAGATAGGCACAGTTATAGGGTCAATGGTATGGACAATGCACCGACTCCCCTTGCCTAGATTTTCATAGTGAACTGACAATTATTATGCATTGAAGGACGGACTACCAGATGATAATTTTAATGAACAGAAGAGTCAGGTACTGCAGCTTAAGTTTAAAAAAAAAATGCGATAATGTCAATATTGGCAAGAGCATTTGGAAGTAAGTTATGAGAGATAAGATCCAAAATAACCAACTGCTCACCAAAATTTTTTTACAGTTGCTGAGTCTTTTGGATTTTCAGAGACAGTCTTCAACCTAGCAAGCACTCTAACTACATTCCCATCAACCACCGGCACCACCTGATGGATCGAAGTTTAAAATTGTTCCTCGAATGGTCAAATGAATAACTGGAAAAGTTGCTCACCTCATTAAAAGCTATAGAGGCAATTGCACCTGCTGTATAATCACCGATTCCAGGAATCTTTCGGAGTGCTTCAACTGTCCTGGGAAATCCTTCTCCACCAGCAACAATCATCTTTGCCCCCTAACAACATAAATGAGGAGTAAGCCGCAAGCACATGCCTGGCATGGAGGTAGAGTAATTTTATATGTGCAATACATGTGATTTTTCTCATTTTAGCTCCAGTCATTTTCCAGTTTCAGAGATGCATATCTGGTCATCATCACAAATTGAAACAAACCAAGCACAATTAAGACACTAAAAGCAGAAAGTACCAAGGATAAATCAATGTGACTCAAGGAAAGGATCATACTAACATATTAAACTAATACATTTTAATATCACTACCTATCCAAAAATCAAGCGAGCATATTAATTTAATAATGTGCATTCTGTGCAAAGTGAAAATAAAAGGTCCCATCATGTATGTCAAGATATTGTGTTCTAAGAGTGAACCAAGATGTGCAACGAATATCATGACCAGAGCTGACCTTACCTCTAAGAGAAAACGTGCCCGCCTGTAATAGCCCAGACCAGCCCACATCTCATTCACCTCCTGCATAAGAATGATAACATTCATCTAAACTCAACAAAAAATGTCCTTTCAACAAATTGAGTTTGAATGACTCAGTTAGGGAAGCACGTTTGGTTACACGAACATTCGAGGACGTCAACATTCCTAAAGTAGATGACTTCAGAACCTATGATTTATTCAAAAGCTTAACTATATGGCATCAAGATGGATAGTGGATTTTAGGCTGCAGTTCTCGATATAATCCTTCTGGGATAGGAAGGTAGAGAATGGCACTAAAAGCCCTTTCCAATGGCGTAATCGATAACCAAGAAACTAGAGAGGCCTAATATAGGACTTAGCTCAAGCATATCTCAAGAGACACCAAATCTCAAATAAGCTAAAACAGAAGGAGACAAAAAAAGGAATACCTACAAAAGGTATTGATTGCTCTTCGAGCATAACATCACGTGCCCCCGAACTAGCTAAAGAAATATGTATTAGATGGCACTAATCAGGTGGTCCAAAAGCCCCTCAAGCACTCGCTTTATCGTTTGATGGAAAAAGAAGTATCACGACACAAGAATTAGACAGTTCAACTGAAAACCAAATAAGTTATAGTAAATGTATGACCGCTTGAAAGTTTTCTACATTCCCTTGAGGATCCTTCCTTAGCTTTTCCACCAACGATTACAGAACTACACAGTCTGCGCTTATGTAAATGAAGAACCAAAGTTTACATTTTGCTTCATATTAAGTAGTCACGACACTCCAGCCCGCTGTTTGAGGAGAAAAAGCTAACGTTTGGTTAATTATGGAGGATACATAGTCCTGAAATTTTCATAAGCAAAAGAGTTACCCACCCAGTACCATATCTATCATGAAGGATATGAACTACCTCCATCAGAGACCAGGCAAATGAAAAAAGATTACATACAAAAGAACCTAAAAATAAATGAACCACCTCCAGAGAAGCAGAGGCCAGATGGTGGAGAGTAGGCCACTTGAGCATCCACCGGTTGTAGTAGTCGATCACAGTCTGAACCCTCGTCTGCTGCAGCATCACCTCAGACACCCACACCCCATAAGCCCTCCTATCTTCTTCTTCTCCATCTCCATCTTCATCTTCTTGTGCATTTCCAGCATTGCCCACGCCACCGCTCGCCCTCCATGGAAGGTCCCTCCGGTTTCGGTCGTACCACTCCAAGAGCGAAGCTCTGACTCCGCCCACCTCTTCTCCGGTGAACGAGAAGTCTTCGATGTCCGGCGCTCCTGGTTCTTGCCGGAGCGTCAACGCCTTCGGTGGGTTTCTCTCTCTTCGCGGTCTCTTCGTCCCGGGACGGCTGCCATCGTCGTTCGCATTCGCTTTCACGCGGGCGCTCCTGCTCTTCTTGGGTGGCGATGGTGGGTTCTTCTTCATGGGGGCGCGACTGTTGAACTGGGATTGTTGGAACGCGATTCTTGGAGCAGAAAGGAGGTGACTTCTCATTCACCGGAGCTTCTTCCAGTAAAGATTGGATTTTTTTCGTGGGGGAGAGAGAGAGAGAGAGAGAGAGAGACGCGGGTTTTTTGTTTTGGCGTGTAGGAGTTCCTATTTGAAAGTTGAAACATCCACTGTTCTTGTACGTTTGTTGTCCGTACACTTCCGGATCGAGTTTAAGGTGCAGGTGCAATGAGAAAAAAAAATGATTTTTTTAGGCTCAGTTTAATAAAAAATTATGTGAATTGTGATAACTAGGGAAATGAAACTGTTTTTTGTGCATTCCCAGTCCATTCTTGAGCTAGTTTTGTAGTTCAGGTTGTCGGGTGGCAAGCTCATCTACTGAGCATGTAGGATCTAAGGCTCATTGTCATTGTCATTTATTAAAGATAATCATGTTCGCAGTCGCCCGGGTCTGATCACTACCATTCCCTTTGTGGGGAAGAATCTCTTCTCTCAAAGTTATGGGCTCGATGTCATTTGATTGAATAGTTGATCCTCTATCAAATTATCAGCTGAGTCCTAATTAGTTAACGTCAAAGAGTTTGCCATTTTTCGGTCTTTACCTGTCTTCTTTCTTCTGGAGGGTGAATATATAACAGCAAAATCCTCTTCTACAGAAGTATGTTAAACTATCGCTATTATGTTACTTGATTCGGGGAAGGAAATGAAAACACAACAGAAGGCAAAATAGCATACAAAGCAAGTGCGTGTGTGTGTGTGTGTGTGTGAGAGAGAGAGAGAGAGAAGGGTCTCCAAGCTCATTAAACACCATATAAGGGGAAACCAAAAAGCTCAGTAAACACCAGCCAAACCAAGCCCCAGAAATGAGCAACCTCCCTTACACTCTCGCAGGATGAACTCTCCCAGAACAATGTGCATTTATTAGATTGACTCAATGTACAACATTTGGTACAAGGTGACCTACTTTCCCCATCTCGATAGGATGAGCAACCCCACTATAGTCAAACATGTCGAAGCCACTATTGATACAACCAGTGCAAAGGCGTACACAGGGGTAGGGAAATTGAAATACTTCTGGACTTTTTTCAGTCCTTCATCAATTACAGGTGCCAGCGCAGCCGCCCCAGCGACTCGAAATGGCCTCGTCACATTGTTACCAGTCCACATCAATATGACAATCTGGAGAGCAGTTGAGAGTAAATTCAAGTGAGACATGCAAAAGACTCCCTTCAGTTCGTAGTATAACAAGTCAATAACAACTAGGCCAGAAACTAAGCAAAAGCAAAAGAAAATGTCAAAACCACAAAGGAACAAGCGCATTGTCATGAGGAATGTCCTTCCTCTGCATTTGGAGAAAAAAAACAGCACGACATTAATCTAAAGCTAGCAGCCAGCGTGTCAAGATCAGAAAGGCAGAAATTTAGAATAATAGTTCTCCCATAATAAAAGGATACCATGGATACAAGTTAAACATCATTCTTACTTTCATCAATCTTCAATTGAGGAAATCAGGATTCCACACTGTTTCTTCAACGTCCTATAAGGAAACCACTACTCCCAAACTTGATGACTTAACCAAGCTGCTTAAGCTTGTTTTTAATTGAAACTAACCAGTTTGCTGGTCATTTCATTTTGAGTTCATGAGCTTTCAATGAATATCGTTAACCAATCTAGCTTCAAGCCATCTTTTGTTTCAGTCACCTGTATATCGACTCAACATAGCCATCATCGATAGGGGTAAATAAACAGATTAACACATAAACTTTACCTGAAAAGCATAGTCCAGCTTCATTTCTAATCTAAAGAACTTGAATGAACGTCAGTAATCGCATAAAACCAGAAGCATGCAGTAATTGGATGAGAAAAGGATAGTCCACCTCTACATCCAATTTGAAGAACCGAATCAACAATGTCAAGAAAATGCGCAAGCTCAGGCAGGGACACGTAAGTTCTTTTTGAAGGACACCTTAAGTTGACGAAGAACAAGTCAGCTTCTTCCACATTGCTATATATGCTCAGGGACTATGAGTCCAAGTCCTAAAACTTCAGGCTCAGAAATAAATAATCAACACCACTACACAGATGTCTGACAAGACACGATCTTCATATAGACATTTTGCATTAGAGTTGTTAAATCTATCTCCCAACCAGATCAAGACATAGAACTACGAAACCCAATGGGCAGATTACATGGACTCTATAACCTGCTAAAACCCTTGTTAAACTAATCCAACTTAAGTAAAACCCTATATAAGAAACTCATTTGTAGTATAAGACTTTGCTTACCCCTAGTAGCGCCTGAAGATTGGCTGCCGGATTGTTCCCCGTGCTCTTCTCATAGCCAAGGAATGCAAGAATGAAGAAGGTGGTGTATGTAACACCATCGAACAACCCATAAGCAAGTACTGCCGCAAGCCCAAGCTTTGCCAATTTGGACCTCATTTCAGCTGAGTTGACCTGATGCAAGGTCAAGTAAGAACGCTAACAACAAACCGGGAATATATCTTGCAGCAATCAAATCCGAAAATAGCACAAAGGCCATCAAGAATTAACATTTTTAAGGACTCTGTCGAGTATTCTGGCATCCCTTTCGCCAGAGAACATTTTCAAAACTGAATCCTACAACAATGCATAGTCGCAGCCCACCTAAAAGTGCCCAATCAACTCAAACCTTAAAAACAGAGACGCTTACCTTCCATTTGCTCCAAAACCCTGGGCTCTGCTGGCTCTGCAATTTTCCCCAGTTGAAGTTGTCAACAATTCAGGTTCACTATACAGAAACAAAACAGATTACAGCAAAAGGATCTACAAAACCGTCAATACTGTACCACAGAAAGACAGAATTACCGGCAACTGCTGATCTCCATCCGAGAGATTTTCACCTGCAGCTCCCTCATTGAAGGAGCACTCGACGCAACGTTTCGAACTTGAGGGCAAAGAACCACGGTACTTGCCTCGCAGCTTCGGTATCTGAGGATGGCAGGCGTTCGCTCCATGGATCAAGAAAGAAGAAGGGATGATCTTGAGCTTGACTTTATCAGCTGGGGAGGCAGCTTCTTGGTTGTGGGTGATGGGTTTCGATTCTAACAGAGACCGAGGATGATGGGGGTGCAAAGCAGCCGACAACATGCTCGTGCGTTCGCTGTACAGTCACTCCCTCTCCCAGTCTCACTCAGTTCCGCACTCGAACAGAGACGGACGAAAAGAACAACCTTTGACCCGCCCCACCCAGAGCCGAGGAGGGTCTGTTCAATCTGATCTTCTTCTCTTTTACCTTTATGGTTCCCTCCTTGTATTCTTGGTTAAAGGTTGAAGCTTTTTACCATCTAGATAATGTTTGTCCTTTAGCAACTGTAGATACCATCATCTTAATCGGACAAAGGTTCGCTCAAAGCCTGCAATATAGGACTCTAAAATGTACTGGCGTTTAGAAGTTGCCTCCCCAAAAAATCAGAATTCTTGAATTTTGTCAAATTAAAGAGAAAACCCGAATCATGACAAGTCACGATTTTTCTTTTTGGTAAAGTCACAATTTTTTTAAGAATGTAAGTTGAATTTCGCTTAAAAATAATATCGGTCAATCGAGAAACCAAAGGAACAAATGGATGCTGAACCACGACCAAACACGGCCTTCACTCGCCAAAAAAGTTCCTGCAAGATTTTAAGCTGGTTTTTACATTGCTTTCTGCGTTCGACTTTTCAGTCACACATTCATGCTGCAAACCTAAGGTGGTTTCAGTTCCATATGGCCCTTTGCCTTGTGGAATTCGAATTTTGAGGGTCGGCAAGAAGTGAACAATCTGTCATCATCGTAGCTCCCAGAAACAGATGCATCACACCTTTTGGGAGCGCGCCAGTCCGCCATCTCTTATAACAAGAGATTCCAAAACCCAGGCTCATACGTCGAGTCGGTTTTGATGTGTTTGCAGACGGTTTAAAAGTAAGCACAGACAGACGTGTTTCCTCCCGTCCGCGTATACAACACAAGTCCCTCCGTCTCATGCTTTGGAAATGAGGTCAACAGTAAAGGCGTGTCTGGTTGCTATACACAGGGCATAGCAAAAAGATGCATGTCAAGTTTGTTCTCAGCTACACCATTCAAGAGAGACGCTAAAGGCCGATTACACTGTACTAGATGATATCAACCACAGGACACAAGCGTAAGGAGAAATCCTTCTTTTGATCAATTAATTTGCTTAAATTGTGGTCATCAGTATGATTACATTACTCTAGGTGTTAAAAAGAAAAGAAAAAAATCAGACTTGAAAGCAAAAGAGCGAAGCTTTGCTGAGTCATTAAGCCATCCGATAGCTGCAATGTGAAAATTCAGCCTTCGACCTGCAATTAAGAAGATAGTTTGCCTTAAGAAAGTCATCCCAAAGCGCATTATATTGTTTTAACAGTTTCCATTTAGGCATTTCCCAAAACCTCAACTACAGATCTCGTCACGCCTTAATCAGAAGTTGCTACATGTAAGAAAGAGGCGAAACCCAGTCACAGATGCAAGTACCGGAAATCTAAAATCCTTAAGTTTGAGGCTTGTGACCACCAAACTGACTACTAGCTTAAAGTTCCAATGACAACAACAGCATACAAATCCAACCCACACCAAGCCCATCTTTTTCCATGCTTATGCAGTTCAGTACAATACAGAAACGTGACGGTCCTTCAAACATACTTGGAAAATCTCCAATTGCTACACAAATTGTAAATCGCTGGGCATCAAATGAAGCAGCAACCACCAAATGTCATCAATTTCCCAACCCATATAGAAGCACACATCATTTCCAATGCCCAGATCAAATTGTGACATTGCAGGGACTCATCCCTCAGTTCAGTTTCACATGTAAAATACAGGGCAACCCGAGGTCTACAATGTCATACTAAACGCCAGAACTGACAAAAGAAATCTAGCAACTGCAATTTGGGCAACTTGTAGACCAACCCAGAAAAAAAAAATGTTTTGACTCCCAACGAACACGAGTGGCTACATATCGCAGACAACAGCCAATTGAACGATGACCACCCCAATGCATTGCAGTTTCACATCCAACAACACCCCATCAGAACGAATTTGTAAAACCACAAACAAATTACCTGGGCAGGTTTGGACTCTGACGAAGGGACCGACTCGAGGTGCGAAATCCTCGCTTCCAACGCATCGAACTTCTCCTTCATCTGCATAGATCAAAACAAGACGAAAACACACGCATCCAAACTCATGATTACAAAAGCAAAAGCGAAAAATAATTCGAGAAGTCATCGGAATCACACGTACCTCTGCGGACAGGGCGTAGCGATCGACCCAGAGGTCCCTCCACACCAATTGGGAAACCGCGGCGCCCGTGGCTGCGAACCCTAATCCGAACCACAGCAACCTCGTCCTCAACATCGCCTTCCGACCCAATTCGATGCGTTGCAGAGAGACGTCGGAATCAGCAGAAAGGCGATTCCTTGCTGCAGAGAGAGAGAGAGAGAGAGAGAGAGTGCTGTCCGTGGACCAAGAGGAGAGCAATGGACCGGGCAAGGCGCAGCGGGCCGGGTCGGATCCCGCCATTTTCGGGCTTAGAACGGGCTCACACCGGGCCCATGTCAAATGACCAAATTGTCCCCATATTTTCTTTGTTCTTTCTAATATTTTTTTCCCTTCCTGATTTTTTATTTTCAGGCCGAAAATGCACTCATCGGTACACCTGATACCCCATCCTGCACCGTACCCTTACAGAAATTTTTTTCCTATGCTTTCGAAGCATGTGAACCCATTTCATCTCTGTCATTAAATATTATATGAATTTCACATGAAATCCACGTGATCTAATGATGGAGATGAAGATGGCTTACACGATTACGTTCGTACAAGATTTGATCAATATCTCGACATATTTCAATCATGGATGTGCAACTCGTATCTGAAACGGTATAGAATTGTTCTCACGAACCTATGTACCTGTGAGAATTGACTGAAGACATCCCCCGTTCCTAAAAGAGTCCTCCAATCATAGACCTTGCGAGAAATTCTCGATCGGCCGCCATGAAATCGACCGAATTTGGTCACAAATTGAATCAACACATACAAGTTCCAAGTCATAATCAATAAGTCTCCAGCATGGATCATGCTTAACAGATAAAAGCAAACCACATAAAGTCCAACATGGCTTAAGTAAGGTCCGCTCAATAATTCAAGCGCCAAGGAAACGCATAGACGATAATCCAGAACATAAAAAAAAGTTCAGAAAATCCATGAAATGAAACCAAGACAGCAACACGACTGCCGAATCAAACGAACGCAACTTTTGTGCTCAATCAAAAGTTGCCGGATCAGCAGGTTTGCCCGAGTCCACGCAGCTGTTCTCAGATGGCTCATCCTGCAAATCGTCGCCGTCGTCCGTGCTCCAAGGCAGCTCGTCATCGCCTCCCTCAGCACTCGATGACTCCCCAGCGAGCCTGAGAAGCGCCATGGCTGCACGCTCGTGGCTCTGCTAATTGTGAGCAAAGCATAAATAAATACATACGTACAGACAGATCATTTCAAATACAAGGCTGGAGGTTTAAAGGAGGATGAAAGAGGCGTGGAAGATATGGAGTATCTATCGACCTGGAGATTGAAAAGCAGATCTGCAGCGTCCTCTCTTGCCGTGGCTTGATTTGAGGTCAACGCCTTCAGCCACTGGATTTGCCACTTGATTGCCTCGTTCCTAGCTGTCACAGAGAAGCACGCGTCATGTAATTCCTAGAGAAATATGTCGTGTCTTAACCATTTCACCGTGTTACTGCCATCGCTACGTGCAAAACGAAAACCCGTCTTTCTCGATCAAGCCTTTTGTACTGAGAAAATTGTTCGAAAGGGCTTCCGCAGTACAGAAAGTGGAATCGACAATCAAACCGAGTGCTAAAGTACATAGTCTGGAAAAGAAAACCTTACCATCCTGCTGGGTAATCTGAGTCATTATAGACTCCTCGAGTTTCTTCAGAAAGGCGTTTTCATCGCACGGATCCCCGGCTTCCCTCTGCTCAATTGTTGACGAACAACTCTAAACGCCGGTTAGTTCATCAGAGATATATAGAGACTCCAAATCGATAACACAACCATGTACAGAAACTAAAGCTTGCGATCAAATTCATTTAAACGCAGAGAAAGTAAAATCACCTCCACCATTGCTAACGCAGCAGATATTTCACTCTCTTGAGCTTGCAAGGATATCAACTTTTGCTCCAGCATTTCTCTCAACACACTTTTTTTGTTCCCCGAGTTTGGGGCAGATGAAGGGTCCGACATGATTCTAGGAGCAAAAATTGAATAAGAATCACTTCGACTGCTTCATTTGAAAATTTCGAAGAGTAAAACGGTGAGATGGAGATTTCTAGATAATTAATGGACTTCATGAAAAGGAAAACACCTCAACTTGAATTCAACTAGAACCAATCACTTTTTTTTCTTTTAAATTGCAAACAGGAAAAGAAAAGGAAGCGTATTCTGAAACATACCAAGTTGAAGATGAACTCCTGGAGGAATTGTTGAAAGCTGATGGAGCAAATACAAGAGAAAGGCCATATAAATAGGCCTGTGATGAAGTTCTTAGTAGGTAAGGTAATAGAAAATGGAAAACAGACAGACTACAACGGAAAAAGATTTTTCTCCACTCCAAGGAAAAATATTTAAGCCGTTCATATTAAAAATTACCATAAATAATTCCGGAAATCGCGCGTCATGAGTTGATAATTCTCTTATTTCATTAAGTTCTAGATTTCTGTCCATATTTTCTCATGCAAAGTATCTATCATCGCTTTAACGGGCCTTCTATTTATATGATTTCCGTCTATTTATCAATTTAAACTTTTGAATTGAATCTTCTGACGCGGCATTGTGGACAATTTTCGCTCCAAAATCATTTTTGTGTGTGAGGCTCCCCATTCCCTAGTTTGTCAGCCATTCTTAGTCCAATCTGCACGTGAAAGTAAGTGTGAACATACTCCACCTCACTTGCGTAGGATTTCAATGATCATTTAGTCTCCATTCACCTATTAACTTAAATTTTTAGGTCGAACTTTCTAAATGTAATAGAAATCCTAAAACTTGTTGAGAAAGTGCTCTAAAACTTTCAAATTGTGTAATCAATTTCTGAAACTTATCAAGTTAATGTAATCAAGTTACTCCGTCAACTCTATCCAATTTTACTAATGGAAAATCCTAATATGCTTGTTTTTATTACTTTTTTAAAGAAAGTGGCACCACATGAAAAATGGATAGTAGAACAAATGGTTTATGAACTTTAGAGCCCGTTTGGTTCGGCTTTGAGGAAATGCCCTTGGGAGAATGTAAATATTTTTGAGGTAAAGGGATTTTCCGAAATGCTAGACTGTTTGGTAAACTATAAATGAAAAGTGTTTTAGGGAAATGCAAGAACGTTTGGTAAACATATATTTGAAAAGCCCTTTAATGTGACCAAATTAAATTTTTTAGTTTTAGTATTTTTAAAATTGCAAAAAAGAAACAATGACTATAGAACATTTTACAATTTCATGTTGAGAGTAATTTAAAAGATATATATTAGTAAATTTATTTAAAAATTATATTAAAAGAAATTGATTATAGATTAGATGCAAAGCTCAACTTTTGGCCTAGGCTTTTTTTAGGTTTGTTTTCAACTTTGAATATTTTTTTTAATTATTGTAGTATTAATCATCTTTGTTAATTAATGATCATTTTAGTGTATTAATAAAAAGTTGGGCTATTGATTGTCAAAAGATAAAAATGACAAAAAAAAAAAGGTGAACCCAACATTTGCAAAGGGTTTTTAATGTTTTTTTAAAAAATAAAAATAAAATCCGATGAAACTCTGTCGCCGATCAACGGCGGTTGGGGTGTGGGGAAGATGATCAGTTTTAAAAAAAAGTTAACGGATGAATAGTAGATGTGGACTTGCATTTCAAAGGCCAGCATTTGGCCAAGGACACCTCCAAATGCTGAACCAAACACCTAATTTTTTTCTCAATGGGCTTTTGGGGCTGAAAGCCTCTTGGGAATGCTGAACCAAACGGGGCCAAATTAATGCCTCTTGACAGCTGCCAATTAATCTAATGTATAATATTTTTTCTGAAATTTTAATTTATACAATGTGGTCCATAAATTCCAGCCCAATATGATTCCTGAACTTTGGCCTTAACTTTTAATTTTTCAATGTGATCGCTAAACTATTGGGGAATGTTCAATATAATTCCTAAATTAAATGAAATAATTTAAAAGTTTATTGATCACATTGAACAAATCAAAACTTCAAGAATGATTACACATTTGATCAAAATTCACGGATCATTTATGTCATTTTTTCCGAAGCTAAAGATAAAAGATACAAAATTAAGAAAAGATGATAGGTATTAAAAATTGAAAAAAAATAAAATTTTATTTTTCAAAAGGAATGTAAGACCATCAAGCTTCGTCAAAGAGGGCCAGTGACTGTTAACGCTGTGCTGGAGAGGGCCGTCGGCCCTCATAAGCCACCATTGCCGCAGACAATCGCCACAAACATAACCTTTCAGAGATGTTCAATGCAAAGAAACTTTCGAAGCTCCCTCTCCTCAGCAAGATGATGGCGACGAGGACGATGATGTGCAGGAGAGATCATGGACACGACTGGCGATTGAGACTTGAGGGGATCACCGAGTGATTGCGTTGAAGGAAGATGAAGTGTAGACTGAGGAGGAAAAGAATGGCGATGAAGATGATGACGAGAACGACGATGGCACCGTCGACAATGATGGTGAGGATGGCGAGGACAACGACATGCGTTAGGTTTTTGCAGTCGTCTTGCTGAGCTCCGGCGGTTTATCCAGTGGACAACGACGTGAGATCAAGCAAAAGGCGAAGGGGAAGATGAAAGCCTCTTTTCTTTTATCCCCCTTTTCTTTTCTTTATTTTTTATTGTAATTTTTATCCTCTTCTAATTTTTTATAATTTTCAATTTTTTTTAATGTGGTATTTGATGGGTATCACAGCAACATCACGTGTCTCAAGAAATTACTAAAAAAAAAAAATACTCTGTCCAATTTTCTATTATGACTCACTTGTGCTTTTAAAAATTTTAGAATTCAATTGTACTTTTGTAACAAATTTTAGAATTTCTAATACACATATCCCAAAAGATATATAAATTTTCTTAAGTGATCCGTCATTGAGCCACAAGGTGGTGTTTATGCATAGTTTAGGTTAGTGATATCCAAGATATGCAAAAAATGCCAATAAGCAAGTGGATTTTGATTAATTTTATCTATATCTGTTTAGAGTGGATTTTTACTTAAAGCTTTAGTAAGCACTTAATATTTTTCAGCTCTCATAAAAATCAATTCCAAAAAGTGCATAATACCACGCAGATCGTAGTCTATGAATTTGAAAATTAAAATGATTCTATTTCGAAAAGCATCGTATTGCAAGATTTGAACACTCTTCTGTGAGCTTGATAACAAAAACACTTGAAGACAGAACAGACAAACCTAGTAAATTGCGACAAGCATAGAATCCATGATCATACGTACAATATTTGAGTTTGTCTTTAAAATCTAAACTAGTCACCTAGACCAATTTCGTTAAAAAAAAAAAAAAACTTAAAATGTCCCATAATTCAAAACAAAATGCTTGGAGTTCACTTGTGTGAAGGTTAGAAGGGAATTTTCTCTAAACCGATGCAAGTTGGACCGGCTTTAAAAATATTGATCATATAGTATACGGATGAAGCTAAAAGAATTGATCGATGATAAGGTCTTGTGGTCTCTCGACATCATTAACAAAAGGCGTAGAGTTCTCATAGATGGAATAACATCTTAGATAATAGTTGAAATTCAAAACTTGAGTTGATTTTGTTTTTCTTGTATAAAACTCCTAAAACTTGCATTGACTTGAGTTGATTTTGTTTTTCTTGATTTAGTTTCTCTAAGTTTCCGTCCCTTATCAAAACGGACTACTCATTCCTCATCTAAAGAAACTTTTTTTTATTAGGATTGAAGCCAATGACTCAGATAAAATTATAGTTTTCCCTCTTTCACCATTAAATTGTTTTTATATGACATCTTACTCAAGTAATTCACACAAGATTTTTTTGACTTCTTTGGTGCTTATAAGTGGAGCAGCCTATGATGTGTACTTATCATGCATTAGAGCAGAGTAGGTGTCGCAAATAATTCCTTATTTTTTCGCGTTAATAAGTAATTAAAATGAAATTATGAGATTAGACTGAAGTATTAGCACATACCTCTTTGAACGCATTGGATCAAGGATTATTAGTTCTTCGAGTGCGATTTTCGATAGTTTCTTTCAAGGCTTCCTAACATGAATAGATAACTCCATTGTGCTCAGCATCAACAATGCTCGAGAGACATCTATAACGACCGAATCTTCTATTTCTTATGTGAGATTTAGAGACATTTTATCATTCGTGTATTGTTCGAGCTCAAAAGTTAATAAAGCTTAGGCTCATAGACCAGGAGGAAAATTCAAGATTTTTGTTTTTGTCTATTTCCACTAAGCTATTTACACATACATAGCACAAAAATCAATAGCCAATCTACTTAAATCCAAACCCTAAAGCATATACAAAAATATGATATTTTAATAAATGAGATTCCAAAAGTCACTACATGATTATTAGCTCTGACAAGTAGAGTTTTCAAAACAAGCAAAGTTAGAGAAATCAAATATCAAATATTTGGGTGAGAGAGAAGAGAGACCTTAAAGTGAAAGTCGAGGAAATCCTTGTTTTACCTCATAAACGGGACTACTTTACATATATAGATTTGGCTTTGTATTAGATTTGGTATGATGTTTGATAAATGTGACAGGTCGTTCCTCCTCCCAAATACGTTCATGAATTTTTCTTTTGATGATACATAATGTGATTATGAGTAAATCCACTCTCAATCATGCATGCAAAGGTAAAATTAGTTTTCTTTTCAGTCATTATGGAAAAATGAGAAAAAATGTCAAAAAAATCCTAAACATATTATGTCGGTGCCAATATAATCCCAAACATTTTAGTTATGTCAAATTAGTTCTAACATTTTTACCTAAAGCCAATTTAGTCCTCTCGACTAATTTTGAGTGGATATTGCTGACGTGAATACTAAACACCCTATGTGACATGGCATCACTAACATGAATATTTTTCCATAATATTTTAATAATTTTCGACTTTTTTCTTTTTTTTCCTCCTCTTTCCAATGGCTAGCGAGAGCGAACACTGGCGAAGTTGCCCTTGCTAGATTTGCGAGGCTGCCCTTGCCAGGCGATGGTAAACCAATTTATCAATTTGCTGGTTTAGTTTATATATAGACAATTTTCCCCCTATTTAGTTTTAGGTAAAATGTCTTAGATGTGTGAATTTCATTAAATAACTAGTTTAGTGTATATATAGATAATTTGCTTGTCCTTTATGTAAACCAAGTCAAGGTACTTAAATATTTGAGCTTGCAACCTGAAACAGAACTTACCAACACACATTTTTTGCCTGGATATATTCATCTAGCATTTTCATAAACTTATTTATTATTTTATTTTGTTTTATTTTATTTATTTTGTGAATTTTCATCATCTTGAAAACACAGAAGAAAAATGCCCTTTTTGGATAGAATACTTCATAGCCATTTAATTCCCACCGTCTCTCTTTCAAAATCGTGAAATAACTTAGACGCCCGTTTAATTACGTTTACAAAAATAGTATTTTCATTTTTTAAAGCAAAAGAATAGTTTTGACATGAAAACACCACTTGCGTGATTTTCAATATTTTCAATTATTTATAAAAATTAACTAATCTATTATCTTGAAAGAAAAAAAAAATTCATAGAGAAAAAGTAATTCTGGTTATCTCTCTCTAATTTTGGCTGAACACGGAAGATGATTGTTGATATCTTGTATAAAAACTTATATCTTCTTCTTTGCCGCAAAATATTGATCAGAGCTGTTGGCGCATTTAAGGTTTTTACGAGAATGAAATTACTAATTCAATGGTAGCTGCATATGTTTATCATAGATGGTGACCCCTCTCATATCATGTCTTAAAAGCTATTAGCAGTTTTCAATTTTTTTTTTTTTGTCTTCTGCTAATTAAGATTTTCTTATGTATGATAAACAATGATGATTTTCTATTGAGTTGAGGGTGGTTCTTTTAGGCTTTGTTTGCTTTGGAAAACATTTTCCTCATTATGAAGAGTTTGGTTCGCCTAGAAAGATAAGTCAACCAAAGATCTATGCTTAAATTTTTAGAAAATGATTTCTTTTTTGAAAAATCAAAAGACAATTTCCAAAACACGAGAACCCTAATGTTGGTTTGTCAATCCTTGGCGGTTAGAACCAAGTCTTTGGCACCCGAGCTTGGGTCCATTGAAGTTGGGCCCTCAACCGCCATGCTCAAATCCATCAAGGTCGAGCCCAAAGCTCTCATGCCCCTGCCCAATGCCCCGACACCTGAGCCCAAGTCCATAAAGTTAGTGCTCAGGTCTCTAGCACTCGAGCTCTAGTCCCCGGCACTGAGACCCGATTCCACAAAGACCATGCATGAGTCCTCAATGCTTGGCTTGGGCCTTAGTTAATGAAATGTTCGTTTTGGCAATTTTTTATTTTTTATTTTATTTATTTTTCTTTTTCCTTCTTCTTTAGCTAGTCATCGGCCAATGATCAACCATAGGAGAGGGATGAGCTTGTCCCTCGCTTGTGATCAATCTTCGGCCTTCATTGTGGCCTATTAAGAAAGAAAGAAAAAGGGAAAAAAAAAAGAAAATTTAAATTTAAAAATTCCAGGTAATATTTTCCAGCAAAAGTCAAATCAGTTTTTCCATATCAAAAGATAAAAAAATATTTTTTAGATTTCAGCCAGATACCAAAAAATGTTGTCGTTTTTCTGAAAAATGACTTCCTTGAATTTTATTTTATTTTAAAAATCACATTTTATGCAATATAAACAAATCCTTAATGTTATATAGAAACATATGTGTTATTTTTGTTAGTTTTAATTAATTAATATTAATTTTACCCACATTTAGTCTTAAGTACTAATATCAATGGAAAGTGTAATTGGCATTTAAACATGACAAACATAATTTAATGAAAATGATATTAGATAAACATTTATTGTTCGAAATAACCACATGTACCGTGTTTTTAATAAAGAAACGTTTAAATAAAATAAAAACAAGTTAAATGATTTTACTATTTACAAATAAAAACATAATCAAAGTAACCAAGCGGGACCTTATTATATGAAAAAAAAAAAAAACTTATAGAAACCACCCTAATTACTATCTAGTTGCAGTAATACTATGAGTACACTTAAAAATTTCCTAAAAATACCTAAAGGGCTGGTGACAATTACTATCTTTTTTTTCTTTTTCACTGAATGAATGTTATGGGCTACCACGCGGTAAAAATATTATTTCGCGCATTTTTATATTTACGTGAAGTATTTATTTTCGTACTTTAATCTAGCTTAAACAATATTTCTTGTCCATATCGACGTTTGCAGAAATCAATCATTACGCTTACTGGCATTTAAATAAAATAATTACAATGATAAAATAATGTGCAAATCCTATATTATTCTTTTCTCTATGGCAAGTACTTGCTGTGTGCGACAATCTAGTTGCTTATTAATAGATATTCCTTCTACCAGAAAAGGAAACAAGATCTTTTCAAGGATATTTAATTGGGTAATATATAGAAAATTTCCCTCATGTTTACATTTTAGGTGGGATATCTTAGATGTGCCATTTTTATCAAGTAACTAAATTAATTTATACAGAGACAAGTCACATGTCCATGTGTAGAACTTATCATTGGGCCAATATGGCAATTTCTCTGTAACATACTTAAATATATGAACTTGCTACATATTATAAAACTTAGCAACATACCTTTTTCGCCTGGATATACTCATCTAGCATTTTCAGAAACTCATTTATTTTCTTATTTAATTACTTTCTTGATAAAAAAAAATGTCCTTTTGGAATAGTATATTTCCTAACTAGGAAAACAAGATCTTTTCCAAGATATTTAATTAGGTAATATATAGAAAATTTCCCTCCTATTTACATTTTAGGTAATATATCTTAGATGTGACCATGTTATCAAGTAACTAATTTAGTTTCTACAAAAACAATTTGCATGTCCACGTGTTAACCCTATATGGCAATTTCCCTGTTTACATATTTAAATAACTGAACTTGCAAAATGAAACAAAACTTACCAACATACCATTTTCGCCTGGATATACTCATCTAGCAATTTCAGAAACTCATTTATTTTCTTATTTGTTTATTTTCTAGATTTTCACAATCTTAAAAAACTGAAAAAAGATGTCCCTTTATTATAGTATAGTTCATAGTTGGGAAAACAAGATCTTTTCAAGGATTTTTAATTGGGTAATATATAGACAATTTCTCTCCTATTTTAAGGTAATATATCTTAGATGTGCCAATATTATCAAGTAACTAATAGACAATCTACATGTCCATGTGTTAACTCTATTATTGGGCCAATATGGCAATTTTCCTGTTATGTACTTAAATATCAGAACTTGCTACATGAAACAAAACTTACCAAGATACCTTTTTCACCTGGATATATTCATCTAACATTTTCAGAAACTTGTTTATTTTCTTATTTGTTTATTTTCTAGATTTTCACAATCTTTAAATACCGAAAAAAGATGTCCTTTTGGGATAGAATAGTTCGTAGTCATTGAATGCCAACCATCGCTCGTTTGAAATTATGAACTTAGACGTGTTTGGTTACCTTTACAAAATCATATTTCTATTGTTGATGGCAAAAGAATAGTTTTAACATAAAAACACCACTTGCATGGTTTTCAAGGGAAAATTGTCCAAAAAGTCCAAAATATATTTTAGGGCGACTAATTCAATTCTAAATATTTTTATTGTGCCAATCTTTTAATGATTTACCAATATAACTCTTCTCGCCAATTTTGGCTTGAAGAAGTTGACGTAGACACTAGTTATCCTATGTGATACGAGTAGCACCGACATTGATAATTTTTGCAATATTTTAAATTTAAGATTTTTTAAATATTTTCCTTTCCCTATCATTTCTTTTTCTTTATTTTCCTTTCCATATGGCTCAAGGGCTACCTTGCTTGGGTAATCGTCGCCCTTGCCAAATCTAGCAAGGGCATTGTGGGCCAGATCTAAGTGAGGGCGACCATTGCCTATGGCAAGTGCCAGCCACATACCACACCAATCCATCTAAACTTGGTGCTTAAACTCTATTGTATTGTAAGGGAGGTCCCGCGGAAAAATAGCCCAATGCTAGAATGATATAAAGCTTAATATCTCTCATTCTTATTACTGGTTTTTTATATGAATTACAAAAGCAAAAAAAAAATGAGATGGTCATTCATTCAAAACCTTACTTTTGAAATCCCATATTTCCCTTTTATACCTCAGAACGCACCCTTATTATAGAGAGGTAGAGTCTTTCATAAGAAAAGGAAAAAAAGAAAAAAGAAAAAAGAAAAAAATTATAAAATTTAAAAGATTGTAAAATTTGTCCACGTTAGAACCGAACACACCACATAGGATGGTCGACATCCACATTTGCAATATTTAGCAAAAACTAGCTAGAAGAATTATGTTCACAAATCATCAAAATGTTTAAAATTACATTGGCATAATTAAAAATTTTAAGATAAAACTGCTCTATAATAGGTTTAGAATTTTTTGAATAATTTCCCTATTTTTCAATATTATCAATTATTAAAAAACTTAACGCAATCTATTGTCTTGAAAGTAAAAAAAAGAAATTTAATTATGGAAAAGTGATTTTGATTATCTGTATCTCTAATTCCAATTTGATAGTTAAAAACAATTGCTAATAACTTGTATGAGTACTTATATCTTCTTTTTCTGCCTCAAAATTTTGATGAGAGCTTTTAGTGCCTTTAAAATATTTGTGAGGAATGAGATTATTAATTCATAGATAGCCTAATATGTTCATTACAATAGTGACCCCTCTCATATATGTCTTAAGAGCTATTAGCGTTTTTGAAATTTTTCTTCATCTTTTAATGATTAAGATTTTCTTACGTTTGACAATGATTATTTTAGTTTGAATTGAAAGTAGTTGTTTTAATGTTACAAGGAGATAAACATGCTGCTTTCGATAATTCTAACTAATTAGTTTGATATTAACCATATATAACTTACAAATGAGAAGTGTAATTGGCATTAAGACGTGACAACCATTGTTTAGTGTAAATGATATTAGACAAAATTTATTATTCGGCATATAACCAAACATACACTATTTTTTACCAAGAAATGCTAAAATAAATTAAAAAAAAATAAGTCAAATGTTTTTAAATGAACACACAAAAAAAAAATTAACCAAACGGGACCTCATTTAATGAAAAAAATGTAAATATAAGTCACCCTAATTACTAAATTGCTAGCTGCGGTCATATCCTTAAGTGTACTTTAAAATTGCTTTCAATACAATTGAGCAACACATAAATCGAACAAATATAAATTAGAGGAAGGAAGTTCAAACTAAACAACCCCGTATGACCTATTCTCTGTGGAAACAAGTGGAAAATATTACATGAAAATGGTTTAAAAAGGGTCCTCACTTCCTAAACTTTTGCATCTCCTAACCAATGAGAATTACAAGACGTTCCATCCCTTTCAAAGTTTTCTCCTAATTGATATCCGTGGTAAATATTCGCGATCATGAAAGTAATCAAAATCCACCCGGTTTTATGATGATAACAATTCTAATATTCTTGCACTTCCCTTTCCCGGTTGAGCCATTGCTATTATCTGCCGAATTTGAGAGAGAGAGACAGAGAGAGAAGAAATGTATACATATTGATGGTTTTATTAGTGATGGGCTTAAGGCCCGTCCGTCCATGTTGGGCCTGAAAGCCCGGCCCACAGGAATAAGGCCCGTGGATGGAGGGAGGTATAAAAGGGATGAGAGAAAGGGAGAACGTACCTTTTCGCATAATCAGTACTGTACGGCTCCCTCTCTTCCAACGTTCTCTCTCTCCAAAAGGACAGTAAGCAAAAGGAGCGACGTCGTCTTCCTACCAAGCGAATTGTCGTCATCGGATCGAATAGGGCTAAATTCTCTTCCTCTTCTCGGCGTCGGTGTCTAATCTGTGGCTAACAAGGTACGCTCGAATCCGTGGTGTGCTTTACAATCGGTGATACGTGATTTTTCCCGGGCTTGTCTTCCGCATTCGTTTTAGGGGTTCGATTTAGTGTCAAATCCGGTTTTTCGGGGATCCGTTAATCCCAACACATATTAATTAAATAAGAAAGATGTATACATAAAAAAAATGAGATCGAGATGGGAAATAATGTAGATATTCGCCGTCCGATCGCTATGATAGGTAAATCATTCTTCTAATATTTTAAAAATGTGTCAAAGGAGCGTCGCCAATGAAGCTAAATCTCCCATCTTTTTCCCTTATCTGTATGTCCAAGAAATTTATATCAATATATAGTAATCTAAATATTATACGTGTACGCCTTGAACTTGATAATGGAACGGGCAGAGGAGCAGCGGGCTGAATTCTTATAACAGCACTTACAAGTCTCTATCCATAAAAATTGACTAAAAGCACACCTCATTCTTATAATAGTTCTCCACCATAGATCTTGTCAAAAGTTCTCGACTGGTTGCCATGAAATCGGTTGAGTTTAGTCACAAATCGAATCAGCACATAAAAGTTTCAAGCCACAATCAACAGGTCTCCTTCACAAATCATACTTACCAGATATATAAACCACATAAAACCCCCGAAATATTTTAATTAAGGCTTGTGCTTAATCCAAACTCCAAGGAAACACAAAAACGATAATCCGGCGAATAAAAGTTCTAAAAATCCATGAAATGAAATCGAGACAGCAACACGACTGCCAAATCAAATGCGCACCCAACTTTTGTGCTCAATAAGTTGGTGCCCAATCAGCAGGTTTGCCCGAGCCCTCAGCAGGGCCGTTCTTCCCTGATGAGTCGTTCAACGAATGATCGTTGTCAGCCTTGCACGGAGGCAGCGCGTCCTCACCTCCTGCAGCACTCGATGATGCCCCAGCAAAGCCCAGAAATGCTTCAGTTGAATACTCGTAACCCTGCTCATTTTGAGCAACACATAAATAAGTACATATATACTTATCATTTCAAATATAAGGTTGGAGGTTTTAATGAGACTGAGAGGATGTGAAAAATATGGGGTACATGTAGACCTGAAGATTGGGAAGCAAATCTGCATAATTTCCTGGATTGAATTGGAAGGGCATGCTTTCCGTGGATGGATTTGAGGCCATCGTCTTCAGCCCTCGGATTCCCAACTTGATATCCTCTTCCCTAGCTGTCACAAAGAGCATAGATCATTAGTGCCCCGAGATCTATGTCGTATATATCTATCGTTTTATCATTTTATATCATTGCTACATGCGAAACGAAAACAATTTTTCTCAATGATGGCGGCAACGACGACCACAGCCACCATCAAGCCTTTTGTACTGAGAAAATTGTTCGAAATGGCTTCAACAATATGGGAAGTAGGATTAAACTTTAAAGTGAGTTCTAAATAATCTAGAAAAGAAAGTCTTACCATCCTGCAGGTGAATCTGATTCACCATAGTTTTCTTTTGCTTCTTCGAATCAGTGTTTTCATCGCTCAGATCCTGATTTTTCATCTGCTTAATTATCGACAAACAACTTGAACGCCCATCAGTTCATTCCAATATAGAGACTTAAAATAAAACCATGTACAGAAACTTAAAGTTGGGATCAAATTCCTTAAACTCGGAGAAAGTTGTCTCACCTCCAATGTCACTAACTCAGTAGCTCGTGCCCTTGTTTTAACTCCCAAAGACTTAATCTTATGCTCCAACAGATATTCCTCCACCCTTCTCGTGTTCTCCGATTTGGTGGCAGATCCACGCCTCAACATAATTCTAGGAGCAAAAATTGAATGAAAATAATTTCTACTGCTAGATATGAAAAGTTCAAAAACAAAAGGAGGAGACAAGGACAGACAAGTTCGCTTGTGTGAAGTTTAGTCTCATGAAATCCAAGATATGTTTAGAGAGCTGTAAAAATGCCAATAAGCAAGTGGATTTTGACAAGCACTTGAAA
The DNA here is from genome assembly GCA_007663325.1 of Eucalyptus pauciflora. NCBI lineage: Eukaryota > Viridiplantae > Streptophyta > Magnoliopsida > Myrtales > Myrtaceae > Eucalyptus > Eucalyptus pauciflora. The sequence continues at coordinate 2,162,728 of VMYD01000122.1, forward strand.
TTTTTTCAGCCCACACAAAATGAAATGCAAAAGCACATATTACCACCCAGATATTAGTCTACGGATTTGAAAATTGATTAGCTTCTTTTCCCAAAAGCATAGAGTTGCAAGATTTAAGATCTTTGTGAGCTTGATAGCAAAACACCGGAAGACAGAACAAAAACAAGCATAGACTCCATGATTTTACGTACGAAATGTGTCAATTGTAATTAAAAATCTAAACTAGTCATCTAATTCAATAATGATTTCCGATTGTTCATTTCGTTCAAAAATCTTAAATTGTCTTTCAATTGAAAACAAGATACTTTCGGGTAAAATTATAAGTTCCATCTCCCACCTTTCTTCTTCTCCATCAAATTGTTTTATACGGCTTCTTGATCAAAAGTGCAAAAAAAAAAAAATTGCACAATTTTTTTTTTTTTTTTACTTCTAACGGTGCTTAATGTAACCGAAGGAGTACTATTCATGTAGTAGAGCAAACTATGTTTGCAAGCAATCCCTCTAATACTGTCGTGTTGGCAAGAAACTAAATGAAATGATGGAATTAAACTGAAGTATTAGCATGTACCTCTTTGAACGCCTGGGATTAGTGACGTCCCATTCTTCAAGAGCAGATTTTGATCGTTCCTTCAGTGGCTCCTTGACATCAGCTGGTAGCTCCATTGTGCTCGGCGTCGGCAACTCGTGGGGGACATGCACGACAACTGAATCGTCCATTTCTTGCGCGGGAATCCGTGATATTTCATCATCCATATATTGTTCAAGTTTAGAGAAGTCAATAGAGCTTTGGCTCATGAACTTGGATAAATTGTTATCTTCATCTAAATCATCGAGTTCATCAAAAAACGACAGATCCTCTTCTTCCTCGACATGATTTTTATTGTTGTCCATCTTCACCAGACTATTCGGACATACATAGCACAAAAAACAACAGTTGATTTTCTTAGATCCAAATCCTAAAGCGTGTACAGAAATGGGCTACTCGAATAGATGAAAAGCCAAAAGTCATCACCTGATGAATAGCTCTGACGAGTGAAGTTTTCAAAACAAGTGCAAAGTCAGAGAGATCAAGTGTTATGCATTTGGGTGTGAGAGAGAGAGGAACCAAAAAAAAAAACTGGAAGTCAAGAAAAGGGTAGAACAAGAGAATGAAACCCTTTCTTGAGTTTATAAACTGGACTAATTTAAATAAGCAGATATGGCTTTATATTTAATTTGTTATTAAATTCGGCTGTCATGACAAGTTGTTCCTATCCTATAAAAAAAAAATGTGCATTACTTTTTCTTCTAATGGTCTATATTGTTCTTTGTCAATAAGCCACTCTCAACTCACATGTTCTTTGTCAACTATGCACGTGTCGGATCAGAGAGAGAGAGAGAGAGAGTAAAGAGCCTCTTCTTTTCGTTCAATGTTGAAAATATAGTTCTTGAGAACGTAGGAAGTGAAAAGCTTGAATTTGAGAAAGGATAATTTGCCATTTTATAGTTAGAGGGCTGGTGAGAATCATCATCTTTTTCTTTTAACATCGAATGAACGTATTTGGCTGTGGCACGAGAAAATCATTATTTTGTGTGTTTCTATTTTTCGCGCAAACCGTTTATTTTCATAATTCGGTCTCGCTTTAATGGTACGTTTGTGCATCAACATTTGTGGAAATCAATAATTGCACTAACAGGCATTTAACTCAAACAATTATATGATGACTAAAATGCGCTCTTATGTTGTTCTTTTCTCTTCGGCTCGTCCTTACCTCGTGCCGCAATCTAGTTGCATATTCTACTCAAAAGAGTTGATATTTCTTCGACCAGGAAAGGAAAACAAGATATTTACAAGGATATCTTATTTGGGTAATTTGCTAGTTTGGTATATATAAATAGAACAATTTTCCTCCTATTTACTCTTTAGGTAATGAATCTCAGATGTAAGTAACTAGGTTAGATTATGTAAAGACTATATGCATGTCCATTATGTAAATTCCATTATTTAGCCAATATAGAAATCCGGTTTAGGTACTAAAATATCTTAGCTTGCAACATGAAAAACTTACCAACATACCTTTTTTGTTCGGATATGTCAATCTAGCATTTTCAGTAACTCATTCATTTTATGGATTTTCACAATCCTGAAGTTACTCAAAAAAGGATATGCTTTTTGGATAGTCTAGCTTATGGCGCCAACTTTCTTTTGAATTGTGAAGTAATTCGGTTGTATTTATTTAGAGAAAAACTTCATGAAAAAGGAAAATAGTTTTTATGGAAATCATAGGATGTTTTCCTTTTTTTAGATTAGAAAATTCATTTTCCTTATATAGGGCATGTGAATTTTTCTTATGACTAATTATTTTCATCAAACAAATATGTGATAGTCTGAAAACTAATTTAAAATTATTTCACTTAAATAAATACACCCATTTGGTTATGCTAACAAATAATATTTTTTCTGATTTTAAAAGAAAAAAAATTAGTTGCAACATGAAATCCTGTTTGCGTGATTATCGATATTATCAACCGTCTGAAGAAGAACAATTTTCTTCATGATGAAAAAGTGATTCTAGTTTTCTCTATCTATAATTCTGGATTAAACAAACACACCACATTTTTAGAGTCCTCCACTATGGCCCTTCTGAAAAGTTCTGGTTCGGCCCCAATAAAAATCGACCACAGTTTGGTCACATATCGTACCAAGACGTAAAAGTTTCAATTCAAATCAACAAGTCTCCTCATGGATCATGCTTACTAAATAAATAAACCACATAAAACCCTAAATAATAGAATTAAAGTTTGAAAATAATCCAAACCACAAAGAAGCACATAAACGATAACCCGGAACATGAAATGTTCTAAAAATCCATGAAATGAAATGGAGTCAACAACGAGATTGCTAAATCGAACGAACACACAGCTTTTGTGCTCGATCAGTTGGTGCCGAATCAGCAGGTTTGCCGGAGCCCTTGGTGAGGCTGATGTTCCTTGACGAGTCATCCGGCTAATGATCGTTGTTGGCCATGCGCGTCATCACCTCTTGCAGTTCCCGATGACGCGCCAACGAACCCAGGAGGCACTTTAGCTGAATTCTAGTGACCCTGCTCATTTTGAGCGATCCATAAATGAATACATGCATACATATCATTTCAAATACAAGGTTGGAGGTTTAAATGAGGACGAGAGGGCGTGGCAAATATGGAGTACATGTAGACCGGAAGATGGGGAAGCAAATCTGCAAAATATCCTGGATTGAATGGGAAGGGCATGCTCGCCATGGTTGGATTCGAGGCCATAATCTTCAGCCATTGGATTTTCAACTTGGTATCCTCGTTCCTAGCTGTTACAAAAAGCATAGATCATAAGTTCCTAAGAGTAGTATGTCATGTTTCTACCATTTTACCATGTTCATGCCATTGCTCCATGCCAAACGAAACCAGTTTTTTCTCGATAATGACGACGGCAGCGGCGGCGGCCACCATTGTCAAGCCTTTTATACCGAGAAACTTGTTTGAAAGGGCTTCAACAGTATAGAGAGTAGAATCAGCATTCAAAGCAAGTAATAAAGTAAATAATCTGAAAAAGAAAGCCTCACCATCCTGTAGGCGAATCTGATTCACCAGTCTTGTGAAGTTCCTTCAACTCGACATTTTCATCACTCAGATCCTTTGTTTCTATTTTGCTTAATTATCGACAAATAACTAGGAACGCCGGTTAGTTCCTCACAAACATCGAGACTTCAAATGATAACCAAATCACATACAAAAACTAAAGTCTGCAATCGAATTGATTAAACTCAGAGAAAGTATATCACCTCCAGCGTTTCTAACTCAGCAACTAATGCACTGGCTTGAGCTTGCAAAGATTTCGCCCCATGCTCCAACACATACCTCCACTCTTTTTTTGGTCCTCGACTTTTTGGCAGATGAACGGTTCGATCTAGGACAAAATTGAATAAGAATCATTTCAACTGCTTCATTTGAAAATATCAATAAGTAAAAGGGGGAGATACAGATTTCAAGTAACTATTGGACAATATGGAAAGAGAAACGCCTTAACACGAATTCAACCAGAACAAATAATTTTTTTTTTTAATTGCAAACAGGAATAGAGCAGGAAGCATATTCTGAAACATACCCAGTTGAATATGAATTCGTAGTGGAGCTGCAAACAGAAGAAAAAGGGCATATAAATAGGGTTATTACGAAATGCTTACTAGGAAAGGCAATTAAATATAATGAAATATGGAACATAGACATTAACTACAATGGAAAATGATTTATCTGGGTAAATGAAAAAAAATTATGCTGCCCATAATATGATAATTACCACAAATAACCTAGAAATCACGCGTCATGAGTTGATAATTTCTCTTGCTTCATTAACCGCTAGATTTTTGTCCATATTTTCTCTTGTTAAAGTATCTCTTATCGCTTTAACGAGCCTTATATTTATGTGATCTTTGTCCATCTATTAATTTAAACTCTTGAATGAATCTTCTGACACGATATCGGAACCAGTTTTTACTTTGAGTTTATTTAACATGTGAGGCTCACCATTCATCAATTCCACAGCCATGCTTAGTCTGATTTGCTCATGAAAATGGGTGTAAAAGTACTCCACCTCGATTTGCAAGGATTTTAGTGAGCCTTGTTGTGACATCTGGAATTTCCGTATTTGTAATTATATAATATTTGGAAATTTGGGTTATGATAATGATACTTAGATTTTAAGCTAAGTACTATTTGCCTAAATATTCGAATGAACACGCAGAAACTTTAAACAAATTGTAAATTCCGTGGGATGCGGCAGGTAATTTTCGTAAATGTAGATCATCTTGAACGTTACGTATGAATTGAATTATGTATATACTAATAGTACAATGGTATCAATTAAATTAATATCGTCTTAAATTTAGATGGTTGGTATTAATAATGTAAATTTTAGTTAAATATTGATAATAGTGGTTAATCTATGTAACTTACTATATTTACCTTAGAGATTTATTAATTAGAATTTTAAGTGCCACATGTCCTTGTACAAAGCTTTGCATTGCTATGTATTCTTACAAAATAAGATTTTGTGGCTAATTTCTTTTACACCTAAATTAGGTAATGATTATTTTAAAATGACTCATTTTCTTCTTACATTTCCCTTGGTCATGTGCAAGGGCTTTACCTTGCATTTGTGCCACATCAAGCTTAAAATTAGCATGCAAATTTACACCAAACAATGAAATATATCAAATTACCTTAATTAATTTTGATAAAAAAAAATCATTCTATCTTTGCCATACAACTCTTTTCGTTCCTCTAAAATTCAAATAGAAGCTACATGTTATTTCTACCTTTCAATTCAAGAAATTAGATAACAAGACTTCATATTCAAGAGTTACTAGGGTGGCGAAGGCAATTAGTGACTTGCGGTTTGCGTCCGTTCGAGATAAGTTAAGTTTCTAGTATTAAGTTAGCTTAAATCTATTTAGTTGCTTTTATCTTGGTTGATTGGGTGAAAGGTAAAATTTTGATGTAGATATGATGGTTATTAAGTGACTTTGATAATTCCTTACAGGTACATTTTGCTTCACTTTGGTTCATTATAATTCGTTATGTATGGTTCTGGGTAGTTAAAACATGATCATTCTACCATATTTATCTTAATAATCAATTGCATTTTCTTTATACTTAATCTGGATAGTTAGAATCCGATTAGTATACCATATTTATCTTGATTACCCATTGCATGTTCGTTCTACTTCTTTCTGTCTCATTTTGGATAGTTAGAATCTGGTCATTTTGCCATATTTATCTCGATGACTTATTGCATGTTCGTTCTATTTCTTTTTGTTTCATTCTAAGTAGTTAGAATCCGTTCGTTCTACCTTAGTTATCTCGATGACCCATTACATGTTCGTTCTATTTCTTTCTATTTCATTCTAAGTAGTTAGAATCCGATCGTTCTACCTTAGTTATCTCGATGACCCATTGCATGTTGCTTCTGCTTCATTCTGCTAGAATTCTACTAGTCAATATCTATTCGTTTCACTTGCTTCTACTAGAATTTCCTTTAACATAATATGTCCATTTGTAAACTTGCCTTTTTGTGAATCTACTCATTTGGTCAAATATATTCATTTGTGAATATGTTTACTTGCTGAATCTGCTAACTTGTAAATCTATTTGTTGGTAAATCTATGAATCTGTTTGTTGATAAATCTATCCATTGGTTTAGGCAAACTTTACTGAATATTGATCTATCCCTTATTGAATCCATTTATTTGTTGATTTTGTCCATTGTTAAATCTGTCCATTTGTAAATCTATTCATTATTAAATCTGTTTTTTTATTCTATAAGCATTTATCAAGCCATAATTTACCCTTATGATTGTTTATACCTTACAACCAAAATATATTTTATTGCTCTAGACCCAGAATGTACTTATTTGAATGTCCGGACTTTAACGAAAATAATATGACTATGTTATTTCATATGTGGTTATTTAGTTGATGTATTAAATTGAATTGAGATATGTGTGCTATACTTGTAAGTATGCATATATCGTGACTTGAATGAGATTAATGTGACTCCGTGACTCGTATAACGGTAAGTGACGATATCTTGTAATGGAATTTTGCAGGATGCCCCAGTGGTTAGAATGCCCTAGGGAGTGTTTTGGGATGTCTCGAGGATCAAGATACTCTTGTGGTGGGAATGCCTTGTGGGAGAAGTTTGTAAAATGTCTCGAAGTTGAGATGCCTTAGTGGTTGGAATGCCTTGTGAGTCGAAATGGCTCGGGAGTGTTCAGGAGAAGAAGCCATTAATGAATAAAATGTTTTGTCACATGTAAAACTAAATACTGCTTGAATTGTTCTTGTTTATGTTAAATTCAATATACATATGCATGAATCTTGATGGATGTTTTATTAATTAACAATTTCTATGATAAATGAAAATGGAGAAAATAAAGTCTACTTATGTTTTATTACACTGACCGAATGATTATGCATTCATTTTGTGTATATCAAGTGAAGTGATAAAATGATTTTTTTAACTTAAAAATAGAGATTTTATTTACTCGGCTTCAACTCATTCTTGTCATTTTTCAAACGTGTAGGAATGACGCCCCTCATCCTTCGCACTATGGAGTCTCTGTATATAATGAAGCTCTTTATGAAAGTGTACTTGAACTACTATTTGGAATGATATGGGTTGACATAGGAGATTTCGTGGAGTGGATTCCTTTTCAATTCATATCCTGATACCGGAACCTTGATGGTGAGTTAGTCAGTCCGTTGAGTGGTTTCGATTTGGACGATGGAGACGTAGCATGTGGAGAAGTTATCGACTCGTGACTTCAATCTGGACGTTTATATAGTATGAAGATAGATCTCTTTATCCCTACCCAAACTTTTGTTTTTTTGCTCATAATGTAACAAACTTTTGAACAGTGAATGTGGTATAAATAAAAGAAGTATAAGTATGTTGGTTATATTTATAAGGTTTTAATTGTTAAAAAAATATTCATAAATGTTTGATTTCACTTCAGTGTGCTAAAATAAAGTAATAATATAAAAAACACGTGTCAAGTGACGTTCTGGACATCACACTTTTATTCATTTAGTCTCCATACATCTATCAACTTAAATTTTTAGGTCAAACTTTCTAAATTAGATCTGTAAAACTTTCTTACGTGGACTATTAAACTTTCTAATATAGATCTGTAAAACTTTCTTACGTGGTCGGTCACTGATTCATGGGGTGGTGTTTCTCATTTCGGGATAAACAATTAACTCATGCGTAGTTTAGGTTCATAAAGTCCAAGATATGTTCATAGAGTAGTAAAAATGGCCAATGAGTAAGTGGATTTTAATTATTTTTATTTACATTAATTTGAAGTGGATTTTTATATAAAAATTTGATAACCACTTCATATTTTTCAGCCTACATAAAATGAAATACATAAGTACATAATACCACGCAAATCATATAGTCCATGAATTTGAAAATTGCAATGCTTCTATTCTGAAAAGTAGAATTTCCAGATTTAAATTCTCTGTTCTCAGCTTAAAGCAAGACACTGTAAGATAGAACACAAAAATATAAAATAGAATAGTAAACTGCGAGAAGCACTGACTCCATGGTTATACGTACTATTTGCGTATTGTGAGAAAAATCTAAACTAGTCGTCTAAACCAATAATGTATTATGATTGTTCCCCTCGTATGAAAAACTAAAAATATCCTATTATTCAAAAAAAAGAACTTGGAGTTCACTTGGCCTTGACTCAAATTATATGAAGGTAAGAAGGAATTTTTCTCTAAACAGATAAATGTTGGACCGTCTTTAAAAAAATTAATAATATAGTATATGGATGAAGCTAAAAGAATTAATCCAAGGGTAAGGTTATGTAGTGTCTCCACATCAATGAGGTAGGCGGTAGACCACATATATAAAGGGAGCAAAGTTTTAATGGAACATCTTATATAACATTTGAAATTCAAAATTTGAGTTGATTTTCTTTCTATTCAATAAAATTAGTCAATTCCTAAAAATTGTATTGATTAGTTTCTCTAAGTTCGCGTGCCAAATTAAAATGAATAACTCATTTCTTGTCTAAAGAAATTTTTTTTTTATTAGGATTGAAGCCAACAACTCAGATAAAAGTCATAATTTTCCATCTTTTACCATATTAAATTGTTTAGATGACATCTGACTCAAGTAAAATAGTTTTATTCGTGTGAATTCTTTTTTGACTTCTTTGGTGCTTATAATTAAGTGTAGGAGCCAATAATGTGTACTCCATGCATCAAAGCAGCGTAGGTGTTGCAAGTAATTCCTTATTTTTTCATGCTGGTAAGTAAGTAATGAAATTATGAGTTTAGACCGAAGTATTAGCACATACGTTACACGCGTTGGACTAAGGACAACTAGTTCTTCGATATCGTTTTTTGATAGTTTCATCCAGGTTTCCTGAAATCAGTAGATAACTCTATGGTGCTCGGCAATAGCGATGGTCGAAGGATATGCACAATGACAAAATCGTTCATTTCTTGTGCAAGATTCAGTGATATATCATCATTTGCATATTGTTTGAGTTCGAAAAGGTGGGTAGAGCTTAAGACCATAGACTTGGAGAAACATTTATTGTCTTCTAAATCATAGAGGTCATCAAAATATGATAGATTGTCTTCTTTCTCCGCATGATTTTTGTTTTTGTCCATCTTCAGTCTCCACCAAGCTATTCATGCATATATAGCATAAAAAACAACGACCATTTTTTTAGATCTAAACCCTAAAGCGTGTATAGAAATGTGTTATTGATTAAATGAGATTCTGAAAGTCATTACATTAGCTCCGACAAGTGAAATTTTCTAAACAAGTGCAAAGTCAGGGAGATCAAATTTTAAACTTGGGTGTGAGAGAGAAGAAAACCCAAAGAAAATGAAATAACAAACTATCCTAAAATAAGAAAATGAAATCCTTTTTTGAGCTTATTAACGAGACTAATTAGATAAGCAGATTTGGCTTTGCATTAAATTTGGTATCAAGTTTGAAAAATGTGATAGGTCATTCCTCCTCCTAAAGACATGCGTAATTTTTTCTTCAAATGATGTGTATGAGTAAATCGACTCTCAATCATGCATGCATAAGTAAAAATAGAGTTTTATTTTCGTTTATCGTGAAAAAATTTAGTCCTTGAAAATGTACAAAATGAAAATCATTTATTTGAAAATGACAGTTCACATTCTAAGAATTGCCTTCAATAAAATTTCCAATCAATACTTAGAAAGCTAGTAATGATTATTGTCCTTTTCTTTTTCACCAAATGAATGTTATAGGCTCTTGCGTGGAAAAAATATTATTTCTCGCATTTTTATATATATACAAAGTATTATTTTCATATTATAATCTAGCTTGAACAGTACTACTTCTTGCCCATATCGACATTTGCAGAAATCAGCCATCACTCTAACGAGCATTTAAATAAAATGATTACAATGATAAAATAATTTGCAAATCCTATATTATTCTTTTCTCTGTGGCAGTACTTATCGTGTGTGAGGATGTAGTTGCATATTAATCTAAAACGGAAGAAAAAAAGAGAGATATCTTCAACCAGAAAAGGAAAACAAGATCTTTTCAAGGAAATTTAATTGGGTAATGTATAGATAATTTATCTCTGATTTGCATTTTAGGTAATATATCTCTGATTTGCCAATGTTATCAAGTAACTAATTTAGTTTATACATAGACAATATGCATGTCCATGTGTTAACCCTATTATTGGGCCAATATGGTAATTTCCTTGTTACGTACTTAAATATCTGAACTTACTATATGAAACAAAAATTACCAGCATACCAATTTCGCCTAGATATACTCATCTAGCATTTTCAGAAATTCATTTATTTCCTTATTTATTTATTTTCTAGACTTTCACAATTTTGAAATACTGAAAAAAGAAAAGATGTCCTTTTGGGATAGTATAGTTATAGCCAGGAAAACAAGATATTTTCAAGGATATTTAATCGGGTAATATATAGACAATTTCCATCCTATTTACATTTTAGGTAATATATCTCAGATGTGCCAATATTATCAAGTAACTCCATAGACAATCTACATGTCCATGTGTTAACCCTATTATTGGGCCTATATGGCAATTTCCCCTATTACGTACTTAAATATCGGAACTTGCTACATGAGAAAAAAACTTACCAACATACCTTTTTCGTCTAGATATATTCATTTAGCATTTTCGGAAATTTATTTAATTTCTTATTTGTTTATTTTCTAGATTTTCACAATCTTGAAATACTGAAAAAAGATATCCTTTTGGGATAGTATAGTTTGTAGTCAGCAAAACAAGATCTTTTGAATGATAGTTAATTAGGTAATATATAGACAATTGTCCTTCTGTTTACATTTTAGGTAATATATCTTAGATGTGCCCATGTTATCAAGTAACTACATAGACAATCTACATAGCCACGTGTTAACCCTATCATTGGGCCAATATGGCAATTTCCCCCATTAAGCAATACGTACTTACATATCCGAATTTGCTACAAGAAACAAAACTTACCAACATACCTCTTTCATCTAGATATATTCATGCATTTTCAAAAACTCATTTATTTTCTTATCTATTTATTTTCTAGATTTTCACAATCTTGAAATAATGAGAAAAGATGTCTTTTTGGAATAGTATAGTTCATAGCTATTAAATGCCAGCCATCCCTCATTTGAAATTATGAAGTAACTTAGACCCTGCTAGGTTGCAATTACAAAAATCGCATTTCTATCATTGATAGCAAAATAAAAGTTTTTAACACGAAAACACTGCTTGCATGGTTTTCAAGAGATAATTATCCAAAAAGTCCTAAATCTATTGTACGGTGACTAATTCAATTTTAAACATTTCAATTATAACACTATAGTCCTAAACCTTCTCTGATTTGTCGATATAGTCTTTCTGATAACTTTTGGCCAAAAACCTTTAATGGGAAGCCGTCCAACATGGTGTATCCAACACTGACGTAAACAACTTTTGCAATGTTTTCAAGTTTCTTCTTCTTCTTTTCCTTTCATTTGCTTTCCCTTTTTTCTATTATTTTTCTTTATTTTCCTTTCCTTGTGGTCGACAAGGGCTGCCCTCACTTGGGCAATTGTCAAATTTGCCAGATCTGGCGAGGGCCACAACACCCTTACCAAATCTATGTGAGGGGTACCCTCGCTTGAGGCTGGCGTTGGCCGCATACCACACAATCCCAAACTTGGTGGTCATACCCTACTGCAACAATGATACTATATGGGAGATCTCGTGGAAAATAGCTCAGCGCAAGGAAAATAAAAAGCTTAATATCTCTCATTATTATTACTATTTTTTCATAAAGATTGAAAAAGAAAAAAAAAATGTCGCTTTATTCAAAACCCTAACTCTGAAAAAATATAAATTGCTAGCTGCAATCATATCCTTGAGTATACTTTAAAATGGCTTTCAATACAATAGAGCAATACTTAAATCGAACAAATATAAATTAGAGGAAGGAAGTTCAAACAATACAACACCCTTAACCTATTCTCTTTGGAAAATAATACATGAAAAGGGTTAAAAGAAGGGTCATTACTTCCTGAACTTTAGTATCTCTAAAAAAATGAGAATTACAAAGATCAATAACAATTCCATAACCGACATTCCATCCCTTTCAAACTTTTCTCCAATATGAGTTCCTCGGAAAATATCCGCAATCACAAAAATAATCAAAATTCACCCCATGTTATGATGATACTAATTCCAATGTTCTCACACTTCCCTTTCTCGATGGAGGCAAAATTGCCATCACCTTCCGAATTTTATATATAAAAAAGAGGAGACATGTATACATAATAATTAACTAAGAAAAATATATACATACAAAAATGAGATCAAGAGGGGAAATAATGTAGATCTTCGCTATCTGATGGCTATGACATTCGGTAAATCATTCTTCCAATATCATAAAAATGTGTTAAAGAAGCATTTTCAATGGAGTTATATCTAACTCTCATCTTTTTGCCTTATTCCTATGTCCAAAGAGATTTATATCTATATATAGTAATCTAATATCGTAAGTGCATGCCTTGAACTTTGATAATGGAACGGGCGGGAAGCAGTGGGCCGAGTTATGCTGGGCTTTGCCATTATCAGGCTGACAACGGGCTTGTGCTGGGCCCATGTTACATGACCCAAACTGACGCGTTATGGTCAAGCAGAAAAATTCATGTATGCATATGGAGCATGCGAGTTCATGTTTATCTCCACCATTAAATGTGGTCGCACCATGGAGAACCCACATAATCCAATAATTGAGATGGAGTGAGTTTCCATACAAAATGTAGGTCGGTGTTTCGATATATTTGTAATTAAATGTATACCTTGCATCTAACAATTTAGAACCATTCTCACAAATTGCTATCCGTGAAAATTGACTAAAAAAACACACTTCATTCTTATAATAGTCCACTGTAGATCTTGTGAAAAGTTCTCGATTGGCTGCCATGAAAGAGATCGAGTTTGGTCACAAATCGAATCAACTCATAAAAGTTTCAAGTCACAATCAACAAGTTTCCTGCACGAATTGTGCTTACTAGATATGTAAATCACATAAAACCCCACATAGTTTAGTTAAGTTCTACACTTAATCCAAACTACAAGGAAACACAAAAACGATAATCCTGTGCATAAAAGTTGTAAAAATCCAAGAAATGAAATCGAGTCGGCAAGCCGATCGCCGAATCAAATGTACACCGAACTTCTTGTGCTCAATCAGTTGGTGCCAAATCAGCAGGTTTGCCCGAGCCCTCAGCAAGGCCGTTCTTCCCTGTCGAGTCGTTCAACGAATGATTGTCGTCAGCAATGCACCGAGGCAGCACGTCGTCGCCTCCTGCAGCACTCGATGATGCCCCAGCAGACCCCAGAAATGCTTCCATTGAAAGCTCGCGACCCTGCTCATTTTGAGCAATACATAAATAAGTACGTACATACATATCATTTTCAAATACAAGGTTGGAGGTTTTTATGAGGACGAGACGAGGATGTGGAAAATATGGGGTATATGTAGACCTGAAGATTGGGAAGCAAATCTGCATAATTTCCTGGATTGAATGGGGAGGGCATGCTTGCCATGGTTGGATTTGAGGCCAACAGCCATTGGATTCCCAACTTGATTTCCTCGTTCCCACCTGTCACAAAAGGCATAGATCATAAGTTCCTAGAGACAAGGAGGACTACCGCCACCATCAAAGCCTTCTATACCGCAAAAACAGTTCAAAATGGCTTCAACAACATAGAAAGTAAAACCAAACATTAAGTGAGTTCTAGATGATCCGCAAAAGAAAGCCTTACCATCTAGGGGAATCTGATTCATTAAAGTCTCGCGAGATTCCTTCCGATTGATGTTTGCATCGCTTAGATCCTGAGTATCCGTCTAATTAATCATCGACGGACAACTTAGAACGCCCGTCAGTTCATCTTAAATATAGAGACTTCAAATAGAATTATGTACAGAAACTAAAGGTTGGGATCGAATTCCTCAAACTCGGAGAAAGTAGTCTCACCTCCAACGTTGTTGACTCAGAAGCTCGTGCCCTCTCTTGGACTCGCTGAGATTTCGCCTTATGCTCTGACAGATATTCCTCCACCCTTCTCATGTTCTCCGATTTGGTGGCAGATGCACGCCTCAACATAATTCTAGGAGCAAAAATTGAATGGAAATAATTTCCACTACCATATATGAAAATTTTGAAAAATAAGAGGAAGAGAGAAAGATTTGGATGAATTCATGTAAAGAGACACTCTTCAATATGAATTCAAGAAATCCAATCACATTTTTTTTTATTATCATAAACTGGAAAAAGAAGAGGAAGTAATTTGTAAATACGAATTCTCAGGGAATTGTTAAAAATGATAGAGCATATAGTACAAAGAAGGCCATATAAAATGAAATGCAAAAGTACATATTACCGCCCGGCTATTGGTGTACGAATTCGAAAAATTGTTTAGCTTCTATTCCCAAAAGCATAAAATTGCAAGATTTAAGATCTTTGTGAGCTTGAGAACAAGACACCGGAAGACAGAACAAAAATAAGCAGAGACTCCATGATTTTACGTAGAAAATGTGTGTATTGTAATTTAAATCTAGACTAGCCAACTAATTCAATAATGTTTTCCGGTTGTTCCTTTCGTTTAAAAAGCTTAAAATGTCTTCCAATTGAATGTAACTTTCAGGTGAAATTATAATTTCCGTCTTCCACCTTTCTTCTCCTCCATCAAATTGTTTTATATGACCACCTTTTCTTTGGGTCTGAATATGACTTCTTAGTCAAGAGTACGATTTCTTTTTGCCCAAAGTTCTTTTGACTTCTAACGGTGCTCATAAGTAAGTTAAGGAGCCTATGATGTAGGAGCCTATAATGTGGGGATAAGTACCAAAAAAGTCATAAACTTATTGCATTGGTACCAATTCAGTCCTAAACTTTTCAATTGGACCAATTCATTCCTAAACCTTTTAATATTGGTACCAATTCAGTCAATCCAGCTAATTTTGGCCAGCCGACGCTGACGTGGACGTCAGCCGATGACCGGATGCTAACGTGGCAATTTTTATGATTTTTTGTTAATTTCTTTTTCTTTTTTTCTTCCTGACGTGGACGTCAGCCCTCGCTCGGCCTCTCCTAGGGCCACCGGCGAGGCGGGGTTGCTCGAATCTGGGTGAGGCCACCCTCGCCCGCGGCCCTGGGCGAGGTCGAGCGGCCCTCGCTAGCTGCCAGTGAGGGTCACGGCCCTCGCTCGGCCTCGCCTAGGGCCGCGGGCAAGGCGGCTTAACCCAAATCTGGGCGAGGCTAGCCTTGCTCGCGGCCCTGGGCGAGGCTGAGCAAGGGCCACGACCCTCGCCAGCTGCTGGCGAGAGCCGCTCGTCCTCGCCCAGGGCCGTGGACGAGGCTGGCCTCGCCTAGCTTCAAGCGAAGCCACCTCGTCGGCAGCCTTGGGAGAGGCCGGGTGAGGGCCACGACCCTCGCCGACAGCAGGCGAGGGCTTCGTAGCCACCGCCAAGGAAGAAGGCAAAAAAAAAATTAATAAAAAAATAATAAAAAATTCGAAATATTATAAAAATTACCACATCAGCATCTAGCCACCGACCAGCGTCCACGTCAGCATCGGCCAGCCAAAATTGGCCGGATGGACTGAATTGGTACCAATATTAAAAGATTAAGGACCAAATTGATCCAATTAAAAAGTTTATGACTGAATTGGTACCAATACAATAGGTTTAGGATTTTTTGGATACTTTTCCCCTATAATGTGTGCTAATCGTGTATGAGAGCAAACTAGGTGTTGCAAGTAATTCCTTGTTTTTTGGGATATTGTCTGGAATTAAACTGAAGTATTAGCACGTACCTCTTTGAGCGCCTTGGATTAAGGATGGATGATTCTTCGGGAGCAGATTTCGATTGTTTCTTCCGTGGCTCCTTGAAATCAGTAGATAACTCCGTTGTGCTCGGCATTGGCGATGTCCTTGGGGCATGCACAACATCTGAATCGTCCATTCCTTGCGCAAGAATCTGTGACATTTCATCATCCGTGTACTGTTCAAGTTCAGAGAAGTCGACAGGACTTTGTCTCGTGAACTTGGAGAAAATTTCATCTCCTTCTAAATCACCAAATTCATTTAAATATAGATCGCCTTCTTCCTCGACGTGATTTTTGCTTTCATCCATCTCCACCAAACTGTTCCCACAAAAACAACAGCCGATTTTCTTAGATCCAAACCATAAGGCATGTAAGAAAATGTGCTAGTTGAATAAATGAGAAGACAAAAGTCGTCACCTGATGATTGGCTCCCACAAGTGAGGTTTTCAAAACAAGGGCAAAATCAGAGAGGCCAAGTATTGTGTATTTGGGTGTGAGAGAGAAGGGAACCTAAAGAAATGAAAGTCAAAGAAGGTGCTAGAACAAGAGAATGAAATCCCTGCTTCAGTTTATAAACGGGACTAATTTAAATAAGCGGATTTGGCTTTACATTTAATTTGACGAACATGACTGGTTGTTCCTATCCTGAAAAAACATATTCATGAATTTTTATGCTCACGATATATATTGTTCTTTGTCAATGGCCACTCTCAACTCACATGTTCTTTGTCAATTATGCATGTGTCGGGTCAGGAGTAAAAAAAAAAAAGAGGCTCTTCTTTTCGTTCATCATTGAAAATTTAGTTCTTTAGAAAATAGGAAGTGAAAACTTGAATTTGAGAAAGGATAACTTGTCATTATATATTTAGTGGATTAGCGAGAATCATTATCCTTTTCTTTTATCACCAAGTGAACGTGTCGCGCTGTGGCGCAGGAAAACCATTATTTTACAGGTCTCTATTTTTCGCGCGAGGGATCTATTCTCAAACTTTGGCCTTGCTTTGACGGTAGGTCTTGCGCACATTGACATATGTGGAATTCAATAATTATGCTAATGGGTATTTAAATAAGAGAATTATCATGATTAAAATGCGCAAATCTTATATTATTCTTTTGTGTTTGGCACATGCTTACCGCGCGCAATGATTTTGGAGGGGGAAGAAGAAGATATTCCTTCAACCAGAAAAGGAAAACAAGCTATTTTCAAGTATACCTTATTCGATAATTTGCTCGATTTGTTTATATAAAGACAATTTCCCGGCCTATTTACTCTTTAGGTAGTAAATCTTAGATGTAGAATTAGCTAGTTTGGGTTATATGTGACAATCTGCATGCCCATTCAACCACACTATCGAGCCAACATAGAAATACAACCTGTCGGGTACTTATTATTTGAACTTGCAATATGAAACAAAACTTGATAACATTCCATTTTCGCCCGGATATGTCCATATAGCATTTTCAGTAATTCATTCATTTTCTGGATTTTCACCGTCCAGAAATTACTTAGAAAAGGAGGTCCGTTAAAGAAACTATAGTGCATAGCCATTATTCAATGCCAAGTTGCCAACGGTCTCTCATTTGAATTGCGAAGTAACTTGGAGGCTGTTTGGTTACTTTTACAAGACCCATTTTTCGGGAGAAGTGCCAAAAAAGTCCTAAACCTTTTGTGTTTGTGCCAGTTTAGTCCTAAACTTTTTTTTCGTGCCAATTTAGTCATAAACCTTTTTATTTAGTGCCGATTCAGTCCTTTTGGCCGGATTTTGCTAACTGGACGCCGGCCGGCTGACGTTGACAATTTTTAATATATTTTTAATATTTTTTCTATTTTTTTCTTTTTTCTTTATTCTTTTTTATCTTTATCTTTTTCTTTTTTCTTTTTTCTTCTCTCCTCCTCCCTCCGGCCGTGGGGACCACTCGCGACCGGCCAGAGGAGCGGCCGGCGAGGCTCGCCGGCCACCTCGCCTTGGGGGCTCGCCAGGCCGACGTATGCCGCGCCCCCGCCCCCGCCCGCGGTGGGCCGGGCCTTGCCAGCAGGCTCGCCCCTCGAATCCAACGGGCGAGGCTCGCCGCTGGGCTGCGGGTCGCCGCTGGCGGGTGGCAAGGGTCGACCTGCACCCGCTGGCGGGTCGTCTCCCCGCGCGCGCACCGCCGCCACCCGCCCACACAGCCGACGGGGCTCGCCGAATCGCGACTTGGGCGGGCGGCGGCTTCTCGGCCGGTCTCCTCTGCCGATCGTAGTGTCCGGCGCGGCCGGAGGAGGAGGAGAGAACAAAAAAGAAAAAATAAAGAAAAAATAAAAAAGAGAAAAAAGAATAAATAAAAAATAAAAAATATATATTAAAAATTGTCCACGTCAGCCGGCTGGCGTCCAGTCAGTAAAATCCGGCCAAAATGACTGAATCGACACTAAATAAAAAGGTTTAGGACTAAATTGGCACCAAAAAAAGGTTTAGGACTAAACTGGCACAAACACAAAAGGTTTAGGACTTTTTTGGCACTTCTCCCCCCATTTTTCTATCGAAAAAATAGTTTTTATCACGAAAATGCTGTTTTTTTTTTTTTTTTGGTCAACACACGACAACGCCGGTTGCATGGTCATCGATATTATCAATTCTCTGAAGACAAAACCAACATAATCTATTATCTTGAAAGAAAAAAAAATTATCCTTCATGATGGAAAATTGATTCTGATTAATAATAGAAAATGATTGCAGATCTTTATAGGTAAGAAGTTTCATCTTCTTCTTTGTCACAAAATATTGATGAAAGCTTTTGGTCCGTTAAAGTTTTTGTGAGGGGTCAAATTACTAATTCTATAACAATTGCATATTTTTATCACAGACAGTGACCCCTCATTTATCATGTCTTAAAAGTCATTAACATTATTAAATTTTTGCTTGTCTTTTAATAATTAATATTTTCTTCTGGTCTATAAACAACAATTTTAGTTTGAATTGAAAGTATTTCTTTTAATGTTATGAGGAAATAAACGTGCTACTTTCGTTAGTTCTAATTAATTGATTTTTAGTTTGACTATATATAGCTTATGAATGGACGATATCATGGAGTTATCAAATAAATGAAAAGATAATTGATATTAAGACACGACAAACATTGTCTAGTGAAAAAAAAAGAAAAAAAAAAAGATAGCCATTTATTATTTGGCAACCAAAGATTAATATTTTTTTATGAAGAAATGCTTAAATAAACCGAAATATAAGTTAAACGATTTCACTATTTTTCTAGTTGCAATCATATTTATGAGTCTACTTAGAAAAAGCTTTCAAGAGAACTGAGCAACATATCAACAAGCAAATATATATAGACAATTTCCTCCTATTTACATTTTAGGCAATATATCTTAGATGTGCAAATCTCATTAAATAACTAGTTTAGTTTACATATAAACAATCGGCATGTCCATTATCTAAACCCCATCATTAATCCAATATAGAAATATATCCAATTAAGTAGTTTAGTTTATGTACAGACAATCTGCATGTCGATTATAGAACCTCATAAATATGATTGCATTTGAGCCAATATAGAAATATATCCAATTAGGTATTTGAATATCTAAGCTTGCAACATAAAACGAATTTGACAACTTACAAGTTTCGCCCGGATATGTTCAATTTGAATTTCTAGTAACTCATTTATTTTCTGGATTTTCACAATCCTAGAATTACTCAGAAAAGGATGCCCTTTAAGGACAATGTAATTCATAGCCATTGAATGCCAACCGTCTCTCATCGAATTGTGAAGTAACCTGGAGGCCATTTGATTACGTTTACAACACCCATTTCTCTATCAAAAAGAAATAGTTTTTAAAATGAAAACATTATTTGCATAGGTATCGATATATTGAATTAATTGAAACCGAAATCTAATATAATCTATTATCTTGAAAGTAAAAGAAAATTATTCTTCATCTTGGAAAAAATGATTCTGGTTATATCTATCTATAATTTTGGATCCATAGCGCGATTGCAGATCTCTTTTATGTAAGAACTTATACCTTCTTCTTTGCCCCAAAACTTTTATGAGAGCTTTTAGTGCTTTTGAAATTTTTGTGAGGGATGAAATTACTAACTCAATGACAGTTGCTTTTATTCATCATAAGCAATGACTCCTCTCATATCATGTCTTAAGAGCTATTGAATTTTTTAATATTTCAATTTGTCTTTCAATTTTTAAGATTTTCTTACATAGAGAAACATGCTACTTTTGTTAGTTCTAGTAAATTGATATTTGCCATAGCTGGAAAATTTTAAATAAGACTCTGAAATGTCTATGACAGTTTCAAGTAAGGGCCTACCCCTGCTAGTCGCCGGCTGACTAGAATTTCCAACCAATCAAGGACATTTTTATCAAAAGACAATTTTAATTTTAAATTATTTTTCTTTTATTTATTCTCTTTTCTCTTTTCTCTTTTCATTTTATTTCTTTTTGGCAAGCGCTAGAGAGGGCCTAGCGACCCTCGCCAAAACTAGGTGAAGGTCTCCTTACCCAAGGCCTTGCCAGGTGCGGGCAAAGGTGACCCTTGTCTATGGCTTTCGAGGGCGGCCTCGCTTGGGGCGAGGGTCATCTTGTCGAGGTGATGACTGATCTTGCCCATGGCCAGTGAGGGCAACCCTCACCCAATCCTCTCTAGTGATCACCACTGGCGAAGAAGAAAGGGAAAACCAGTAAAAAATAAAGAAAAAACTCAAAAAAAGGTAAAGGATGGAAATGTCTTTGATCAATTGGAAAGTCAATTTTTTTAAAAAAAAAAACTGATATAGCCACTTCAAACTATTATTTGAAATAAAATTCGTTATTCAAGAAAATTAGGGTACTTCATGCCTTTATTTGGCGTTTTCTTATGAAAGATGTCATGGACTAATAGAATTAATGGAAAGTATAATTCGCATTTGGTTAGGACAGATATTGTTGAGTGAAAATGATATTAGATAAACATCTATTATTTGGCATAACCAAACATTAAATATCTTTTATCAAGAAACACATAAATAAACTAATAACAAGTTAACTGACTTTACTATTTATAAATGTAAACAAAAATAAACTTAACCAAACGGGACCTTCTTCAATGAAGAAACAAAAGTAAATAAAAATCACTCTATTTACTATATTGCTAGTTGCAATCACACCCATGAGTCTACTTAAAAACGGCTTTCAATAAAACTGAGCGACATATAAAAATTATAAAACAAACTAATTTAAATTACAAGGAGAAAGTCCAAACTCCACGACCCTTTAACCTATTCTCTGTGGAAACAAATACACGCAAAAGGGGTACAAAAAGTGTAATCACTTCCTAAACTTTTGTATCTCCAAAACAATGAGAATTACAAATAGAAGACCAATAGTAATTCCATAACCAACATTCCACTTGTTCCCCTTTTCGCCTAAATGAATTCCATAGAAAACATTCGCAATCGCAAAAATAATCAAAACCCGCCCCACATTATGGTGATACCAGTTCCAATATCCTCGCACTTTCGATCCCTTCGCCGGTCGAGCCAAAATTGCCATCACCTGCCGAATTTTCATATAAACAATAGAAAAAGACATATAAGAAAGACCGAAAATATATAAGATAAAAAATGAGATCGAAAGGGGAAAATAGTGTAGATAATATTAGGTAAATCATTCTGCCAATACATAATAATGTGTAGAAGAAGCATTGCAAGTGTCCAAAGAAATTTATATCTGCATAATAGTAATCTAATGTTGTATGTGCATGCCTTGAACTTGACAAAAAAACTGAACTGAGAGAGAGAGAGGGAGAGAGATTACCTGGAGGCAGCCAAGAACAAGAATGAAGATTCCCAAACCCTTGTGGGTGGAGACAACGCTGGCACCGATCTTGTTTTCCAACACGAAGCCGCAGATGATTCCCACCAAACCCAGAACGAAAGCCGAGGATTGAACGGCGGCGTGCACGTAGAACCACATCGGCTCGTACTGCTGGCCGTGACGAGCCGCGATTATCCCAATGATCATCAAGATGCTCCATCCCAGCATGTTCAGGATCCCATGGCTCCTCCTCAGTCTGGTATAGGGAGTGCCCGCAGTCGTGGTTTGGCCTGTTCCGTAATTTGCATGCCAGAAACCCCATATTAGAAAGACCTTGATCTAGCACTTAACATCTAGATCGTAGAAAAGAAAGTTGAAACAATGATGGCAATTCTTCTTCTTCTTCTTCTTCTTATTCTTATTATTATTATTATATGCATGTACCTGGACCCAACTGAGGTAACAACCATGGCCACTCTCACGTCATTTTGCCTCAAAGAGTCAAAAGACCTTTTCAAACTCTCATTCAAAGTAAAATAAAGAACTGAAGAAAAGACCTTTTCGAATTTGGGATTAACTGGAGAGTCCTGAGATTGCTTCTTGATAACTATCAGAAAAATGTCAGCATCCACATTGGGTCAACTCGGGGCAATTATTCATATTCTATTTCTTTCCGTCCGAACAGCGAAGATCAGTATAATTGACAAGGAATTGCACGCTTCAACTTCTCTGCACCGATGTGACACTTACCTGCCCCCTTGACATTGAGAGGTACTCAAGTGTTTCTCAAGGATCAAGGCAAGAAAATCACATAACGTAAGGTCTAGATCAGCAGTGATGTTTCAGCGTTTTAGTATGACCACTTCCTTCGTCTATGTATACACAAGTTATGTTGTTGCTCTCCACTCAATATTTTGTACTCTATGATTGATTGGGTGAAAAGAGAAGAGGACGCAGGCTGAAGAAATCCTGAAATGTTTTCCTAAATTGGACTCCTTAGAACCACTTCCAGCTTATTATCTTCAGTGTGATTAATTTTATGTATATGGGTGAATATTTATAGTGGTTTTATGTAAATTAAGTCACATCCTTTTTCAATTTTTCCCATATGGAGTCCAGCAAGAAAGGGTTGGCATCCCACACACCATGATGATGCGCAAGCTAGAAAAAGGCCATAGACCCAACAATACCCAACGTGTGCGTAAAACGTACACTTCAACACATGCATTGATTAAATTAGTTGGTTATAATTGGTGCTAGCCCCATTTCCATAATAAATAAATAAAAGTATTGAGAAAAAAGAGTAAGCGATAAAGTAACAATCATAAAGCAGTTGAAACTTCAAACTATCAACATTTTTAGCTTTTTTTTTGGTCGGTCAACATTTTTAGTTGAATAATGAATATATAATTAATAATTTAATATTGTGTAATGACTCATTCAATAATGTAAATAAATGATTTGAGCAACTTAATCCAAGATTTTCATGTCTATAATCTAATCACGTTGTAGCCTCTCTTCCTCTCTTTGTTTTATGTTTTAAAAGGGAAGAAAAACTATTCTTATTTCAAACAACTACTTGCATGTATTGCAATATTCTATGTAAGAACTCAAATTTTATGCAGACTGTGCACATTATAAAACTATATTCTTCTATCTCTCTTGTTTGTCACTTTCTTCCTCCTTTCCTCGCTTCCTCTTCACCTTTCTTTTGATTTCTACCAAAATTGGTTACGTCTCTGCATCTATCTTATTCAACCTAAAAGAAAGTGGAGAAGTCATCAAATATCTACCCAAAACGCCTGGAAACGCACTAGCCCACCTACCACATGGAACCCCCCAAACAATTATTAAATCCATTATTTTTTGTTTCGTTCTAAGTCTAAGCTTGGACAATCTCATTCGGTGTTATCGCATCAATTTAGTGACCGAAGGTTGTAATTTTTTCGAATTTGTTTTGTCTTATAAAAATCTCTATGACCCCGTCTCCGATAATTTTGCGAACTCAATCGCTCCTATTCTGATTTAGTAAGTTGACTTTTGGTCGCTCTTGTTTGCAATATCGTGAAACTGAGGGAAAAGTGGGGACAGAGAAGGGTAAAAACCCTCCCAAGACAATCCCGTGATCCTATCTTTTTTAGGTTAAATTAGGTTTTTGCGTAGACAGACAGCATTTGATCTATGTCTAAGAGACCAACAGAAGTCTTGACTCAAGATGTAGTCCATTGTTCTAAGCAATCCCGTAATCCTATCTTCTCATGGAAAAGGAGCAAGAAAGAGATAAGAATAGCAAGAGAGCAGTTGCGCTGACCCGAGAGAAAGTTCACGGAGGTCACTGTCATGTCCTGGTGCTGGATCAGCTGATACGTCGACCCCGGCGTGAATCCGGACGGCCCGACCGAGTAAATCAGGTTCGACTCAGGCTGGGCCGTGTCCAGCTGGAACGCCATGTAGGTGCGGTTCGACTGCGACACGATCATGGACGAGTTCGCCACGATGGTCAGGGAACCCTGGTCGGGCTTGACCTGGGCTGGAGTCTGGCCATCCAGCGCGTACTGCTTCACCGTGCCGTTGCCGCTTGACGATAACCACCCAACCACCGCGCTCGCCCCAACCATCTGCGCTTTGCTCGAGAAGCCCATGCCTATGTAGGAGTTGGCGGTGGGCGTGGAGAGGACGAAGCTCCATGTGTTTGCGGATGTTTGCTTGTACTGCAATTACAGTGTAAATTCACTAATGCTCAATCGATCACATCACATCCAAAGTTTTAGATTGTTACAGCACCTACAATGAATTCAACTACCGTATAAAGATTGACCTGTGAATCGTTACTTCGATTCGGGGTTGGTAAGATCCGGAACCGGTTCTCTCAAGGTTCCCAGATTTAAAAAATCGCCATAGTCTATAGATCGAAGAAACGCGACATACATCAAACTACAATATCGAATCAGATTGAAGAGACAGAGTCTTACTCTGACGATGAAGTTCTGAGATTGCCAAGCGGAGATGCAGGTGAGAGAAGTCGTGTCGAAGGGGATGCCATCGACGTTCAGGTTGGAGCTGCACGAATCCAGCGACGACGACTGCGACCTTACAGATGCCGCGAGGCCGCAGAGAGAGACGAGGACGATGACCAACGACGAAGACGCCTTCATCTCTCTCCCTCTCTCTCTATCTCTCGCTCGCTCTTTTCTCTCTCTCTGGAGGGTGGAAAGTAATGGAGAAAGTGGGACATTAATATATGTGAACTTGCCTGAGGAAGGTGACGATGTTGCTCCATTATTTTAAGGAGAATGATTGTAACTAACATGTCATCTTGCCCCTGTACATCAGTGAAGTCCCCATCGCTCTTTACTTTTTTAATATTCCCTTTTTCTTATTTTATCGGGAAAATCAAGACCGGGTTTTCTTGTGTTCACACGGCTTTGCAATGGGAATTTTTTATTTTCGTGAATATCTAACTTCTAGTCCTCGAACTTAGGCACGTTTCCCAATCAAATGATGAAACTTCGAATTTTATCTTATCAAGCCCTCGAACCTGTATGAATTTACCGATTAAATCCTTCCGACACCAATCCTAATATGCTTCCAGCTAATATAACCATCAAACCAAGTCAGAAGATGAGGCATAGAACATTGTATCATGATGACGTGTCTATAGATAGAAATTTCATGGTGGCTTGCCTTCCGAGACAAAAGGGACTGCCATTTTTTTACGACATCTTGTCTATGAAGGCACAGTCTTTTGCACCATGTCACGATTCGACAGCTAGGTCAGCTTGAGTTGCTTGAGATTGGCTGTAGAAGGACTCGATTACAAAAATTTAGGCAAGATCAATGACTCGATTGAATAAACCTAAAGGTTCAAAGGGTCTATTGGGAAAAGCCCATGATTTTAGGGACGAAAAGTAAAATTTCAAATTTTTATTTCCCCTTCTTACATTGGGGTTTTCATCTTGAATTTTCAGTAACTTATTTTTTGGATTTTCACAATCCCGGCATTACTCAGAAAAGGACGTCCTTTAAGAACAATGTAGTTCATAGGCATTGAATGCCAACCATCTCTCATCGAATTGTGGAGTAACCTGGAGGCCGTTTGGTTACATGACCCTTTCTCTATTAGGAAAAAAAAATTATATATATATATACAGTTAACGATATTATGAATTATTTAAAAACAAAAATTAATATAATATATTATCTTGAAAGAAAAAGAATTATTCTTCATTTTGGGAAAATAATTATGGTTATATCTATGTATAATTTTAGATTAATAGCAAAAAACGATTGCAGATCTCTCTATGCAAGAAATTATACCTTCTTCTTTGCCCCCAAAAGTTTGATGTAAGCTTTTAGTGTTTTTGAAATTTTTGTGAGGGATCAATTACTCAATGACAGTCGCATATCTTCATCATAAATAGTGACTCCTCTCATATCATGTCTTAAGAAGTATTGACTTTTTTATATTCCGGTTTCTATTTCAATAATTAGGTATCTTCTTACATCTCATAAACGTGCTACTTTTGCTACTTCTAACAAATTGATATTTATCATAGCTTATGAATGAAAGACGTCATGGACTAATAGAACAAATGGAAAATATATTTGGCATTTAGCAAACAGATATTGTTAAGTGAAAATGATATTAGATAAACATTTATTATCTGGCATAAACAAACATTATATTTTTTATCAAGAAATTCTTATATAAACTAATAACAAGTTAGATAACTTTATTATTTGTAAATGTTAGGAAAAATAAACGTAACCAAACAAGATCTTATTCAATGAAAAACAAAAGTAAATAAAAATCACCCTAATTACTATATTGCTAGTTGCAAACATACTAATGAGTCTCCAAAAAAACAGCTTTCAAGAAAACTGAGCAACATATAGACTCCATTCGTTTTATGAAAAATAACTTTCAGAAAAACGTTTTTTGAATTTTTTAGCATTCATTTCACGAAAAATGAACTAGCTAGGGAAAACATTTTCTATCAATGGAAAAAAAAAGTCTTCTATAATAGGGATAAATGTTTTCCACTTTTTAGGAAAACATTTTTCATATCTTCTTTTACCTCACTTTCTTTGACCAAATACATTTTCCTTTTATTTTTATTTTTTATTATTATTTTAAAAAAATCGATTTTTATACCTTCTTCTTCTTCTTTTTCTTCGGCTAGTTGTCGGCCACGGCAAAGGCCAGCGATCAACCACTAGTGAGCTCGAGCATTGCTAGAGGACGGCGAGTCTCAAGCCTAGCAGATCAATGACGCTCGAGCGCCGCCAAGAGGTGGTGAGGCTCGTGCCTTGCATATCGGCGACGCTCGAGCATCGCCAGAGACGACAATGCTCAGACCTTGCAAATCGACAACAGCCAAGCATCGCTAGGAGGCCACGAGGCTCAGGCCAGATTGATGAGCCTCGTGGTCGCTAGAGGCCACGAGGCCCGTGCCTCGCCAGATTAACAATGCTCAAGCGTCGCCAAGAGGTGCCGAGGCTCACACCTCGTAGATCGCGATGCTCAAGCCCCATCAAATGGAGCTCACTGGCCATTGCCATGTTCAGTGACCGGTTGTGGAAAAGAAAATGAAATAAAAAAACATAATTAAAAATCAAATTTTTAAATAATAAAAAAAGAACGGAAAAATAAAAAAATAAAAAGTAAAAACAAAAAATGATCACAAGAAGTATATGGAGGAAAATCAAATTAGATATAGAACGGCGGAATATCTTTTCCATTTTAATTTCAAATTTCAACCGAATATCGAACAATATTATCATTTCCTTGGAAAATGACTTTTTGAAAAATATTTTCCATAATTGAACGGAGCCATAAAGTATAAAACAAACAAGTTTAAATTACAAGGAGAAAGTTCAAACTCCACGGACCCTCAAACATATTCTCTGTGGAAACAAGTGCACGCAAAAGGGGTAAAAAAGTGTCATCACTTCCTAAACTTTGGTATCTCCAGAACAATGAGAATTACAGATAGAACACCAATAATGATTCCATAAGCAAGATTCCACTTCTTCCCCTCTTCGCCTAAATGAATTCCATAGAAAACATTCGCGATCGCAAAAATGATCAAAACCCGCCCCACATTATGGTGATACCAGTTCCAATATTCTCGCACTTTCAATCCCTTCCTCGGTCGAGCCCAAATTGCCACCACCTGCCAAATTTCATGCAAAAAATAGAAAAAAAAGACATAAATTCTTATTAACTAAGAAAGACGGAAAATATATGCGATAGAAAATGAGATCAAGAGGGGAAGCACTGTAGATAATATTAGGTAAATCATTCTTCCAATACATGACAACGTGGAGAAGAAGCATTGCAGCATCGCTAGTGAAGGTATATCTATCTCCCATCTTTTTCCCTTATTCATATGTCCAAAGAAATTATCCACATATGGTAATCTAATGTTGGATGTGCATGCCTTGAACTTGATAAAGAAACTGAATTTTGTGTGTGAGAGAGAGAGAGAGAGAGATTACCTGGAGGCAGCCAAGAACGAGGATGAAGATTCCCAGGCCCTTGTGGGTGGAGACGCTGCTGGCACTGATCTTGTTTTCCAACACGAACCCGCAGATGACTCCCAGCAAACCAAGAACGAAGGCCGAGGACTGAACTGCGGCGTGCACGTAGAACCACATCGGGTCGTACTGCTTGCAGTGACGAGCAACGATTATCCCAGCGATCATCAAGATGCTCCATCCCAAGATGTTCAGGATCCCATGGCTCCTCCTCAGGACGGTATAGCGCCTGCTCTCAGTCGTGGCTTGGCCTGCCCCGCAATTTGCATGCCGAATAACCCCATGTTAGAAAGAGCTTGATCTAGCACCTAGCATCTAGATCGTAGAAAAGAAAGTTGAAACAATGATGGCAACTCTTATTATTATTATTATTATTATTTAAGATATGCATGTACCTAGACCCAATCGAGGTAAAAATGATGGCGACTCTCAACTCATTTTGCCTCAAAAGACTTTTCCGAACACCCTTTCGAATTTGAGATTAACTGGACAGTCCTGAGATTGCTTTTTGATAACTATAAGAAAAATGTCAGCGTCCACATTGGGTCAACTGGCGGCAATTTTTCGTATTCTATTTCTTTCCGTCCCAACAGCAAAGATCAGCATGTGTGACCAGGAATGGCACACTTCAACTTCTCCGCCAATGTAACACTTACCTGCCCCCCTTGACATTGAGACATTATCGGCCGAACTTTATTATATGGGAAGAAAATCACATAACGAAATGTGAGCAGTTGAAACATCAAACTAGACACGTTTTAATTGAATAATGAATATATAATGAATATTTTGATCTTGTGTAACGACTCATTCAAAATTTAACAATAAAGGATTTAAGTAATTTAATCCAAAATTTTCACGTCTATAATCTAATTTCGTTGTAGCCTCTCTTCCTCTCTTCTGTTTATGTTTGAAAACGGAAGAAACTGTTTATCCCAAACAAGTACTTGCATGCATTATAATATTCTATGTAAAAACTCAAAGTTTATGCGGTCTGTGCATATTATCAAACCATATTCTTATCTTTTCTTTTCTTTTTTTCTTTTTCTTCCTCTTTTCATCACTTCCTCTTCATCTTTGTTTTGATGTCTACCAAAATGGTTATGTCTCTGGAAAAAATGGAGAAGTTATCAAATATCTACCCAAAATGCCTGAAAACGCACTAACCCACCGACCACATGGAAACCCAACAAACAAAAATTAAATCCATTTTTTTTTGTTTCGCTCTAAGTCTAACCTTGGACAATCTAATTCGATGTGATCGCATTAATTTAGTGATCGAAGTTGTAATTTTTCGAATTTGTTTTGTCCCATAAAAATCTCTGTGACCCTGTCCCCGATTATTTTGCAAACTCATTCACTTCTATTCTAATTTTGTAAATTGACTTTTTGGTTGCTCTTGCTTGCTTTATTGTGAAATTGAGTGAAAAGCGTTAGGTGAAAAGTGGGGACAAAGAAACGTAAAACCCGCCTAAGACAATCCCGTGATCCTACCTTGGCCGAGGTTAAATTAGGTTTTCGCGTAGATAAACAGCATTGATCAATGTCTAAGAGACCAACAGAAGTCTTGACTCAAGATGTAATCCATTGTCGTAAGCAAACCCGAATTCTTATCTTCTCATGGAAAAGGAACAAGATAGAGCTAAGAATAGCAAGAGAGCGGTTGCGCTGACCCGAGGCAAAGTTCACGGAGGTCACCGTCATGTCCTGGTGCTGGATCAGCTGATACGTCGACCCCGGCGTGAATCCGGACGGCCCGACCGCGTAAATCAGCTTCGACTCGGGCTGGACCGTGATCAGCTGGAACCCCATGTAGATACGGTTCGACTGCAACTCGATCCCAGACAAGTTCAGGGTCAGGGAGCCCTGGTCATGGTTGACCTGGCTTGGAGTCGGGCCGTCCAGTTCGTACTGCTTTATCGTGCCGACGCCTGACGAGACCCACCCGACCACGGCGCTCGACCCGACCATCCGCCCGTTCTTTGAGAAGCCCATGGCTATGTAGGAGTCGGTGATGGGCGTAGAGAGTAAGAATTCCCATTCGTTTGCGGATGCTTGGTTGTACTGCACTTACAGTGTAAATTCACTAATGCTGAATCGATCACATCACATCCAGAGTTTTAGAATTTTACAGTATCTACGGTGAATTTTTCAACTGCGATATAAAGATTGACCCGGGAATCGTACTTCGATTCGGGGTTGCTAAGATCCAGAACCTGTTCTTCCCAAAATTGCCCGTTTTCAAAAATCGCCATAGACTAGAGATCAAAGAAATGCAACATACATCGAAGTAGGGAAAAGTAGCAAAAAAAAAGTCTTAAATTTATTGTATTTGTACTAATTCAATCATAAATTTTTCAATTGGACTAATTTAATCCTAAACATTTTCACATTTGTGTCGATTGAGTCCATCTGACCAATTTAAATGGGAAATTACTGGCGTATATGTCGGCGGTCCTACGTGGCATGATCGATGCTGATATGGATAAATTTTAGGCTAAAGTTTCAACCCCGTCTAGATTTGAGCGGAGGCCCAACACCCTCACCTATGGCAAGCAAGAGCGTAAAGGCAACCTGCAGCCGACAATGGTAAGCCAATGACCTCGTCAAGGCGAGCCAAAGGGTTTTGAAAGAAAAGAAAAGAAAAATAATTAAAAATTCTAAAATAATATGAAAAAATTATAAAATTTGTTCACATCAGCATCGGCCTTACCACATAGAACTGCAGGTGTCCACGTCAGCAATTTCCAATTTAAATTAGCCGTATGAACTTAATTGGTATTAATGTAAACAAGTTTATGAGTAAATTAACATCAATTGAAAAATTTATAATTGAATTGATATCAATATAATAAATTTATAACTTTTTAGTACTTGTCACTATTGAAGTACAACATCAAATGAAGAGATAGTTAGAGTCTCACTCTAAGGATGAAGTTATGAGAGTCCCAAGCGGAGATGCATTTGTAAGAATTCTTGTCCACGCGCTCGCCATCGATGATCAGGATGTTGCTGCACGAGTCCGCCGACGACGACTGCGACCTCACGGACGCCGTGAGGCCGTAGAGAGAGACGAGGACGAGGACGAACGACGGGAACGCTTTCATCTCTTCCCCCCTCTCTCTCTCGCTCTTTTCTCTCCCTGGAGGTAGATGAGTAATGGAGAAAGTGGGACATAAATATATGTGAACTCGCCTTAGGAAGATGACAATTTTGCTCCACTATTTTAAGGAGAATGATTGTGACTAACATGTTATCTTGCCCCTGTACATTAGTGAAGTCCCCATTGCTCTTTACGTTTTTATTATTCCTTTTTTTCTAACATTCTTATGTTTCGAGAATGGACTTTTTTCTGTTCACGCGATTTTCCAATGAAAATTTTTAATTTTCGTGAAAATCTTACTTTTAGTCCTCGAATTTACACTCGTTTCCCAATCAAATTCCGAATTTATCTTATCAAGGGTATAAACTTACCAATCAAGTCCTTTCAACACCAATCCCGATCTAGTTCCAATTAACTTGCCCATCAGATCACATCGGATGATGAGGTGTGGAGAACACTTTTCCATGATGACTTGTATATAGAGGGAGAAATTTCGCAGTGGTTTGCCTCAACGGCTTGTCTATGAAGGCATAATTTTTCATGCCACATCATAATTCGACAGCCAAGTCAGCTCGAGTTGATCAAGATGGGCGGTAGAAGGACTCGATTACAAAAACTCAGGCAAGTTCAATGACTCGATTGACTAATCTAAAAGTTCAATGGGTCAGTTGGGAAAAGCAGGCAAATTCAGGGATGAAAAGTAAAATAATCCGACGGACGGTACGATGCCGTCGGGGGCCGGGGCATATTGGCATCAGTCCTTGGCCGGGTCGCCCAGGCGTTGAGTTCATTCGATGGTTCCAAAGTGCTGACAAATGGCAATGAGAGGTTGGGAGCTGGCGGCGTGACTGCAAAGCTCTGGCCTTGGGAATTTCACCTTCTCTTCTTTGTTTGAAAGTTGCCCCAACTTTGTCGCACGCTCTGCTTCATCATCCTCGGCTTCTTCAGCATTGTACTTTTGCCATAGGGGTGAAAAAAAAAAAATGAAAGTCTTCAATATGTATTTTGATTTTATAATAGAGAAGTTGTTCGTTCCATCGTGGTTCGACACGGAATTGTTTTTCGGGGAGAGTTGATATTTTATTATTATATTGATTCGGGTTTGAGTCAGATTTCTGATTTAAAACAATCTCGTGAGCTTAGATTTAAGATGGTGGAGCTACATTTAGGCTTCATTTGTTTTGTAGAAAATATTTTCTGAGAAAAATATTTTTGGGCGTTTGGATCGCTTAAGAAAATGAGTCAACCGAAACCTTATATTTAAATTCAAAAAAAAAGATTTTTTCTTTAAAAAATTGGAAATCATTTTCCAATAGATAACTAGATATTGACACTTGAAGTCGAACTCTGTACTTAGGCACGAGAACTCAATGCTCGTTCTCGAACCCTTTAGCAAGACCAAGGTCTAGAGGTTGGGCCAGGTTCGCTGGGGTCCATCCAGATCAAGCCCGAATCCAAAGAGGTAGGGCCCGAAATTCCAGTGCCCAAGCTTGGGTCAATAAAGGTGGGGCTCGAGACACCGGCACCCATGCCATGACCTTGGCACCCATGCCCAGGTCACAAAGGTTAGGGCTAGAACTCCGATACGATTGCTCGATGTCCCAACCTAGGTCCACAAAGGCCAAACCCAAAGCCCCTAAACCTGCTCCTCATGCCATGGAGGCTGGGCCAAGTCCACAAAAATTGGGCTCAAGACCCCAAAAACCATGTCATGATCCCCACTCTCGAGCTGGAGTCTGAGTCCATCAAGAGCTAGCCAAGGATGCTAACCCAAATATCCCGCACTAGAGCCTAGGTCCATCAAGGCCAAGGCCCAAGAACCCGATGTTCATGCCTAAGTCCCTAATGCACAAACACAGTCTTGGTGGACTCAAGCTAATGCCCATGCTTGGTCCCCTCCACTCAAGCTTGAGATCCCAATGCTTGTGCTTGTCGAGACTATGCTTAAGATCCCAGTGCCCATGTCTGAGTCCCCAACACCAAAGCTCGAGACCTTAATCCCCATGCTTGAGCCCAAGTTCATCGGGGCCCCAACGCTTGTGTCTAGGTCCACAAACCCAAGAGGCGCTGGAGAGCCCAAGTCACCGTCACTTGAGCCTGAGTCCATCGAGGCTAAACTCAGGACCTTGATGCCCATGCATAGTTCCATGGCTTCCCGTCCGTAAGTCATTAGTGTCCAAATATCATATGTCTATTTAGGAAAATCAAATAAGATTTTCCTTTCCAAACAGTGAAAAATAATTTTTATTTATTTTTTAGATTTCAGCCAAATAGTGATTAGTTCCATTTGCTCGATGATCTAGGGACAGTGTTTTCGTTCTTATATAAAGGGGAAGTCGATTTCTCTCAATCTAAATTTGTTGTTTTCAATCCATAGGAATTTTTTCTTAAATCAATTAGTTTTCGATTATCCAAATACCAGAAAATCGAAAATAATTTTTTGAAAATAGTTTTCCTTCTAATAAATGGAGATGGGTATCAATGAGGTCCAGATCGAGCACAAGATAATCCAAGTAAGGATATTATGACGAACTTTAGATAGCAGACGAGATGATTGCTTTGAAGAAATCGTAAACCGTGTTTTCCATCTAAGCTTGCCGACTTCGACATCCCCTAAATTTAAAGTGTTAACAAATGATTATGGGTTATCCTGGAGCATAAGACTTGTGATTGCATCAGTTGACGCAGTCCATTCTATGGGAAAGCATGAGTTTGTAAGTTTTCTCTTTTAATTTTTTTTTTTATTTTTGGAAATCATTGAATTGGACTTATTATAATGGATGTGAAGATGAAATAGTCAAGAGCGTGTCATGAATTCCGACAACAAAAAAATGATTGCTTGTCCTATAAATAAAGGTGAAATTAACATTGGATATCTCAAAATGGAATGCTTTTGCTCTTCTAGTGAAAGAAGCTAAAAATTATGCACGTTTGTTTCATAAAAAATAAATAATTTGCAAACTTATTTAAGTCAAGTTCGATCTTGAAAAGTCAAGCTCGATCAAGATCTTATTGAGTGTCGAGGTTCGAACCTTGAAAATTCGAGTCAATTTGAGTGCATATATTGAATCATGTCAACTATGTCAACTTGACTCGACTCGATTGTTCATCAAGTGAAAATATTTCAACAATTGTTTTCAAGGTAGAGAAAAGGGAAAATACTTGCATGAACAGTATCTATGGACCATTACAATTTTTGATCATGTATCACATAATGGTCTCACATAATAAATAAATAAATAAATAAATAACAACATATAGGGATGAGCATCAAGTCCAGCGTAATCCAAGATCAGTTTCGAAATTCTAGGGAAAATTGGTTCAAATAGGGTAGAATAGGGTCCTAGTTCTAGGGTGTGAATTGACAGCTCTACCCAAGAACCGGTTTATTTCGGTTCAAAACCAGTTCACCTCATTGTTCTCGATCGAAACCAATATCTTATAACTATTCAATAAAAGCCAAACAAATCTAACTCCGGACAGGACCGGGAACCGGCCGATTCAGTTCCACGTTAGTTCCTAACCTGGCCATTCCGTTCCCAAATCCGATCAATCGGGACGTGCTACGATCCACGGGGACCGAGAAACGATTTCCTCGAGATGCGTGATGGATGATGATCATGCGAACGAGCCCCGAACACCGTCCAAGGCCCAAAGACCATCGTGCAATAATGATACTGGCGAGCCCAACGTGTCGATCGTCATCTTTTTCTTTTGCCCGCGTCATCCTCGCTGTCTTTGAGATGATCTTTTTTGAGATGACGACTGAATGTTATCGGATCGCGATTGCTAGATGCGAAGGAGGGAAAAGCCATCACCCTTCTTGACCCCGCCCCCGCGACACCACACCCCACCCTCTCTCTCTCTCTCTGTCTCTCTCTCTCCCTCCTCTCCGCCCGAGGTCCAAGGGAGGTTTCGCGCGTGAATCAGGCATAACGGGGTGCTTCATCCTATCCTACCATGGACTCCAGCAACAGCGCATCGGGTTCGCTCCTTTCTTGTCTTTCTTTCTTGCTCGTTCGTTTCCGTTCTTGATGCAATTATGGGTGGCGTCCGGCTGAATCGAGTGCTCTTTGTCTTCTCCGATTTGGGTTCCCATTCGCTTTGAGTTTTGTGGTCGCGTGCTGAAAAAGGAGGGGGCTTTATTCACGTAGCCGAATTTGGTGGGAGTCTGTAATTGAAGCTTCGATCTTTTTTGGTTTGGTTTCGTTGTGTGTGGTCTCTGCGTTCTGGGTTTGTTTTCTTTACGAGCTTAGCTGCTTTTTCCGTCTATTGGGTCTCGCCGTTTGTGTATCTTTAAGGGCAACCGTCGGTTGGTGTCTTTTAACTCTTTATCTGGTTGAATGATCCGTGTTTTGTAGCGATAATTGAACAGGGATTCTCATGTTGGGTGTTGCCCTTAGAGTGATTAGTCTTGAGGCAGCTGGTGCAAAGTCAGGCCACTATGTAAAATCGACCCCCACCATCCGTCCTTCTTGTTTGTTTGCAGTAGTTTGTGACATTCATTCCCTGTTTCCGCAGCAAATGGTCCACCTCCTAAGCCGTGGGAAAGAGCCGGGGGTTCATCAGGTCCTGCACCATTTAAGCCGCCATCATCTGGAAGCACTAGCGATATAGTGGAAGCTTCCGGAACAGCAAGACCCGGTGAAATTGTTTCGACTACTGATAGAACTGTTCCTGTCAACGCAAATTCTATTGGCAGGCCGGTTCCCACCAGGCCATGGGAGCAACAATCCTATGGCAACAGTTATGGAGGTGCATATATACTGCTTATTTTATGTCCGTAGTTGCATGTGTTTTCATTACATTTTGATTGTGTGTGTATCTCAGCTATCGCTTTAAAGAACAATATAACATAAGATGGTTCTTGGTTAATCTTTTGATAATCATTGCAGGATATGGTTCTGGCCTGAATTATAACTCAGGGTATAATTCAGGGATGTATGGCTCGTCATTGGGAGGCTCTTCATTGGGAGGATACGGAGGCTCTTCATTGGGAGGATACGGAGGATCTTATGGGGGTGGGTTATATGGAAATGGAATGTACCGAGGAGGTTATGGTGGGATGTATGGTGGTTCTAGCTTGGGCGGTGGTTACGGTGGGGGCATGTACAATAGTGGAGTTGGGGGTCCAATGGGTGGTTATGGAGGTGGTTATGGTGCTGGCATGGGTCCCTATGGCGATCAAGATCCGAACAACCCTTATGGTGCTCCCCCTTCTCCACCAGGATTTTGGATTTCCTTTCTCCAAGTGGTGAGCAAGCATCCATTGGTTTTGTGAAGTTTAATGATTTTGTATTATTATTCTGAAAACCAGGGTTAGACATACAGTCTGTAAACTTCTTCTTACATGAGTAACTTTATTATGGCTGATACAGGTTTACTCAACTAATTTTCTAAATCAATGTGATAGACATGGTTTATGTAAGAAACAGTTTGCACAGAATGTATACCCTGTACAAATCGAGGAACAAGAATTTTGTTTGATTTAACTAGGGAAACTTTATATCTTGGTGCAACCCATGAGCTTAGCTGTGGGAAGGTTGATTCTTACTACAATATTTTGCAGAACCTGCTAAAACGCTACCTATTTCTGTATGTGATTCTCTTTTAGTGCTGAGTAGAAAGGTCTCATAGCACCTTTTGATCGTGAATGTCCCTTTAATTGACTCGAGTTCTACCTTGATCAAGCCGATGGTCCTTTATTACGAATATTATGCTGGCTTTGTCGTTATATGAACTTTTATGCCTGTGCAAAAACCATGGAAGAGTAAGTGACCTTGCTGAATCTGTGTATAATTTTGTTTACTTACTATATCAATGTTAGAGTACAATCAAGTGACTAGTGTTGTTGATTTGTTTTTTCATCTCATGACAGATGCAAGGAGTTGTTACATTTTTTGGCCGCATTTCGATTCTGATAGACCAGAATACCCAGGCATTCCACATGTTTATGTCTGCACTTCTTCAGGTGCTGCTTTCTCTACTTAGTGTATTTTCTTCCAGATAAAATATTGCTGGAATTGTGCCATTGGGTTCCGTGGCATCAGTAGTTGTCTTTTAAGCAAGTAGACTTGAGTGTTATACAACATTGATCATTAACTGAATTGCATTCATGCAGCTTTTTGACCGATCAGGAGTATTGTATGGCGAGTTAGCTAGATTTGTGTTAAGAATCCTGGGAATCAAAACAAAGCCTAAAAAGGTTCCTCCACCTGGACACAATGGTATGCCTGGGCTCCCTGGTGCTTTCCCTCATAATGCTATTGAGGGACCGAAAGCAGCTCAAAGTGGCGCATGGGATAGTGTATGGGGGGACAAACCCAGCAGCTAAAGACGTTACCGCAAGAGATTGGATGCTCAAGACTACTGAGGGTAATGACACAGACCTGCTCAATAATTGGGGCCAAAAGGCATGGTCACGCTGGCTCAGTCTCTCAGTTTTGGTTTGCCAAAGGGCTATTCTTGCTGTGAAGACTGTATGGTCGAACCTATCCTCCATGAGATGCTTGTGATGTTGAATTGCACTGTAGGTTACTCAGTTACTGTATATCTAAGTAAAGAATATTCGTGGCATGTATATTTGGAATTGAGTATGCAATGAGATTTGTTGGGACTCGGGAGGTTGTCGCCACTTTTCGCATTGTGTGCTCGATAAATTTGCCGTACAAACTCACACGACCTTTTTATATAGTGTTTCTGTGATGCCATCTTCTCAAGTCGTCTTGTTGATTACTTACGTTCGAAGCATTTTGTTCGGCGTGACCTTTGCATGGGGTTACTTAGATTAACCTGGATCATGGAGTATGTTAAGCACTTAAACAGGAGCATTATGCAGAAATCTTATCTTGGATTATACATTTGTCAATTTAGAGGCCAGGTTTGCGTTTTAAATACTGAAGTCGGAGCAAGTTAGACCTCTTTTCTCCTGTGCTTTCAGGGGTGGGGCTATATTGCGGACAAAATTCTTCGGGGGGATTTGATAGGTCCTTTAACAGGAGAACCAGGAGACAGTGTATCGAGAAATTAATTGACGATGACGACGAACATTGCCAAATTTCTCAGGGTAATACTCAGACCGCTGCATCACACCTGTTCAAGCCAATCAATTCATCATCTTCCTTTCAAAGAAAATAAGTCGATATATAGTGGTCAAAGCTAAATTTCTTGATCATGCCGCCGACTACATTTCTCTGAAAGTTTGCTTTCAGCCTTGACAATCACATGGAGAAGTTCAGGTGTGAATGCATCGAAGCAGGAAACACAATTAGCTAAAATAAAAGCCAATTTTTGTGCACTGAAATTACACTCGACTGATCTTGATAGCAAATCAAACGGGCTGGCTGACACAGCTTGATGTTCAAGTCAGCTAACTCTGCATGATATCATTACGCATAATATCGTCTAGCAGTTCAGTATTCATCCTTGGATCTGAAGACGATGCTTTTCCGTTTCAAACAGTTTGATTGTGTTTCCTGAAACAGTCGCAAAATGTGAATCCCTGCTCCAGTAAAGAACCATAAGCATCTTGCGCCCATTTCTCAATGCCTCCAACCTGCAGTTGCCAAAGTTCCAATGATGGCTCGCATGAAGTATCTCCAGGTT
Source organism: Eucalyptus pauciflora (assembly GCA_007663325.1). Taxonomy (NCBI): domain Eukaryota; kingdom Viridiplantae; phylum Streptophyta; class Magnoliopsida; order Myrtales; family Myrtaceae; genus Eucalyptus; species Eucalyptus pauciflora. The sequence goes on from VMYD01000122.1 coordinate 2,201,715, forward strand.
AGTGCAGTATCTCTTAATGGATCGCCACCCTGGAAGCTTGACCTCATGGCAGAATGCCAAGTCCCATTCTCCAAGGAACGGGTAGCCCTTCGCAATTTCCAAGATGGATTCGTCAGCAATGGATCTGCACCCCCAAAGTTTAGGAACTTCAAGCCTTCCAGCAAATCCTGCCCCAATTACGGCCAACTTCTTTGTGGGAACACACCGACTTACCTAAGAAACATCTAGGAATTCAAGCCTGCTGCCGCTGACAATTGCCATTATGCCCTTCGTGTCGATCTTACAGAACTCAGCATTGATATGCACTAGAGTTGATGAACAGTTTGTTAGCCCCATGCCTCTTACATCCATACAGTAGAAAATATCGATGGCACAGAGCTTCCTACATTGTTGCGATAAAGCTCTTAAACCACCATCGCTTATAGAAAAACAGTACACAAGATTGACATCCTCCAGATCCAAGCAACCCCCAGCCAGAGCTCCTAACCCGACATCAGTAATACTACAGCGTTTGACTAACAATGGTCAATGACGGACAGCCAGCAGCAACGGTATACATCCCACGGTCAGTAATAGCAGAATGGTAGTCAAGATAAAGACATTGAATAGGTGAACCATTCAACCACAATCAGGTCAAATCTGAATCAGATAATTCAGTTCAGCCAGAAAGAGATAAGGACTTGAGGTGCTTGACAGGCAAGCAATTTATTGAGATGGAAATACTTGACATAAAGATTGTAGTAGGACTCAGAAAGGTTCGACTGGTAATGATCTGCAGATAAGGGCTTGAGGTGCATGACGGGCAAAACACGAAGATTGCAGTAAAAGGCAGAAAGGTTCGACTTGTAATGAGCTGCAGATAAGGGCTCGAGGTGCTTGACAGGCAAGCAATCTATTGAGATGGAAATACTTCACACGAAGATTGTAGTAGGATGCAGAAAGGTTCGTCTTGTAATGATCTGCAGCAGATATCTCGAATGTGAAGCCAGCGACAACATGTTAGACCAAATGATGCACGTTCAGAACTACAGCCTAGCTTTTGAAAAACAAGAGCAAGGCAATCATCAGACAGGTGTATGATGGAGGTAAGATGATCTCCAGCCAGAACTTCAAAGTCAACTTCAGCAATCTTGGGACGGTTGCAGCAGCCTAGCTTTTGAACAATAAGAGCGAGGCAATTATCAGACAATGTAAGATGATGTCCAGCCAGATCTTCTATGCCGACTTCAGCAATCTTCGGACAGTTGCAGAGCACGAATCTTTACAGTAAACATTTTATAAGACGGTCTGGACAAGTTTGGGGAGTCAAAGCTGGAGAGAGCCGGTGAGTCCGCGTAGCCATATCCGATATGCGCCCCGCATTTACGGCAGAGGAGCTTTGTCTTCACGCCCCTGCGAACCCAGGTGACTGGGAAGCAGTTTACTTGGGCGACAGTTGTGAAGCGCCTGAGGTCAACAGAACGGAAGAAGATAAAACCTTTCTTTATGGACTTGCGATACTTCGAGTCTATCCCTGAGGTAATCCTATTGGAAGATGTCAAGTTCAAGGGATAACTACAAGATCCACAACTGCAAATGAAAAGAGGAAGAAACTTATTCAATGATCTCGTGCCAAATGTAAGATTATAACCATCGCATAACACTATCCAAAGGGCAAAACAGCAAGCTACCGCAAGAAAATAAAAGTCTTCGATTTCACGAAAACCTGATCAGTCAAGGTTTTTCCTTTGGCAAAGCAAGAACATAAACTGCATAAATCCCAAAATCGCCATCCACAAGCTTCCTAAGAGCTACTCCATAATCCCCCTAATACAAAAATCAAGGTTGCTTAGGTAGTAAGAAACCGTCGCTTAAGCGCAGGCTCAAATCGCCGCACTTATGCATTCTCTTCGGGCCCTCCGCCACATGGGGCGAGGCATTAGTCAGTTCAGGAGCAACCAAATCGTTTTCTAATGACTTGATCCCGAGCGAGCCAAAACCCATCAACTCAAAAACATCTAAGATCAACAAAACACCGCCGCCGCCCTCCAAGGTCAATTGCTTCACTCAGAGACGAAGACAGCAACGTTGCCGCACGAAAGGACTGCCAAACCTCATCAAACGACAGAATTTTCAGAGTACAACGCAGAACTGTGCCAAACTGAAGTAACCCAAATGCAGAAATCCACAGAAACGGCGACAGGAACGGAAAAGATCGAAACTTTCCCACAATTCAAGCACAAAACAGGACATCAAACAGAGGGGAAACGATACAGCAGAGAGAGAGAGAGGTGACCTGTGGGAGACGTCAGCGGGGTGGAGGGACATCTCGCTGCCCTCTCGCTCGTTGGAATCGAGGGATGGTTAGAGGAATCACATGGAATCATATCATTCTCAAAGGACTAGTATCACTATCATCCAGTGAGAAGGAAGGAATGGATCTACTTTTCCATTCTTTCCAAAGTTTCAATTTTTATTTTCGGTGGCCTTCCTTTTCTTCTTTCCGTTTATTTATTTATTTATTTTTGGAGATTTCGTAGAATGGAATGCACGGGGGGGGATCCTCTCGCACTTCTCAGTTGTCCCTTCCTCATGTCTGTACCCTTGCGCTCGTCGTACTTTCCAGGGAAAAATAAAAAAGTAGTTTTTTTTTCCCTATTTTTCCTTCACAAGAAAACAGCCCAAATAAGCCATCATGCCATATTATATTCAACGCCTTTGATGTTATTTGGCGTACAATAATTTCTATGTGCCTATTATGGATTTGCACTCGTAGTTCCTACGGGGTGGAGACGATGGGGTCGGTCCATGGATTTTCTTTCCTTTTGCCGCATTTCACTCAAAGGGTTGAAGGGAGATAGTGCATCAAGCTATTCTCGCGCCGGCCAATATTAATATTGACATAATATAAACTGGTCTTGGTACACCTTACATTACATTCTATCATCAACCCATCGGAACGTGTCGAGTAATATTGATTTCGAATGAAATTTACTTGTGCCATGTCAAAATTAAAATCTCTTTCAATAAATCCACACCCTCCTATAATTTTCTTTTTCTGCCGTAATATAAAATGGCAATCATACTCGATGGTCATCAACCATAAATAAAATGCAAATTAAAATGCTAGGCATGCATCCTAAGCATAAAAGAGAATTGGATAAATAAAAGGGAAAAAACCACCAAAAACCCCAAACTTTGACCAAAGTGACAAATTTACCCCAAACTTTTTTTGTGACATGAAAGGCCCCCAACTTTGCAAACTATGACACATTTACCCCCATTAAGGGCATTTTCGTCTTATTTTTTCTATTTTTTATTTTTATTTTAAAAAAAAAAAAAAATCTTCTCTCTTCCCTCCATTGGCCATGGCAGAGCCAACGAAGGGAAGCCGGCGAGGGCGGCCCTTGCCGGACGCCGGCGGAGGGAAGAAAAAACAAAGAAATATTTAAAAAAAAAAAAGTAAAAAAAAATTAAAAGTAAAAAGACCAAAATGCCCCTATGATTTGAAGTAAAGTTGTTGCACAAATGAAAGTTCAGGGTTTTTTGTGTCACAAATAAATATTTGTGGTAAATGGGTCACGATTAGCATATTTCAAGGTTTTTCATGTAAAAAAAAAAGTTTGGAATAAATTTGTCATTTTGGGCAAAGTTTGGGATTTTTTATGGCTTTTTCCCTAAATAAAATGCAAATTAAAATGCTAGGCATGCATCCTAAGCATAAGATTTATGCCAACATTGCAAAAAGAGAATTGGATTTGTGTGGTATATCTTATTTGCATACAATATATAGGGACGATAGCCTAAATGATCCATGAACTTTGATTTAACGTGTGATGTCATTTCTTAACTTTTAATTTGCACAAGGGTTTTATATTTTTGCCCAATGTGCACCAATCCTAAAATTTTAAATTGTTCAATGTAATCCTCGAATTATTTGTAAATATTTGATGCAATCTTTAAATTATATGAAAATGTTCAAAAATTTAAGAACCACATTGAACATTACACTAAAATTCAAGAACATTGAACAAATTTTAATAATTCGAGGGCCACATTGAACATCAAACTAAAATTCAGAGAACACATTTAACAAATTAAAAATTTAGGGATAACATTTGCAAATTTGACCAAGATTGAGAGATCATTTGTGTTATTTTTCCATATGCATTTGTGCACAACACACTTCTATACAATTTCACTAAGCATGAATCGCCGCCTCCAAAGTTTGGTCGAAAGGAAGCTTCTCGGTGCACCAAAATTTGAACGTACAGGAACGATCTCAATTACCACAGAAAACAAGCACCAAACCAAGAGGATCCATTAAATCAACGCCTCCACCATGTTCTGATTCGATGCATCTTAATGTCGAAAGTCACCAGAGAACAAATCATGTATGTACTACCATGAAGCCGCCCGCTCAGGTGCTAGGCACATTACCTCCTCGTCCTTCATCTCAACACTGTTTCTGTGCATTTTGAACAGTTCTATTGCAAGACCCGAGACGCGAGCACCCCGGCCGATATAAAGAACAGCAAGCTTCTTGCACCCCCTTCTCAGTGCCTCAAGCCCTAGGTCACATAGATTCTGACATTGGTTCACATGAAGCTTCTCGAGGTTATTACAGTGCAACCCTACAGCTTGCCACCCCCGTGTCTTGACCCCATGGCACAATGCCAAGTTCCATTCCTGTAGTAACGGACAACCCCTCGCGATTGCTGCAGCAGATTCATTGCAACGGTCAATGACGGATAGCCAGCAGCAACGGTAGACAACCCACGGTCAGTAATGGCGGAATGGTAGTCAAGATAAAGACATTGAATAGGTGAACCATTCAACCACAATCAGGTCAAATCTGAATCAGATAATTCAGTTCAGCCAGAAAGAGATGAGGACTTGAGGTGCTTGACAGGCAAGCAATTTATTGAGATGGAAATACTTGACATAAAGATTGTAGTAGGACGCAGAAAGGTTCGACTGGTAAAGATCTGCAGATAAGGGCTTGAGGTGCTTGACAGGTAAGCAATTTATTGAGATGGAAATACTTGACACGAAGATTGCAGTAAAAGTTAGAAAGGTTCGACTTGTAATGATCTGCAGATAAGGGCTCGAGGTGCTTGACGGGCAAGCAATCTATTGAGATGGAAATACTTCACATTAAGATTGTAGTAGGATGCAGAAAGGTTCGTATTGTAATGATCTGCAGCAGATATCTCGAATGTGAAGCCAGCGACAACATGTTACCAAATGATGCACGACCAGAACTACAGCCTAGCTTTTGAAAAATAAGAGCAAGGCAATCATCAGACAGGTGTATGATGGAGGTAAGATTGATCTCCAGCCAGAACTTCTATGTCGACTTCAGCAATCTTGGGACGGTTGCAGCAGCCTAGCTTTTGAACAATAAGAGCGAGGCAACTATCAGACAATGTAAGATGATGTCCAGCCAGATCTTCTATGCCGACTTCAGCAATCTTCGGACGGTTGCAGAGCACGAATCTTTACAGTAAACTTTTTATAAGACGATGTGGACAAGTTCGGGGAGTCAAAGCCACACAGAGCCGGTGAGTCCGCGTAGCCGTATCCGATATGAGCCCCGCATTTACGGCAGAGGAGCTTCGTCTTCAGGCCCCTGCGAACCCAGGCGACTGGGAAGCAGTTTACTTGGTCGACCTGTGTGAAGCGACTGAGGTCAACAGAAAGAAAGGAAATAGAACCTTTCTTTATCGACTTGCGATACTTCGAGCCTATCCCTGAGGTAATCCTATTGGAGGATGTCAAGTTCAAGGGATAACCACAGGATCCACAGCTGCAAATGAAAAGAGGAAGAAACAATTTCAATGATCTCCTGCTAAATGTAAGATCATAACCATCGCATAACACTATCCAAAGGGCAAAACAGCAAGCTACCGCAAGAAAATAAAAGCCTTCGATTTCACGAAAACCTGATCAGTCAAGGTTTTTCCTTTGGCAAAGCAAGAACATAAACTGCATAAATCCCAAAATCGCCATCCACAAGCTTCCTAAGAGCTACTCCATAATCCCCCTAATACAAAAATCAAGGTTGCTTAGGTAGTAAGAAACCGTCGCTTAAGCGCAGGCTCAAATCGCCGCGCTTACACATTCTCTTCGGGCCCTCCGCCACATGGGGCGAGGCATTAGTCAGTTCAGGAACAACCAAATCGTTTTCTAATGATTTGATGCCGAGCGAGCCCAAACCCATCAACTCAAAAACATCTAAGATAAAAAAAACTCCGCCGCCGCCCTTCAAGATCAATTGCTTCACTCAGAGACGAAGACAGCAACGTTGCCGCACGAAAGGACTGCCAAACCTCATCAAACTACAGAATTTTCAGAATACAACGCAGAACCGGGCCAAACTGACGTAACCCAAATGCAGAAATCCACAGAAACGGCGACAGGAACGGAAAAGATCGAAACTTTCCCACAATTCAAGCACAAAACAGCACATCAAACAGAGGGGAAACCATACAGCAGAGAAAGAGAGAGAGGGAAGGAGGTGACCTGTAGGAGACGTCAGCGGGGTGGAGGGACATCTCGCTGCGCTCTTCGCTTGTTGGAATCGAGGGATGGTCAGAGGAATCACATGGAACAAATATCATTCTCAAAGGCCTGGTACCATCCAATGAGAAGGAAGGAATAGATTTCCCTTTCCGTTCTTTCCAAAGTTTCAATTTTTATTTTCGGTGGCCTTCCTTTTCTTCTTTCGGTTTATTTTTTTTTTGGAGATTTCGTAGAATGGAATGCACGTGGGGGGATCCTCTGACTTCTCAGTTGTCCCTTCCTCATGTCTGTACCCTTGCGCTCGTCGTACTTTCCAGGGAGAAATAAAAAAATAGTTTTTTTTCCTATTTTTCCTTCACAAGAAAACAGCCCGAACAAGCTATCACGCCGTATTATATTATTCTCGCGCCGGCCAATATCAATTTCGACATGATATAAAGTCGTCTTGGTACACCTTACATTACGTTCTATCATCAGCCGATCAGAACACGTCGAGTAATATTGACTTCGAATTAAATTTGCTCATGCCATGTCAAAATTGAAATCTCTTGCGATAAATCCACAGCCCCCTATAATTTTCTTTTTCTGCCGTGTTATAAAATGGCAATCATACTCTACGGTCATCAACCATAGATAAAATGCAGATTAAAATGCTAAGCATGCAACCTAAACATAAGATTTATGCCAACATTGCAAAAAGGGTATCGGATTTGTGCGGCGTATCTCATTCACATACAATATATAGGGACGATAGCCAAAATGATCAATGAACTTTGATCCAACGTGTGATGTGACGTCATTTCTTAACTTTTAATTTGTACAATACAAAACCCAATGTGCACCGTTTTTAAAGTTTTAATTTGTTCAATGCAGTCTTTGAGTTATTCGTAAATGTTCAATGTAGTTTTTAAACTATATGAAAATGTTCAAAAATTCAAGAACCACATTGAACATTGCACTAAAATCCATGAACAGCATTGAACATATTTTAATAATTTGAGAACCACATTGAACATCAGACTAAAATTCAGAGAACACATTTAACAAACCAAAAATTCAGGTATAACATTGCAAATTTGATCAAGATTGAGAGATCATTTGTGTTATTTTTCCATATACGTTTGTGCAAAACATACTTTCATACAATTCATTAATTATGAACCGCCGCCTCCAAAGTTTAGTCGAAAGGAAGCTTCTCAGTGCACCAAAATTTGAACGTACAGGAACGATCTCAATTACCAAAGAAAACAAGCACCAAACCAAGAGGATCCATTAAATCAACGCATCCCCCTGTTCTGATTCGATGCATCTTAATGTCAATAGTCACTGGAGAACGAACCGTGTATGTACACTACCATGAAGCTGCCCGCTCAGGTGCTAGGCACATTACCTCTTCGTCCTTCATCTCAACACTGCTTCTGTGCATTTTGAACAGTTCTATTGCAAGACCCGAGACGCGAGCACCCCGGCCGATATAAAGAACAGCAAGCTTCTTGCACCCCCTTCTCAGTGCCTCAAGCCCCGGGTCCCATAGATTCTGACATCGGTTCACGTGAAGCTTCTCGAGGTTATTACAGTGCAACCCAACAGCTTGCCACCCCGGCGTCTTGACCCCATGGCACAATGCCAAGTTCCACTCCTGTAGTAACGGACAACCCCTCGCAATTGCTGCAGCAGATTCATTGCCAATAGATCTGCATAATCGGAGGTTAAGAATTTTTAACCTTTGAGCAAACCCTGAGCCGATTGTGACGAAGCTATCAGGACCAAGCCCCCAGCCAACACTGCCAATGTTCAGATATTCAAGCCCACCACCGCTCACAATTCCTGTTATTCCCTCGGCGTTGAGATTACAGGACTCGGCATCTACATGTATCAGTGTTGGTGAGCAACCTCTAATTCCAACACCAGTTACGTCCCCACTACAATGGGAAATCTTGATGGCCCTGAGATTGTGGCATCCTTGTGATAGAGCTCTTAAACCACAGTCGCTAATATGCGAACAGTATGTGAGATTCACGTTCTGTAGCTCTGAGCAACCACTAGCCAAAGTTTCTAAGCCAACATCAGTAATATTGCAGCGGTAAAGACTGATTACGTTTAAAGATCGACAGCCAGCAGCAATTGCAGACACTCCATGGTCTGTAATTTTCAAACAGCAGTCAAGATAAAGACTCCGAATATTTGAACCATAGGATCGCAAGGGGGTCAATCCTGAATCAGGTAATTCTGTGCAGCCTGAAAGAGACAGAGACTGTAGATGCTGAAAACGTGCAAGTAGTCTATCAAGATGTAAAGAGTTGACGTTAAGATTGGGGTGCGATGGAGAAAGCTTCAAGAGGGTGAATGAACAGTCAAATTGTAATGATCGACGGCAGACATTCTGAACATGAAGCAAGCGACGACACGTTAAGCCGAATGATGCACGATCATTGCTACTCTTTAGCCTTTGAAAAATAAAGATGAGGCAATCATCGGGCAGGTGCACGATGGAGGCAGGATGAGTTCCAGAAAGATCTTCCATGTAGATTCGACAATCTCCTGACGGATAAAGAGCTCAGATACTCACAGTTAACCTTTTATAAGAAGATGTAGACGAGTTGGGAGACCACAAAGAGGCAGTCAGTCTCCATGGCAATATCTGATATGAACCCCACAATTACAACAGAAAGCATTTTGTCTCCGGTCACTCCCAACACCCAAGCAACGAGAAAGGTATACAAGACCTTCCCGTCATCCTCATTCAAGATAAGCACAGGGTGGAAAGAGAGGAGTGCATCCAAGCTTCATCGACCTGTATGAAACTATGCAGATCAACAGAGAGGAAGAAGATAAAACCTTTCTTCATTCTTTTCCGACATTCAGAGCCTACCTCAGAAGTTATTCTACTGGAAGATGTCAGGTTCAGGGAACAACACGAGACCCACAGCTGCAAACAAAAAGAGAAGGACTTTGAATTTTCAATCTACTAGTTGAGAATCCATACAAATTCTGTATCGTGACATGGAAATTCCCTAATGAATAAAACATGATCACTTTTTTTTGTACAATCCTACAAAAGGAAAGAAAGAATGACTAGGCAAATATCATTCTGGAGCAATCTAAACCGACGCTTGGTCGGAAATTGAGAACCGTTGCGTCTTAACATAGCTTATCCATGTCGGCACGGTATTACTGCCCATCTTCGAAAGTCGGATCAGTCTTCCAAAACCATCCCCCCTAAAATGTACAGACCAAGTTACCATTTTTATCGATAAATTAGCAGAATTTCCATCCGAACCGGCACGGTGCATTTTCAGGCCGATGCGGTACACACTCAAATTTCCAGTCTTCCTCTCAAAGAAAGGACGATGTTCGCATACCATCGTAACCAATCCCCCAAGCCAAGGACATGAACTGTCCTCGAACGAAGCGCTTCGCTATCTTAAACCATCATCGGATTGACAAAAGCACCAGACTTCTTTTGCTGCCGCCAGCTCTACAACTAGAGTTCAACGCTACCACGATCGCCCAGAACCAGCTCTCTCCAATCGAAAGTCCGACAAGAAATGCAAAGCCGCGATTTTTCTCCGACCATCCGACACGATTTCACCAGAAAAAACCAAAATTGCGGCAGAATCAAGCGATGCATCCGATTTTCAGCAGGTTTTTCCGCGAAGAAACGAGAGAGAAATAGAGGAACGTACATGGGATTGGCATGGTCGAAAGGACGCGTCTTCGTTTCCGCTCCGATGATTCGACAGATGACCCGGAGGAGCCAACCGATGACGATAAGCAAACGAGAAGAAGGGAGAGAGAGAGAGAGAGAGAGAGAGAGAGAGAGAGGTCTTTCCACCTTCTCCTCGTTTTTACGTTTCCGAAGGTTTTGTCTCTGTCCGTCTGAGCATTAGCATGAGCTCGAGGGTGTCGTTTTTAGTGTTTCCTGGGTCGAGCGAGAGCGTCGTTTTTAGCAGAGGCCTGTTTTTACTCCACCGGAGTCGTAATTGGCCTCGTCGGAGGACGAATGTGGTAAATTTTAGTACTCAAATCCTTAGCAATTGCATCGGCGCCAAGGATGCTATGGGCATCCCAATTCAGTTGACTGGGATGACAGTTTCTCATTTCAAATCTGTAAAATCAGAATTTCGATCAAATCACACATCGTAGTATACTAGCCCTTCTAACCCTTCTAATTCTTTAAGAGGTTTATCTAAAATATTCGCGATATAACTAGGAAAACGTTTCAAATACCACACATGGGTTACTAGACATGCTAATTTAATGTATCCCATTTGATATCTTCGTATCCGAGAATCAACAAATTCTACTCCACATTGTTCACAAAATTTCGGGTCCTCTTTTTCATCTCCGATTACTCGATAATTTCTACAAGCACAAATTCCACTTTTTATAGGACCAAAAATTCTTTCACAAAACAATCCATCATTTTCCGGTTTATTGGTTTTGTAATGAAAAGTATAGGGTTTTGTCATCTCTCCAACTATCTCTCCATTAGGGAGGATTTTTTTGGCCCAAGCACTTATTTGTTGAGGAGAAACTGAGCCAATTCGGAGTTGTTGATGTTTATACCAATCGATCATAGAAGAAAAATTATGATTCATTCCGATTAAGCTTCCTTCCTATTAATCTGGAAGTTCTTCTCAGATACAAGGAAATGATTCAGTTCCAGAGACAAAGATCGTAGTTCTCGAACGAGCAATCGAAAAGATTATGGAGCATCTTTAGGTTTAGGTATTGTTCCCCCAATGATTGTAGTACCAAGTACTTCTTGACGAGCTCTAATATGATCCGATTTATAAATAAGCATCTCTTGTAAAATATGAGCAACACCAAACCCCTCGAGAGCCCAAACCTCCATTTCTCCTACCCGTTGTCCCCCTTGCTTGGCCCTTCCTCTAAGGGGTTGTTGTGTAACAAGTGCATAATGTCCACCGGAACGTCCGTGTATTTTATCATCAACTTGATGAATTAATTTCAAGATATAAGGCTTTCCTATTATAACAAGTTGTTCAAAAGGATCTCCCGTTCTTCCATCAAATATTCTGCTTTTTCCCGGATACTCGGGTTCAAAAACCTTCGAGCTTCCATTAATTTCCCATTAATGGTATGTTCAAAAGGTTGACATCAAATTTTGGTATAGTGACATAGAAACTGCAAAATTTTCTTGGCTAGACTTTACCCTGGAAACTGATGCAAAAGAATGAACCCAGTACATGAACACTGAATAATTGTGATAGAACATTGAGTAGACAACGCATAGATCATCTCGGGTTGCTGATTTGTGTCACCATTAAATTTGCCCATAGATACTATTCAGCCCAAGCCGACGTTCGGATCTCAAACTTATGCTTATATTCGAGTGGGGTGAGAGTATAGACTAAGACTTGATCAAGTGCAAACAAAATTAATCCCAGGCACAAATGAGGGAAACCAAGATAATTTAAAAGCAAAACAGTTGAACTTACTCACGTTGGAGCATAAGATTATAGAAAGTTTCAGTCTCCAGGACATGGACTCTAAACAGAAGGCCTATATCTACACTTCAACTCCACTCCGCTAGAACTATCACACAAGTTTCGACCCAATGACAAATGACATGATGTGGATGGAAGGATCGACATCACTGTGCAACACTTCAAAGTTATCATAAGACACTCCCAAGTACATCGAAAATACATCTAGGGAGTTAAGTCATCCTCTTCTGGATCCAAATCCTTGACCTTGACATCCGCGTCTTCCCCATACTGGATGCAATTGTCAATTTGGGACAATACATATTGTATGCTGCAAAATACATCAAATTTTCTTTTAAATCGATAGAAACATGTTTAGACAATCGCATCATTTCATTCCTCACTCGATTTAAGCCTTAATCACTGGATAGAAAAGGCCAAGAGAGACCAGAAAAATCTGAGATTCTCATAGCTTCCTAGAAGTTTCTCGTCTTATACTGCTAGTAGTCCAAATCGTTTAACTTGGCATGACTAGAGTCTTCATATAGAAAGGCCATATAGCAAATACTAAAGGAGGGGAGTTTCTATACAACACTTTCACACAGCAGACATAGAAGAGTACCAAGGATTTACAGAACAACGAAGAACTAGTCTGACAAAACAAACCACAAGGAGGGATAATCATCAAAAAATGGAGAAGCAACAACTCTTCAACAAACTAAATATCCATAACCTACAATCCCACAGATTTGTCAGAATTTCAAGCGCCACAATCCATATATTCAGCTGATTCATTTCATTAAGTAAAAGTTTATTTTTCCACTGACAACAAACCAAAATCATCCAATCATGTCCTTAAAATCCCATGGCAAGCCACATGCTGCTGCTAAAAATGAATAAGCAGAAACATGTTTTAGAATATAAAAGATCACACCAAGTCAGATACTTTCACAGCCTCTCTCGAGATGCCATGAACTAGAGACACGGAAAGATCCCATTGAATTTCTCTAATTATATAAAAGCAATTAACAAGTGTACTCCGAAATTTCATCCACACAACTGAGCCTGATGGGTGTTCATGAACAAATAACCATTAAAACAAACAATATTTCCAACTGAGCACAAGGTGCATTCTTGCTCATGTGTGTGACAGAAGAGATGCAGCAAAAGAAGTAGGGCGTGAGCAAAGATGTAAGAGCATATGCGCTCGGAGTGGCATTCCTATTAGCATATACATATCAACATATGCACACATACACAAAAACACATGTGGGGGAAGAGAGAGAGAGAGAGAGAGAACCTCTTCTCTTTCCTCAAATCGAGAGGTATGAAGCTCACCATGCTATATTCATCCACCTAAATCAAAAACTCATTGGAGTTAAAACAATGAGAAATGTCCTAGCAAGATTAGATTACTAGTTAACTGAAGCAAAACTTATTATCCGAAATAATGAATTATGACAAGCCAAATCAAAGGAGAATGAGTTCCCTGGTACTTATAAGCTATGATAGAAAGAAGCCAGAATGCTGCAATACCACATACAAACATAATGTCAGTATAAAGTACAAAGCACCACAAACATATTCAGTTTATTCACCATTTACAAATGAGAACTGAAGGAATCATTGAAAGCAACTAAAGAGCAGTTCAAAAGAGAATCTGTATGTATTTCCACTTCTACACCATGTGTCAACTTAACATCCGATATTAACTTGCAAATAACTACAAATTACGTTCACTAAGTTTTGCCAGTATACATGCAAAGGAGATACCTCACAAACCAGCTCTGCCAAAGATTAATCGAGCTTCTCAAACATAGGATAGAGCAGTTCAAAAGCAAATCTGCATGTCTTTCCATTTCCAGGCCATGCAGGCACTCACCATCCAACATTATCTTGCAAATAACCTCAAAGTGCAATCACTACTAAGTTAAGCCAGTATACATAAAGCAGATACATCACATACCAGTTCTGCCAAAGCTTTATTGAGCTTCTCAAACTTAGGAGCCATTGTTTGGTTCAACTCTGACAACAACACTCGCGGTTCCGGATTCAAGTAACTAAATTAAGAAAAACTCATCAGCCATATCAAATATGCGAAAGAAGCCGCCCTAAGAGGATCAGGAACTCACTCATCAATATCTCTCTTGTTTTTCACAAGGTCCATTTTTGACAGGATATTTACATGGGGCAATTCGAGTTGAACCATGGCAGAGAGAGATGCCATGCATCCACTGATAAATTTGGTCACATCTGTGATGAACTGTTACAAACAACTTGAAACTTCATATAATCTAGATAACAAATCAATTGCCTCAATATGTATCAAGAGGCAACAACATAATTAAAGATTAAGAAAAAAAAAGGCAATGTCCCACAAACCTGTGAATCGAGCAAGTATACCCCACAGACATTGAAGTTCTTACGCTGTAAATGCTCCACAAAATTCCGAAGCACTGGCACATGTGAGAAAAGTTCTATCTGGCCTGTCAAGTGCTTCGCAGTTATAATAGTTCAGACTAATGTGCAGACATTGTAAAAAAAGTACATAAACCACATAAATGCCCGTGCATTCTATGATAACTATGCTTGCAAATGGAATTTGCTTAAAATGATGGCGCTTGAATGAGGAAGAAACAAAGCAAAAATCAAGTCCAGATAAAAACTTGCACAAGACATCATATGACCATGCCAATAAGTTAGTTCACCATGAAATATTGACGATCAGTGAAAAAAGGATCGAGAGTATTCTGACATCTAAACAAGAGGTCTTCCACAATATTCAGGATATCTAAAAGACTAGGTAGAGAATTGCTTATGCAGATTCAATACTAAGGCGTTTGTCAAGGGAAAGTAGAATACAAGAAAAGTACAGTTGACCACCCTTAGGCAGCCACCAATTCAACATGTCAAAGAATCATCATTAAGAGGTGGGCTAAATTGAGTTTAATCACATTAAGCTGCTTGAGGAATGTAAAAACGATATCTAGCAAAGATGAAGAGTAGAAATAGCTATTTCCTAGTCGTACGAGCATATTTCGGCCAAAACAAGTATCAGATGTTGATTGCAGCATTACATGTTTGTCCATGATTGTTGACATGTGATAATTGTTCACATTACATGTCGTACACCATTAAGAGGCAGGCTAAATTGACTTCGATAATATTTAGCTGCTCAAGGAATGCAAAAACAATATCTAGCAAAGATGAAGAGTAGAAATAGCTATTTCCAAATCCTACAAGCATATTTCTACCATAACAAGCATCACATGTCAATTGCAGCATCGCATGTTAGGTCACAATCGTTGAAATCAGTTATTGTTCTATTACCTGGACAGTCAAATACTAAATAATCATCGTCCAAATAGTTATCCAGCTCCTCTGTGAGCCAATCATCCAGGTTTTCCTCAAGATGTCTATGTGAGAACATTAAGGTCGTCCACTGTGACCAATAGAGAAACAAGGAAAATAGAGAACAGAAGAAGACTAAGATACTTCCATCCACTGATATTAATCAAGCCTATCGAAGTAATGAAATAATGAAGTCTTCAATAAGGTGCATCTGACGTCATTTACAGAAGCATTGAGTGAGCACATGAAAGCACAATGGTAAGGGAAAACGACAAAAAAAAACACAAAATAAATGACTTGGATACTCCATGCAGTACATAAGGCCACCATTTGGGCCTAGTCCAAGTTCCTCCATAACATCATCCAATGAAATGAGTTCTCTGATATCTGCAAGAAAACAAGCCATTATTACAAAGATCGGCCGAGAAGTATAAAGTGACGCTAAAAAGGAAAGCAGATTTCATTTACCCATGGCCACAGGATAGTCAAAATTCTCTGCTGCAGGATCTAGGTTAACAATGTGTATCGTCCGCCCAATAGTTTGACAATGTTGATACAAACTCGAGCAATAAGTCGACTGATGAAAAAAGGGAAGCAAATCAGTTCCAGGATAACACCAACCACAGAACAAACCAATCCGAAGTGAGATCAACGTTCAGAATCATCCAAAACTTTCAATAGGAAATCACCTTGCCACTGCCGGCAGGGCCGATGACCAGCTGTGCGTAGCCCATCTTAGCCTTCGAAAACGGCTATCGAAATCAAAACGAACAGAGGGTACGGAAGACCCGGAGCGACTCGAGAACGGCGGCCGCAATATAAGCAGTGCACCAAACGCCCACGGCAAACAGCAAGTTCAGCAAGTCAGAATAAGACATAATAATCCACGGCGCCGAGCACACAGATCATCTCAAAAACCTGCATTGCCCATTCGAAAAGGAAAAAAAACATCATCAGAGCTCCCCCTCGAAACATCTCCATCAACATAACAGGATCCAATTAAGCTCACACAAGAGTGAACGCTTAGCGACAAAACCACAACAGAGACTTCAATTTTCAAGTAGCTCTACAATCGTTTCAAGCAGCCAGTTAATCCCTCCTCGACCGTTAAATTTTTACGGGACGACGACGACGGTGCTGCGCGGTAACTAATCAAAAGCCGCGATGCTCTATCGGAAAAGGGAAGCGCGAACGCGAGACGATCGAACACGAGACAAGCTCGCTCGTGTCGGCTCGACCGAACGCAACGGACGTCGGAGACTAGGATCGGCCGAGGATCGCGCCGAGAAAACTCGTGAAACACGGGACGATGCTAATAGCGCTCGATCGTCCGACGATGATTCTAGAAACGAAGACGAAACATCAATGGCAACGCATTAGAGAGAGAAAGAGAGAGAGAGAGAGAGACCAGTGGTGAAGACTGAAGAGGAGCTGAGGGAGGTTGCTTTACTTTCTGGAAAGCCCTAATCCATGGAATCTCTCGCACGCAAGGGTTCTAGAGAAGGGAGGAGTTGCAGGGGAAGGTAATGACCTTGTGGAAGAAAGAGCAAAGAGGTGGTCCCTACCTACTATATATAACAAAAGAGATGAATATATGTGCGCCACCCCCCCAAAAAAAAAAGAGGGATATTAACTTTTTTTATTAATTTGATGTCAATTTTAAATTATTGTAAAATTTTATTTATTTGAAAAATAGGTATTAATTTGTTCCATTTTAACTTGAAAGACAGCACATGCTCTATATCTCAAGGATGCGGACAATGCGTTTTTTTGGCAATAATGTTATACTTCTTGACTAATGATGCAAATCTTTCAAAATAAACCGTTGCACTTACTTCTTTTAATGATTTTCAAGTTATTGATCATTATGATAAGTTTGGGTATGTTTTACAAGCAAAAATACACACGAGTTGTTGTCGAAATTCAAAATATTTTGGAAAATTATTGATATGTCATTAGAAGAATTTAAATCATCAATCGATTGAAAGAAACTCTTGATATAATGTGAAGAAGTTGTACACTTATATAGAGAGAAAAAAAATACTTTAGGGTTCGAATTTTGATGGTGAGGTTGTTTATAATATGGATTAGATTCAAATTTGATAATTGAAGTGGATGAGAGATGAAATGAAGTTATTAATTTAACAGAGCATGTGTGAAAATTACTAATTGAGGATGTTTTGGGACGAAACAAAAGGACTATGATCCCTTCAAAGTAAGAGATCCTCTTCACTTATATTACAGTATAAAATGTTGTTCTGTCTACTTATCAAAATTTCTAAATTTTCAAAACTAAAGCGAGGGCAAAGAAACTTGCTCATTGGCCAAGTTCGACAAGGAAATGAAATTTCTCTTTCGATTGAGTTTATTTCAGCTGAAAAAGCAATTCTATACTTCAATTCAGTTGCTTCATGCGTGCGAGATGACTCTTTCTGTTTGGTTTTATACTTTTGAAATTGCTGGAGAAGGTGAAAGTGTCGGACAAAACCTCACAACTATTACCTACTCCTTTACTAGTTTACTTTCCAGTAAAAACTGCTTCGCCAGCCAATGAACTGAAAACGCATCTCAATGATATTTGAGCAACGATTCCCATGTGGATCTAGATCATCATTGTTGCCCGGGAAAGGTAATGACCAACACAGCCTTTACCCAACGCAGATGTCGCATGGATCGGCTCAGGGATCGGATTGGAAGGGACACAGTTCACCGGCATGCAGGTCTATAATTTCAGCAAGCAGTAGCTTCTTAGAAAGTGTATCTGCAATATCCCGACCCTTGAAGTGGGAAGTTCTGAGCAACTATGCACGCATCGCAGTAGTTCGCTCTTCATGATTAAGAATACAACATGAGTCATCATACTGTACATATACATCACGACACACACCATCCCAATCATGGCCGAATGCCAACTGACTGATGGGCAGCCTCTGCCAGTCAAGAGCCTATAGGGCTTCGATTTGGGGAACTGACGACGCTATCCATTCAGTCTTTGCTTGCCCTACAAAAGTGGAAGAACCATAATGGATTTAGCAGAAGGTTACAAACATTACTGAATCGGGGAATGTCCTTGGTCTCAGATGCATAAACTTAGAGGCGCATACTTGTAAACCTGGATGGTTATCTAGTGTTTTCTTAACCATACATGTTGACTAGCTATGGAGGGAATACTCTTAGCCAGGCAAGATGACAATCTGATCGTCAAGACCAAGTTGCATACCTCACCAAGTCACTAATATAATGAAAACAGAAAAGGGTTTTCCTGAGCATCTAGCTATTGGCACATTTGCCATATATTAGTGACAAGTCGTTTTTGACAGAAGCAGATGCAACTTCAATGAATCGCGAGGATATAGTGAAAACTTACTAGGTGACACATATGCTGGCAAGCTGACGTACTTGGGACATGAGCTTTTTAATAAACTCATATCTGGTAGGAGGATAGATCCAACCGCACACTCTCGAGGCTGTAATTACAGTGGAAATTCAGGCAATGCTTGGGTTAAGAAATAGTTAGACTTAAAGAATTGGCATATTAGGGAATTAAAGGAATACCAACATATTGTTAAGAAGCAATGTAGCAATGACTATAATGAAAATACAGCTAATGAAGATCCTAAAGAACTGAGATGGGTTACCCAGCTCAACTTGTAGGCGCTGTTTAATTTTTTGAGTGAAGAAGACAAGATGGTATTTCTAACAAAGTATCAACACTCGGAACAAAAAGATAATATGATTACAAAGAGCCATCTCTATCAAGCAAGTCGATAAAACACATCCTACAGCTGCTACTAAAACAATATGACTTCTAACAAAGCGGATGTTTCTCAAAGAAAGGAAATTCTGTAATTTAGTGTATGAAGATCCTCCTAGAAAGATGCAGCAAATTTCAAGTGGAGTGAAAGGAGTAACCTTAAAGTCCTTATAGAAGCATAAGTAAATCTCCTCCAAAGCTCCATTGGAGCAAGCTACTTCTGGGGTCACATGGAAAGCATTCTGAATTGCAGAAACGATGCCCCCAAGAGGATATTTTTCAGTGTTAGAAGGCAGATATCCAGCATCATTTAGTACTTTCTGGCATCACAGCAGAACAAAAACCATGTTAATTTGAAGCCAGTGCCCCTGCTTTCATGGAAGGGATCCCTGCTAGCTTTGAAAGCAACTGGGATGACAAATGCATGCTGTGGTGATGTGTTTGGTGTGTGCACGTGTGAATCAGAGCACGTGTACATAAATAAGCTAAGTTGTGATTGCATGGCAAAGTAGAAGGCTATTTGACAAGTGGCTGATAAATGGAACCGAAATCTACAATGCCAGGAAGCTCTCTGTCGGTCGAATATTTAGCAAGGATCTTGGCAGCGAATCTAGTATAGACAGGAACGGGGTTTAGTATTTTGTGAAAGGCCAAGAAGTTGAAAGCCATGAAAGTCTCAATTCTCACAGTTTTCTTGGCTTCTTTTCAGCTTCTACGACACACCTATCTACACTGAATATATCATCAAAAGTCTCTCTTATTTGACATTGCAAGGAATGCGGAACCACCCCAACTGTTCCAAAAATTTAAGCTGTTAAATGAAAGTGCGGTTATGTATTTTAAAAATTCTAATGCCTCTCCCGTTTAGGCTAGATTTTGCTAAATTGCAGCAAACATATATAGGGAGACAAATAAGGCGGCCTAAAAGGATTTAAACTCAGGACTTTCAGCTCTATTACCATGCGTAGGAAGTGGAACTACTGTCAAGTATTGTAAAAGCTCATGCTGATATATGAAAGCACTATTTAATATTCTGAATATATTAATAGCCACAGAAAGAGCCTCTTCTAAATTGTAGATTTCCTCCACCTCGCACAAGAAGTGTCAAGAAGCTATCTTGTTGCATCTCACTTACACCTCAACATCCCATGCAAATTAACTTCATCACATCTCTATTTTTTGCCCATTACTAGGGCTTCCACTACCACGCTCAAGTCAAGATCCTCTACATGAGGCAACAGACTCAAAAAAATTAAGGCTTTATAGTAGACGCACAGATTCAGACTTCCATAACTTACAGTCACATTGTATTTGAAGTAGACATTCAGAGCTGTTAAAAAGTAGCTGTACTCATCTCGCAATACAGGAAAGGAGCAAGTTCCATGCTTCTCTGTCATGGAAACACAAACATATGAATAAGAGCCAGTAAATCTGCCTTTAAGAAAGGCAGCTATTGTAAACCGAATGCATGCTTTGGACCTGCTCAACCTAGCATCCAAGTATTAGAGATCAAAATGGCAAAACGACACAGTTTCTCAAACATCCGATTGGCCAAAAAATTATCCCAAAACCGGCAGCATCTTCTATTTTGCCGGACGTCTCTTTGGTCTAGAAGTACCAGTCAAAAACAGAGAATCTGTTTTATTTTTCCTTGAACAAAAATTTCTTTTAAGCATGCAAATAGGGGAATTTCATCATTTTTTTCATTTCTTTCGACCAGATACCTGAGGACCATACCAGACTTGAGAATTCTTTAGAGTTTGGAAAGAAATCAGCTTAACAATAGTTACTCATCTCTAACCTTTACCCAAATAAGATTAATGCCATAGCTACTTCATGCTATTATGCACTTGCAACGGTATGAATTCCAAGGAAAAATGCAAATATATATATAGTGTACTCAAAGATCCATTGTAAGGAGAAGACACGTACCCCACTGGCAACAGGCATCGGCAGCAGGAGAAAATTGTTAGTGCAACATAGCAGTCAAAGAAATAAAGGAAAAGAAAAGTAAATAATTCCACAATTAGCAGCAACCTCATGAGCCCAGAATGATCCTTTTCCGCCATGACAAGTTGAAGATGAACCACAACTTAAAGTTGGCCAGTATTTTTCAAGTGCATCAACCAATGTAGAGATCTGCAAATTCAAACATCGTAGGGGGGAATGTCAAGAGAGCTGCTCATGTTTTTCAGACAAAGCTTAAAAAAACCCCCATTAGACAAATAGAAATAATGAAGCGACATTGCATTTTCAGAAAACTATTAACACAGTTTGGTTGGATATTGAAGTATCAGAGATGTTAATCATCATAACAAATCTGTAGGCACCTCACAGGATTCTTTTGAAGGAAATATTCAAGCAGATATTCATTGTGTTAAGTAAATTCCATCACCAAATTCAACCGTCTCAATTTTCACACCAGAAAACATATCTTTTCACAAGTCACCCAGCAAGAGCTCTCTCCCGGAACACTTTTCAAAGTCAATGCAAGAATGTGGCAACACAAGCATGAGTTTTTCATGCAGCTTAAAAATGACTAACCAACAGAAAAGAAAAACACCTCTTTTTCATTGAAACGAGATCGACTGCAACAGGCAGGCCAAGTTCCATCATTGTAATCGGGCCATAGTCCATCTGCCTTTCAGGTACCAAGAAAAATTTAGTCTCTCTGTGCAAACTTCATGGCAACCAATACCACGTATGAGGAAGTCATGTTACAGACTCACAACAAAAATTATAAACACGGTTGAGTTCAGAGAGAGGAAAAATTCCTCTGTGTCGTCCAGGCAACATAAGCAATATTGCATTTTTGACATAATTGGTCATACTCACGTATAGTGAATTCAGCTGGAGCATTTGAGCTGTAACAAGAGAATAGAAGAAGTGAGGTTTTCCAGCATAATATGCATGAGCCGGTGAAAACTCACACCACTTTATGAAGGATATTGCACATCCAGGAACCATATGACAGGTGGTACTAAAGAAAATAAGGAGATAAATAAATTGGATGCAATGATCAGCATGTTTAAAATCAACCCTAATTTCTCGATGTTATTTGCCACATAATATCAACCCCGACCCTAAACAAACAATCCGACTTGTACCCTTTATATATTCTTGACGTCAACAGATACTTGGCCATGAGCTAATCAAGTCCGACCACACTATACCAGATGACACACGATACCATAGAGCAAGGACATCTTAGTGAACTTATAATACTGTTTTCTCGATTATTGACTTGCCACCCTACAGCACAAATGCGCTAAATACTACACAATCCTCAGTAGCAGCACTAGTGGCGCATCACTAGAAACACACAGAATGCACTGCACGATAAATTAATCAGAAGAGTTCCATTTCGCACGTGTGACATTTTCAGGCTTCTATGAGCTAGACATAGAGCTATTGTGAGGTATTTCCGGCAGGTTTGCCGCGACTTGTTTACCGCATCGACACAACAGTTTCGCCATGAGCTCGTAGGCTGTCAACATGAAGCCATAGCCGAAATTCACCCGCAACTTCAAATTCGATCACCACGCCAGCATAACAATCAAAAGCAATCGAACGTCAAATACACGGAGCACGAGGACGCGAGTCAGCGAGATCGCCGAGGCCGAGCGTCTGGAATCTCAACGAAACAGATGACGACTGCGAGAATTACCCGCGGCAACAGGCGTTGGAGGAGCAGCAATGGCGAGTCCGGCGGCAGTAGGTGCCGGGCCATTGCATCGCCAGCTGGAAGTAATCGAACTCTCTCTGGTTGCCCCCGTCGTCGGCCCCTCCGGCGACCACCGCCGCCGCCGCCACGGCGATCGCCGCCGCGAGAAGCGTCAGGCGGAGGAGAGACGAAGAAGAAGCCATCGATGGAGAGAGAAAGAGAGAGAGAGAATCGGGCGCGAGAGATTCGCATAATGCGCGCGGCGGGGATGTAGGATTATAGGGGTGATACAGACAGCAGCTGGAATTGGGAAGGGCGGAGATGTCAATTCGTCTGCGATCGTCGGTCAGAGCACGGATTGCGTGGCACTTTTAAGGTACCCAATATTTTTTCCAATATTTTCTCGACGGACAAAACCCCGAGCTGGGAGGCACCAGTGGCGAAGCGACACGTGGCCTGAAAAGTGAGTGAAATGTCTGCTTTTTAGCCTTCACGTGTCGTGGACGACTGGAAGTCTCGGGACGTCCACTTTCACTTTCGCTGTTAACAGTCCGACATATGCGGGGCCTCCCGAAGATGGGCCTACTCAATAACGGTTCGTTTGTTTCCTAGAAAATACACGATTTTTCAAAAATTACGATTTATATCATTTTAAATAATTAATCAATAAAAAATATATTTATTATTAGTAATAGTTTATAATTAAATATTTTCTTGAATAATGAAAATATTTTTCGTTCATTCATCTTTATAAGCAATTCAAGTAATTACTTTTCGTAAATGATGAAAATATTTTTCGAAATGTGAGTTTTCCACAAAACAAATAGAAATTTGTTCTATTCGTTTCGCAAAAAATATAATACTTTTTTTGAAAAATATTTTACAATAAGTCATTTTTTTAAGAAAATGATAATATTCTTTTGGTATTAGAGCTGAAACCTTACTAAATTGCAGTAGTCCACTCTTCGTGATTAAGGGCTTGTTTGTTAACTTGTCCAATAGTAAAAAATTATATTCTTTTTGTTCTCGAGAGTAGATTTGAAACAAAAATACATTTGGTAAAAATTTTGTTCCCAAAAACAAAATTTCTATTTTTTTTATTCCCGAAAGTAGATTTTTTTTTTTTTCTTCTTCCCTCTTTCTTCTTCTTCAACTACCGCCACCGCCACCGTTGCCATCCTCTGCCCATCGCTGCCGGTCGCCGGCGACCGGTTCAGCAAGCTTGTCAGAGGCTCGCTAGGCCAGGGCGAGGTCCGGCAAGCGCACCGGGGGCTCACCGATGGCCAGGCGAGCCTCGTCAAGGCCTCCCCCGACCACTAGCAAGGCTCACCTAGCCAGGTGAGGTCGAGCCCCACTGGCAGTTGGGCGAGCTCGACCTCGCCCAGCTATTGACGAGGCTTGGCCAACGAGGCACAGCCTCGCCGAGGGCCGACGATGCTCCAATGAGGTCACCGGCCCTCATCTGGCCGGTCACCAGTCATCCCAAGGCCAACGACCAGCCACCTTAAAGAAGAAGAAAAATAAGGGGAGAGAGAAAGGAAAAAAAGAAAAGAAGAAAAAATAAAAAATTGATTTGAGGTAGAAATTTTGAGGACGGTATTAAACGCAATTCTATTCCCGAAATTGAAATTTTGGACAGTTACCAAACCGCTTAAAATGTTTAAAAATTGTTCCCGGGAACAGAATAAAAAAGTATCATGTCTGATCAGAAATTGTTCCCGGAAACAGAGGTAAAAATACAACATGAATCATCATACTGTACATATACATCATGACATACACCATCCCAATCATGGCCGAACGGATGGGCAGCCTCTGCCAGTCGAGAGCCTATAGAGCTTCGATTTGGGGAACCGAGGACGCTATCCATTCAGTCTTTGCTTGCCCTACAAAAGTGGAAGAACCATAATGGATTTAGCGGAAGGTTACAAACATAACTGAATGGGAATGTCCTCGCTCTCATATGCATAAACTTAGAAGAGCATACTTGCAGATCTGGATGGTCATCTAGTGTTTCTTAACCATACATGTTGACTAACTATGCCAGGCAAGATGACAATCTGATCGTCAAGACCAAATTGCATACCTCACCAAGTCACTAATATACTGAAAACAGAAAAGGGTTTTCCTGCGCATCCAGCTATTGGTACATTTGCCAAATATTAGTGACAAGTCATGTTTGACAGCAGCAGATGCAACTTCAATCAATCACGAGGATATGGTGAAAACTTACCAGGTGACACATATGCTGGCAAGCTGACGTACGTGGGACATGAGCTTTTTAATAAACTCATATCTTGGAGGAGGATAGATCCAACCGCACACTCTCGGGGCTGTAATTACAGTGGAAATTCAGGTAATGCTTGGTCAAGAAATAATTAGATTTAAAGAATGGGCAAAATAAGGTATAAAAGGAATACCAACTTATTGTAAAGAAGCAATTTAGCAATGACTACAATAAAAAAACAGCTAATGAAGATCCTAAAGAACCTGACATGGGTTACCCAGCTCAACCTGTAGGCTCAATTGTTTAATAAATGGAGTGAAGAAGACTAGATGGTATTTCTAGCGAAGTATCAACACGCAGAACAAAAAGATAATGTGATCACAAAAGAGCCATCTCTCTGAAGCAAGTTGATAAAACACATACTACCGCTGCTACTAAAACAATACGACTTCTAACAACGCAGAAGTTTCTCATAGAAAGGAACTTGTGTTTTAGTGTATGAAGATCCTCCTAGAAAGATACGGCAAACTTCGAGTGTAGTCAAAGGACTAACCTGAAAGTTTTTATAGAAGCATAAGCGGACCTCCTGCAAAGCTCCATTGGAGCAAGCTATTTCTGGGGTCACATGGAAAGCATTCTGAATTGCAGAAACGATGCCCCCAAGAGGATATTTTTCAGTGTTAGAAGGCAGATATCCAGCATCATTTAGTACTCTCTGGCACCACAGTAAAACAGAAACCATGTTAATAAGAAGCCAATGCCCCAGATTTAATTGACTACAAAGTCACTGATACTTTCGCGGAAAGGTTCCCTGCTAGTTTTGAAAGCAACTGGGATGACTAATGCATGCTGTGGTGATGTGCCTGGTGTGTGCACGTGTGAATCAGAGCACGTGTACATAAATAAGCTAAGTTGTGATTGCATGGCAAAGTAGAAGGTTGACAAGTGGCTGATAAATGGAACCGAAATCTACAAGGCCAAGAAGCTCTCTGTCAGTCGAATATTTAGCAAGGATCTTGGCAGCGAATCTAGCATAGACAGGAACGGGGTTTAGTATTTTGTGAAAGGCCAAGAAGTTGAAAGCCATGAAAGTCTCAATTCTCACAGTTTTCTTGGCTTCTTTTCAGCTTCTACCACACACCTATCTACACTGAAAATATCACCAAAAGTCTCTCTTATTTTACAGTGCAGAGAACGTAGAAAAACCCCTACTATTCCAAAAATTTAAACGGTTAAATGACAGCATGATTACGCATTTTAAATATTCTAATGCCCCTCGCATTTAGGCTAGATTTTGCTAAATTGGGGCAACATATGTATAGGGAGACAAATAAGGCGGCCTAAAAGGATTTGAACTCAAGACCTCTGGCACTATCACCCTGTGAAGGAAGTGGAACTACTGTCAGATATTCTAAAAGCTTATGCTGAAATATGAAGGCGCTATTTAATATTCTGAATATATTAACTGCCACAAAAGAGCCTCTTCGAAATTGTAGATTTCCTCCACCTAGCATAAGACATGTCAAGAAGCCATCTTAGTTGCATCTCACTAACACCTCAACATCCCATGCAAATTAACTTCATTCCACTACCACGCTCAAGTTGATCCTCTACACGAAACAACAGACTAGAAAAATTAAGGCTTATAGTAAATGCACAGATTCAGACTTCCATAACTTACAGTCACATTATATTTGAAGTAGACATTCAGAGCTGTTAAAAAGTAGTTGTATTCATCTCGCACTACAGGAGAGGAGCAAGTTCCATGCTTCTCTGTCATGGAAACACAAACATATGAATAAGAGCTAGTAAATCTGCCATTAAGAAAGGTAGTTATTGTAACTGAATGCATGCTTTGGACCTGCTCAACCTAGCATCCGAGCATTAGAGATCAAAATAGCAAAACAACACAGTTTCTCAAACATCCGATTGGCCAAAAAATTATCCCAAAACCAGCAGCATCTTCAATTTCTTCAGATGTCTCTCTTTCTTTTTTTTCTCTTTTTTTTTCTCTTTTTTTTTTCTAATGTAGTAAATAGCAATCTTGTGAGAGATCTTACATGCATGGCTCCGATTTACATATCCATGTAACAAACAGCCTAACATTCACTAGGCAGACACAGGTTCCACAGCATTTTAGGTGGTTAAAACAACAGAGAACACATCACTAAGCAATTTCGTCAAGAAGCGCCAGTCAAAAAGAGAGAATACTCTTTCCTCCAATAAAATCTTTTTTATTTTGCTTGGACAATAATTTCTTTTATGCATGCAAACAAGAAAAACTTCATCATTTTTTCTTTTCTTTTGACCAACATGAGGACCATAGTGGACTTGAGAGTTCTTTACAGTTTGGAAAAAAAAAAGACAGCTCAACAATAGTTACTCGTCTCTAACCTTCACCCAAATAAGATTAATGCCATAGCTATTCCATGCTATTATACACTTGCATTGGTATAAATTCCAAGGAAAAATGCAAATATTTATTAACTGTACTCAAAAATCCATTGTAAGGAGAAGACACTTACCCCACTGCCAATAGACATCAGCAACAGCAGAAAATTGTCAGTGCAACATAGTGGTCAAGGAAACAAAAGAAAAGAAAAGTAAATAATTAGCAGCAACCTCATGAGCCCAGAATGATCCTTTTCCGCCATGACAAGTTGAAGATGAACCACAACTTAAAGATGGCCAGTATTTTTCAAGGGCATCAACCAATGTTGAGATCTGCAAATTCAAAAATCGCAGGGGGAAAATGTCAAGAGAGCTGCTCATGTTTTTCAGACAGCTTGAAAAACCCCCAGTAGACAGATAGAAATAATGAAGCAACATTGCATTTTCAGAAAACTATTAACACAGTTTGGTTAGATATTGAAGTATCAGATATGTTAGTCATCATTACAAATCTGTAGGCGCCTCACAACGTTCCTTTGAAGAAAATAATCAAGCAGATATTCATTGTGTTTAGTATGTTCCATCACCAACTTCAACCGTCTCAATTTTCACACCAGAAAACATATCTTTTTCCGAGTCACCCAACAAGAGCTCTCTCCAGAATACCTTTCAGAGTCAATGCAAGAATGCGGCACCACATGCATAAATTATTCATGCGGCTTAAAAATGACTAACCAACATAAAGAAAATGCACCTCTTTTTCATCGAAACCAGATCGACTGCAACAGGCAGGCCAAGTTCCATCATTGTAATCTGGCCATAGTCCATCTGCCGTTCAGGTACCAAGAAAAATTTAGTCTCTCTTTGTAAACTTCATGCCAACCAATACCGTGTACGAGGAAGTCACGTTACAGACTCACAACCAAAATTATAAATACAGTTGAGTTCAGAGAGAGGAAAGAGTCCTCTGTGTCATCCAGCCAACATAAGCAAATTGCATTTTCGACATCATTGGTCATACTCACGTATAGTGAATTCAGCTGGAGCGTTTGAGCTGTAACAAGAGAATAGAAGAAGTGAGGTTTTAGGAACTATATGACAGATGGTACTAAAGAAAATAAGAAAATAAATAAATTGGATGCAACAATCAGCATGTTTAAAATCACCTCTAATTTCTCAAAGTTATTTGCCGCATAAAATCAACCCTGACACTAAACAAATAATTCAACTTGTACCCTTTCTATAATCTTGACATCAACGGATACTTGGCCATGAGCTAATCGAATCCAACCACGCTATACCAGATGACATACGATACCATAGAGCAACGACATCTTAGTGAACTTATAATACTGTTTTCTCGATTATTAACTTACCACCCTACAGAACAAATGCGCTAAATACTACACGATCGTCATTAGCAGCACCAGTGGCGCATCACTAGAAACACGTATAATGCCCTGCACGATAAATTGATCCGAAGATTCCCATTTTGCGCATGTGACTTTTTTCCAGGCTTCGAGGAGCTAGACATAGAACCATTTTGAGGTATTTCAGGCAAGTTTGACGTGACTTGTTCGGCATCTAACGCATTGGTACAATCGTATCGTAATGAGCTCGTAGGCTGCCAACACGAAGCCATGGCTGAAATTCACCCGCAATTTCAAATTCGATCACCACGCCAGCATAATAATCAAACACGCGGAGAATACGAGTCGCGGACCGCGCAAACGAAACCCCAGTCAAAAGCGAGATGACAGCGATCGAACGTCGAATACACGGAGCACGAGACGCGAGCCCGCGATTGCAAAGGCCATGCATCCGGAATCAACGAAACGGATGGCAGCTGCGAAAAATTACCCGCGGCAACAGGCGTTGGAGGAGCAGCAATGGCGAGTTCGCCGGCAGAAGGTCCCCGGCCACTGCACCGTCAGCTTGAAGTAATCGAACTCTCTCTGGTTGCCCCCGTCGTCCGCCCCTCCGGCGACCACCGCCGCCGCCGCGATCGCCGCGGCGAGAACCGTCAGGCGGAGGAGAGACGAAGAAGAAGCCATCGATGGAGAGAGAGAATCGGGGTGCGACAGATTCGCAAAATGCACGGGGAAGGATATAGTGGGGGCGATACGGAGAGAGGCTGGAATAGGGAAGGGCAGAGATGTCAATTCGTATGCGATCGACGGTAACGGACAAAACTCCGAGCTGGGAGAGACCAGTAGCGGAACGACGCGTGGCCTGAAAAGGGGGTGAAATGTCTGCTTTTTAGCCTTCGCGTGTCGTGGACTGGAAGTCTCGGGGACGTCTACCTTCGCTGTCAACAGTCCGACATGTGCGGGGCCTCCTGAAGTTGGGCTCGGGCCGGCCCGTCAGAACGAGTTTAGCCGTTCCTGACAGGCCCGATTCGTCGCATGAGGGGGCACCAACTCAATAACGATCCGTTTGTTTCGTGAAAAATAATCATTTATGTTGTTTATGATAATTAACCAACAAAATATGTTTTTACTTTTTATCATCAGCAACAGTTAATCCCTAAATACTTTCGTGAACAGTGAAAGTAATTTTGATTCATGCTTTTTTGTAAGCGATACGAGTAATCATTTTTAAAATGTATTTTCAAAAACATGAGTTTTCCATGATACAAAAGACAATTGCTTTGTTTGTTTCGCATAAAACATGATAATTTTCTGAAAAATGTCTTCTAGGAAGGCATTTTTATAGGAAAATTATAATATTTTTCTAGTATTTAGCTTAAACCCGAAAATAAACTATTTTTTTTTCTATTGTTTGGTATTGATAATATAATTTGATTTTCCTAAATAAACACACACTATTCAATGCGATAATAACTTGGGCATCGGCAAAACTGGATTAGAGCATTAGAGTCTCAGCTTCAGTCTTGATGGACCCTATCTCGAATGCTAGGGATTAGGGCACAAGTACCTAGGTCTCGAGTTTGACCTTGAAGGATAAGGGTACGAGTGTTAGGATAACAAGTTTGGCCTCGATGAACTCAAGTGCTAGGACCAAGGTCTTGGCTTAGCATCAATGAAATCAAGCATAGGCTTTGGGGTCCAAGCCTAGCTCCTAGCTTGGGTAGTAGGGACCCAAGCCCAAGTGTTAAGGACCCACGCACAAGCTTTTTAAACACGAGCTCGAGTGCCGAGGACTAGAGCTCAAGCATCAAGAGCCCGAGCATGGATGTCAAGGACATGGACACTAAAGTCCTACGTGCAAGCACCAAGGTGATGAAACTAGCTTCGATGGACTAGCACCTAGGCATCGAAGACCTAGTCCTAGATGTTGAGAACCAACGTTGAGATATCTATACCCAATTGTATGGTTTTGAGTCAAAGCATTAGAGCTTAGACACATATTTGGAAAATGATTTTCGATTTTTTAAAGAGAAAATTGTTTTCTTTAATTTAAGTATAAGATTTTTGTTGACTCATTTTTTTGAGCAAATCAAATACTAAGAAATGAAAAAAAAAGTTGAAATAAATGGAGCTTAAATATTAATTTTTTTTTCATGCATATAAATTTTTGTAGCCTCTAAAATTTAAGGACAAACAACTGAACTGCTTCGACCTCGAAATTGGCTTGAACCGACTTTACCTAGTCGGTTCATGATGAGGTTGGTTCAATTATAAAAAACTATGCCTAGATTTACCTAGCCAATTTTGGTGTGGTATTGAGTTTTTCTACCTCAAAATGATTGGTTTTATCCAAAAGAACCTAAAATGGTAGAATTTGAAATGGAATTGGTCTCGAAGCTCTTTGCCTCTCACCTTACGCAAGCTCTTTTATTCCTTTATAATATAGAAAAAAAATTGTAGCAATTGAATATAATAATTCACATGTTATCCTCGAGCAACAAAATTTATATTCATGTTTGGCATAACATATTATAAAAACAATAAAAAAAGACTAAGAAAAAAAAAAGAGCCCGATCGATTCCAAAGTCAAAGTCAATAGAGGCTGTTCCCGATTTCAAAAGCTAACAGGCTGTTCCGGGTTTGATCACCACATCCAAAATCGCCCAATCGGACGTCATCGACCGCAGTCTAGAAGCTTCGACGACTAATGCATTCGGACTTTCCTAACGTTGGAGTCAAATCATTGACAAAAAGTGGAAGACTACGCGAGCAACATGACCTAAAAGGACAGCAAAAAGACAACCGCCAAGCCCCGCCGGGGAGGGCGTTTTCGTCATTTCGGCCGCGACGCGACCCCGCGTAACGAAACTCCATCGATCGCGAGAGGGCGCGTGCGCCCAACAGAAATAACCACTCGCTCGTTGGGAGAACCAACTCCTCCTTTCCCGAAAAGCGACCCGGGCGAAACCCTAAATCCGGAAAAGAAGCAAAATTTTCGAGCGGGAGATTCCGCCCATCGCTTTCGATTCGCTCCCGGCAATCCCCTCCGATTCGTCCTCGCGCTCCCCGGATTCCTCCGGATTCGCCGGCGGAACGCGCCGAATTCGTCCGGCGTCGTCGAAGCTCCCAGCGGGCCCGGTGAGTTCTCCTTCTTCTCCTTCTTCTTCTTCTGTCTCTGTGTCGTTCAGCTGGTGGTCGAGAGTTTTCGAGGCTGGCATTCGGCGGGACGCTTGTGTGATTCGATTGCGCGCGGGTGCAGATTGGGGGAGCTCGTCGAAGCCGTCCAGCGGGGTTCGGGGATTGGGGGACCGCCTGCTGAGGAAGAGCGTGTGGGACGGAGTGCGAGCTCGGGGCGTCCGGGATCCATGCCAAAGGTTCGATTTTCTCGCCGGCCCGAGATTGCTGGCGCTTTTTCTTGAATTGGGTCTTGCTGCGCGGGTCTTCTTGGCGTACCTTTTTGATTTACTTGGAGTTTCTTGCTGGGTGAGTGATGGGAGAGTTGCTTCTCGTTTGTGATGCGCTAGATGGTGACTCTTGCCTCCTTGTTGTTGTCTCTCTCTCTCTCTCTCTCTCTCTCTCTCTCGTTCTTTTTTCCTGGTGTGTGATTATAAAGTTGAACGTTGGCTATGTGAGAAACTTTTTATGTCATGATAAGTTCTTGATCTCTGTTAGATCAAGTGATAATTTTGAGCGGGGAGTTCTCTGTAGATTTTGCTCGAAGCGTTTCCTTCTGAGTGAATATATGCCTCCAAGCACGAGACTAACAGCTAGAATATTAGTAGTCCTTGGAGGTGTGGGACCTTTATTGGACCTATGTCGATTGAGTATGGCCACTAACGACTATCAGCAACCCCTGTCTCAATTACTTATAACGGTAAATGTTAAGAGTAAGACCTGTTGTTGTGCTGGTGCCAATAAAGCCTAATGAAAGGACTGTGCTTGGGCTTAACTGGAACTGATGATAGTTAAATGTGTGACCATGTTATAAGACCACAGTCCATGAATGGAGGTGAGAGCCGTTGTGGATGTCACTTGTGGAAAACTGGAGGATTGCCATGTAAAATTAACTTTAATATAGGTCATATGAGAAGCTTTGTTTGCATTTGTAGTTTCTTTGACTTCTTTTTGTAATGACTAGCTTTTAGCGTTGACATCTTCAGAAATTTCTTAGTTTGACATAATCATTTTGTTAGCTCCGCGTCTGGCGTTGCCACCAGGGTTCTTACTTTTTAATGGCTGAAATGGTTTATATCTTGTCATGATAGTCCTCAAACACTTCAAAAATCTCTTAGATGTACTTAGGAAAGCAATCATGCAATTAGATATTGCACTGGTATCAAATAACTTTATAATTTCATACAGATGAGGCTTCAGATAATTGTGCGAAAATTTGTCCTAAGGGAAGCAAACTATTGTTAGTTAGCTAAAGATATTTCATGGAGTAAGTCATTGATGCAGCCCACAAGGTCAAATGTGCTGATGTTGCTAAACAATTTGATACTTTTTCCAAGATTTGGTGGAGTAGACTTTATCGAGAAATCTAACCGGATTAAAATTTATCTTTTCTATGTAATTTCTAATCTGGTTAGTTTCTTATTCAATAAGTTCATCTTACTGGTAGTTCTGTTTTCGTCCTATTTGTATTCTGGGTAGGTTTCCTGATATTCTAGTTTAGACAAATATGTATCTACAAGATAATTGTAGTTCTTCCTTTCCAGTGTTGACAGAGTTTATGAAATTTCCATCCTCCCTCTGCTCTCCTTTTGAATGTAATACTCGAGCAGAACACTGTCACCGCTGTCACTAGAAAATTAAAAGAAACCTTAGAAGAGAAGTAAAGAGCGAAAAATGGGACTTCTTGGGTTGGATTATTCTGCTTGATCTTTTTTTTCCTAGCTTAATATTTGTTTAGTTTTGTCAATCTCATTTTTATATGCTTGCAATCCTTATATTTCTTCATTCATTCCCCAAAATGTGCTATGAATGCTTCGCCACTCTGTTTCAGATTAATCATGGATCCTGAAGGCAAGAAGTTTGGAAGTGGTAATAAATTATTACTTATCTCTCTTCTTTTTTTCCTCTCCTTGGTAGCACTTTTGTTCATCCTCCTCTATGTAGTCACTGTACACCAAAAATCTGAAAACAAGCAGTTCGCTTATTATTATTATTATTATTTTTTTCCCAAAAAGTCTCAAGTGCTCATGATGGTGTGGAGAAAATGTGAATGGTCATAGATTATTATGTATCCACAAATGCGGCACAAACAAAGAAATTCATATAGCTATTGAGTTTAGTGAGGAACCGGCACCCGAGGGACCACGGATCACTCCATACAGAACAAGCCTTACGGATTGGAAGTCTGCGATGGTCTACCTTTTTCTTTTGTTGCCTTTGATCTTTCAAAGTTACTTGTCTCCAATAGAGGAAAGTTGAGTAGCCCATCATTGGAATACTGAATTATCTGCACTTCGTTCTAAATGTGGTGGGAGGGCCCATCAGAATTCTGAAATGTCTGTTTAATGTTGCTTTTCTTGATTTCATGGGCAAGTCTTATTTTCTATGATCTAAATCTAGGGTGTTGCATTATTTGTTCTTCTCTGTCATCTTTCTCTCATGGTCTTCTTATTTCGGCTTGTTTGCATGTTGGTACTATCTTCCTTTTGCCTTCTCTTTTTTGGTTATTTAGCAATAGCATATTAAATTGTTTGACCTTCAGGGCTTAGGGAACTCACCGGTGCCGTAGATCTTATCAGTCACTTCAAGTTGTTGCCCCACTATGATTATTTCTGCAAGCGGACACTACCTTTGTCAATATCTGATACCTCCTACCTTCACAATGTTGTGGGTGATACGGCAATTAGAAAAGGAGAGGGGATGCAACTGGACCAACTTATTCAGAATACATCTTATTCTCAAGGATCCAATATGCACATACGGCCTTTTGACCTTGAGGTTCTCAGCGATGCTTTTCAACTGAAGGAAACTGCACCTGTTGAGCTTCCTCCAGTACGTATTATGATGTGCAAACTTCTTTTTCTTCAATTTCCAATTGTGCAACCTTAGTTCCTTGAACCTTATGGTGCCTAAAGCACTGTTGTTTAACACGTGTCTGGAATGCTGATTCACCTTTGTTCCTTTTTTAGGAGGAGAAAGGCATACCAACAATTGCAGGAAAATCAAAAGGCGAATCAAAAGACAAAGATAGAAAGCATAAGAAGCGCAAAGACAGAGATAAGGAGAAGGATAGAGAACATAAGAAGCACAAACACCGTCATAGAGATCGAAGTAAAGATAAAGAAAAGAAGAAGGATGGGAGTGGACAGCATGATTCTGGAGTTGATCCTTCAAAGAAGCAGAGTGAGAAGGTGAGAGATCTGACTTACTCGAAAGACATAAAGGGTTGACAGCTAAATACTGCATACCCTGGCCTCACATGAGTTTAAAATAGTATTTGAATTGGCATTCAACTGAAGTCTTGGATTCTTTCTTTTCTTACCTTGTGTTTTTGGATCTTGGAGAGTGAACTTAGGTATCTACTAAAAAATACTTGATTCTATGTTAGAACTTTTTTTCTTAATAAACTTTTGGGCGACCCAAGAGACGCTTTATAAGACTTGGAATGGTGCATTATACTGATTTACAATCATTATAGAATAGATGCTACCATTTGTACATAATTGCATCTGA
Source organism: Eucalyptus pauciflora (assembly GCA_007663325.1). Classification (NCBI taxonomy): domain Eukaryota; kingdom Viridiplantae; phylum Streptophyta; class Magnoliopsida; order Myrtales; family Myrtaceae; genus Eucalyptus; species Eucalyptus pauciflora. Next base: position 2,237,116 of record VMYD01000122.1, read on the forward strand.
CCTATCATCGCATGGTGACAGAAAAGGAAGCACGACGAAGATGAAAATCTTAATGACATCCAGAAGCATAAGAAAAGTAAGGTAATTACAAATGCTCTACACATTTTACTTTGGCTTCAGGATGGTTGCTCAATCTTGTTATCCTTTCTTTGATGTATTACTAGTGTTCTGGCACATGCTAAGCTTGTCCGCAGTTAAGTGATTGAGTGAGGGGAAGAAATTGAGTATTATATCCAAGGAAGTGACTGATCGGGAAGTTAATGTAGATATGTTAAACTTTGTTTCATTCTTTAATGCAAGGCTGATTTTGGAAAGCTAAAATTAAGACAAAACCCACTATTGATATAGATAGTTCTTCCTTTGCACTTTTGAATGAGCCATCCTTTTGCTGATATTTGCAGCATAAGAGTTCAAAACTTGATGAGGTTGGTGTGATAAAGGTAGCTGGCTGAGAATGTGGCATGCTGTCGCTCAAGTATTAGTCTTTAGATGTTAGCAGCAGCTTGGTGGGATTTTGTCCCTTCAAATTCCTTGAGGTATGCATCGATAAAGTGCCTTGTAACTTGATATTGATGTGCTTTAATTTTTGGTTTTGACTGATTGGACAAAATACTATTTTCTGTGGGCTGATTCACATTAATTGTCTTATTCTGGATTTTAATTAAGAGGAATTAATATATTAAAGGATCTCCTCATGGTTTCATGAAATATTGCCTAATTTCCCTCAACCGTGGCAATTGGAATAATCAGTAATGAGAAGCTGAGAGTAGTCCTGGCATGCTGATGTTGCTCAATTATTGTTCATGTCATATGCACTCAGGGATGGATCCAGAATTGAAAAAATGTTTTTTTTCTTTTTATTTTTTTTGGGCGGGGGGGGGGGGGGGGGGGGTTGGTTGCGAAAACACAGGAAAAATAGAATATATATTTTTGAAGATGTACATAAAATACTTAAAGAAAATTAAAAGTGGAAATCATGCCTTTTTTTTTAAATTATTGTATTTGTATTCAAATACTTAATTTGGACATGATAAATCGTCGAATTAAAAATCATTCGTGGTACTTTTATTTGATAGCCATTCCAGTTATTAGGAATAACACTAAAAGGAAGAATCTATAATTGATATATAATGCAAGCTCAAAGGAGGATTTCGACCTCAAATTTTCCTGAAGAATTTCATGAAAGCCCATACAAGTTGTTGAGATGAACTTTTATTTTCCAATCATCGATAAAATTTAATTTAAATTTTTAATTTGAATTTCTTTGGAGATAATCAAAAAGTAGTTCCTAAAACTTTCGTTTATCCAAACTTGAAATATTTTTCAGATTTACAAAATCTGCATTAATCTATCTGAATTATATCAAATCTTCACAATTTATCTCTTTCTTTATTTATTTAATTTTTTTCTTGTTACTTTGGTTTTTAATTTGATGATCATTCTAATTATATGACAACAAAGAGAAGGTTATAAACAAACTGTACATTTTAGTAATGATTATGATGCTTCATTTGATTTTTAATATAGCTCATTACATAATATAAGCACCTAGTGAGGATAACTCACCGAATAAATAAAGCAATTAAATAACTATGTGAAATTTTAGATTTATTTTCTAAAATTGTGTTGATATTAGTCTTGGAAGGATTTGGTTGGAGAGAGAGAGAGAGAGCTTACCAGATAAAAAAAGGTGGACCATGGCAGTTATAGAGCTTATAATTGAAGTGGGCTGGGGGGTGGGGCACGAGCTCAATGCTTCGCATAGTTGAACCACCAGTTACACAAACCTAAGTATGAGTAGAAGGCTTTTTAATGGCCCCTACGGGGCTCCTCTTGGATCCATCCTTATATGCCATTCTGCAGTTGGCTTGGTTGTTAATGCAGATGGAGAGTTGATTGATAAGATTTGCCAGCAGCAAAGGTTTTGGATTTAGTTGTTGGGTTTCCTCTGCAGGATGTCTCCAGCTATGAAATAGGTTGCATGTGTTTTTGTCTTAGTATGTTGCTCAAGAATGCTTGTTCCCTTTGGCAACCCATGAAATACTATCTCAAGTCTATCTTTGGGCCTGCAGTAGCTTCTTCTCTTACAGAACTGATCTGATTGCTGTTCCTTAAGACGTGGTGGAAATTGTTTGCTGTCGTTTTATTTACCTCACCGCCTGAGCTGTCTGTGCATCCGTCATTTATGCGAGTAGTTTAGTTGCTTATCCATAATGGGACACGTAGCTTTCAAACTACTTTTCATGCGGTTATCATGAATTTTAACTGTTGGTAAAACTCCCTTGTTGTTTTGAGCTCTTCTTGCGCATAAGGAAAAAAACTCACAGGTCTTGGCCTCCTTGTGCAGATCAAATGTCAGTGCGTAGGAGTATTACTTGCAGATGACAGAGATCGCAGAAAGTGAACTCTGTTTTCGAAGGAGGGCTTTGTAGATCTCGCGTGTTCTCCTCCTCACTCTTTGTGGCTAATTTGATGTCAAAGACTCAAATTTTTTTCAGATTTAATTATTGGTTTAGGAGATGCTTAGCGGTGTGAATAGTCTCAGATGATCATTAGCTTTTTGGACTGATGAGAATAGGATTTGGGGATAGGGGATGTTGTGAATGCTTTTAGCTTTCCCCTTGTGTTGATGTAAATGACTCTCCTCGTCAATTGTTGGCAACTTGTAAATGTGAGGTCGATGGTGGTATGTCATCAAATAATGTCTGATCATTTTTGTAAGATTATTAGTGGCATGGTGTTTAGAATTGTGCTCCTTCAAGTGGTCGCACGAGGTCGCAAATTAAATAAAAGGTCATGCCCTCATGGTGTCTATTTAAAATACGTATGACGTTCAAGCGGACGCTGAACTTTTGCCTAACGCAGATGGTTGCCCGGTTTCTGATTGAGGGAGGGTCATATTCCTAAATGACAATTTGCTTGATTGTGTTTGATAAAGGACTCATAAATCTATGTACGGGATCGGCGGGATAATGTCAACATGGCAATTCTATAAAATTATGTCTACGAATTTGTACATTGTATTTCTGAAAGTAAAAATGATATAAATGGTCATTAAATTTTAACGCAATGTGTAATGTGATCCTTTCAATGTAATTCTTGAATTTTAAATCATTATAAAATGTGGTCTTTAAGCTTTTCATTTATTAAATGCAATCCTTCAACTTTTGATGAATGTTCAATTTAGTCCCTAAAGTAAATAATTTGAGGATTAAATTGGATCCAGAGATACGATAATTAAGGGAGTACATTGAACGATAATTAAGGGAGTGCATTGAAATTTTATCAAAAGTTTATGAGCCATATTGAATAAATTAAAAATTTAGGCGTCGTATTACATATGATGCATTTGGTTTAACTTTTTCAAAAGCCCAATGCTAGTTGGGCTTTTGACATTAGGCCAAATATTGAAACTAACTTTTTTCTTTCGAGACTATACTCACTAATTCTTTCATTTTCTGATTTTGTACCTTGTTACAGTTCAGCTTCTTTGAACTAGGGCAGTCGGCGAAGCTAGATTGGGCCGGTGAGGTCACGAGATAGCGGGTTGCGCGACCTTAGATGCCGTCTCCGGGGGTCACAAAATCTCAAGCGTCGCACGAACTAGGGTGACGGGTGTCGATGCCAAATCTGGCTTGTCGGCAGCTATCACCTTTCATTGGAGGGTTTTGATTTTTCTAATTATAAAAGGAAAAATTAGACTCAAAAGCCCTTCAAGCACTATTTAGGACAAAGTAGCTTTACAAATAATTTTTTACCAAACGCAATCTGCATTTCTTCAATGTGCTTTAGATCAAAGGCTCATTTGTAAAGCCAAACCAAATGCATCATATTAGGTTAAAACTCAAGGAGCATAATAAATAAATTAAAATTTCATGAATCATATTATATATTAAGTTAAAACTTAGGGACCAAATTTCTTTAAAGATTCTCAATCGTCATCGTGTTGCATTCACTAGGCGCTCGTTAACATACGAGGACAAAGCCGCGTCATGGATAGGCCCGATTCCAATTCAAGATGCGGTTGTCCGACGTCGTTCTCGGGGAGAAATGGACCACGGATGCCTTTTGTCGATGGGCCGGCGTAAGCGGATCAGCTTCGGGCCCATGAACTTCTCATCATTCGTACCGGCCCATTTGGTCGTGCTTTGGGCCCGGCGGGCCTGAAAGTGGGCCCGCATCGGCGGCCCGCGATCGGGTCAACCCGCCGTGTAGACTGGATAGTAGGTTATCGCAGCAAAAGCTTGCACTCCACCGAGAGAGCGAGGCCGAGGAGGAAGACGACGACGACGAGGGTCGAGAAGCGAAGCGCAGGGTTGCAGCAGGAAGAAAGAATGGCGAGATCGAGCGGCGACGACGCTCAGGCTCTGTTCCACTCGCTCCGATCCGCTTACGCCGCCACTCCTAAGAACCTCAAGGTCTGTCTGTCTGTCTGTCTGTCTCTCTCTATCTCTGTCTCTGTATTTGAAGAGGAAATCGACTGACGTGACCGCGTTTGCTCTTTTGCGCCTCCAGATCATCGATCTGTATGTGGCCTTCGCCGTCTTCACAGCACTGATTCAGGTACGCCGCGATCGATCCGCCCGCTCGAGCTAGACATTTTTCTACGCGTGTCGTTTGAATTTTGGGGACCCGGTTCGTCGAATCCCGTGGTCGGTCGGTCGGTCGGAGGGGTGCGTCCCGGTTCCGATTTCTTTCGCGAGGAACCCCGCGCTCGTTGTGGCTTTTTCGGTTGAGATGGCGTTCGGGGCTTGTTTTATCCTATTGTGGGATAGCGAGGAGAGAGGATGGGTTGATTTCGATTTTGTCTAGTTTATTGCAGTTCGCCAATTTTTTGCTTAATTTCTTGATACTTTGCTTAACTGGGTGCTCTGGGCACTTGATAATTAGTCTTGGTTTCGGTTAATTATCTGTTTTAGCAGTACGTTTTCTGTGGCAAATAATCTTTGAGAGTAAGAGAGGGACGGATGGATATCTGGTGCGAAGCAATTGCAATTGTTGAAAGGAGAATAGAATTGATTTCACTTGTGAAAGTACATTGGGAATTGGGTACCTGTTTTTCTTTCCTTTTGTTTCCCCCTTTTGGTTGTGATATTGAAGACTTGACACCTCTTACACCATGGAAGAGCATGGAGGGCATAGAGGGAACGTCCATCCTTATTTTTAGCTGAGGACATTGAGTGAGAAGAATCAGGGGTAGCTTTTGTGATGAAAATGAGGAAATTTTACAGACAAGCATCAATGTAAATGTGAGCTATCATGCATTTCTGTTACCTGCAGCTAGGGCATTGATACTAAGTGCTGACGAGGGTTTAACTCTTTGCTAACTTGCCTCTTTATTTTTCATTTTCTATCGATTTTGTCTCACCAATTGTTTGTATTAAGTACGTAATTGGTGGAGTGAGTTAAATCTTGAGATATTTTGGTGGTGCTTGTTATATTTTGCATATATATAGAAACTTGTTCAATATCCGTCCCACACTCAAAAGTCTGCCTGGCTTGCAACTTTTAGTGATTTTTTTGAGATAGAATCACAATCTCTAGAGTTTTAGCTTGCACAACTCAAAAGGCCACTCTTTAAAGATTTTCTGATTGCAAGTCTTCTCTTGAACAGGTTGTTTATTTGGCTCTGGTTGGCTCTTTCCCTTTCAATTCGTTCCTGTCTGGGGTCCTTTCTTGTATTGGGACAGCCGTCCTGGCTGGTGAGTAGGACAGGCTCAGTTATATTGATGATGTCAATTGTAACCTTTTTGGATAATTCATATCTGAATTGCTTTGGTTAATTGGCCACAGTTTGTCTCCGTATCCAAGTGAACAAGGAGAACAAGGAGTTCAAGGTAACCTTCCATCTGTGCAACTTGTTTTTCATTATTCCCACCTCACTCTTGCTAACTTTGGGACATTACTCTACCTAAACACAGCAATAGCTTAATATTTGGTTCTAACCTGATTGATGTTGCTTATCTCACAATATGCAGGATTTACCACCTGAGCGCGCTTTCGCAGATTTTGTTCTCTGCAATCTGGTGCTTCACTTGGTGATTATGAATTTCCTCGGTTAATTTGGAGCCAGGGGTTTTGCAGGATCTACATAGCTTGAGGAGTGATCGAATAGTAGTAAAAAAACTAGTTGCTGATTCATTTTGCTTTACTGCACTGTGAGGTGCAATGCTAGTGATATGTGCTGAATGATAAGATTTTGTGGAGTGACTGGGGAGCCAAAATTTATGTTCTTGTTTGAGGTACACCAAGAAAAGAATTATTTTTCTTCTGCCAAGAACTCCATAGCTTGCTTTATTTGATTAGCTCAGTTTTGTATCATGGTTGCGCTTAGTCTGCCGACATTTGGTCCTGTTAGGGATGTCAATGGGCTGTGGCATGTCGGATTTTATAAGTAATCCAAATTTTCCTGTTCTGGGAGTTGGTTTTGGGTTATCTTGGGGGTCCTGGACACCCCCTGGTTGTCTGGAACTCCAAGCAAATTTCGATGGGCTTTAGCTGCTTCCGACTGCCGTTATGAATGAAGGGATTGTGTCTTTCTGGATTATATAGGGGACCAGTAGTTGGATAAGAAGGGAGGTGGGGTGAGGGGTTGGGTTTTGGGGAATCTACTTTTGACAATGGTGAGGGGAATGCATAGTATAAAGGTAATGTCAAGTGATCTGATCATTGTACATAATTTTAAAAAAAATAGTGCTGGATATAGTAATTTAATTGCCATTAGCTTTTCCTGGGATTGTCGTCATCCAAATGCTCTATAAACTTGCCCTCGCTTTGTTTGTTTCCAAATGTCTCTTTGCTAAGCCCTGCTAGTGATGCTGCGGGGAAGGATTGATCCCGTCTATTTATCAGGACTCGTCATTACACGCGTCCAAGCGAATTTGCGGGTACAGGTTTCCTCTAGGCTAACTGAGGTCTTTTGGCCAGCGCCGACAGGTTACCGATTGCGCGTCCAAGTAAGTTAACGTGCCCAAGTTAGGCAGTGTCGTATATGTTGTTGTTGCGGTGATTTCCTAGAAGCTCACCACTTGAGAACCCTGCGACGTCGATTCTCCTATTGGAATCTTTCTGCACTGTTTCACTTTATTTGATGTCTTCTATCGATTTAAAGAAATCGTCTGTACTCTCGCTTGGACGCGTGTAATGACGAGGAAAGCAAACAAGGGTCCTAGTTGTTCCCATGTGAAGATATGGAGTTTGGCTGAAGGCGACATGCTCTTGGTATTATTGATTGTCACACCCCCCGGTTGCCCGATAAAACAAGACAATCGATACCCACCCGGGCAAATCATTTCACATCCTATCGTCCCTTTCTAGCATGATAGATTCCTAGTCTCGTTTAATGGTGTGGTCACTGTAAGTATACTCTTTCCTCGTGAGTGCTCGGTTCATTTGGTCATTGGTTGATCCACTTAACTAAAAAGTTGCAAGTCCTTTAGGGTACGAGGATGCGGTACATGAATGGATCGTGCGGAATATGGTGAATCTTGTATGCGAACCGACTAAGATACGAAATGGAACATGTGTATGTATTGCTTATTGTCTCGAGAGGGTCATGTGCCTCCTTCAACGGGGTAAATTTCTCTATTGGATTGGAACAATTACACCTAGAAGAAGATATGCAAACTTGCAATTCAACTCGAGTGGAGGAAAAAATGAAAATTAAGTTGTTGTCACGGATAATAAGTATGACAGCATCAAATTCCTTGAGAAAATAAAATCATTTATTTTACTTCGATATCGAATTATGATTAATCATAATCTATCGTAGAGCAAAAATCACACGGAATTGATATTTGGAACTGAATATTAAAACTCCCGAACACTATTGAAAATGTAATCCGCTTAATTGAACTTGTCGAGACTTCAGCGAAATGAGTCTATATCACTGGCGCTCAAAGTACTCATATGAAATCAATCAAGCATCACCAGCTATTCCAAGCACTTTAGCCAAATGAGTCTATATCGCTGGCGCTCAAGTACTCATATGAAATCAATCAAGCGTCACCAGCTATTACAAGCACTTTTTCATCATCGGATCCGGTCACATTATTTTCTTCTACAGATGAAACGCCAGTGCGATATAAACCGATGGGCATGAATTTCCATCTCCCCTCGTCCTTTCTCCCTTTTCTTGCTCATTGCCTTTTCTTTTTATCTCGGCCTTTTGGTGGTATCCGAGCAAGTTTTATCCAAAAGCATCTTCCTTTTTTTTCTATGGCATGGTGGAATTAGAAAGAGAGAAAAGTAAAGGAAGAATTTCCCCCCCGCTCAATCTAACCGAGAAAGGTGGCGCGGGGGTGCTCATAGATTCCACTCCAAAGCGCACACGAAAGGCTGGAGATACTCGATGACATTCCATTAGATTTCTCCACTTTTGCAGGAGCTTTTTGCTTTTCTTGGCGTAATACAATGCCACCCACAAGCAAGATATCTTATTTTGCATGTCGAGATATGTTTGTCTTGAGCTAATCGCATGTTGAATGAGTAGCTTCCCCTAAAGTTTTTTTTTTTCCCTAGGTTGTAGAAGAGGATGTGGGCATCACTTGCTTTTGTTTTTAGGTGGACTCTGAGTTCCATGCCAGATTCGCTCGCATTCTATGCACTTTCTCAAGCTTTCTATTCTTGTTCTTCTGAGTAGCCCCGTATAGTGTACTATGGATAAGCAAATACAGATCCAAACCGCTTAGTGTTTGATGCAATTTCTAATGAATCCATCCAATAATCTACGAAACTTCATGAGAGATTTTTTGTACTCCCCCCAACCCAACCCAACCCCCCGAGTAAAGGCGTCGCAATTTTCAGACCCATGATATAAATTTTTGAGCAAAAGTAAGGCTTGGCAATTCGCGCTTTTGTGATTTAATGGTGCTCTGTCGAGCTTAGATCTAACTCAATGTGGCAACATATGCAGAAAACGTTTAGGACAAAATTTCTTATATGAACATGCAAGAATATGGAGAGAAGTGTTAAAAAAGTCCTAAACCTTTTGTATTTGGGCCATTTTAGTTCTAGACCTTTTTACATTGTGCCAATTCAATCAATTCCGGCCAATTTTGGCCGGATTTTGCTGACTGGATGTCGGCCGGCTGACGTGGCATAATCAGCGCTGTCGTGAACAACTTTTAATAATATTTTAATTTTTTGAAATTTTGAAATCTTGAATTTTTTCTTTTTCTTTTTTCCTTCTCCTTCTCCTTCCTCCAACCGGTTGCCGACGACTGGCTAGAGGCGATCGCTGACGAGGTCAACCTCACCGGATCTGGCGAGGTCGAGCCTAGCCGGCCATGGGCGAGGCTCGACCCTCACCGCCCAGGCCTCGAGGGTGGCCTCGCCCATGGCCGGCAAGGCTCAACCTCGCCAGATTCGACAAGGCTTGACCTTGCCAGATCCGGTGAGGGCCAGCCTCGCCAGCTCGGTGCGAGGCCGCCCTTGCGGCCTGGGTGGCCTCGAGCTGGCTTCTTGTCTCCCAGCGCGAGGTCCCCCTCGCGGCCACTAGTGAGGTGGCTTGCGAGGTCGACCTCGCTGGCGGTCGCCTCTAGCCGATTGCCAACGATCGGCGGGAGGAAGGAGGAGGAGAAGGAAAAAAGAAAAAGAAAAAAGAAACAAAAAAATCAAAATATTATTAAAGATGTCCACGTCAGTGCTGATCAGGCCATGTCAGCCGCCCGGCATCCAGTCAGCAAAATTCGACCAATTTTGGCCGGAAAGGACTGAATTAGCACAACGTAAAAAAGTTTAGGACTAAATTGGCACAAAAAAAAAATTTATGACTTTTTTAACATTTCTTCCCAAAAATATGTACACAAATATATTAATGAGTCCGAGTGTATATAAATACATATAAAACAAAATGATCCGTTTAATCAAACGTACTCAAGTGCATCATAAACGGATTGAAAAAGCCAATTCGTGAACCCTCCATTAATCACTTGTGTATAAAGTAGTCGCCCATTTACATGGTGACGGCCAGTGCGAAATTTGGTCAGTACACTAATCATGGCATTGACACACTATTCGGGATCGATTTCTCAGGAAGGGTCATGTGAATGCCAATGATGAGTGAAGTCGTAATCGATTCTCCATTGATGATGGATGGGAAAATCAACATCTTCCTCGCCAAGATTTGCAGCAAAAAAAGCTATGAATGTTACAAGTGATAACATACATGCGTATCTCCAATAGGAGGAAAAAAAAAAGAGGAGATAAATGGGCATTATTATTAAATGTTAATCTCTCATATTATTATATTATCCTGCCTAAATAAAGCAGCAAATGCACAAAAAAAGGTCAAAAAGATAGTGGGGTCCACGTCGGACAAATTACTAAAGCAGTTTTTATTAAAAGACCAAAAAGCTCCGATCTATCTTTTTGTCCCTCCATTTTTTGAGAATCTGAATCGTCCGGTGATTTTATATAAAAATTCGGTATGGGAAAGCAATTCCACTGCCAGAACTTACTCGATTGATATAAAAAATATTACGAACGATAAAGATGTTTTCTCCCTTCAATCCAATTTTAAAATCTGAATCCACGTCAGATCTTGCAGGGAAAGCCGAAGGTCAATTTCCAAGAACTATTGGGAGATTTTTTTATTTTTTATTTTATTCTTTTGGGAAGTGAGAGAAGAGGGAGGGAGAGAGGCTGTGGTGGTGCGCACCTATTCTAAAATCGAGTAGGCTTATCTAGGAAGATGTGACCGATCAATAAAAATCGAATGGTAAAGAATATTTCTCCACTGGAGAAGGAGGAAGACACGACCCGTAATTTATGAGTCGAATGGACAAGATTCGTAGTTCGTGGACTTTATTCATGGAAAACCATCTCCACTTCTTGCATCCATCATCATTTGTACTCATAGAAAGTTGCAGGAACAAATGTCCTTTTTAGTTGGTGGGATAAGTTAGATTCATCTCATCGTCATGGTTGTCGTGGTCTCAAGGTTTCTTGTGAACAAAAGACCGTGTCCAATTCAAGAAGACTGACCACAGTTGCCAAGGACGGGTGATACAGTAATTGCATCGAATTCAAGATCATTCTCGACATAAGTGTCGGTAATTGGTAGATGGAGAGATGCGATTTTATCCGCTAGATCAAAAAGGCATTAACGTTGTAATAAAAAAGTTTTTTTGTATTAATAAGGGAACTCTCCCTTCATATGTATTTATCAAAACATTTCAACAATACAAAGAATTCTCTCCTAAAGCTGCTCTTTTTGAACTTTCTTTCTCTACAATTCAGGTGAGCGAACGAGCGAGCGATCCTTAAGAAAGGTTTACATAAGCCTAGTGGATATTCGAATATCCTAGCAAAATAAGAGCACGGAAACTGCACCGCCTCGAACGTGCCAATCATTAGGGCATAACTTCACTGTCGAACCCATTGTTCCAAAACTTTTTCTCACTCCAACATCTTGTGGCCATCAACACCGAATCTCACAGCAAAACACACATGTAAAATTCATCACTAATTCGAAACTCCTAACGTCGTGTATCGTGCCGTTCAAAGCTGCAGTCCTTCCTAGGCTGGCGCATTCATTCGCTCGTCAACATTGAACTTGACCGGTGCATCGTCACATCGGACCACGGGCCGTCGCATTAAACTAATCGTACGTGGGCACATGCCCTAATATGTTTGTTTACTGTGTCGGCTCGACGAATCCCCACCAATGCCATCCGGACGTAGACATCCTCGGTTGGGTAATCTCGCCCCTTAATACCATATAATAAAAGCATCGCCACCCAACAATTTTTTAATATATTGAATATAAAATAATTATGGGTATAGGCATAACGTGCATTATTGGCATTATGATTGTGTTTTTTCAATGATTTTTTTTTTTTGGCTACGTTTGGTGCGCGTGACATGATATTGTTGTTGAAAGGTCTTGGGAGTAGGACAAGAGATTGGATCCATTTTATATGGTGGGAAAGATCCACGATCCATTTTATATGGTGGGAAAGATCCATGAAATTATACAATGACCATTGAATTAGTGACTAGAGAAGAGGAAAGTACGGCCGCTGCATTTTGTGTTCCCCAGTATTCCAATTTCAATGTGGACATTAATGAATGGTTAATTATGGGGGGGGGGATTATTTACTTTAGGGAAATTCTTGCTAGGTTCATAATGATTTAGTTGTCTAGGTCAATTATAACAAAATAGCAATCTTTTGTTTTGTGCCAAACAATCTGATATCTATTTCTCATTTTCTGTTATTTAATTATTTCTTGAGCTTATGGGTTACTCCGTAATTTTCAATGATTGTGATTCACTTAGTTTGCTAGATTTGGGTGGATGCAATAATTTTTGCGATCTCTCGAGATAACTTGTGACCCTTGATGGCTGCATAACATATCACGGTGCCTTGATCGGGCTTGAGCCCTCCCGAATAGGGACCTCTTGGGCTTGCACCCGCGACCCGAAACCCGAACCTTGAGACCTCAACCTTCTATTTATGATTTAGCCCCTAGGGAACCCCTAGATCGGGGACCCAGCTGGACCCAAGTCTCCGCCGGTAAAAGTCTCAAATCGCCGGCGCCTAGACTTGCATCCCGAGGATCGAATTTGGGACTCCGACACTTGAACACAAGACCTTTAGCACTCGTGTTCCTACGCCCTAATGTGAAATTGAATCTCTTTCGAAGAGACTAAAAGCGCAATTCAACACTAAGCTAATCGAGTCTTTTCTTATATATTTTAGACCTTTCCGGTCACAAATATCTAAAAACAACTACCGCGAAGCACCAATCAAAGACCAACAGTAATTTTCAACATCAGAGTCCAATTGCCATTACCGTTGATTTGTCCATTTTCCCTGCAGTGGTTTTGCGACCGACGCGTCGTCGGCACGGTACGGCCTTTCCGCATGTCCCATGCGGTGAAATTTAACATGGGCGAAGGGTGAAAAATCTCGGAAATTGCAAGGCAAAGTTGTCGGTGGTACTGCTGCTGAAATGTGGTCGTTAGAAAGCGGGGAAAGTTTTCTATTTCTCTCTCTACGAACGACTGAATGAATGAATGGGACCGGAGCGACAGGATCAGTCTATGGAATGACTTTCCGTACCAGAGGCAGCAGTAGCCCCCCATCCCCCCATCAGATTCCCACGTCACATTCACATGAGCAGCCCCACCCCCCCTTTCTCTTCCATACAATGACCCAAAAATGCATTGACAAAAACAGCATTGGATGCTTTTTCTCTCGTTAGAGATTTGAGATTTGAGATTTGAGATTTGAGATTTGAGATTGCATTTTTTTTAACCTTTATTGATTATATGATTGACGCGTCTGCAAGTGAATCGAGGGTCCGAATTTCTGGTATAAAAAAAAAAAATCCGGATTATCATGTAACTTATGTGGCCGTCGAAACTGCCGTTGCCCTCCATGGCAACTATCATCAAAGCTTGTTTGTCGTCGCGCCATTTGAACCCGAATTGGGTTTACCTCTCTTATATAGGATGGCCATGGATGTTGCATCCTCTAGATATGGAAATTGGGCCAATTAATGTTGAAGTGTAATTCATACTCTTCATCAACAGGATAACCCGGGGATCTAACTCTTCAATGAGTGGATGAGTCTCCCCACTCTTATATTTTGGACTCACATTTTATAAGTAGTTCGGAATTGGATCCATGAGTAGCTAATATGTATATATACTCTATTTCTCTTGTAATCGAGGGATGTAACAGAAATGTGTGATGTGCTAATTATAATAAAATTCTCAATTGGACTTAACCTAGTTTAAGAATGGATCAAGATAAAATCTCGTGTCTCAAATTCTCTCTCGCATTTACTCTCTATTTTCTTTTGTGGATGTGTGGCGAATCCTAACAATTAGAGCTGGCCAAGGGACGGGGGCGGCGATGATAGTGGTGGCTCTATCTAGAGTTGGCAAGAAGACATCATGTGAATACTTAACATACCGACCTGTTTCTTAGGGGAGACCTCATTGGGGGGCATCTCTATGGTTTTGTTCAGACTTTCAAATGCATGTATCCACCTTTTTAATTGGTCCACATGCGTTGAACTAGAGTTTCCTCTAAGTACGTTGGAAAAAACGTGCACTAGATGTTTGAAATCTTTGGTATACCATGACTTTTTTTTATTATCTCTCATAAGAGTTCGTCAACTTTCAAATTTCGTTTATTTAAGTTTCACGGTCACTACAAAAAATTGACGCGGCATAATCTAAACAAGCTATGTAAGGGCGGTCTAATCAATAAAAAGTACCACATCACTAATTCTATCAATCCAAGTTGCTAGAGGAACTTAAAATTACTAAAGCCGAAAGGTGAATGAGCAATTGAAAAGTCGTAGTATTAAATCGAGCGCCGCACGGAAGATCTGAAACCTCAAACGCACTTTTCTTGAACAGTTGCATGTTTCCCTATCATGGATGGCATATCTAACCCACCAATAAACTTGTTGAGTCGACGTAGCAAGGCTATATATCTTGATTCGGGTACTAGAGAGAGAGAGCTCAACTACCGGACATTTTATATCGACCCACATTCAATCTAGATCTTAAACCATAGCTAACATAAATATATTAATAGCTCCACATCACATCACCTTCCGGTTACCATTTTCTTTTTTTCTTTTTTCTGATTATTTTTCGAAGTCATTTTTCTTTTAAAAAATTGGACTTAGCAGGGTAGAGGGCATTTGCATCGATTCCCATAGGGCCGAATATGTTTGACCTTTGAGACCTTTGGGGCGTTGATTTCGGTGACAAAAAAGAGCTCTCTTTTTCTCCCTCGTATCCCCGCTTTTGCTGCGAAATCGCAGCACAAGTCGCTGGAGAGCCAAAGGAGAGGACGAAAAGGAAATGGCTTTCGCCATCGAGCTTTGCGACCGAATATGACCTAATTCCATGGCATCATCACCCCCCCATTTTCTTAACGGAGAAAAACAAAAGGAAACGCCCCTTTTGATTATGGACCGGCGTGGTCCTGTCGCTCTCTCTCTCTGCTACGTTTTTCGCGCTTTTTTTATCGACTACTAATCAAACCGCGGATCGACTGAGCCATCGCCGCCCGGTTCAATCGGTCGAACCACCGATGAAATATTGGATCATTTGTTTCAAGCAACTTAGCATCAACATTAGAACCGAGTTGGATTTAACATTGGCCTGTGTAAGGATTTTTTTGCTTGAAGGAAAGCTGTTTTTTCTTGGAATTTATTCTTTGACTTTCCAAAATTCGGATGGGGGGAAACTAAGCGGTGCACAGAAAACATTTTCTAGGGACTAAAAACAAGAAGGTTAGATAAGAGGAAAACAGCTTCTCCTTCTGGTAATAAAGAAATCACTTTCCTTAAACCACAAAACAAATGGAGTTTTCGGTGGAATAAACATATCTTGAGTTTAAATTATTGCAATATCGGGCTGATACGCTGGTTATGTCGGTACCCGCAGTTCTTTTACAGGGTTTAATTAGATGATCTAAATAGAAGAGCAAGTCTGTGGAATAATCAAATCGGTTGGTCTGTATGATTCCCAAGACATCTGTTCGAAGAAGAAAATGCAAATGACGCAGAGGGACTTGTTTGGAGTGTGAAGTTGACTTACTTGTGATGTTTGATACGTTGTCTTAAATTCTAAATTGTTAAGTGCTTGGCAATCATCGACATGATAGGACATTTAACCTAAATGCACCAATTGAGAACAAAACTTTGATCTAAACAAGAAACAAGAAGCTGCATGTCTATTTTAATATGTATTTGCTTAAAAACCCTTAATTCGATTGTCTTCGAGGTGCATGCATTAGTAATGTTGGACATGAATAACGAGTCATTAGCTACATCCATTATGTAAATGTATCATATTATATAAAAATTATTAATATCACGCAAAATCTCAAACTAGTATACTTGCAATAAATTTATCACAAATTAATTTTTTGACCATCAAAAGCCCTAAATTGATACATTTTTGATAAATTTACCAAAAACTAATCTTTTTAACAACCAAAACTCCAAGTTGGTACATGTCCGTTAGTTTCCGTTAAATTGAATTAATACTATTAAAAAAATATGAACTTGTATATTTGTGACAAATAAAATGTAAAATCTCAAATTAATACACTCAACAATTACTTAACCGAAATCAAGGAACTATTCGCACGTTGTTAAATAAAAATAAGGAATGTCCATCTTTGATAATTTTGTCATCATCTAATTGCCCTTTTACTGTAGGTTGTATATTCATGTATGTGGCTTTCTTGATTGCCTCCACGTCAGGCAAATTTGGTTAATTCTTTACTTTATATGCTGTATCCATGAGAATATGATTTCTTTTGATAGAGAAAGGGCTACAGCACCCGCTACTGTAGCTAATTGTCCACCATTTCCAAATGTGATTTCTATGTTATGTATGATTGTGTCTAAGGGCATATCGGTTGAAGTAGATTTTTCTTTTTGATAAATAAAAACCCATTCGTCAACTATCATATATCATCTAACTTAGTAATTTGATGGTAAAATTTAACGAAAACTAATAGATGGTAATTTTTTGACACAATTATACTGATTTGGGGTTTTTAACAATCAAAAAATTAATTTGAAATATTTTGTTAAAAGTATATCAATTTGAGGTTTTTAATGATATTAACATTAAATAAAATAAAGAGAATCTCTCATTTTTATAGAATTACGATAACAAAAAAATAAAGAGATTCTCTTTATTTGTTTTCTCTACCCAAAACATCCTCGATTTTTTTATTTTTTTTTATAAAAATCTTAACAATGGGTAAATGGCAAATTAAGGATTATGTTCTACCTCTAATTTGTTTTAATTTTAAAATTTGAATCTATTTATTTCACAAACAACGGTTGAAATATTTCATATTGCTAATAACGGGATTAATGTACTCTTTCTATCGACGCGATTCCCCTCCACCCATTAACATAATCTTACAAAGATATGTACAATTTCCTCACAACATATTTCCCCCCATTAACTTCCGTCTTATTTTACCGTAAAATTGTCGAGTTAGACGACACGTAACAATAACTCAACTGATATGATAGATAGGCTCACGTGGAAATCCAGATCGATCTGAGGCTAGGTTTACTATAATTATACTTATTTAAGATTTCCAGTGACGTTAAAGTGAATTCAAAATGATTTATATTAGTTAAAAACTTTACAAGTGGATTTAACTAAAGATCAATAAAGTCCAGCATATCCCATCATGCAACAGATCCCTCCATCATTGTCGAAAACTATTAGTAATGATGGCGGCCTGGCTGGTAATTGACGGGAGCAATGCGAAATTTGGAATCGCGGTCATGATGATGCCCGTCTTGACGACCGAGAAAACGGAATACGTAGTCGGCCTTAGCAATCCAGACAACGCAAAGCTCCTCCTCGGTCGACCGTCTCCATCAACCTCAGCCGACCAGACACAGAGAGAGAGAGAGAGAGAGAGTGAAAAGGTTAAAAATGAAAATAAGAAATGCAAGAGTGTAGAGACTCCATCATCCTCAGCAGCAACAGGCAGCAACATCAAAGCCGAATCTTAGCTGGATCCACCTTCCCCTACCATCCCCTCCTCCATTATTCATCTCCTCTCCATCCTCCTCCTGCTGTTCTCTGATCTGATCTCACCCACCTTCCCCCTCCCTCTGTCTTTCTCTCTCTACACTCCCCACACAAAGCAAGCACCACCACCAGCTTCTCACTCTCCTTCTCCTCCACTGGGAAGTGAGACCTCTCACTTCACTCCACAATGCCCACCTCCTCCTCCATCTCCACCTTCTTCCTCCTCCTCTTGACCTGCCTACCCATCTCCTCCTCATCCTCCTCCTCCTCCCTCCCCGGCCGCCGCATCCTCCACGAGCCCTTCTTGCCCCAAGGCTCCTCCCCTCCCGCCGCTCCCCCCACCGCCTCCCCTCCCCCGCCCTCCACCCCCAAGTACCCTTTCTCCTCCTCCACCGCCACCCCGCCCCCCGACCACTCCCCCTTCTTCCCCACCTACCCTTCCCCTCCCCCTCCCCCCTCCCCCGCCTCCTTCGCCTCCTTCCCCGCCAACATCTCCTCCCTCATCCTCCCCCGCAACTCCAAGCCCAAGTCCGCCTCCGCCCACAAGCTCCTCCCCGTCGCCATCGGCGTCACCGTCTCCGCCCTCTTCCTCCTGGCCGCCGCCCTCGTCGTCGTCGTCCTCCGCCGCCGTCGCCGGCAGGCCCGGGACTTCGCCGACGATGCCAAGACCCAGAGGTCCGACGCCACCAACGGCGGCGGTGTGCAGAGCAATGCCGAGCCCAACTCCCGCGCCCGCAAGCTGCGGACGACCTCCTCCGGAGCCAGCTCCGAGTTCCTGTACTTGGGGACCATGGTAAACTCTCGCGGGATCGAGGAGCCCCGCAGCAATGGAGGAGGCGGAGCGGCTCGCCGCGGCGGAGGAGGAGGAGGAGGAGGTGATCTGGACCCGAGGAAGATGGACTCGCCGGAGCTCCAGCCGCTGCCACCGTTGGCGCGGCAGAGCCTGGCGCTGAACTACGGGAATGGGAACGGAGACATCCGGCCGCTGCCGCCGCTGGCGCGGCAGGGCATGAGGCAGAACTGCGGGACTGGGAATGGGGACGTGAGCTCGACGGCGGACGAGACGGAGGAGGAGTTTTACTCGCCCCGAGGTTCGCTGGGAGGTAGGGAGAGTTCGATCGGCGCCGGATCGGGGTCGAGGAGGGCGTTCGCCGCCGTAGTGACCGAAACCCTCGGCGACAGTGGCAGAAGGAGCGACTCCAGCTCGTCTTCCTACTCGTCTTCGAGCTCCGGCTCTCCTGCTCGGTCGCACTCGATCAGCCTCTCGCCGCCGGTGAGCTTGAGCCCTCGGAGATCGCAGCCGAAGTCCCCGGAACACGTCGCCGTCGAAGAGGAATCTCAGGAACCGTCATCGCCGCCGACGCATTACGCCATTCCGTACGCCGACGAGAGCAAGACTCCTCTGCTGTCTTCGGAAGGTTCGTCGCCGGAGAGAAACTTGAGAAAATCCGACGGGAAAGTCCAGTCTCCGTCGCTGTCCCCTATGTCGTGGTCGCCGGAGCGAGGGTTCGAGAAGACTCCGGATCTGTCGCTGAGAATGTGGACCGTCTCGGACTCCCTCGGACGCTCACCGTCGCCGTCTATGCATTCTTCTCCGTTGAGCAGAAGCCTGGAGAGAAGTCCAGTCGCCTCGCCGACGATGTCCGACACGTCGCACCGCATCGGACGGTCTCGGCTGTCGTCTCCTCTGTCGCAGTCGCCGGCCAGGGAATCTGAGGAAAATCGGGACGCGTCCCCGAGGAAATCTGATGTTTCGGCAGGAAGCTCGCGGTTTTCTCTTCACTCGACCTGCAGCTCGCCCAGTAGAAAATCGGAGATTATCGAGCATAGATCGTTGCCGAGATCGTCCAATGCTTTGGTCGGCAATCTGCATTCTCAATCGGCTTCTCCTGTGGCTTCGTCTCCGAAGAGAGATTCGAGTGCTAATGATCAGTTTGTGCAGTCTCCTGCGAGAGTTAGCACTGGCTCGCAGCAGCAGCCGCAGCAGTCTCCAGTTCCGGCCGCGGTGTCGCCGCCACCACCGCCGCCGCCTCCGCCCCCGCCGCCACCTCTGCCAATGCAACCAAAGGCCAAGGACTTTCCGCTTCCTTTGACACCGACCGGTCAACTGATTTCCGAGCCGCCTCGCCTGATTCCACCGTCGAGGCCTTTCATGCTCCAGAACCCGACTGAAGTTTCTCCAGTTCAGTTGCCACCGAGTGTCGAAACTGCGGAGAAGGCGGAGAGGATGGACGATACTCCGAAACTGAAGCTCAAGCCCTTGCATTGGGACAAAGTGAGAGCGAGCTCGGATCGGGAGATGGTATGGGATCAGTTGAGATCAAGCTCTTTCAAGTAAGATTAGCTTTTCTCTTTTCAAAGTGTTTCTTTACTCAATTTGACAAGTTAGCATTTCGTGGGTCACTGTTTGGATGTTCTGCTTGTGCTTTAACTCTGAAGATTTGGGCTTGGTGCAGGTTGGACGAGGAGATGATTGAGACCTTGTTTGTTGTAAATGCCCCAACTTCGAAAGGGAAGGAGACAACTCCGCGCTCGGTTCTTCCTTTTCCGAACATGGAGAACAGAGTTCTTGATCCTAAGAAGTCGCAAAACATTGCGATTTTGCTGAGGGCGCTCAACGTCACCATCGAGGA
Organism: Eucalyptus pauciflora; assembly: GCA_007663325.1. NCBI lineage: Eukaryota > Viridiplantae > Streptophyta > Magnoliopsida > Myrtales > Myrtaceae > Eucalyptus > Eucalyptus pauciflora. Next base: position 2,257,294 of record VMYD01000122.1, read on the forward strand.
GGTCTGCGAGGGCCTTTTAGAAGGTAATTGTCAATCATGTTTGGCAAAAGAGTCTTCATTGTTCTGTCTGAATCTTGATGAAGAGTAAGGACTCCATGGGAACTATTACCGTTTGACCTTACGTAGCAATTTTGCTAATTTAAAGATGGGTAATACAGAATCATCTCTTTTGGTTAATGGATGGACAGAATAATGTAAATGCTCAATCATGGTTTGTACCTGTAATAAAGCCCCTTTCTTCACCACTATTTTTAAACACGGCAGCATTTGAGCATCCGCAGGTCTGCTTTTAGGAGCCTTTTTGCTTTCTCTTCTTTTTTGCTCGGTAAAGTTGTCGGTCATTTGCGCAATGGTTTCTGGATTGCACCTACTTGCTCCTCTCTGGTCAAAATAAATGAAAACTGTTGAGTTATTGATGGTTCTTGATCTTTGCTGGGAAGAGAGTTACTAATTTTTGACTCTGTCAATTTCTATCTTTACTGGTGAAAGGTGACACGAACGAAACCGGCTTGTGAAAGATAGTTACTCCATGTTGATTTTGACGAAGTTATTCTTTTGAAAATTCACAAGAAGTCAATGATGTATTATCAAATTAATGGAGATTGGTTCTAGCATGGAGCATATCTACCTGTAAATTTCTATCGAATAAAGAGAGAGAAATCCAATCCACTCTTAGTCGATACCCAGTATCTCCCTTATATAGGGGGATGTCAGACATCATTTGAAAGATAGCATTAATGACAATTTTTTTTTTTGACGGAAGAAGAGCACCGATTCTTTTATCATTAGCATTCTGAAGTTGGAGCATAATTTTTCTTCCTCATGCTTGCAGGTAATGTGGACACACTTGGAGCTGAACTTCTTGAAAGTTTATTAAAGATGGCTCCCACCAAAGAAGAAGAACGCAAACTGAAGGAATATAAAGATGATTCACCTGTCAAGCTTGGTCCTGCCGAGAAGTTTCTTAAGGCTGTGCTTGATGTACCACTTGCATTTAAAAGAGTTGATTTAATGCTGTATGTTGCCAATTTTGAGTCTGAAGTTGAATATCTTAGAAGATCTTTTGAAACTCTGGAGGTAAATTTTACATGTGGCCTCTCTCTGTCTCTCTCTGTCTCTCTACCGTGTATGTCATGCTATAACTCGTGGAATTCTAGTTTTAATGCTCCTCTCTGATGTCATACCTCGTTAATGTCTTTGTTTTAACTTTGCATTTTGTGTAACAGACTGCATGTGAGGAGCTCAGAAACAGCAGAATGTTCTTGAAGTTATTGGAAGCAGTGCTGAAAACCGGGAACCGCATGAATGTGGGAACAAATCGTGGGGATGCCCATGCTTTCAAGCTTGACACGCTTCTTAAGCTAGTTGATGTCAAGGGCGCTGATGGAAAGACCACACTCCTGCACTTTGTTGTACAGGAAATCATTAGAACTGAAGGCGCTCGTCTTTCAGGGACCCACCAAGGTTCGAATCCCGCTTTGAATGAAGATGCCAAGTGTCGGAAGCTTGGCCTGCCAGTTGTTTCCGGTCTCAGTTCAGATCTTGGCAATGTGAAGAAATCTGCTGCCATGGACTCCGACGTACTGAGCAGTGACGTCAACAAACTTTATAGGGGTATTGGGAACATTAGAGAAATTGTGCGATTAATAGAAACATCAGGATCAGGGGAAAGCAGCAAGAAGTTTTCGGAGACTATGAACAAGTTCACTAAAATGGCTGAGGAAGAGATCATTCGAATTCAGGCCCAGGAAAGCGTTGCCATGTCTCTAGTAAAAGAGATCACAGAGTACTTCCACGGAGACTCAGCTAAGGAAGAAGCTCACCCATTCAGAATCTTCATGGTGGTGAGAGACTTTCTTGCTGTCCTCGACCGGGTATGCAGAGAAGTCGGTTCCATAAATGAGCGCACGATTGTCAGTTCTGCCCATAGATTTCCTGTGCCAATTAACCCGATGCTACCAATTCCCATTAATCCGACTCTTCCACAAGTTTTTCCAGTATTTCATGGCCAGCGGCAGCACAGTTTCTCAGATGGCGACAACGCATCTCCTTAGGTTCTCTCTGATATGCAAGACTCATCGCTCTTCTGGGCATCAAGCGAAAGCAGATAAACCTTAAATTTTGGAAGGGTGGAGCTGGGACAGGCTTAAGCTACCCGGTATGTGTAATTTACTTTCCTCTTGTAGCATTCCATTTGTACCTGTATAAAGTCCATGTAATAGATTTAAAATGGTTTTGGCTTATAGATATATGTATACAAAGGAGGAGGTTTTCGTTGGGGGACAATAAGGTTGTTACTAAGTTAGCTTGTATGTTTTCGTAGGTGGTCAAAAGTTTTGTCTCAAGCGAGGCTCAGATGGTAAAACATCCAAAGCTCATGTCTATATATCTGTCTTCTTGTAGAAAATGGTCATGTATATGCCAGAAAACAGTTTGAAATTCCATTTGCTCGAATTCTTCACCCTGCAGCTTCTAAGGTGATTGGTTCGCCGAAAGCCAGGAATGCTGACTTCCTGCAAGTTGTCGCTTCCCAGTAACAAATCTAAAGTTTAAATTTGAACTTAGCACACGCATTGGTTGGGCAAAGGCCACCCCGAATTTGAAAATTTGGAGTAGCAGAACCAGAGAAGACAAGGAGTAATAGGTATAAAGAAGGAACTACATTTTCAAGGTCTATTAGTTTAATGTCTGGACAAGTTTGACTTTAGTAGCTATTACTTTTGCAAACAAGACGACAAAGATCCAGCTTGAATCGTGGAAAAAGACATCGGTTTCTTCTAGGCATCTAGCTGGCAAGGGTGTTTTCGACTATCGTTCGTGAGGTATATCGTAGTTTTTGGTCATTTAGATGCCTCTCTGCATCTTCTTGGATGCCTTTTTAAAAGAACCAAGGGCAGTGTCCAGGATAATCTAATACAAGATAAAACTTCATTAGAGTCGGGTCGAAAATTTGCATATTAAGTTATCGAATCTCCACGCTTGATTCTTTGATCTTTCAATTCTTTTCTACCACTTGCGATTTGAAAAGACTCTCTAATTGGACCAGACGCACTCTTGAGATAGCGTGATAGATCGAGATCTGACGGTACCGGATCTCTTATGTAGAGAGGTGCATTGGGATGAATAAGGAGACCCAGACCCTTGGCCCGATTGTATCTGGAACATCAGTATCTGCTTCGTAAACGTGCCATTTCCGGAGATTCGGACTTCCAAAGGGAAGACCCGTAATCGAAACTGGCTCGTTCGATTTGGTAAACACATCGTACCGAAGAAAGTTAATGTCTTAGGCAATCAGTTCTGGCCGAATTGTTCATCTCAGTCTGAACTCCCGGGACATGGCAAGCATCACATTTTCCCTTAATGGTACTTAAATCTGGGAATCGTCTAGCTACCGAGAATATGATCATGATATGCATTGAATTCATTCAAATCAGTATTATTATACTTATCAAGGTAAAGGTGGCCATTCTACATGCTATATAACTTAAGTGGGATTACCTACGTCTTCCTTTTGCTCGATAAAAGAGCAGGAAGCGACCAATGAAAAGCTATCCCTATATCAGATTCGACAAGTCAATTAGTAACATATTATTTCCTGTACGAGCCATGTGGGCACCCCAGTCTATTGCACGATACCTCCATATAACCAATGAACGATACCCTCGACCTAAAATTATATGCATACCCATCTGTGGACTACAGCTGCAGGGTCTCGGCATCCATGCGCTCCAGAATACGCCGCGCTTCCTCCTCTGTTGCAGGAACCACGTTCCTAATTCTGAATCCATTCTCCAGAGTTTTTGCCTCGGGGCGCACTGTGAAAGTGAAGTAGAAGGTGTTCGATACCTGAACCGATAGAGAGACGGGATAAGTTGAAGAACGACATAAACATTGTCAGACATTAGGTCTTGTACAGACTCAACACTGAAATGGGAATTTGAAGTCATTTTGAGCCGTGCATAATGTTTAGAGATTGTTTAGAGAATGCAATGCTGAATGAGTACAGCAAAAGTCAAGACCTGTAAAGAGGACATACCTCGCTAGACCTGAGCTCGGGCCTTGTGACATGGGCGACGACTTCAACATTGATCAGAGGCCCATCTGGTTTCTCCGGTTCAGTGTACAGCACACATGATTTGAACCTCAGAAAGTCTCCAACATCCACCTGCTCAAAAGGAAACCTCAGCTAAAGATCGTGAATCCACAATTAGGGGGAAAAGACAGAAAAAAAAGAGAGAAAGAAAGGATAAATCGGGCTATCTAATATAGCACGAAACAGCAATAAAAGCAAGTGATAAGTAAAATTCTGTTCCAAAAAATAAGAAAAAATCGTATGAGCCGTCCAGGGAAGAGATGAGGAATCAGTTAGGCTTAAGATAAGAGTATTGCTCATAGGAGTTACTACCCGAGACTGAAATAACAGTACAAATAATTAAAAGACTTAAACAAAGATGTGGCCCGGGCACTCACAGGTCTCAAAAAATCAACATGATCAACCTCTAGGAAGCAAGGCACCAAGCCGGCAAAGGCATAAGCTGTGGAGAAAGCCAACTCAAATGCTCGGTGCATTAAAAACCCTCCAAATATCCGACCATGGATATTCCTCTGCTGTGGCTGGCAAATCAAAGAATTCTCGAGATGGGTATCCCTTAGAAGAATGCTGTTTCTATCTGCTAAGGCGGGCATATCAGAGAAAATCCTTCCCTCGGCCAACAACTCATTTAGTCTTTTTGCAATTCCGTCATCAGTTTCCTTTCTTTCTCCAACACTCTTTCTTTTCCTCAGCTTACTTCTAGCTTCTGCCTCTTCGAAAAGCAATTTCTCTTGGTCAGTCTCAGGAGAGAGCCGATTCACCAGGGCAGCTTTATGGGTCTTAGAGTCACGAGCAACGAATATGAAGTTGGCTGTCAATGCTACTGAGTCTGTGGCATTAGACTTCTCTGCAAAAGCAAATATTCTCTCATCATCTACATAAAATCTTCTGCATATTCTTGAACAACTGCCCAGTATATAGGGAAACAAAGCACACTTTTCTCAACTTTTGAACATGCATTGTCACAACAAAACAATTGGGCTCATTGCTAGTACTTGAAGCATCGCTTTTATTTTCTCAACATAATAGCAGACATTTATGAATTTTTTTATTTTTTATTTTTTATTTTATTTTTTTCTGGCTCGTGGTATAGTACAACAGAGCTTTTCATCCAGTAGTAAATTTTAAGCTCATGGAATGACTGACAGTTGTAAACTACCTCAGATGTAAATTATAATATCACCGAATTACGGCCCTTTGCATGCTAAAGTACCTCCAGAAAATTGAATCACTTCAAGTTGAATTTCCATGGATGAGCGCCCCACCCATATGACGGAACCCACGATTTTCAGATTGATGTCAACACTGATTGGCTTCTTCAAGACAATCTTGTCAACTGATGCAGTAACTAGAAGAAGTGGTCTCGTTGTGCTATCTTCATCAGAACAGTGCTAAAATCAAAACGATGGTTTGATTAGTAAATGAGAGAACATTTAGTTACTAGGGAAAGGGATTGTAACACTGACTTTGGCACATTATCAGCTCACTTCATCATTTGACCTGAAATGACGGGTCATATGCACTGACGAATTGAAAACATCATTGAGGTCACAGAAACTATTGGATTTCAAGGTTGAACACATTTACATGAATTCAGACTATCTTCTGAAAGGAGCCATTGTCAGGGAAAGTTAATCAGGCCATCCTTTACTTAGAACACGCGAAAACAACTTATAAAATTGAAAGAAGAGGGCCAAAGTGAAACAAAAGACAACCTTGAGACTACAACATGTTTCGTCATGCTATTGGCTCATCGATATAACTTATCCACTCAGCTTTGAATGCTTCCGATAAAGCACGGTCACCCAATAATCAAACAGTTCTATTGATTCCCCAATCTGCCAATTGAAACAAGTGCCATTTCCTCATAAGGAGCCAGAGCAGGATCCAATAATATCTTGAGAAGTCACAGTGACACAACAATGTCTAGGCTGGGGATGACGCATCTCCTTGGGAGGAAGCCGTGAACAACAGTCATGGTGTTTTAAAGGGCCCATCTCTTGCTCAAAAACACGGTAAACATTGAATATTCATGACACTACGAGCATCAGCAATGAACCACAATCACAAGCCTCACATTAGCAGAAGCAAATTTATATTTTCCGATTCAATCGAAGCATGGATGCATCAAAACCAGCTAGCAACGAAGCTTTCATTTCAATTCAAATATTTCTAAAGCGGCTCAACATTTTCAGCACAATTCGGTGGTGTGGTCACATCCTCGTGGCCAAGCACAACAAACCCAACCCAGATAATCGAATTACAAGAACCACCGAAGATGAACAACCCTCCAATCCGATGACAAGAAATGCACAAAGATGACCACAACCACAAAAATTTCAACAAAAAAATTACCTTGACCGAGATGGTACCGGCCAAAGCATCGAGGTCTTCGAGCAACTTCCCGATTCTGACCTCGTTCCAGGGGTCCCGGTACTGCTCCCTCAGAATGTAATCCGACGAGAAGCCGTACAAGATGCTGGTCCTGCTCTGCGCCGGCGTCTTGACGAGCAGCTCGCTCTGCGGGGGCGCGTCCTTTGGGGGGTCGAGGAGCCGCTCGAAGGTACTCGACCTCGTCTCCCACAGGGCGTTCGTCACCGGCGAGTGGTACGTCCCCGGCCACAGGCTGATCGGCTTCCGGGAGCCGTTGATCGGAGCCGCGCCGTCGTACGGCGAGGCGAGGGTCGAGATGACGGGGATCGCGTGGGGCGAGCCGGGTTCCATGGCGAATTGGGTCCTTCTCTCTCTCCTTTTCTTGACGATCAAAGAGAGAGGGAATGAACTTCAGGCGATGAAACGGCGAATTGGGTTTTTCTGGGTTTCGATCAAGGAGGAAACTTTCTTCGTGGCTTGAGGAGAAACAAGAATCTGGAAAAGGTATCTGATTCCTTCGATGGTTTTGAGGTGTTCCAAGGAGATGGGTAGGCGCTGACTAGGGAGGGGCTTCCACTAAGTGCGGAGGGAGAGGTGGGTTCAACTCTCCATTAAAGCACTGGCAAGGCAGCTTTTGCCTTGTGAGAAAAGAAAGGCAGCGGCTCCCTGAGGTCATTTCACCCCTCGCCAAGTCTCGTCCGCATCCTACGAAGACCAGGAACCAGTAGCTCCACGTTGGCTCGGCCATTCCTTGGTGTGAATCTCATGTTTGGTATAATGGTTGGAAATGTATGGCTCGCATAACAATGTTGGGTTCTGCACACCTCTCTCTCTCTCTCCTGTAAAAATGTTGTAATGGAAGATCTATAGTGTCTTGCCTAAACTCGAGTCGATGAACAGCAAAATAATCACAGATCATCAGGATCAGAAGATCGGAAGATCTATAGTGTCTCAGTCAATCTCGCTCCTTGATGCCTGTAAATAAAATATTGTCTAATGATGAAGATTTGGTTAAGATGTCAAGGGGCGCTTGAAAGAGCGGAGACGAGGCTTCCACTCCCTCCATTTTGGGTGGTGATGAAAGGGAATTCATTGGGATCAGGAGCATGAACAATCGAATGGAATAGGATGAAGACATGATGTTGATTTCCGAGATTATGAGGAACAACTTATTACAATGAAATAGCGCGGGGATTTTTCTTTTGAATTGTAGGATGTAGATTGGAGCGAAAGTTCACTAAATTTACTCCAATTTTATGACGGGAAAAATTGTTAAAAAAGTCATAAATTTATTGCACTTTTACTAATTTAATTTTCAACATTTCAATTTTACTAATTGAATTATAAACATTTTTACTTCTTACTAATTGAGTCAATCTAGCCAATTTTGATTGGAATTAGCTGATATAGATGCCGACTGTGCCACGTGGCACAACTATTGTTGACGTAGATATTTTTACATAATTTTTTGATTTATGGTTTTTTCCTCCTTTTTTTTTTGGGAGAGGGAGAGGGCTTTGGAGAAGGTCGGTAAGGGTGGTTGACAAACCCTTAGGGCGCGAATGATAACCATTCTGGTCAGAAATTGATTTTTGGAAGATAAATAGATTTTTCTATTTCTATTTCTAGATGAGTTTCTAAGCAAAAATAATCATTTGATAACGATATAAAACTTTTACTCTAAAAATAGAAATTTATTTGATAACGACACAAAATTTCTTTCTTTTGGATGGCGGCAGACTGACGGACGGTGGTGGACTGGCGGCCGGCGATTGATAGCGATCGGCAACCGACGGACGGTGGTTGGCGGCGACGGATGAAGGACCGGTTGACGAACGATGATAAGAATTTTTATTTCTCATTTCTGTTCCAGAAATAAAGAAGTAGAAAATTTTTACTTATGATTTCTATTCCAAACCTATTTCTAGAACAAAAATCCATTTTAGAAATAGAAAAATGGAATAATTTTATCAATCAAATTTCTATTCCAGAAACAAATCTGGAATAGAAAAATTATTTCTGGAACAAAAACAAGTGGTTGTCATGCATCCCCTTAATGGCCACAAGCATGGGCTGACGACCCTCATTGGCTTTGAGTGAGGGCATTTTGTTGCTAGCCAGATTTGGCTTGGTGAGGGTTTGGTGGTCCTTTTTGATCCCAAGCAAGGTTGTGGCCATCGCCTGGAATCAAAAAGTGCCACCATGCCCTTGCTAGGTCAAATTTGGCGAGGGTGTTGTGGCCCTCACCCAAAGCTGGTGAGGGTCAGCTAGCCCTCATCTATGGTCAGTGAGGGTATGTTGGCCATTCGACCCTATCCTAACCCCCCAGTAAAAAAAAAAGAAAAGGAAAAAAAATAATAAAAAATCCAAAAATTGTCAAAAATTATTTAAAAATGTCATCGTTAGAATTGGTCATGCCACATGACAGGGTTGGCATCCATGTCATTGAATTTTAGATAAAATCAGTCGGATAGACCAATTGATAAGAAGTGAAAATATTTAGAATTTAATTGATAAAATTAAAAAATTTATGATTAAATCGACAAAAGTGCAATAAATTTAGGATTTTTTTGAATAATTTTCTCCATTTGTGATGTTCTTTTGCCATAGCTTCAATGTAATGGTTCTACTTATGGGGTGATATGATGATCATGATAAAACAATTTACCAGATATTATTTAACTAATTGAAAATCATGATAACATTGACTAATATTACTTATGAGTCGTGAGCGTGAGCGTGTAAGAGAGTGAGACAAGGAGCACAGAGAGAGAGAGAGAGAGAGAGAGAGAGAGAGAGAGAGAGAGAGAGATGTTTGAACTAAGTACTGTGAAGTGATTTTATGAATTCGATAGTACATATTTTAAAGTTATACCACCTCAAACTTTATGAGACATCTTCTTTAAAATTGTAATATTAGAAATCCTTACCATTTAAGTCTTTTTAATTGAAATCCCTACCTCATTCTTCTAATGTGAAAATGGTGACCATTAAGGTAAAAGTTCGACAATAAATTTAGTTTCATGGGGGCTGAAGGTAGGACCGTAGGATGTTTAGTTTCAGGTATAGGGTTCGACTTCCATACTTTGTAAAGAGGCAAATCAAAAGTTTGAGAATGAGTTAATAATTAGAGTATGATAGATAATTTTTTTTAATCTCCTAAGTTAGACGCAATTGATTGGTATGTTAGGAATTTCTAGTTTAGTCGATGGAGGTCACTTGTTTAACATCTACCACATGCATGCGAATTGTCCCAAGTTATGTCCCTCCCATAACTTAACCGGTTTATGGGACTTAAAAAGTATTTCATGGGATTCCAAGTAATTAGGTGTCCACCTTCGTATCCTTAAACTAAAAAAAAGAAGGGAAAAAGCCATAAAAAACCTCAAACTATGTCAAATGTGACATATTTACCCTAAATATTCTTTTATGACATAAACTTGTACTTATGTGACACATCTACCATTTGTCAAACATCTATCAATAAGAATCACTAGAAATCTACCTATATATACGCCATAAAGTAAACAATGTTGACATGACGTTCGTGCAGCTTAAGAAAAATATAAACGGCGTTATTAATATTTTGACTGAAAAATTATTTAACAGAACTTTGATGAAGGGTAAATATATTATATAAATGCAAATTTGGTTTTTTTTTAATGATAAATGTGTCACAAAAAAAAATTGAGGGTAAATATGCTAAAGTAGGTATAGTTTAGAGTTTTTGAGATTTTTTTTCCACAAAAATTTCTAAAGCTTTGAGTGAGTACGGTTGTGAAGAGTTTGTCGAAAACCTACCAAAAAATGCAATTCCCTTTTTGAATTGGTGTTGGATTATATTGACAATGCAATAAGATGGCGATTGTAAGTCATTTGCAAGTTATAGCCCGAACTTTTATGTGATTTTAGTTTCCTAGAAATCATCTGCATAGGGACTATGTTCTCCATCTCTTGTTAGAGGAAATATCCGCAACTGATATTCTGATAGATGGGCTAATAGCATGTCATAATATTTGTTTGATGAAAAAATCATTTTGAAAGTTTTAAGTCTATTACACTTTTATTAATTCAATTTTAAAATTTTTTAATTATGTCAATTGATTCTTAAATCTTTTCACATTTTGTTTGTTGATTCCATTCGGCCAATTTAGGATGAAAACTATTGATGCGAATGCCAGTTGTCTTTCGTGACATGACCGGTACCGATGTGAACAATATAATATTTTAATATTTTTTTCATTTCTTTTTTTTTTCGACAACTCTACTTGGCAAAGACTAACGACCCTTGATCAGATCCAGGCATGGGCCACGATGAAGGCTATGACACCCTCACTTGGTCTAGGTGAGGGCCCAACACCCTTGCTTGGATCTTGGCCAAGCTCGCGACGCCCTTGTTGGCCACAAGTGAGGGGCTTGTGACCCTTGCTCTGCCAATGATTGTTAGCTAAAGTTTTTTTTTAATTAAAAATGAAGAAAATAAAGAAAAGAAAAAAAAGGAAAAAAAGAAAAAGAAAAGAATATTAAAATATTATTAATATTTGTTTATGTTACTGTTAATTGTGTCATATAGGATAATCGGTGTTCACGTTAACGATTTTTGATTAAAATTGACTGAATGGACTTAATTAGTAAAATGTTAAAATATTTATGATTTAATTGACATAATTAAAAAAATTAGAACTAGAGATTTAAATACTTTTACCATTGTTTAATTGAATTTGCATGTGTAGTGTCTATAAATGCTGTCCCCCAATAAAAGATGTCGGGTGTAGCCCTGTCCACTATAACTAGGTTACGGCTCACATTAAAAAATATTGACTTATTCAACACAAGTGAGGATTATGAACTGATCAAAGTTGCATGTAACACAAAAGATCAATGACTAAAACTAAAAATTTTCAAAAAAATTAGGGGCTAAATTGCAAAAAGCAAAGTGCATAATTACACTATCATACATTCAATTGTCCTTGTGTCCAAGTCTTTCTCACCTCTTTCAATTTTCTCTTACTAAAAGGAAGATGACTCCGTCAAAGCCACTATTGATTTTTCTTTTTGGATGAAATATAATTTGATCTTCTTTGAAAGTGAAGAGTTTTTAAACAAAAAGCTCGACCTAGGAGCATTCAAACAAAAAAGGTCCCAAAAGGTTGGCGGGACTAGCTATTTAGAAAGAGGAAAGGGTATTCAAACGATGCACCTTAGCAATCCAATCAATTATTTGATTTGCGGATCAGTAGGATTGGGCCAAGGGGATATGCTTAAATTGGGCCATTCAGATCCGGATTGGGGGATGCGCGCCCCGGATTGGTTACCAGGGGAAGTAGAGCCCCCTCAGGCCCGGGGGTTGGGGTGGGAACCCCATTGCGTAAGCAAGCCCCCCAGCGGGGCCGGTATCTTTTTCGAGGCCCGGATCCCGGCCTCTACCTGGACTACTTCCCGGTGGTCAGAGCCTTTTAAGGGCCTGCTCAGGTCCGAAGTCTTCTCCTATACTTCGTCCACAAGCTTCTATTGGTTGAAGTTGAATGAAATGGGATATTAAAATTGACAAAAGCTCTTTTTAATATTATTTTTATCCAAGCTTCTTGTTTTTATGAGAAGAAAAAAAACAAGGATTGGCTCCCAGATTCATGAAGAGAAAAGAAGGAATCGGTGCAGTGTCACGGGACACATATGATGTACACCGCGGAGTATGCATATGAGTCTTGCTTGCCATGAATAGACAAAGGGCAGGATACCTGTGAATGTGATAGGATCATATGCATTCCTTCAACTTCTTGCCTTGAAAGAGATGTAGATGAATTTTATTTGATTACACATGGAAGATTAGACCAAGGACAAATTAAGTCATGAACTATCGATGAAGAATTTGGCGGGGATTTCATTGAAAAAAAATGAAAACTTAGATACTAAATATGTCATGAATAAAATTCAGCTATCTAGTCGATCGATGACTTTTACACACATAAAGATTTGTTGGTTGCGCGAGAATTCCATGCTAACCCAACACTGTCAAAGGCTCAAGTTTTCACCAAGGTCTCTTTACATATAAATAGGCTTCTCCGTATGTCAAGCCATCGAATCATTTTCTAGCATGTGCATACAACAAATACTGTCTCCTCACAGTATCAACAAAAAATAGAAAGACAATCTCAAGGATTGATGGAGTCGGCACGGAAAATAGTTATTCCTACACCTAGCACGAGCCGAACCAACACTACAGACTAATCGATATTTTATAAACGGAGAAGCGATCGGGCGATCCAAACTCATGATCAAAAGGAATCCAAATCACATGAAATTAAGTTTTAACCTAACTTCCCTTCCCATCTCGATAGTAAGTCACTTGTTGTGCACATAAATAAAGCTCGTGACGTCTCCCAAAATGACTACCAAGCCAACATAAACAATCGGTTTAAGTGGTAAGGGAATTGGGCGGGGACAATTAGTTTAGATGATTTTCACACTCTGTAAAGAGATAAAAAGCTAAAATAGAATAGATAAAAAAAAAAAAATCACTAAATCAGCTCCTTATTCCCGCTCTTTCTCTCCTCTCTCTCACCGGAAGCTTCCTACATATCATCAAAGTGGCTTTACACAAAAAAAAAAAAGCTTTGCCAGCCAATCAAAAAGAAAATAACGAAAAGAAAAAGAAAGGGTTTGCCTATATTAACCTATTAAACATTTGCTTGCTGTTCGTATGACCAGAGAAAAGGGCTCCTAACTCTAGAGAGAAAGCAAGCGAGCCGAACATGGAGTCTCCGCAGAAGCCACCGCAAGCTCACGCCCTCCTCCTCCCGCTCCCCGTGCAAGGCCACATCAGCCCCATGTTCCAATTCGCCAAGCGCCTCGTCTCCAAAGGTCTCAAAGCCACCCTCGTCACCACCCTCCAACTCTCGGAATCCGTGCATGCCGACTCCGCCGCCGCCGCCTCCTCCTCCGTTGACATTGAGACCATTTCCGACTGTCCCGGGGGAGATGGCCGGCCCCAGGGCGAGGAGTCCTCCGAGGCTCACCGGACGAGAGGCGGATTGAGAACCCTAGCTGAACTGATCCGGGAGCTCGACCGCTCAACGCGCCCGGTCGTCGTGGTCATCTACGACGGGTTCATGCCGTGGGCGCTGGACGTGGCCAAGCGGTGCAAGAAGCTGGGGGTCGCTTTCTTCACGCAGACGTGTGCCGTGAACAACATATACTACCATGTCCAGCGCGGGCTCCTTGAGCTCCCTCTCTCAGGAGGAGGCAGCGTCGAGGTCCCGGGATTGCCGCCTCTTGAGCCGTCGGAGCTGCCTTCGTTCCTGTACAAGCTGGGGTCTTACCCTGGCTCCTACGACCTGGTGATGAAGCAGTTTTCGAATTTGGGCGATGCGGATCTCGTGCTTTTCAACAACTTCTACGAGCTGGAAGAAGAGGTACTTATACACACAAATTTACACTCGCCTGTTGCTGCCACCGTATCTGCAAGAACTCACCAGCCATTTCTTGCTGAATTTACAAGTTTTTCTTACACGTACGTTGTCTCATGTCGTCTAAGATCTGCATATAAACGATCATTACTGATATGCTAGGTATAAAATGATACATCATTGCTTGCGCCTGGTGCATGTACCCTAATGCATCTCGACCATTCAATCTCGTAGGATTCGCCCGCTTTCTACTTCCTAGATAAACCGTGACTTTCAGTGGTCATTGAAAGCTGGGGTGTCAAGCTCAGCTCTTCATGTGACCATTCTTCTCCTTTATTTTATATGTCAACGGCATCAACTAGTCTTCTCCGTAGTTTGTATGAACAAAAACATTGATATATCTAATGAATTAGGGTTTCTATGTCAATGCAATACTGAAATACTTTCATAATATAAATCGGAAAGATTATATACCTGCTAAGCTTGATATTTAACATCACTCTTTATTCATCTAATCTCTCTTAATTGTTGAAACTAGGTTTAGTCCTTCGTGAATACAAATTAAATTACATGTGAACTTAAGATAACTAAATTTTCATTTTCACTCCTACATTGGTCTCTTATTCGATGCATTTTTCTCGTTTTGATTGAATATTTCTCCATTTTCCGTAAAAGTCTCCTTTTTTTCATTGTCGATTAATTAACTAAGTTGTTTACTAATATACGGTTATTGATAATAGATGGTAATTGACCTATAAAGGAGATAATTCAGCGCGACATATTAAGAATGACCAATCAGCGCTACCATACTTAATTAGATTTGGAAACCCTTCTCGAAAACCTAACAATTCGTGTATTGTTTTGATTTGACTATATGGAAATATTAGATGCACGTCCACTAATGTCATGGGTGATGCAATATCTGTCTGTGAAGTTTATGCATGCCCTTTAAAAGCAGTGTCGGATAGGCGTAGTAGAAATTCAATATTTTTATGTAAGAAATCATCGAGATAAAATTCAAATCTAAGCCCATTAATATATTAAGTTTGATTCATATTTTCACTCCAGAGGTATAAGTTAATGGGGTATGAGCTAATGAGGATATATGTTAATTCCTCCATAGCATATCGATTCCTTATTGTGTAACTATCACCTAACATCCTAACTCCCTAACACACACCTCGGCAAATCTCTCTCTCAATTTGAGAGTCACATTCAATAATCTTTCCTCGAGATATTCACCAAATGTGATCCAAACTCTACTCATTCAATCATCTATCAACTCTGACTTCCATTGTATGGAAGACACAATAAACGTATAAGATTTTGACTTAGGAAGATCACCAAGAAGGAGATGAAGTGCGAGTTCATTAACATATTTACTTTGATATACTTTCGCTAAAAAACTTTATGGCAAATAAGCTATAGCCAAATTAAGGGTGTGTTTGTTTGAGTGAATTTTTCTTTTTTGAATTATTTTTCTGAATTTTAACGTATTTTGTTTGGCAAAAATATCGGTTAATTGAAAACCATTTATGATCAAATAATATATACATGCTTAAAGTTAAGAGAATAAATTCCTTGACCAGAATCTGACCAAAAAAAAATTCCTTGACCAGAAAAAAAGGGGAAAAAACATTTTCCTAGGAAAAGATTTTCTAGAAAGTATTCTCCATTATTATGAAATTTTCCCCAAATCAAACCCATCCTAAGATATACTTGCTTTATGGATAAATTATTTAATCAGTTTTAAATTTATTGTAAGGATGCCAATTCAGTCTTAAACTTTTTTAATTTTGCAATTTAGTCCAAACTTTTCACTTAAATTTCAATGTAGTCGTTCCAGTCAATTTTCAATAGAAAATGGTGACGTGGTGGTAGACAATGACTAAACGATCATGTCAGCGATTTTCCGTCGAAAATTAATCGGAATGACTATATTGAAATTTTGCTTAAAGGTATATGACTAAATTGGCAAAATTGAAAAGTTTAGGATTGAATTGATATCGGTACAATAAATTTGGGATTGATTGGATAATTTTTTCATGTTTTATGCAAATTTATTCTCGTACATGAGATAGTTGCTTAAGTAAGCAATACTCCTTATAGTAGCAAGAATGGCACGCCACATATTCCCCACAAAAAAATGAGTTTCGCAAGAGGGCAAGGTCACGGGGTCAAAATTCAGCCTATAGACAACTGACACAAAGTGAAAAAGATGGAGAAAAGGATTTTTGTATTCTGTATATCGTAATTACATCCTCAATGTACAGCTCCAACATATAGTACATAAAGGCCAATAATAAAGGGAAGGATAATACAAAAAGAATCAAGAAGAATCAAATTTAATCCTAGGTTTACAAAATTAATTGATTGCAATCTTAAACAAATCAAGATCGAGAAATCAACCGTATCTTCCAACAACTACCATTATTGTGAACATATACGGCCAAGGATGATGAATCAGCTGCCAGCATTTTAACCTTTTATATACTTATGGAAATCATCCCACCTATCACGTTCTTTCTCCACATCACCAACTCAAAATCGATAAGGGAGAGAGAGAGAGAGAGAGAGAGCCAATGGAGCCTTCAGACAATCCGCGCCGCCGACCACACGTGCTGGTCCTCCCTACCCCTGCTCAAGGCCACATAAACCCCGCGCTCCAATTCTCCAAGCGCCTCGTCTCCAGAGGCCTCAAGGCCACCCTCGCCCTCACCGTCCACTTCGCCGCCTCCATGCACGCCGACCCCTCCTTGCCCGTCGACATCGAGACCATCTCCGACGGCCACGACGTCGGTGGGTTCATGGAGGCCGAGTCCATTGAGGCCTACCAGATGGACCTCCGGGTCGTCGGGTCGAGGACCCTGGCCGAGCTGATCCAGAAGCTCGACCGCTCTGGCCGACCCATCGACGCGGTCGTCTATGATGGGTTCCTCCCGTGGGCGCTTGACGTGGCCAAGCAGTGTTGTAAGCTTGGAGTCGTCTTCTTCACGCAGACTTGCGCGGTGAACAACATATATTACCATTTGCAGCGGGGCTTGCTTCCTCTTCCGCTGTCGGGGCCGAGCGTCGAGGTCCCGGGGTTGCCCCCTCTCGAGCCGTCGGAGATGCCATCGTTCGTATATAAGCTGGGGTCATACCCTGCCTTTTATGATATGTTGGTGAACCAATTCACGAACGTGGATGGTGCTGATTTTGTTCTGTTTGACACCTTCTATGAGCTAGAGAAAGAGGTATATTCGGACATTCGCCTATTGCTGGCATCATATGAAGAACTAGTCTTCCGTGGTACAAATTATATTATAGATAAATAACATTAGCAAAAATTTATGTTGATAATATGGTCAATAATGTAATTTTGTAAACTACACACTCATTTTTTTTTCTGGATTTTATATGGGAGATTGAATATTCATTTCAACGTGCAATATAGTCAATGTTCACTCTCTCTCTCTCTCAATCTCACTTGTTTCTTTCTCCAATGAAATTAGGTGGTTGACTGGATGTCCGCCAACTTGTGGCCGCTGAAGACCATCGGCCCCACTCTCCCCTCCCTCTATCTGGACAAGCGCCTCCCCGACGACACCGCCTACGGCATCAACCTCTTCACCCCGACCACCACCTCCACCGTCTCCGCCTGGCTCTGCGACCACCCACCCCGCTCCGTGGTCTATGTTTCCTTCGGCAGCATGGCCGACCTCGACCCCTCCCAGGTCGCGGAGCTCGCCCATGGCCTCGCCCTCGCCGGCCACCCCTTCATCTGGATCGTTCGATCATCCGAGCAGCACAAGCTCCCTCGTGATCTCATGGACTCGATCCCCTCCGAGGAAGCCCTAATCCTCCCGTGGTGCAATCAGTTGGAGGTCCTAGCGAGCGATGCGATCGGATGCTTCGTCACGCACTGCGGGCTCAACTCAGTGATCGAGGCGATCTGCCTGGGGGTCCCGATGGTGGCGATGCCGCAGTGGACGGACCAGCCGACGAATGCCAAGTTCGTGGAGGATGTGTGGAGGGTCGGGGTCAGGGCTAGGGCCAATGAGGCAGGGGTCGTAGGGAGGGAGGAGGTGGAGAGGCGCGTGAGGGAGGTGGTGGGAGGAGGAGAGCGAGGGAGGGAGATGGGGGAGAGCGCGAGGAGGTGGATGGCAGCAGCGAAGGTGGCGATCGGGGAAGGCGGGAGCTCCGACCGGAACATCGATGAGTTCGTGGAGGAGCTGATGAGTCGTACGTCGATAGAGTAGTAGAAGAACAAAAACAACCACGAATGAAATGGACATGCTTCAAGGTTGTAACACTATTTCCCTCCTTTTCCAAGAATGAAATGGAAATGAAAATCCTTCACTACGTTAATACCTCATTGTCGGACTCTATGCGCATCTACTTAGCATTCGTTTCGTGGGCGTTGCACTTGGTTCGGTGTTATGAACGTTGTCATGCAAGAATCGCAATATGATCAACAGTGACATGCTCTCAACTTTTGGGTCACGATCCTGTTTTTCTCGACAATCTCTTATTTGACAGACAATTCCCTACGAAAACAGGGCCGCAGATTGTAGCCATGCACCTTGTAATCAGATTAACATCGCTAGACGCGTCTAATTATATCTCATATATGGTGGATAAGACTGAGCATATGCTCAGCATTTCATCACTAGTCACTACTAAGTAGCTGCACGTTACTTGCTACTAGACGTCAAGCGTCTTTTCAGGTCAACAGGTCAACTCCATGCTTATCTTTAAAAATAACGAGAACAAGATGAGTAGACACGGTTTAGGATTTTATATACACGCTTTCAAATAGTTTGCTTAAAAATGAATAATGTAGATCGAAGTGGTTGTACCATACGGGCGAAAGTTCGAGTATGCCGCGACGCTTTGAATTCTCAATAACGTCGAGTTCATCGACAATAGTGATTATTGCATGAACACAAATTAGAAATCGATCGCGGGCTAGGTGTGATCGTCGCCGGCCAATCAGAGTAACTGGCAAAAAGATTATGCGTAGAAAAAAATGAGTGCAAAATCTTCATCGCGGATCACTTTCCTCGG
This sequence comes from Eucalyptus pauciflora, assembly GCA_007663325.1. NCBI lineage: Eukaryota > Viridiplantae > Streptophyta > Magnoliopsida > Myrtales > Myrtaceae > Eucalyptus > Eucalyptus pauciflora. The sequence goes on from VMYD01000122.1 coordinate 2,276,215, forward strand.
GAAGTGTTTCGTCTCGCGTATGTCTCAGCGGAGGACAAGGGATTGCGGAATCGTTTGACTAATATGCTCTGATTTCCCTAATAAAAATTAGGGCTGGAGGACCACCGACCAAAACCCTAATTGACTGTATTTGAAAGCCTTCTCTCTCTACAAATAAGATGCACGTTCACGAATGTCATTGGTGGTTCAGCATCTTTCTGTGAGTTCAGTACCTACTACCTGCCACATGTTTCTTCATAGAATATGGATTCCGAATCCGTTTGTTTTACAAAAAATTAATAATTTGAAAAATATATATTTTTAAAATAATTACTTATATAACTTAAGATAATTATTTAATATTTTTTTATTATTATTGACGATAATTAATATTTAAATATTTTCGTGGACGATAATAGTACTTTTTGTCTGTTTATTTTTATGAGTGATACAAATGATCGTTTTCAAAATAATTAATTATTTTTTATGAAACAAATGGACCAAATTTAATCTATCTTTCGAGTATTATTATTGTCACAATATACCTGCTAAGTATTTAACCTTTTCCTTGAAGTCTTCGTCGTCAAGACTTTTCTATATTAAACTTAAGAAAGCCTTTCCATAATATATATAAAAACCCTAGTATTGACTCAATCGGATGTGATCTCAAGAGATCTCTAATTTGGAAACTTGTGGTCACTTGTTCAAATCCAATCCTTTGAATGCAAACTACTTCAAGTCAGTGTCACTTTTATAGGTGGACCGAACTGGTTTATAAAATTCATGGGTTATTTCATAGATCTCTCTACTAGTGCGCTTGTATAGTTAAAAAGATTTATCGATTGCTTCCGACGAGTTTCATAGATGACACCTCTTTAGCGCTTACAAGTATACAGCTCCAACTCTAGAGAAAGAGAGCGAAGTGAGCTAATGGAGCCTTCAAGCAAACTCCACGGAGCTCATGTGCTGATCCTCCCTTTCCCCGCCCAAGGCCACATAAATCCCATGCTCCAATTCTCCAAGCGTCTCGTCTCCAAAGGCCTCAAAGCCACCCTCGCCCTCACCGTCCACCTCGCCGGATCCATGCAGCCCGACCCCTCCTCGTCCATCGACCTCGAAACCATCTCCGACGGCCACGACCTCGGCGGCTTCATGGGGGCCGAGTCCATCGAGGCCTACCAGACGGACCTCCGGGTCGTCGGGTCGAGGACCCTGGCTGAGCTGATCCATAAGATCGACCGCTCGGGCCGACCGCTCGGCGCGGTCATCTATGACGGGTTCATCCCGTGGGCGCTCGATGTGGCCAAGCAGTGCGATAAGCTTGGAGTGGTCTTCTTCACGCAGACATGCGCGGTCAACAACATATATTACCACGTGCAGCGCGGCTTGCTTCCGCTTCCGCTTCCGCTTTCGGAAGGCAGTGTCAGGGTCCCGGGGCTGCCGCCTCTGAAGCCGTGGGAGGCACCGTCGTACGTGTATAAGCTGGGGTTATACCCTGCCTTTTATGAGATGGTGATAAACCAATCCACGAACGTGGACGATGCGGATTTCGTGCTCTTCGACACCTTCTACGAGCTAGAGAAAGAGGTACGTATGTACAATCCCCTGCTGCTGCTTTCTCATCATATACCAACGTAGTTAATAATTGTCGGAACTCAGTCTTGATGAATAGACTACTTTTTCTTGCAGTTTACTTGTTGTCTAACAGCTGAACATGTACCGTTCATTAACATCATACCATGATTTCTTTTCTCCCTCGTGCAAAGTTTTGTTGGGTCATCCCATTTGTTCAGTTCAATCACGACTTAGGCTCTGTTTGCTCCGCAGAAATTATATGATTTGAAAAATATATTCCTAAAAATGATCGTTTGTATTGTTTAAATGATTAGTCAAAGAAGAATGTTTTTTTTATCAATAATAATTTATGTCTAAACATTTTCATAGATGATGAAATATATATATATTTTTGGCGATATAAGTGATTATTTTTAAGAAAATATCTTTTAAATTATATAATTTCTTTGAAATAAACGAAGCCTAAGTAAAGTTTAGACGATGTCAAGATACATGTGCGCTTGGCTTAAATATTCGTCCATGTCCTTTTACCTTTATCTTAGAGAGCATAAATATTCTTCCCTTCTTTGGCGTTTCTGCATTTGGAGTCTTATGGCCGAATCATATACTAGGATGGCGTGCTCATTTGCTTTAATCGATAAAGCTAATTTAGACTTCCGATGAAGGTGCATTAAAAAAATGGTGATGCCAGAAAGTTTTTCGTGTCCAAATTTATGTCATAATATTTTACTCTATGATTGACGTAAATTGCGATGTGAACGCACCATATTTTACAAGGAAATATGGTGAATTGAGAAGGCGTCGATTGTATATCATCAATTTGGTGTGTCACGGATGCGCATGCGAGTACGTCACCTTGCGCAAATTTTCTTTCACGCAAGAAAAAATGGTTCATAAAAAACCATAAAAAATTAACACGTGTTTTAAGGATTCTACCGAATCCTTATATTTATGAAGATAGTCAATTGTTCACTTTATTTTGAAAAAATCTATACACGTGTTTTATTCTGAATTTAATTAAGAAATTAATTATTCATCTCGACATGAAAATTGTTCCCTCTCTCTCTCTCTCACCAATGAGATTAGGTTGTCGACTGGATGTCCGCCAATCTGTGGCCGCTGAAGACCGTCGGCCCCACCCTTCCCTCCCTCTACCTGGACAAGCGCCTCCCCAACGACACCGCGTACGGCGTCAACCTTTTCACCCCGACAACCACCTCCACCGTCTCCGCCTGGCTCCGTCGCCACCCGCCCCGCTCCGTGGTCTATGTCTCCTTCGGCAGCATGGCCGACCTCGACCCCTCCCAGTTCACCGAGCTCGCCCACGGCCTTGCCCTTGCTGGCCACCCCTTCATCTGGATCGTCCGATCTACCGAGCAGTACAAGCTCCCTCGGGATCTAGTGGACTCGATCCCCTCGGAGGAAGCCCTAATCCTCCCGTGGTGCAATCAACTGGAGGTCCTCGAGAGTGATGCGATCGGATGTTTTGTCACGCACTGCGGGCTCAACTCAGTGATCGAGGCGATCTGCCTGGGAATCCCGATGGTGGCGATGCCGCAGTGGACGGACCAGCCGACGAACGCCAAGTTCGTGGAGGATGTGTGGAGGGTTGGGGTCAGGGCTAGGGCCGACGAGGCGGGGGTCGTTGGGAGGGAGGAGGTGGAGAAGTGCGTGAGAGAGGTGGTGGGAGGAGGAGGGAGAGGGAGAGAGGTGACGGAGAGCGCGAGGAGGTGGATGGAGACGGCGAAGGCGGCAATGGCAGAAGGCGGGAGCTCGGATCAGAACATCGATGAGTTCGTGGAGAAGCTTGTGAGTCGTGCATCAATAGAGTAGAAGTGTGACATCCTAAATTTTCCTTCCATATATTATGTGGGCAATTATTTTGTTATATGAAAATTAAATTCCAGACTAAAATTAAGGTAAAACACCATTATGGTGTTAAAGATGAGTCTTATCTCGTACAAAGTATAAAGTATGCTCAACATTTTATTTGACATTAGATTGAGCGTTCCATAGATTACATAAATTTAATGAAAGTTTTGTTATAATTATAAAAGTGCCACTAAATTAATGAATATTAGGATAATGCCATGTCATGGCATGATTATTATACTTTGAAAATGCCTAAAAACATTAATTAATCTATACATAAGGCTCATATGCTTTCACATAATTATTAATATCTCTCTCTTCCCCTCTCCTATAGCCACTTATCACTCAGGTAGGTTGCCACATTTCCTAAATACTTAACCATATGTTTTAATCAAGAGATGGCATCATCATGATATCACTTTAACCTTGGTTAGTTGATACATTGAATGTAAAAAAATTGAGACTTATTTCTCATTTCCTTACTAACCACTTGTTACTAAAATCTAATGCCACATTCCTCACCGTTTTACCTAGTTTTTTTACTTGTAGGTTACATCATTCTCACAACAATCTTTTAACTCTAACTCATTAATGCTCACAAAGGCGGGGCGGGACTACTGTCTTTTGTTCTAAAAGTTTAAGTTAATTGATAAGGCAAAGGGGCCTTGATGAGATTTGAACTCAAGAGCTTCAGCTCTGATACAATGTGAGATTTTGTAGGATCACTGCGAACTGTTCTAAAAGTTTAAGCTATTATATTAGAGCACGATTTATTATTTAAATATTCTAACAAAGAGATCTCATCTATCCAAGAGCCCTAGTTCAAAGAGTCTCCATTTGCGATACATTCAAAACACTAGCATACGCAAATTTAGCTATTCCATCTTATCAATCAAGGTTTTAACTTAATATTTGTTGCATATAAAATCAAAGATTATACCTAATTCAGTGATAATGTTGCCAAATTTGAACTCGATGGATGGCTTGGGAGGATGGTGGCCGGCAATGTGCTTACGGTGTTCGGCGAAGGACACTTGGTGTGGGGAGCCCAGCTCGGTAGGGCTTGCGAATTGGGACTTGGTAAGGCTGTGCTATGATAGGTTGGTGATGACTGGTTGTGGCTCAGCTCCGTGGCGCCTCGGCTCAGGCCGTCTCTTGGTGGAGAGTGGGCTGCAGCGATTGCTTCGTCAGGAAACTTGCAAAAATAGAGAACAACTCTGAGGTGGCTAAGCAATAGCTGCGTTATGGGATAGGGTTGGACCGGGGGGGGGGCAGCAGGGTCGGTGAAACTGGTGGGGGGCAGGGACGGCGGCTGGTGGCGTCATTAGTGGGAATGGCAGCAGACTTGGCAAAGGCAATGATGGGTGACGGCTCGGCAAGTATGGCGCTGCGGGACCAGCAGAGGAGCAACAACGGGCCACGGTGACGGTGGACTGGTGTTGCGGGTTTGAGCAGGCTGCGATGTCGGTGTGGTTTGCGGTAAAGCTCGGTCCAACGCCACTGGAGGAAGCAGTGGTGACAACAACGTCGCTGAGGCAAAGGAAACAGTGAAGCCGGCCGGTGACTGCTTTGTTGAGGGGGTCACGGCCAACAGGGACCCGGCCTGACCACGGTCTGCGGCGACAAGGAACCACGGCCGAGAAAGGGGGGTCTCGACCGTAGCTCTCTCACCCTCTCTCTCATTCTTGCGTTTTTTGAATGCTCTGAATTGTGAATTGCCGAGTTATGAGGCATAGATGCAAATTTATAATGCTAACTTTGGTTTAATTCACTCTTGCGGGCTTAATTTCGTCCTTACAACTTCATGGGCTCTAATAACCTAAGGGCATTCTCTAATCAGACTTTTTTTTTTGGTCGGTATTCTCTAATAAGACTTTTATAGGATTTTGGCCACCACTCCTTGCCTGAGGCTCGGTTTATTCAATTAAGTCCAGAACCATTCATCGTGAATCCAATTGAATGCAACTAATTACTGACCAAAAAAAAAAAAAAAGAATGCAACTAATTGAAATGTGCTCATAATGACTATATTCTACTTAATTATTATTTTTGCTAGGGGCCGGATCGATTTTTAATTTTCTGTGTAGTAAATTATTAAATGATATGCTAAAATTTTGGTGTCTTTTAACACTTTTATTATTTTCTATTCATCCCTCCTTGTTTCCATACAAAATTTAGGGCTGGCCTACCCTGAGTGACTATGTTTGAAGCCTTCTCGTATACTCAGCGGATGCACGTTCACGAACTGTCATTGGTCATGCAATACCTTTATATCAATACTATGCACGCCTTCTTCAACCGGCAGTAGTTTTTTTAGTGCCATGAAGGACACACCACATGTCCCTTGGAAAATAAGTCATTCGGCTAAGATCTTGCTAAGATCACCTGGCAAAGTTTCGGCCTTTGAAAATCAATCTCGTGGTGTATAATTTAATCTTTTGCCATGAAGTCTATATCGTCTAGAGAATTGGCTCAATTGGTGGTATCGAAGATTTTCAATTCAAAAACTTGAGGTCACTTATCCTGATTCGACCCTTTGCGTGTAGATTGTCCTCAGTCAGCCTTCACAGGTAAACTGAATGGGTCGTGGCGGTGTCGGGGATTTTCATTTTGAAATCTTGAGTTCACTTGTCTAAATTCGATCCTTTACGTGTAAACTGTCTTGAGTCAAAGTCGTATTCACAGGCAGAAGAGGTTCACGAGATTTATAGGGTATTTCATGGACGTTCGTACTCATGCCGCTGGACAATATAAAAGAGTTATAAATAGCTGCTTAGGAGAGCCCATACATGTCCCATCTTCAAGAGAACAACTCTAGAGAAAGAGAGCGAAGGGAGCCAATGGAGCCTTCAAGCAAACTCTACCGAGCACACGTACTAGTCCTCCCTTGCCCCGGCCAAGGCCACATAAACCCCATGCTCCAATTCTCCAAGCGCCTCGTCTCCAAAGGCCTCAAAGCCACCCTCGCCCTCACCGTCCACATCGCCAAATCCATGCACGCTGACCCCTCCTCGTCCATCAACCTCGAGACCATCTCCGACGGCCACGACCTTGGCGGCCTCGCCGAGGCCGAGTCCATCCAGGCCTACCTGACGTGCTTCCAGACCGTCGGGTCAAGGGGCCTGGCCGAGCTGATCCATAAGCTCGACCTCTCGGGCCAACCGGTTGACGCGGTCATCTACGATGGGTTCCTCCCGTGGGCGCTCGATGTGGCCAAGCAGTGTGATAAGCTCGGAGTGGTTTTCTTCACGCAGACATGCGCAGTCAACAACATATATTACCATGTGCAGCGCGGCTTGCTCCCGCTCCCGCTCTCGGGGGGCAGTGTTGAGGTCCCGGGGCTGCCGCCTCTGGAGCCATCGGAGATGCCGTCATTCGTATGCAAGCTGGGGACGTACCCTGCCTTTTACGATCTGGTGATCAACCAATTCATGAACGTGGATGAAGCTGATTTTGTGCTCTGCGACACCTTCTACGAGCTGGAGAAAGAGGTATATATACGTACATTCTTATGCTGCTGCCTTCTCATCATAGGTTGAGTCTAGTTAGCAATCCTCGTCAGTCATTCGTGTCGAACCTGCAACTTTTTCTTGCAGTTTCCTCACTGTCTAGAAGCAGAACAGGAACCAGTTTACTGTGTCGCGATTATTTAGGACAGTTCATGTCATAATATTTTACTAATTATTGGCATGAAAGGCAATGTTGACATATCGATTAAATATGTCATGTCGAATCTTGGAGGTGTCCGAGTGTATATCATCGATCTTATTCGACACCTATGTGCATGCACATACGTCACTTTGTGCAAATTTATTCTTCATGTGAAAGCAAGCATAGTTTGATAATTAATTATTCCAACACTCCTCTTCACGTTTAATGTGGTCTTTTTTTGCCTAGTGTCAAACATTGATATATTTATTATTCTAAAAATTTAAGTTGTTAGATGAATTCCAATACTTCATTTTATGCTTAGTTTGGTCTTTTTTTACCTAGTACCAAATGTGCATAAATATATTTTTAAAGCTTAAGCTGTGGTTTAATAATTAATTATTTCAACACTTCTCTTCATGTTTAGTCTGGTCTTTTTTTACCTAGTACTGTCTAGTACCAAACATTGACATAGTTAATTAGGAAGGCAAATGAGACCTAAAAAGATTACGCAAATAGGACCTAAAAAGATTTGAACTCACGATCTCGAGTTCTAATATCTTGTGAGATTTGGTTGGATCAATGCCAACTGTTCTAAAAGTTTAAACTGTTAAATAAAAGCGTTGTTTAATATTTAATTATTCCAACAAAGCAAATCATAGACAACTGACACTCCTTATCGAATCCTTATATTGGTAGGCATAGTTAGGGGGCGTACAGTGGTCCCGAGGTCAAATTATGTAGGATTATATGCAAAAGATCATTTTTTTGTCTCTCTCTTTAGCCCTATTTCCCTGATACTTGGATTCAAATACCCATGGATTCGCTTGGGAATTGGACTGACCCACTCCATCAGACTCGTTCTGGTCCGATTCTAGGTTCTTGGTCCCGAAAGGTCAGTTTTATCCACCGGGACCGAAGGACTGCGAAGTGATGAGTGGATGTTAGTGAGTTTTTAACTTTATATAAAAGACAGACATTGGATGCCATTTTACTCTTTTTCCTAGCAAGCGAAGCCATTTCTCTGCCAACCACTCCTCTTGGCTGTTTTTGAATGGCGGATGGTGGGCGAAAGTTCGGGGCACTTGCCAGCCACCTCTGCATCTTCTTCATGTTGCTGTTCTTGATCAGCTCTGGCAGCTCTGCAACAATGGCTGCCGCAGGACCTGCTTCAGAGTTCACTCTCTCTCTCTCTCTGCCCTGTTGCGCGCCTCTGCTGGAAAAATTTGCTATTCCTCGGTGCCTCATGGAAAATCTCAAACTGGTACACCTATATAATAAATTACCAAAAACTATTTTTTTGATCATGAAAACCCCCAAACTGGTATACTTGTGACAAATTTACCCCGACTGATAATAAAAATTCATAAACTGGTACATTTATGACGAATTTATTCCAAACTAATTTATTCGATTGCAAAAAACTCCAAACTGATAAATTTGTGACAAAAAAATCACAAAAATTATAAACTGTAACAAACGGAGCATAAAATCTCAAATTGGTATACTAGTCAACTGTCACGTGTCATTTAACTTAATAATTTGACAGTAAAATTTAACGAAAACTAACATAGGATAAATTTGTCACAAATGTATAAATTTTAGGTAAATTTGTCAAATGTATACTAGTTTGGGATTAAAAATAGTTTACGGTAAATTTGTCGCACAAGTGTATCATTTCAGAGTTTTTCAGGGTATTAACCCAATTAATTATTCATCTCAATGTGAAAAAATGTTGCCGTTCTCATCATCTCTCTCACTCGTTTCTTTCTCTCCAATGGAATTAGGTGGTTGATTGGATGTCCGCCAACTTGTGGCCGCTGAAGACCATCGGCCCCACCCTCCCCTCCCTCTACCTGGACAAGCGCCTCCCCAACGACACCGCGTATGGCGTCAACCTCTTCACCCCGACCACCACCTCCACCGTCTCTGCCTGGCTCCGTCGCCACCTGCCCCGCTCCGTGGTCTACGTCTCCTTCGGCAGCATGGCCGACCTCGACCCCTCCCAGTTCGCCGAGCTCGCCCACGGCCTTGCCCTCGCTGGCCACCCCTTCCTCTGGATCGTTCGATCTACCGAACAGCACAAGCTCCCTCGGGATCTAATGGACTCGATCCACTCGGAGGAAGCTCTAATCCTCCCGTGGTGCAATCAACTGGAGGTCCTTGAGAGTGATGCGATCGGATCTTTTGTCACGCACTGCGGGCTCAACTCAGTGATCGAGGCGATCTGCCTGGGGGTCCCGATGGTGGCGATGCCGCAGTGGACGGACCAGCCGACGAACGCCAAGTTCGTGGAGGGTGTGTGGAGGGTCGGGGTCAGGGCTAGGGCCGACGGGGCGGGAGTCGTTGGGAGGGAGGAGGTGGAGAGGTGCGTGAGAGAGGTGGTGGGAGGAGGAGAGCGAGGGAGAGAGGTGACGGAGAGTGCGAGGAGGTGGATGGAGACGGCGAAGGCGGCGGCGGCGGAAGGCGGGAGCTCGGATCAGAATATCGATGAGTTCGTGGAGAAGCTTGTGAGTCATGCATCAGTATAGTAGTAGAAGTGTGACATCCTAAATTTTCCTTCTATATATTATGTGGGCAATTGTTGTGTTGTATGGAAATTAAATTCCAGACTAAAATTAAGGTAAAACACCATTATGCTGTCAAAGATGAGTCTTCTCTCGTAAAAAGTATAAAGAATGCTTAACATTTTATTTGGCATTAGATTGAGCATTCCTTGGATTACATAAATTTAATGGGAGTTTTGTTATAATTATAAAAGTGCCACTAAATTAATGAATATTAGGATAATGCCATGTCGTGGCATGGTTATTATACATTGAAAATGCCTAAAAATACCTTTAGATTACGCACATTAATTAATCTATACATAAGGCTCATATGCTTTCACATAATTATTAATATCTCTTTCTTCCCCTCTCTTATAGCCACTTATCACTCATATGAGTTGCCGCATTTCCTAAATTCTTAACCATATGTTTTAATCAAGAGATGGCATCATCATGATATCACCTTAACCCTGGTTAGTTGATACATTGAATGTAAAAAAAATGTGACTTATTTCTCATTTCCTTACTAACCACTTGTTACTAAAATCTAATGCCTTATTTCTCACCCTGTCTACTATTTTAAAAACTTAAGCTAGTTGGGAAAGCAAATGGGCCTTGGTAAGATTTGAACTAAAGACCTCCAGCTCTGAAGTAACGTGAGATTTAGTGGGATTAGTGCTAATTGTTCTAAAATTTTAAGTTGTTAGATTAATGCACGATTTATTATTTAAATATTATAACAAAGATATCTCATGTATCCAAGAGCCATGGTTCAAAGAGTCTCCATTTAGGATACATTCACAACGCTAGCATAAGCAAATTTAGCTATTCCATCTTATCAATCAAGTTTTCAACTTGATATTTGTTGCAAATAAAATCAAAGATTATACCTAATTCAGTGATAATGTTACCAAATTTGAACTCGATGGATGGCTTGCGAGGGTGGTGGCCGGCAGTGTGCTCATGGCGTTCGGCGAAGGACACTTGGTGTGGGGAGCCAAGCTCGGTGGGGCTTGCGAATTGGGACTTGGTAAGGCTGTGCTATGATAGGTTGGTGATGGCTAGTTGTGGGGCGGCTCCGTAGCGCCTCGGCTCTGGCGGTCTCTTGTTGGAGAGTGGGCTACAGCGATTGCTTCATCAAGAAACTTGCAATAGAGAACAACCCTGAGGTGGCTGAGCAATAGTGGCGTTGTGGGATGGGGTTGGTTGGCGAGGGCAGCGAGGTCGGCGAGACTGATGCAACGCCGGTGGGGGCAGGGACCACGACTGGTGGCAAAGGTAATGATGGGTGACGGCCCGGCAAGTGTGGCACTGCGGACCAGCGGAGGAACAACAACGGGCCACGGTGATTGTGGACCGGTGTTGCGGGGTTGAGCAAGCTGTGGCGTTGGTGTGGTTTGCGGTAAAGCTTGGTCCGACAGCAATGGAGGAAGCAATAGTGAAAACAATGTCACTGAGGCAAAGGAAACATCGAAGCCGGCCAGTGACTGCTTTGTTGAGGGGGTCACGGCCAAGAGGGACTTGGCCTGGCCGTAGTCTGCGGTGACAAGGAAGCATAGCCGAGAAAGGGGGGGATCGACCGGGGCTCCCTCACCCTCTCTCTCAATCTCTTACTTGTGTTTTTTGAATTCTCTATTGCGAATTGACGAGTTATGAGGCATAGATGCATATTTATAATGCTAACTTAGGTTTAATTCACTCTTGCGGGCTTAATTTCGTCCTTACAACTTGATGAGCTCTAATAAACTAAGGCCATTCCCTAATCAGAATTTTAATGAGCAGGATTCAGCTTAAATCAGGCTAATTAGGGCCCCCTGTCTATAGAATTTTGGCCACCACTCCTTGCCTGGAGCTCAGTTTATTCAATTAAGTTTAGAACCATTCATCGCCAATCCAATTGAATCCAACTAATTTAAATAGGCTCATAATGACTATATTCTATTTAATTATTATTTTTACTAGGAGCCGGGATTAATCCTTAATTTTCTATACAATAAATTACTAAATGGTATACCAAAATTCAGATGTCTAACAATTTTATTATTGTCTAGATGGCTCATCCCTCCTTGTTCCCATATAAAGTTTAGGGCCGGCCTACCCTAAGTGACTATGTTTAAACCCTTCTTGTTATACTCAGCGGATGCACGTTCACGAACTGTCATTGGTGATGCAATATCCGTCTGTCAATTCTATGCACGCCTTCTTCAACTGGCACTATTTCTTTCAGTGGAATGAACGACACACCGCAAGTCCCTTGGAAAAAAAGTCATTCGGCTAAGATCTTGGTAAGATTTTCTCGGTCGGTCCAGAGAATTGGCTCACGGTATCGAGGATTTTCAATTAAAAGACTTGAGGTCACCTGTCCAGATTCGACCACTTGCGTGTAAAGTGTCCTGAATCAAGGTGGCTTTCCAGGCGGACTGAATGGGTGGCTGTCCAGATTTGACTTTTTTACGTGTAAACTGTTTTGAGTCAGGCCGCCTCTACAGGCGGTCTGAATGGGTTCATGAGATTTGTAGAGTATTCATGGACGTCCGTACTCATGCCGCTGGACAGTAAAAAAGAGTTATAAATAGCTGCTTAGGGGAAGAGTCCATACACGACCCTCTTCAAGAGAAGAACTCTAGAGAAAGAGAGCGAAGATAGCCAATGGAGCCTTCAAGCAAACTCCACCGAGCGCACGTACTAGTCGTCCCCTACCCCGGCCAAGGCCACATAAACCCCATGCTCCAATTCTCCAAGCGCCTCGTCTCCAAAGGCCTCAAAGCCACCCTCGTCCTCACCGTCCACATCGCCAAATCCATGCACGCCGACCCCTCCTCGTCCATCAACCTCGAGACCATCTCGGACGGCCACGACCTCGGTGGCCGTGCCAAGGCCGAATCCATGCAGGCCTACCTGACGTGCTTCCAGACCGTCGGGTCAAGGGGCCTGGCCGAGCTGATCCATAAGCTCGACTGCTCGGGCCGACCGGTCGACGCGATCATCTATGACGGGTTCCTCCCGTGGGTGCTCGACGTGGCCAAGCAGTGCGAAAAGCTCGGAGTGGTTTTCTTCACGCAGACATGCGCAGTCAACAACATATATTACCATGTGCAGCGCGGCTTGCTCCCGCTCCCGCTCTCGGGGGGCAGTGTTGAGGTCCCGGGGCTGCCGCCTCTGGAGCCATCGGAGATGCCGTCATTCGTATGCAAGCTGGGGACGTACCCTGCCTTTTACGATCTGGTGATCAACCAATTCATGAACGTGGATGAAGCTGATTTTGTGCTCTGCGACACCTTCTACGAGCTGGAGAAAGAGGTATATATACGTACATTCTTATGCTGCTGCCTTCTCATCATAGGTTGAGTCTAGTTAGCAATCCTCGTCAGTCATTCGTGTCGAACCTGCAACTTTTTCTTGCAGTTTCCTCACTGTCTAGAAGCAGAACAGGAACCAGTTTACTGTGTCGCGATTATTTAGGACAGTTCATGTCATAATATTTTACTAATTATTGGCATGAAAGGCAATGTTGACATATCGATTAAATATGTCATGTCGAATCTTGGAGGTGTCCGAGTGTATATCATCGATCTTATTCGACACCTATGTGCATGCACATACGTCACTTTGTGCAAATTTATTCTTCATGTGAAAGCAAGCATAGTTTGATAATTAATTATTCCAACACTCCTCTTCACGTTTAATGTGGTCTTTTTTTGCCTAGTGTCAAACATTGATATATTTATTATTCTAAAAATTTAAGTTGTTAGATGAATTCCAATACTTCATTTTATGCTTAGTTTGGTCTTTTTTTACCTAGTACCAAATGTGCATAAATATATTTTTAAAGCTTAAGCTGTGGTTTAATAATTAATTATTTCAACACTTCTCTTCATGTTTAGTCTGGTCTTTTTTTACCTAGTACTGTCTAGTACCAAACATTGACATAGTTAATTAGGAAGGCAAATGAGACCTAAAAAGATTACGCAAATAGGACCTAAAAAGATTTGAACTCACGATCTCGAGTTCTAATATCTTGTGAGATTTGGTTGGATCAATGCCAACTGTTCTAAAAGTTTAAACTGTTAAATAAAAGCGTTGTTTAATATTTAATTATTCCAACAAAGCAAATCATAGACAACTGACACTCCTTATCGAATCCTTATATTGGTAGGCATAGTTAGGGGGCGTACAGTGGTCCCGAGGTCAAATTATGTAGGATTATATGCAAAAGATCATTTTTTTGTCTCTCTCTTTAGCCCTATTTCCCTGATACTTGGATTCAAATACCCATGGATTCGCTTGGGAATTGGACTGACCCACTCCATCAGACTCGTTCTGGTCCGATTCTAGGTTCTTGGTCCCGAAAGGTCAGTTTTATCCACCGGGACCGAAGGACTGCGAAGTGATGAGTGGATGTTAGTGAGTTTTTAACTTTATATAAAAGACAGACATTGGATGCCATTTTACTCTTTTTCCTAGCAAGCGAAGCCATTTCTCTGCCAACCACTCCTCTTGGCTGTTTTTGAATGGCGGATGGTGGGCGAAAGTTCGGGGCACTTGCCAGCCACCTCTGCATCTTCTTCATGTTGCTGTTCTTGATCAGCTCTGGCAGCTCTGCAACAATGGCTGCCGCAGGACCTGCTTCAGAGTTCACTCTCTCTCTCTCTGCCCTGTTGCGCGCCTCTGCTGGAAAAATTTGCTATTCCTCGGTGCCTCATGGAAAATCTCAAACTGGTACACCTATATAATAAATTACCAAAAACTATTTTTTTGATCATGAAAACCCCCAAACTGGTATACTTGTGACAAATTTACCCCGACTGATAATAAAAATTCATAAACTGGTACATTTATGACGAATTTATTCCAAACTAATTTATTCGATTGCAAAAAACTCCAAACTGATAAATTTGTGACAAAAAAATCACAAAAATTATAAACTGTAACAAACGGAGCATAAAATCTCAAATTGGTATACTAGTCAACTGTCACGTGTCATTTAACTTAATAATTTGACAGTAAAATTTAACGAAAACTAACATAGGATAAATTTGTCACAAATGTATAAATTTTAGGTAAATTTGTCAAATGTATACTAGTTTGGGATTAAAAATAGTTTACGGTAAATTTGTCGCACAAGTGTATCATTTCAGAGTTTTTCAGGGTATTAACCCAATTAATTATTCATCTCAATGTGAAAAAATGTTGCCGTTCTCATCATCTCTCTCACTCGTTTCTTTCTCTCCAATGGAATTAGGTGGTTGATTGGATGTCCGCCAACTTGTGGCCGCTGAAGACCATCGGCCCCACCCTCCCCTCCCTCTACCTGGACAAGCGCCTCCCCAACGACACCGCGTATGGCGTCAACCTCTTCACCCCGACCACCACCTCCACCGTCTCTGCCTGGCTCCGTCGCCACCTGCCCCGCTCCGTGGTCTACGTCTCCTTCGGCAGCATGGCCGACCTCGACCCCTCCCAGTTCGCCGAGCTCGCCCACGGCCTTGCCCTCGCTGGCCACCCCTTCCTCTGGATCGTTCGATCTACCGAACAGCACAAGCTCCCTCGGGATCTAATGGACTCGATCCACTCGGAGGAAGCTCTAATCCTCCCGTGGTGCAATCAACTGGAGGTCCTTGAGAGTGATGCGATCGGATCTTTTGTCACGCACTGCGGGCTCAACTCAGTGATCGAGGCGATCTGCCTGGGGGTCCCGATGGTGGCGATGCCGCAGTGGACGGACCAGCCGACGAACGCCAAGTTCGTGGAGGGTGTGTGGAGGGTCGGGGTCAGGGCTAGGGCCGACGGGGCGGGAGTCGTTGGGAGGGAGGAGGTGGAGAGGTGCGTGAGAGAGGTGGTGGGAGGAGGAGAGCGAGGGAGAGAGGTGACGGAGAGTGCGAGGAGGTGGATGGAGACGGCGAAGGCGGCGGCGGCGGAAGGCGGGAGCTCGGATCAGAATATCGATGAGTTCGTGGAGAAGCTTGTGAGTCATGCATCAGTATAGTAGTAGAAGTGTGACATCCTAAATTTTCCTTCTATATATTATGTGGGCAATTGTTGTGTTGTATGGAAATTAAATTCCAGACTAAAATTAAGGTAAAACACCATTATGCTGTCAAAGATGAGTCTTCTCTCGTAAAAAGTATAAAGAATGCTTAACATTTTATTTGGCATTAGATTGAGCATTCCTTGGATTACATAAATTTAATGGGAGTTTTGTTATAATTATAAAAGTGCCACTAAATTAATGAATATTAGGATAATGCCATGTCGTGGCATGGTTATTATACATTGAAAATGCCTAAAAATACCTTTAGATTACGCACATTAATTAATCTATACATAAGGCTCATATGCTTTCACATAATTATTAATATCTCTTTCTTCCCCTCTCTTATAGCCACTTATCACTCATATGAGTTGCCGCATTTCCTAAATTCTTAACCATATGTTTTAATCAAGAGATGGCATCATCATGATATCACCTTAACCCTGGTTAGTTGATACATTGAATGTAAAAAAAATGTGACTTATTTCTCATTTCCTTACTAACCACTTGTTACTAAAATCTAATGCCTTATTTCTCACCCTGTCTACTATTTTAAAAACTTAAGCTAGTTGGGAAAGCAAATGGGCCTTGGTAAGATTTGAACTAAAGACCTCCAGCTCTGAAGTAACGTGAGATTTAGTGGGATTAGTGCTAATTGTTCTAAAATTTTAAGTTGTTAGATTAATGCACGATTTATTATTTAAATATTATAACAAAGATATCTCATGTATCCAAGAGCCATGGTTCAAAGAGTCTCCATTTAGGATACATTCACAACGCTAGCATAAGCAAATTTAGCTATTCCATCTTATCAATCAAGTTTTCAACTTGATATTTGTTGCAAATAAAATCAAAGATTATACCTAATTCAGTGATAATGTTACCAAATTTGAACTCGATGGATGGCTTGCGAGGGTGGTGGCCGGCAGTGTGCTCATGGCGTTCGGCGAAGGACACTTGGTGTGGGGAGCCAAGCTCGGTGGGGCTTGCGAATTGGGACTTGGTAAGGCTGTGCTATGATAGGTTGGTGATGGCTAGTTGTGGGGCGGCTCCGTAGCGCCTCGGCTCTGGCGGTCTCTTGTTGGAGAGTGGGCTACAGCGATTGCTTCATCAAGAAACTTGCAATAGAGAACAACCCTGAGGTGGCTGAGCAATAGTGGCGTTGTGGGATGGGGTTGGTTGGCGAGGGCAGCGAGGTCGGCGAGACTGATGCAACGCCGGTGGGGGCAGGGACCACGACTGGTGGCAAAGGTAATGATGGGTGACGGCCCGGCAAGTGTGGCACTGCGGACCAGCGGAGGAACAACAACGGGCCACGGTGATTGTGGACCGGTGTTGCGGGGTTGAGCAAGCTGTGGCGTTGGTGTGGTTTGCGGTAAAGCTTGGTCCGACAGCAATGGAGGAAGCAATAGTGAAAACAATGTCACTGAGGCAAAGGAAACATCGAAGCCGGCCAGTGACTGCTTTGTTGAGGGGGTCACGGCCAAGAGGGACTTGGCCTGGCCGTAGTCTGCGGTGACAAGGAAGCATAGCCGAGAAAGGGGGGGATCGACCGGGGCTCCCTCACCCTCTCTCTCAATCTCTTACTTGTGTTTTTTGAATTCTCTATTGCGAATTGACGAGTTATGAGGCATAGATGCATATTTATAATGCTAACTTAGGTTTAATTCACTCTTGCGGGCTTAATTTCGTCCTTACAACTTGATGAGCTCTAATAAACTAAGGCCATTCCCTAATCAGAATTTTAATGAGCAGGATTCAGCTTAAATCAGGCTAATTAGGGCCCCCTGTCTATAGAATTTTGGCCACCACTCCTTGCCTGGAGCTCAGTTTATTCAATTAAGTTTAGAACCATTCATCGCCAATCCAATTGAATCCAACTAATTTAAATAGGCTCATAATGACTATATTCTATTTAATTATTATTTTTACTAGGAGCCGGGATTAATCCTTAATTTTCTATACAATAAATTACTAAATGGTATACCAAAATTCAGATGTCTAACAATTTTATTATTGTCTAGATGGCTCATCCCTCCTTGTTCCCATATAAAGTTTAGGGCCGGCCTACCCTAAGTGACTATGTTTAAACCCTTCTTGTTATACTCAGCGGATGCACGTTCACGAACTGTCATTGGTGATGCAATATCCGTCTGTCAATTCTATGCACGCCTTCTTCAACTGGCACTATTTCTTTCAGTGGAATGAACGACACACCGCAAGTCCCTTGGAAAAAAAGTCATTCGGCTAAGATCTTGGTAAGATTTTCTCGGTCGGTCCAGAGAATTGGCTCACGGTATCGAGGATTTTCAATTAAAAGACTTGAGGTCACCTGTCCAGATTCGACCACTTGCGTGTAAAGTGTCCTGAATCAAGGTGGCTTTCCAGGCGGACTGAATGGGTGGCTGTCCAGATTTGACTTTTTTACGTGTAAACTGTTTTGAGTCAGGCCGCCTCTACAGGCGGTCTGAATGGGTTCATGAGATTTGTAGAGTATTCATGGACGTCCGTACTCATGCCGCTGGACAGTAAAAAAGAGTTATAAATAGCTGCTTAGGGGAAGAGTCCATACACGACCCTCTTCAAGAGAAGAACTCTAGAGAAAGAGAGCGAAGATAGCCAATGGAGCCTTCAAGCAAACTCCACCGAGCGCACGTACTAGTCGTCCCCTACCCCGGCCAAGGCCACATAAACCCCATGCTCCAATTCTCCAAGCGCCTCGTCTCCAAAGGCCTCAAAGCCACCCTCGTCCTCACCGTCCACATCGCCAAATCCATGCACGCCGACCCCTCCTCGTCCATCAACCTCGAGACCATCTCGGACGGCCACGACCTCGGTGGCCGTGCCAAGGCCGAATCCATGCAGGCCTACCTGACGTGCTTCCAGACCGTCGGGTCAAGGGGCCTGGCCGAGCTGATCCATAAGCTCGACTGCTCGGGCCGACCGGTCGACGCGATCATCTATGACGGGTTCCTCCCGTGGGTGCTCGACGTGGCCAAGCAGTGCGAAAAGCTCGGAGTGGTTTTCTTCACGCAGACATGCGCGGTCAACAACATATATTACCATGTGCAGCGTGGCTTGCTCCCGCTCCCGCTCTCGGGGGGCAGTGTCAAGGTCCCGGGGCTGCCGCCTCTGGAGCCGTCGGAGACGCCGTCGTTCGTATGCAAGTTGGGGACGTACCCTGCCTTTTACGATATGGTGATCAACCAATTCATGAACGTGGATGAAGCTGATTTTGTGCTCTGTGACACCTTCTACGAGCTGGAGAAAGAGGTATACGTACATTCTTATGCTGCTGCCTTCTCATCATAGGCTAGTCCAGTTAGCAATCCTCGTCGGTCATTCGTGTTGGACCTGCAACTTTTTCTTGCAGTTTCCTCACTGTCTAGCAGCTGAACAGGAACCAGTTTATCAGTGTTGCGATTATTTAGGATAGTTCATGTCATAATATTTTACTAATGATTGGCGTGAAAGGCGATGTTGACGTATCTAAATTGCACGATGAAATATGTCGTCTCGAATCTCGGAGGTGTTTTGAGTGTATAGGTCATCGATCTCATTCGACACCCATGCACATGCCCATACGTCACCTTGTGCAAATTTATTCTTCATGCGAAAGGAAGCATAATTTAATAATTAATTGTTCGAACATTCTCCTTTACACTTAATCTTGTCTTTTTGTGCCTATTGCCAAATGTTGATATATTTATGGTTAACTATTCTAAAATTTTAAATTGTTAAATGAATTAAAACGCTCATTTTTACATTTAATCTGGTATTTTTTTGTCTAGTACCAAACATGCATATATTTACTGTAAAATATTTTAAAAGCTTAAACTGTGGTTTAATAACTAAAACACTCTTCTTCATCCTTAGTCTAGTCTTTTTTTGCCTCCAAGCATGAACATATTTAATTGGGGAGGCAAATGGGGCATAAAAAAATTTGAATTCAAGGCCTTCAGTTTTGATAACTTGTGAGATATGGTGAGACAAATACTTGTTGTTCTAAAAACTTAAACTGTTAAATAAATGCGTTATTTAATATTTAATTCTTCCAACAAAGCAAACCATAGACAACTCAGACTCCTAACCTAATCCTTATATTGATAGGCATAGTTAGGGGGCGTGCATTGGTCCCAAGGTCAAATTATGCGGGATCATATGCAAAAGATCATTTTTTGGCCCTCTCTCTTTAGTCCTATTTCCCCGATGCTTGGATTCAAATACCGGTGGATTCACTCGGGAGCTGGACCGACCGAACCTATCAAACTGGTTATGGTCAGGTTCTTGGTTCTTGGTCTTGAAAGGACAATTTTATCCACCGGGACCAAAAATCTGGACTGCGAAGTGATGAGTGGATGTTGGTGGGTTTTTAACTTTATATAAAAGACAGACATTGGATGCCATTTTACTCTTTTTCCTAGCAAGCGAAGCCATTTTACTCTGCCAACCACTCCTCTTGGCTGTATTTGAATAGCGGATGGCGGGCGAAAGTTCAGGGCACTTGCCAACCACCTCTGCATCTTCTTCATGTTGCTGTTCTTGATCAGCTCTGCAACAATGGCTGCAGCAGGAACTGTTTCAGAATTCACTCTCTCTCTCTGCCCTGTTGCACGTCTCTGCTGGAAAAAATTGCTATTCCTCGGTGCCCTGTGAAAAAATAACAGAGATAACCACTGCACATGGCTGCACTTGCATTTGTGGACAATAGTATCTGTCACCTGTACTACCGTGCGTTGCTCATTACTATGTCCTTTCTTTCAGAAGTTGTCATGCATTTTAAGAATGCGAAATTTGAACATACATAGTACTGTTGAATGAATAGAGCAAACCCAAAACTGGCCGGCCGATCCCACGTTGAGCTTGGAGCCAATTCAATTAGAGTAAACAGGTCAGTTCAGTGTTTGACAAACCAGGAACAGATCCCAAGTGGATACGTTTCGGGCTGGAAGGGATCTCCTCTAAGTACAATCAATTGAACAAATGTTTTTTCTTATCGGAAAGAATACCGTACACCCATAGACAATTAATTTAATTTGGGAAATTAATTATTCATCTCAACGTGAAAAAATGTTGCCGTTTGCATCATCTCTCTCACTTGTTTCTTTCTCTCCAATGGAATTAGGTGGTTGACTGGATGTCCGCCAACTTGTGGCCGCTGAAGACCATCGGCCCCACCCTCCCCTCCCTCTACCTGGACAAGCGCCTCCCCGATGACGCCGCCTACGGCATCAACCTCTTCACCCCGACCACCACCTCCACCGTCTTCGCCTGGCTCTGTCGCCACCCGCCCCGTTCCGTGGTCTACGTCTCCTTTGGCAGCATTGCCGAACTTGGCCCCTCCCAATTCTCCGAGCTCGCCCACGGCCTTGCCCTTGCCGGCCACCCCTTCCTCTGGATCGTTCGATCATCCGAGCAGCACAAGCTCCCTCGCGATCTCATGGACTCGATCCCCTCCGAGGAAGCCCTCATCCTCCCGTGGTGCGATCAACTGGAGATACTCACAAACGATTCCATCGGATGCTTTGTCACCCACTGTGGGCTCAACTCAGTGATCGAGGCGATCTGCCTGGGGGTCCCGATGGTGGCGATGCCGCAGTGGACGGACCAGGGGACGAATGCCAAGTTCGTGGAGGATGTGTGGAGGGTCGGGGTTAGGGCTAGGGCCGATGAGGCAGGGCTTGTCAGGAGGGAGGAGGTGGAAAGGCGCGTGAGGGAGGTATTAGGAGGAGGGGAGAGAGGGGTGGAGATGGCGGACAGCGCGAGGAGGTGGATGGCGGCGGCAAAGGCGTCAATCAGCGAAGGTGGTAGCTCTGATCGGAACATCGATGACTTCGTGGAGAAGCTGGCGAGTCGTTCGTCGGTAGAGTAGTAGAAGAATCACTAGATAAAATTTGATTCAAGCATGTACGTTCAAAAGACTTCGACGTGGGTCTAAACTGAAGTACGAGTTCTATCCCTCTCTCATGTAGTAGATATCGCACTCCCGGTGCAGCGAATACATATCGAGGCTTTCATCAACTGATGACGCCGGGTTTCATCAACCACCAGAGGCACTCTGAAAACAGTAGTATACAATTGGAATTATCATCATCTCGGCCATTACCGGGGACGATATCTTGCCGGAGCACGAGCGTGCATCTTGGAATGCGAAAGCAGTCAACCATTAACAAGAACCACCGCTAACTGGAAACCAGTTTCTCCATCAAGAATGCAGACCATGATAATCTCACATAACATGTACTTAATCAAAATAGGAAGCTGACAGAGAACGGCTTATCCTGAAGATAGCAAAACAGATCTACACAAAACAGATCTCTGCAATAGATATGCGTGATTGATGCAAGTGAGGAAGGAGAAAGGATTAAGAAGACAAGGTCGTGCCTAACGAAATTATCAAGTACATTAACCCTGCATGAGCTAGTGCTTTCCAAAGATTTAAGCACCGAATGGTGTAAATGACGTCGCCAGGTGTCGACCATGAGGATTGAAGAAACGCTTGCGTGAGCTAGTGATGAGTGCCTCCACCACAAGTGCATTAACCCTGTAATTGACCAGACTGCAGGTCCTTTCTGAGACCTCCTTTGAACACTTTCCTCAACAAAAAGCAATCCATAAACTAAAAGTGAACAGAAAAACATCGATACGACATTGCAAACACAGTTGAGTCATTTGTCGGTGGATAAAGACAATGAACAACATCATGTGGATGGAGACGGCGAAGGCAGCGGTGGTGGAAGGCGGGAGCTCGGATCGGAACATTGATGAGTTCGTGGAGGAGCTCGTGAGTCGTGCATCGGTAGAGTAGAAGTGTGACATCCTAAATTTTCCTTCTATATATTATGTGGGCAATTATTTTGTTATATGGAAATTAAATTCCAGACTAAAATTAAGATAAAACACCATTATGGTGTCAAAGATGAGTCTTATCTCGTACAAAAGTATAAAGTAAGCTCAACATTTTATTTGGCATTAGATTGAGCGTTCCTTGGATTACATAAATCTAATGGAAGTTTTGTTATAATTATAAAAATGCCACTAAATTAATGAATATTAGGATAATGCCATGTCGTGGCATGATTATTATACATTGAAAATGCCTAAAAATACCTTTATATTATGCAAACATTAATTAATCTATACATAAGGCTCATATGCTTTCACATAATTATTAATATCTCTCTCTTCCCCTCTCTTATAGCCACTTATCACTCAGGTAGGTTGCCGCATTTTAATCAAGAGATGGCATCATCATGAAATCACCTTAACCTTGGTTGGTTGATACATAGAATGTAAAAAAATTGTGACTTATTTCTCATTTCCTTACTAGCCACTTGTTACTAAAATCTAGCGCCTTATTCCTCACCCTGTCTACTGTTCTAAAAACTTAAGCTAATTGGGGAGGTAAATGGGCCTTGGTAAGATTTGAACTGGAGACCTTCAGTTCTGAAGCAATGTGAGATTTAGTGGGATCAGTACTAACTGTTCTAAGAGTTTAAGATGATAGATTAAGGCACGATTTATTATTTAAATATTCTAACAAAGATATCTCATGTATCCAAGAACCATGGTTCAAGGAGTCTCCATTTAGGATACATTCACAACACTAGCATAAGCAAATTTAGCTATTCCATCTTATCAATCAAGGTTTCAACTTGATATTTGTTGCAAATAAAATCAAATATTATACCTAATTCAGTGATAATGTTACCAAATTTGAACTTGATGGATGGCTTGTGAGGGTGGTGGCTGGCAGTGTGCTCACGGTGTTCGGTGAAGGACACTTGGTGTGGGGAGCCTAGCTCGGTGGGGCTTGCGAATTGGGACATGGTGTTGTGACCTACCCCTCGGGGGGAGGGGGCAGGTTTAGGGGTATTGCCTAAAGGACGAGCCTAAGGTCCATGATTAGGTGCGGGCTCTCCCAAGCCCATACCTCGCGTGACATTGGGGTATTCTTGAGAATTTTGCAAAAAAGAGTCGCCACTAACCTATTGGGGTCGGCTAGAAACCAAGTGAGGCACGAGAGTATGCCACACTTCCTACGCAACTAGAGAATCTAGGGTCGGGGACTTGATTACACTAATTGACCAATTATTGCAATTTCAGTACCTAATCTTGTTCATCTATAAAATAAATAATTTTTGACAAGCAATTTGGATTGATTTTATACCTATCTACTAATATATAAGGTGATCACGCTGGTGCGCAATCATTAAAGTAACAATCATAGCTACTAAGATCCTAATTGCAGTAAAATTAAACACATGCAATTAAACATAATTAGATATGCAAACTAAACATGCAATATAATTAATATACGAGTAAATAAAGGTTTAATTACACTAAAAAAACAAATCGGGTCGGGTTCGGTTTGATCCGACCCGAGTTTGGCCTGATTGGGGGGCCGAGCGGTTGGCCCACGTCGAAAAGAAACTAGGCCCGACTATAGGTGGCCGGGCCCCCTCCTAGGCCCAGTCCAGTCTATTTTATTTTTTTTAAAAAGGGAAGCCCACAAGCCCAAAGATAAAATCGGCCCAAGCACGCAGGCCTAACTCGAAGGTCAAAACCCTACCCGGTTTGCAACCCGCTCCTGACTCGATTTTTGGCCGAAACCCTATCCGGCCACGACCCGATGGACGTCCCTCTCCTTGCTCGCGGCTGAGGCATCGCTGGGCAGACGTACAGTGGCGGCAGCGGCGGCGACGGGCTTGACGGCGGTGGCAGGTGTTGTAGATGGTAGAAACAGAGGCGTTACAGCAGAGGGTGGAGCGGCTCGGTGGATAGCTGCTTGCTGGCGTCGGCGATGGACCTCGGGTGGAGCAGCGAGGTAGCAGCGGCGGTGTCGGGCAGGAGGGCGGAGCAGCGAGGATGGCCCAGCACGATCGGGGAAACTCCGCTGTGACGGCTTCGATTTCACGCTGGTTCTCGAGCTTCGGAGTGGAAGTGACTCATGGGTGAGACAGCAGCAACAATCGACGTTGGGATCTCGTGGTTCATGGCTGGTGTTCGGTCACAGCGACGATGGCAGCTTGGCTTCGGCAGAGATTTGGTGCTGCGACATTGGGGATGGCGGCAGCTCGGCTCGAGCATTGGCGGTGGCACGGCTCTTAACGCGGCGGCACGGCTCGCTCTTCTCGAGCTCTCCCCTTCGAGCTCTGTCTCTCTCTCTGTCTTTCGCGTCTCCGTCTTCTCCGTGTTTTTCTCCCTCCTGTTCTCTGTCTTCGTGTTTTTTCTCCCTCCAGTTCTCTGTCTTCTCCTTCTTTCTTCTCTCCCTCCCTCTTGGGCTGGGCTCCGCGCGTGTGAGGAAGAGAGTCGGGCGGCGGGCCGGGCCAATGCTGGATCCGTCCCGACCCGACCTCTAAGTTTTTTGTTTATGTTTTGTTTTATTTTGTTTTTTTGTTTCTTTTTTTTTTTCTCCTTTTGCTTTTTTTTTTCTTTTTTTTTTTTAGTGATTAATTCCTAATTTTGTATGCGACTGAGTCATAAAAAAATAGGTAAAATTTAGGTGTCAACACATGGTAAGGTTGTGCAATGATAGGTTGGTGATGGCTGGTTGTGGCTCAGCTCTGTGGCGCCTCAGCTTAGGCCGTCTCTTGGTGGAGAGTGGGCTGCAGCGATTGCTTCATCAAGAAACTTGCAAAGAGAACAACCCTGAGGTGGATGAGCAATAGCGGCGTTCTGGGATGGGGTTGGATGGTCGGGCAGCGAGGTCAACGAGACTAATGCAACGCGAGTGGGGGCAGGGACCACAATTGGTGGTAAAGGCAATGATGGGTGACGGCCCGACAAGTGTGGCACTACGAACTAGCAGAGGAGCAACAACGGGCCACGGTGATCGTGGACCAATGTCGCGGGTTTGAGCAGGCTGTGGCGTTGGTGTGGTTTGCAGTAAAGCTCGGTCCGACACCATTGGAGGAAGCAGTAGTTGTTGCGAAAGTGAGCGATCGAATAAAAATATAGACTGAAAAAGAAAATAAATCGAACATCGGATTTACGTGGTTTGGTTATAAAGACCTATGTCCACGGGGAGAGCATCAATGAATTTCACTATAAATCAAGCGATACATGGAGATTACACACTTGAGTCACTCAAATACTCTCTCGGTGTTTCTCAAGCCCCAATTACACCCAATAACGCACGCAGTGTTTAGCCCAGAAATTCCTCAAGATATAATCTCTCAATCTCACGAAAGAATTACACGCAAATCTTACCACAAGATTTAAATTGCTTGAACACTAAATCTTCTTAGATGTAATTCACGAACAAGAACGATAAAAAAAAAATCCCTCCCAAGCACTTGACGACGAGACGGCGCTTTAAGACCAATTCTTCATGATCAACCTCTACCACCCACGGCCACAAGTCTATATATATATATATATATATATAAGTGAGACGTTTATTATTTTTTTGATTTCTCATAGGATTCTGTTTCCTATCTTAAACGATTTTATCCAAAATATATCTCTGTATATTTTAAATAAAATCCAAGTCCAAGTCAAAGTTGGACTTTCCTATTTTAGCGGCCAAACTCTCCAACGCAGATTCAAATTTTGGGGAGTTGATCTTCGGATCTTCTTTGCTCGATTTCGAACGTCCACAACATATCCAATTCAGAATATTCGAAATTTCGCATTGGGCTCAAACTCGAGACATATTTTAACAGTAGTGACAACAATGTCACTAAGGCAAAGGAAACAACGAAGCTGGCCGGTGACTGCTTTGTTGAGGGGGTCATGGCCAAGAGGGTTCTGGCTTGGTCGTAGTCTGTGGTGACAAGGAAGCACAGCCGAGAAAGGGGGATCGACTGGGGCTCTCTCACCCTCTCTCTCAATCTCGTGTTTTTTGAATGCTCTATTGCGAATTGACGATTAATGAGGAATAGATTAATATTTATAATGCTAACCTAGGTTTAATTCACTCTTGCAGGCTTAATTTCGTCCTTACAACTTGATGGGCTCTAATAAACTAAGGCCATTCCCTAATCAGAATTTTAATGAACTAGATTTAGCTTAAATCAGGCTAATTAGGGCCCCCCTGTCTATAGAATTTCGGTCACCACTCCTTGCCTGGTGCTCAGTTTATTCAATTAAGCTTAGAACCATTCACCGCCAATCCAATTGAATGCAACTAATTTAAATATGCTCATAATGACTATACTCTATTTAATTATTATTTCTACTAGGGGCCGGGATCAATCTTTAATTTTCTATGCAATAAATTACTAAAAGATATACCAAAATCTAGGTGTCTAACAGTTCTATTATTGTCTGGATGGCTCATCCCTCCTTCTTCCCATATAAAATTTAGGGCCGGCCTACCCTAAGTGACTATGTTTAAAGCCTTCTCATTATACTCAACGGACGCACGTCTACGTAGCATCGACACGGACATGCAACACGCGATACAACACGACACGACACGCCAACACGTCATTTCTCTAAAAATAAAGAATTCCGACACGTTATATATTAAATATATATTTTATATATAAATGCAAGAATAAATAAATAATAATAAAAAGAGCATAGAATTAATTTATACTAAAAATATTAATCAAACATTTGGTAATCATTCAATGTTTTAATTTGACAGAGATTAAACGAGAAATTCAAAAATTGCAAACATGAAAGAGTAAATTTGAAGGAATATGTCATGTTTTCTTAGACTTGTCGGAGATTAGTGAGATTTCTTATAATCTTAGACAGAGTTTAGAGTTCATGATATAGACTAGCTTGGAGCTCCTCTGCAAAACAAGGTTTGAGAAAAATGAAAATCCAAGACAAGAACTCTCGAAGTATGACCAAAAGAGAAGGAAATCAATAAATTTTCCATGGAAAATGTGAGAGATAATTCACAAGCCAATAATATAGACCAAAAAAGATATCTCCCAAGCATCGCTTGCGAGAGGCGGAGAGAAGCAAAAAAAATTATAACTTTAAGTATGTGGGGCAACGGAACGACACCAACGAGAAGATGGGTGTTCTATTGTCACTCACGGGAAGATCAAGACTTTTAAGTGAGAAACTTAAGAGTAAGAATTTTCTTATTTCCCCTTTATTTTTGTTATTTTCATTATTTTTTCATATATTTACATTTTGACTCTTCAAGTATTGAATTTTTTTAAAATTGACCCCATGCATGTCGGAATCGCGTGTTGGAATTTTGGACTCGCGTGTCAGAAAGAGTTGATCACGTGTCGGATTTTTTGACACTTGTTGATCGCATGGGCTTCTGGAGAGTGTTGGTGCTTCTTAGACACACATTCACGAACTGTCATTGGTGATGCAATATCTTTCTGTCAATTTTATGCACGCCTTCTTCAATTGGCATTATGTCACGCCCCGAACCCCGAGTGTATGCCCATCCCTCTCTAGTCGATAAAATTTGCGACTTCTCAGGACTAGTCGCCGACCCTTTATCTTTTATTGCACATGCGGAAGCGGATTATAAATCCCTTGACAGTAACTATCTCGGGATAGAAAAGCAGGATAACATTTTCACAAACAAATATGCATTTATAAACATATGCCGAGTCATGTACAATAGTCTATGGTCAAAAGACTATAAAAGACTGTTCTCCAAAAAGAAGCGGTCCTATCCGACCTATACTTCAAATCACCTCCTCTCTGCTTCAGTCCTCCATTCGATGACTCTGAAAATGGTTATACAATAACCAGTGAGATAATGTCTCAGCAAGTCTATACTCTAAACTTCAACTAGGAGGGAAATACGCTAAAAAGCGTCCTAACCACACAATCATGCATTTAGCATAGATGACTTATCTCGCCTCAGTTCCACTCTACAGGTCAGCATGGTTCATATTATAAACCAGAGTAGTACTCAATTAAATGGGAACGCAACACTCAATCCTCAAATTAATACAGGGGTTTTGATTATAGGGCCAAATCGTTATGACACGTCCCATACCGTGTCTCACAATTTTGTCCCATAATCAAACACATTCAACTCAATTCATCATGTGTTCCTAGTTTTGATCTCGGCATATAGCACGATCTACTATTTGTTCGGCGGTCTTCTGGTATTGCCAGGCATCGTCTCACCCCATTGAGCATGTCACGTCTCTTTATCAGACGGTTTTTCCGAAGGAGCATAGGGTCCATAATCTACTGCGACCGGCTTTCCTTTGTCTAGGGGTATCCCATATAGGGGTAACGTCTAGCTCAATAGCTCGGGACGATTTCTCTTAATCATCACACGATCACTCAAATATGGCCCAGGGCATCATGCATTGCACTCAAATGCTTCAATTAAAATGGTGAACCTAGCCTTTTTCTTCGTATTAGAAATACATATGAAAATAGTCGTGTGTGGGTACACGGTCAACTCGACCCAGAAAAATTGACATTCTTCCTTTTTAAAATCCCACTATTTTATATAGTATATAAAACCATTTTCGGTGTTAAAATTTGACACCCGGGATTTTCTGAATAAATATTGAAAATCCACAATTTTTGGAATTAAATACCAAAAATCCAATCATTACTCAATTTGCATAATTTAACACTTAATTGCAGAAATTAACCATACCATTGCAATCAGCACGAAATTCTGGTCACCGGCTATCCCGGCCTAATTTCCGGAAAAAAATAATTAATAAAAAATAAAAATTCGAAAATTAATTAAATAGTTCAATTTAAATTCTAAAAATACCAACCAAGGCCAAAATTGCTAAATTAAATACCAATACGGACCTGGAAAATTCCCGAACCCTTCTAGATAAGTAATGCAATTTATCTAGGCCCCACTTAATCTAATCTAACCACCTAACATGCTCAATTAAATAATTAAATTTATAATTTAATCTAACTAACCACCTAATTCCTAATTAAATAAATATAAACACCCCTTAGCATCATTAGCCTACTAAGAAGAGTTTAGAATATAAACTCACCGGTTAATTGTGGAAACCGGTTTACTGCGACGATGGCGCGACGGCGGCCGAAATCTAAATTTTTGGCGGCGTCAGCGGACACTTGGGCCGGTCCCAAAAGCCTCGCAAGCCCACAGCAAAAAGGCTGGGCTTGGGCCTATTTCTTGGGCCGGTTGGCTGAACTTCAAGTCGGCTAAAACCAAACTGAACTTGGGCCTGATCTTGGGCTTCAAATTCTGCTGGAGATGGGCTGAACTCCAATGGTTTGTGGGCTGTTCACGCGAGCTGGCATTGCGTGGGCTTGGAAATGAAGAAACGCATGGGCTGAAGACGTGCAAAGATGGGCTGCAGAAAAAGTGGCAATTTGCTGGGCCGAATTCTGGCTCGTGGACTGGAGTTGCTTCGATCGGTTGATGCTGGACGAGGAAGCAGTGAAGGAGGGGAGTTAGCTGGCCTGCTGCTGGGTCAACAATGGCCGGTTTGTTGACCATGCGTGGAGACGAGAAGCAGCATCAATCGCTGCTTGATGCGTGGCCAGCTGCAGCGAAACGTGGCTGAAAGTGGAGAAGCTCGAGCATGGAGATGGACTCGGTGGAAGAGGCAAGGGCGAGCTCCAACTTCGGTGGAGACTGTTTCGGTGGAATTGCTTCTCGGTGGATTGGGGGCTTGCAGGCAAGAGGAAATGGACGCGCCGCAAGGAGTCAACCAAATCGAAGAAGAACGTGGACGTGGCCGTTTCCAAGAGCTTCGGTGGACTCTGCTTGAACGGTGCAGGTGGGATCGACTCGGTGAAGACGCGTGAGGCTGAAATTGACTTAGCGAAGCAGCTCTACGCGAAGATGGATGATGCAGCAACGAAATGGAAGAGGGCAGGCGACGATGGTCTTCCTCAGAGGCTTCCGTGGGTGAGATGAATAAAAGAAATGAAAAGCAAAGCAGACCGTGGGGGAAAGAAGCTGTGCGCAAGAAGAGGTGGACCAAAAGTCAATAAAACTTAGCCATCTAATTAAATGTTTGGTCCCCCCACAGCCCACGCACATATCCTCTTGTCTCTTGATAATTTCTTGCATTATCTTCACAAATAAACCAAATTTTGAAGCCCAAAATTGCTGCCCTTTTTCCAAATCCGAATTTCACATTTTGTTCTTTAATTTCATCACTCAATTTCCCAAATTGAGGTCCAATTTCTATGGAGAAAAATCCCGAACAATTTTCTATAAGTCCTCGATACCCAAAGGCTCAGCTTGAAAGTCAAAGCTCGCTTAAATTCAGCCCGTACGAATTTCTGTTATTTTTCCGCGACGTCTGAAACGATTTTCCGTAAAAATCCTGGAATCTCTGAAAATTTCTCGGAGGATGAGTCGACGTTTCTAAAATAACTCGTGACACCACATAACTTTCAATTTTTGAAATTGAGTTTAAATTCGCGGTTCATTTCAATCCAATGCGATTTTAGCGTGACCTAGTCTACCGAGTAGTTTTTAGGAATTTTTAGTGCAATTGACCTGTGATTGATTTATCTCGAGTCACAATGTACATCTCTGACACATTGACGACTCTCGGTTGTCGTGAAAATCTCGAGATTTCAAATACGGACTTCGGGTACAGAAATGATAGAAAAATTGATCTAGTGCCGTTCGACGAGAATTTTGCAATCAGGTGGAATCACTCACACACTAATCACATGTCTCTATCGAATCGACCTATCTCCAGTCTCTTATCGATTTTTGACGGTGCCGTAATGACCCTTGCAGATCAACACGATCGAGCAATCGATTCATGGTCGAATTCTTAAGCCCATTGCATTAAATTCCCTTAATGGTTTCCCCAGATATTTTAGTTATCTCGTGAGTGACCAACTCAAAGAATAACACTATAGATGCGTCGACGAAAAGCCCGATTTATTTAATCGAAAACAAATCTGAAAATTCAGGCTGTCACACACTAGTTCTTTCCGTGGAATGAACGATACACCACTTCCCTCGTAAAAAAAGTCATTCGGTTAAGATCTTGCTAAGATCACCCGGCAAAGTTTCGGCCTTTGAAAATCAATCTCTTGGTGTATAATTTAATCTTTTGCCATGAAGTCTCCATCGTCCAGAGAATTGGCTCAATTTGTGGCGGTATCGAAGAGTTTCAATTCAAAAACTTGAGGACACCGGTCCAGATTTGACCACTTGCGTGTAAACTGTCCTGAATCAAAGTTGCCTTCCAGGCGGACTGAATGGGTGGCTGTCCAGATTTGAGTCTTTACGTGCACACTGTCTTTGAGTCAGGGTCGCCTTTACAGGCGGTCTGAATGGGTTCATGAGATTTTTAGAGTATTTCATGGACGTCCGTACTCATGCCGCTGGACAGTAAAAAAGAGTTATAAATAGCTGCTTGGGGGGAGAGTCCATACATGACCCCTCTTCAAGAGAAGAACTCTAGAGAAAGAGAGCGAAGGGAGCCAATGGAGCCTTCAAGCAAGCTCCACCGAGCACACGTACTAGTCCTCCCTTTCCCCGGCCAAGGCCACATAAACCCTATGCTCCAATTCTCCAAGCGCCTCGTCTCCAAAGGCCTCAAAGCGACCCTCGCCCTCACCGTCCACATCGCCAAATCCATGCACGCCGACCCCTCCTCGTCCATCAACCTCGAGACCATCTCCGATGGCCACGACCTCGGCGGCCTTGCCGAGGCCGAGTCCATCCAGGCCTACCTGACGTGCTTCCAGACCGTCGGGTCAAGGGGCCTGGCTGAGCTGATCCATAAGCTCAACTGCTCGGGCCGACCGGTCGACGCGATCATCTATGACGGGTTCCTCCCGTGGGTGCTCGACGTGGCCAAACAGTGCGAAAAGCTCGGAGTGGTTTTCTTCACGCAGACATGCGCGGTCAACAACATATATTACCATGTGCAGCGTGGCTTGCTCCCGCTCCCGCTCTCGGGGGGCAGTGTCAAGGTCCCGGGGCTGCCGCCTCTGGAGCCATCGGAGACGCCGTCGTTCGTATGCAAGTTGGGGACGTACCCTGCCTTTTACGATATGGTGATCAACCAATTCATGAACGTGGATGAAGCTGATTTTGTGCTCTGTGACACCTTCTACGAGCTGGAGAAAGAGGTTACGTACATTCTTATGCTGCCGCCTTCTCATCATAAGCTTAGTCCAGTTAGCAATCCTCGTCAGTCATTCGTGTTGAAGCTGCAACTTTTTCTTGCAGTTTCCTCGCTGTCTAGCAGCAGAACAGGAACCAGTTTACTGTGTCGCGATTATTTAGGACAGTTCATGTCATAACATTTTATTAATGATTGGCGTGAAAGGCGATGTTGACGTATCTAAATTGCACGATGAAATATGTCGTCTCGAATCTCGGAGGTGTTTTGAGTGTATAGGTCATCGATCTCATTCGACACCCATGCACATGCCCATACGTCACCTTGTGCAAATTTATTCTTCGTGTGAAAGGAAGCATAGTTTCATTAATTCCAACACTCTCTTTCGCGTTTAATTTGGCCCTTTTTTTTTTATCTAATACCAAACGTTGATATGTTTACTATCAACTGTTCTAAAAGTTTAAGTTGTTAGATGAATTCTAACACTCCCTTTTACACTTACTCTGGTCTTTTTTTGCCTAGTACCAAACATGCATATATTTACCGCCAATGTTTTAAAAACTTAAGCCGTGGTTTAATAATTAATTATTCCAATACTATTCTTCATCCTTAGTCTAGTCTTTGTTTGCCTAGTACCATCTAGTATCAAGCATGGATATATTTAATTGGGGAGGCAAATGGAGACTAAAAAAAATTGAATTCAGGATTTCAGTATTGATACCTTATGAGATTTGATGGGATCAATGCTAACTGTTCTAAAAACTTAAACTATTAAATGAAAGCATTATTTAATATTTGATTATTTCAACAAAGCAAACCATAGACCACGCTCCATATCGAATCCTTATATTGATAGGCATAGTTAGGGGGGTGTGCATCGGTCCCGAGGTATGCAAAAGATCGTTTTTTGGCTCTCTTTCTTTAGCCCTATTCCCCGGATACTTAGGTTCAAATACACATGGATTCGCTCGGGAATTGGACTGACCCACCCTATCAAACTGGTTCTGGTCCGGTTCTTGGTTGTTGGTCCTGAAAACTCAGTTTTATCCACCGGGACCGAATCAGGAAAAACCTGGACTGCAAGTGATGGGTGGATGTTGGTGGGTTTCTAACTTTATATAAAAGACAGACATTGGATGCCATTTTACTCTTTTGACTAGCAAGCGAAGCCACTTTACTCCGCCAACCACTCCTCTTGGCTGTTTTTGAATAGCGGATGGTGGGCGAAAGTTCAGGGCACTTGCCAACCACCTGTGCATCTTCTTCATGTTGCTGTTCTTGATCAGCTCTGCAACAATAGCTGCCGCAGGAACTGCTTCGGAGTTCACTCTCTCTCTGCCCTGTTGCGCGTTTCTGCTGGAAAAATTTGCTATTCCTCGGTGCCGTGTGGAAAAATAACAGAGATAGCCACTGCACATGGTTGCACTTGCATTTGTGGACAATAGTATCTGTCACCTGTACTACCGTGCGTTGTTCATTACTGTGTCCTTTCTTTCAGAAGTTGTCAAGCATTTAAGAATGCCAAATTTGAGCATACATAGTACTCTTGAATGAATAGAACAAACCCAAAACTGGCCGGCCGATCCCACGTTGAGCTTGGAGCCAATTCAATTAGAGTAAACAGGTCAGTTCCGTGTTTCACAAACCAGGAACAGATCCTAAGTGGATAGGTTCCAGGCTGGAACGGATCTCCATCTCCTCTAAGTACAATCAATTGAACAAATGTTTTTTTTTTTTTTATTGGAAAGAATACCGTACACCCATAGACAATTAATTTAATTTGGGAAATTAATTATTCATCTCAATGTGAAAAAATGTTGCCGTTCTCATCATCTCTCTCACTTGTTTCTTTCTCTCCAATGGAATTAGGTGGTTGACTGGATGTCCGCCAACTTGTGGCCGCTGAAGACCATCGGCCCCACCCTCCCCTCCCTCTACCTGGACAAGCGCCTCCCCGAGGACGCCGCCTACGGCATCAACCTCTTCACCCCGACCACCACCTCCACCGTCTTCGCCTGGCTCTGCCGCCACCCGCCCCGTTCCGTGGTCTACGTCTCCTTTGGCAGCATGGCCGAACTTGACCCCTCCCAATTCTCCGAGCTCGCCCACGGCCTTGCCCTTGCCGGCCACCCCTTCCTCTGGATCGTTCGATCATCCGAGCAGCACAAGCTCCCTCGCGATCTCATGGACTCGATCCCCTCCAAGGAAGCTCTCATCCTCCCGTGGTGCGATCAACTGGAGATACTCACAAACGATTCCATCGGATGCTTTGTCACCCACTGTGGGCTCAACTCAGTGATCGAGGCGATCTGCCTGGGGGTCCCGATGGTGGCGATGCCGCAGTGGACGGACCAGGGGACGAATGCCAAGTTCGTGGAGGATGTGTGGAGGGTCGGGGTTAGGGCTAGGACCGATGAGGCAGGGCTTGTCAGGAGGGAGGAGGTGGAAAGGCGCGTGAGGGAGGTATTAGGAGGAGGGGAGAGAGGGGTGGAGATGGCGGACAGCGCGAGGAGGTGGATGGCGGCGGCAAAGGCGTCAATCAGCGAAGGTGGTAGCTCTGATCGGAACATCGATGACTTCGTGGAGAAGCTGGCGAGTCGTTCGTCGGTAGAGTAGTAGAAGAATCACTAGATAAAATTTGATTCAGGCATTTACATTCAAAAGACTTCAACGTGGGTCTAAATTGAAGTACGAGTTCTATCCCTCTCTCATGTAGTAGATATCGCATTCCCGGTGCAGCGAATACATATCGAGGCTTTCATCAACTGATGACTGCCGGGTTTCATCAACCACCAGAGGCACTCTGACAACAGTAGTCTACAATTGGAATTATCATCATCTCGGCCATTACCGGGGACGATATACTGCCGGGTTTCATCAACCACCAGAGGCACTCTGAAAACAGTAGTCTACAATTGGAATTATCATCATCTCGGCCATTACTGGGGACGATATCTTACCGGAGCACGAGTGTGCATCTTGGAATGCGAAAGCAGTCAGCCATTAACAAGAACCACCGCTAACTGGAAACCAGTTTCTCCATCAAGAATGCAGACCATGACAATCTCACATAACATCTACTTAATCAAAATAGGAAGCTGACAGAGAACGGCTTATCCTGCAGATAGCAAAACAGATCTACACAAAACAGATCTCTGCAATAGATATGCGTGATTGATGCAAGTGAGGAAGGAGAAAGGATTAAGAAGACAAGGTCGTGCCTAACGAAATTATCAAGTACATTAACCCTGCATGAGCTAGTGCTTTCCAAAGATTTAAGCACCGAATGGTGTAAATGACGTCGCCAGGTGTCGACCATGAGGATTGAAGAAATGCTTGCGTGAGCTAGTGATGAGTGCCTCCACCACAAGTGCATTAACCCTGTAATTGACCAGACTGCAGGTGCTTTCTGAGACCTCCTTTGAACACTTTCCTCAACAAAAAGCAATCCATAAACTGAAAGTGAACAGAAAAACATTGATACGACATTGCAAACACAGTTGAGTCATTTGTCGGTGGATAAAGACAATGACAAACATCATAAATTGCAAGGGTTGACATCAGATGGATCGACTGGTACGTTTGGAAAGAGTACAGATGCATGTAGTGTAAAGCTCACATAAGAGGTGGGATATGATCCACATGAACCTTGGGCCTTAGATTATACACAGAAAGATTAGCAAACAAGACACATGGCAAAAAATAATCGGATGGATCAAGAGGGTAAACAAACAACAACTGCCAACATCAGACTATGAAATTGATTGTACAGAACAAATTGAAGCAAATACGAGCCTTGCCCCACATCAGATCGCAGCACCATGCATGTGATATTAGAAAGTGCTGTGGCCTATGAACATAGTTCCATACTGGCATTGCCCAGAAAACACTGTTTAGAGATGTGAATATAAACTAATCCTATAGAGCAGTCACAGTTGAAGATACAAAACCTTAACCAACAGCCCTAAAACTATCAAAAACAGGTCAAACTTCCATTTAATGGAATCTGGATAGAATGAAGCTGTAACAAAAGATAGAAAAAAAATGAAGTTCCTTTGCTTCAGTTAGAATTAGGGACAAAAACAAACCATGATGATCCTGATTATGACACTGACGTCATTGAGAAGAAGCTAAGACTCTAAATCTAGTAGATGTAAGTGGGGATAAAGAAAGAACAAAGGTAAAAGAGAGGCATCTAAAAGGAAAACTAAGTTATGAGGAAATAGTCTTAGTCATCAAACAGATCACCCATCAATATAGCATGATTATGCTGATTAGCTCTAAGTATAAATCTAATTAAACAATGTAATAATTTCTCAGCAAAATACTAGGTGTTTAAATCTCACATCACTAGAATATGGAGTTTCAGCAAGCTTAATATATATTAGTCTCCCTTAGTAGTGACTGGTTCCAGGTTCGGTACATTTTCTGATTCTAGGTTCCGTACATGTTCCACTTCGAACTTGGACCCTACTAGTTGGAACATGTTCCTCCTTTTTCCGAACTTGAAACCTACCCTGCACCCCGTGGAATCTGGAACTTACTCTATCACATGTTTTGAGGTTAGTTCTAGGGTCTATCAAGGTTTTACCTATAATATTAATTGAATGATTGTGGATATTGTCACCTTTAATGGCCACCACTAGCTACTATAATTCACTGACCATAACTTATATTAAGATATACAAAAAATATAAAATAATAAAAAAGTAAAAGTCTCAATCACAAAATGAAAGCTCAGATTAGTAATTCTAGATTATATACCCATCATTGAATACTATGGAATACTGCAGGATTGTTTGAAGACATAGAATAAGAAAAATACAAAAACCTGTTTCGTGTTCTAGGTTACAAGTTCCAGGTTCCACCAACCTTTAACCTAAAACTTACTTGTTGAAACAAATTATCCAATTTTTGGAACCTAGAATCTATCCTATATATCTTTGAACCAGGAACTGAATAGGTTCCCAACAGTTTGGTTCTCAGGTTCCAAGTTCTACCCTAGAACCATGCTCACTCCTAGTCTCTCTTCGTCTAACAACTTCAACTTTTAGGTTAGACTTTCTAATAAGGAATGACAGCATGTTCCGTTCCAAAATTTATTTCTAGCAAGTGGCTCCATAATCGTTACCAAGTGTCATTCTCAATTAGGTTTGCATGTTACAGGAGGTGTTCAACATCACACATCGCTTAAATATGGGGATTCAATACTCCTTATATATGTAGTTTTTCCACTTGACAACTTAATACTTTTTTTATTGAACTTTGTAACGCTAGGTATGAAGACACAATTTTAGCCATGCTTCCAATGTTAACTATAATGAATTGAGAATATGTGATCCTCATGAAGATTCACTAACATCACATCTCAACCACTAAAAGTACAAACCTAGCACTTGGGACATAATTCACTATTTATGCTGTTAAACCTGAAGTACAGCAAATAATAGCAAATACAATAAATAGGCCTGAAGTCGAGCAGAGCGAACAGCATCATGTATATCATTTAGAATGTGAAGACAATCCTACTTGACTCAGACTGCTGTAAATCCCAGGGCTTTACCAGAAATTTTTGAAGAAAAGACAGTCTCTTTCTTTTTTTTCTGTTTGTTTGTTTGTTTTTTTTTTTAAGCAATAGAGACCAGATGTTTGTATTAAGGAAGAACATAAAAGCTAATACGTTCAATCTTTGCAATGAGAAATCTGCAAAATCAACAAACTAGGGTCACCAAAACCACCAAGTGTCTTCACCATAATGAACATGGTGTTATAAGGGAAAATTCCCGCAAGGACTAACAGACACATAGCTTCAGAAAAGTTCCTCCTAACTAACTCATAACTTCATCCACTATTAATAAGAAATGAGACCTTATACAAAGTGATCAACAAGAAAATTGCAACCTAATACTTATGTGTGCAACCTAACTTTAATAAGAATAAGTTACCGTATAACAATTAATGCTTTAAAAAATAAAAATAAAAACCATGCACCCGTTTCAAAAGTGCCTTCTATTGGGTTCAAAGTCCTCAAGTATTGCTTAAAACATCTTCTCTGGCATGATGTTTAAGTTGTCTCGTTTGAATTTATCAACTAAAATCGATTTTAATAACTATCCCTATGGCAACCAAAGCCAAGGGAAATTAAAAGACAATAGGTGCATTGTAGTGCATGTGATGAAGTAACAACACCAGATGGTTCTTCTGGCAAATCGCCTAAAAGTGGTTTTTTGATACCTTTACTCATAGCATTTAACCAGCCAGGTACTAAATGCATTAAGTACAATGGTAGTATTAAGTCGGTAGGCTAATAATACATAACATAGTTAGGGTTTTATGAGTGCCCCTATGCTCTATAAAAGAGCTTTATCCCTCTTCTGCTCTCTCTCTCTCTCTGTTGTGTTCCTAAAATCTCAACATGCTTCAAGCCACCTCTAATGACCAGTAGAAAGTCAACCCACCTAAAATGAAAAATACAACATATAGGCTATAAATCACGGTCAAGATGCCTTGGTGGTGATATATGAGACTAGAAACCTCAGGCTAAATGGGTAGGGCATCAACTTCCAACATCTTTGCATCAAATTATCCGATTTTTAGATGCCAGAGCAGGTCCTACCACATCCACAGGTTTTACTAATCAAGTGGCTGTAGCTGGGTAGTAACTTCACATCAAGTTGAACAGACACCACTGAAACACACTTCTTAAAGGAGTTATAGACCTATGCTATTCACTTAAATCTAGTAATGGATGTCCTTTCAAATCCTTGGGAACTAATTCATGTCTCAGATCCACTAAAAACAACAGGAATATGCAATTCAGAAGCTGAAGGTATAACAATTATTATAATATAACTTCAAATTAAGATTTGAGGTAATTACTCAAAATTTCTCCCCTTATTTTAAAATGTGTAAAGCTTGGCATTTATCTAAATGCATTCAAAAAGCTTCGCCTAGATGTAAGCAAGAGAAACTAACATACCAGAGGGTCAAAAGAACTATAAAAAGTACTCAATTGCCAGTAAATGCTAATACCCTATGCTGCATCAACCTTCTAAATTTACTAATATAGAACTTTGAACTAAAACCTTTGTAATTGCCATTATAGTATGAAAGGTTGTGAACTAGGTTTCTATAATGCTAGGAGGATTAATGGAGATTCTCCAAACAGATTGGAAATGCACTTTCAAATTACATGTTGAGACTGAAGATCCCCTATAAACATCATCCGAATAACCCTTTTGCAGCAAATGCTCCAGAGAAGAGTTTGTTTTTGGGCATCCATCGCATGACAACGGTAAAGAGCACGCATGTACACAGTCATGGCACTAGCATGAACGCCGACAAGCGTGCTCTCTCTCGTTGTCAAGTAATGGTTTCCCAAAGATTGAAGAAAATCTGCATCCTGCAACAAATAACAATATGTGTTGGTTCAGAGTCGAGTCTTCAAATAGCATTTGCATCTTATAGTACTACAGCTGAAACCTTCAGTAGTAGGAGACACTCTCACAGCATTACTGAATCATTGACACTTATGGGGACGAAGCCATCTAAAAGCTCCATGGGACTTTGAAATGCAACGATTAGCAACTGAGAGGAAAGAAATATTGTTTATGTATACTTGAAATGACTAGTATGTCCACAGCAATCAGTAGACTCAGCAAAACTTGTGCTACGCTTTATGTCTTTTCCACTCATTTATGAAGAGTGCAAAGACACAGAATTCCTTGGTCTCACAAATGATATGCAAGTCGAAACATGACCGCCAAAAACACTTGTGAGCAGAAATAATTTTAAGAAAGACATCTGATATCACACTCGGCCCACCCGTCAATGACTACATAAACCAAATCTTGTCCTCACTCTTATTTTGGTAATCATTGGCACAGTGGTCAGCTTTTATTTCTAAGAATTTATACATATGCAAGTACTTAAACAAATTCTACTATAATCCTAGTTGCCACGGAAAGTAGATTAGTGGCCATTTTTTCGGTTAATGTCAAAGTCGTAAGAAAGACTACAACTTGAAATAGACCCTTGGTATCCTTCAGAATCTTATAAGATATAGGAAAAAAAGCTCAAACACATCACATGACCTAATTCTGAATTAGCAGGAAACAAAAAGAAAAACCAAAATAAAGAATGGATGCTCGGATCGGATCATGACTAGCGATCAAGGCGAAGCATTCCAGATATTCAAGTTCAGATAAGAATTGAATATTCATGTAAGGAATATCATTTCCACCTAGGATTTGTTTCTCTCTTTTTGGCCGAATCAACCGAGGCACGTAGTAAAAGGAATCATTCCGTCCATGGAGCACAAGAAATCATGGAAGAACTTGATGTAAAATTGATATGCTGCTGCATATTACATGGTATCAAAGCTAGAAAGTAAAGCCCAAGTGAAACCATAGTTGGGACCAAGATCCCGGGAAAGCTAGCAAATGAGGAAAGGAATTCCAAAAGACAGGTTACATTTCAACAAGCGATAATTCCTCACAAAATGCGAGCAACTTTTGCACCAGATCAAGAAGAAAAGGAAGAAATGAAGGTAACAACACAAAGGGCTTAAAAGTGTTCACGTCTTCTGCCTAACATAACTTGACATTTACCAAAACTTGCAAAGGCCATCGATTTATTCAAGCATTAATTCCAAAAAACCGTAGAAGTTAAGTGAAAAAAACCAGAACCCAAGATTCCACACGTTAAAGCAAGCGAACACACAAAAAGAAGACACACACAGAGATAAAGAGAAAAAGAAACGAGCTTTAGCGATTTACAACTACAAAGAGGGAGACCCGAGAAAGAACCAGACCTTCTAGAGAATATGCAGACCTTGAAAACCCAGAAAGGGTCGAACCCTTTTGCGAATCTCAGCAGTCCCTCGGTTCGACAGCTTTTTTCAAGCAAAACCCAAGACCCCTTCTCAGCAAAACTCCGAAAGATAAGATGATAACTGAGAATCCCTTCCGTCGCCAATTAGCGGGTATTAACGAAGAAAAATCAACAGTCCTTCGCTTGCCCGTACTTAATCACGACGTTGACGTTGATGTTGACGTTGATCCCACCATTCAGACGCGCCTTTAGAAATTCTGGGCACCCATTTTCATCCCTCCCCTCTCTGTCTGTATCCGACTGGTGGGTCCATACAGGGGTACATGGTGGAAGATCAAATGATGGCGATTTGTCCACGTACACAGTGATCTCACGCTTGATTGGAGCTTCAGGGGGGTGGATCTGCACTCCCCATTGGATGGTTTTGGACCGAAAGGTACAGACAAACTCGATCGGTTCATTGTACTGCGATGTACCCAATTCCTGATTTCGACCTTCGTCGTTGTTGGGCGATCGATCATGTCACGGGACTGTTCCAAGTCAAGGAGAGATTGCCTAGGCGGACAATTTTGGGGGGGTTCGGTCGCCTTAATAATCATGACCACCTTTGATGAGATCACTCTGCAACCTTGCTATCTTCTTCTCGTGTAAAATAGATGATTTATATTAGCCTGGAGTGCCCAGATTACTATCGTTCTTGTAATGAGTATTTTTCTTACCCTTGCCATTTATCTTGCTTCCAATTAGGATTTCTCATTCTTCTATATGCTTGCCTCATTCAATATTGTTTTTGATTGGTTTCAATGGTGCAAATTAGCATAACAATAATGAGAAATTCTTGCCTTTCACTGCGTTAATCATCCTTTACAATGTAATAACCAACTTCATCATTATATTATGATGAGGAAATTTACGATTCTTCTCTCCTTCTTTTTCTCCGTCTTATTAAAATTGGGGTCGCACTTTTTCCACTCATTATGTGGTTAATCCACTCCTCGTTACAATATTTTGACCATATTATCTTTTGTGATATCCTTTTTTTAGCAGATTGTACCCAAACCATCATTCAAGTTAAATGTGCAGCCCATTTCGACCTTATTCTCTTTCTTGCTTGTTCATCATCCTCTTCTTCCTTGCTGCCTTCTCCACCTATGCCCTCCATTGTGCACTTGACCCCAAACGTTCCATTGATTGTGTCATTCACTCGCTCCACCTCCTCGTGGCCTTGACCCATCGTCATTGAGACATCACTCTCCTGACGACATCATTGCTTCTAGATCCTAAAGTTCTCATCTTCACTTGGTCTGAATCTTCTGCGTTAACTAGAGTCTTACAGATTTTAAATCTCGAGCGAAAAGTGCTAAGCTACTAGATCCATTGGGAGGTGTGGCACGATAAGGTGATCATCCTATGATTGTCATTGTCCTTCGTGACACTATCAACACTAGCAAGTACAGCACACCGGAGTAAGACATTAATGACCCTTGCGATCACTTCTACTAGCGGAAGCGTGTGGAGCCCCATTGTGTCCTCAAGGAGGTCCTCACTGAGTGTGCCTAGTCATTGGCTCAATCCGAGTCGACTTAGTCGTCATCGTCGTCGTCTTTAAATAGCTACAAGACGTTTGACGTATTGAAGATCTTTGTCGAGGAAGGCAAGATGAGAAATGGATCCAAGCAAAGCTGAACAGTCTTAGGCCCGCGGCTATCTAATTGGAATGAGCAAAGAGCTGATTGGCTGGGGAACACCCACATGATTCCAATATCATGGGGCCCCACAAGCTTAGTGTTTTGCTCATCACAGGTTCATCCCTAAAGCAGTGCGAGAACCCTGTGGATGATCATTACTTATTAAAATCAATTAAGAATAGGATGCATTATTGTAGGTTGCACGATATTGGGATATTTCACAACAGGGCACTCTTAGATGTGAAGATTGCTAGGTTTTGGGCTAGACTGCCTTCTCTTAGGAAACTGTTGAGGTCACATCCGGAGATTGAGTTCTGTGATGAACGGGTAGTATTACTGTGTTCACTGCTATGGCATTTGAGGTTCCATGGGGGAGGTGCAAGGACTTTAACATTGTGATGCATGGTTAGAATAAGGTGTATGATCAGAAGAACAAGATGAAGTTGAATACTCGTAGCTTCTTGCTTAGGAATTGTCAATTGTCACTAGACATTCTTACTTCTCGTTGCGCTCCTTAATGAAGTTTTAATCATCCCCACCAAGTAGACCGAGCTTGGCTCTAACTTAGCCACTTCACTCTGCCTCTTCCATCCTTGCCATATCGAGGAGGAGCTTCACCGCTAGTTGCCTTGTCCAACAACGAAATTTTCGGAACACTTAGAAATTGTTCATGGAGCAAGCAAAAGAGAGAATAGAGACAAGAAGAAAAAAGAAAGAACCAAATAAGAAGTGGGACCAGAATGATTCCATATTTAAATGGAATCATCGCTCAAAAGTGGGACCCGAGGAGACAATATAGTCAAAACACGTTAATAAGGTGTGTATTAGCTTGAGAGGGAGTGGAAAAAGGTGACCCTAACATTATGAATCTTACTATTAACTCATTATGTTATATTAGAAATGAAAACTACTTGCGTGCGCATATCACGTGCATGAAAACTAGTTAATTATAATTTGCTAACAATTGCATTAATTACTAAAAAAAAAGAAAAAAAAAAGATAGTCTTATTATCCCACTATTTAATAATGATATTTTCACATTAATTTGAACAACTCATATTATGACATAATTCGATATAATTGTGTACTTAAACTTGGAAGTTTCCTTTTTTATTTTTCGGTCGATTCTACTCTACTTCTACTCTAACTTTTAGACTATTGTCTTTCTTCCTTGCATGACATTGAAGTCAAAACCCACACTTAAAGTTAAATCGCCATCACCCC
This sequence comes from Eucalyptus pauciflora, assembly GCA_007663325.1. Classification (NCBI taxonomy): domain Eukaryota; kingdom Viridiplantae; phylum Streptophyta; class Magnoliopsida; order Myrtales; family Myrtaceae; genus Eucalyptus; species Eucalyptus pauciflora. The sequence continues at coordinate 2,320,604 of VMYD01000122.1, forward strand.
AACCCCTCATGAGAAGATGGAGATTCAAACCCTCCCACCTCTCTCTTCTGATATGGGAATGGTAGTTACTGTGGCAAACCCTAATGGTTAGATGTTTTCTTTTAATATATTATATAGTCGACATTTACGTTGGGTGTATAAAAATTCATCTTTTGATCATTTGAGTAATTACATCTTTAGAATTTATCTTTCGTGTTGCTTTATCTAAATTTTGCAGCCGGCACACTTTTACTTTTTACTTAATTTGAAAACACCAAGAAAAAATCATAATTGATAAAAAATTGGTACGATATAAACTTTCCATAATTTCTTTAAATTCGGATGGTATGGTATATCGTGGTGGGAAAGCAAGTTGCTTTTTTCTTTTGAAAAGATAAAAACAAAGACGCCTCGTTGATCCAAATTTTACTTGTTCCACAGCACTCCTTCACATAAATTAAATCCCTACATAAAATCTTATGGCATCAAGGTAGACAGTAATGTCACATTAATAATCAACGATTCGCTAGATACAACGGAAATAGATTGAAAATAAATTAAATCTGAATACTGTCATTGGTATTTTTTTTTTTAAAATTAAAATATTACTTACTTCTATTGTTTGGTCGATAAACATGTATTGCTTGTGTATTAGATAATTTTTTTATAAAATTAAAAACTTTCAATAACTCCATCTTTAAGTCCGTGCAAATACATGTCTTCAACTTGTATATAATCAGAAAACAAGTAGAATGGAGTTTTGTGATTGAACCATATCATTGGACCTAGGAGGATATGTTGAGATGTTTATTGTTGATTATGGAGGCTTTTGGGATGAAAACTTACATTTGGTGGAGTTCTTTTTTTATTTATTTAAATTAATTAGCAGTCAGAAAAAAAAATTGCTCTTTTCAAAGTTTTGTATTATAAAAATTACAAATCCTCTATTGGTTGGGATAATATGGGTGAGAAGAGATTGTTTAATCGTGAATTTATTCAACACTCGGAAGAGTAAGTCAAACCAATTGGCAAGTGTGTCAAAATAGCACAAAGTTGCCGAAAAAATTATGCTGATATTGACAGGCCCACAGTAGAATTTGATGGGGAAAGTTTCTCCTATGAAGATTGTCATGAAATTCAACACACGCTTCAAGTTCGAATCTCGGAGAGGATCGGAGATGTTACTCATGAACTCGCGTTTTCCACAAATCTTATCGCGTGTCCATAACATATTTCATGGATCCTTGTTGCCAAAATATATTCCTAAAAATTTGGAAAATGTATTGGATTACACACCTTTAAACCTTACCTATGAGGGGCAACCGATTCGCATCACGGACATGGTGGATCAAGTGCTTAAGGTGTCGAATTATCTGCTACTGCAAAAGATTCAATGGCAAGAACACACCGAAAGAAACCCACCTAAGGGATGGAAGAGCAGGCAAAGCGGTAAATGTCCTGCTCTTTGTTTTCCTGGCCGACCGAGTCATGGGTAGACAAGTTGAGGAATGACTTTTGTTCCATCTCGAGGTCTTTGGGTTGAATGTCATCCCTTGTGTGCATCATTCCTGTCTAAGATGATGATAAGTCATAAGCATCGACTAGTATGTTCCCACGGAGAGATAACGAGATATGATTTCCAAAGGCCACTAGTGTTTTCACATGATAGATCGGTCTCCTGCTATAAGATACTAATCCAAGGGCTCGTTAATACAATGGAAAACCGCAGCACATACAGAGTTCTGGTTCAAGCAGGGGGATAGGTGCTGCGATTCCGAACAACGCTGAGTCATGGTTCTCTCTTCGCCTAAAGAAGAGCCACAATGTCACAAAGCTGCCTTCCTAAAGCTCTTCAAAGTCAAGCCTGTTGTCGTGATCATTGGAATAATGCTCACCTTGTTCCCTGGCTTTGCTTCGACTGCCACTCCTGGTTTCCCTCCTGAAGCCGAAGATGGGAATGCAGAGGAGGCGGCAGAAACTCTGCTGAAATGGAAATCCACTCTTGACAGTCAAAGCCAATCTCTCCTGTCCTCATGGCGGGGGGAGAATGCTTGCTCTAGTAATTGGACAGGAGTCACCTGTGACCGACCAGAAGTGGTCAATAGTCTAAATCTTTCGAACATGGGCTTGACAGGTATGCTTGGTGCTCTAAATTTCACCGCTCTTCCTCATCTTTTTAGCCTGGATCTGTCAAATAACTCATTTCGTGGCCCCATTCCATCATCCATCGGAAACCTCTCTAAACTGTCAACCCTTAATCTCTCGGTCAACTCTCTCTCCCAGAGCATTCCTTCTGCTCTTGGTAGATTGACCAGTCTAAGGCTTTTGTACCTTCGTCAGAATCGGCTGAGGGGGCCTATCCCGGAGGATATATTTACGTTGAACTCCCTTTTGGAGCTTAGTTTCTCGGTCAACAATCTCACAGGTGCTCTTCCTACTTCTATTGGCTTACTGGGGAACCTAACGATTCTGGACTTGAGCTACAACGACCTTCAGGGATCGATTCCTCATGAAATTTGTGCCGTCAATTCTTTGTCTGCGCTTCGTCTTCGGGCGAACAAGTTAACTGGTTCAATTCCCACTTGCATAGTAAACATGACCCAGCTAACCGTACTTATACTCCTGGAAAATTATCTTTCTGGTTCGATTCCACGGGAAATTGGGAAATTGCGATCCCTTATTCGCCTCACTCTGCATGGGAACAATCTCAATGGTTTCATCCCTACATCTATAGGGAACTTGAGCAACCTACTTGAACTCTCTCTTGCCTCTAATGATCTTTCGGGACCTATTCCCCAGGAAGTGGGTGACTTGAGAGCTTTAACCCTACTGGCTTTGTCCATCAATAGTCTCAATGGTTCGATCCCTACATCAGTTGGGAACTTGGTTAATCTAACCGTATTGCTTCTGCATTTCAACAACCTGTCTGGTTTCGTTCCTCGTGAATTGAATAATCTCACTCGTTTAGTTCAGTTTACTCTGGCTCAAAACGAGCTAAGAGGGCAGCTTCCAGAAAATGTATGCCTCGGTGGGTCACTGGAAATCTTTACAGCATTTGACAATCACTTGAATGGTCCCATCCCAAAGAGCTTGAGGAACTGCAGCAGCTTAGTTAGGCTTTGGCTTCAAGGAAATCGACTTAGTGGAAATATGACGGAAGATTTTGGTGTATACCCCAAGTTAGAACGCATGGACTTGAGCCTTAACCAACTCTCTGGCAAGCTCTCTTGGAACTGGGGACTATGTAGTAGTTTGGAGAGCTTCCGTATCTCTGACAACAATATTTTTGGTGAGATTCCCCCCACGATTGGGAATATGACTCAATTGGGAGTGTTGGACTTATCTTTGAATTACATCACTGGAGGGATTCCTCATGAATTGGGAAGACTAGTTTCATTGATAGATCTGTCTCTGCATGGTAACAATATTTCAGGTAACATTCCCCATGAGATTGGGCTTTTCTCAAGCCTAGCAACGCTCAACTTGGCAAGCAACAGTCTGAGCGGTCCAATCCCTGCACAATTAGGACAATGTACAAAATTATGGTACTTGAACTTGAGCAGTAACATGATTCAAGGAAGTATTCCTCCAGAGTTTGGAAGTATTCAATTTCTGCAGATTCTCGATTTATCCAGTAACTTATTGGCAGGAGAACTACCTCAGGATCTTGGGAAGCTGACTGTATTAGCTGACTTAAATCTCTCCCATAATGGCTTTTTCGGTTCCATTCCGAATAGTTTCTATGATATGTTAAGTCTCGTGTCTGTTAACATATCATATAATGATTTGGAGGGGCCACTCCCAGACATTATGGCCTTTCGCACGGCTCCATACACAGCAATACAGAATAACAAAGATGTATGTGGTGTTGTGGCTGGTCTAAGAGCGTGCACTTCTTCCTCGAGCAAGAAAATCAACAAAGAGAGGGGGAACAAGCTTGTGGTTGTAATAGCTCTGTCAGTTACAAGCACCTTGTTCCTCATTTTTGTCATCGCGGGCATCGTTCTTTTGGCTGGCAAGAGATGCAAGAGTGGAAAATATAATTTGAAAGAGTTGCATACTGGAGATCCCTTCGTGGTGTGGAGCTACGATGGCAAATTGGTTTGTCGACTTATCATCGACGCCACTGAAGGGTTCGAACTGAAGTACCGAATTGGAGAGGGAGGATTTGGAACTGTTTACAAAGCTGAGCTGTCCCCTGATCGAGTTTTCGCAGTGAAGAAGCTTAATCCAATAGAAGAAGGTGAGGTGGTTGGGGTTACATCTTTGCAGAGAGAGGTAAATTGCCTAGCAAATATATGCCACCGCAACATTGTGAAGCTATATGGATACTGCCTACATTCAAAGCATTCATTTTTGGTTTATGAGTTCCTCGAAAGAGGAAGCTTAAGAAGAATCTTGAATGACGATGAGGCGGCGATGGAGCTCTACTGGTGCAGGAGGGCAAACGTTATTAAAGGAGTGGCGAACGCATTGTCCTATATGCACCATAATTGCTTCCCCTCATGGATTCACCGAGACATGACAAGCAACAACGTTCTGTTGGATGCTGATTACGAGGCTCACGTTTCTGACTTTGGCATTGCTAGGCTTCTCAAACCAGATTCATCAAATTGGACTTCTTTGGCTGGTACTCTTGGGTACATTGCTCCAGGTACAGATTCTTGGTCTTCTCTTAACCTCTAATTGACATTCAAGTAACGGTAGTCAACGTACTTAGACATAGCTTTTACTGCTAATTCTATAATCTCTGCATTTCGAAGCAGCCAGTGGTGGGTCTCCTTTGCTAGTTATCTGAGATTATCATTTTTTCAGTGTTCTAGACTAAAATATGAGCATTTCTCTTTTCCATGCTTAGAAATTGTTGCAGCCTTTGCTCTATCATATCGACAAATTCAACATGAACATGTGAGTGTTTAAAAAAGCCGTGGACATATTTTATATTCAACATGAATTTTAGATCATGCTACATTAACCATGAAATTGTTTTACTAACAACTAATAACAGCTTGATGATCTGTCACCGCATATTTCCTTCTGGTCTAGCACTTTTTATACGTTCCAAGCTAGTAAAAGCCAGCCTTTTGGAAATCAACTACTTCAAATATTGAACTGAGATATGCCACTCATGACTTCTAGAGCTAGCATACTCACCAGCAGTCACGGAAAAATGCGATGTTTTTGGCTTTGGAGTGGTAGCAATGGAAGTGATCATGGGAAAACACCCAGGAGATCTCATCTCCATTTCGGATCCATCATCTTCATCGCTGGCAAAGGTTGGTTCGGACTTTTTACTCCAGGATGTGTTGGATCAACGCCTCTCGCCTCCTGTGGGAAGAGATGCAGAGGACGTGGTGTCACTTGCAAAACTGGCGTTTGCATGTTTGCAAGTGGATCCCCGGCGCCGGCCAAGCATGAAAGGAGTCTCGCTACTACTACCAGTTCGAGTGCCTCTAGCAAAGCCATTTTCTGAAATCACATTGGGCGAACTAAACACCTTCGGCTGTTGATCTGTGTACATGAAAGAGATGTATCGTTAAGCAGTTATAAAGTGAAAGCACCATAAAACAAGTCGTCATTCCAACATAAAATGAGGATGTGTGGTTGAGCCGCATCCTCACAAAACTCCGTTCTGTCCCACTACCGTTTATATCAAACATTTATATATGCATATCTAAGCCAAAACCTCCTATTGTCTCACTTTTGTATTTGCTATTTGTCCCTTATGTAATTAGTATTTTTACTAAATTCATTGCGGGTGGAAGAAATAAAATACGCTTCTACTATTGGATAACTGATATGTGGATGAATTTGTTTTCATAATTATCTCTATATACACATGTCATCCTTTCTCTGATGCAAAAATTTCTTTACTCTGGTAACGAACTTAATTATGATCCATTTACTTATTAGTCCAACTTTCGAGCTTATTAACTTGTTTGATTAGACCTCTAGGTATGGTTTGGTCTCTCGGACCTTTCTTTTATGTGTCGAAAAATTTCTTCCGGTGATTACTCCTTTATCCAACATCGGTTCCACCAGATCTTTGTTGCGTTGAAATGCTTGCGATCCCCAATTTCAAGAAATGCAATCAAAATCGGGAAAATGCAAGTTTCTCGACACTGAAAAACGCGGCCGATTCCGAGAGCTCAATAATTGGTTGTTGGATTTGGGTGGCAAATGAGTCAAAAGAATTATTTTGACGAGCAGAACTCATTTTTGACATTTAAAAATGATTTTTGACCTTTGTAGCTCGATGGTTAACCTTCGAACTCCCGGTCAACTCTAGGTCAAACTCAATTATTTTTGGCAAATGGGTGGCAAAAATTTGAGGTGACAACATCCATTATCTGCGATAATAACATTTAAGTATAGATCCATACAGAAGTATCTAAAAATTCAATTTTTTTTATCCAAATGTGGTTATAATATGCTGAATCCGTACCAACAAATCGACACGTGGTGCTCAGTTTGCAAGTTTATAAAAAATCACACATTTGGTTTTTATACTTTTTGGAATGTTCAATTTCAGTTCTTGCATTTATGTTATTGCAATAAAGGCAGCCCTTCTAGCGTATAAATATCCTTCATTTTAGCCTAGGGGGAGGAAGAGAGATAGGAAGAAGACGAGAGCTCTCGGTCTCGACAGCACCAGCACCCTGTGGAAATTCTCACGGTTGTGAAATTTTCGCGCTTTGAAAATAAGTCCCGACGCTGTTGAATCGAAATGCATGCTAGGGCGTCATAATGTCCGTTTAGCATCTTATAATTAATAGTCGCCGTTGTGCATGAAGGTATCGTCGGATTTCTGCTCATCGACCCAACAATAGCAGCAGGAGGAAACATAGTGATGTGAATGGGGATGCAAGGAGACCACTTCGAAGATAGAGCTGAAAACTCATCGTAGACTCTTAAGCTGAGTGGATCATAATGTTCTACCCCCTAAAATGGGGGATGGAAATCCAAACTTCTGTCTAGATGATAAACCTGTCCTGACATCAGACAATAACCTTTGCTTTTCGGAAGATTATGACCCTGGAACTGCTAGTACTCTTGCCTCGTCAGAGGCTGTAGGTCAATGTCATGCACTAAATTGGAGGACCCCTCAAGTTTTGAACTGATACTGCTATTCCCAATCCAAGTTCAAGTTGCAAATGGACCGGAGCTTAAACTTGACGCAAAGGTCGCTTGATAGGTCGCTTGACTTGGGTCGACTTGCCTCGACTTGACAGTGCCTAGGAATTGTGCCTTTTTCTGACTAATGAAACAAATGCCCATTCCTGGTTGTTGGACTTGATGCTGATCGGTCAAGACCCCATCTACTGTTGAGTGGCTCACAATGTTCTACCCACTAAAATGGGGGATGGAAATTCAAACGTCTGTCTGGATATTAAACCTGTCATTTTCATCAGACGATGACCTTTACTCTTTGGAAATTCATGACGCTCGAGCTACGAATGTTTTTGCCTCTTTAGAGGCTCTAGGTTAATGTCACGCACTAAATTGGAGGACCCTTCAAGTTTCGAACCGATACTGCTATTCCTAGTCCAAGTTCAAGTTGCAAATTGACCGGAGCTTAAACTTGACGCTAGTGTCGCTTGACTTGGGTCTGCTTGCCTTGTCTTGACATGAGTGAGCCTATGATCAATTCCCCATCTACATATTCAAACAATATACACGACCAGGCTCGAGTGACGTCCCACACATCCGATTGTATTCTGGATCTATCATCGATTACTTCAGCCATTCTGATTCATAGAGGAGTTCTGCGATTGAACCATATCATCGGACCTTAGATTGTTTGAGATGTTTTATTATTGATTTTGGCAGCTCTTGGAACGAACACTTACAGTTGACCGAGTTTCTTATAAAACTAGTAGTCACTCCAACATAAAAATTGGCTATTTTCAAAGCTTTGTAAGGTGAGAAATACAGATCTTCTATCGGTTGGGATCATGTGGGTGAAAAGAGATTGTTTTTTGTTTTTTTTTTTTTGCAGCGCTAAAAGAGATTGTTCAGTGAGTTTATTCAACAATCGGAAGAGAAAGTTAATCAGTTTGAGATTGTCTCAAGATAGCACTAAAAAAAATTTATGCTGACCTAAGTGTTTAGAGAAAATTTCCTGATAGATTTTGAAGTTGACAAAACTATTCATGTTTTATCTTGAATCTAACAAATGCATTAAGTGTTTTTCTTCAGGAACTGCTTTTGGAGAGAAGTTTATATCAATATTGATTCTATTTAGACTCTATTCACTATTGGTTGTATATCACGGCTGAACCTCAAAACAGTTACCTCATGATATCATCATATTATTGCGTGGATATCATGAGAGAACAGTGTGGATATCAACAAAACTTATACATGGATATCATCAAATTAATTGATTTCTTCAGATTCAGCACTAAGGCTGAATATCATCAATAGTATTTCGTGGATATCATCATATCACAATATGGATTTAGCAAAGTTTATAAGTGGATATTGTTATATGTTTAGACTCTAAGATAAAGTTGAATATCATAAGATTTCGAGGTCTACCTTGTGACATCCTTATTTTTTGACCCGGTTTCGATTAAATGGAATGGGCTTTTCATCGATGCGTCTATGGTCTTTTTATTTTTTTGAGTTGATCACTCACGAGATAACTAATCTATTAGGTGAAGCCGTTAAGGGATATAAATGCGACAGACTTAAGAATTCGATTAGAAATCAACTGCTCGATCGTGCTAATTTGAAAAGGTCAATACGGCCCCGTTATAATCGATTAGAGACCGGAGATAGGTCGATTTGACAGAGGCATGTAATAAATTGTGGGTGATTCCACTTAATTGCAAAATTCGCGTCGAATGGCATTAAACCGATTTTTTTGTCGATTATGTACTCGGTGCCCATAATTGAAACCTTGAGATTTTTATGACAACTGAGAGTCGCCGATGAGTCGGAGATGCACAATGTGGATCGAAAATAATCGACCACGGGTCAAACGCGTTATAAATTCCTAACAGCTACTTGGTAGGTTAGGTCACGCTAAAATCGCGTCCGGTTGAAATTAACCATGAAATTGAACCTGGTTTCAAGAATCGAAAGTTCTAGCGTGTCACGATTTATTTTTAGGACGTTGACTCATCTTTTGAAGGATTTTCGGCGAGCCCGGATTTTTGGTGAAAAATCAAAATTGGGCGAATTAAAACTGGGAAATTCGGAGGGCCATTTTTGTGTGAAGTTTTGGCCTTCATTTTGGATGGATTGGTGATGGAAATGGTGGAAGTTGGTCTAGGCTACCCCTTGGCATGTGTGGCCATTGAATTTAAGTTGTTTGGTGAGGAATTGAGTTGAACGGGTGCAAAATTCGTAGGCTAGAGGGGCTGCTGAATTTTGGGCACCAAATTGAAGCCCCTTGGTGTGGATTTGTGAGGGAATTGGCTTGTGGAAGAAGCCTTGGCAGCTGGATAAGAGCTGAGGACTTTTGGGGTTGGGCACTCAAGGGCAGAAGAATAGCCCAAGTGCCAAAACTTGGCACGGAGGGACACTTAAGTGCCAAAACTTTGGAAATGTACACTTAAGTGTCAAAATCGGAGTAAAGGGGAACACGTAAGTGCCACTCCGGCCAAATTGCTGACGTGGCAATTTTCCGGCGAGTTGGGTGCAAAACGGCATCGTTTTGCACACTAACAAATTGCAAAAATGACGTCGTTTTTGGTTCTGATGTGTAAAAAATTAATATAAAAATTAATAAAATTAAATTTAAACTTAATTTTATTTAAAATATTCTAAAAATTTAAAAATTAAAAATTTAAAAACTTTTTTAAAAAAAGAAAAAGGGGGGGGGGGTGGGGGGCCGAAGGGGCGGCTAAGGGTTGAGCCCTCGTCGCCGCCGGGAAAGGCCAGCAACGGAGGGGGGAGGTTCAGCCAAGGCTGCCGGCCCCTGGTCGACCGGCGGCGAGGGCTCGTAGGCCCTCACTGCCGGTCGGTCAGCATCGCCGGCCCCTGGCTAGGGCCTGGCAACCCTGGCCGACGCTCCCTCCACCATCATCGGCCTTTCTCGGCGATGGCGAGGAGGCGGCGAGGGCCCGCGAGCCCTGGCCCAGATTTGGGGCGAGGGTCGCGGCCCTCCCCCAGATCTGACGATTATTGCATGAAATCTTTAGTGATGTGTCTTGCAGAGAACTGGGTACGTATTGATACAACAGGAGAAGATTGTTGCATAACCGTCCCGCCAATTAAGACTCAATAAGTGGAATATGAAACAGTGTCGTGAATCAGAATTTTGGCAGGATTATAATGGTGATATTGGGTATCACCTTGGAGGAACGAAATGAGTCATTAATGTGTTGAGCCAAGAGTCCTTGATTGTACGCATGTTGGTTAAAGCATGGACCTTACTTGAAAGGGGTTCGAATTTCGGTCTTCAAATTTGAGGTAGGCTACCTTTTGAATTTTATAGCTGCCCTTAAAATTGAACCATCTATTCAAGTTAGAAATGGCGCCTGTTTGACAGACAAAGATGTTCAGAAGATTTTATAAGAAGGATACTAGTAAGAAGGAATCTGACCTTAAGATTTCTGAGAATGGAACGTTCGAGTTCGATGAGTGATTGAGTGCATTTGATGTTGTAACACTCAGGGAGAAGACCTTGTCAAAAGTTCACTGAAGTTTTGCAGTATTTGTTTAGACAATTCAAAGTAGATCAGAATCAGCGTAAGCTAGATTAGTAGACTGATATGAAAATAGATATCGCCGGGCAGTTTGCGAGTGACAGAGTTGTCAGTAAGTGGAAGTTCAGTAATGCAAACCAGGAGAACTTTTACCATCACTCGAGAGTCCCTAGTGGGAATGAAAATATATCACAATGGAACATTGTGACAGACTCGCTAAGGAGTCGGGGGAGTACTGATACCATTTGAGGATAGTGGTCAACCGATAGACGAAACCGGTTCACTTCAGTACAATACGAGTGAATCTTGTTTTGAATGGGTATACCATAGTGTGTGTGTGTGTATCAGATAATTCATTGGCATGGAGTGTCGAGGATGAATTGTATTTTGAATCTAGATCAAAGGTTACAAGTTTGGCAGAGTTTTTAGAGGGTTCTTTCTTAAGCAGTGCATAGCAGAAGGTACATAATTTCAGTGGTGAAAAGATAGTGAAGGAGGATTGCAGGCCAGAGCCAGCTTAGTAATCAGGGATTGCAGTGGTCAGATCAGTGTTAGAATAAAGACCGCACAGAACCGTAAGAAAATTTGAATCGTTGAACTTCGAAAGTTCATTAGGGAGTCGAGAAAAAAAGATCAGATGTGAGTGACAGAGTGTCATACGTGAGAAGCTTAAATTGGTTGTTAGTTCAGAAAGAGCAGATTTTGTGTACTAAGATGGTCTCCTTAGTTAAAGTGGTCGGACAACGCCACAAGACCGAAGGATCAGCGTGGGAAAAAGTGAGACTCGATGAGACGACAACACCCCCACATTTTATTAAGGATCGGTAAAGGTTTAAATTTCGAGGACGAAATTTTTATAAGAGGGGAAGAGTTGTGACATCCCGATTTTTGGGTTATGATTTCGATTAGATAAATTGGGCATTTCATCGACGTGGCTACAATGTATTTCTCTGAGTTGGCCACTCACGAGATAACTAGACTAGCTGGGTAAGCTATTAAGGACTTTAAGGCAAATAGACTTGAGAATTAGACTAGGAATCGACTTCTCGACCGTGACTATTTATAGAGGCCATTACGGCATAGTATAAAATCGATTTGAAATCAGAAATAGGCTGGTTCGACAGAGATGTCTGGCCAATTGTGGGTGACACCACTAAATTGGAAAATTCTCGTCGACCGGCACTAGATTGATTTTCTTATTGTTTTGGTACCCTTTGTTCGTATTTGAATTCTCAAGATTTTCACGACAACCGAGAGTCGTCAATGTGTCGAGTGGGTTCATCGTGGCTCGAAGAAAATCAACCACGGGTCATTTTTCTTAAAAAGTTCTGAAAATTATCCGGTAGCTTAGGTTACGCTCAAAACGCGTCCGAGTGAAATTAATCGTCAATCTAAGTCCGATTTCAGAAATTGAAGAGTCTGTCATGTCACAATAAATTTTAGGAACATCGACTCAATCTCAGAAGATTTTTCTGACACCCGACACTTTTTGGGAAAAAGTCGTCGTCGGGTCGTTTTTGTGCAGAAAAAGTTGGTGATTATTTTTTATCACACATTTGAGAAGCATGATGGATTCATGGGCGAGGAAAAATATCAATTGAAGCAATTGAGTACCAATTGAATTAATTGAAGCCATATGAGATTAGATCAAGAGAGAGAAAGTGTCCAATTGAGGGAAATTTGTTCAAAATTCGTAACTCCCCCCATGCCCTAGCATTTTGGACCATTGGAGAAGTTGTGAGGGGTGTGTGTGGTTGAATGATAGCCAAGGGATGTTGGCTTAGTGGGCAAGTCTTGGGAGACAATTTGGTGGAAAATGAAGGCATGTGGGCTCCCCCTCCAACCCTTATCTCTTCCTCTCCATCTCTCTTTCATTTCCACCATCCAATACCCTCTCTCCCCCTCCTCCTTGTGCGAAACCAGCAGCCACTAGAGGAGAAGAAGAGCAGCCTGTCACCGTGCTGGACCGCCGCCCTCGCCCTTCGCGCGCGCGCCTGCCTCACCACACACCGCCGTTCCCCTTGGCCGTCTCTCTCTCTCTCTCTCTCTCTCTCTCTCTCTCTCTCTCTCTCGCCCAGCTGCTGTTTTTGGTTTGTGGAAGCTCAGCAAGAGTTGGTCTTCTTTGTTTCTTCAACGGTAAAGCCTCGCCAAGGCTCGGGTTGGTATATTTCTTCATCCTCGAGCCTCACCGCACCAAACCGAGTTGAATTCCTTCAATTTGCAGCCAAGAACAACAACTCAGGGGGTGGGTATCGCAGCACCTTGGTGGCCCGTTTTGAGGTGCTTCTAGGCCTCGGTTCCTAGGTTCGCTTTGGAGAAAAGCGTTCCCCGCGCCGTTCCTGTCGGTTTGATCTGACTTGCGCGTTATTCCGGTGAGTTTAGCTCACTAATCCCTGCTTAGTTTGCTAATTATACTTAAAGGTTGATTAGTGTTAATTAAGTAGGATTAGGTGGTTAGATTAGAATGGATTAGCGATTATTAGTTAATTGCCTTGCATATTAGTGAAATAGTTTGTGTACTTAACTAGAGAATGGCCCATAGTATTTATTGAATACTTCTTGGGATTTTTTCCCAACCCTTATTGGGTTTTATTTAGGCAATTCGGGCCTAAGTGGAATTTTTAGGAATTAAATATTAATTTTCGAAATTAATTATTTAATTATTTATTTTTCGAAAATTCAACTAGAATGGCCAGTGACCGAGATTTTATGTTGATGATCATGGTGCAGTTCGTTTATTTAATTGAGCTTTAAATTGTGCTGAATTGAATTTATTGTATTTATTTATTTAATTTTCGAAATTAATTAATTAATTAATTCATTTTCGGAAATTAAGTCTGAGATGGTCGACGACCAAAATCTCGTGCTGATTGTCGTGGCGCAGTTCGTTTATTTATTTAAGCTCTACGTTGCATGGAATTAAATAAATTGTGATATTTTAGGGATTTGCCCTAAATTGATTGAAATTGAGTGGAATTGAATGATTGCTTGGTAGATGACCGAGTATGGCTATTTAGCATTTTTTAATGCCTTGTTGAGCTGTGAAGTGTGTTAGGGAAATTCCTTATGATGTTTTGAAGATGACAAAATAAATCAAAGGCTACTAATGCGTTTGATGGTTGAAGTAATAGACTATGCAGATGATAGAACATGTAAAGGATATTGTTGAAGTCTATGCTTGGAAGAATCAAAAGAAAGACTCTATGCTGAAGCTGAACTGAGTACAAACCTTAAAGCTAAATCTGTTCAGAAGCAGAATATGTTCAGACTCAGATTGCAAAGTCTATTGCTCTCAGACTTTACATCCAGATTCGACAGAACGTAACACAAGCCCCGAAGATATAATGGCTAGTGATCTGGTTTGGATTCTACATCAAGACTGATTTGATTGACTCAATCTAATTTATTAACAATTGGATCTTGAAGACAAGAACTTTTTATACGAAGAAGCTCTACTTATGGAAACCAAGATTCTGTTTGTATAGGCGATCGGAATCAATTTGGGATTCTACTTTTGTCACTCAACGGCTACCAAATCTTTTAGATACAGATCTGTCCAATGGGTAGATTGGAAGACGATCCTCAAGATGCTGTCCAATGGCTAGTTTGGAAGTGGAGGAGTATTTAAGGAGATGAATGACCGATGAGCATGTAAGAGACCGAGCGTAGAATTTATAATTCCAAAGTTTGAGCGACCTTCGATCATACACTTGTCTTTGGTGAACTTAAACATTTGTGATCTTGAGAGAAATACCAAAAGAGTGACTTAGTGAGATAGTGTGATCTACTACTAAGTGTTTGCACTCAAAGTTGTAATCTCTTGTTGATTGCATAGTGGAATCCAGCCAAGAAGGCTGTTAGCGTGGGAGAGTGGATGTAGGCTTGGATTAAGCCGAACCACTATAAATTGTGTTCTTATTCTCTTCCCTCAACTCCTTTATTTTATTCCGCATTTATTTGCCAAGGTTTATTTTAAACACCTATTCACCCCCTCTAGGTGTTCATACTAGCACTTTCAAAGTGGAGAGAGTCGTGAGAGTGAACTAAGAACTCTATTAGCTGAGACTAATCAAGTGTGAAGTATAGACATGCGTGGTTCGGTGATTAAGGATATCACTGTGCGAAAACAGCGCCTTAAAGAATGCACGTAGACTGTCTATGACTTGTGGCAGACGTGGTTTGGTGATTAAGGATATCACTGTGTGAAAATGGCGCCTTAAAGAACGCACGTAGACTGCCTATGAATCGTGACAGGCGTGGTTCGGTGATGAAGGACATCACTGTGCGAAAACGGTACCTTAAAGAACGCATGTAGACTGTCTGTGACCTATGACAGGCGTGGTCGGTGATGAGGAATATCACTGTGCAAAAACGGCCCCTTAAAGAACGTACGTAGACCGTCTGTTACTTATGTCACCTTGGCGAAAACGACGCCTGAGAGCATTGATGGAGCTCTGTGACTAAGTGTACTATTGGAGGTTATATGGGATGGAATGAATGACCGAGAGATGGTCCGATTGATCGATGATCCGATCTGAGTGTGATTTAATGTGATTGATCATTGCTTGAGTTTGATGTTGTAAATTGATTAGTTGAATGGGTATGATCGTGAGTGGTCTTGTTGGTGTGTAATCGACTAGGTCGATTTGATCGATGTTTTGATCAGTGATGTGATTGCTTGGGTGCCTATTTGATCTGTGCTAATATGCAGGTGGAAATTGAGGCCAAGGTAAGCCTTCTGACTCGTGTTGTGCATAGGCAGCCCTAAGGTGTATTGGTTTACTAATCAGGTCTTAGGGGGTAGAACTTGCTGAGACGTAGTCTCATTGGTTATTGAATAACCATTTCAGGTCCCTAGATGCAGTAGACTTGGATATTGAAGATCTCGAAATCTAGTGCAGTCTGCTGAAAGCTCCAGTTGGAGTGTGGAGAATGATGAAGAGGAGGACGGGGACCCGTAACTTGTAGAACCGCGCTTCTGTTTGTAGACCTTGTGTTTTTAATTGGCTTAATGTGAATTGGACTTAATAGTTCACTTTGTTTATAAGAGTGAAGGTTTGAAATTAAATCCTACTATTCTATCCTAATGTTTTATTGTCTGGGGATATAATTTATGCTTCCGCTTGTGCATTAAAAAGAAAAGGGTCGGCGATATGTAGTCTTGGGATATTGTATTTGAAAATCGACCAAAGGTAAGAGATGTGCGCGTGCCTAAGAATTGGGGCGTGACACATCGTGTCCCGCACTAGCTCGACGCCAACCTTGCCGTTCCTGCCGTTTCATCGAGCGGCCAACCAATTGCCTCCGTCGGTCCAGGCTGCCGTCCTCCGTGTCTAGCCCATCTCGCCGCTCGACCAGCCCAGCCGAGCCCGATCCAGCCCTTCGATTTAGCCCACAGAATCGAAGGCCAGCTCCAAGCCATGGGCCTTGTGGCTGTTTTCAACCCGGTCCGAGCCTCCTTGGCATCGCTGTAGGCCCGAGTCTTGCTCGCCTTCGCGTTGCCGTCTCCGTGAACTGGTTTATTCACTAATCCAATGAGTTTATGTCCTAAACTCTAATTAGGGTGCTAATGATGCTTAAAGGCGGGTTAGTGACTAATTAGAGGTTTAGTTAGACTAATTAGGATTAGTGAGATTTAGTTGGCTTAGTTAGATTGGTTAGGATTACTTGGTTAGTTCAATTAGATGGTTAGATAGTTAGATAGTTCAATTAGTTAGATTAATTAGTTGGTGTAGTTAGTTAATTAGATTACATTAGTTAGTTAGTAGATTGATTTAATTTATGCACCTAGGTGGTTAGATTAGCTTATGTTAATTTAATTGAGTGGTTTAATTTAATTATTTTGCAAATTAATTAATTAATTATTAATTAGTGTAAATTATACCGGGATAGCTGGTCGTTAGAATTTCGTGCTGATCGTCATGGTTGTGTTGGTTTATGCAATCGAGTGCTAAATTACGTACTTGGATGCTGATTGATGATTTTTGAATTATTATTTCAAAAATATGAAATTTTGATATTTAATTAGAAAAATACCGGGTATCGGGTTTTGACATAAAAAATGTTTTTAGGTACTATAAAAAATCATGGGATTTTTAAAAGAGAGGATATCACATTTTATGGTTTAATCTGACTGTGTGTTCATGCACAATTATTTTACTGGATGTTTTTAATATGAAGAAAATAGGCCAAGTCTATTATTTGAATTGAAGCATTTGAGTGCAAGGCACGATGTTCTTGGTTAGACATGGATGTGCGTGTGATCGTTATGAGAACCCATCACGAGCGTTTATGCCGGACGATGCTCCTATATGGAATGCCCCACGTCAACGGATGCTGGTCGTAGTGGAGGCTGAGCCGATGCTCCTTTTGGAATGCCGTCTAGATGTAGATGTTGCCATGCTTGACGAAGCGAGATGATGCCTAGTTATGCTGAATGACCGTTGACTGTTGAGTCGGCCATGGCCGTGGGTCGTAATTAATTAGAACGCTTGAATGATTGATATAACCGTGCCTGATTATGTGACGAAATTATGTGGCACATAATTAGATGTGTCATAACGATTTGGCCTTATAATCGAGACCCTTGTGATTGATTGAAATATTAGTTGAAGTGTCCCAATTATTGAATGTATTTGCTGTATATATATATATGTATGTATATGCAGTGTACTAACGTGCAGGAAGGTGCCGAGGCGAGATAAGTCCCTTATATGATGAGTGTTTAGGCTGTCTCTAGGTGTATTACCTTCCTAATCGGGGTTTAAGGTGTAAACTCGCGGAGACATTGTCTCATTCCTAGATGGAGGTACGACAGGTACATTATGGGGTCTCGCAGGTGATGGATTTTGAGCACACCTTTTTACCTATCCCCGAGAACACCCTGACCCGAGAGCTAGTTGAGTCTATGATTTGGGTCGATGAGGGCCTATCCCAGTTGGTACCTCACCGATTCATAGTGTGGTTCATTGGCTTTCCCTAAAGGGGTCGGGAGGGTCCCCTTCAGGGTTTTGACGGGCCTTCTATTGGGACCGGGGAGTGGGAAGTAGGGCATCCCATGGATCTCAACACTCTTGATGGTGTCGTGGTGGACCCGGAGCCCATGGTTGTAGAGCCCGAAGTTTAGATAGCTCAATGGCTCCTTTTTGGTTTAGACTCTCGTGTATATAAACCTGGGTTGTTTATAAAATATGTTTTGTGTAAATTGGTTGTCCTGCTTTTCTATCACATGTTTGTTTGTTGTCTGGAGATTGTTTATTTCGCTTTCGCATGTGCAATAAAATGAATGGGTCAGCGACGTATCCTGGGAACATCGCAATTTGATCGACCACCGTGGAATGTGCGTGTGCTCGAGGTTCGGGGCGTGACATACCTAGAGTTAGATTTAGACACAAACTCCATTGATCATATTATCACAGCTAATGACCTGGCTTGGATTTCCTATATAGAAATGATTGATTGACCTTTTGTCTAAGGATTGTTTTGCAACAAAAAATCCACACAAGACATCTTAATTGATTGGCAATCACTCCAAAACTTCCTTAATCGAAGAACTCTACTTATGAAAACCAAAATTTTCTTGCATGGGCAACCAAATCAATGGAAATTTAGATCTTATCTTCAACGTCTACTCAATCTTATTTGTGCATTTGTATCCAACGAGTCGTTTGGAGAATGATAAGATTGTCCAACAGGTAGATTGCAAGTAGAGGAGTGTAAAAGAAGACCAAAGTGCTGAAGAGTAATATGAGATCTAGAATTGAAAATTCCAAAGTTCCAAAGAGCTTCAATCTTACATACTTGTCTTTTGTGAGCTACAATAAAATTGTAATCCTTAAGAGACATTGAAAGAGTAATTGAGAGATATTGTGAAACTTGTCATAACCTGAGTATCATCGTTCACCTTTGTAACCTCTTATTGATTGACTAGTGAAATCTAACCAGTAGGCTATTAGTGTGGGAGAGTGGACATACACTTGTTCGAAGTTGAACCGCTATAAATTTTGTGTGCAATTTCTTCAAACTCTTTTTCACTAATTTCAATAGAGTTTTGCACACCGGTGAATATCGCCATATCACTATCTATATTTGGACTCTAACTTTACTCGACTTTGATAATACTCATCTAGATAGTTTTATCTCTGCATTAAATTGTCAACTGTTTTTGAAACAACATATTCAACCTCCCCTCTAAGTGATATTGCTAGCTACAACATCATGTAGAAGCAAACTAGAAGTTGATGTGGGAGATTATGTATATTTCAATTCTTGGAGAGGATCAGTGATGTTACTTATCAAGTCACTTTTCCACAAACCTTATCCCCTACCCATAACATATTTCACGTATTCTATTCACATAAATATATTCTTAAGATTTGGAACTTGTATTGGATTCCACAACTTTAAATTTGAAGGAGAACCTGACCTGTGAGGAGCAACCGATTCGCATTATAGACAGTAGGGATCAAGTGTTGAATATGTCAAAAGGCAGGCGAAGCTGTAAATATCCTCCTCCTTTAGAGAATTAGGGTACATAGGAAGTTTTTTCTTTTTTAAGGGGATAGAGTGTAACACAAAGACAAGAATATGCTGAAAGTGCTAGTACAAATATCTAGAGGGGGGGTGAATAGGTGTGAAGACAATTTTCGCAAAAAGTAATGAAAATATTTTGCTTTTAAAACTGAGTTTGAAGAACAACATACTTTGAGCGAGTTCAGATTTTAATTATAAACAGAACTACGAACAAAGTAAAGGAGTTTAGGGAAGAGAATAAGGATACGTAATTTATAATGGTTCGGCTTAGATCAAGCCTACGTCCACTCTCCCACGCTAACAGCCTTCTGGCTGGATTTCACTATACAATCAACAAGAGATTACAATTTCGAGTGCAAACACTTAGTGGTAGATCACAATATCTCACTAAGTCACTCTTTTGGTATTTCTCTCATGATCACAAACGTTTAAGCTCACGAAAGACAAGTGTATGATCGAAAGTTGCTCAGACTTTGGAATTATAGATTCTACGCTCTGTCTCTTACTTGCTCATTGGTCCTTAATCTCCTTAAATACTTCTCCACTTCCAAACTAGCCATTGATAGTATCTTAGAGGACCGTCTTCCAATCTACTCATTGGATAGATCTGTATCTAGAAAATTTGGTAGCCGTATAGTGATAGAAGTAGAATCCCAAATTAATTATGATTGCCCATACAAACAGAATCTTTGTGACATCCTGAAATTCGACCCCGTTTCGACAAAGTGAAATGGGCCTTTCGTCGACGTGCCTATGGTCCTTGTTCTCTGAGCTGATCACTCACGAGTTAACTAACCCATTGAGTGAAGCCGTTAAGGGATATATCCGTGGTAAAAATCCCTAAAAGCTACTTAATTGGTTGGATTGGACTAAAATCGCGTTTGATTGATTTTAACCACGAAATTGAACTCGATTTCGGGAATTGAATTTTAAGCGTGTCATAATTCTTTTTTTTGGACTTCGTCTCATCGTCTGTCAATTTATTGATGAGTCCGAAATTTCGAGAAAGAAATTATCGGAAGGAAAAATCGAAGACCGGAAGAAAATAAAAAGAGAAAAGGAAAATAATTGAAATAATTGGAATAGTAAAATTGTTTTACTATTTAATTTTTTTTTTCTTCCCTATCTTTTTCTTTCTCTCTCCTCTCTCTCCCATTTTCCCCATGTGCCACATTTCCCCACGTAACCGAAGCCACCATCTTCTTCTTCCTTCTTCTTTGTGAAAGAAAAACCAGAAGCTGAAGAAGACAGCAGCAGCAGCTCGTCGGACAGCCGTCGCCCACACCGCGCACCGCCTGTCGCTGCCGTTCCGCCGTCCGCCCGTGCCCGCGCGCCCGACCGTCGCCCCCATCCCCGTGCGCGACCAACCCCTGCCTAGCTCGGCCGCACGCTCCCAGCCGGTGCCGCTCGCCGCCTAGCCGCCGTCCCTACCCCCGGCGTCCCCCACACCCTCCACCGACCCTCCCCTCGCCCTTGTGGCCACCGGACCAGCTCCGGCCAGCCAAGGCAGCAACCCACAAGTGGGTATTCCAGCCCCTTCGGGCCCGCTTTTGGGCTGTTTTCGGGCCTCAGAGTCGTGCCGTGCTTTGAGAGGAATCGATCCCCGCGCCGAGCCCGTCGATTTGATCCCGGTTGCGCGCGATTCCGGTGAGTAACCTCACTAATCCTTGCTTAGTGGGTTAATTATACTTAATGGTTGCTTAGGTTTATTTAATTAAACTTAAGTGGTTAGATTAGTGTTTATTAGTTGATTTAGATGCAAATTAGTCAAATTGAATGTGTAATTAGCAAGTAGACATGGTCTACTATTTATTGAGGGTAGCTCGGGAATTTTTTGACCCTTTATTGGGCTTCAATTTGATATTTCGGACCTAAGTGGAATTTTTGGCATTTAAATATTATTTTTCGAAATTAAATTAAATAATTATTTATTTTTTGAAAATTCATTTGTGGTGGCCAACGATCGGAATATTATGCTGATGACCGTGGTGAAGTCCGTTTATTTAATCGGGCTTTACTTTGAGCTAAATTGAATTTTTAATATATATTATTTAATTTTCGAAATTAATCAATTAATTATTTATTTTTCGGAAATTAAGGCTGAGATGGCCGACGACCGAAATCTCGTGCTGATTGTCGTGGCGCAGTCTGTTTATTTATTTGAGCTCTACGTTGCTTGGAATTAATTAAATTGTGATATTTTAGGGATTTACCCTAATTTGATTTATATTGAATGATTGCCTAATCGTTGGCCGAATGTGTTTATTCAGCGTTTTTAATGCTTTGTTGAGTTGTAAAGTGAGTAGAATGGTGAGAGTGAATCAGAAGTACTTTGGGTTGAACCGATCAGACACGGTGTATGAGCCTACGTGGTTCGGTGATGTGGGATATCACTGGTGAAAACGGCGCCTTAAAGAACGCACGTATCGGTCTAGTACTCATATCATTATAGGCATGTATGGTTCGGTGATCAAGGACATCACTGGCGAAAACGGCCCTTAAATAACGCATACACTTGTCTATTAAACACATTATCATAGGCATGTGTGATTCGGTGATTAAGGACATCACTGGCGAAAACGGCGCCTTAAAGAATGCACACAATTGTCTAGTGAGTACATGGTTATAGGCATGCGTGGTTCAGTGATGTGGGATATCACTAGCGAAAACGGCGCCTTAAAGAACGCACACAATTGTCTAGTGGATAAGTTACCTTGGCGAACTTGATGCCCGAGAGCATTGATGTGGCTCTGTGACCGAGTGCCCTATGTGAGGTTTTATGGTGTGGAATCAATGACCTAGAATGGTCCGTCTGACATGTAATCGACTAGTTCGATTTACCAATGATTTGATTGATTGTTCGTTGTGATTTATGAAACGTTGTATATAACCTTGAATTGCAGGTTGAGACTGAGGCCAAGGTAAGTCCTTTGACTCGTGCTGTGCTTAGGCAACCGAGTAGAGTATTAGCTCCCTAATTGAGTCTTAGTGGGGTAAAACTCGCTGAGACATAGCCTCATTCCGGTTGTGGGACAACATTTCAGGATCCCGATGAGGAGCTGAGGAGGAGGAATCTGAGAAGGAGAACTCTGAGGTGAAACCTAAGGAGAAGAATTTTTTAAAGAAGAAGATAACACCGAGAGGAATCTTGAGTACGATCCGGATGGATTGAGATCCCATCTTCTTTTGTGAACTCCATTTTGATGTGAATAGAGTTAGAGTAAAAGTTGTGAAGTACTTTGGTTTGTGCTTTGTATAAAAGTTTGGTTATAAGTTTCAATATGAAAAATATGGCCCTGCTTTTCTATCCCATTGTTTTATTGTCTGGGGATTTTCTTTATACTTTCGCTTGCGCATATTAAATGAACAGGGTCGGCGATGCGTCCTTGGACGTCGCTATTAATCGACCAGGTGAGGGATGGGCACGCGTTCGAGGATCGGGGCGTGACAATCTTGGTTTCCAAAAGTAGAGCTTCTTCGTATAGAAAGTTCTTGTCTTCAATATCCAATTGTCAATCAATTAGATTGAGTAAATCAAATCTATCTTGATATAGAATCCAAATCAGATCATTAGTCATTATATGTTTGGGGCTTGTTTTATGTTATGTCAAGTTGTTTCGTTCTGAATCTGCTACGTTCTGAACTTGTGTCTCGTTCTGGACCTTGTCACATTCTGAACTTGTGTATCGTTTTGGATGTAAAGTCTGAGAGTGTTCTGTTTGAAGTAGAGTCTGAGTGTCTTCCGTCTGAAGTAGAGTCTGAGTGTCTTCCGTCTGAAGTAGAGTCTGAGTGTCTTCCTTGTGAAATAAACTTTATAATCTGGATGTCAGTATGAACATATTCTACTTTTTGAACAGATTTACCCTTAAGGTTTGGACGCGGTCTGATAAAGTTCAGCTTCAGCATAGAGTCTGTCTTCTGGTTCTTCCAAGTATAGACTTTGATAATATCCTTTACAAGTTCTATCATCTGCATAGTGTGTTACTCAAACATTAAACACATTAGTAGCCTTTGATTTATTTTGTCATATTCAAAACATCATAAGGGATTTCCCTAACATATGTACATTTTCTTGGTTGACCGAGTCATGGTTAGCCAAGTTGAGGAAATATTTTTGTTCCTTGTGGCTGACCGAGTCATCCTGGGTAGCCAAGTTGAGGAAAGACTATTGTTCTATGTGTCAAAGATTTTTCAAGGAGTACGTTATTCTCCATAATGAGGTCCTTGGATTGAATGTCATCCCTTGGATGAATTATTAGTGTCAAAGACGACAATAAGTCATACGCATCGACTCATATTGACTACTTCAAAAGAGAAGGAGAGATGATTTCGGCCGCAAATATTTTCGCATCTTAGATTGGTTTCCTGCTATAAAATGCTATTCATAGGGTCGTTAACACAAACAGAAACCACCACGCATACACAGTTCTAGTTCATCCAGAGAGATTGGCGCTAGGATTCCGACTAACCCCAAGTCATGGTTCTCTCTGTGCTTAAAGGCGAACCACGATCTCACAAAGCTGTCTTCTTAAAGCTCTTCAACTTCAGCATCGGCGTTGCCATCATCGTAATAGTGCTCATCTTGTTCCCTGGCTTTGCTTCAACTGCCACTCCTGGTTTCCCTCCTGAAGCCGAAGATGGAAATGCAGAGGAGGCAGCAGAGACTCTGCTGAAGTGGAAATCCACTCTCGACAATCAAAGCCGATCTCTCCTGTGGTCATGGCAGGGTGAGAATGCTTGCTTCAGTAATTGGACAGGAATCACCTGTGACGGTCCTGGAGTCATCACTAGTCTAAATATTTCGAACATGGGCTTGAGAGGTATGCTTGGTGCTCTTAATTTCACCGCTCTTCCTCATCTATTTAGCTTGGACCTGTCGAACAACTCATTTCGTGGCCCCATTCCTTTATCCATAGGAAACCTCTCTAAGCTATCAACCCTTAATCTCTCGGTCAACTCTATCTCCCAGAGCATTCCTTCTACTCTTGGTAGATTGACCGGTCTAAGGCTTTTGTACCTTCGTCAGAATCAATTGAGGGGGCCTATCCCGGAGGATATATTTACGTTGAACTCCCTTTCGGAGCTTAGTTTCTCAGTCAACAATCTCACGGGTGCTCTTCCTACTTCTATTGGCTTTCTGGGGAACCTAACAGTTCTCGACTTGAGCTACAATGACCTTCAGGGATCGATTCCTCATGAAATTTGTGCCGTCAATTCTTTGTCTGCGCTTCGTCTTCAGGCGAACAAGTTAACAGGTTCAATTCCCACTTGCATAGTAAACATGACCCAGCTGACTGTATTTAACCTCCAGGAAAATTATCTTTCTGGTTCAATTCCTCGAGAAGTAGGGAAATTGAGATCCCTTATTTGCCTCGCTTTGTACAGGAACAATCACAATGGTTCAATCCCTACATCCGTTGGGAACTTGAGCAACCTACGAGTACTTTCTCTCGCCTCTAATGATCTTTCGGGACCTATTCCCCAGGAAGTGGGTGACTTGAGATCTTTAACCCTACTAGCTTTGTCCATCAATAGTCTCAATGGTTCGATCCCTACTTCAGTTGGGAACTTGGTTAATCTAACCGTATTGCTTCTGCATTTCAACAACCTTTCTGGTTTCGTTCCTCATGAATTGAATAATCTCACTCGTTTAGTTCAGTTTACTCTGGCTCAAAACGAGCTAACGGGGCAGCTTCCAGAAAATGTATGCCTCGGTGGGTCACTGGTAGTCTTTACAGCATTTGGAAATCACTTGAATGGTCCCATCCCAAAGAGCTTGAGGAACTGCAGCAGCTTAGCTAGGCTTTGGCTTCAAGGAAATCGACTTAGTGGAAATATGACGGAAGATTTTGGTGTATACCCCAAGTTAGAACGCATTGACTTGAGCCTTAACCAACTCTCTGGTAAGCTCTCTTGGAACTGGGGACTATGTAATAGTTTGGAGACCTTCCGTATCTCTGACAACAATATTTTTGGTGAGATTCCCCCCACGATTGGGAATATGACTCAATTGGGAGTGTTGGACTTATCTTTGAATTACATCACTGGAGGGATTCCTCATAATTTGGGAAGACTAGTTTCATTGATAGATCTGTCTCTGCATGGTAACAATATTTCAGGTAACATTCCTCATGAGATTGGGCTTTTCTCAAGCCTAGCAAAGCTCAACTTGGCAAGCAACAGTCTGAGCGGTCCAATTCCTGCACAATTAGGACAATGTACAAAATTATGGTACTTGAACTTGAGCAGTAACGTGATTCAAGGAAGTATTCCTCCAGAGGTTGGAAGTATTCAATTTCTGCAGATTCTCGATTTATCCAGTAACTTATTGGCAGGAGAACTACCCCGGGATCTTGGGAAGATGACTGTATTAGCCGACTTAAATCTCTCCCATAATGGCTTGTTCGGTTCCATTCCGAATAGTTTCTACAATATGTTAGGTCTCGTGTCTGTTAACATATCATATAATGATTTGGAGGGGCCACTCCCAGACATTATGGCCTTTCGCACGGCTCCATACACAGCAATACAGAATAACAAAGATGTATGTGGTGTTGTGGCTGGTCTAAGAGCGTGCACTTCTTCCTCGAGCAAGAAAATCAACAAAGAGAGCGGGAACAAACTTGTGGTTGTAATAGCTCTGTCTGTTACAAGCACCTTGTTCCTCATTTTTGTCATCACGGGCATCGTTCTTTTGGCTGGCAAGAGATGCAAGAGTGGAAAATATAATTTGAAAGAGGTGCATACTGGAGATCCCTTCGTGGTGTGGAGCTATGATGGCAAATTGGTTTATCGACTTATCATCGACGCCACTGAAGGGTTCAAACCGAAATACCGAATTGGAGAGGGAGGATTTGGAACTGTTTACAAAGCTGAGCTGTCCCCTGATCGAGTTTTTGCAGTGAAGAAGCTTAATCCAATAGAAGACGGTGGGGTGGTTGGGGTTACATCTTTGCAGAGAGAGGTAAATTGCCTAGCAAATATATGCCACCGCAACATTGTGAAGCTATATGGATACTGCCTACATTCAAAGCATTCATTTTTGGTTTATGAGTTCCTCGAAAGAGGAAGCTTAAGAAGAATCTTGAATGACGACGAAGCGGCGATGGAGCTCTACTGGTGCAGGAGGGTAAACGTTATTAAAGGAGTGGCGAACGCATTGTCCTATATGCACCATAATTGCTTCCCCTCATGGATTCACCGAGACATGACAAGCAACAACGTTCTGTTGGATGCTGATTACGAGGCTCACGTTTCTGACTTTGGCATTGCTAGGCTTCTCAAACCAGATTCATCAAATTGGACTTCTTTGGCCGGTACTCTTGGGTACATTGCTCCGGGTACAGATTCTTGGTCTTATCTTAACCTCTAATTGACATTCAAGTAACGGTAGTCAACGTACTTAGACATAGCTTTTACTGCTAATTCTATAATCTCTGCATTTCGAAGCAGCCAGTGGGTCTCCTTTCCTTGTTATCTGAGATTATAATTTCTTCAGTGTTCTAGACTAAAACATGAGCATTTCTCTTTTCCATGCTTAGAAATTGTTGCAGCCTTTGCTCAACATAATGACAAATTCAACATGAACATTTTAGTGTTTAAAAAAGCCGTGGACATATTTTATATTCAACGTGAATTTTAGATCACGCTACATTAACCACGAAATTGTTGTAGTAACAACTAATAACAGCTTGATGATCTGTCACCGCATATTTCCTTCTGGTCTAGCACTTTTTTATATGTTCCAAGCTAGTAAAAGCCAGCCTTTTGGAAATCAACTACTTCAAATATTGAACTGAGATATGCCACTCGTGAATTCTAGAGCTAGCATACTCACCAGCAGTCACGGAAAAATGCGATGTTTTTGGCTTTGGAGTGGTAGCAATGGAAGTGATCCTGGGAAAACACCCAGGAGATCTCATCTCCATTTTGGATCCATCGTCTTCATCACTGGCGAAGATTGGTTCGGACTTTTTACTCCAGGATGTGTTGGATCGACGCCTCTCGCTTCCTGTGGGAAGAGATGCAGAGGATGTGGCGTCACTTGCAAAACTGGCGTTTGCATGTTTGCAAGTGGATCCCCGGCGCCGGCCAAGCATGAAAGGAGTCTCGCTACTACTAGCAGTTCGAGTGCCTCTAGCAAAGCCATTTTCTGAGATCACATTGGGCGAACTAAACAGCTTTGGCTTTTGATCTGTGTACATGAAAGAGATGTATCGTTAAGCAGTTATAAAGTGAAAGCACCATAAAACAAGTCGCATTCCAACATAAAATGAGGATGTGTGGTTGAGTTGCATCCTCACAAAACTCCATTCTGTCCCACTACCGTTTATATCAAACATTTATACATGCATATCTAAGCCAAAACCTCCTATTGTCTCACTTTTGTATTTGCTATTTGTCCCTTATGTAATTAGTATTTTTATTAGATTCATTGCGGGTGGAAGAAATAAAATACACTTCTACTATTGGATAACTGATATGTGGATGAATTTGTTTTCATAATTATCTCTAAACACACATGTTATCCTTTCCCTGATGCAAAAATTTCTTGACTCTGGTAACGAACTTAATTATGATCCATATACTTATTAGTCCAACTTTTGAGCGAATTAACTTGTTTGTTTAGACCTCTAGGTTTGGTTTGGTCTCTGGGACCTTTCTTTTATGTATCCAAAAAATTTCTTCGAAATTTGACTGGCGATTACTCCTTTATCCAACATCGGTTCCACCTGATCTTTGTTGCTTTGAAATGCTTGCGATCCCTAATTTCAAGAAATCCAATCAAAATCGGGAAAATGCAAGTTTCTCGACACTGAAAAATGTGGCCGATCCCGAGTGCTCAATAAATGGTTGTTGGATTTCGGTGGCAAATGAGTCTCAAAAGAATTATTTTGACGAGCAGAACTCATTTTTGACATTTAAAAATGATTTTTGACCTTTGTAGCTCGATGGTCAACCTTTGAACTCCCGGTCAACTCTAGGTCAAACTCAATTATTTTTGGCAAATGGGTGGCAAAAATTTGAGGTGACAACATCCATTATCTGCGATAATAACATTCACATTTAAGTATAGATCCATACAGAAGTATCTAAAAATTCAAATTTTCATCCAAATGTGGATATAATATGCTGAATCAGTACCAACAAATTGACACGGCGTCAGGCGAGGGCCTCCCCCGCGCCCTCGCTGCGTCGGGCAAGGGCAGGGACGCCCTTGCCAGATCTGGCAAGGGCCGTCCTTGCCCGACGCCAGCGAGGGGGACACCTGCGAGGGCCTGACGAATGCGTCCTCGCGCGGGCTGTGGTCGTGCGCTGAGATGGCATACCGACCGCTTCCCGACCCTCGCCGGATCCGCCATGGCCGGCGGAGGGAAGAAGAAGAAAAAAAAGAAGAAGGAAAAAATAGAATAAAAAGACAAAAATGCCCTAATGGGGTAAATGTGTCACGGTTTGAAAAGTTTGGGGTTTTTCACGTCACAAAAAAAAGTTTGGGATAAATGTGTCACTCTGAGCAAAGTTTAGGGTTTTTCGTGGCTTTTTCCCTTAAACTAAGTAGTCTCACCTTTTGTAATATCTTCAATTTAGGGGATTAATATCTTAGCAGTTACTTCTATAGGGACAGAAATAGACCTTTGAACGGCCGGCGTTATCATCATCCCTACAAAGAACGTCCTATCTATAGTTGTTAAGATGCTTGTGTGAGGGTGGTAGATGAAAAAGTCCCACGTCAAATAGAAAAAAAAAAGTAGTTTAGTTGACCCATAATTCATTGGTTCATGGTTTTGAGTGAAAGTGAATCCGATTAGATATGTTGATGAGCTTAGATTTGACTGTGATCTTGTGAATTTATAGTCATAATGTGGTAAGTGAATGCAAGGAGACTGATTCAAGGAAAAGACTTTGATATCTCATCAAAGACTCTTCTACTGAGTGGATCATAATGTTCTACCCCTTAAAAACGGATTATGAAAATTCAACTTGTGTCTAGACAATAAACCTATCCTTTTCATCAGGCAATAGCCTTTTACGCACCGAAAGAAGACTGCAAAGGAAGAGTTGATATCTCATCAAAAGACTCTTCTGTTGAGTGCATCATAATCTACCCACTAAAATGGGTGATGAAAAGTTCTGTCCTGATATTAAACCTGTGATTTTCATCGGACAATAATCTCCAGAAATTCATGACACCCGAGCTAACGAATTCTTTTGCCTCGTTAGAGGCTCTAGGTCAATGTCATGTACTAGATTGGAGGACCTCTTAGGTTTCGAACTTGTGACATCCCCAATTTTCTTCCTCCTCTCTCTCTCTCTCTCTCTCTCTCTCTCTCTCTCCTTTTTCTCTTCCCCCTCACGTCTCCCCCTCCTTGTCACGAAATTTCCTCTCCCTCTCTTTTCTTCTCTCTTTCTTCTATCTTTCTCTCTCTCTCCCACTTTTTCCTCCCCCTCACTCATGCCAACACCTTCTACCACAATTTCCCCCAACTTCCTCTCCACTTTTTTTATTGTTTCTCTCTCCCCTTCCCTTCCTCATCACACCGAACCCCCCTTAGGTTGCCGTGCGTTTGAGAAGTCGCCGTCGCCATTGTCAAGCCTCCATTCGAGCCGCGAGCATCACGTTCTTGATGCCGTCGCACCGCTGTCACCGCGAGCTCCCCGTCGCCAGAAACCCGTGAGTTAACTTCCTAATCGTGAATTAGGGTGTTAATTACGTATAGGGGTGGTTAGTTTATTATTAATTACGGTTAGTATTTGTTAATTTTAGTTTAGCCTTAATTGCAATTAAGGATCGTTTAGATTAAATTTAAGTGTAATTATTTTAAATAATTATGATTGGATTAATTAATCGTGGTTAGATTAATTAATTGATTTAGTTTAATTAATCATGATTTATTAATTAATCATAATTTATTTATTTATTTATTTTTGTCAATGTAATTTATTTATTTAATTAATCATAATTATTTTAATTAATTTTGATTAATTTTTAATTAATTATAGTTAGGCTAATTAATTGAGTTTAGTTTAATTAATCGTAATTAGCCTAATTAATTGCGACTAGCATAATTAATGATGGATTAGCCATTAAATAAAATTTTATGCTCGTTTTACTAGATGAATTTACACTTAATTCTAATCGTTTGAGCATGTAACGCCATGATGTTTGATTACCCATATCATGTATTTTAAATGCTATTTTTCAAAGATGGTTTATTGGTAAAAAAAATAGCAAACTTGTGGTGTCATGTTTGGACGCCATATTTTACATGATAAAAGGGGCAATGATGTTTTAAAATGAAAGTGTGCAAATTTGATGGGTTGATTTTAAATACGTGACCACGTGTGATTATTTTACCGGAATTTTAAATGTAAAGATTTTCCGAAGTTTGTTATTTAAGCACGAACTCTTTTACACTGGGCTAATTGACGGAAGACAAAAATTGGCTTGATTGATGGTGTGCTTGAGTGGTTATTTAATCGAACCTATCACCCAATGGGAGTTTGGGAGTGATGCCCGATTTTTATTGGATACACGACGGGGGTCCGAATGTTGAGTCGCGGTTGAGGTCGGACCGATGCTCCTTTATGGAATGTCGTCTAGGCAGGGGTTCTAGATAATGCCGTGCCCGATGGGGCGGGACAATGCCAAGTCATGCTGGAAGACCGCCGACTCTTGTGTTGACCATGGCCCGAGGGGTCGTAATAATTGGAACACATGTGTTGACAATGTGCATGGAATTTTCAAAATGTGTTCTGATTATTATTATGCACGTTGTACTATTATTGCCATGTGAGACGTACTAATATGCAGGGTTGTGTGGTGCGTGTTTAGGCTGCCTCGAGATGAATTTGTGTCCTAATCAAGGTTTAGGCTGTTAACGCATTGAGATTTATCTCACCTTGTTGTTGTTAACTATTTTCAGGGCGATAACGTAGAGAACTGCCAAGTGCGGTTGTGATGGGCGCGAGATGCGACACCTTTTTGGCCGGCCCTGCCGTTAGTGAAGTTTAGGATTAACGCTAATCCTTGAAATTTTTTGAGAGGGTTGATAGGAAGTGGCCATAGAAAGGCTTGTAATTATTAAACTTCCTAGGGGTAACAGTGGATAAATAAATATGTTGTTTTCAGCAATATTTATTGTGTTTTTCTATCCTTGTTGTTTGTTTATTGACTAGGTGTTTGTTGTAACTGCTTCTACATGCATTTAATCGAAAGATAAAAAGAATGGGTCGGCGACGCGTCCTAGAACGTCGCATTTTATTTGACCATCGAGGGATGTTCACACGCTTGGGGTTTAGGGCAGGACATCCCCGTTTAAGTGGTATCAGAGCCTAGTTAAGGTCTGGAGTGATAAGGTGCGATGGGTTTTGAGATAGTTAGTTAGGAAAAACATTTTCCTTATGCTTATGCTTGTGATTGATTGATTGTTTTGTGCGGGTTGCTCAGATTTCTGATTCCCTATTGGAATTAGAAAGCAGGTTTCCGTAAAGACCTTGTGAGATGAGTGATCATGAGCAAGGGTCCCCTTGGAGAAGGGCCATAACAGCTTTGACAAGTGCCGGGGGAAAGGCACTGACTCGAGTTGGTGCTAGAGAAAGGGCACTGAGACGGGCTGGTGCTAGAGGGAGAGCACCGATGCAAGCGGGTGCCAGAGGGAGGGCACCAGTTGATCCTAGGGTAGACGGGATCCTACAAGCCTTAGAGACCTTAGGGAACGTGGTTGAGCAGCAAGCTCAAAATCAAGCTACCGCTACCACTACTGCCGCCAATGCTACTACCTGCTGCTACTGCTGCACTTGCTGAAGTCCCACCTGGAAATGGGAATGGTGAGCGGCCTATGCACAAGCTGGTGAAGCAGTTTCTAAGACTGAAGCCACCAAAGTTTACTGAAGCAAGTGACCCCGAGGTTACAACCCTTTAGGTCCGAGAGTTGGAGAAGGCTTTTACACTACTGAGGTGCTTAGAGGAGGACAAGGTGACCCTAGCCGTATATCAGTTGTAAGGTAATCCGAGCACGTGGTGGGAGGCTACTGAAGGAAGAGTATTTCCCGAGGGTATGGTCCCGGAGTGGGATGCATTCGTTGAGGTTTTCTATGGGAAGTATTTCTTAGACAGTGCTCGAGAACAGAAGATGGCTGAGTTCTAGTGCCTCTGCCAAAACTAGATGACTGTAGATCAGTATGAGGCGAGGTTCGCCGAGCTGTCAAAGTACGCATCGAGATTGATCGAGGATCCGATGGACAAAGCAAGAAGGTTTAGAGATGGATTGAAGCCGGAGATTAAGGACCCGCTGGTGCCGCTGAATCTCAAGGACTATGATGAACTGTATGAGAGGGCCCAACTGATTGAGAGGAACCTAAATGAACGGGTAGCCACATCTAGGTCGCGGTTTGTGTTGAACAGAGATAACAATCGGTTCGGGAAGAGGCCGATAACTGGAGGAAAGTATCCCATCCCTTCCAGTAGAAAATGCAGTATTGGAAAGCTGCCACCCAACGCAAATGGCATGTGCCGATTTTGTGGAAGGAAGCTATTAGAAAATCCCTTATGATGTTTTGAAGATGACAAAATAAATCAAAGGCTACTAACGTGTTCAATGGTGAGTAACATACTATGCAGATGATAGAACATGTAAAAGATATTGTTGAAGTCTATGCTTGAAAGAACCAAAAGATAGAGTCTATGCTGAAGTTGAACTTATTCAGACTGTGTTTATGACAGTTTGATTTTCTACTTCTGTTTTCAATTGAATAAATCGGGCTTTTTATCGACGTGCCTATAGTACTATTCTCTAAGCCGATCACTCAGGAGATAACTAGATTAGTTGGGGGAGTCATTAAGGAATTTTAATGCAACATGCTTGAGAATTCGACCAAGAATCGATTGCTCGACCGTGTTAATCTGCAAGGGTCATTGCGGCACAGTCGAAAATCTATCAGAGACCAGAAATAGGTCGACTCGACTGAAATATGTAATTAGGCAGGGGAATTCCATCTAATTGCAAAATTCTCGTCAATTGGCACTAGATTGATTTTTCTGTCATTTTGGTACCCTATGCCCGTAATTGAAACCTCGAGATTTTCATGACAACCGAGAGTCGCCAATTAATCGAAAATATACATTGTGGCTTGAAAATAATCGACCACGGGTCAATTGCATAGAAAATTCCCAAAAACTACCTAATAGTTTAGGTCGCGCTAAAATCACGTATGATTGAAATTAATTGCGAAATTTAATTCAATTTCAGAAATTGAGGATTTCAGAAATTTTGGGAATTATACCGTGTCACAATTAATTCTAGGAACGTCGATGCATCCTCTCAAGACCTTTTGACGAATGTGAAATTTTGGTGGGAAATTCAAATTACAGCAAGCAAAGTGAAATTGGAAAAAAGGCCGTAATGTGAAGGGATTTTGGTCGTTAATGTGGAACCTTTGGAAATGGGAATTCTAAGGATTTAAATAAGGCTTTATTCTTATTAACTAAGGTTAGGAAATGGTAAAATGAAAAGGGAAAAGCTAATGGAAAAGGGTGCAAAATTCGGATGTATGCACATCAAAATGAATTCCACCACCATTTGAGTTTCGTTTGAAGAAGATAAGCTCATCTAAGGTATGGTGGGTCCTTTGAGAGTGATGGGGACATAGTTTCCATGGAAAAAAAAAACAGAAAAAGGTTGTGGAATATGGAAAGGGGACCCTCCCTAGTCCTTTTTCTCCTTTTCCTCTCCCCATCTGCATGATCCTTTCCCCCTTGTGTTTTGCGACCATCTCTCTTTCTTCATTTCTCTTTCTTTCCTTTTCCTTTCCTTTTCTCAGCCGTAAAGTCCCTTGTCTTCTTCTCCTTGAAGCTGTTCTATTCGACCTCCCCTGTTTCTCCTTGGACAAAAACACAGCAGCCAAAAACAAAGGAGAACTCTGTTTTGGCGCTGCAAATTTTCTGGACTACTAGAAACACCGGCTAAGCTATCCTCATGTTCCGTTTCTCATTTGTGTGGCCGTTAATCACCTCTTAACCATCCTCACCAGCGGCCCGGCAGTCCAATAAAACCAGTGAGATTTCTACATCTCTTCGCCGGAAGCTCAGCGCCGCTACATACGGCTTCTGCAATGTTTCCACCACCCATCCCTCCTTGATCTCGACTCATCGTCTTCATTGGAAGCAACCATCCCATTGCCGTTGCTGTCACCCTATTGCCGGGACCTTTGCTGCGCCGGTGCAACCCGCCAGTCAACCAAACCGCTCCACGGTGCTGCCACCTCGCCTCCAAGGAGCTCACGCCGTCACTACTCGGCCTGATCCAACCGAGAAGCCTGCTTCTCAGCAGTAGGCCGAGGGCCTTGCTGGCCTGAGCAAGGCCATCCAGAGGTGTTCTAGCACCTCCTTGGACCGAGACCTCGCCACCACTGCTCCGCCGTCACCGGAGGTCTTTAGCTTTTAGTTTAGGTGAGTCAATTTCCTAATTTCTTATTAGGGGTTGATTACATTTCCTTAAGAATATGATTAAGTTAAATAGGATTAGAAACTAGTTTAGTTAGGATAATGACTAGTTAAGTAGTTAGTTGAGAGGAAACTAGATAGTTAGACTAGTTAGTTAGGTTGGTTAGACTATTTAGTTAGAGACTTAAAAATTTAGTTAAATGGTTAGACTAGAAGGATATTGTAAGGCATTAGTTTAGTTAGGCATTTTGATAATTGGTTCAAATTTTAGTTAAATTGAATTGTTAGTGAAAATTTATAATTGGTAATTAATTATTTAATATTTTTCGGAAATTATACCAGGATAGCCGGTGACCGAAATTTCTTGCTAATTTCAATAGTATGTTCTATTTATGCCATTGACTGTTAAATTGTGCAATTGAGTGATGGTTGCTAATTATGAACATTTAATTCAAAATGGCAGAATTTTGGTATTTAATTAGAAAATACCATGTGTTAGATTTTGGACACTAAAAGTGTTTTTAAGTACTATATGAAAGTGTGGGATTTTAAAAGAGATGATACAAATTTTCTGGTTTGATCTGACCGTGTTCCTACACACGATTATTTTACCATGCATTTCTAATATAAAGAAAATAGGCCGGGATCACTATCTTAATTAGGGCATTTAAGTGCAATACACAGTGTCCTAGACCGAAATTGAATGAATGCATGAATGATATGAGATGCCATCACGAGCCTTTGGGGCCAGATGATGCTCTTTCAGGAATGCCCCAAGTCAACGGATGCCGGTCGCAGTGGAGGCTGGACCGATGCTCCTTTCAAGAATGCCGTCTATATGTAGATGTTGCCGTGCTCGATGGTGCGAAATGAATCCCAGTTAAGTCGAAAGACTGTTGACTGTTGAGTCGGCCGTGACCAATGGGTAATAAGCAATTAGAACGCATGAATGATTGAGATTGAGGGGCCTAATTAGGAGACAGAATCATGTGGTGCGGTATGGGACGTACCATAATGGTTTGGTCTGGTAATCGGGGCTCGTGAATTAGTGATGATATATATATTTATATGTGTATACATGTCGAGATGTTCCAATGATGCTCGATTTCAATATAATTACATGCAATTTGAATAGTAATGACATGCAGGGCAGACATTAGTGTTACATGAGTTTCGAGGGAGATATGGTTAGACTGCATGCGGGTGTACTTTTCTCCTAATTGGAATTTAGGGGATGGACTCGCTGAGACGTCATCTCACTGGTTATTGTATAACCATTTTCAGGTCCTTAGATGGAGGATTTTCAAGAGAAGTGCAGGGGTTCGCAAGAAGTAAAAGCTAGGTTTTTGTTTAGTCTCTATCATATGTCAATAGGTCTTCCGTCTAGTTTGGACAGTGGGTGACAGTTGACCCTCTTGTTATCGAGAAGTCTGACAGGATCGCAAGGGACCCCAGTCCCATGGACGAAGAGCTCAGAGCGTAGATAGCCTAGAAGCTCTTCTTTTTGAAATAGATTCATGTGATGTTAGACTTGTCTATATATGTGTGTGTGTGTGTGTGTGTGTGTGTGTGTGTGTGTGTGTGTGTGTGTGTGTGTGTGTGTGTGTGTGATGTTGTATTATAAGTGTGTTTGTGAAAATATCATCCTACGTTTCTATCCCACTTTTATATTGTTTAAAGATTGTTATTACATTTCCGCTTGTGCCATAAACCGAATGGGTACACGACACTTCCTGGGACATTGCAAATTTTATTAACCATAGAGGGATGTGCATGCGCTCGAGATTCGGGTCGTGATAGTGTCAAGACCTTAAGGCTAAATATGTTCAGAAGCAAAATATTTTCAGACCTACGTCCAGACTAGAAAGTCTATTTCAAACAGAAGACACTCAAACTCTACTTCAGACGGAAGACACTCGAACTCTACTTCAAACGGAAGACACTCAGACTCACTTCAGATAGAATACTCTCAAACTTTACATCCAGAACAAGACACAAGTCCAAAACGTGACAAGGTCCAAAACGAGACACGAGTTCAGAATGTAACAGATTCAGAATGAAGTATGTTCAGAATGAGACAACTTGACAGAATGTAACACAAGTCCCAAACATATAACGGCTCGTGATTTGGTTTGGATTCTATATCAAGATAGATTTGATTGACTCAATCTAATTGATTGACAATTGGATCTTGAAGACAAGAACTTTCTATACGAAGAAACTCTACTTATGGAAACTAAGATTCTATTTGTATGGGCGATCAGAATCAACTTGGGATTCTACTTCCGTCACTCAACGGCTACTAAATCTTCTAGATACAGATCTGTTCAATGGGTAGATTGGAAGACGATCCTCTAAGATACTATCCAACGGCTAGTTTGGAAGTGGAGAAGTTTTTAAGAAGATCAAGGACCGATGTGCAAGTAAGAGACGGAGCGTAGAATTTATAATTCCAAAATCTGAGCAAACTTTGATCATACACTTGTGATCGTGAGAGAAATACCAAAAGAGTGACTTAGTGAGATAGTGTGATCTACCACTAAGTGTTTGCACTCAAAGTTGTAATCTTTTGTTGGTTGCATAGTGGAATCCAGCCAGAAGGCTGTTAGCGTGGGAGAGTGGATATAGACTTAATCTAAACTGAACCACTATAAATTTCGTGTGCAACATTCTCTTTCCTTAACTCTCCTTATTTAAATCTGGTGTACACTTACAAGTTATTTCAGAAGTCTATTCCATCACATAACAGATTCTGAACATCTACCAGAAGTCTGGTGGCTCGTTTCTCAGATTTTGATCCTTATTCAGACTTTGCTTGTAACTTATTTTATTCCACATTTATTTGTCAAGACTTCTTTTAAACACATATTCACCCCCCCTCTAGGTGTTCGTACTAACACTTTCAGAAGCATGGATCAACTCCGTGTCTCGCTAGAATAGGAGCTTGCTATGGATGTGGCCAACATGGCCACCAGGTGAAGAATTATCCGTGCAGGCCCATGGGAGCACAGGCGCCACTGCCGCAGATAAGGCAATCAGCAGGGAGTGCATCACAGAACGCACAGCAAGGTATTTTGAGTAGGCCTCCAGTGCAAGGAATGATGTATGCTATCACCATAAGGGAGGCTGAAAACTCACAAAACATGGTTACAAGTATGATCTCATTGCACAACCATGCTACTTATGCTTTATTTGATCCTGGAGCCACGCATTCATTTATTGATGAGCAGTGTGTTAAGTCAGTAGGGTTAAGTCCAAAACGTTGGAAGCGGTCATTACTATATCCACCCCATCAAAGGATAAAGTATTGTCTGCGATAGGGTGTCCTAATTGCAAGTTAGTGCTTGGTGATCGAGAGGAAAGAATAGATTTGATTGTACTGACGATGTTTGATTTTGATGTGATTATAGGTATGGATTGGCTAACCAAGCAATGAGCTACCATGGACTGTTATAGTAAAACGATTCAGTTTAACCCGTTAATAGGTGGTAGTTTTGAGTTTGTTGGAAATCGAGGAGGACCCTCGATTACTTTAATTTTGTCACTTGAGGCAACCTGGTTATTGGATGTGGGTTGCCAAGGTTATTTGGCAACTATGGTTGATACGTCGGTTGAAGAGCCAAGGATGGAGGACATCGCCGTAGTGCGGGAATTTTCTGACTTTTTTCCTTAGGAGTTGCCTGGTTTGCCCCCATAAAGGGAGATAGAGTTCGTAAATTGAGTTGGCCTCGGGACGGAACCAATTTCTAAAGCTCCTTACCGTGTGGCATTATCAAAGTTAAAGGAGCTAAAGGTGCAGATGCAGGAGTTGTTGGACAAAGGATTTATTCATCCTACTGCATCGCCTTGGGGAGCGTCAGTTCTGTTTGTAAGGAAGAAGGATGGTTCGTTGTGTCTTTGTATCGACTATCGGCAACTCAATCAAGTGATGATCAAGAACAAGCATCTGTTGCCAAGGATTTATGACTTATTTGATCAGCTACAGGGAGCTTCGATATTTTCCAAGATTGACCTAAGGACAGGTTACCATCAACTGAGGATTAAGAAGGAGGATATACCGAAGACGGCTTTTTGTACGAGTTACGGTCATTATGAATTCACCGCAATGCCGTTTGGTCTTACTAATGCCCTAATTACTTTCATGGATTTGATGAATCGAGTGTTCAAGGAGTGCCTAGACCAGTTCGTGATCGTATTCATCGATGACATTTTAGTGTATTCGAAGAGTCCCAAGGAGCATGAACAACACTTAAGGACGGTGCTTCAGACTTTGTGGGAGCACGAGCTGTACGCCAAGTTCAGTAAGTTTGAGTTTTGGCTAACTCGTGTAGCTTTCTTGGGCCACGTGATTTTCGGCGAAGGGATTTCCGTGGACCCGACCAAGATTGAAGCTATGATGAACTAGCCGAGACCAACAACGGTGACAGAGATCTGAAGTTTCTTGGGATTGGTAGGCTATTATAGACGGTTTGTGGAAAGATTTTCTACAATAGCCATGCCCTTGACACGATTGCTGAGGAAGGAATAGAAGTTTGAATGGACGAATAAGTGCGAGTGTAGTTTCCAAGAGCTTAAGCATAAGCTGATTACCGCACCCGTGTTGAGAATTCCGTCTGGTTCTGGAGGATACGAGATTTACAGCAATACGTCACACAAAAGATTGGGTTGCGTGTTAATGCAACATGAGAGAGTTGTTGCATACACGTCTTGTCAGCCGAGGTCTCATGAGTTGAATTATCCAACACATGATTTGAAACTGGCAGCGATCATCTTTGCTCTGAATATTTAGAGGCATTAATTGTGTGGAGAACGGTTCCAAATTTTTACGGACCATCAAAGCCTGAAGTATTTGTTCTCTCAAAAGGAGCTAAACATGAGGCAGCGTCGTTGGATGGAGCTTCTTAAGGACTATGACTGCGACATCTTGTATCATCTTGGAAAAGCCAACAAGGTTGTGGATGTGCTAAGTCGAAAGTCAGCGATTGCACAGATGATGGTTCAGATTGGATCTACTCGAAGGAATTTAAGATTTGAATTTCAAGTTTGAGGTATGCCACCTTTCCAGTCTCATGGCTACCCTCAGACAATTGAACCGAAAGTGTAGATGAAAATTAAGACGGTGCAGTCGATAAACCTTGAAATCTAGAAAGTTCTGCATGAGGATACGGAAAAGAGGAAAGCTTATTTCCAAGTTACAGAGGACGGATTATTGAAGTTTTGTGGACGATTACGCGTGCCAACAATATAGAGCTTAAATATGACATTTTGTCAGAAGCCCATCGTAGCAGTTACAGTATTCATCCGAGCAGCACAAATATGTATCAGAATCTACCCCAGTACTATTGGTGGAATGGTATGAAGGCAAATATCGCTAGGCATGTCGCCAAGTGTTTGACGTGCCAACAAGTGAAGGCCCAACATTGCAAGCCAGGAGGACTTTTGCAACCCCTGGAGATTCCTGAGGGGAAATGGGAACATATCATAATGGATTTTGTGATGGGATTACCAAGGAGTCAACAAGATAATGATTTCATCTAGGTTGTGGTTGATAGGTTGACAAAGTCTGCGCACTTCATCACCGTACGAAAGGACTTTGCATTAGACAGATATGCTGAATTGTATGTGCGACAGATAGTTCGTCTTCATGGAGTGCTAGTGACGATTACATCAGATCGAGACCCAAAGTTTACGGCAGCTTTTTGAAAAAGTTTACAAACTGCCTTGGGAACAAAGCTGCAGTACAGCATGACCTATCATTCGCAGACGGATGGCCAGTCTGAGGGGACCATTCAAACGCTCAAGGATATGATACGAGCTTGCATGTTGGATTTTAAAGGAAGCTGAGAGGAACAGCTTCATCTGGTTGAGTTCGCCTACAACAATAACTATCAACAAAACATCAAGATGACACCATTTGAAGCATTGTATGGCAGAGCCTGCAAAACTCCTATCTGTTGAGATGAAGTTGGAGAGTGTAAGATTACGAGCCCTAAGTTGGTTCAGCAGTCAATGGACGCCGTCAAAGTCATTCAAGAAAGGTTTAAAACCAACTAGAGCCGTCAGAAAAGTTATGCAAATAAACGGCGTAGGCCTTTGGAGTTCCAAGTAGGTGAACACATATTCCTCAAAGTGTCACTAATAAGGGATATTTCGCGTTTTGGCAAGAAAGGAAAGTTGAGTCTGAGGTACGTTGGTCCCTTCGAGATTTTAGAGCAGATTGGGACTTTGGCATATCGTCTTGTGTTGCCATCGAGACTTGCTCAGGTGCATGACGTCTTCCACATGTCGATGCTGAGAAAGTACGAACTTGATCCGACCCACGTACTGAATTTCGAGGAAATAGACGTGGACGAGAGGATGTCATACGTGGAGAGACCGGTTCAAATAGTGGACCAAAAAGAGTAAGTGCTACGTAGCAAAATGATTCCCTTAGTCAAAATAGTCTGGCAACACCATGGAACGGAGGGAGCCACGTGGGAAAGTGAAGAGTCGATGAAATGTCAACACCCTCACCTTTTTGTTGAAGAGTTGTAATTGTTCAAATTTTGAGGATGAAATTTTTGTAAGAGGGGAAGAGTTGTGACATCCCCAATTTTCTTCCTCTCTTTTCTCTCTCTCTCTCTCTCTCTCTCTCTCCTCTTTCTCTTCCCCCTCACGTCTCCCCCTCCTTGTCACGAAATTTCCTATCCCTCTCTTTTCTTCTCTCTTTCTTCTCTCTTTCTCTCTCTCTCCCACTTTTTCCTCCCCCTCAGTCACGCCAACACCTTCTACCGCAATTTCCCCCCAACTTCCTCTCCACTTTTTTATTGTTTCTCTCTCCCCTCCCCTTCCTCCTCGTGCCGAACCCGCCTTAGGTTGTTGTGGGTTTGAGAAGTCGATGTCGCGATCGTCAAGCCTCCGTTCGAGTCGCGAACGTCACGTTCTCGACGCCGCCGTGCCACCGTCGCCGGAAACTCGTGAGTTAACTTCCTAATCGTGGATTAGGATGTTAATTACATATAGGGGTGGTTAGTTTAATATTAATTATGGTTAGTATTTGTTAATTTTAGTTTAGCCTTAATTGCGATTAAGGATGGTTTAGATTAAATTTAAGTGCAATTATTTTAAATAATTATGATTAGATTAATTAATAGTGGTTATATTAATTAATTGAGTTTTTTTAATTAATTGTGATTTATTTAATTAATCATTAATTATTTATTTATTTGTAATTAGCCTAATTAATCGTGATTAGCGTCATTAACGATGGATTAGCCTTTAAGTAAAATTTTATGCTCGTTTTACTAGATGAATTTACACTTGATTCTAATTGTTTGAGCATGTAATGCCATGATGTTTGATTACCCATATCATGTATTTTAAATGCTATTTTTCAAAGATGGTTTATTGGTAAGAAAATAGCAAACTTGTGCTGTCGTGTTTGGATGCCATATTATACGTGATAAAATGGGCAATGATGTTTTAAAATGAAAGTGTGCAAATTTGATGGGTTGATTTTAAATACGTGACCGCGTGCGATTATTTTACCGGAATTTTAAATGTAAAGATTTTCCGAAGTTTATTATTTAAGCACGAACTCTTTTACACTGGGCTAATTGATGGAAGATAATAATTGGCTTGATCGATGGTGTGCTTGAGTGGTCATTTAATCGAAACCGTCACCCAATGGGAGTTTGGGGGTGATGCCCAATTTTTATCGGATGCCCGGTAGGGGTTCGAATGCCGAGTCGCAATTGAGGCCGAACCGATGCTCCTTTATGGAATACCGTCTAAGCGGAGGTTCTAGATGATGCCATGCCCGATGAGGCAGGATGATGCCCGGTCATGCTAGAAGACTGCCGACTCTTGTGTTGGCCGTGGTCCGAGGGATCGTAATAATTGGAACATGTGTGTTGACAATACACATGGAATTTTTAGAATGTGTTTTGATTATTATTTATGCATGTTATACTAATATTACCATGTGAGATGTGCTAATATGTAGGGATGTGCCAATGCAACGTAAGTTTGCATGTGGTGCATGTTTAGGCTGCCTCTGAGACAAATTTGTGCCCTAATCAAGGTTTAGGCTATTAACTCGCTGAGATTTATCTCACCCCATTGTTGTTAACTATTTTCAGGGCCATAGCGTAGAGAACTGCTAGATGCGGTTGTGGTGGGCGCGAGATGCGACACCTTTTTGGCCGGCCCTGCCGTTAGTGAAGTTTAGGATTAACGATAATCCCTGAAATTTTTTGAGAGGGTCGATAGGAAGTGGCCTTAGAAAGGCTTATAATTATTAAACTTCCTAGGGGTAACAGTAGATAAATAAATATGTTGTTTTCGGCAATATTTATTGTGTTTTTCTATCCCTGTTGTTTGTTTATTGACTTGGTGTTTATTGTAACTGCTTCCGCATGCATTTAATCGAAAGAGAAAAAGAATGGGTCGGTGACGTGTCCTGGGACATCGCATTTTATTCGACCGTCGAGGGATGTTCGTGCGCTCGAGGTTCGGGACGTGACAAAACTGATATACCGCTATTCTCAATCCATGTTCAAGTAGCAAATTGATCGGAGCTTAAACTGGACGCTAGTGTCGCTTGACTTGGGTCGATTTGCCTTGTCTTGACAGGGTCTAGGAATTTTGGCTTTTTCCAACTTGTGAAACACATGCACATCTTCTGGTGGTTGGCTTGATGCTTATGGGTCATGGGTCCGCCTTTGATCGAGATCCATTGACATATTCGAACAAATTGGATGACCAAGCTTAAGGGTGACGTCCCCAGCCCCAATTATGCTCTTGATCTATGCTCCATAACTTGAAGAAGTTGGACTTTTTCAACCGATTAATCAGGACAAAGTCCTATCTTTTCGTGACTGTTTGCCAGACAGGCTGAAAGCTATTATGCATGTCTTTGGTAAGGCTTATGTGGTTCAGGTCCAGCAGGTCCAGCTATAAATACTTCATCATGGAGTTAAAGCAATATCATACAACTTTTTAGTGCAGAGATTCATGGTCTCTTCCATATTTTCAGATATATCTCAATATAATTTTGTTTCCATGAGGTTGTCGCCCTACATGAATGCAATCACAATCACAGTTTTCGCCTCATCTCTTGTTCCAGCTTATTTCGGTGCTCAAGCGAGCAATGGAACTGTGAAAGGAGAGGAAGCGCATGCTCTGCTGGAGTGGAAATCTGGTCTGGACAATTATAGTCAAGCTCTTTTATCTTCATGGCAAGGGGACGACCCTTGCATATGGAGAGGGATCGGGTGCAATGACTCGGGAAGTGTCTCAGAGCTTAATCTCACGAACATGGGTTTGCAAGGTTCGCTCAGCAAACTTAATTTCACTGCTCTGTCAAATCTCGTTAGCCTCAATCTCTCGGCAAACTCGCTCTATGGTCCCATTCCTCCATCCGTAGGCAACCTCTCTAAGTTGTCCACTCTGTCTATCTTTGAAAACTCGCTCTCTGGCACAATCCCTCTTGAAATAGGCAAGTTGAGTAGGCTGAGCATTCTTAACATTGGCAGGAATCATCTACACGGAACTGTCCCTGAAGAAATAGGAATGCTGCACTCTCTTTTGAACCTCAGCTTGTATGAAAATAATCTCACAGGTCAGATTCCTACTTCTATGGGAAACTTGAGCAACTTAATAGTTCTT
The DNA here is from genome assembly GCA_007663325.1 of Eucalyptus pauciflora. Classification (NCBI taxonomy): domain Eukaryota; kingdom Viridiplantae; phylum Streptophyta; class Magnoliopsida; order Myrtales; family Myrtaceae; genus Eucalyptus; species Eucalyptus pauciflora. The sequence goes on from VMYD01000122.1 coordinate 2,364,863, forward strand.
GCCTTGGGCCAAAACAATCTCATAGGGTCTGTTCCTCGAGAAATTTACACCCTAAGTTCTCTTACTGTCCTTGCTCTCCGAATGAACAAATTAACCGGTTCCATTCCTTCGTCTATAGGAAATCTTAGTAGGCTAAAAGTCCTTAACTTCCAAAGCAATCATCTTGCTGGTCCAGTTCCCCAGGAAATAGGAAGGTTGAAATCTCTGGCAAAGCTCACCCTGTCTTCTAATAATTTCAGTGGTCCAATTCCTGTGTCTATTGTAAACTTGACTGCCCTGACTTTATTATCCCTCAGTTCGAACAATCTTTCCAGCTCCATTCCCGAAGAAGTTGGAACTTTGAGACATCTGAAGGAACTTTACCTGGGGGAAAATAGTCTTAACGGGTCAATTCCAAGATCAATTGGAAAATTGGTCAACTTGAGTGAACTGACTTTGCACTATAACCATCTTTCTGGTTTCATCCCGGATGAAATGAATAATCTCAGATTTCTAAGATGTATCCACATAGGTGATAATAAGCTCATAGGGCGACTACCAGATAACATTTGCCTTGGAGGGTTACTTGAAAATTTTACAGCTCCTAATAATCACTTCAATGGTCATATTCCGAAGAGCCTGAAGAATTGCAGTAGCTTAAAGAGAATTCGACTAGAAGGAAACCAACTCACAGGAAACTTGACAGAAGATTTGGGTGCATATCCCAACTTGAAGTACATTGACTTGAGTTATAACCAATTCTACGGTGAGCTTTCTTCGAAATGGGGTTGTTCCCCTAACTTAACAAGCGTAAAAATCTCCAGTAACAACATTTCTGGTGAAATACATCCCATAATTGGGAATATGTCTCAGCTGAGAGTATTGGACCTATCGTCGAACTATATTACCGGTTGGCTTCCAAGGGAATTGAGAAGATTGACTTACCTGCTCGAGCTTGATCTACATGATAACAAAATCTCTGGTAATATCGCCCCTGAAATTGGTCATTTGTCTACACTGGAGAAGCTCAACTTGGGAAGCAACAAGTTTGGAGGCTCAATCCCGCAACAGTTAGGACAGTGTCGAAGCTTGTGGAACTTGAATTTGAGCAACAACGAAATTCAAGCCAGTATTCCTTCGGAGATTGGCAATTTGCAGTTTTTGCGTGATCTTGATCTGTCTTTTAACTTCTTGGCAGGAAAAATACCACGCGGTATCGGAAAGTTGACAACTTTGGAAGTGTTGAATTTATCCCACAACAGCATCTCTGGCTTCATACCCCAAAGTTTCAACGATCTGTTGGGATTGGTATCTGTGAATATATCCCACAACGACCTGGAGGGTCCAATCCCAAACATCGAGGCCTTTCGTGATGCTCCATACAGCGCAGTTGCAGGCAATAAAGATGGGCTGTGTGGTGTTGCAGCTGGTTTGAAGAAATGCTCCGAGAGGACTCGTAGTAAGAAAGGAAACAAGTTTATGATTTTAATCATTCTCTCACTACTCAGCTTCATCATTCTCACATCTTTATTCATTGGAGTGATATTTCTAGCTTGCCATAGGGGCAAAAGAACAGAGCAGGACTCATTGGAGGCGCGAGTCCCAGGAGATGCTTTTGCAATATGGAGCTATGACGGAAAAATGGTGTACGAGAACATTATTAAAGCCACCGAAGGATTTGATTCCAAGTACTATGTGGGAGAGGGAGGATATGGAGTCGTATACAAAGCCAAGCTATCCGATAATCAAGTTTTCGCAGTGAAGAAAATCCATGCGCCGCAAGACAATGAAACTTTGGGGTTAATGTCACTAGAGCGGGAGGCCACTGCCTTGGCAAATATACGACACCGTAACATCGTCAAGCTCTATGGGTACTGCTTCCATCCGAGACACTCATTCTTGGTGTACCAATTCATCGAAAGAGGAAGCTTGAGAAGGGCCTTGAGTGATGATGAGATGGCGATGGAGTTTGATTGGGCTAAAAGGGCGAGCGCGATCAAGGGTGTGGTGGATGCATTGTGTTACATGCACCACGATTGCTCTCCTCCATGGATTCATAGAGACATCACTAGCAACAATGTGCTTTTGGATGGTGATTTTGAAGCTCATGTTTCTGATTTTGGCACAGCAAGGCTTCTCAAGCTAGATTCATCTAATTGGACTTCATTAGTCGGTACACTAGGATATATAGCACCGGGTATATATGTGCTTGCACGCTTGTTATTATCTATTGTACTTTGGCTCACTTCTTTTTCATAAATTGGATTGCACTGCTAAAATTTACGAGATGACAACTTAATGCTACCCTTATATCTTGCAGAGTTAGCGTATTCAGTAGCAGTTACTGAAAAATGTGATGTTTATAGCTTCGGAGTGGTAGCATTGGAAGTAATTATGGGAAGACATCCGGGGGGATCTTGTCTCAAGCTCACGTCAATCATCAACATTGCCGATGCAAATCGACTCGGGAACGTCATTGCAAGATGTGCTAGACCGACGTCTCCCGCTTCCTTCAGACAAAGACGCGGAGAATGTGGTCTCGATCGCTAAACTAGCAATGGCATGCTTGCGAGTCGATCGTCATCGTCGACCCACCATGCAAAAAGTCTGTCAAGGACTTTCAATTCAAGTGCCTTTAGTGAAGTCGTTCTCGCATGTCAGATTGAGTGAGCTAGATGGTGTCCAATGGTTGAGGTAACTGAACGTTCGAGGATTGAATTGGAAAGAGCTTAATCGTTTCTTGTCTGTAAATGTTCAAATTAAATGCAGTTTTTCATTTTAATTGCTGTAAAAAAGGGAAGTGCTAATGCATAAATTATTCTCCAATACTGGGAAGATAAATCATTCCTGAGGCTCACCATTGGAATTGTTGTGACTGCCAGAGTTTCTTAAGGTGTTACTGTTGCATGCGCATCGAGATCAACATCTGTGAGGTCTCTGCTTTCTTGGTGGGCAGTCAAGATATTTGTGTCTGACTGGTGCTGTATATAAATAAGGCAATGGATTGTCCAAGGTCATTATCAGATTTCAAGGGTTTCTTTTGGTGCCTGTGTTTTGGATTAATATGGTGTAGTTGACTTCTATTCTTGTTAGCGATAGCACTGCAATAGAAAATCCCTTGGGATGAATTATTGACCTTTTCAACTATCAAAATATGGAATACCTTTTGTTAGACACTTAGATCGGTTTCATAGGTCTTGCTCTGTAGATATGTCTGTAGACCTCATATGTGTTTGATGCAACCAACAAGTGTTTGGTTAATTTGTTACTGCTGGCCCTTTCACTTCTTCATGTCTTGGGTGCACTTAGTTTTCCATAATATCTGTGAACTCCGTTTCATGGGTCCTTTTTGCGGATTTTAAGACTTAGTTTCAGGCATCGGTGGTCCTCTTTCAAACATGGCTGCTTTTAATAATTTTTGCAAAGATAAGATACTTGAGTTGACACCTGTAAGTCCTAAATACATGTTGACCTGAGTCTTGAACTTAGTCCTTGGCCAATGGAATTGTATTTTTGTGGTGAAGAGTGTCCTGAACAATGTCTCTCGTTTAATATTTATCCTTGGACGCTCTCCGTGATTCATGCAATTTTCTCCTACTATAATCTAATTGAGTCCATTGTTTGTATGATTTTCATAACTTAACGAAGATATTTGGGATGGGTGCCACAGGACTAAAAGACTATTTTGATATTTGAGTTAACACAATAAATAATTAATTTTGATAGTGGATTTAGAAGAAGAAGCCAGTGAGAACCCAGTTAAAGGGGAGAATGGTAACCAAGAAGAAAATGCAATTTCAGAGCCATACGTGGGGTAGGAATTCGATTCTGAAGAAGCTGCCTGGAAATTCTATATTGACTATGCAAGACGGGTTGGATTTGTGGTTCGTATAATGCAGCGTCAACGGTCAGGAATTGATAGCAGAACACTTGCCCGTCAGCTTGGGTGTAATAAGCAGGGTTTCTCACCAAATCAGAAAGGTTCTCATGGACCAGACAAGAAGCCACGGCCCAGTGCACGAGAAGGTTGCAAGGCCACAATTCTAGTGAAGATGGAGAAGTCTGGAAAATGGGTGGTTACAAGATTTGTAAAGGATCATAATCATCCTTTGGTTGTAACTGCGAATGGATTCAGTACAATGGTGAGTTTGCCATTTAGTCTTCATTCTTGTGGCTGTTGGAGTTGGGACTTTTCATTTGTAATATATCTGCTTGTCACAAAATGCCTGAAACTTCATTGATTTTTTGTGAGGAGCAATCCATTGGCCAGTAAATCTTTTTTACACGAAACACTTCAAATCATTCAAAACTTACAAACATTGGCTTGTAGATTTGCATATTTTAAAATTATAAAAGTAAGTTTAAAATTCAAATCTAAGAAAAGTAAAGAATGATTTAAACTACCACGACGAATGCACGTCTTTATCATCAAAAGCTGTTGACTCGTGATTTCAAGTTCCATCTCATATTCCTTGGTATTGCTTCGTGGCTGTTCAAATAGTACTTTTCTGGTCAAACAGCATTTCATCTTTTTGCTTGTTCGTGTTATTCAGTTTCGGATACAAGATCTATGGTGGCTACAGATTAATCCGTTCATAGTTTTAAGTAGTTGAGCTGTCGTGGGTAACATGCCAGTAGATAATTTCTGATGATGGGGCGAATCATAGTCATGATCTTGTGCTTGTCTCGACGACTGCAAGAGATCCTTTCTGCTGAGAAGCTTTTAGCTTTTCGAATAATGCAGAGTCGGGGCCATCAAAGAAGGAAACAGGTACTCTAAATTTACTTTCTACTAGAAAATGATGCTTTATTAGATGGATATACGCACTTTGTATTCCGATGCTTCTTGGAGAATTGTTCAGGAATGCATTCCTGCGGGACGCCTCTGAGGGGATTACCGCGGGGACAGCCCTCACAGGTGGCCACACTTCCTTGCTTTCCGCACAGGCAACTCAACCGTCTGGAGAATTAAGTGTCCCCGGGTGAGAGCACAGGACCCAAATAACAGTAAATTCAAGCTCGAGCTAGAGCAGCTGGCCATAGCTTTTGTTCTTCCCATTTGAATAGACCTTGTCTGGATATGCATCGTGCTGCTCGTAAAATCTAAAGATTCTTCTCCCTTAATTCTAACTGAAGAAAGCTTAAAACCCGGTTCATTCCTCAAAATAACTTAAATTTGCCACCCTACCCGATGAGATTAGATATCAAGACTTTGACTTACGATCCTTTATGCTTGATGATGCTAGTGCTATTGAAGGAATTGACTCTTATCTGTCCATTACTTGAAATATCTTTGCCTCATCAAATTAGGCAGTCTAGCCTTTTGCAATATCTTCAATTTGCGCGTTAATATCTCAAAGAATTATTGACGTAGGGACAAAAATGTACATTTGAACGGATAATGGTTATCATCATCAAAGAAGTCTCGCGTTAGAATATAGTATAATATGGAGAAGCTATTATATCCTAATTAACTTATAATTTATTGGCCAACTAAATATGTTAATAGGTTCGAATTTAAGTTTATTTTTATGATCTCTTCAAGTAAAGGAATTCTTGAATTTGCGTTGATCCCAACAATAGCCATGGAATGAAATATAGAGATGTCAGTGGATCCAAGGAGGACTAATTCGAGGGAACAGTTGATGTCTCATCAGACTCCTATGCTGGGTGGATGGAAATTCAACTTCTGCCTGGATAGTGAACCTGTCCTTTCGTCCGACAACAACGTTTACTTTCCGGATGATTATGACGCTCCAACTACCCAAGTCTTCAGCTTCCTTAGCGGGTCTACGTCAATGTCAACCACTTGGAGGACCCCTCACCTTTTGAAGTTATTGGAGTTAACATCAGTAACATTAGCGCGGAAGCTACCGGATCGTGGAATTTATGTGAAACGTGAAATTACAAAGAAAATGAATGAGGAATAATAAAAGATGTTAAAGATTTACGTAGTTTGGTATCGAGTGTTGGTACTTACATCTATAGAAAGAGCCAATAATAAATAATCTACTAATAATCGAAAAAACCAAATTATAATCGATTACATATTCGTGTAATTTCCACACTTAGATTAAACTCAAACTTAAAGTGTTTATAAATATACAACTCCAATGGATATAATACTCGCAGTACAAATTACATGCGTGGCTCCAAGCACTACACTTTCTAAATTCAATTCAATTAATTAAGGATATTTTGTTTCACAAAAGAGTGGAGCACAATGAATGAAAAATAGTATGGGAGGGAGATATTTAGAAGGCCTATCAAACGAATTTTTGCTTCGGGAATATAAATTTTGTGTGTTATTGAACGCATATCTTTACTTAGAAATTCGTTCAGGGAATAGAAATAAAAAATTTATCCCCAGAAAATAATTATTTCAAAAAATAAAATAGTTATCATTTGCGCCATAAACTCTCTTCCTTCTTGTGTGCCTACACTTTGCTAAAGGAACCATCTCCATGCTTCTCAAAGAAAGAAGCCCCTAGCAACCATTCACACGATGAGGAACTCACTAGTACTTAGCTCTACTAGTGAGGCCAGAGTAAAACGATCTAAATCCTTAAAAAAACCTCCAACTTTAGCTTTTGTTCCAATTCTATCTTTTGTCTCATAAAAAATCTAACTTTTTTTGTTGTCCCAATTCTAAATCCAAAACTCCAGGTCGAATCTCAATTCTATTCTAATTTTTTCTTTTTGTTTCATAAAAAACCCTCAACTTTAGGTTTTGTACCAATTCTACCCTTTGTCTCATAAAAATTTCCAATTTCAATTTTACTCAATTTTTTGTCTCATAAAATATCACAAACTGTTACTTGAGTCTCAAATCTGCCTCCATTAACCCTCCATCCAAATCATCCTTTGTGATTTTGTGCTCGGTCTTCGATCTCTTTCTTTGGAAATGTTCCATCTCTTGTAGTCAAAGAGCGCACGCTCGGGATGGTCGGACAACTTGTGCTTGGAAGTTTCCCATCTCTCGGTTGTCAACGAGATTTTTTTTATGAAGGGTTGATGTGGGTAGATTTGTAACTCAAGTAAAAGTTTTTGGTTTTTTATGAGACTGTAAAATTTTAGAGTAAAATTAAGACAAGATCTAAAGTTGTGGATTTTTCATAATACCAAAAATAAAATAAAAAATCAAGATAGGTTTAGGACAAGACCTAAAGTTGAGAGTTCTTTATAACACAAAAAAAAAAAATTAAGGTAGAATTAAGACTAATCTAAAATTAGAGTTTTTTCATGAAACAACCGGTAAAATTGGAATAAAAGTTAAAGTTGAAAGTTTTTAGGGTTTTAGGCCAAGTAAAACTCTATATTTTATTTTATTTATTGTCTTCTCTCGTGAGACCTTTTCACCCCCACAATAGATATAATATTAGAATAAAGCAAACCCCTTTTGCCTTGTAGTGGCAGAGGACATCTTTCCCCTCATTCGTCCGACCTTTCGCAAAGGTGAGTCCTTGGATAATTATCCAATCAACACGGTTCCGTAAACGACTGAAACTCGAAATATAATTTAATACTTATACTACTATTCTCCAAGTTTAAATTAGGAATGGACCGGCGCTTAAACTTATCTCTAGGGTCACTTGACTTTGGTTGACTTGCCAGAGAGTCTTGGAATCATGGCTCGCTCTGACATGTGAAACAAATGCACATTTCGGGTGGCTGGACTTGATGCTGATGGTTCATGAACGAGCCAACTTCTGATCTTCGGGAGGACTGACGTCAAACAACATAGATGACCAAGCTTGAGTGGCTGACGTCCCGCACATCCGGGAGGACTGAGCTTCTTGATCTATCATCCATTACTTCAGCCATTCTAACACATATAAGAGGACGAATGAGAAAAAAGAAAGAAGAACAATGAAGTAATTGGACTTTTACAACCAATTAATGCAGGGCAAGTCCTATCTTTCCATGACTGTTTCGAAGACAAGCCGACAAGAAAGATATTTTGCGTGGTTTTGTCAATGCTTGTGTAGTTCAGGTTCAGCTATATATATACTTCAGCATGCTGTTAAAGTAATATAATGCAAATTTTTGTGCAGACACTTACAGCCCAAGTCATGGTCTCTTCAGTAGTTTCAGATAAACCTCAATCTAAAGTTGCTTCCTTTAAGTTACTGCCCTACATCAGTACAATCACAAACTTCGTTTTCACCCTATCTCTTGTTCCAGCTTTTTCTTCAATAGCTACTTTCAGTGCTCAAGCGAGTAATGGAACTGCGAAAGGAGAGGAAGCGCGTGCTCTGCTGGAGTGGAAATCTGGTCTGGACAATTATAGTCAAGCTCTTTTATCTTCATGGCGAGGGGACGACCCTTGCATATGGAGAGGGATTGGGTGCGATGGCTCAGGAAGTGTCTCGGGCCTTAATCTCACGGACATGGGTTTGCAAGGTTCGCTCAGCAAACTTAACTTCACTGCTCTGTCAAATCTAGTAAGCCTCGATCTCTCAGCAAACTCGCTCTACGGTCCCATTCCTTCATCCATCGGTAACCTCTCTATGTTGTCCACTCTGTCTATCTTTAACAACTTGCTCTCTGGCACAATCCCTTTTGAAATAGGCAAGTTGAGCAGGCTAAGCATTCTTTACCTTGACGGGAATCGTCTACATGGAACTATCCCTGAAGAAATAGGAATGCTGCACTCTCTTTTTAACCTCACCTTGTATGACAATTATCTTGCAGGTCAGATTCCTACTTCAATGGGAAACTTGAGCAACTTAACATTTCTTGCCTTGGGCCAAAACAATCTCGTAGGGTCTGTTCCTCAAGAAATTTACTCCCTAAGTTCTCTTACCTTCCTTTCTCTCCGACTGAACAAATTAACCGGTTTCATTTCTTCGTCTGTAGGAAATCTGAGTAGTCTAAAAGTCCTTAACTTCCAAAGCAATCATCTCGCCGGTCCAGTTCCCCAGGAAATAGGAAGGTTGAAACCTCTGGCAAAACTCACTTTGTCTTTTAATAATTTTAGTGGTCCAATTCCTATGTCTATTGGAAACTTGACTGCCCTGACTTTATTAGCCCTCACTTCGAACAATCTTTCCAGCTCCATTCCTGAGGAAGTTGGAACTTTGAGACATCTGAAGGAACTTCGCCTGTCAGAAAATAGTCTTGACGGGTTAATCCCGAGATCAATTGGAAAATTGGTCAACTTGAGTGTACTGAGTTTGCACTATAACCATCTTTCTGGTTTCATCCCAGATGAAATGAATAATCTCAGAAATCTAAGACATATCTCCATGGGTGAAAATAAGCTCCTTGGGCGACTACCAGATAACCTTTGCCTTGGAGGGTTACTTGAAAATTTTACAGCGCCTAATAATCACTTCAATGGTCATCTTCCTAGCAGCCTGAAGAATTGCAGCAGCCTATTGAGGATTCGACTAGATGGAAACCGACTCACAGGAAACTTGACAGAAGCTTTGGGTGCATATCCCAACTTGAAGTACATTGACTTGAGATATAACCAATTCCACGGCGAGCTTTCTACGAAATGGGGCTGTTCCCATAAATTAACAAGCCTAAGAATCTCCAGTAACAACATTTCTGGTGGGATACCTCCCATGATTGGGAATATGGCTCAGCTGAGAGTATTGGACCTCTCGTCGAACCATATTTCCGGTCAGCTTCCGAGGGAATTGAGAAGATTGACTTCATTACTCGAGATTGATCTACATGATAACAAAATCTCTGGTTTTATCCCTCCTGAGATTGGTCATTTGTCCACACTGGAGAAGCTCAACTTAGGGAGCAACAAGTTCGGTGGCTCGATCCCACCGCAATTGGCACAGTGTAGAAGCTTGTGGAACTTGAATTTGAGCAACAACGAAAGTCGAGCCAGTATTCCTTCAGAGATAGGCAATTTGCAGTTTTTGTGTGGCCTTGATCTATCCCATAACTTCTTGACAGGAAAAATACCAGGTAGCATCGGAAAGTTAACAGTTTTGGAAGTGTTGAATATATCCCAAAACCGCCTATCTGGCTTCATACCAAAAAGCTTCAACAATATGTTGGGATTGGTATCTGTGAATATATCCCACAACTACCTAGAGGGTCCAATCCCGAACATCGAAGCCTTCCGTGATGCTCCATACAGCGCAGTCGCAAGCAATAAAGATGGGTTGTGTGGGGTTGCGGCTGGTTTGAAGAAATGCTCTAAGAGGACTTATAGTGAGAAAGCAAACAAGTTTATGATTCCAGTCACTCTTTTACCAGTCAGCTTCATCCTGCTCACATCTTTATTCATCGGAGTGATTCTTCTAGCTTGCCAAAGGGCCAAAATAGCAAAACAAGACTCATTGGAAGCACAAGTGCAAGGAGATGCTTTTGCGATATGGGGCTACGACGGAAAAATGGTGTATGAGAACATTATTAAAGCCACGGAAGGATTCGATTCCAAGTACTGTGTGGGGGAGGGAGGATACGGAGTTGTATACAAGGCCAATATATGTGATAATCAAGCTTTTTCCGTGAAGAAAATTCATGTACCGCATGACGAGATTTCCGGGTTAATGTCACTAGAACGGGAGGCCACTGCATTGGCAAATATACGGCACCGTAACATTGTCGAGCTCTATGGGTACTGCTTCCATCCGAGACACTCGTTCTTGGTGTATGAATTCATAGAAAGAGGAAGCTTGAGAAGGGCCTTGAGTGACGACGAGATGGCGATGGAGTTTGATTGGGCTAGGAGGGCAAACGCGATCAAAGGCGTGGCGGATGCATTGTGTTACATGCACCACGATTGCTCTCCTCCATGGATTCATAGAGACATCACTAGCAACAATGTGCTTCTAGATGGTGATTATGAAGCTCATGTTTCTGATTTTGGAACAGCAAGGCTTCTCAAGCCAGATTCATCTAATTGGACTCCAGTGGTCGGTACACTTGGATATATAGCCCCAGGTATGTATGTGTTTGCACAGTTGTTATTAAATATCCTTGTCGGTAACTTTGGCTTACTTCTTTTTCATAAAATGGATTGTACTGCTAAAGATTACAGGATGACAACTTAATACTACCCTTATATCTTGCAGAGTTAGCATATTCAGCAGCAATTACTGAAAAATGCGATGTTTACAGCTTCGGAGTTGTAGCAATGGAAGTAATTATGGGAATGCATTTGGGGAATCTCATCTCAAGCTCATGTCAATCATCGACACTGTCAGTACAAATTGACTCGGGAACATTACTGCAAGATGTGCTAGACCGACGTCTCTCGCTTCCTCTGGACAAAGACGCAGAGAATGTGGTCTCGATCGCCAAACTAGCACTTGCATGCTTGCGAGTCGATCCTCATCGTCGACTCACCATGCAAAGAGTCTGTCAAGGACTTTCAATTGAAGTGCCTTTAGTGAAGCCATTCGCGGATGTCAGATTGAGTGAGCTGGATGGCGTCCTTCGTTGAGGTAGCTGAATATTTTGAGGAAGTGATTGACCAAGAAAGAGCCGAATCGTTTCCTGTCTGTAATTGTTTCGAATTAAATGCAGTGTTTCTTTCATTTCAAGTGCTATAAAATAAGGAAGTGCTTATGCATTGATTATTTTCAGACAACTTCTCATCCACCCAACTCTACTCCTCATCCCCTTTCTCGCTAGAAAAACATTGGAAAAGCACTGCAAAAGTCCAATAACTGTAATGGGAAGATTCGAGTGAATTCAAAAGTTGATTGAGCTTATTGAAAATCCAATTGAGCTCACGTTCATCAGAAACATAAATCATTGCTGATGAATAAACTAGTTATTACCACATCCAATGCGAAACCTTTTTTTTTCTTTTAGACTACTCAAATGTTAAGAAGATTAATTTACGACAAAAAAGTCATACACCTATTGTAATTGTGCCTATTTAGTTATAAATTTTTTATTAGGCCAATTTAATCTTAAATTTTTTGCAATTACACAAATTTAACTCATTCGGCCAATTTTGATCTGTTGATTCTAACATGGATACTAGGCGTGGATAATTTATAATAATATTTTAATATTTCCGAATTTTTTGATTAATTTTTTTACTTATTCTTTTCTTTTCATATTTCCTTTTCTTTTTCCTCTTCTTCCCCTTTTGCCCAATCGAACGCCCGAAAAGAAAAGGCGAAAGAATCCCCTGTTCCTGTGATGAACCCCAAACTTTCCCATCACGAACTGCGGATGATGATGATGATGATGATTATTTTCAGTGTGAGAAGATGGTCTCAAAGCAGTGGATCCCGTCGAGCTCCAGAGCGAAACGCGGGAAGCTCTCCTTCCCCTGCTTCCACTTCTTATGCTCTGCAGCGTTCCCGCTCTTGCTTTCCTTCCTCGGAGCGTCGGGTCCCCTCTTGCCGAGCTGAAGCGGCGAGGGATCGCCGCCGGCGACGGTGCTTGCTGCCGGTGGGAGTTGGGCCTTCACCTTCAAGCGGAAGAGCTCGGCGCAGAGGAAATCGAAGGAACTGAAGATGGAAATCATGGCCGCGCTTGCTTCTCGCTTTCGTTGATGATCTGCTGTTTATTGAATCTCTCTATGTAACACCGTCGATTCCTTCCCACTTCTCCACACTCGCCAGCCATGGGCGACGGCCGCGACTCTTGCCGGCGGCGGGCGAGTGGTTCGCGGCCTTCGCCCAGTGGCCAGTGAGCCTCGTGGGAGCCCTACCGGCCACTGTGAGGGGAAGGAAAAAGAGAGAAGAAAAGGAAAAATAAATAAATAATTTGAAAAGTTAAAATATTATAAAAATTATCTATGTTAACGTCAATTGTGGCAAGTGCCCTCATCAACACTAACCGGCTAAATTTGATGGGACAAAATGAATTGACAAAAAGTATAAGATTTCTAGCGGATTCTATGAGGTGCTAAATATGACATGCTTGCTTAAGAAAACTACAAGATTGAAAGTATTGGCCTATGAATAGTAGAATAAAAAATTGAGGCAGTACAATAATATCAACTAATTAATCAATTGTATGCCATCATGTGCTTCCAATTCGCCTGCTTAAATCATGAACACAACATTACTTTTCGGGGCATAAATTATTAACTCATCAGCCATTGTTGTGATAGAAGTAGCAACGAAAGTGGAAACTACCATGACGGTACATATTATGTATTGGCCTGTTTCTCACTATGCAAGTGAGGTTCAATCTTTGATCCAATATGCAAAGTCGGTCCCGAATTATTACTTAGAAGAAATAATTACAAAAGTTTCTAAACTTTGATCAATATGCAATGTCGCTCCCGAATTTTTTATCATTGAACTTTTAGTAAATATTCAATCTAATCCCTAAACTACATAAAAATATCAAATAATATTTTCTATTGATTCAAATTCGGGGTCAACATTAAGCATTTTCATATAGGTCAGAGACTAAATTGAACAATTACCAAAAGATCAGGAACCACGTTGAACAAATTTAAAGTTTGAGGGCAACATTACACATTCAAAGTTTAGGGATAATTTGTCATTTTCCCTACTTAAATTTAGAAGTGCAACTACTAGTCACTCGTAATGGTATGGATTCTAGTGAACCCGCTTTGCTACTGAATTAGCTTGGTGAATTTAAAATTGCCAAATGCATGCGAAGTGGATTGGGTTAAGATCAACATGGCTGCAATTATAATATCAGGAACTGGTGCTGACACATATGTGCTGACACATATGTGAGATGATTTATGAAATTCTATTGGCAGAATTAGTGGTGCATCTATCTCCTGCTAGGCGGGCAATACTTGTTCTCACCGTCGTCCAAGGATGGGATTGCATCGAATCTTCATTGTTTGGTAAATTCAAATCTGCAACTCTCAAGACAACTCTAGTTCTTCATGGCAACTTTCCTTGAAAGAGACAATAAAAAATTATTTGCTGTCCTACCCATTTGAAGAAAATTTTTTGTATATGCATTTTTCTGTTGGTGAAATCTAAACTAAGGGTTATTCTCATTAAATTCCAACTAAATAAAGCTTGAACCCCCGTACGTTCCTCCAAGCAAGTGAAACATATCATCCTAACCAGTGAGATTAGATATCAAGAATTTGACATCTGAACTTGTACGCTTGATGATGCTAATGCTATTGACGAATTGACACTCTCTGTCCATCGCCAGCAAAATCTTTGCCTTATTGATCTAAGTAGACTCACCTTTTGTAATATATTCAATTTAGGGGATTAATATCTCAACAGTTACTTTTATAGGGACAGAAATAGACCTTTGAACGGCCAGCATTATCATCCCCACAAAGAACGTCCTATCTATAGTTGTTAAGATGCTTGTGAGAGGATGTTAGGTGGATAAGTCTCACGTCAAAAAAAAAAAAAAGTTTGGTTGGCCCGTAATTCACTGGTTCATGATTTTGAATGAAAGCGAGTCTAATTGAATATTTTGATGAGCTCAGACTTGATCATGACCTCGTGAATTTATAATCATAGTGCAGTGAGTTAATGCAAGGAGACTAATTCAAGGGGAAGATTGATATCTCATTAAAGACTCTTCTTCTCAGGGGATCATAATGTTCTACCCCCTAAAACGGGAGACGAAAATTCAACTTCCGTCTAGCAAATAAACCTATCCTTTTCATCAGATAATTTATAAGTTTCCGTTACTTGTGCCAAAGATACTCCATGACTGGGAAGTTTGTAGTAACTACTGTTTTGTGGCAAAGATAAATCAGTCTTGATTGTCACCATTGCAATTGTTGTGATTGCCAGAGTTTCTTAAGGTGTTAATGTTGCATGCGCATCGAGATCAACGTTTGTGCAGTCTCTCCTTTCTTGGTGGGCAGTCGAGATTTTTTTGTGTCCGACTGGTGTTATATAGTAATAAGGCAACCGGATCTCCAAGGTCATGATCAGATTCCGAGGGTTTCTTTTGGGGCCCATGTATTGGATTAATATGGTGTAGCTGATGGCCTTTCTTGTTGGCTATGGCACTGCAATAGAAAATCCCTTGGGATGAATTATTTACCTTTTCACCTATCAAAAAATGGAATACCTCTTGTTAGACACTTAGATCAGTTTCATAGGTCTTGCTCTGTATTTATGTCTGTAGACCTCATATGTGTTTGGATTGTCAATTTTTGGTACAATGAGGTGGCAACTCTGAAGGTTCCAGCCAAAGGTATGCAAGGGTTTATGACAACATGAATGGCCCATCTCTATCAGAAGAATAAAGCAGGGGGAAGCAAAACAAAGACCTGTCTTACATATGGTCTAGAAGTTTAAATATGCATTGATGGGACTGAACACTCTCTGAAAGCATGAATCAGTTCACCCACATAAATTGAAAAACCAGAAGTAGTGCATACTTTTGACGACACATGGTGCAACCAACAAGTGTTTGGTTAATTTGGTACTGTTGGCCCTTTCACTTCTTCATGTCATGGGTGCACTTAGTTTTCCATATTATCTGCTAACTCCTTTTCATGGGTCCTTTTTGCGGATTTAAGGCTTAGTTTCAGGCATCAGTGGTCCTCTTTCAAAAATGGCTGGTTTTAATGATTTTTGCGAAGATAACATACTTGGGAAATCTATCATATTACTTGTCCTCCTCCTTGGAGTCAGTTCAGCCTCGGTTTTGTTATGCTTTATGTTCTCTCCAATGGTAAAATTTCCTTTGTTTGATGCTAAAGTGGTTTTATCAGCACCTCTCTTCCTTTGCCTTGGTGCAACAGTATCACTTCAATCTTCATCCTCACTTGAATCAGAAGATTTAGCTCCAAATTCCTCATCATAGAACCTTTTTTTTTAATGTAGTCCAGCCTCTCAATATGTCGTTTCCTAGGAATACGGATGGAGACATCTTTGTCAGCGTCTTCTCCAGCAAAGATAGCAGTTCACCCTTCACAATTTCCTTCTTTTCAAAACTGTTTATAGAGCTTCTTCTACCACCACCTCTGTAGGAATTAACCTCATCCACTACACCTCCTATGGCGGCTGCAAGATCCTCAAAATAAGAGGTAAAAGTCATAAAAATTTCCTCAATTGACTTTCTCCCTGTTCGGAGCATCGGGACCAAAAACATCATCTACGAAATCAGCAGAAGGCTAACCCATGCAATCATCTTTTAAAGGGGCCCCCAATTTATCAGATGCGATATTACGTCCAGATTCATCTCCCAAATCTTCATCAACCTGAGGCGCATCTACGTCATAATCAGCATCATCCAGGTCATTAGAAAGAAGACCTAAATTTGGGTCCTCAGCATTTTCAGCTGTTGCATCCTCAGGAAAACTTACTCCCCGTGTCGGTAATAGAAAGATTTGTTCATTGTGATTCGTTCAGCGACTCCATGCAATCAACTCTAAAATCACACCCAGGGCATTGCCAACGGTGGTCTGTAGGAGGAATGTCTTCTTGATGCAACAGTGGTTCCAGATAGTATAGGTTGAACCCACGATCACAAGCACCATCGCACAGAATTATTTTGTTGTCGGCAGTCAACTTTTGAGCCACACTTTGCATACAATATATCCTCACTTTCAATCATTGCTTCTGATACAAATTGAGCTTCTGGCAGCTTTCCTTCTGCACATAATGAATCAAGCCGCTGAAATAGATCTCTTATTCTCAGCTTGCGGACTACAATTTCTGATATGGCCCGTTAAATTCCTTCTCCAGATTTATCTTTTCCAAGCTTAGGCCTTTCTACCCTTCACCAGAATCAGCATCAATGAAGCTTCTCTCATAGCTAATTCTCTCTAGCATTTAACTTAGGTTTTTCCTTGCTTGCCTCTTCTCTCTCTGTTTTTTGTTTTATATTTCTTCACTAGTATGTATGTTACTACATCGTCATTGGACTCAGCTATAGAATTATCCTTTGATCTCAAGTGAAGACCTCTATTGCTGCCACGTGATGATCTCAATGTTGCAACACCGATGGATCATAACTAAAGCCATTGTTCAGTTCCTCAATGTAGTCTTGCAGTTGCTCATTAACAACAGAATCCCCATTAAATTCAATATGTTCCAAAACAGAAGAACCAATCTCCACATTAGATCGTAATCCAACACGATAGTACTCACTTGAACTGATATATTTTCAACATGATCAGGTCCAGGTAATTGATTGCTCACACTATCAGATACACAATGGGTCTCATGTGATATAAGATGTTTAGGGCACAGACCACTTCTAGCTTCATCGCTCATTCTCACATTTGGAGAAGGCAGCATCCTGTATTCAAAGTTGAATTCTCATAAAAGGGCTCATGCAATTGCTCAGTAATAAAAATGCAAAATAGACTACTAGTTTCTTTTATTCCAAGTGTGTCTTGTTTCTTCTTTACCAACTGAATATCCAGAACCAAACTGGTGTGTCATTCCATAAGCATTTTCCTGATTCATCATATTCTACAAGAAGGCATGGCTAGAAAGCATAATTGTCGACCCGTCAGCACCAAGTCGACACATCTTTTCTTGGAGTGAACGTGCACCATCCATACATTCTGAATCAAACTTATGAATGCCTTCCCCAATATCTTCTCTAGCACTTGCAATTTCGGTGTTATTTGTATTGTCTATCACAGTTTCAAGAGATATTGCAAGATTCTTCACCTGGGATGGATCTTCAGAAGGCATTCCCAACCTCTTCATTTCTAGATACATGTCCTTCATCATCCACAATGTCTGAGCAAAATTGGCTCCCCATATCCACAAGCCCAATATGTAAACCTTCCAACTTGCATTTCTGATACTTCTGATTGGTGATAAAATAAAGGGGAAATGTAACCTCTATCCAGCTTCATCCCCTCAACTACTTCTGGTTCATTGTATAATGTCTTCCATAAGAGATTGGGATAACACCCCCTGCCAACTCTTCCATGGCCTTTGCGATTAATTCACAATTTCCCACTCACCATTAGCTGATTTTGTTCTAACCTGTGCAATTTCCTCCTCTGATGTGTTGATCTTCCGTGCCCTGCGTTTTAAATTTGTTGCCACTACATTAACTGCCATAGTGAAGCCACGTCTCAAGTCTATTGTATTCTCCCAACTACAGCTGACTTGCATCTCTTAGTGGAAATTGCTCGTGTGAGGATTATAGCGCTGGTGCCATCTCTGGCGACATCAAAGGTTACATTTGCAGCCCGCTTTACATACTAGCACTAACGTTTTTAATTCTATCCTTGAACTCAACACTTTTTAACACGGTAACACAATCTCTTATCACCTTGGGCGTACAAAAGCTTTATTCAATCATCACATCACGACCTTTCGAGCCCATTGTGACCTTCACAACATCTGCAAGGCTTCCTCACTCTTAAGCATCAATGCACACGTCTCGACCCTAAATTCGATATCCTTGGCTACATAATTCCTTGTCTAGCTTGCTCTGCCTCCTACAAGTCAAGACTTTGATCATAATGACCCCTTTTTATCACCTTGTTGAAACCGCTCCTCGAGAACCTTAAGATATATTCTTGGTATCGAAGAAACAACTCATTCGCCCTTATTATCCCTTAGAAGGCGAAACATGCTTCTGTGAATCAGAATCAATGATCACTTGGACCCAAAATGGAACATATGTTATAAACTAACAGACAAGCTCACACTGTCCCATTAAACCTAGACTCAAATATCATAACTTAAGCTTTGATACCACAAATGTCACACCCCACATCCTATAAGGATGAGGGAGTGACACAGCCGTCCTTTCTCCAAAGGGCGTAGTCTCAAAGTATACCCTAAATATACAACTCCTAATAATTCCCACAATAATGCTCTCGTTCTATTGTCCACTAATTGAGGTACTTGAAAAACATGATAAAAGAAAGGAGTGAGCTACCACGGTCCAATGAATAATGCTTTGCTTTTAAGCGGATTGAGCAATTACTATACACATTTAAAACACAAACATAATTCACTTTCGCCAAATTTTAAAATTTAACAAACCTTCAAGACCAAAATGCAATATTTCTTACTTTAATATAATATGTTCAAAGTAGAAATGTTCAAGATAATAATAAGCAAAACACCAATGGTCTAAGCCATTGGTCAATCTCATAAAAAATACACACCAATGGTCCATTCCATTGACTAATCTCATAACACACATCAATGGTATATCCAATTGATCCATCTCACATGAAAATACACATCGATGGTCCATCCATCGACCAATTTTTTGCTCAATATCTAATCATGGTCATAACACAATGCCTGATGACAAGGCGACCAAGATTCCCTTCTTGATTAGGCCTTCACCTATGATTAGTCAATGGTTCAACCCACAAAAATATCTTAAACCAGTATGCATATACCCACAAGCCCCTCACTAGGATTGAGCTTTAATATCAATCCACAACATCCTTCACAATTCACAAAGCCAAATCTAGAAATCATTTCATATATCACAATATCTTTCACAAACGAACCACATAACCTTTATCAACTCAACTCATTCATAGAATTACTTTTCGTAAACAGATTTTACAAACCCAAAATATATAATATTTCTTAACTTTGTTCATCAAACAAAATATATATTTCCACTAGACAATTCTCACACCATTCATAAATATTAAAATGTAGTAAATGTCCGATCCAAATTTTATGTAAAAAAAAAAAAAAACTTATTCATGACTCGTAAAAATATCAAATATTTATCATTTTGAAGACATGAGTTTACAAAGTCTTAGAAATAATAGTATCACTCACTTGGAAAAAGCCGAAAACCAACCTATGGTAGTTACTCAAGCCCATGCACTCACATACCTATCAATTAATCGAAAAATGATATTTAAATTAATACAAAACTTTAACAAACAGTTCAACTAAACCACATTCAACTGTCAGCGTATCGAATCCTAAGCACTACGAAGAAGCTCATTTATGGCATGTGTTTTTCTTTCGTTGTTATGCTTGGCCCACACGCAAAACTTCGAAATTTCGTTACAAACAAACCAAACTTTGAAATAGAGTTTTGTCAAACCCCACCGCGCCACAACGCACTAGACTACTATTTCCATAAAAATCGCAGCTCCAAAACTACTTAATTGAATCTCGTAACGCACTAGACTACTATTTCCATAAAAATCGCAGCTCCAAAACTACTTAATTGAATCTCGTAGTTGAAAATCTACATAACTCCAATTTGTGTCCTAACTTTCAAAATCACTTCGATTGGACGAAATATCGGCCCAAACACTTATCAGGCATTGCAATTGGTAGTTGATTAGACTAGTTGAATTGTCCGGATCAGCTACGCATGAAAATTTTTCCTCTCTCTCTTCTTCCCCCTTATTCTTCTCTTCACGGACGAACGCACTCTCTTCTCCTTTTTCTCTTTTCTTGTACGGTCCGCCGCTTCCCACGTTCACGCACAAATTTGATAAAGGTAGAAAAGAAAATGGGCTGGGCTTTAAGAGCATGGGCTGAGCTGACCCATATATTACAATCTATCCTCCATAACTTGAAGAAGGTGGACTTTTTCAACCAATTAATCAGGACTAAGTCCTATCTTTTCGTGACTGGTTGCAATTAATCAGGACGAAGTCCTATCTTTTCGTGACTGGTTGCAATTAATCAGGACTTTTCGTGGCTGGTTGTACGCATGTCTTTGATAATGTTTATGTGGTTCGAGTCCAGCTATAAATACTTCAGTATGTAGTTAAAGCAATATCATACAACTTTTTAGTGCAGAGATTTATGGTCTCTTCCATATTTTCAGATATATCTCAATATAATTTTGTTTCCATGAAGTTATCACCCTACATCAGTACAATCACGATTGCAGTTTTCGCCTCATCTCTTGTTCCGGCTTATTTTGGTGCTCAAGCAAGCAATGGAACTGCAAAAGGAGAGGAAGCGCATGCTCTGATGGAGTGGAAATCCGGTCTGGACAATTATAGTCAAGCCCTTTTATCTTCATGGCAAGGGGACGACCCTTGCATATGGAGAGGGACCGGGTGTGATGGCTCAGGAAGCGTCTCGGGGCTTAATCTCACGAACATGGGTTTGCGAGGTTCGCTCAGCAAACTTAACTTCACTGCTCTGTCAAATCTAGTTAGCCTCAATCTCTCGGTAAACTCGCTCTACGGTCCCATTCCTTCATCCATCGGTAACCTCTCTAAGTTGTCCACTCTGTCTATCTTTAACAACTCGCTCTCTGGCACAATCCCTCTTGAAATAGGCAAGTTGAGCAAACTGAGCATTCTTCACCTTGACGAGAATCGTCTACATGGAACTATCCCTGAAGAAATAGGAATGATGCACTCTCTTTTGAACCTCACCTTGGTTGACAATTATCTCGCAGGTCAGATTCCTGCTTCTATGGGAAACTTGAGCAACTTAACAGTTCTTGGATTGGGCCAAAACAATCTCGTAGGGTCTGTTCCTCGAGAAATTTACACCCTAAGTTCTCTTTCCTTACTTTATCTCGGACTGAACAAATTAACCGGTTCCATTCCTTCGTCTATAGGAAATCTGAGTAGTCTAAGCGGCCTTTACTTCCAAAGCAATTATCTTTCTGGTCCAATTCCCCAAGAAATAGGAAGGTTGAAACCTCTGGCAAATCTCTATTTGTCTTTCAATAATTTCAGTGGTCCAATTCCTGTGTCTATTGGAAACTTGACTACCCTTACTGTATTAACCCTCGCTTATAACAATCTTTCCAGCTCCATTCCTGAAGAAGTTGGAACTTTGAGGCATCTGGAGGAACTTGCCCTGTCGGAAAATAGTCTCAACGGGTCAATCCCGAGATCAATTGGAAATTTGGTCAACTTGAGTGTACTGGGTTTGCACTATAACCATC
This sequence comes from Eucalyptus pauciflora, assembly GCA_007663325.1. Taxonomy (NCBI): domain Eukaryota; kingdom Viridiplantae; phylum Streptophyta; class Magnoliopsida; order Myrtales; family Myrtaceae; genus Eucalyptus; species Eucalyptus pauciflora. The sequence continues at coordinate 2,386,574 of VMYD01000122.1, forward strand.
TTTCTGGTTTCATCCCGGATGAAATGAATAATCTCATATTTCTACGAGTTTTCTACATAAGTGAAAATAAGCTCATAGGGCGATTACCAGATAACATTTGCCTTGGAGGGCTACTCGAAAAATTTACAGCTCATGATAATCACTTCAATGGTCATCTTCCTAAGAGCGTGACGAATTGCAGTAGCTTACAGAGGATTCGACTAGAAGGAAACCAACTCACGGGAAACTTGACAAAAGATTTGGGTGCATATCCCGACTTGAAGTACATTGACTTGAGTTATAATCAATTCTATGGCGAGCTTTCTTCAAAATGGGGCTGTTCCCATAACTTAACACGCCTAAAAATTTCTGGTAACAACATTTCTGGTGAAATACATCCCATGATTGGGAATATGGCTCAGCTGAGAGTATTGGACCTCTCATCAAACTATATTACCGGTGAGGTTCCAAGGGAATTGAGAAGATTGACTTCACTGCTCGAGCTTGATCTACATGATAACAAAATCTCTGGTACCATCCCTCCTGAGATTGGTCATTTGTCTACATTGGGGAAGCTCAACTTAGGGAGCAACAAGTTTGGTGGCTCGATCCCGCCGCAATTAGGACAGTGCGGAAGCTTGTGGAACTTGAATTTGAGCAACAATGAAATTCGAGCCAGTATTCCTTCGGAGATAGGCAATTTGCAGTTTTTGAGTGATCTTGATCTGTCCCATAACTTCCTGGCAGGGAAAATACCAGGCAGCATCGGAAAGTTGACAATTTTGGGAGTCTTGAATTTATCCCAAAACCGCCTGTCTGGCTTCATACCAAAAAGTTTCGACAATATGTTGGGATTGGTATCTGTGAATATATCCCACAACGACCTGGAGGGTCCAATCCCAAACATCAAAGCCTTCCGTGATGCTCCATACAACGCAGTCGCAAGCAATAAAGCTGGGTTGTGTGGGGTTGTGGCTGGTTTGAAGAAATGCTCTGAGAAGACTTATAGTGAGAAAGGAAACAAGTTTATGGTTCCAATCATCCTCACGCTAGTCAGCTTCATCATCCTCACGTCTTTAATCGTCGGAATGATTCTTCTAGCTTGCCAAAGGGGCAAAAGAGCAGAGCAAGACTCATTGGAAGCACAAGTGCGAGGAGATGATTTTGCGATATGGGGCTACGACGGAAAAATGGTGTACGAGAACATTATCAGAGCCACGGAAGGATTCGATTCCAAGTACTGTGTGGGAGAGGGAGGATACGGAATTGTGTACAAAGCCAAGCTATCAGCTAATCAAGCTTTTGCCGTGAAGAAAATCCATGAGCCGCATGATGAGATTCTCGGGTTAACATCACTAGAGCAAGAGGTCACTGCATTGGCAAATATACGACATCGTAACATTGTCAAGCTCTATGGATACTGCTTCCATCCAAGACGCTCGTTCTTGGTGTACGAATTCATGGAAAGAGGAAGCTTGAGAAGGGCCTTGATTGACGACGGGATGGCGATGGAGTTTGATTGGGCCAGGAGGGCGACTGCGATCAAAGGCGTGGCGGATGCATTGTGTTACATGCACCACGATTGCTCTCCTCCATGGATTCATAGAGACATCACCAGCAACAATGTGCTTCTGGATGGTGATTTTGAAGCTCATGTTTCTGATTTTGGCACAGCAAGGCTTCTCAAGCCAGATTCATCTAATTGGACTTCATTGGTCGGTACACTCGGATATATAGCACCGGGTATGTATGTGCTTGCACGTTTGTTATTATCTATCGTCATCTGTAATTTTGGCTCACTTCTTTTTCATAAATTAAATTGCATTGCTAAAATTTACAAGATGATAACTTAATGCTACCCTTATATCGTGCAGAGTTAGCGTATTCAGTAGCAGTTACTGAAAAATGTGATGTTTATAGCTTCGGAGTGGTAACGTTGGAAGTAATTTTGGGAAGACATCCGGGGGATCTTGTCTCAAGCTCACGTCAATCACCGACATTGCCGATGCAAACCGACTCGGGAACGTCACTGCAAGATGTGCTAGACCGACGTCTCCCGATTCCTTCAGACAAAGACGCAGAGAATGTGGTCTCGATCGCTAAACTAGCAATGGCATGCTTGCGAGTCGATCCTCATCGTCGACCCACCATGCAAAAAGTCTGTCAAGGACTTTCAATTCAAGTGCCTTTAGTGAAGCCGTTCTCGCATGTCACAGTGAGTGAGCTAGATGGTGTCCAATGGTTGAGGTAACTGAACGTTCGAGGATTGAATGGGAAAGAGCTTAATTGTTTCTTGTCTGTAAATGTTCAAATTAAATGCAGTTTTTCATTTTAATTGCTGTAAAAAAGGGAAGTGCTAATGCATAAATTATTCTCATACACAACTTCTCGTCCACCCTACTCAACTCCCCATTGCCCTTCTTACTAGAATAAGATTGGGAAAGCACCACATAAGTTCAATAACTATAATGGGAAGTTTCAAGAGATAGTTCATAAGTTGAGTTCATTGATAATCTAATTGAGTCCACGTTCATTCAGAAACTTAAATCATCGAGTGACTCAATCACATCTTATCATTACCAACATCCAATTCGGGACTTTTTTCTTTTCCTCCACGCTACTCAAATGTGCACACAGGAAACAATAGTAAGGTTAAGGAAATTAATTTATGACTTTCTAGCGGGTTGTTCTTGGTGTGCTTAATATGACACGTTTAACAAAATTACTATATTGAAAGTATTGGCTCATGAACATTAGTACAAGAAATGATGCGGCCGGACAATATCGACTGTTTAGGGGGTGTATGACAAACCATAATTTCTATTCCAGAAATTTTTTTTCTATTCCAGACTTGTTTCTGAAATAAAAATTCGTTTGGTAACATTATTTCATTTTTCTATTTCTGAAATAGATTCTTGTTCCAGAAATAGATTTGGAATAGAAATCAGAAGCTAAAATTTTCCACTTCTCTATTTCTGGAATAGAAATGAGAAATAAAAATTATTCTCATCGTTCATCAACCGGTCCTTCATCCGTCACCGCCGACCAACGTCCGTCGGTCGCCCGTTGCCGTTGTCGATCGCCAGTCGACGGTCGCCGGCCGTCGGCCGCCGGTTGCTGCCGATCTCCGGCCGCCGCTGCCGGTCGCCGACCGCCGCCGCCAGCCGGCCGCCGCCGCCAGCCGGCCGCCGACCGTCCATCACCGCCGATCGCCAATCCACCGCTGTCCGAAAGGAATAAATTTTGTATCATTATCAAACGAATTTCTATTTTTAGAGTAGAAATTTTGTATCATTATCAAACGAATTTCTATTTTTAGAGTAGAAATTTTGAGTCGTTATCAAACATTTATTTTTGCTTGAAACTCTTCTAGAAATAGAAATAGAAAAATATATTTCTCTTTCAGAATTCAATTTTTGACCAGAATGGTCATCATTCAAGTCCTTAACCAAGCGTATGCCATCCCGCGCTTCCAATTCCCCCGCTTAAATCATGAACATGACATTACTCTTCGAGGCGTAAAATATTAACTCATCGAGCCATTGTTGCACAGATTGATATGCACACCATAAGTCCAATCATATAGATCAACTTCATCTCGACTATTGAAATGGAGGCCCGACCTGGTACAAAGGCTCGGCCAGATTTGGTACATCACATGGGGACCAAGCTACACGGCCCGATCCAAGCAAGACCCGGTCCATGACCGCTTTTACCGTGTCGTGGCCTCGTCAACGACACGACCGTCGCCTTTCTTTTACAGTTCCACCCAGGGAGGCAATCCTGCTTCGGACGAAACAGTGAAGGCGAATTGTCGATAAAGGCTTTCTTTTTCGTTCTCGGACAAGTTCCTTGGGCTCCGTCTCCCACGGCAAAGATCGTTTCTTTTTCGGTGCTCAGAGGGGTCGATTCCGAGTAAGTGCCCGTGTTTGATCGCCCTTTTCTTGATCTTTTTCTTTGGAGATCCGAAATCTTGTGGTAGAATTCTTGAGATGCAGCTCGTGCAGTGATCGTCTTGTTGGGAAAGAGAGAATTTTTTTTGAACTGGGGTGCTCGAGAGCTCTTCAAGATTGGAGATTTCTGGGTTTTGGGTACTGTGTTTGGTGCAATTGGAGTGACTGCCTTTTTCCTATTTTCGCCATTTCTCGTCTGAACTCGGAATTTTTTTGACGAGTGTAGTGCATTCCTTGTAGTCTGATTCTTGAACTCCGTGGCTTTTGGCCTTAGCTGAAAAGGGATCGGTTTGGGACTACATTGGAGTTTGTTTTTCTGAGTGATCCGTCGAGTTAAAAAATGGGATGGTGTGTTGTGATCCCAAGTGATTAGCAATCATCCGCATTGCTCGATCATTTGTCGCGCATGCTTTCTATGTAATAACCACCTTTAAGTCCACTGCGTGAAGTCACCCAGAGGATTCATCTTTTGAGTGCTATCTGGTGGGTAGAGTGGGTTGGACTATGGAAACATTTTTCAGCAGAATCAAGAGTGTAACCACGATCGAGAGTTCTTTGGTGAAGTTGTTTAAGTTTCGGTTGTGCCAAAGATACTCTCCAATACTGGGAAGTTTTTAAAAACTACTTTTTGGTGGCAAAGATAAATCATTTCTGAGGCTCACCATTAGATTGTTGTGATTGCTGGAGTTTCTTAAGGTGTTACTGTTGCATGCGCATCGAGATCAACATCTGTGAGGTCTCTGCTTTCTTGGCAGGCAGTCAAGATTTTTGTGTCTGACTGGTGCTGCATATAAATAAGGCAATCGATTGTCCAAGGTCATTATCAGATTTCGAGGGTTTCCTTTGGTGCCCATATCTTGGATTAATATGGTGTAGCTGATGGCTTTTCTTGTTAGCTATAGCACTGCAATAGAAAATCCCTTGGGATGAATTATTGACCTTTTCAACTATCAAAATATGGAATACCTAGACGCTTAGATTGGTTTCATAGGTCTTGCTCTGTATTTATGTCTGTAGACCTCATATGTGTTCCGTGCAACCAACAAGTATTTGGTTAATTTGTTACTGTTGGCCCTTTCACTTCTTCATGTCTTGGGTGCACTTAGTTTTCCATATTATCTGCGAACTCCTTTTCACAGGTCCTTTTTGCAGATTTTAAGACTTAGTTTCAGGCATCAGTGGTCCTCTTTCAAAAATGGCTAGTTTTAATGATTCTTGCAAAGATAAAGATACTTGAGTTGACACCTGTAAGTCCTAAATACATGTTTACCTGAGACTTGAACATAGTCCTTGGCCAATGGAAGTGTATTTTTGTGGTGAAGAGTGTCCTGAACAATGTCTCTGGTTTAATATTTATCCTTGGATGCCCTCCGTGATTCAAGCAATTTTCTCCTACTATAATCTAGTTGGGTTCATTGTTTATATGATTTTCATAACTTGACGAAGATATGTGCGATGGATGCCACAGCGCTAAAAGACTCTATTTTGATATTTGGGTTAACACAATAAATAATTAATTGTGACAGTGGATTCAGAAGAAAAAGCCAGTGAGAACCCGGTTAAAGGGGAGAATGGTGAGCAAGAAGAAAATGCAATTTCAGAGCCATACGTGGGGATGGAATTTGATTCTGAAGAAGCTGCCCGGAAATTCTATATTGACTATGCAAGACGGGTTGGATTTGTAGTTCGTATAATGCAGCGTCGACGGTCGGGAATTGATGGCAGAACACTTGCCCGTCGGCTTGGGTGTAATAAGCAGGGTCTCACCAAATCAGAAAGGTTCTCATGGACCAGACAAGAAGCCACGGCCCAGAATTGTCCATAATAATCTTCCGATTGCTCATATTATTGATTGATATGTTATTTTATATAGTTATCTAATGAATTATATAAATAAATTGATGTCTTTTTTCGTTGGAAAATATCGAAATATTCCAAAATTTTACAATGACACCCTATTATTAAGAAAGGCGGGTTAGCTCATTCGAGCTTGATCTGACTTGTTTTCCTTTTCTCTTTTTACTGAGACCAAGTTAGACTAACATGACTTGACTTGACTTGACCCAAATAACAATAAATTCAAGCTTGAGCTAGAGCAGCCGGTCATAGCTTTTGTTCTTCCCATTTGAACTAAACTTGTCTGGATACGCATCGTGCTGGTCGTAAACTCTAAACTAAAGATTCTTCCCCCTTAATTCTAACAGAAGAAAGCTTAAAATCCTGTTCATTCCTCAAAATAACTTAAATTTGCTGCCCTACCCGATTGGATTATATATCAAGAATTTGACTTATGATCTTTTACGCTTGATGATGCTAGTGCTATAGAAGGAATTGACTCTTACCTATCAATCACTTGAAATATCTTTGCCTCATCAAATTAGGCAGTCTCCCCGTTTGCAACATCTTCAATTTGGGCGTTAATATCTCGAACAATTACTTATATAGGGGCGGAAATACACATTTGAACAGACAATCGTTATCATCAAATCTTGTGCAAGGGCACTAAGCAAGAGATGTCTCACGTTAGAATATAGTGTGATATGGAGAAACTGATATATTCTAATAAATTAATAACTTATTGGCCAACTAGATAAGTTGGCAGGTTCAAATTTAAGTTTGTTATTGACGATCTCTTTAGGCGAAGGTATTCTCGAATTTCTAATGCATTTATTTGACAATCTCTTTAGGTGAAAGTATTCTCGAATTTCTAATGCGTTTATGAGCAATACCTATGGAATAAAATATAGAGATGGTAATGGATTCAAGGAGGACTAATTCGGAGGAAGAGTTGATGTCTCATCATAAACTTTTATGCTAAGTGGATCATAATGTTTACTCCCTGAAATGGGGGATGGAAATTCCACTTCTCTCTCGATAATAAATCTGTCCTTTCATCAGGCAACAACTTTTTCCGGAAGTTTATGACACTCGAACTACCACCAATTCTTCTGCCTCGTTAGAGGCTCTACGTCAATGTCAAGCACTAAATTGGAGGACCCCTCGCCTTTTGAAGTTATTGTAGTAACGTGAGTAACATTAGCGTGGAACCCATCCGAATCGTGCAATTTACGTCAACATAAAATTATAGAATAAATGAATAAAAATAATAAATGATGCTAAAGATTTACGTAATTCGGTACCGAATGTCAATACTTACATCCATGAAAAGAGCCAACAGTAAATAATCCATTAATAATTGAAGAATCCAAGTTATAATCGATTACATACTCGAGTATTTCTTATACCTAGATTAAACTCAAACTTAAAGTGTTTGTGAATAAACAACTCAAATGGATATAATACTCACAGCACAAATTCACATGTGTAGCTCCCGCTCGCCGCACTTTCTCAATTCAATTCAATTGATTAAAGATGTTTTATTTCACGAAAGAGGGGAGCGCATTGAATGAAAAAGAATATGGGAGGGAGATATTTAAAAAGACCTATCAAACGAATTTTTGTTCCGGGATTATAAATTTTGTATTGTTGTTAAACGCATGTCTTTGCTTAGAATTCTTTCAAGGAATAGAAATAAAAAAGTTTTTCCCTGGCAAGAAATTAATCTAAAAAATGGAACAGTTATCATTAGCGCCCTAACCTCTCTTCCTTCTTGTGTGGCTACACTTTGGTGAAGGAACCATCTCCATGCTTCTCAAAGAAAGAAGCCCCTAGCAACCATTCACACGATAAGGAACTCACTGGCGACTAGCTCAAGAGTAAAACGACCTAATACCCTAAAAAACCTCCAATTTTAGTTTCTATTCCAATTCTACCTTTTGTCTCATAAAAAGCATCTAACTTTTGTTGTAGTCTCAATTCTAGTCTAAACTTTTTTCCTTCCTATAAAAAACGTTCAACTGTAGGTCGAGTCTCAATTATAATCTTCTTCTTCTTCTTCTTCTTCTTCTTTCTTTTTTTTTGTCTCATAAAAGATCATGAACTTTTATTTGAGTCCCAAATTTGCTTCCATAGACCCTTATCCAAATAATTAACATTTATACTACTGTTCTTGGATAATTATCCAATCAGGTCGGGTTCTGTGAACGACTCAAACTTAAGAAATAATCAACATTTATACTACTGTTCTCCAAGTTCAAATTGCGAATGGACCGGCGCTTAAACTTGACGCTAGGGTCGCTTGACTTTGGTTGACTTGCCACAGAGCCTTGGAATCATGGCTTGCTCTGACATGTGAAACAAATGCACATTTCGGGTGGCTGGGCTTTGATGCTGATGGTTCATGAACGAACCAACTTCTGATCAAGACTCCACCTGCATACTCAAACAGCATAGATGACCGAGCTTGAGTGACGTCGTCCCCACACATCTGGGATGACTAAGCTTCTTGATCTATCATTCATAACTGCAGCCATTCTGACACATAAAAGAGGACGAATGAGAAAAAGAAAGGAACAATGAAGTAGTTGGGCCTTCATTTAACCAATCAATGCAGGCAAGTCCTATCTCTCCATGACTGTTTCGAAGACAAGCTGACAAGAAAGATATCGTGCATAGTTTTGTCAATGCTTATGGAGTTCAGGTCCAGCTATATATACTTCAGCATGCTGTTAAAGTAACCCCATGAAAATTTTTGTGCAGACACTTATGGTCCAAGTCATGGTCTCTTCAGTAGTTTCAGATAAACCTCAATCTAAAGTTGCTTCCCTGAAGTTACTGCCCTATCTCAGTACAGTCACGAACTTCGTTTTCGCCTTATCTGCTGTTCCAGCTTTTGTTTCTCCAGCTACTTTCAGTGCTCAAGCGAGCAATGGAACTGCAAAAGGAGAGGAAGCGCGTGCTCTGCTGGAGTGGAAATCTGGTCTGGACAATTATAGTCAAGCTCTTTTATCTTCGTGGCGAGGGGACGACCCTTGCATATGGAGAGGGATCGGGTGCGATGGCTCAGGAAGTGTCTCGGGGCTTAATATCACGGACACAGGTTTGCGAGGTTTGGTCAGCAAACTTAACTTTACCGCTCTGTCAAATCTAATTAGCCTCAATCTCTCGGCAAACTCGCTGTATGGTCCTATTCCTTCATCAATCAGTAACCTCTCTAAGTTGTCCACTCTTTCTATCTTTGACAACTCGCTCTCTGGCACAATCCCTCTTGAAATAGGCAAGTTGAGCAGGCTGAGTATTCTTTACCTTGACAGGAATCGTCTACACGGAACTATCCCTGAAGAAATAGGAATGCTGCACTCTCTTTTGAACCTCACCTTGTATGACAATTATCTCGCAGGTCAGATTCCTACTTCTATGGGAAACTTGAGCAAGTTAACATTTCTTGCCCTGGGCCAAAACAATCTCGTAGGGTCTGTTCCTCGAGAAATCTACTCCCTCAGTTCTCTTACCTTCCTCTCTCTCAAGAGGAACAAATTAACCGGTTCCATTCCTTCGTCTATAGGAAATCTGAGTAGTCTAAAAGTCCTTGACTTCCGAAGGAATCATCTTTCTGGTCCAGTTGCCCAGGAGATAGGAAGGTTGAAACCTCTGGTAGAGCTCCATCTGTTTTTCAATAATTTAAGTGGTCCAATTCCTGTGTCTATTGGAAACTTGACTGCCCTGACTTTATTAGCCCTCGCTCGGAACGATCTTTCCAGCTCCATTCCTGAAGAAGTTGGAACTTTGAGACATCTGGAGGAACTTTACCTGTCGGAAAATAGTCTCAACGGGTCAATCCCGAGATCAATTGGAAAATTGGTCAACTTAAGTGCACTGGGTTTGCACTATAACAATCTTTCTGGTTTCATCCCGGATGAAATGAATAATCTCAGATTTCTACGAGAATTCTCCATAAGTGAAAATAAGCTCATAGGGCGACTACCAGATAACATTTGCCTTGGAGGATTACTCGAAATTTTTACAGCTCATAATAATCACTTCAGTGGTCATCTTCCTAAGAGCGTGAAGAATTGCAGTAGCTTACGGAGGATTCGACTAGAAGGAAACCAACTCACAGGAAACTTGACAGAAGTTTTGGGTGCATATCCCAACTTGAAGTACATTGACTTGAGTTATAACCAATTCTACGGCGAGCTTTCTTCGAAATGGGGCTGTTCCCATAACTTAACAAGCCTAAAAATTTCCGGTAACAACATTTCTGGTGAAATACATCCCATGATTGGGAATATGGCTCAGCTGAGCGTATTGGACCTCTCGTCAAATAATATTACTGGCCGGCTTCCAAGGGAATTGAGAAGATTGACTTCCCTACTCGAGCTTGATCTACATGATAACAAAATCTTTGGTAATATCCCTCCTGAAATTGGTCATTTGTCTACACTGGAGAAGCTCAATTTAGGGAGCAACAAGTTCGGTGGCTCGATCCCGCTGCAATTAGGACAGTGCAGAAGCTTGTGGAACTTGAATTTGAGCAACAACGAAATTCGAGCCAGTATTCCTTCGGAGATAGGCAATTTGCAGTTTTTGAGTGATCTTGATCTGTCCCATAACTTCCTGGCAGGAAATATACCACACAGCATCGGAAAGTTGACAATTTTGGAAATGTTGAATTTATCCCAAAACCGCCTGTCTAGCTTCATACCAAAAAGTTTCGACAATATGTTGGGATTGGTATCTGTGAATATATCCCACAACGACCTGGAGGGTCCAATCCCAAACATCAAAGCCTTCCGTGATGCTCCATACAGCGCAGTCGCGAGCAATAAAGCTGGGTTGTGTGGGGTTGTGGCTGGCTTGAAGAAATGCTCTAAGAGGACTTATAGTGAGAAAGGAAACAAGCTTATGGTTCCAATCATCCTCACGCTAGTCAGCTTCATCATCCTCACGTCTTTAATCGTCGGAATGATTCTTCTAGCTTGCCAAAGGGGCAAAAGAGCAGAGCAAGACTCATTGGAAGCACAAGTGCGAGGAGATGATTTTGCGATATGGGGCTACGACGGAAAAATGGTGTATGAGAACATTATCAAAGCCACGGAAGGATTCGATTCCAAGTATTGTGTGGGAGAGGGAGGATACGGAGTTGTGTACAAAGCCAAGCTATCAGCTAATCAAGCTGTTGCCGTGAAGAAAATCCATGCGCCGCATGATGAGATTCTCGGGTTAACATCACTAGAGCAGGAGGTCGCTGCATTGGCAAATATACGACATCGTAACATTGTCAAGCTCTATGGATACTGCTTCCATCCAAGACGCTCGTTCTTGGTGTACGAATTCATGGAAAGAGGAAGCTTGAGAAGGACCTTGATTGACGACAAGATGGCTATGGAGTTTGATTGGGCCAGGAGGGCGACTGTGATCAAAGGCGTGGCGGATGCATTGTGTTACATGCACCACGATTGCTCTCCTCCATGGATTCATAGAGACATCACTAGCAACAATGTGCTTCTGGATGGTGATTATGAAGCTCATGTTTCTGATTTTGGCACAGCAAGGCTTCTCAAGCCAGATTCATCTAATTGGACTTCATTAGTCGGTACACTTGGATATATAGCACCGGGTATGTATGTGCTTGCACGTTTGTTATTATCTATCGTCATCTGTAACTTTGGCTCACTTCTTTTTCATAAATTAAATTAAACTTTTAAATTTTACAAGATGACAACTTAATGCTACCCTTATATCTTGCAGAGTTAGCATATGCAATAGCAGTTACTGAAAAATGTGATGTTTATAGCTTCGGAGTGGTAGCATTGGAAGTAATTATGGGGAGACATCCGGGGGATCTTGTCTCAAGCTCACGTCAATCATCGCCAATGCAAATCGACTCGGGAACATCACTACAAGATGTGCTAGACCGACGTCTCCCGCTTCCTTCAGACAGAGACGCGGAGAATGTGGTCTCGATCGCTAAACTAGCAATGGCATGCTTGCGAGTCGATCCTCATCGTCGACCCACCATGCAAAAAGTCTGTCGAGGACTTTCAATTCAAGTGCCTTTAGTGAAGCCGTTCTCGCATGTCAGATTGAGTGACCTAGATGGAGTCCAATGGTTGAGGTAACTGAACGTTCGAGGATTGAATGGGAAAGAGCTTAATCGTTTCTTGTCTGTAAATGTTCAAATTAAATGCAGTTTTTCATTTTAATTGCTGTAAAAAAGGGAAGTGCTAATGCATAAATTATTCTCGTACACAACTTCTCGTCCACCCTACTCAACTCCCCATTGCCCTTCTTGCTAGAATAAGATTGGGAAAGCACCACAAAAGTTCAATACCTATAATGGAAAGATTCAAGAGATAGTTCATAAGTTGAGTTCATTGATAATCTAATTGAGTCCACGTTCATTTAGAAACTTAAATCATCGAGTGACTCAATCACATCTTATCATTACCAACATCCAATTCGGGACTTTTTTCTTTTCCTCCACGCTACTCAAATGTGCACACACGAAACAATAGTAAGGTTAAGGAAATTAATTTATGACTTTCTAGCGGGTTGTTCTTGGTGTGCTTAATACGACACGTTTAACAAAATTACTATATTGAAAATATTGGCTCATGAACATTAGTACAAGAAATGATGCGGCCGGACGATATCAACTGTTTAGGGGGTGCATGACAAACCATAATTTCTATTCCAAAAACAATTTTTCTATTCCAGACTTGTTTCTGGAATAGAAATTCATTTGGTAACATTATTTCATTTTTCTATTTCTGAAATAGATTATTGTTCCAGAAATAGGTTTGGAATAGAAATCAGAAGCTAAAATTTTCTACTTCTTTATTTCTGGAACAGAAATGAGAATAAAAATTATTCTCATCATTTATCAACCGTTCCTTCATTCATCGCCCGCCGCCACCGCCAGTCTCCGGCCGTCGTCACCGCCGGTCGCCTATCGCTGGTCGACGGTCACCAACCGCCGGTCGCCGCCGGTCTCCGGCCACCGCCGCCGCCACCACCGCCAGTTGCCAGTCACCACCTACCGCCGCTGCTCGCCACCGCCGGCCACCGGCCGCCAGCAGTCCATCACCGCCGATCGCCGATCCACCGCTATCCGAAAAAAAGAAATTTTATGTTGTTATCAAACGAATTTCTATTTTTAGAGTAGAAATTTTGTATCGTTATCAAACAGTTATTTTTGCTTAAAAACTCTTCTAGAAATATAAATAGAAAAATATATTTCTCTTCTAGAAATTAATTTCTTGCCATAATGGTTATCATTCACGCCCTTAACCAAGGGTATGCCATCCCGCTTAAATTCCCCCGCTTAAATCATGAACATGACATTACTCTTCGAGGCGTAAAATATTAACTCATCGAGCCATTGTTGCACAGATTGATGTGCACACCATAAGTCCAATCATATAGATCAACTTCATCTCGACTATTGAAATGGAGGCCCGACCTGATACAAAGGCTCAGCCAGATTTGGTACATCGCATGGGGACCAAGCTACACGGCCCGATCCAAGCAAGACCCGGTCCATGACCGCTTTTACCGTGTCGTGGCCTCGTCAACGACACGACCGTCGCCTTTCTTTTACAGTTCCACCCAGGAAGGCAATCCTGCTTCGGACGAAACGGTGAAGGCGAATTGTCGATAAAGGCGTTCTTTTTGGTTCTCGGACAAGTTCCTTGGGCTCCGTCTCCCACGGCAAAGATCGTTTCTTTTTCGGTGCTCAGAGGGGTCGATTCCGAGTAAGTGCCCGTGTTTGATCACCCTTTTCTTGATCTTTTTCTTTGGAGATCCGAAATCTTGTGGTAGAATTCTTGAGATGCAGCTCGTGCAGTGATCGTCTTGTTGGGAAAGAGAGAATTTTTTTGAACTGGGGTGCTCGAGAGCTCTTCAAGATTGGAGATTTCTGGGTTTTGGGTACTGTGTTTGGTGCAATTGGAGTGACTGTCTTTTTCCTATTTTCGCCATTTCTCGTCTGAACTCGGAATTTTTTTGACGAGTGTAGTGCATTCCTTGTAGTCTGATTCTTGAACTCCGTGGCTTTTGAACTTAGCTGAAAAGGGATCGGTTTGGGACTACATTGGAGTTTGTTTTTCTGAGTGATCCGTAGAGTTTAAAACTGGGATGGTGTGTTGTAATCCCAAGTGATTAGCAATCATCTGCATTGCTCGATCATTTGTCGCGCATGCTTTCTATGTAATAACCTCCTTTAAGTACACTGCTTGAAGTCACCCAGAGGATTCATCTTTTGAGTGCTATCTGGTGGGTAGAGTGGGTTGGACTATGGAAACATTTTTCAGCAGAATCAAGAGTGTAACCATGATTTTGAGAGTTCTTTGGTGAAGTTGTTTAAGTTTCAGTTGTGCCAAAGATACTCTCAAATACTGGGAAGTCTGTAGTAACTACTTTTTGGTGGCAAAGATAAATCATTCCTGAGGCTCACCATTATAATTGTTGTGATTGCCAGAGTTTCTTAAGGTGTTACTGTTGCATGCACATCGAGATCAACATCTGTGAGGTCTCTGCTTTCTTAGTGGGCAGTCAAGATTTTTGTGTCTGACTGGTGCTGCATATAAATAAGGCAATCGATTGTCCAAGGTCATTATCAGATTTCGAGGGTTTCCTTTGGTGCCCATATCTTGGATTAATATGGTGTAGATGATGGCTTTTCTTGTTAGCTATAGCACTGCAATAGAAAATCCCTCGGGATGAATTATTGACCTTTTCAACTATCAAAATATGGAATACCTTTTGTTAGACGCTTAGATCGGTTTCATAGGTCTTGCTCTGTAGATATGTCTGTAGACCTCCTATGTGTTCCGTGCAACCAACAAGTGTTTGGTTAATTAGTTACTGTTGGCCCTTTCACTTCTTCATGTCTTGGGTGCACTTAGTTTTCCATATTATCTGTGAACTCCTTTTCACGGGTCCTTTTTGCAGATTTTAAGACTTGGTTTCAGGCATCAGTGGTCCTCTTTCAAAAATGGCTAGTTTTAATGATTCTTGCAAAGATAAAGATACTTGAGTTGACACCTGTAAGTCCTAAATACATGTTTACCTGAGACTTGAACATAGTCCTTGGCCAATGGAAGTGTATTTTTGTGGTGAAGAGTGTCCTGAACAATGTCTCTGGTTTAATATTTATCCTTGGATGCCCTCTGTGATTCATGCAATTTTCTCCTACTATAATCAGTTGAGTCCATTGTTTGTATGATTTTCATAACTTGATGAAGATATGTGCGATGGATGCCACAGCACTAAAAGACTCTATTTTGATATTTGAGTTAACATAATAAATAATTAATTGTGACAGTGGATTTAGAAGAAGAAGCCAGTGAGAACCCAGTTAAAGGGGAGAATGGTGACCAAGAAGAAAATGCAATTTCAGAGCCATACGTGGGGATGGAATTTGATTCTGAAGAAGCTGCCCGGAAATTCTATATTGACTATGCAAGACAAGTTGGATTTGTAGTTCGTATAATGCAGCGTCGACGGTCAGGAATTGATGGCAGAACACTTGCCCGTCGGCTTGGGTGTAATAAGCAGGGTTTCTCACCAAATCAGAAAGGTTCTCATGGACCAGACAAGAAGCCACGGCCCAGTGCACGAGAAGGTTGCAAGGCCACAATTCTAGTGAA
The DNA here is from genome assembly GCA_007663325.1 of Eucalyptus pauciflora. Lineage (NCBI taxonomy): Eukaryota > Viridiplantae > Streptophyta > Magnoliopsida > Myrtales > Myrtaceae > Eucalyptus > Eucalyptus pauciflora. The sequence continues at coordinate 2,401,998 of VMYD01000122.1, forward strand.
GATGGAGAAGTCTGGAAAATGGGTGGTTACAAGATTTGTAAAGGATCATAATCATCCTTTGGTTGTAACTGCGAATGGATTCAGTACAATGGTGAGTTTGCCATTTAGTCCTCTTTCTTGTGGCTGTTGGAGTGGTGGACTTTTCTTTTGTAATATATCTGCTTGTCACAAAATGCCTGAAACTTTACTGATTTTTTGTGAAGAGCAGTACATTGGCCTGTAAATTTTTTTTTACATGTAACACTTCAAATCATTCAAAATTTACAAACATTGGCTTGTAGATTTGCATATTTTAAAATTATAAAAGTAAGTTTAAAATTCAAATCTAAGAAAAAGTAAAGAATGATTTAAACTACCATGACGAATGCACGTCTTTATCATCAAAAGCCGGTGACTCATGATTTCAAGTTCCATCTCATACTCCTTGGTATTGCTTCGTAGCTGTTCAAATAGCACTTCGCTGGTCGAACAGCATTTCATCTTTTTGCTTGTTCATGTTATTTGGTTTCGGATACAAGATTTATGGTGGTTATAGATTAATCTGTTCATAGTTTTAAGTAGTGGAGCTGTCGTGGGTAACATGCCAGTAGATAATTTCTGATGATGGGGCGAATCATAGTCATGACTTTGTGCTTGTCTCAACGACTGCAAGAGAACCTTTCTGCAGAGAAGCTTTTAGCTTTTTGAATAATGCAGAGTCAGGGGCATCAAAGAAGGAAGCAGATACTCTAAATATGCTTTCTACTAGAAAATGATGCTTTATTAGATGGATATACGCACTTTGTATTCCGATGCATCTTGGATAATTGGTCAGGAATTTGTCCAAAACAAATGCATGTACTGTAGGGCTGTCTGCCAAATGCAAGTAAAGATGAAAGGAAGTTCTGCTTGCTGGAGCTCTAGATTGTCCTATGGATACTAATCTTCCAATTTTTTTATCCTTTGCGCCCCTCTTATTGCAGGGTGACAAGGAGAAGAAGATCGAAGAACTTACTTTGGAATTGGAACATCAGGAGCAACTATGCGTGGCTTACCGGGAACAATTGCTTAGTTTTATGAATAATGTAGACCAGCAAAATGAAGAACTATCTTCGAAAATACAACCTATTGTTGAGAATCTAAGGAAAATTGAATCAGAAACGCAAAAGCATTCTATCTATAGATAATGCGTCATCCATTTTGCATTGTGATGTACCATAAGTGCATGAAATTTGTGAATTATTCATGGTCAGCTCAATTGAAGCTTCTTGTTTGCCACAAGATTTGGTGTATCGATCCCTAGTTCTACATGTTTAGTTTAGCATATTGGGGAGGGGAAGAATACGAGTTCTGCTTAGAAGATATAGCTCGTGTGTGATGGTTCTGCATAGAGCAATGGAAAGAAAAGGGGACCCAAGCTGCTTTCCTAACTCTAGAAAGGATATACAGTGAACAGAGACCAATCTATATGACCAATCAACTTTCCTGCTTTCCTAACTCTAGAAAGGATATACAATGAACAGAGACCAAACTATACGACCAATCAACTTTCCTTCTGATGTTTGTGTCCCATTTTCTTTCCATTGCTCTATGCAGAACCATCAAACACCAGCTAAATAGATGTTTCATCTTAAGGGTGTGTACTCATTCTGTATGGGATGGTCATGATCCGTTTGAGAGAAAGAGTTAACTGAAGACAAGATACATTTCGTATCTGCGCAATCAGATGAGAAGGAATCACCGATACGTCTCATCTTTCTGAATCTCATCCTTGTATCTACCTCCTTTGGCAAAAACAGACAAATGGGTCAGAAAAGCAATAGATTAGTTTGTGCTTATAATTTCCATTGAATTCCTTGTTAACAGTCTGGATGGTTCAGATATGCCATGCATTTCACGGTTGATATCAAAAGCAAAACACAACTTAAGCATGTCGACAGGAAATGAAAAGAGAAGAAGGGTATGCAGCCAGCGAAAAGCTATCACACGGATGGTAAGAAGGTGCACAACGCGGATGGACGAAACTTCCGTTTTCGCCATGAACAACCTTAAAAATGTGTTACAGATGTAGAGTGTTTGAAATTTGAAACACGAGACGTTTCCATTTCTTTATACATGCAAAAACAATATAGACTCTAAGAAAACAATGTTTTTAGAGTATCAAGACGACCCTAAAGCAGCAAAACCCCCGCCCTTCATCATCTGCTTGAACTCCTTGTAGTTCACCATCCCATCTCCATCCACATCCACCTTGTTTATCATCTTCTTGCAATCCTCCAAGGTCCTCCCTTGCTTCAACCCCAACGACGCCAAGACCGACCGCAGCTCCTCCACCGTGATGAACCCGTCCCCATTCTGGTCGAACACGTTGAACGCCTCCTTCATGTCCTCCTCCTCGTCCCTCTCATCCATGATCGTCTGGTACAACGCGCCGAACTCGTCGATGTCCACGTACCCATCGCCATTCACGTCGATCTTCTCGATCATCTGGGCCAGATCCTTGTCCGAGATGTGGATGCCCAGGTTCTGCAACGAGTCACTCAGTTCCTTTCTTGTGATCCGGCCGTCGCCATTCCTGTCGAACATCTGGAAGACACGACGAAGCTCAGCCGGATCCATCAACACACCCTTCCGAAAAGCCCGAAACCGGAAAGGCGAGTCCCCAGAAGTTTCTTGATACGAGGGAGCTTATAAACCAGCAAAAGAATATGGATAGCCAAAAGGAAGAAGAAGCAGGAGGACGTGCACGCAACGTATTAAGGGCGGTGCATGGAGCAGGAGATGTTAGGAGGAAGAGGAGAGTCTGGCGGGGAAGGTGAATTCCAAGAAGATTTTGTGGTGAACGTCGCCACGGGAGTTGGCAAAAGTGAGTCGAGCAGTTCATATCACGCCCGCCAAATACGCAAGTTCGTTGCCTAAATATAAACCGGTTGCTTTTGTTGGATTACTTCGGGCGCCTACCGCCTTTTTCTCAACTTCTTTTCTTTCTTTCTTGGTTCTGCTTGTAAATGTGTCTATATCGCATTCGTCGGCTTGATCTTGCTTCGTCGTTTGCCGTTCAACGTTATTGATGTGGTAAGCTGTACGTCGTTAAACATGATTAAAGACATTGGACCGACGCAACCTGCTTTTAATTTTGGTAACGTGTTATAGAATATGCCCAGTCATGCCATAGGGAACGGTCAATACTCTTGAAGAGTCCAAGCCAGTCACGGTAGAGGTGGGATAAGCGGGGAGCCTTTGCCCGAACCCGATTAGCTATTGATTACACCTAATCCCTTTTCGATGAGATCGGTTAAGACCGCCCATCGAATTTCAGGGAATTACAGTGAGCTCGACTTTTTGAAGATGAGATGAGAATACACGGACTTGAAAAAGTCACGAAAAGTCACGACGTTCTTTCCATTTCGCTTGGTGCGAATGTATTTCGTAGAACGTAGTTTTATGTCAAACCAAACAGTAATTCTTTCGGGAGGCACGAAATTGACCGTCCAATTTTCATTAGGAAAAAATGGGGAGAAAAAGTCATGACCGGTTTCTGCTCCGTTATTCAATTTGATCTTCCTTCAGGCACTTTTGGTTTTATCAGAGAAACGAGGATTCCCAATAACCCAAGAAATACAAGGGTTGAATCAAACTTTACTCAAATGAAGTATAACAGAACAAATCAAACTAAACTCTTTAGCCAAAAACAAATATATAGATGAACAAATGAATAGACAGATAATAGATCTCTTTAACGTGGCGCAGCCCCTCAAGAAGAGTGGAATCGCAAGAGTTGCCAGCAAAACTCAGTGTTTCGTTCTTTCTTTCCTGGACTCTCAAGTAAGAAGTTCCTTGCTCAGTTCTGGATAAAATTCTGTCTCGTTCATAAAATTCAGAAATATAAAATGGGCAGAGAGAGAGACTGCAAGACCAACGAACTCCATAAGCAGCCGACGCAAGTAGACATTACTTGCTCTCGTGATCAACCAATTCGATAAGCTCCAGAAAGTATTATGAGGAGCATTAGTACGTTTAAACTTCTGCAGCTGCCTCAAAAGTAGTCATTTATCTCACCTCACTTCCTAATGTAAGATTACTGCCGGATCTAAAATGGGTTGTCCGTAGAAAAGTGGCCTGTTTCCTGGTGCAGTTGCCAGCGAGTGCAACTTTCAGAAAAGGGGATTGGCTTCAAGGCAAGACATGCATGATATGGAGGAGTTCGTAATAATTTGATTATGTTAATAAAGTAAAAGACCGGAGACAATCCAAATAGGAGGAATCAACTTCCATGCACATTATAGAGCCACAAAGCAGCTCTCAAACTATTTGCTTCAACCACTACATATTGAACGTGTCTACCGAAGGTTTTACACAGAACGGAGCTTCTTCCAGAACTTGTGAGGCTTTACACAGTATAAACCTTCATCAAGAACTAGAGGCACTCGAGAATTTCAAACTGCAAACCCATAAAGGACAATCACTCAACAAAAGCCTCTGCTGAAAGTAACTCTCAGGTCTCACCAACTTTAGCTCACCACTGACTCGTGAGATCTGTCTGTCACAATAACCACAGTTGGATGAAATGAAGAACTTGAATTTACTGAGTCTATGATCTCATCCACCTAGCTTATGTCAGCCGTTCTAAAAGCAAAATAGATATAACTCTAAAGTATGATCACCATAGAAATAAGAGATGTCATAATCTTAATAAACAAATGTCAAGCCGAAACCACATCATCTTTTCAGTACTTCTCGATGACTACCAGCTATAGGCATGGCTATTATAAACTCCAAGACAATTTCTTTTCACTAGAACTAGGCAACTGAGGATATCCAACACAATCTGTGCCAGGAAACGTGTTTGCAAAAGAGTAGCTCAAATTGCAAATGACATTAGTGTCTACCCATAGATGGTTCCCAACTACCCAACACGCACAAAGAAACCACGGAATACATACAAGGCGACACTGACATTTCTCTACACAAATGTGGCGAAAAATGGCGACATGCAAACCATAGATGGTTCCCAACTCATAGCTCTGATGTTCACAATTCTTCACCCTGAACCTTCCAGACCTAGGTTCGGAGGCGACAACGACAAGCCTTAGTCAAATCAAGTATTCGGACACATCTACCGTTATCTTTAAACAAGTTTTACCATCCAAAACAGAAGCTCCGATCAACCACAGCAGAAAAGACAAAATTAACTGAATATCATGATTTTCCAGGAATATGGGATGGGCTCGGCAGGCATTTCAATCAGATATGATACGCATTACTTTTTACTATGCCTACAGCAAAGAAAGCCACACCAAGAATGTTTGCTGCGTTAGTTAGAAGAGTTGGGACCTTCATTTGAGTAATTAATTCTTAATGTAGGAAGTACAAATTTACAAGTTCACCCTAGGCAAGCAATACTTATTGAATTACCTTTAACTGTCCCAATCCACGATCCAATTTCTGCCAGCAGCTTGGGAGAGCAGAGTATAAAAATTTATCAACCATCGCCCAAAAAAATCAAATGCTCACATATACTCTTAATGCCATTATCTATGAGGACACAAGAACGAAAGCTGTAAATGGCATTCATATTGCTTCCGTCCTTAAAACCACATCTCTTGGCTAATTGCCTATCCTAGCCAATCAAATGTGGCTACCTAGGTATCAAATGACAACAATGTCTGATCGTATAGAGAGTTTGCTTACAATTCAAAGTTGTTACTTTCCAGGTAAGAATCAACGTACAACTAGAATTTCGAGTACGCGAGCTTGCCCCACTAGTTTTCATTTCATCACCAGCCAGTAGGTGATCATCGGCAAAGCCATTTTCATTTCTATCGCCAAATGAAGCATCTCTACATAACAATATAAACAACGAAGGTTCTAATCAAACCAGAGAGGCAAAAATCCTTGAATCCTCATACTGAGACACCAGCATGTCCGAATAGCGATATTCAATTCCGATTTTGGCAGATCCCAAATTGACAAGAAAATCACGAAACAGACCGTTTCTTCCAGAACATTGTTCTCATTATTCACCCAAAACACCAACCCCACCAAATCACAAAGTACCCCCGATCGAAAAACCCTAACTTACGGGATATCCCAGGGCTTAGGCTCGGGGACGGCGACGACCATACCTTGGAGATCCTTCGTGAGCACCACCTGGCACCCCAACCTCGAGTGCTTGTTCAGAACCCTAGCCCTCGAGTTCCGCTTCAGCACGTACTCCTCGTCGTAGCTCCTGGGGGGGAGCCGCTCCAGCCACTCCTGCGCGATGCTGACCTCGCACTCCGCGGAGCAGGCATCGATCTCCTCCAGCCGGTGCGACGCCGGGTCGATGAGGCCGCTGTTGGCCAGGGCCTTGAGGAGGGTGTGCCCGGCGAGGCCGACGATCTCGCGCTTGCGGCCGTCGACGTCGATGGCGAAGAGCTTGACGATGCGATCGGAGACCTTCGCGGAGGGAGAGGACGGGGAGGAGGAGGAGGGAGGGTGGGACGAGGTGGCGGAGGACCTGGCGAGGACGGGCCGGAAGGAGGAGAGGGACGGGAGGCGGTGCACGGCGCCGGCGGAGGAGAGCCTGTGGAGAGTCGAAATCGCCATTGTTGTACGGCGTCGAGGTTCGATGAGCGATTTGCTTATGACGGGAGGGGGCTGAAGTGGCGCTGTAGTAGCGGAGCAAAACGCTGCGTTGCGGGATTTTTTTTTTTTTAATGTGTGAATTGGAAATCACATTTTTAATTTCCCATTAAATTTTTTTTGGGAAAATAACACAAATGCTTTGTATGATCCTCAATTTTAATTTATTTGATATAGTTCATAAACTTGTAAGATCTATTCAATTTAGTTATTGAATTATATGAAAATATTCAATATTGTTGCTGATTTTGAATTAATAAAAGAATTACATTGAACACATTCCTATACTTCAATGATTGCATTAAACATGTATCGAAATGCCGGGGACAATATTAAATAAATTAAAATTTTAGGGACCACGTGAATATTAGGCTAAAATTTAGGGATCGTATTGAACAAAATAAAAGTTTATTGACCATATTACATATTTAACTAAAGTTTAAGGACTATTCATGTCATTATCTTTCTTTTTTTTCCAAAAATGAGTGCCATTTTCAATTATAAAAGGCAAATCATAAGAATGAAGTCTTTGGATTTTGTTTCAACTAAAGTTGCTTGATTTATTATTACCTGTCGCCCTTATAATTGCACTATAGTTTCAATATAATTGTATCGAGATTTGTTATGGTATATGTATTTAACAATAGATTTCTTCCCAATAAAAAAGGAAGTCTTTATTATGATTTTATCGTGAAGCTAATAGGGAGTTTTAAGTTTAGACAAATGCTTGGTAAGGAAATTCATGATGAAAAAATTTAAAGGTAAGATCAAAAGGAGTAAAATGCCACTGCAAATTCTTCCCCATCTTGGTATGGAAATCCATAGTAAAATGGAAAAGCTCCCATTCATAGCATCTAATGATTTGCATGCTCTCCATCCTAGTCTTCAACAGAGCCCTGCCAGTTTGATTTTCATGTTCAGAGATTACTCATCTCTGTTTCCCAACTAGAAAAAGCTGAATAATCCTTCTAATTCAAGGAGCCTCAGTGCCTTACCAGTGATTTTCAAATGAGTATGATCAACTAATTTTGTACAGTTGATCTGCAGATCTTGTTCATCCTTTTTCTTTTTCCTTCTGCTGCAAGATTTGCAAAAACAAATTAAAGGAGAATGGAGAAAGGGAGATCTGCTGAGCTCCAAATTGTTCCATGAGTGCCAAAGAAGAAACCTCGGAGACAAGCAATGGATCCGAGGCATAGCTAAAGGCTAAAGATCAGAATGTCTTCATGTTAATTCTTGACTACCCTTCCTATGCAAGGGTAGTTCAACGCTTCTTTGCAGTCATTCCGGTGTGCATTACAAATCTGGAGAGAGGCCATGAGTACAACCAAAAAGAAACCGCTTCCATTGATTCTTCGCGTCACGAAGTACATGAAATCCGTTCACAGCAAAATGACCGACCGTTTGATTATGGGAGCTGCTATTCCCTCCGGACACGGCATGATCAATGGAGAAATTGTCATCGTGGCAGACCCAGGGCACTCAGGACCCAGTAAATCAGCTTCCATTCAACTTTGTAGCAGCACCAAGGACCCGAGTAAGTAAAGGACACATCAACTTGCCATATATATGCAATTCATGTGCAGAAGGCATGAGACTGCTTCAATTCCCTATACGTTGTTATTTGTACTTATAAATATATATATATATATATACACACACACACACACACACACAGAGATCAATATAGTCTCGAGGCTGAGAAGGATTGGTCGACACTCAAGTATGTGTATAGTTTCTTTTCATGTTCTCTCAGGTTCTGTGTACCATGGTAATATGCCTCTCTTTTTAGCATCAATCATGAGAATTCTTGTACTCACCTCACATGGGTGTTACATGATGAAGGACCGAATAGTTGGTCTCTATCTTCACTCCCTGAGCCACCAGCCCACCTTCAGCTTGTCCTTCCAGCTGTTAGTTATAATTTTCACAGTAAAATCACCTGAGGATAATAGTAAATACGACCTGTTAATGTTGCATTCTGGAAGTTGGATCTTTCTCCTGAAGAAAACCAAACATGTAGCAGAAAAGGAATATTTAAATCAAACCATGCACGTCACCTTCGCCAGTCTATGAAAAGACGCAAGTCTGGAGTTAATGTCATCGTAGACATTCCGAAATAGTTTTAACACGGCCAGGAAAACTTTCCATCCAGCTTGGATTGAGAAAGGAGTCTACTATGCAAGATGCACCTTGGAGTTCAGCAAATCAACACCCACTTCCATTCCCCATTCCTTTCTCCTGTAACACTGTGCCATTCATGCGTTATTTATCCCCTCAAAGTTTACGTATGTCTAAGAAATACACCCGAAAGTTTGTGATTTGGCAAGTAGAAGAGCAGAGCAAGTATCTTGAAAATTCGAGCAACATAGAACACTCGTCCTTAAAGGAGTACTTCATTCTATTTTGGGCCATTTCTAGGTAGTTTTTATTAGATGTGCTTTGCATCAGTGACCAAGTTTCCTGGACCACTGCCAATTCTCTATTATTTAGGAGCTTGATGAGGGAAAAAGGTGACAAAAAAGTTAATATAAGATTTATTCTTTAGACAAAGCTGGATCATTCACAATTACCAAATGAGTCTGGATTTGGCAGCTTAAAATAAATGGATTTTAAAGTTGGTAAAGTTACTTCTGCAACAAGCATAATGGGTTCTCAGAGCCAGAACAACCCATGAAGTAGCAGCTTCTTAGATGTTTTGAATTCACAGCTGATATTTTTCATCTTTGTTGATGAACAGATACTGGCAAAGGGAAGTTGAGCAAGAAAGCAAGTCTCAGGCATGTAAAGACTACGAAAGACACAGGGCTCAACATCATTATGTACAGTCTAAAGTTCAAAGTGGAAGCAGAATTTGGAATTCCGGGAGCTTTCCTCATAACCAATGGGCATAAGCATAAATTCTTCCTCCGGTCTGCCACCTTTGAGGTCTCAAGGGTCGAGATCATCCACTTTGATTGCCAATCATGGGTATATCCCATTAGAAGAACGAAGACAGACAGAATTTTCTTCTCCAATACTGTAAGTCATTCACATGATAAGTTAGTTTCTTTTGCCCTCAGATGAAAATAAAGCACTTACGTCCATCTTCATGATAGTGTTATCTTCCACACCAAACACCCGCAGCTATGGTAGGACTGAGACGAGAGGAACTTCATAGCTTGAGGGGAGATGGTAGAGGAGAGAGGAAGGAATGGGAGAGAATATATGAATACGATCATTATGATGATCTTGGCAATGCCAACAAAGGTCACGAACATGCAAGACCTGTCCTAGGTGGGACGCAAGCACATCCTTATCCTCGCAGGATTCGAACAGGGCGCACTTGTAGCAATAAGGGTATGATCCTGGTCTGTCTTTCTTCATTGGTTTCCAGAATCTGGCGATTGCTTTCATAGAAGAATCGCCAAAATAAGACAAAAGTGACTTCTTGGAAATATGACTGACATTTATAATTTACCCATATCTGCTTTTTGTTCCTGCTAATTGTTTTGATCGCACTTTACAAACTTGATCACTTGCTGACAGATCCAAAAACTAAGAGCCAACCTAAAATGATCGACTTAGATATATTTGTCCCTCCTGATGAGCAACTTCACCCAAAAAAGTTACTCGAGCTGCTATCAAATTCAATCCAGTCAGCGGTACATTTTGTTATACCAGAGACAAAATCCTTAATTAAAGAGGACTCAGACAGTTTTGATTCATTCAATGAGATACTTGAAGTGTTTTCTGGCAATCAAGGACAACAGGCAGAGAAAGTTCCTGATGAAGTTAGGAAGATGGCACCAAATAAGCAACTTAAAAGAATGATTCACGCCAGAAAAACAAATCAAGCAAAATTCCCACTACCTCAGATAATAGCAGGTAACTTGGGCTATGCTTGGAACTTGAAGTTTGGGGCATCTTTCACATAACATGCAGAAAATGTGACATACCTATCTGCTCCTTTTGGTTAGTAGAGAACAAATGGGCCTGGAAAGATGATCGTGAGTTCGCCCGGCAAATGATTGCAGGAATAAATCCAGCAAGAATTCGAAGGTTGCAGGTGTGTTAACAAAAACCTAGGTTCTCTACCGCTGGTTTAATAAATATCTGATTACCCAAATGCTAGAAACCTATCCACCAAGTGATACATGCAAGCGTAAATGCGTGATACACTCATGCATTGATAGAAACAAACATGAAACCCGCACCTTTTTGCTTAGAATCTGTGTTGACATTATAAAAACGCCACAAGTACGGTGCATAGCACATAGCAGGATCCAACAACAGAGAAACTTAGCTGCCTATGACAAGCTAAAACTTGCAGGAATTCCCACCACACAGCAGAAATGGAGTAAGAAGTTCAATCGAGGCAGCCCATATTGCGCATAACCTCGAGGGCCTGACTATTGAGCAGGCTATGAGTCAACATAAGATATTCATCTTGGATCATCATGATTATCTTATGCCATTCCTCAACAGAATAAACACAAAGGGCATCTGTGCTTATGCATCTCGGACATTATTATTTTCTAGTAAAGATGGGTCACTAAAACCAGTGGCAATAGAACTGAGCTTGCCTGGCTCTTCAAGCAGCGTGGAGATTCCCAGGGTATTTGTTCCAGCAAGCCAGGGCATTGAAGCAGCATTATGGCAGCTTGCTAAGACCCATGTCACAGCAAGTGATTCTGCTCATCATCAACTGATCAGTCACTGGTAAGTAGCATCATCTTCTCTGAAGTTAAAATAGCCACACTATATTTAGGATTCGTAGGTGAGTATCATTTTCTTTTCCCAGCTGAAGGCTCAAGGTGAGTGATTACATATCTATAAAGGCAAATGATTCATAATTATCTTCTTGGGAAGTATTTGCAATATGTATCAGGCTCTACTATGAGAAGACTTCACAGCTAACATTGATATGATAGGTTGCATACCCATGCCGTAGTTGAGCCATTCATAATTGCCAGTAGAAGACAATTAAGCGTGATGCACCCAATCCACCAGCTATTACGTCCACACCTCAGAGACACCATGCACATAAATGCACTATATAGGCGTATCCTCATAAATTCCGGAGGAGTCCTGGAGAAGACACTTTTCACAGGAGAAGTGTCAATGAAGTTGTCATCCAAGCTCTACGAAGAGTGGAGATTTGACGAACAAGGCCTCCCTTCAGACTTACTGAAAAGGTACTCTTTCCTTATAGATGATTCTTAGTCGCCATTCATTTTCTTTGTCTAATTACGTCAGTCGCTGGACGGTGATAGTCCATACCGTAAAATGTTAAGGGAGAATAGGAGATCTCTTATCTCCAGTGTGCCAACGTCAAGAATAACAGATTAATCAATAATACGTTTTTCATGATTAATAGAATGAAGGGAGTAGAGTACTTTAACATGACATGAAGATCTACCACAGGAGCGAACCGAGAACTGGGGATATTCCATTTATAACATAACGATCATAAGCAACCTAGTTCGTTATTTATTCCCCATATAGCATGGTATCTAACTAAAAAATAGTTTAGAATATACATTAGCATGCTCTAACACAGATTATTATCCGCCAAGAATTTTTCAGAGGCATGGCTGTACAAGATCCAGAGAACCCGACTGGTGTTAAGCTAATCTTCCGCGATTACCCTTATGGTGAAGATGGGCTTGATATATGGCTTGCTATCAAGACATGGGTTAGCGATTTCTGCTCCGTGTTTTACGAACAAGATGGCCATATCCAGTCGGATGAAGAGCTGCAAGCATGGTGGTCTGAAATCAGAAATGTGGGTCATGGTGATAAGAAGCGTGAGAAATGGTGCGAAATGAAAAATCTCACCGACCTCATTGAGGCTCTCACCACTCTTATATGGATTTCTTCAGCCCTTCATGCATCAGTAGCATTCGGCCAATATGCCTATGCTGGTTACCCTCCAAACCGTCCCACGCTTTGTAGAAAATTCATTCCAAAAGACGGTACTTCCGAATTTGCTGAGTTCCTTCGAGACACTGACGGATACTTCATCAAAATGCTACCCAGAAGGTCTGAGATGACCCTATGGATAGCATTGATGGAAGTTCTGTCGCAGCACACTTCAGATGAAGAATACTTGGGCCAGAGGTCGATGGTACAGTGGATTGATAAGGAAGAGGTTCGCCAATTATTTATGAAGTTCAAAAGGAATCTGAGAGACATACAAGGAAGAATAATAGAAAGGAACAGAAATCCAGAACTCAAGAACAGAGGCGGACCTGCCAAAATCCCCTACGAGCTTCTCCTTCCTGATATAACGGATGACAGATCCACAGGAGGAATAATGGGGAAGGGGATTCCTAGCAGCATATCCATTTGATCAATCGAAATGTTTAACCGAAACAACATGAATATTTTGCATCAAATGCTTCCCTCGAGAACCAAAAAAAAAAAAAAATTAGAAGCCATCATGAGATGCCTGCTTATTCCACATAGGAATAGCCAAAATGATGAAGATAACCTGAAATCATGCAGGAATGCAGAACGAAGGCCTAAGTTGAACAAAGGCTGCGTTTGTGGTTGCTGTTATTGTTGGTGTCGTATCAATTTATTGGTCGACCTTGTCGGTATTTTTTCTTTCTTTTGGCCAGAGTCAACCGCGTCAGGTTTGCAAAGTGAAAGACAAAACAAGACTAACAGACGGCAAACCTCAATCAGCTCTAGCGTTCACCTTCCCAGGTGGATTTGATATATCAGAATTGTGCAAAGAATCGCCCTCTAACAAAACTCCCGTGCTTGCAGATGCAAACCTCCACATTACCTTTTCCTCCAACACAGACCCTTCAGTCCCTATTGGGTAATATAGCACCATAATAGCATAAATAATGCAGTCTTCAGATGACAATTATCGAACTTGTCGAAATAGAACATATAGCTGCCTTTAAGAATTATAAATGTTCAGGTATTTGTTTCGCAGTCAGTGCAGCAAAAAGAGGGTACACCTTGATAATCTGAAAGAAACCAACATTGAGAATGACTTGCAAATGAAGAAAATGTCCAAACACCTTAATAAAATTACAACATACAGCCTGAAATTTTGATGGTCTGCTATGCTTCCTAAATATCAAGAAATGACATTGAAACACCAGCAGATTCATGACGACAGAGTTGAAATGCCCTTCCGTTCTCCCCATTTCTGTCATCCATCAGCAACTCGACCTTCAACTGCAAAAGGTGCAAAATCAACTTTTCCCTGGTTTCCCATTACCATATCAGCAACCATTTCAGCGGTCCCCAAAGCCTGCCAGATGAATTGCAACTTGTAATCCCAAATCTAGTACTTTATCAAATTGCTGATACAGTATCATGTTGTTAATTGACAGATCGATCACTGGCATTTGCAACGGGAAGTAGAATATATGAAAAGATCGTAAAACTACAAGTACCAGGGAACATGAAGGTTCAATACATTCTAGTCTTAAAATAACTGCAACAGAAAGAGAGAAAGTGACATTACCAAAGAAAGTCCACTTCCTTCATGCCCCGACGCAAGGAAGACATTTGACAGACCAGGCACAGTTCCAATTACTGGCTTCCCATCAGGCACTGAGACCAGAAATTGAACGGACAAAAAAATCAGCTCTACTGATCAACTTCTGGCAATATCAAATGTATATAATGGGTTGTAAATCTTCTAAAGTTGCAGAATCCAACCAATTAATGACTTACTATATGGGCGTAACCCGATTCTCACTTTTCTGTCCTTGCCAATTTCAACTAAATTCATTTCTCTCAGTTTTGGGAAGAAATCTTGCACCCTCTTCCAGATGCTGTCAATGATCGAAGCATCTGCTTCGGTGCTGAAACCAACAAACTGACGGCTACTCCCTGTAAAGGCAGCTCCTTTATGAAAGGGAAAAATGTTTTGCAACTAAAATATGGCCTGCTCTAAGCCCTTGAGATGAGAAGCGGCATGAAAAGAGGGAAGTTGGAAGAACTGGAATATAGACGATCGCAGAAACATTCAGCTAAAAGGTTAGAAGTACATCTACAGGCATCAAAATAGCCTTTCAATTGCAAAATGAAATCCTAGCAGTTGCAGATCTTCAGAGAAAGGACTTGTCATTATCAATCTGAAATCCAATATGACAATATTAAAGGACAATGGAAGAAGGGTAAACAAGGGTAACACCACAATAGGCATCATTGAAAACATTATTAGATTTATCCTCTTTTTCAACTATGTAACTTTGTTTAACCAACAAATGAAAAGAGGCGCTTTTGAAGAAGGAACTTTCTTATAAGAGAGAAAAAAGTACAGTGGGCCACGGATAAGATTGACCACATGAAAGAACTCTTTACCAACTTCCTGTCAAGCCCCAAGCTTCATTCTCAACTCACTGGTGTCTCCCTGTGTTTAACGCCATTAATCAACTATTTCATTTCATCTCAAGACAATTTGCCTCAATTCTTTCTCTCTTCTTTCCAATTTTGAAGAAAGAATTGAACTTAAATGAACTGCCTTTACGCAGTTACAGCAAAAATACAACTGAAAAGTGCAAGTCAGGCTGAGCTCTTTTTTCATCTTTATTTTGGTGTTGCTAGTAGTTGAATTATTTTCTTTTTTTAAGTTCAGCCAAGGGAAGCAAGAACGGAAAACAGATTTAAAGTCTATTTAAGACCGCTACATGACTTCTTTGCACAATTTGAAATTTCAATGGAGAATAGTTAACCCAGTATGGTTGACCCAGTGGTAGCACAAACACTTCAATAAAAATCCAATCTGTGTTTTTGCTTCCTGTCCTTCCCTATCCCACTGACAGTGCTGCCTCCAACATATTCAGCAAGCAAAAAAGGAAAAAGAACACCATTGACTTTCAACAATTAGCACTGAAAAGCTAGGATATATTTCCTTCATTTCCATATGGAGATCAAAGTATGCTATTTGAACCAGCGAACAAAATTAAATGTACCAAGAACTAAGTTTCCCATAGTGTCTGTTGTAGCTGTCATTGAGATGGACAACATCTCCTCATCATTACAGAGCCCTGCAGCTGAATGCTGCTTTATCTGTTGATGACTAACATAACCAACTTCCATAAGGCCATGATTCAGTCGAATCTGATCGAAGTTCTCCAGCACAAGCAGATGACCCTGTCATTCAGATCAAGTTCAAAGAGAATCTCACAAAAGGTAGAAATGTAAGATATTTACTAATAATCAACATTTCAGAACAAAATCACAGGATTTATTTGAGTGATACAGGAAGTTATTGTAGCTTTCAAAATCAAAACTCAGTAACTTAACACCTAGGTATGCCACCATTTAAAAAATTAAAGCTTGTCTGCAAGCAAAGATATTTAAATCGCAAGGAGAAAGATACTGAAGTCTCATGTAAAAGGTACGCATTGCTTGCGTCACATTCATTATTGTGCATGAAAATACTTGGAAAAGGCTTTTGTATTGCAAAAAAATGACATTCGCAACTTAAGAGCACAAGGCGAACCTTTCGGGGTTTTATAGGAACATGCACCCCGATATCCAAGTCTCTCATCAAAGATCCAGTCCAGCAACCAGCTGCAACAACAACGGCCTTCTTACAGTAGAAGGTGCTTTTGGAAGTTAAAACAGCTTCTACTTCACCATTTTTGCCAGATCTGCAGATTTTACATTCTAACTGTCACCCTCAACACCTAATTAGTTACATGTCTAGAATCCACTCGGATTTCCGTTAGAGAGACCTCCTGGTAAGTTTTTGAAGTCTGATGAAGAGGAAAAGGATGACGAGAACATTTACCTTAACAAAGATATTACTGGATCATGATAAAACTCTGCATACCTGCCTTGAGACACAAATTGTCTGTTGCCCTACATATAATACACTTTGAGAAAGACGGAAAATAATAAAGGATTGTGCAAAGAAAATGCTTTGAGTAATATATTAGAGGATATTCATATAAACCTCTTCAATATATGCTACTGTTCGGTGAGCATCCAATTGGCAATCATTGGGCAGCAAAGCAGCCCCACTTTCTTTGTCAACAAAAAGGGCTGGTTCCTCCAAGAGTAACTCATGGCTAGACAAAAATTCTGCTTCCACTCCCGCTTCAGAAAGTTGCTCCACTCTCCTCTCTAATAGGGCTGACTCTTCAACAGTTTTACCAACTACCAAGCTTCCTGTAAATAGAAATCCAATATGGTTGCATGGCTCCAGCTAATCTTTTAAAGTGAAAAACTACTTGCATCATCAGATATCCACAAGTTTTTTACACCATGCAATATCCATATAACTACTCGATCACTAAGTTAAAGGAAGATGTGATTCCTCAGATGATTCAGAACTATTTCTGTTCTGCAAGACTAATCAAGTGGTTGAAAAAATAGCAATCCTTACAGGATTTATTTTCCTTTCTTACATAATACTAGATGTGAAACAACTGTTGCTGTTTTGCACTGCTAGTCCAAATGAAGTATATACATTCGCCAATTGACAATATCATGGGTTTTTACTGCTTTGCCTTTGAACTCTTTGGACATCAAGCAGATCCATTAGATTAAAGCTAACACCTCCATGTTGAAAAAATTAGCAATCCTTACAGGATATATGTTCCTTTCTTGCATTATACTAGATTTTAAACAACTGTTGCTGTTTTGCACTGCTAATGTAAATGTATATGCATCCACCAATTGCCAACACCATGGGTTTTTACTGCTTTGCATTTAAGCTCTTTGTACATTAAGCAGATCCACTAAATTAATGCTAGCACATCCATGTTAGTGACATCTCTAGACCATTTGCATTAAAATATATGCTGAAGTAACATCGAAATTTCTGAAAGTCAAGCTTTTCAAATTAGACTAATGATTATATGCCACAAAACAATGGTTTTAAATAGAATGAAAGCAAAAAAAAAGTTCAAAACCCCCTCCGCTTTTGTCTCATTGAATCTGAGCAGACGTGATTGTCAAGGTAAATGAAAGCCATAAAAGAAATGAAGTTGTTCCAAAGAGGGCAGTCAGGAGTCTTTATAATAAACAGCCAGGAGTATTTGTTTACCAGTCTTTTTCCATCCCAACAGTTCTTGAGGGTTCAAGCCTTGATTGTGTAAGTTCTCTGCCAAACTTTCCCACAGTTGATGACTTCTCAGTGCCAGCTCCCAGCTGTCTGATCCTGGGGTTTTGGAAGCCATCCAGATATAGCCCTGCCCTACATTCAGCTCAAAAGCCATATAGAAGCCGAAGACATCCTATGACCAATCAGAATTCAGGAAAAGAAATTTGCAGCCACCTAATACATTTTAAAACCTCAAATGCTCAGGCAATTCCAACATCATTTCACAAGCGTGAGCTAGAAGAATACACAGAAACTGCCATAATTTCAGGATGGCCACCAAAGTACACAACTCAAAATAAAATGATGGACCACCTTAGTGAACAACAGTACAAACTTTGATCAAATATGCACCAATTCTTTAAATGATCCAGTTCCATATGATATGTACACTGAACACCACTTAGAAACATCTGCATAAAAACCATAGATATTTGTTCCTCAGTGAGAACCAACAGCACCAAAAACCAAGTATCACAATTCAGATCAATCACGCATGCGGCAATCAGAAGTTGGCAACAATTTGCGTTTGAAGCTTGTCATCCAAGAAAGCTCCAAGCTAGAATTTGTATCTCCTGCAAATGTTTGCAAATTGCTGCTGACACTTCACAGTTTAAGATCTTTTTCATTTGTTGATCACTGTAACCATGAACCCAGTTTTTTTTCCCCCTCTATGCATGGAAGACAGATTTAATCAACCGAAAAACTAGTCATCCAGAGTTGCCAAACCGAAGAAAGCCCGAGAAACTACCTGCACCGGTGGCACCGGAACAAGGGACCGCCTTGTCAACCACGGCGACGGACAAGTCCGACTCGAGCAGCAACTGCCGGGCAATGGTCAACCCGATGATGCCGGCTCCGACGATCACGACATCGAAAGAATGCTGAGACGCGACCACCGGCCTCGAGCCAACACGAACGCGCCCGGGCGGTCCATTCAGGCGAGTCCAGGCAGCAGATAGATTGACGGGGATCCTGGATCCCAACAGGCTCGAGCGCAGAGCCAGAGTGCATGGAGGTGGTCTCCGAGAAACTACGGAGGACGAGGGTTTGAGGCGGGGTTTGGCGGCGGGACGGTACGTGGAAATGGCGGCCATTTGCAGGGAGGATCTTCGAGCTGTTCGATGCGACTGTTCTCTGTGTTTCTGGTCAACTGCGTCTTCCCGTTCGGAACCTCGGACGGTGCGGGTCAACTGTTTGATGCCTTGTCAATGACCAAATGGAGCTGTCTGAAAGCTACGCCTAGAAGTGCCTATGATTAAAGTAAAAATGTGATTTGCCTACCAAAGAGTAAAAAGGTTTTTCACTTCAACCCTTGATTTCATACTAGTATATCCTTGAGGGGAGGGCATGGCCTGCTTTCTTTTCGAAAGGAGACATCGTGTCACGGTGAATTTTTTGCATTGGAGACATTGGATATTGAATCTTTCCGGTACGAATATCGAGTAGGCATCCCTTACCGAGTATGTTCCAGTACAGACGCATCCTTTCACACTATTCTTTGAGTGCATTCCCAGGCTGTATAGCCCATTAATTCGAACATATTATGTGTAGGTTCCTGCCCTCCAAATGCGGATGACACGGCCAGGATGTTGAATCTCAATTTCCATTCAAAGACGACCGATGTCTAGAAAAGATGGGATCACGAAATAATACATGCGTTAGATGTATAGAAAAGCGCTCGCATGTTGAAAAAGATCAATTTCACGCAATGAGTCAATTGACTATTGACACTTGAAAACACGTTCTAGCCGTTGCTCGCATCTCGTCATCTTCCAGACCGGAAAGAGGACATCAAAGAAGCTCAAAAAATAACCAGTTCTTTCATCAGATAGTACAGAGCATAATTTCATTATTTTGGCCAAAAAAGGCTCTGCAAATACTACTTTTCCAATTCTCAGCACCGACACGACAAGGTTGAAGATCAAATCTCCGTCTAACCAAAGCAGCCACTTGGTTAAAACATGGGGGGGGGGACCACAAAGCTAATAGAGGTTTAATTACTGCATAAGAGGGGACACAAATCGATGCCTTAATCATAGAATGCTACATCAGCTAGAACCCCAAGTGAAATTAAGCCAAACCAGCTGCTCAGAGAAACTAGGATCTCCAAGAAAATCCCCACTATTGAGAGCTTCCGAAAAAACAGAAATGTCTTCGAATGATGTTGCAAGGAAGCAGTTGATACCAAACTAGTCACACCTTAATATTTAGTGACCCACTTGAAATGCCAGGGCATGATAGTTTTCGGAAGCAGCAAAATCGGCCTCTCATAGCGCTCACACATGATCTCATGAACCTCATGTGCAGAACCTATTGTCTGGCGGAATAACCATCTATTAATTTAGAGTAAAAAACATCACTTCCAACTGTTAGATACAAGAGGTTGCCATAAATTGTGCCATGGCCTGAAGGAACTGCAGTCTTGGATGCAAGTCCTATATGCGGAGTAGATAACCATCACAAATCTTCCAAGTAAATCATGGACTCGCTACTGGATTGTATCTCATAATTCTTTCTCGTAGAATGATCTTCAGAATAGTCATCATGATTCGCAAAGTTGCGGTCAAAGGCATCAGCTAAATCTGCCTCAAATAAACCCAGCCTACATAATTTTATGTACCTCTCATAACCTGCAGCTTTTAAGCCTTCCGACACCAAGTCCCACAATGGTCCAGAAATGTCACTACTGTTCATTATGCTCAAAAGAGTTTCAGATAAACCTGGTTGCCAGAATATGACAATAGCACAGCTCTTATCTACCAAGCGAACATCGTAGTTTTCAGAGAAGACTTCGTGTGACCCCTGGAGCTGGCTCTTCAGCAGTTTAGCGGACAACCCCTTTCTAAATCCCCAGAGAAAAACCACATCCTTGCAGTTTACCCTTCTAGTATCGTTTCTCCAAATGCTGATAGACTCTTCAAGTGGATCTGCAGAAGGCCATGGTCTGTAGATGTTGGCAAACCGTTCCAGGGTCCCAGCCTGATGATTACCATCAGATTTGCTGCTCTCAGAAGCAGATCTCAGTATGGAACACAGCTTCCCAAACAAGTGACATATCCTTACAACGTTAAGACCATGAATCTTGCCTTCACATCCAGTAACTGATGAAGCCAAATATGGAAAGCAGAGGTCAGTCAAATAAAATTTAGGCAACAAGGAATGTTCTTAACTTTAGTGAATTCTTCATTAAGATATATATGTATGTACATTAACCAGTGTATTTCATATGTCTTCCCCAATCAGATACTCCAATGTCAGGTCTCTATCCATATAGATTACAATGTGGACCTTTTCACTGCTATAGGACGAATGTTCACACAGAGGGGCTATGTTAAATGTTGCAATTAGGCACCTTTAAGGTAGGGATAGTTTCCTGACATTGCAGTCAGACAGCAATACCTTTCCACAAGACCACCCCCTAAAGTAGGTGCCTCCAATAAAAGTAGAAAATGTCCAGAAATAAATGTTTTATGTGCATTCTCACAAGCAATGGTGCATCAACCGACTGACCTGGTGAAACTTCCACATCGATGGGTGCAACGGACCGATTGTTCAGGAAGGAAAGTGCCGTGGGTATATTGGTTGTCTTGCCCAAGGGAGCAATTTCCTTCATCAGATGATTGACATCAAATACTCGGGGGAAAACTAAGCGTAAGGACTGAAGGAACTCATCCACAGTTGAAGGCAGTGGAGTGAGGAACATTGGATAGATTGATGTAAAATCTGTTTAGGATGAAATTAAGTCTACAAATAAGAAGAAATGATAGATAATAGTAATATAATGAAAATTTTAGAGATGGAAATGGCAACGTATGGAGTTACACCATTAAGAGAATTGTGGGAAACAATAGGTTTCTGAGCAGCAGAAATCAATTCGATCACCTCTCGGAAACCTTGAAATGCCTTTGTTTGCTCATGTTCAAGATTTTGAAGCTCTTGCTGTAAGCCACAGAAAGATCGTTCAGACGAGAATGTATAATCACACGGATGTGCAATCTGTTGACCTCACAGACCTACCTCTAGAAGAATCTTGTCCTCTTTTGAACTTGTTAGTATGACACGAACCGCCCAGGCTCCAGCACCCTTTGCTGGAATAATTAAAGGAACGAGATCTTCGGAGAATTCCGCTAAAACCTCCAGTATGCCAAGAGATTAAGAGAATCAGCAGTACTCAAAGATATAGAACTGAAAAAACTGAACAGTTACCAAGAGAGCCAACTCATTTCAGCCAGGTAAATTAAGTAATTTCAGAGAAAGTACCTCAAGTGCAAGTTGCACTTGACGTTGGCTACAAACATCTATAGTCATGGATGGTCTTGATCCATACTCTTCACTCCCTAAGATAAGTTTCCTCATTGATCTTACAAAAGGTTCTGTGCATGATCAATAGAAATTAATTGACCACATAAAAACAAGAAGGTAACATCAAAAAGCAAATGCATCCGCAGCAATGATATCTTTACCATCGTTTCTTGTGCTTGAATCCTCAAATGCATTTTTCCATTGCTTAATGCGAGATCTGATCCTCCCAAGAAAAACTGCATCTGCTACAGAAGGGCTCAAAGAGGATTTCTCCACATATTGACCGCGTACTGGAATCCCCTTCCAAACTTTAGCAAGACATTCTTGCTCTCTGGATAAGTATGAGATTCCTGTAACATAAAGCATCAATCTTCTATTCATCCAATGTTGCTCTGCTCACTTGTTATCTGAAAGGTTGTCAAAGATTTTGCCTTTCCTCAATAACGGTCTGCAGTGATTTACTTCTTGCAAAACCTAAAAGTATTACTAGTCATTGATAAAGGGAAAGTGATGCACACACACAAAACTGAACCCTCCTATGAGGGCTGTCCTTGTCCCTGAAGTATCAGAATGTGAATTATCCATAAAAATCTGATCCACTAAGGAGCATCATGTCAATTTCCAAAAGTGACATCTGTAAGAATGAAAAAACTTCTCGAGTAATGACAAGTTTGAGTGAATCCCAGTTATCAAAGGGTATTGAAGAGAAGCAACAGAGTCTCAAGGCACTAATTGAGGATGAAAGATTATCTCAATAGGACAGACATTCTAAAACGAAATCCTATCTATCCAGTAAATAGTAGACCAAGTTCTCCTTTTGACGATGCAGGATTGGCTAACGGAAGTGAAAATATGGTTCGCAATACAAATCTCAAGAGTTTCGAGGCAGGAATCCCACGAAACGAGCCAGGCTCACCATCGTAAATGCAGGCATTGAAGTCGAAACCTTCGTCAACCATGGAAGCCAAATGCGACGACTGACACACGAAGCTGTAAGATGGCCTCTTGATATCCAGTTCATCTCTAGGGAACAAATGAAAGTTATATCTGCATCAAACCAACAGATGGAAACAATCAAAACTTCCTCTTTGCCATTAAGATAGCTGTACAGCAGTAGATTGCACTTCATTCGTTCAATCATACGACGTCGAACAGAAGAGAACGCGAACGCTCCGCTTCTCAAAAGGGGAACAAAGCTCGGCGGCGACGAGACGGGGAACTCACGGATGCGCGACCACCTTGGACGGCCCGACCTCGAACGGGCAGACCGCGAACTGCAGGACCTGGAACCTCTCGGCGGCGTGCCTGGCCTTGGCGTAGGCGGTCTCGAGGGTGTCGAGGCGGGAGACGCGGTGCCAGGGGGCGGAGGGCCAGCCGGTCCGCCGCAGCGACACCGCGACGAAGTCGGCGCCGGAGACGTGGGCCCGCAGCCGCTCGAGGGAGTCGGCGAAGTTGGACTTGAAGACCTGGGCGACGCTCCACTTTCGCGCGCTCGCGCTCGCGCCGGAGGTGTTCGTGCAAAAGCGCCTGAGAAAGGCTCCCCCGGCCATTTGCTTCGAGCGCTGGCCGATCTTACTGGACTGGCCCTTTTGTAGTGATCATCGAGCGCGTCGCGCGGCGGTTTTGGGCTCAGCAATTGGGCTCCGACTCGTGCCGTCCCAAGTCCACACGAAACAAATCCATCGGAAATTCCATGATTTTTTTAGGGAAAATGTCACAAATGTCCCTGGACTTCTACTTAATGTGCAATCTCATCTCTGAACTTTCGATTGGCTCAATTTGGTCCATAAACTATCAGTAATTGTCCGATCTAGTCTTTCCGTTAAAAATTAACTATTTTTCCTTTTCTTTTCTTTTTTTCTTCTTCTTCTTCTCTCTTCCCTCCGTCGGCCATGGCGGAGCTGACGGAGGGAAGCCGGCGTCCAGCGAGAGTCACCCTTGCCTGGACTAGCTAGGGCCACCCTCGCCGGCGTCAAGCGAGTTCCGCCCTTGCCGACGCCGGGCAAGAGCCACCCCTACCGACGTCGAGCGAGGGTGGCCCTAGCCAGCCCAGGCGAGGGCAACCCTCACCAGATGCCGGCTTCCCTCCGCCATGGCCAGTGGAGGGAAGAGAGAAGAAAAAGAAAAAGACCAAAATGCCAAATTCCGTTAACTTTAACTAACGGAATGACGAAATTGATCAATTTTCAAATAGTCGGGGATTAGATCGAACATTTATCGATAGTTCATGGATCAAATTGAGCAAATCGAAAGTTCAAGAACAAGATTGCACATTAAGTAAAAGTCTAGGGACCATTTGTGATATTTTCCCATTTTTTTTACAGTGGAGTCGGTTGTCTATGATGGGCGGGCGCTCGTATCTTAAGTCGAACCGAAATTTAGTCTTTTCGACCCGATCGAAAGATGATTATAGGCGGATTGATTTGCCGATCATGACCGTAATTTCTCTTGCTTTGCGGCTACTGAACATGCTCATTGAAATCTTTCGACTGAACTAGCCCGGTCAACAAGAACAAGGCTAAAAAAAAACAAAGAAAAACGTATCTGTAATTTCATGTGCAATTATGTCGGAAGTTACATGCTCATGTACCAAGCAGTGAGACGGATTGCTTGTGAGTCGTGACTGCTATAAGGATTTGCATATGCTTTTCTCCTTTCACCTTCAAGATGTGAACTTTACGGGAGAGATGCAGAGGATGAAAAGGAGAGAAATTTTGATCACTCTGCCAATGTAACTGTTTTCCCTACCAGAACAATGCAAGCAGGGTGACCGACTGACCGGTTCTGTTTCGTGTCCAGTCGATAGTTTCACTATCAGCAGATCAGTGCGCTTTCGCGGGGATCAACAGCCAGAGCATTTTGATGTTGGGGATTGAAATGCACGTTTGTTGTCCCTCTGTATAAACAATTTGTGTTCTGTTGACATCTTTATGTCTCTTAAATTATCTAAGTCCTCCAAATTTCATATCAGAGTGGAAGGAGAAAAGCACGAGATGGAGGAAAGTATTTCTCTGAATCTCTCTCTCCCTCCGCTCTCTATTCTGCAATTACGGGCATTGAAAAGCACGCCACTTTGCCATCATATCCGCTTTCCTGCCAGAAAACGGCTGTAGAAATCCAGTGCCTCTCGAGGTTTGTATTCTGGGACCGTGTGTCCAGCTCCCTGCACCAATGAAGAAAAACTAGTAAGTCGAATATCGTTACAGCTTATTAACATACTGCAGGAGAATGCATATGCAAAGCACATTTCTTGCAGACCTTGATGGTTAAGAAGGTGAGGTTGTTTTCATATCCTTGAAGGTACCTGCAGCCAAATGAAGTATTAAATATTGCAACCCCAAGTTCACAATAATGGCTCAAAAATCTAAGAAGGAAGTAAAATCTTCAGATTCTGTAGGGTCATGCTGAAATACCCGGCAACTTGATCATTGGAAGTCCAAGGCCGCCACTCATCCACGATTTTATACCCCATAGACCTTGTCCATGCTTGGGTACCAGTGTAGGGAAGGCCCAGATCATGATCACCACTGCCACGAGCAAAACAGTTGCAGATTCAATCAATAGCTGAGGAAGAAAAACTCCGTCACATTCGTGTGATTAATAACGTCAAATTGGCCAAAAGTTCACTGATACATCTGCAGGTGCATGTCAAAATATCTCCATGGTGTAGAGGAGGAAACAGGACCAGGAATTATAGACAAATTCACATGTATAAAGAAATTAGTCTAAAAGCAGTTTAGAGTAGTTTTCTTATTATTCCCACAGGTACTTAGTGTCTCAGTAATCGTAAAAATTCACAAAAAGCATCCATATGGAGGTTAAAGAACCATAGTAGTTTCCATCAAATATCTCAAAAATTCAGCGTACACCAGGGACCCTGATAATCTCCTGAACAGTGCTGTCAGCGCATTTCACATGGTTGAAGTTAAATTGCAAGGAAGGCATTTAATATAGCAGAATTGCCCTTTATGTTCCTCTGTCACAAGCGAATGAATCGACCTTGAATCTTTGAATTTGATGTTGAGACTTTTTCTACTATGCCTTACTATCAGTGTGTGAATTTCCACTAGTTGCTTTGGCTCGGAACCAGCACTCTTGTATCTTTATTCATCAGTGTGTCCATCTTTCATCAAACACATGCACAAGAATATAGTGGCCCGCCGGGAAATCTTTAGACATCAGCATTCCATTTGGATGCAGAAAAGCATGACACAAGTACAAGGGAAAGCAACAACTCCAAAGTTGATAGGGAGGGATATATTAACAGCATAAAAAGGTCGAGTTGAGTCATATTGCCAGAGTAATTTATAATCTCTCTCGCCTCAATATATTTTGACCATATTTGCACTGTCTGCCATTAATAAGTCTGACGAGTTTTTGCAAGACAACCATTCTAATACAAAAGCTCATAGGCCTGCATCTTTTAATGAGCTAAGAAAGCACTGGTACTAAACTGCATCAAGTTGGCTTTCTACCTGAATATGAGTGCTCGATACCCCCTAGCAGTGAGGTTTTTGTGGTACTTAATCATGCTTCCAGCATCATGATAAAACGAGATTCTGTCTGTGCATAACTCCCAAGTGCCCGCCATGCTTTGCTGTTTGTAGTTCAAGGACCATGTAAGTAATAAACCAAGAAGAAACGGGAAGTTGCAAGTAATTAATGATATTTGCGAAAGCACACCTCTTCTGCATGAATCGCTTTCCTGACATCTTTATCATTCAGCCATGCGGTCGCAACTTCATCATCCTGGAAATGTGTATGTAGTTCAGAATCCTCAACTAGTTATCCAGTGAAATAAGATATAGATACTGGGGAGAAGGTCGGGAGGAAACAAGAAGATCAACGAGAACACCTAGATGAGGGTGCCACGTACACCGATTAATAGAACAACAATCAACTGTAGCTGAAGGGACATCTTACCAAAAGAAGTAAAGAATAACAAACATGTTAATATACTGAAAAGTTTACAGCATATAAACCATGAATACAATGCAAGCAATGTGCAAGGATGCAGATTGATATAATGGAAGCAATTGCAATAAAATAACAAAAATGACAAAAGGCAATAGAGTTTTATGCAGTAATAGTTCGTAAGTAAGGTCTTTTAGGCAAGGCACACTTTACAGTTCATGAAAGTGGACAAAAGAATCAACGATAAAGAGATGCAGTGTGGGGGGACTTACAGTGCATGGAATAGAGTTGCTATTGAGAAGCTCCGGCCATGTTGGAACACGTCCATCCCTCACAGGAGCTCTAAGAGGCCAGGCACGGCCAAACATCCTATTTCTCACAGGAAGAGGCCGCTCAGTCTCTCCCAATCGCCTAAAGCTAGCAGGTAACCTATCATCATTAGCTGTAACCGACCACGTTGATGGCCCATGGTAGCATGGTTCTAGGATGTCATATATGTTTAAACCACCTACATCCTGGGATCAATCAAACTCTTGAGTGATAGAAGAAATTTTAAAAAAATCATCCACTATCCTCATTTGCATGTGATAAAGGGGCAGTTGTCACACGCACCTCATCAACTTTTGCGAGTTTGCTCTCACAAGTTGAACTGAGCGGCTTATAGTAATTCCCCTTGCATTCCCTCTTAACCTCCTGCAGAATAGCATTATCAATTTTGTTGCTCGATTAATTTAATCACATGACAGATCCATTAGGCAGTTCTTGTCCCTGCCAATTAGAACAGTTGGTTGGTCGGTCAGTAGTCTCCAGGGGACAAGATTAACCTTTAGCTCTCCAAACCAACAATGATGTGAACAAATTAACAACAGCACAAGCATTAAGAAGAAGATTGAGTAAGCAAATACTGAGGCACTAGAAGGCTATCAACAAAAAGCTTCACAAGAAAAGGCTCGATATTTATGCCCAAAGCAGCAGCCAAAAGGGGCTTTACTTTACCTCAAACAAGTCATCTGAGATCAGGCCCATCCCATGTGCAAATGGAATGAGAGCATTGCCGTCAAATTCCTCATCAGTGTCTCCATTACCAACAATATAACCCTGTCAACTCAAACATATTATTTGACCAAAAAAAACTCAATTCTATTAGAAGCATTTGATCAAATTTGACAATCTGATTGCCTAGAGAATGTACCTTGAGATTGAGAACGGGCTTCACGCCAGTATCAATACCTGCCAAAGGATTTATATTTGCAATTAAAGGTTGATCCTAAATCAGGTACTAAAAATTGCAAGAATGCGTACCATTCGCTACTTCAAACACAAGAGTTGGCACATAGATCCCTGCATATGACTCTCCAGCTATGAAGAATGGGTTGGGAAGGAACTCCGGGTAGAGCTCAAACCACTGACTCACAATGCAACATGTTGTCAAGACAAATTGATATGAGAGAGAGAGTATCATACTTACGATAACTTCAACTTTTGTACCTTGAGGAGAAATGTATGAGAATCAAGAGCAGTCTTTATGTCACCAGTTTTGTAGTCGCTCAAATTTTTGGAATAAGAAAATCCAACACCGGCAGGAGAATCCAAGTAAATAATGTTGGAGACCTATGATGTCAAAATCAGAGGAGGCAATCTCATTAAAAGCGTGACATTCATAGTTGACAAGAGGAGTATCATCTTATGTTCAGCTGCTTCAGATTTTTTTTTTGTTTGTGTTATCGAAAATCCTTTGGACAAATCTATGATTAGGTTTCAACCTTGGACCAGCTGTAGGGATTCAAATGCAGTTGCGGTAGGCTTTGCTGTGCCTTTGCGGCTTCAAAATTGAAACATCCTGCAGAACGTCAAGTGGAAAAGCCTATCACGACGAGCTGTGCAAAAGACAAGTGGAAACCTGAGAGAGGGTAATCAGATGATCATCTCCCACACCAGTTAGACAACTTTATTCCCATTAGCAACCATGAACTTACCAAAACAATAACCAAATTCCAGTGAAGCTCATTGTCTAGAATCCTCAGACAGAACATGATTCCACTAAGGTCGGTGATGTGAAAGTTAAATCTTGACAAAATGAGTCAACACGAGTGTGGATAACAAAAAGTCTGTACCATGCTCATACACGAAACCATCAAAGCTCGAGCATCCCGGTCCTCCATTTAGCCACAGAACCACCGGATCCTTCGATGGGTCCCCTTCCGATGTCACAAAATAGTAGAACAAGCGCTTCTCATGGTCCGGATCAATCGTCACGTACCTTCATCCAAAACCCGAATATGAGACAACAATTACGAGCAGACCCGATACAACAGTACCAATTGCCAGAACCAGCGAATACAGTGTTTATCTTCCCCCTCCATATCAATAGTCAAAGACCCAAAGGCTTCGATAAATGACGTTAAAGCAGCGACCTTTGAGTGAAAATCAGAATTAAGAGGCGTACCCAGAATAGTGTTTGGACGGGAAAGAGCCATTGAACCCGGGAAGCTGAGTAATCAGAGCGCTCTCGGGAGCACACCGAGTCAACGCAAAACAGGAACACAAGAGGACTAACGCACCACCGTACAAGACAAGACCACTCTTGCCCATGGAAATGTCCTGTCCTCGGTCCCAGTGATGGATCGATCCTCAATGTCCGCAAAAAAACAAGGATAATGATGGATATGTAAGAAGAAATACTATTTATATAGATAGGTTCCGAGCTAAGAAAAGAGACACCATCTGGAGTGTCGTCGCTTTTCTGCAATTTGGAAGACAAGGTGAAACGCTGCAAAAAATTCGTGGTCTCTCCATTAAAACTGACGCAAACCGACAGGTGCCGTGTCCGGAATGATTCTCTTCCCAGTGGCTGAGTGGTTTAAAGAAAACCCATCTTTTCTCGGAATGATCCGGACATGGGTTTCTTGATTTTCATTGGACCCGAATGAAAAACTACTGCAAGAAAATCTTCATCAGAGATCATCATCATCATCATCACAATTCGTGTGGCTGTGTTAGAGTTTCAGGCTTCCCGGGCTTCCTGGGTCAAATCCGATCTGGGGCGTGAGGAATCTTGGCGAAGGAGTGAATTAGCAGTTCGGGCAGCACTAAGGTGGCTTCAACGGCGCGTGATGCACGAAGTGCTTCTGTACTTCCCCCTGATCTGCCAACGCCCGTATCAACCGATAGCTTATTGGCGGTTAAATGTATTATGGGCCGGTCCGAAACGCCATGGACTTTCAGGTCCAAGAGTGCCGTAACTTGCTGGGCCAACTAGTAGGAGTTATTATTAGGGGTGAGGGTCGGTCCTGGACGGACCCTAGACCAACCCAACCCTACCGTACCTAGTCAGGTTATCAAGAAAATTGGGTCAATCTTTGATCCTAGAATTTGTAGAACAGTACTGTGCGGGTCGGTTTTTAATCCTGAAAATTCTAGGTCGGTCTAATTTGGACCAACCTTGAATATATATAATATATTATTTATAATTTTTTATATATAAAAAATATTAAAATAAACCGTGTCAACAATATTAAACAGCTCTTTAGTAAGGAGTTCAAGTAATTTTACATTGTTCCTTAATAACTTAGATTTTTAATTACTTTTACAGCATCAATAGTCATAATTTACAAATGAGGAAAATGTTTTTGTGTAGAGTTTTCACGGCATCTAAAAAAATATAAACAAGCATCCTCCTCTAGTATTTATTCCTTTATGCCTTATTTTTCCTCTTAGTTTTCAATTTACCAAAATCGAAATAAACAACTTCTCCGCTCGCCACTCGACACTCGCCTTGCTCGCTTTGGGTCACTTGTGTCACTCACTGCTCGATGCTCGCTTGGTTTATTGCTCCCCGCTTGACATTTGATGCTCATTCTATTCGACCCTCATTATGTTCAACGCACACACTATTTGACCCTTACTGCTTGCCTTTCTTAACTAACTTCGCTCATCATCGAACCCATTGGATCAGTACAATCCTTGGTTGCCCTTTCAAGGAATACAAAAAATGAAATAAAAAATTATTTCTTAGTTCTGAGTTGACCTTGAAACCGAACCAAACCCAATGGGTCAATTCGATCATCAATCGTTTTTTTAAGGAATACATAAAATGAAATAAAAAGTTATCGGTTGGTCCTAGTTAACCCTAGAACCGAACCGAAACCATTGGGTCGGTCTGATCCTCGATCCCAAAAATTGAGGACTAGTACTGTGCGGGTTGGTCTTAGGATTGGACCATGCTTACCTCTAGTTATTATCCATTTTGAACAAGAGATTATAAATAAAGCGGCCGACTGAGTGACTAGACCCACCGAGCCAACTCTCTCTCAATGGACTGGATTATAAATTCATCCAATTCCCTTTGATTGCTCTTGTGTTCGAATTCATCCTTTTGTAATCCGTCATTTTCGGTTTAGTAATGAACATCAGTTTTTCTGACAGAAAAAAAAAAAAAGGGAGGCCAACGAGGCGGGAGAGAGAGAGATTGAGATTGATTCCATCCAAAGAAAAAGAAAAAGAAAAAGGCTCTTTTCAGAGAGAGAGAGAGAGTGTTTGAGTTGTCCTTGCCGATTTGTTGGCTTGCCAATCATGATGGAGGCGTCAAATTCTATTTTTCTCTGTCTGGGTTCGGATTGCGGTGGCGCGAGCGTGCAGTGGCGGGGCTCTTGGTATAGATAAACATTGTGAAAAAGTCGCGTGATAGGCCGCGATAATTTCACACAAAATGAATATCATAAAAATAATTATTTATAATGATCATACAATGCTATCTCTACCGGACTGGCCTTTTTATATCGATCACATGCGCGTTGCACAGCAATTTTGAGCTCAGCAAACGGGCTTGGACTTGTATCGTCCCAAGTCTGCACAAATCAAATCCATCAAAACCGTTGATCAATGGCTCTAATAGCCATAATTTCATGATTTTTTTATAGTGGAGTGGGTTGTCCATGATGGGCGGGCACTCGTATCTTTAGTTGATCTGAAATTTAGTCTTTCTAACCCGATTGAAAGATGATTATAGGCTGATTGATTTGCCGACCATGACCATAATTTCTCTTGCTTTACGGCTACTAAACAAGTTCATTGGAATCTTTCGACTTCACTAGCCCAGTCAATGAGAACAAAGCAAAGAAACAAACAGTAAAGCATCTGTAATTTCATGTGCAGTTATGTCGGAAGTTACATGTCCGTGTACCAAGCAATGAGATGAACGCTCGCGACAGCAATAAGGATTTGCATATGCCAATTTCACCGTTTCCTTCCATTTCGAACGAATCTTCATATTTAGGTCCCTAAAAGCATTACTAGAACAATGCAAGCATAGTGCTTTCACAGGGAACAACAGTCGAGAATTTTGATGTCGGAAATTGAAATGCACGTCCGTTGTTGCTCTGTATAAACAATTCATGTTATATTGACATCTTCATATCTATCGAATTATCAAAGTCCTCGATATTTCATATCAGAGCGGAAGGAGAAAAGCACAAGATAGAAGAAAGTATTTCTATGAATTTCTCTCCTCCACTCTCTATTCTGCAGTTACGGGCATTGAACAGCACGCTATTCTCCTATCATATCCGCTTTCCTGCCAGAAAACGGCTGTAGAAATACAGTGCCTCTTGAGGTTTGTATTCTGGAACCGTGTGTCCAGCTCCCTGCACCAATGAAAACCAGAAGAAATACTAGTAAGTCGAATATCGTGACAGCTTATTAACATACTGAAGGAGAATGCATATGCAAAGCACATTTCTTGCAGACCTTGATGGTTAAGAAGGTGAGGTTGTTTTCATATCCCTGAAGGTACCTGCAGCCAAATGAAGTATTAATATTGCAACCCTGAGTTCACAACATTGGCTAAAAAATCCAAGGTAAGTAAATTCGTCAGACTGTGTAGGGTCGTGCCAAAATACCCGGCAATTTGATTATTGGAAGTCCAAGGCCGCCACTCATCCACAATTTTATACCCAATAGACCTTGTCCATGCTTGGCTACCGGTGTAGGGAACGCACATATCATGATCACCACTGCCACAAGCAAAACAGTTGCAAATCCCATCAGTAGCTGAAGAAGAAAAACTCTGTCACAGTTGTGTGATTAATAATGTCAAATTGGCCAAAAGTTCACTGATACATCTGCAGGTGCATGTCAAAATATCTCCATGGTGTAAAGGAGAAAACAGGACCAGGAATCATAGACAAATTCACATGCATAAAGAAATCAGTCTAAAAGCAGTTTAGAGTAGTTTTCTTATTATTTCCACAGGTACTTGGTGTCTCAGTAATCTTAAAAAAATTCGCAAAAAGCATCCATATGGAGCTTACAGAACCATAGTAGTTTCCTTCAAATATCTCAAATATGCAGTGTATACCAGGGACCCTGATAATCTCCTGAACGGTACTGTCAATTCATTTCACATGGTTGAAGTTAAATTGCAAGAAAGGCATTTAATATAGCAGAATTGCTCTTAACGTTCCTCTGTCACAGGCGAACGAATCGACCTTGAATCTTTCAATTTGATGTTTAGACTTTTTCTACTATGCCTTACTATCAGTGTGTGAATTTCCAATGCTTGCTTTGGCTCAGACCCAGCATTCTTGTATCTTTATTCATTGGTGTGTCCATCTGTCA
Source organism: Eucalyptus pauciflora (assembly GCA_007663325.1). Classification (NCBI taxonomy): domain Eukaryota; kingdom Viridiplantae; phylum Streptophyta; class Magnoliopsida; order Myrtales; family Myrtaceae; genus Eucalyptus; species Eucalyptus pauciflora. The sequence continues at coordinate 2,435,500 of VMYD01000122.1, forward strand.
TCAAACACAGGCACAAGAATATAGTGGCCCGCCAGGAAATCTTTAGACATCAGCATTCCATTTGGGTGTAGAAAAGCACGACACGAGTACAAGGGAAAGCAACAACTCCAAAGTTGATAGGGAGGGATATATTAACAGCATAAAAAGGTCGAGTTGAGTCATCTTGCCAGAGTAATATACATCTCTCTTGCTTCAATATATTTCCACCATATTTGCACTGTCTGACAGTAAAAGTCTGACGAGTTTTTGCAAGATGACTATTCGAGTAAAAAAGCTTGTAGGCATGCATCTTTTAATAAGCTAAAAAGCACTGATACTAAACTGCATTGAGTTGGCTTTCTACCTGAATATGAGTGCTCGATACCCCCTAGCAGTGAGGTTTTTGTGGTACTTAATCATGCTTCCAGCATCATGATAAAACGAGATTCTGCCTGTGCATAATTCCCAACTGCCTGCCACGCTTTGCTGTTCGTAGTTCAAGGACCATATAAGTAATAAATCAAGAAGAAACGGAAAGTTGCAAGTAATAAATGATATTTGCGAAAGCACACCTCTTCTGCATGTATCGCTTTCCTGACATCTTTATCATTCAGCCACGTGGTCGCAACTTCATCATCCTGGAAATGTGTATGTAGCTCAGAATCCTCAACTAGTCATCGAGTGAAATAAGATATAGATACAGGGGAGAAGGTGGGGAGGAAACAAGAAGATCAACGAGAACCCCTAAATGAGAGTGCCACATAAACCGATTAATAGAACAACAATCAACTGTAGCTGAAGGTACGTCTTACCAAAAGAAATAAAGAATAACAAACATGTTAATATACTGAAAATTTTACAGCATATAAACCACAAATACAACACAAGCAATGTGCATGGATGCAGATTGATATAATGAAAGCAATTGCAATAAGATAATAAAGACGACACAAGGCAATAGAGTTTTATGCAGAAATAGTTTGTAAGGCATTTTAGGCAAGGCAAAGTTGCAGTTCATGAAAGTGGGCAAAAATCAACGATAAAGAGATGCAGTGTGGGGGGACTTACAGTGCATGGAACAGACTCGCTATTAAGAAGCTCCGGCCATGTTGGAACACGTCCATCCCTCACAGGAGCTCTAAGAGGCCAGGCACGGCCAAACATCCTCTTTCTCACAGGAAGAGGCCGCTCAGTCTCTCCCAATCGCCTAAAGCTAGCAGGTAACCTATCATCATTGGCCATAATCGACCACGTTGATGGCCCATGGTAGCATGGTTCTAGAATGTCATATATGTTTAGACCACCTACATCCTGGGATCAATCAAACTCTTGAGTGCTAGGAGAAATTTTAACAAAATCATCCACTATCCTCATTTGCATGTGATAAAGGGGCAGTTGTCACACGCACCTCATCAACTTTTGAGAGTTTGCTCTCACAAGTTGGACTGAGCGGCTTATAGTAATTCCCACTGCATTCCCTGTTAACCTCCTGCAGAATAGAATTATCAATTTTGCTGCTCGATTAATTTAATCACATGACAGATGCATTAGGCAGTTCTTGTCCCTCCCAATTAGAACAGTAAGTTGGTCGGTCAGTAGTCTCCAGGGGACAAGATTAGCCTTTAGCTCTCCAAACCGACAATCATGCGAACAAATTAACAACAGCACAGACATTAAGAAGACGATTGAGTAAGCAAATACTGAGGTGCCAGGCTATCAACAAAAAGCTTCACAAGAAAAGGCTCGATATTTATGCCTAAAGCAGCAGCAAAAAGAGGCTTTACTCTACCTCAAACAAGTCATCTGAGATCAGACCCATCCCGTGCGCAAATGGAACAAGAGCATTGCCGTCAAATTCCTCATCAGTGACTCCATTACCAACAACATAACCCTGTCAACTCAAACATATTATTTGACCAAAAAAGAACTCGATTATACTAGAAGCATTTGATCAAATTTGACAATCAGATTGCCTAGAGAATGTACCTTGAGATTGAGAACGGGCTTCACTCCAGTATCAATACCTGCCAAAGGGTTTATATTTGCAATTAAAGGTCAATCCTAAATCAGGTACTAAAAATTGCAAGAATGCATACCATTCGCTACTTCAAACGCAAGAGTTGGCACATAGACCCCTGCATACGACTCTCCAGCTATGAAGAATGGGTTGGGAAGGAACTCCGGGTAGAGCTCAAACCACTGTCTCACAACGCAACATGTTGTCAAGACAAATTGATGAGAGAGAGAGAGAGAATATCATACTTAAGATAACTTTAATTTTTGTACCTTGAGGAGAAATGTATGAGAATCAAGAGCAGTCTTTATGTCACCAGTTTGGTAGTCGCTCGAATTCTTGGAATAAGAAAATCCAACTCCGGCAGGAGAATCCAAGTAAATAATGTTGGAGACCTATGATGTCAAAATCAGAGGAGGCAAACTCATTAAAAGCGTGACATTCATAGTTGACAAGAGGAATATCGTCTTATGTTCAGCTGCTTCAGATTTTTTTTTTCTGTATTATCGAAGATCCTTTGGACAAATCTACAATCAGGTTTCAACCTTGGACCAGCTGTAGGGATTCAAATGCAGTTGCGGTAGGCTTTGCTGTGTCTTTGCTGCTTCAAAATTGAAACATCCTGCAGAACGTCATGTGGTCAAGTAGAAGTGTACAAAATGAAGTCTTACATTCCAAATTGAGCTTAAGATGAGAATTTCATATAACTACAATCTCAGGGAATCTTTCAGCCAAGATGTCGCTCCAGAGACCTTCGTGATAAAAACAAAGCTTACGTGTTGCGTTATGTAGTGAGCACAAAATTGGAACTGCCTATCAGAACAAGATGTGCAAAAGACGAGTAGAAACGTGAAGAGAGAGGGTAATCAGATGGTCTAGAATCCCCGGACAGAACATGATTCCACTACGGTCGGTGGCGACGTGAAAGTTAAGTCTTAACAAAATGAGTCAACACGAGTGTGGATAACAAAAAGTCTGTACCATGCTCATACACGAAACCATCAAAGCTCGAGCATCCCGGTCCTCCGTTTAGCCACAGAACCACCGGATCCTTCGACGGGTCCCCTTCCGACGTCACGAAATAGTAGAACAAGCGCTTCTCATGCTCCGCATCGATCGTCACGTACCTTCATCCAAAACCCGAATATGAGACAACAATTACGAGCAGACCCGATACAACAGTACCAATTGCCAGAACCAGCGAATACAGAGTTTATCTTCCCCCTCCATATCGATAGTCAAAGACCCAAAGGCTTCGATAAATGACGTTAAAGCAGCGACCTTTGAGTGAAAATCAGAATTAAGAGGCGTACCCAGAATAGTGTTTGGACGGGAAAGAGCCATTGAACCCGGGAAGCTGAGTAATCAGAGCGCTCTCGGGAGCACACCGGGTCAACACGAAACAAGAACACAAGAGAACCAGCGCACCGCCGTACAAGACAAGACCAGTCTTGGCCATGGAAACGTCCAGTCCTCGGTCCCTGGCAATGGGTCGATCCTCAATATCCGCAAAAAGCAGGGATGGCGATTGAATTGGATGAATCAAGACTGTTTAAATAGATGGATTCCGAGCCAAGAACGGAGACACCATCTGAGAGTGTCGACGCTTGTAAGCTACGATGAGGAAGACAGGGTGAGCCGCTGCAAAGTTTTATGGCCTCTTCATTAAAACTGACACAAGCCGACAGGTGCCGTGTCAGGATTGATTCTCCTCCCAATGGTTGAATGATTTAAAGAAAACCCATGTCGGATTTCTTGATATTCACTGGACCCGAATGAAAACTCCTGTAAAAAAATTTCATCAGATTATTATTATTATTATTACAATTCGTGTGGCTGTGTTAGAGTTTGAGGCTTCCCGGGATTCCTGGGTCAAAATCCGATCTCGGGGCGTGAGGAATCTTGGAGAAGGAGTGAATTACTAGATGCCAACGACGCCACAGAGAGAGAGAGAGAGATTGAATATCCACCCCCCCGAAGATAAAAAGAAAAAAGAAAAAAGAAAAAGGCTCTTTTTTTTTTTGGTGGTGGTTGATGGTGTTTGAGCTGTCTTTACGCATTTGTTAGTTGCCAATCATGACGGAGGCGTCAAATTCCTTTTCTTTTTTTCTGTCTGGGATCGGCGTGCAATGGCGCGAGCGAGCGTGCAGTAGTAGCGGGTTTCTCGGAACAGAGAAATATCATGACAATGTTGCGTGATGATGCAAGATCATTTCACATTAAACGAAATCCACAAAGATATCTAGAATTGCTGTCAATTTCGAGTTATTCATTCCCTACAAAACAAAACTGAAAAAAAAAACCATTTTGAGATTTTGTTTTTTGACTTTTCCAGTGTTTAGATAACTGAAAACTATCAATATACAAAAAATGTTTTTTATAGACTAAAAACAACAAGCTTAGATCGAAGGAAAAATGACTTCTCCTTCTAGTAAAAAGGAAATCATTCCCCTAAACGATCAAATAAATAAAAACTAATCATTTTTTTGGAAAATGATTCGCATGAAATTTTTTATCTTTTATCTTGAATTTTTCACGTGAAACAAACACATTAATATCATATAAGCCAAGGCCATCTGAACAGTTGATCAAATAAATCCTATAATAGGATCACCTAATTAATTATTCAAATGATACTAATCAAGAAGACCTAAATCGATAGACCATATAATAATTTCTCAAAAGATCTAAGTCATTATGTACGTTAGGTCCATTAACATGAAAGAAAAGAAATGAGAAAAAATTAAATATATTTCATTCTCTCTTCATTCCAAACAATACAAAATAATATAAAATATTTCATATTCCAACCAGATTCTTATATTTCTTACAAACATATGGTAAAGTAGACAAGTTAGTGAGAGTTGCTTATGATACCTCATGTGTCACAAAACTCTTTTGACTCGTTCACCCCTTGATCTAGCATAGGAGAAAGAAGTATTTGGGAGAAAAATCTTCTCTTGTTTCTTATTGTGTTGGATTTACAGGATGATACATATAAAGGGAAGATTTCCTACATATACTTGAGTCCCTCTAATTATTACCACAGATCTCCCATTGATCCGGTAAAGATCCAATCTCCATCTCTACGACCGGCACATTAATTACGAGAATTTCTCAAAAATACAATTATACATTTTCCATATTAATCTATAAATATTTCGCAATACTCATAGAAACCTTAGACCTTGCTTGATCATCTTGGCCACCTCTTCGGCTTATTGAGTTTTGATAAGCTCCAATATGTGATGAATGCGGTCTTTCCGTGATACCAATCACTTGATTCATCATTGGATTGCAAGGGATCCATTAATTAATTTCCTAAGATTATTTAAAAGCACTCTATTCTTTTGGTTTTGGTTTGTTATATGCACCACACGTTTGGAATAACGTATTTGAGACTTATATCATGCTAGGAACATGCATTATGCACGGTCCAACTTACGGCATAAGTCATTTCGATCGATTTGATATTGACCCTGCAATGTTATATCTCGATGGGTCTTTTGCTTTTGTATTATCGAGTTGACCTTTAATTAGAAACTACTAAATTTGGAGTGAAGGATCGACAGCACGTCACCCTTGCTTCGCCGCAAGCCTATAAGAAATATACTTTGAGATGGTCAGGAAACCGAAGCTGGCGTGTGTTGACCGAAGAGAGGGTTCCTTAATCTTCCCAGCTTAAACCAGAAGGTAAACACAGATCAAATTCACTCAGCAATGCAACCAGCTTTGACTGCCTTTCTTTATCACCTTGTCATGCCCAGAAAGGAAGGGGGGAAATGGCGCTTTCCCCTTTCCCAAGTCGAAGCTTTCGACAAAAAAACATGCCCTGATGAACTAATCGAATTGCCTTCTCAATTAGAAATGCATCCTGGTAGATCCCCATACGCTAGACAGCTTGATCTTGCATTTTTTTTTTCCTTTCTGTATTCGTAAGATGACCTTATTTGTGTCCCAACTGTTGCGTGTCCACAAGGCCAAGATTTCATATGGCAAGTGAAGAAAGTTCATATGAGTGGCTGGCCATACATAAGATGAGGCCACAAGAAGAAGCTTTCTTGCAAATGCAATCTGCATCAACGAGACGTCGAAGTTAAGGGAATGATCGAGCGCGTATATAAGGTTTTTTGATGATTCGAGATCGGTTTGCATTAAGTACCATAACTAGGAAATGTTTTCTACAAGAAGACTTCAAGCATTAATCAAGTTCATTCATGGGAAATGTGAACTTCATTCCAACTGTGAATCGCTGAGTATTCTTGATAATAAATTCGTATATAAGCCCAGTTTCTTGAAAAAAACAACGTTTGTTGCTTGTGTCTTCGCATATGAAACACAACAATTCTTTTCAATCTCGACAAACTCAAGTTAGAACTTTAGTACACTGCATGTGATTAATATGGTTCGACATAATTGCCAGACTGGGCTAAAGTAATTCGACCTGTCATTGACAAGCTTTCAGATTTCCATCCACCGAGCCTTTTATTTGTCCTCTCTAATGCAGACTGAAAATGCCTTGAAGAACTTCTTCTTTGAATCAAAGGCACTCGCAGATATTTGCCCTAGAGAAGTATTTTTTTTAACAGAAAGTTTTAGTTTTAGCCCTGCTCACAATCTATCTTAATCAATTGGAAAAATCACCTAAACATTCCATGATGACATCCATTTGATCTCTCGAAGCCTCCGCCAGTGACAGGAGATTATTCGCAAACATTAGATGAGAAATTTGTTGTCTATTACTTCGAAAGCAAAAGGGGTTCCACCGTTTTGATTTTATTGCATCATTAAAGAGATAAGATAACACTTTCGTGCTTAACAGAAAGATGTATGATAAGAGCATCTCCCTGACTTATTCCTTGCTTGGAAAGAATTTCTCTGCAGTGTTGCCATTCCACAACACTTGCAAGGATGATGATGTGATGCAATTCATAGTTAAACGAGACGAGTTGTAGAGGCACTTCCTTCAGTCTATTCACGATCACTTAGATGAGAATTTTGTGAGAATCACTACATAGACTAATTGGTCTAAAGTTGTGGATTAATTCGGGTTGTTTCACTTCTGGGATTATTACTAAGAGAGTTTTATTAATTTTAGTCCAGTTACATTTCAAGATCATGCCTCAACAATAAGTTATCATTTTTTATTAACTTCAATTTTCTTTCTTAACTTACCAACTTTTCTCGTGAGTTACCAATTTTTATTTGTCTTGGTCAACAACCTATTTTAATTATATACTCTTTTTAGAGATTACCAAACTAAAAACAACATGACCTGCCAACTATTCTCCTGTTAAATTACCTCATAATATTGAATTACCAACTCTCATTGTAATTAGTTACCAAAAATGAATTTCTCCGATTTTCAAATTTTTAGTATTGTTCAAGAATTTTTATTTGAAGGTTCTTAGCATCGCTTTAAATTTACCAATTTTTTTTTTTAGATATTACCAACCTTAACTACAGTGAATTGTCAACTTTTGTTCAGTCGAGTCACCTACTAATTTTGGATTAGCAACTCTAATTTGTGCCACTTAGCGAGTTTGATTTTCTTTTAATTACCAAGTTTTCTGATCTTTCACTCTTTTCTACTTGCCTTTCTTAAGCTGCACTTCAAATTTACCAAGATCGCATTTGCAGTGTCGGGAGTTACTTTGCTAGGAAGTCCAGCTTATGCGGCAAGCAGTGAGATGGATGCTTAGTGACCGCGTCAAGTATTCGCATTGTTTTCCTTCCACTTTAAAGTCGTAAATTTGAAGTTACACTCCATTTTGAACTCACATTGTAAGAATCTTCTTCATATTTAGCTCGCTAAATGCATTGCCAAAACTGTGACGGCCCGAGCGGCGATGCGCGGGGAGGAGGATGGCGGTGCGCCCGCGCCTCAGTCCCCAGACGTGCGCAAGGAGGGGGTCCCTCTCCCTCTTGTCCCACATCGCTTACCTATTTATAATGGCTTGAGCCCCTTTAATCTGTGTGACGCGTTTTAAAACCGTGAGAACTCAGTATCTAAAGCGGACAATATTACACAGTGAGGCCCGGGTAGTGGCAATGGTATCAGAGTCGACTCCCAACCGCGTGTGGGGGAGAGTGTGACGGCCCGAGCGGCAGTGCGTGGAGAGGAGGGCGCCTCGGTCCCCGGACGTTCGCAGGGTCCCTCTCCCTCTTGTCCCACATCGCTTAGGGGGAGTCCTGGGCCCATTTAATCGCTCAAGTAGAGTGGTGGGCGTCAATCTATTCAAGACCAGTTTTGTTTCAGGTCCGTTCAATACTATCGCGATTTGAATATCAGTGCTTTAAAACCGTGAGAACTCAATGTTTAAAGCAGACAATGTTACACAGTGGGCCCGGGTCGTTACAAAAATAATGCAAGCAGAGTGATGGGCGTCAATCTATTCAAAACCAGTTTTGTTTTAGGTCCGTTCAATACTTTCGCGATTTGAAGATCAATGCGCTTCACAGGAACAACAACAGTTGAGCATTTTGATGTCGGGAACTGGAAAGCAGTCGTGCCCCTGTATCATTATTAATGTTCTAGTGACATCTTTATGTTCATCAAATTATCAAAGTCCTCAAAATTCATACCGGGTGAAAGGAGAAAAGTGCAATATGAAAGAATGAATTTCTGCGAATCTCACTCTCTCTCCTCTCCGTTCTGCAATTACCAGCATCAGAAAGCAAGCTTTCCTTCATATCCGCTTTCCTCTTAGAAAACGGCTGTAGAAATGCAATGCCTCTCGAGGTTTGTATTCAGGGACCGTATGTCCAGCTCCCTGCACCAATGAAAACCAAAAGAAATACACGTAAGTGTAAGTCAATTATCGTTACTGCTCATTAGCATACTGCAGGAGAATGCATATGCAAAGCACATTTCTTGCAGACCTTGATGGTTAAGAAGGTGAGGTTGTGATCATATCCTTGAATGTACCTGCAACCAATTAAGTAAAAGAAAGAAAAAATCACAAACCCTGAGTTCACAATAATGGCTCTATATTTTAAAACGTAGATTTTTCAGACTGTAGGGTCATGCTAAAATACCCGGCAACTTGTTCATTAGATATCCAAGGCCGCCACTCATCCACGATTTTATAACCCATAGACCTTGTCCAAGCTTGGGTACCGGTGAAGGGAATGCACATATCATGATCACCACTGCCACAAGCAAAACAGTTGCAAATCCCATCAGTAGCTGAAGAAGAGAAACTTCATCACTTAGTGGGATTGACAACCTCAAGTTGGCCAAAAGTTCACTGATACATCAGCAGCTACATATTATAATATCTCCATGGTGTAGAGGAGGAAACAGGATCAGGAATCGGGACAGACTCACATGTATAAAGAAATTAGTTCAAAAGCATTCAGGGTAGTTTTCTTGTTACTTTCACGTGTACTTTATGTCTCAGTAATTGCAAAACTTCACAAAAAGCCTCCTATGGAGGTTCTGTAACCTCTGTAGTTTTCTTCAATTATCTCCAAAATTCAATTTACACCATCGACGCCAATAATCTCCTGATTAGGTGCAGTCAGAGCATTTCACGTGGATGATTTTAACTGCAAGAAAGGCATTTAATATAGTAGAATTGCTCTAGACTTTCCTCTGAATCAGTGTCTCAAGCAAACGAATCGACCTGGAATCTTTAAATTTGATGTTGAGACTTTTCCTATTATGCCTTACTATCAGTGTGTCTGAATTTCGAATATTTGCTTTGGCCTAGACCTAGCATTTATATCTTCTGGACCTAACTTTCTTATACACAGGCACAAGAATAAAGTGGCCTGCTGGGAAATCTTTCAATGTCAGTATTCTATTTGGGTGTAGAAAAGCATTTTACAAGGATGAGGAGCGACAACTCGAAAGTTGGAGAGAGGTTGTGAAGTAATGCAAATACTCCTACCTGAGGCTTGACCCTGGGTGGATTGGGGGTAGGGTGTGAAACTAAACGTGATAAACCACTCGAGTTAGTAGGTAGGGATTTAGTCATCTTGCCAGATAATTTATCTCTCTTGCCTAAATATATTTCAGACCATATTTCCACTATCTGAAAGCAATAAATATGACAACTTTTCGCAAGACAACCATTCTAATACAAAAGCTTTTAGGTAACCATCTTATAATAAGCTGATGAAGCACCGATATAAAATTGCATTAAGGTGGCTTTCTACCTGAATATGAGCGCTCGATACCCCCTACCAGTCAGGTTTTTGTGATACTTAATCATGCTTCCAGCATCATGATTGTAAAAGAGTCTGCCTGTGCATAAGTTCCAATCGCCTGTCACGCTTTGCTGTTTGAAGTTCAAGGACCATATAAGTAAGAAATCGAAAAGAAATGAAAAGTTGCAAGTAATTAATGATATTTGCAAAACCACACCGCTTCCGCATGTATCGCTTTCCTGACTTCTTTATCATTCAGCCACGCAGTCGCAACTTCATCATTCTGGAAATGCGTATGTAGTTCAGAATTCTTAACTGGTTATCGAGTGAAATAAGAAATAGATACTGGGGAGAAGAAGGCAGGGAGGGAGCAAAAAGATCAACGGCCCCCTGTATGAGGGTGCAACATAAACCAATTAACGGAACAATAATCAACTGTACCTGAAGGGGACAAGTTACGGAAAGAACTAAATAATAAAAAACATGTTAGAAAATGGAAAGTAGTACAGCATATAGATCAACAATACAACACAAGCAATGTGCATGAACGCAGATTCATGTAATGAAAGCAGTTGCAATAGAGTTTTGTACAGAAATAGTTTCCAAGTAAGGGCGTTTATAGCAACGCAAACTTACGGTTCATGAAAGTGAACAAAAGAATCAACAATAAAGTGATGCTGTGTGGGGGGACTTACAGTACATGGAACGCTGTTGCTGCTGAGAAGCTGCGGCCATGTTGGAACAGGTCCATCCCTCACGGGAGCTCCAAGAGGCCAGGCACGGCCAAACATCCTATTTCTCACAGGAAGAGGCCGCTCAGTCTCTCCCAGTCGCCTAAAGCTAGGAGGTAACCTTTCATTATTAGCCGTAACTGTCCATGTTGATGGCCCATGGTAACAAGGTTCCAGGGTGTCATATATGTTTACATCCTTTATGTCCTGGGATAGATTGAACCCTCGAGTGTTAGGAGAGATTTTATCAAAATCATCTGCTATCCGTGTTAGTATGTCATAAAGGGGCAGTTGTCACACGAACCTCATAAACTTCCCCCATTTTGCTCTCACAAGTTAAACTGCGCGGCTCATAGTACTTCCCTTTGCATTCCCTCTTAGCCTCCTGCAAAATAGCATTATCAGTTTTGCTGCTGAATTAATTTAATCACATGACAGATGCATTAGGCACTTCTTGTCCCTTCCGATTGTGTTGGTCGGTTAGTGGTCTCCAGGGTACAAGATTAGCCTTCGCTCTCGAAACCGACAATCATGTGAACAAGGAAACAACAGCACAAGCATTAGGAAGAAGATTGAGTAAGCAATTACTGAGGCACGAGAAGGGCTATCAACAAAAAGCTTCCCAAGAAAAGGCTCGCTATTCATGCCTTAAAAAGCCGCAAAAAGAGGCTCTACTCTTACCTCAAACAGGTCATTTGAGATCAGGCCCATCCCATGCGCAAAGGGAACGAGAGCGTTGCCGTCAAATTTATCGTCAGTGGCTCCATTACCAATAATATAACCCTGTCAACTCAAAAATATTATTTGACCCCAAAAAAGAAGAAAAAATACTCAATTATATTAGAAGCATTTGATCAAATTTGACAATCTGATTGCCTAGCGAATGTACCTTGAGATTGAGAACGGGCTTCACTCCAGTATCAATACCTGCCAGAGGATTTATATTTGCAATTAGATTTTAGTCCTAAATCGGGTACTAAAAATTGCAAGCATGCGTACCGTTCGCTACTTCAAATGCAAGAGTTGGCACATAGATCCCCGCAAATGACTCTCCAGCTATGAAGAATGGGTTGGGAAGGAACTCTGGGTAGAGCTGAAACCACTGATTCACAATGCAAGATGTTGTCAAGACAAACCGATGAGAGCACACAGAGAGAGAGAGAGAGAGAGAGAGACGACATCATACGTATGATCAACTTTAGTTATCGTACCTTGAGGAGAAATGTACGAGAATCGTGAGCAGTCTGGAAGTCACCTGTATGGTAGTCGCTCGAATTTTCGGAATACGATAATCCAACACCGGCAGGAGAGTCCAAGTAAATAATGTTGGAGACCTATGATGTTGAGAAATCAGAGGAAGCAATCTTTGTTAAAACACGTCATTGATAGTTGACAAGATGAATATTATCTTATGTTCAGCTGCTTCGGATCCTTTTTTCTGTATTATCAAAAACCCATTTTACCGATCTATGATTAGGTTTCAACCTTGGACCAGCTGTAGGGATTCAAATGCAGTCGCGGTAGGCTTTTCTGGGTCTTTGCGGCTTCAAAATTGAAAGGTCCTGCAGAACGTTGTGTAGTCAAGTTCAAGTCTTTCTAAAATGAAGTCTTACATTCTAAAATTTTGCTTGAGATGACAACTTCATATAACCACAATTTCGGAGTCTTTCATTGAAGATGTCGCTCCAGAGACCTTCAGTGCCATAAATAAAAAGCTTGCGTGTTGCGTTTAGTAGTGAACACAGAACTGAAACTGCACATTATGATGAGATGTGCAAAAGACAAGTAGAAGTGAAGAGAGATGGGGTTGTCAGATCACCATCTCCAACACCAGTTAGACAACTTTTACCCATCATCAACCTATGAACTTATCAAAACAATAACCACATTCCAGTGAAGTTCTTGGTCTAGAAATCCCGGGCAGACTAATGATTCTACTACGGTTGGTGGCAATATGAAAAGTTAAATCTTAACAAAACGACTCGACACGAGTGTGGATAACAAAATGACTATACCATGCTCATACACGAAACCATCCAAGCTCGAACATCCTGGTCCTCCATTTAGCCACAGAACCACCGGATCCTTTGAAGGGTTCCCTTCCGATGTCGCAAAATAGTAGAATAAGCGCTTGCCATGGTGCGGATCAATCGTCACATACCTTCGTCCAAAACCCAAATATAAGACGGCAATTATGAGTAGACCCAATCCAAGAGTACCAAACTCCGGAACCAATGAACACAGATTTTATCTACTACTTGATATCAACAGTAAAAGACACTAGGCCTTAATAATTGACGTAAAGCAGCCACCGTTGGGTGTAAATCAGGATAAAGAGGTGTACCCAGAATAGTGTTTGGAAGGGAAAGAGCCATTGAATCCAGGAAGATGATGAACCCGAGCGCTTTCTGGAGCACATTGAGTCAACACAAAGCTACAGCACAAGAGCACCAGCGCACCGTACAAGACAAGACCGCCCTTTGCCATGGAGATGTACTGTCCTCAGTCCTCTGCGACGATTCGATCTTCGATATCACGGCAAAGCATGAACAGTGATTGATTTATACAAATAAAAGACTGTTTACATGAATAAACTCCTAGTCAAGGAAAGGAAAGTGACACCATATATAGTGTGTGCGCTGGAGGGTCGTTCCTTATAAGGAATGACGGGGAGGACAAGATACGACGGGGCGGGGCTTATTGATTTTCTCTATGGCAATCCCATTCAAACTGACAACTGCAGCTGCCGTCTGGAGATTGTATTTCCTTTCCCGGGGCTGAGTGGTTAAATAAGGAAAGCCAGCTTTTTTGGAAATCCTGTAAAAATCTTTGATTGCCCAAACATAGAAAAGCTTTTTCCGGAGAGATTTGAGTGTCTGTGTGCATCTCCTCGCTTGACCATTATGACGAGGAGGCCAGATTCTTTGTTCTTTTTTCTGTTTGGAATCTGAGTGATCTGTGAGCCGTGACAACGCGGGGCGTGCAATGAGCGGATTTCTCGTGTGAGAGAAAAATTTCACAGGAAAAATTGCATGATTGGATACCATGTGAACCAAGCACATCTGAATCATGTGGATTTTACAGTGTGATCACGTTATTAATGATTCAAATAATTTTGATCTAGCAAATCTGTCTTTTTGTTTTCCTCTCTTATAGGCCATTCTCTTCTTTCTACACCTCCCGCTCCTTTCTCTTCTTCCACAAATCTTTCCTACATCAATAATCTCCAAAAGTACTACTTACTTCAACACTCGGATATAGCACTGAAAATTGCAATCAAATTAAATCATTAATTTGAATCCCACTTCATATTACCTAAAAGAAAATGATTTGCCTATTGCCTTCAACTTTTATGTCTACACATGGTAGAGACACCTCTTCTTTCTCTAGGTACCTACATGTGCAAGAAGACGAGAGAAAGAAGCAATGCTTCTTTTATACAAAAAATAAAAAGGAGGAGGAGGAGGAGGAGGAGTGCGTGGCCTAGAAAGAAAAGAATGACCAATGAGAAAACAAGAGAGAAGCAAAGGTGTTGGGAAAAAAAAAAGGGAAGTGGGATCTGCAAGAAACAAATTAAAATAAAATAAAATAAAAAACGTTCACCGAATAATAATAAAAGATTTGTACTAGAACTGGCAGACCCACAAGGGATGGTATGGTCAAAACACAAAAAAATAAAGTGTCTAAACCAAATGAGGATAAAAAAAACCGTGGCCATTTATAAATTAGAGATAAGAATGTCAAAAATTCTATAACCTTTTTTTTTTTCTCACTTGAGAATCACTTCATTTCAAACAATATAAAATAGTATAAAACATTTCATATCCCAAATACATTCTTTTATTTCTCACCAACAAAGGCAAACAAGTTATTGAGAGTCATTGATGATGCCTAACGAGTCTCGGGACCTATTTGATTTGTTCCCCTTGAACTAGCAGACGAGAGAGAAGAATTTGGGAGAGAATGTTGCTATAGCTTCTAATCGTGTTGGATTTGCAAGATGATACAAATGGAGGGATGGCGTGGATATATACTTGAGTCCCTCTATTTATTACTGCCGATCTTCCATTGACACAGTAAAGATCCAATCTCCATCCCTACAACCAACGCATTAATTACAAAAGATGTTCAGAATACAAGTATACATTTCTCATATTACCTTAGGAAAATTCTACGAGTACCCAAAGAAACACTAGACCTTGCTCCCTCTTCGACCTGTTGCATCTTGAAAACCTCCAATCCGTAACAAATCCAGTATGTCCATAATTCCCATCACGTGGTTCATCAGTGGATTGAAAAGGATCTAGTAATTAGTCTCCTAGGATTCTTCGAAGGCAGTCTACTATTGTACTTTTATATACTCTAGGGTTATGTTTGGTGGACTGGATATGACTTTGGATAAGATAATACTTATCCTATCCGGTATTTGGGAGAACACTATACGTTTGGTCGTCCGGATTTCTAATCGAAATAGGACTGGATATGATAGGATATGAAATCCTGGGATTTTTTTATATCTCATCCATTGTTTGGTGAATTGCAGTATTAAAGTCGGATATGTTTACATCATATCATGTACAATTTTTTTTTTATATATAAACGGCATATTATTATAAATGAACCTAAATGTTCATAAACGGAGATTGAAAATCTATCGTAACACTATTTCTTAATTTATTTATATTTATATTTATTTTATTTTTCCTCTTTTTTACATTATTTTCATTATTATTTCTTTTTTCCCCTTTCATCATTCTTTAATAAAATTTTATCAAATAGTAAACTATACTAACATAACTAAAATACAAAAATACCTAAAATATATAATTAATATAAATATTTAATTTATAGATTTTTGAATGTTTATTATAAGATAATATTAATTAAAAATAATTTTTTTTTATTTTTAATTTCTTAAATTAGAATTCAAATATTATTTATATTGAAATATAATTTCAATTTTGTTTAATTTAATAATTTTGTTATTCAAGAAAAATAAATGTCATATTATGGACATTAGAAATCCTATCCACCTTTATCACACCTCTCCTATGGGATAATTTTATCCTGTCTATATCTCTCTTATATCCGACTTTATCTTGTTCTGAGCGAGCATCAAATGTAGGATAGAATAAATCATATCATATCCCGAATTTTATCCCGACTGCCAAACGCAACCTAAATTCAGAGATGTCTAGATATGATCCAAATATAAGCCAGATAAAAAAATCCCATATGGGGGTGGAATAAAGCCAAATAGGATATCTGATATTAAAAAAAATGAGAACAATCCCTTGGACTTGCTTTGCTATTCACCACTCGATCTCGTCCCCTACCAGGTTTGCACCTCTCAATCAATCTCTCTTCTTGCTGTCGACTCGCCACCACCGCCCTTGAGGGGAATTTTTTGAAGAGTCTCCGGCAGCGAGTTCATCCTCCTCTTTGCTGTCAGCACACGGGGCAGAGCAGATTGCTCTCTCTTCTCTGCTCGAAGCCAACGCTCTCTTATCGATCGAAGCAACTCAGTGAGTCCGATGAGGAGTGGAACCTTTGTGGCCAGCTGGTCGAACCGGCCGCCATACTCACCGTTGAGGAGTGCCTAAACATAAGGCCAGCTCACAAGAAGAAGCTTTCTTGCAAATTTTGCAATCTGCGTCATTGTGCATTCAGTCAAAGCGACACATTTGGGAAAAGCATAAAAAAAAAAGTCATAAACTTATTATATTTGTGTCAATTTAGTTCTAAACATTTTGACTCGATGCCAATTCAGTTCTAAACTTTTTAATGATGCCAATTTAATCCTAAACGTTTTGACTCGATGCCAATTCAATCCTTCTAGCTAATCTTGATTGGATTTTACTAACATGGATATCGGCCAACTTATGTGGCGTTGTCAACACTAACGTGGATAATTTTTAATAATATTTTAATTACTTTTGAATTTTTTATTCTTTTATTATTTTTTTCTTTCTTTTTTTCCTCTCTTCTTCTTCCTTTCTTCGTTCATTTTCATAAGCAATGCATGCAGTCATTTTTACAAAAATATTTTCTAAATAAATCATGCATTTTCTGCAAAACAAACACATCCTAAATGTTCAGTGTAATTATTTTGTTTAATTATACAAGAGAGAAAATCATCACTAATTCCTAAATTATTGCAGAATGCGCAATTTATTCAATCTAATTCCACAAATTTCCTTAACAACATCAAATCAATTATTGCAAGTTTTCAAAATCACAGTATTGCCTAGATTTTAGAATATCACTTCGTTTCAATATATTTCTTTTCTCAATAGAAATCATACCATCTTTTTATTATACTTTTAGCTTTTTGATATCTACAGATATTGTAATCTCTATAATAGTAAAAGTAGAACCCCATTTAGAGTTGTATTGGGTTGATACTCCTCCTATTTTAAGTTTAAGTTGTTTCCATAAGCAAACTCTGGAGAGTAACTGTAGGACCCACCACCACAGTACTCCAGGTAAGAATCCTTAACGCCACCTCTGGGATTCGAACTTCTCCCCTTCGTGAGGGGGAGAGAGCCCGAGCCAGCTGCGTCGTTGAGGGTGGTGGTCTCGTAAGGATATTTATTTATCTATAAATACTCATACTTATATTAAAATAAACCCTATTTTAATTTATTTTTTTAGATTTACCAAATTTTCAAGATTTTGTATTTCTGTTTTCCATATTAAATTTAGTTAAATATGTGTTTTATATTGTACAAAAAATTATTTTCGGATCATTAGCTCGTGGTTGTCCTAGGGAAGAGGGGAGGCGAGGTGAGCCCCTTCACTTCAGCTAATGATTTCCAGCTTTCAGCAGAGGCAGCAATGCGGCATGCATAGTCATTTGTATTATTTTTGGATCATTATCTATAGAGCTAGAACATACATTAATATATAATTTTAACAAGGAAAACACAAAAGTTTAGAAACTTTATCTATCTAAATTTAGGGAAAAAATCTAGAATAATATATATAGATAATCTTGCTTATATTATATTAAATATATGTATGTATATATTAGTATCATTCCTAGATATACTTATGAATATACGTAGACTTAAAATAATATGGATATCAATCCAACACAATTCTATATAAGGTTATACTTTTACTATTATAGAGATCATAAGTGAACATATACTTAAATGTTGTCAGATTGAGGAAATTAAATGAAATGAAATGATATTCTAAAATCTAGGTAATAGTATAATTACGAAAACTTGTGAACAGTAACAAAGGACCACTGACTTTATTAAGGAAAATTAAGGGACTTTATTGAACAAACTGAAAGTTTATGAACTAGATTGCATATTTCGCAATAATTTAAGGTGGATTGCAATTTTGTAATAACTAAGAGACCTGTGGTGACTTTCTCAACTACCACACTAAACATTTTGGAATAGTTCAAAGATTATATCAAATGAATCAAAAGTTCATAAATGACATTAATTGTTAAGTCGAAGTTTAATATTATAAGTATCATTTTTTTCGTTAACAATTCACATAAAGCGGCGATGGATGCATGAGAATTAAGAGCCGTAACCAGAATAGTGTTTGGAAGGGAAAGAGCCATTGAATCCGGGAAGATGAGTAATCAGAATGCTTTCGGGAGCACACCTAGTCAACACAAAACAAGAATAGTGTTTAAAATTATAAGTATCATTTTTTTCGTTAACAATTCACGTAAGGCGGCGATGGATGCATGAGAATTAAGAGCCGTAACCAGAATAGTGTTTGGAAGGGAAAGAGCCATTTAATCCAGGAAGATGAGTAATTAGAACGCTTTCGGGAGCACACCTAGTCAACACAAAACAACAACATAAGAGAACCAGCGCACCGCCTTAAAAGACAAGACCACTATTTGCCATGGAAATGTCCTGTCCTCGGTCCTTCTGATGGATTGATCCTCAATATCCGCAAAGAAAAAACAAGGACAGTGATTGATATGTAAGAAGAAAGACTATTTATACAGATAGATTCCGAGTCAAGAAAAGAGACACCAAGGAATTTCAGTCTTTCCGGGATTTGTGGGCCAAATCCGTGTCAGTTGTAAGGAATCTTGAGAAGGAGTGAATTACTTGTTATGGATTAAATTATAAGAAACTTTTGAAGTCCAAAATGAATATTTGTGACCAATGCATATATCATTTGAAAATGAGTAGTTCAGATCAAATCGAACTTTCGATTGATCCAAGTACTTGGGATCCTATGGATGAAGACATGGTTTCTCTGAATCCTATTGAATTTCATTCGGAGGAGGAACCTTATAAAGATCGTATTGATTCTTATCAAAGAAAGACAGGATTAATCGATGCTGTTCAAACGGGCACAGGTCGACTAAACGGTATTCCCATAGCAATTGGAGTTATGGATTTTCAGTTTATGGGGGGTAGTATGGGGTGCATGACAAATCAGAATTTCTGTTCCAGAAACAATTTTTCTATTCCAGACTTGTTTCTGGAATAGATATCTGTTTGATAAATTTATTTCGTTTTTTATTTATTTTTGGAATAGATTTATATTCTAGAAATAGGTTTGGAATAAAAATCAGAACTTTATTTTTGGAACAGAAATGAGAAATAAACAAATTTCTCATTGTTCGTCAAACGGTCATTCATCCGTTGCCGCTGACCACCACCGTCCGTCAGTCGTCGGCCCCCGCCGCCGCCACCACCGTCCGTCACCACTATCCGCCGCCGTCCAAAATGAAGAAATTTTGTGTCGTTATTAAACGAATTTCTATTTTTAAAGTAAAAATTTTGTGTCGTTATCAAACGGTTATTTTTGCTTTAGAAACTCTTCTAGAAATAGAAATAGAAAAATTTATTTCTGTTCCAAAAACTATTTCTAGAACAGAATGGTTGTCATGCGCGGCCTAGAAGCCAAAGAGACATTCCAAAAGAAACAGAAAAGGCCAAAGAAATTTTATTTTTCCCATTTGGAATCGGATTGATCTGTGAATTGTGTTGATAGGAGGTTGGGATAAAGGGGTTCTTGTAAGAGTGAGAAATGACACAAAATAGATTGTATGATTCTGATCATATAAATCGTGTCTATCTGAAATCTTGATCGCGTAGATTTTATAGTGGGACCACATAATCAATGGTTCTTATAATATTGATCCTTGAGCTCTCAATCTATAAGATATGCAAGGGAAAACACTTATCTAGACTTGGATCAACATCGATCAAGTTCATCATAAATTTTTGTCATGTGGGTCCAACATGAATCTAACATGTCAATAAGAAATATTAGATTCTTTTGTATCCATTTCAATTTATAAGAATGTCAGTAAGAAATATTATATTCTTTATATACAAGACGGTATAATACATTTCTTATTCCATGTAGAAGATTTATACAAATCCCTCGAGATTATGAAAATGGTAGATTAATGGCTTGTTAGACCATCAAGCCAACCATATCAGTGTTAGATGATCTGAAGAATATAGCCGCGCTGTAGTCCCCACTAATTTAGTGCATGTAAGTATAACATCCGCATGTATTTCGATTTTGTCACTTATTCAAAGTTCATAGTAGAAGCAAAAATTGCTATTAGATCGTCGCATTTCTTTGTAGATCAGAACCATTCTAGAGGATCAAGACTCGATGTTTTCAGAAACAAAAGTACGAGTCGAATCGACTCGCTCCCTCAACCGCTTGAAGCCGGCAATTCCTAGTCATGGAATCGAAACCAGTGGCGTCCGCCCTTGAGAGAAAGAGGGTGCATCATGTCACTCACTCGAGCATCAATTCAAGGAAGGGTAACTTAAATTGTTCTAAGATTGAGATTGACCTACCTAAGCCAAGTTTTCTCGTCATACAAGTATGGGTAATCATAGCATTACAGCTGGTGGAAGTACTTCAATCCGCTCCAGGATTTCAAACGTGATGGTTCAGTAGTAAGAACAACGAGAATCGTTAGTATGGAAAATTTCTGAGTACAGGCTTAGTGTTCATGACTAAAATCAACTAGAATCAATCGTTTGAAAGTACAATTTGCATTTCATACGAAGCAAAAAATGGGGGGGATCAAGATGATGGTCGACGGGAACATGAAAATTCACGCAGCATTTCACAGTAATGCCGAAGAAGCTGAAGAAGTTGTCTCAGAAGAAGCTACGGCAGTCAAACTTTCAGTATGGTAACCACTTCCTTTCCTTCACTGCTAGATGAGATCTCGCATGCGTTGATAACCGATAACATCCTGGATGGTGGTGCTGGTGCAAGATCTGTTGAACCTGGCGACCTCAGTGGGAGGACCGGAAGCGACACCTCGAAATTCAAAACGCTACTTACTTCTCTCATGGAGTGTAGTCCAGCAACGTACACCAGAGCCCAACACTGATCAAGCACTCCACTTCTTTCTCGTCGAAATTTCCACCAAGTCTCGAGTCTACGACATCCAGCAACTGCTCTGTTCCATACAGATCCCGAACCCAATCCACAAGGTGGACCTGATCTTCTACTGTTCTCAGCTCAACGACTTTTCCTTCCACATGCTATCTCCAAGAGGACAACCCCAAAGCTATAAACATCAGATGCCTTATTTGTCTCGCCTGAGTAAACACATACAGGGGCAATGTAGCCGATAGTACCAGCCAATATAGTCGTTTGCGACCCTTTAACACGATCTACTAGTCTTGCCAAGCCAAAGTCCCCCAACTTAGCGTTAAACTCCAAATCGAGTGTGACGTTGCTGCATTTTATATCCCTATGCACCACGCATTTTTCCCATTCTTCATGGAGGTACAACAAGCCTGAGGCCAAGTCTTGAGCGATCTTATACCAAGTCAACAAGCTTCTCCCTTTGAACAGATGCGAATCCAAACTCCCATTCGATATGTATTCATAAACAAGGAGTTCTTTCTTCTCGTGGCACCAGCCAATGAGCTGCACCAAGTTTTTGTGCCTAAGTTGACTAATGGTCGTCATTTCTGTCGCGTATTCCTTGATTCCTTGTTTGGTTTCGGGAATTACCTTCTTGACAGCAACACTCAACTTCAAATCACTAAGATAACCCTCGTAAACTCATCCAAAACACCCTTCCCCAAGTAATCGCTCATTCATGAAGTTGTTCGTTGCCAGCATCAACTGCTTATACGAAAACTTCTTCGGTCCTGTTATCTTGTTGAAATCTTCATCGATGGCCAGTAACATATCATCATCTTCCTCTGCTTTTTTTTCCGACATGCAGAGAAACCAACCAAAACCCACAAAAGCTATAAGGGACAACAAGCCAATTTTTTCCAAGTACTACCCATAGCCACTTCTTAGACACTGTTCTTTTAACTCGTAGACTAGAGGAAAACTGCCATAACTCAAGAGTGCATCTCTTGCAACTCTCCACTACTAGCAGTAAAACCAACAGTCACCCATTCTGGCAAGGTACGGTTCAAAGAAACTGGGTCCGAAAGACGGGAAGAATGAGGACCGGAGCTCCGGTCACTAGCATCTATCAAGAGGACGCTCAAATTTTGCGTTCTAGAATTGAACGTAATTTGAGCATGAAGGGGTCGACCATAGAGAATATTGTACGTCCACCACTCGACACAGACATGGAAAGAAGAGTTGACAGTGTTTATATCAATACCGATATGTTCGCATGGAGGATCCCATGGATTTGTGGAATGGTCATAGAACGTGTCAAACTCCACCGCAACGAGCACAATGGAGCGGTCGTAGCTAGTGCTATTTACACGAGCTAGAAACCGTCCGTCTGACCTGACTGGCATCTGAGATCCATTGGGAAAGAGAAAGAAAGTCAATCCATCAGCATACGATGTGTCACGTCGGGATTTTATGGTGAACGTAAACTCAGTCGTGAAATCTGCCATGTTGCCCGAGTCCTTATCCCAAAGGTGCATCGGTTGATATAATATTGCGCGACTAGTGCTGTGGGTGAGGTTCACATCAACCTCGTTTTTAGTGAGCTGGATGGCGCCATTCACCTTAGTCGCTTCTACTTCCACTAGCACGCGATTGTCAATGAGGTCAAATTTTGTGAAGTTGAAGGAAACGCTGTCGGATGATGCTGAAGCTTTGGGCAGGATGATTAGGGAGAAGAAGATGAACACCATAGGCAAAAGCTTTCCCATGTTGCAACCTAAGATCAATAAGCTGTGAAGCTTAACCTCTGACAAAAGGCAAGGTTTTCTGAAGTTGCCAGAGGTGATCTCTTACAGCCTCTCAGGGACACTATGCCTTTAGTTCCTTTATATTCAGCGGCTGATGGTTGCCAATTTAAGCAAGTCATAAGGGGTTAAGTCAAATCAAAGTCTTTTCCTCTCCTTTTCTCCCCCATGGTCTTCTTCCACCTTCAATCAGGGGGAGAGTTTGATCTAATCTCACCCTCCCCTCCATCTCCATCCATGGTTGATTTTATATGAAATATTTTTGTTCTTTTGTTCTTATTTTTCTTCTCTCCCAATCTAAATCTAGGAGTTTTCTTCTCCTAATCATTCTATATCTGAGAGTCTGAACACTTTTGATCTTGTTCTTAATCTACAAGTTCTTCTTTCCCAAAATTCAAGACTTTAATAATATTTTCAGGAATTCGATACCCATGCTTTGTCCATATACAAGTCCTCTGTCTCTAGTTTCAAAAATGATCGCAAGAGCTCTAGCGTCTCGCTAAACTACAAAGATTTGCTCTTCTAAAAATTAGATATGTGTTTATTCCGTATAGCAATGGTACAGCGGAAGTCAAACCTAAGCGCGCACCACCAACCGGCAACACCATAGTCATTGGAGAAGGAATTCTCAAATGTGTACTTATCACTAATGATAATATAAGATCCAGTGATCGGCTGTCAATTATTTTACTTTACATGTCCAATCCATTCTTATGGAATGAGTGTATGCTTAACCTTACCAATGCTTTGTTGATCCTTCTTGTTTTCTGAATTTGGCTTTGCTTTGTAATATTCTGGCCTTTAATCTACTTCAATTTGCTTTGCTATGAAAGTTTATGTACTTTTCATGTATTCTTTTGAGTAATGAATGTAATTTTTTTCGACGGGCTAAGTCATCTTGGACCCGTTTGAATGAAAAAACAGCAAATCAAAACCAAAAAGAAAAAAATTCCAAGCTCAGTGAGATTAGTTTATGGTTTGGAAACCACATGGCACAAGACGGCTAGCTGGCCAAGCAATCATTTCGAAATTACTTGGTCGACAATGAGAAAAAATATGAAAGACCAAGTCTAAACTGGAGGAAAAGTTTTAATATTGATGGAAGGGAGGACTTAGTAGAAGAAAGATAAACTGGTCTAACTTCTTATAGAATAATAGCGACATTGGACGTCAGATGACAGCGAGTCGAACTGTGAGTAAATATTCTAAATGAGGAAAACCAAGGAGTCTCCATTTCAATATAAATTGTCATCATCGCAATGAGATTTAAAATACACTTGACATGACAAACGAAAGATCGAGGAGCCTCCACTGTAATAACAGAAAGCTGGAGATATATTAGGAGTATACTACCTGGAGGATGAGAGATCAAGGAACAAGTAGATGAAAGAAATGAAGAATCCTTCCAGGTCTGTTGAATTCGGTTTGA
Organism: Eucalyptus pauciflora; assembly: GCA_007663325.1. Taxonomy (NCBI): domain Eukaryota; kingdom Viridiplantae; phylum Streptophyta; class Magnoliopsida; order Myrtales; family Myrtaceae; genus Eucalyptus; species Eucalyptus pauciflora. The sequence goes on from VMYD01000122.1 coordinate 2,459,953, forward strand.
CAAATCTGCCAAACACGTCAAAGCGGAATGCCTATATCAAGATATGAATGAATCAAGCTCAAGTTTGCAATGCAATTGAAACTAGAAAGCACGTATCTTCAAACTTAAAGATGAACAGTGCCCTGTGACACTTACAATGTTCGCGTGCTGGAAGTCAATGTTTGAAGAAGAACCTTAGAAGTGATATCTGATTTGGCTTACAGAATAAACACTTCCATCAACATAAGCCTTCAAAAAGGCCTTCCTCTATTTATGTTTAAATAGAAAACAATACAAATACCCACAAAAAGACGAATGAACAGAGACAGCAATATTAAGTATAGATATCCCACTGACTCACTTCTAAAAGATTAGTATTCTACAATCCTCTCTTACATGCATAGCACTTTCAATTGCATGATAGATTTAATTGCTGTAAGGAAATTCCACCTCTTTGCTACCATTCTCAACCAGCAAAATTGTAGGTTGACTTGTTCTCTTAACATCTTGACCTCCACAATCGAAGAGCCATAGCTTGCCTTCAACCTCAAAGCATGGAAAATGCTCACATTTTGCTATAACATTAAGTCCTCACTGCTGAATCATTTAACTTGGCGAAAGGACGAAGCACCCAAATGCTACTGCTACTAATGCTATTAGAAATATTTTACGGCCATTAGAAGTAGATGGTGCACTGGAAAACTTGAACCTCTGAGCTTGGTCACTGCAGAACAAGGAACAAAAACGTTATTCTAGGAAAGATGTAAAGTTCCAAACAAGAGAATACTAAATCCCTGGTAGGCCACAGCCCTTTTCCAATATATAATACTCATCAAGGGAGACATGCAGTTAGAAAAATCATGAGGCTCTCAGGATGTTTCTCTATTGCATGCATCTGCATGGATGCATTTATGTCAATTAGAGACGTATGCAGGTGAGCATGTAAAAATGTGTGCACATGTTTGTGCATTGGCTTTTTCTTTTAAACTATCAAATATAGATAAGTAGAATGCTCAACCAAAATAGTAACCTAGTCCATTCCAAGACAAACATCTATTGGAATGGATATTATTTGCTACCGGCTTATTTTCCTCAAATCAATAGGTAGTGATTAACTAAGCTGCTGCCAGTTGGCTTTGTGAGATCTTACTTCTGCATCGAAGATAGTACGCCGCAGAATATGGTATTATCAGGCAACTGAAACTCGTCTGTGTCATTTTCTGGATTGACAACACTCATATACAATTCTTGACCCAGATACCATGAGTCAAGATTCTCAGTGCGGAGATTCCAAATGCCAGCATTGTCAAGTGAAACCAAGATGGCTGTCCAAGCTCCGGGAAAAACCTGTAATACAAATGGAACTTCCAAATCATACAGAGCCTTTTTCAGCAAATTTATAAACTATAAAAATTTCCTTCCAAGTAACAAAGGATGTCTTCAGATTTCCATAACAGTAATACAGATAGATTCTGATAAAGTAAAGCTAACATTAGTGGCAACTAGAAGTTTGCACTAAAAAGATGACGCAGAAAAAATATAACAGGCACCTAACTGATATTCCACACCCTTGCAAAGATGAACAATAATTAGGCGTTCATGAACTTCCAAATATATAAATACTCTGCCTGTGGGAAAACTTTAAATGCAGGATCTTTGCCCCAAGAATTGTTTTAATACTCAGGATCAAGCACATGAGAGAGAGAGCATAGAGGTACCTGCGTAGTGGAACGAGCAACTCCATCCCATTTGTTATAAGTGGTTCTGCTACTTTCCGTCCATACTCCAAAGTCCATACTGCAGCGCACCACAATACCGCCAACTCATTTATCTTTCAAATTCTAGGGAAGAAAAGGGGGCAGAGTACCAAGCTTTTTAGAAAGACAAGGCTAGAGGCTCACCCCACGACAAAGAACGCATGGCCATCTAAGTGGTAGCTCTGGACATTAGTGCCATTGTTCAGGAAGATGATTTCCAGAAAACCTTTATAAGTTCCATTTATCAAAGAAGTATCAAGTTTGGCGGGTCTGTTCATTAGTCTATTCGGGAAATCAAGCTTGTAAAGACCGAGAAGGTTGAACTGCTGCGCAAGCTTTAGGGGAGTTGAAGGTGGTAAATAAGATATACCATTCAAGGTGGTACGCCATTTCCCATTGATAAGCTCCGGAGATCTGTTAAGGATGACATACACATCCGTAACAGTAATGTCACCATACCTAAAAGAACCTTGTGGATTGGGACGAGCAGCACCAGCAGAGACATTCCATCTGAATATCAGATTTATTTAACATGAATAAGCCAATGTGCAGTAGAAAACAAAAGGCTCATAACTAAGTAAAAACACTGGAGTCCAAACATATTATCACACCCAGTTGTTATACCTAAGATTGTGAAGAAAATAATGAGCCCAAAGGAAGACAGAAATAGATACAGACCAAATTAAAGTGTAAGACTTCAACATTAGTTTTGAATTGCATTCAGCACATAATAAAACTGGATGTATTAAATAGATGAGAGTTACCATTAGCTACAACCTTATGGATCTGGCTTGATTCATTGAGGCATATGCATCATCCTCACCAGGATCAGGGAGAGGGCCCAAAGCCGGCCCTTGAGAGTTGGAGTAATGCAACACAGCAACTCCAGCGGCTTTACTGAACTTAGAGGAGTTGAAGCTTGGAGAGGCAAATATGAAGTAGTCGGTGCTTGCATTTTGATCCATTGTGACTAAGAATGAGTATGACTGCCCCACATGAATATCCATGTTTGTATAAATTTGCTGAACCGTGTATGATCCTTCAGTCTCCACCAGTAGTAAGTTATGATTCTGTATTCTGAAATTTAAACTAGTGGAAATACCAACATTGTGCACCCTGATGCGGTAAGTTTTTGCTGTTTCACATAAAACAAAATGTTGTGTTACTTTCTTCATCTCTAAAAAGTTGAGGAGGGTACTGCAAATCAAGTGACTGCCTCTAAAATCCCTCGCTATATGGCCAAAACTTATTAGCTCACAGATGTATGCCATAGCTTACCTGGTTCAACATTGATTATCTGATAAGTAATGCCATCTGGAACAAGGTGCTTGTCATATTGATAGGGACCAAAGCCATTGATTAGGATACCATCAGGAGACCCAAGGTCTTTTCCCTTTTCTAGGTCTTTCCTAAGTTTCTGTTTCCAAAAGGCACGTGTAAACTATCATTATATGATGAACCAAGTAGATAGCATGAGACCAAGAGAGACTTGATACTAACCTTATGGCTTTTAGTATACCAGTCACTAATAAAAAATGTAATGTCTCCATCTGGCATTGCAAAAGGTAGGGGAATAACATCTCTGTTGTTTATTATGATTCCCCCATATCCACCTGCCGCTCTCTGGAAGTTCAAGGACGGGAAGTAAAAGAAACTCCCTATTTGATCTTTGACCTGGAATTGGTATGTCCAATTCCATCCAGCAGGAATCGGACAATTTGTCCCCAATACACCATCTTGCCAAGAGTTCTTCCTGTGTTGTATTCCATTCCTGACAAGAGTATGATTTAGTAGCGTTAGCAGTCAACTACTTCAGATATCCGATTACCTAGGCCATATTCAAGGATGATAATTCATATGTAGTTATGTTATAGGTTACCATGTCAAAAGCAATGGCTCATCAAGCTCATTCTTGACATTGATCACGATATTCCAATTGGTAGTGATATTAAGAATGGGCCCAGGGAACAGCCGATTAATCCCAATCACCTGAAACATTGGTCATGAGACGGTAGTATTTTAGCATTCTGATGAAGCACGCTTATCTAAGCTAAGTGTATCACAAGAAATGAAGAAAGCGAAAGATCTTCACGCCTAAACTTGCTGGACGTAATACGCGCAAACTTCTATCAGGACCAAAGTGATAGTTCTTAAAGCATCAGAATATATTTGACATGCTTTACCCAAAAACACAGCAAGATAAAGACATGTAAACAATCAGCAGTCTGGAAAGAACCCAACAAAAATAACAAGTAACAAACTATACCCAAAAACAATCTTAAAATGAGATAATGAAAGAGTGAACATGGCCATTTTCTAGATACTTCTAACAGGAGGGTTTCTGGATTCAAAATCCATTCACTGAGATAGTACAGAGGAGAAACATAATAACTTCACTGAATAAGTTGTGAAAGAGCTGCAAAGGTCATGAGAGCATTCCCCCTATTCAATAGATTGATCTGCATATAACTTATACGATTGTCAGAACATGGACAGTATCTAGAATCCCATATGCAGTATACTCTGTAGTGCTTTATTCAAAAACGGCCAACTAAGAGAAACCCAAAGGATACAAGTAGATCAGACAGGCTAAATTATCGCCTCTCACTATCCATAGGAAAAAACAAGAGATGGGCCCTCTCCGGTTATACAAAAAGTATGCGCCACGGTTTTAATGTTGCAATAGGGCGCCTGAATACATAATAAAACATATGCAATTTGTCTTGATAAGACATAACAAATTGTACCAGCATTTTGAAGATCCAACTACATACAAAATCATGCTTATGTCTTGTCTCTCTTTCGTCTTTAACATTATCTAAGGTAAATCATAACGTCATTGAGTAGTAAATCAGGAAGATGAAAACTCAATGTACAATCTGGGAAGCTCGACTGTAATAAACATTCTGTTATAATTATAACACTCAACACACACCAATGGTGGAGCACATTCTACTCCACACCTACACATGGAGCAAGTTGCTCCTATTCATAGGATGCCAAGTGGTTATACAATAAATAATTAAGATAGGCAGATATTTTTATCATAATATTGTAGAAAGCTGGCAAAGTCGGTGAATGCACCCACTCTGCATCATATAAATCCGAGCAACTTGTTCCATGTGTAGGTGTGGATTAGAAAGGACTCCACATGGGTGTGCGTTAAGTGCTGTTCTTGTAATAATAATAAGAGTGTTCATTATAGTCGCGCTTCCGAAATTCTACACTCAATAGATCAATGTACTTCAAAACTGAGAATTTAGCTTGGCTACACTACGAGCAGTCTCTCGAAGCCGAGCAAAAATGAATACCATTGGCTTTTTCCTGGGAGGCAGAGTACAATTCAGGAGACGCAGAGCCACATAATCACTCATCATTCAGCACGAAAAGAGAAATCATCCTAGCAAATCGCCATCAGCAGCTTAGTAACAGCGCTACCTCCTCGATCGCAACAGCGAGAAAGAGCGGGAAAAAGAAGAAACTAACTAACGGTCAAGCTTCAACTAGCGAAGCACGGAACGAAAGCCGAAGGCGAGTAAAACCGAGAACCGAGAGAGACCTGCTGCTTGGATCCAAGGGGCGAACTGGAGAGATACGACACGGTCCAGTCGAAGTACGCAAAAGGGTCTCCCGCCGAGCCGCTGCCCAACGACCCAAGAACCAGAATTGCAGACAACAAGGACGAGAAGGTAAAGGAGGAGGAGAGAGACTCGCCGGAAGGCATTTGCGACGCCCTCTTCCGCATGGATAAGGACGGACGATATCGACTTAGCCCCCTTCACCGACACGGAAATGGGAAGTCGCGTGAGCGAGTGAAGGGATGGTGGAGAACGAGACAAAGAGAGACAGCGAGAGTTCGCAGAAGAGAGAGAGAGAGAGAGAGAGAGAGAGAGAACGGAGAAGGAAGGCGCAGGCATGGCGACAACTGGGTTTTCAGAGCGGCCAGCCGCGGGGTGGGTCCCCCCGCCGGTCCTTTCTCGCAGCTCCATGTAAGTTCGAAAGAGAGAGACCCCGCGAGGTGGAAAGCAGCGCTAGCTTTACGACTCTCTTTCTTCCGCAAATGAAAATGGTGGGGCTCCAGCGGAACAGTGGCAGCAGGCACTGGTCCGCCGCGCAGCAATCATGGCGGTGGAAAAGATTCCGGAGCGATTCCGCTGCGTAAACCCACCAGCGATTCTTGAGTTCCCACTTGACAGTGGCGAGAACTGCTGCCTGAAAATCAGGAAAGAGAGAGCGCCCCAAGACAGTAACATCTTAGGAAAACGACATAATTAATTCCTAAGTTTTGTCCTAACATACAATATAATTTCTAAACATTTACGTTAAATAACGTAGTCCATAAACATCGAATATTTTGGTATAATTCAGGGACTAAATTAAACATGTATCAGAAGTTTATCGATCACATTGAACGAATTAAAGATTTAGAAATTACGTTAAGATGTTTTGTACCATGTCTCCCAACATGTTCTCACATTTTGATGGCCTTGACGGAAAAAAAAGAGAGTAAATTATCATCCACTGATTGTAAAGATTCTTGAGTTAATAATTACAAAGAATGATAAAGGACTACGAAAAGATAAGGAGATCCGCCGCACGACGTTCCTGGACACGGTACGCACCCGGCAACGCCACGAGCATTTGCGCTGGAAAATACGAGATGAAGCAACATATGGGCCTGATATAGGGCCCGGCCCATGAGACCCATTTCATCCCACGACCGCTTCTCGAGTGTTTTGTTCGGTTCTTTCATTTGGGCTAAGATCAAGCCCAACCAGTGTCGGAACGACCACTGATCATTCGGCAAGTTTTGGGCCGCTTTGCAAGAGGTAGGCAGAAAATTTGAAGGGGATTAATCACAACCGTTAATTATATACGAGTTTGACATGATTCTCATAAATTCAATGGTTATTATTACATCTTATTCATAAACAAGAGTCTAGATAAGAAAATCCCGTCTTAAATATCTTGCTAATCTTAATCATGCTGATTAGGGTTACCTTTTAACCTCCAAAAAGGGAGCACACGAAGTAAATATAGATCAAAGGATTTTAATCGATCGACTAATCCAACCTATCAACAGCATTCCGGCATTTTAATGTCTTACTTGATTACGAGTTCACATTGCTTATACCAGCACCTAAAACTCTATTTCAGCAACACCAAACACGTCCCATCGAAACTTTATGTTCTCCGTAGGCACTAGTACCCCGAGATGCCCACTTAAGCATCTCGATCTTTACAGTCCCCCATTCTGATGTCCCACTTAAGCACGAGCTCACTCGCCAATGCTCTTACCGGCACCCAAAGCCCCGCCCCAGCGGCACCGAACACGTCCCGTCGAGCACCGGTACCTCAAGATGCTCTTCGGATTCCGACGGACCAGTCTTTTTTAGCTGTCTTCTCATTTTATTGCACGACCCTAGCCTGTGCTTTGGCATGCACGTTCACTTCACCGGTTGAATTGCTCATACCATCAATCATATCGAGCCTTGAACAATGGGAATGAGTTGAAGGCGGGGATCTTCTTCGTACGACCAGGGTGATCTTGGATCTGATTCCTGAAATATTGTAACGTGGTGAATTATTGTTGTCGATCTAATGGGACTCGCTGCCAGGGACAGACGGGCTTGTCCGTCATGCGAGGGAACATCGACCCAAAACTTAGTGAGTGTTGAGGCTGATTGAAAGGACTAAAGGTTCGATAAAAAAAGAATGGCGAAAAAAAAAAAGGTCTAGGGGATGTGACCCCAACGGCAATGTGAATTATATAACCTCGTGAAAATAAGGTTGGTTTCGAAAGAAATAGAAGTTGAATTGAATGCAAGATAATCCATGAGAAATTATCAAAAAGATTTTAAGCCTATCGTGTTTATGTCAATTCGGTCATAAATGTTTTAATTTGATAGATATAATCATACATTTTTTGATAATTTACTAGTATAATCATTTCAGTCAATTTTGATCAGAAACCGCTTACACAAACACCAATTGTCTTATATAGCATAGACAGCGCTATGTTAATAATGTTTATAATTTTTTATAAAATTTCTAGTTTTTTATTCTTTTATTTATTTTTTCCTCATGTTTTTTCTTTGTTTCTTTTCCTTTTGTTTCTATTTAGCCCAATAAGGGTCATGACCCTCACCCAATGTCTGAGAAGGGTCACCAATCTCACCTGGGGTCAGCAAGGGTCGATCAATGACCCTTGCCAAACTTATGGGGAAAAAGAAAACATAAAGGAAAGATTTATAGTTGAAATTTTTTTTACAAAATTATAAAAATTGACGTCCTATGTGGCACTTCCAACGTCCATATCAGTGATTTCCTAGTAAAATTAATCAAAATAACTAAATTGACAAATCATAAATATTAAAAGATTTATAGTTGAATTAGTCAAATTAAAAAGTTTATGATTAAATCGACATAAATGTGATATGTTCAAGACTTTTTGATAATTTTCTCAATAATCAACTATGTTACACTCAGTATAATTTAATAGGATCACTGACAATTATTTAAAAAAAAAATGAAACATAAATGGTATAATAAATTATATAAATTTCATAACACGATCTCCTCTCGATTTTTCACATAATTATTTCGTTTGCAAAATTCGGTGGTTAAATTTGAAAATTAAGCGAAAGACAATGAACGGTACGAATAACCTAGACGACAAAAACAATCGAAGATAATGCACAGATCACATCCGTCACTAGTCTCGCCTCACTTATCTCAACAAATTATGTTGTCATTTCACAGAGCAAATTACTAATTCCAAGTCGATTGCCATTTTATCCACATTTGTTTTCTTAAATATACAACGGAGCTTGATGTCACGAAACACTCGTATTTGTACAAGCCAACAACACACGTACATATTCCCACATGTGGCGACCCAATGCACGATACTCCTCAGCTCGCCTGATCACGCCTAACCAAAAATCTCATTAAAATCATTATTACCAACCCCCCACAGTCGGCAACATCCGCATTGATCTTCCTTGTGGCGTCGCGCTAATGAATGCGGGTCGATCCAGCGACTCGGCCGAGGCCCGAAAAGAGAAGAACTCTCCAGTAGTCTAAATCCCACGCGTTGAACGAGGGCCGTACGGACGCATTCCCTTCCCTTCCCTTCCCGTTCCAACGAAGGCATCGCCCCCCACGCATTAGCCTTGTTGTTGGGGTCGCGACAAATTAAGACGGTCTGAATTATTGTTGTCTTTCCTTAATTATTCGTGTCAAGACAAAATCATCACGCCACGACTTCCTCCCCACCTCTCACATGCTTTGTCTCCCCCCCCAACTCTCTCTCGAGAGGGAAAATATTTCCGACGTGGAATTTAAGGAAAAAAAGAAAAAAAAAAGAGAAGCCAGCCTTCCCGGGCCCCACCAATTCACGATTTTTCTCGCGCCCGTCCACGTCATCCCCGTCCGACTCAGCGGGCTCCGCGCCCCCCCCGGTCCACGTCACCACCCGCCCTCCCGAAAACGCCCCCCGGGCCCCCCTCGAAATCACGGCGAGAACCGGGGAGATCGCGACACGCGGCGGCCCCGGATTGGGCCCGGGGCCGGAGCTGGAGGCATCATCCCACGTTGCTGCGCGCGACAGCACGGCACGCTTTGTGATGTCCGGAGGTGGGGGGCCCGCGCCCACCAGTCACCACCAATAATTGACAAGCGCTCTTGATCCTATCTGTACTCAAGCTGTCATCACTGTCTCCTTCTTCACTCCTCTCTCTCTCTCTCTCTCCACTTTCTCTCTCTTCTGCAAAAATCCCTGCAAAACCTCGAGCACCGCCATTGCTTGCGGCAGCAGGAGACGCGCGCCACATGCCCTGACCCGACCCGACCCGACCCGCGATTGCCGACGCCATGCTCCACTTCGCCCTCCCCGCGCTCCTCCTCCTCGTCTCGTTCCTCTCGTTCGTCCAGTCCCTCGCCGCCACGTCCATCTACGAAGTCCTCAAGTCCCACGGCCTCCCGATGGGGCTGCTCCCCAAGGGGGTGACGGGCTTCAGGATCGACCCCGACGGGCAGTTCGAGGTGTACCTGGATCGGGCCTGCAACGCCAAGTTCGAGAGCGAGCTGCACTACGACCGGAACGTCTCCGGGACGCTGAGCTACGGCCAGATCGGCGCGCTCTCCGGGATCTCCGCGCAGGAGCTGTTCCTGTGGTTCCCCGTCAAGGGGATCAGGGTCGACATCCCCAGCTCCGGCCTCATCTACTTCGACGTCGGGGTGGTCTCCAAGCAGTTCTCGCTGTCGCTGTTCGAGACGCCGCCGGATTGCACTGCGGCGAGGGCGGAGGAGATGGGCGGTTTCCGCGACGGGGAGCTGATCGCCGAGGCCGTGTCCGAGGTCTCTGCTTTACTTTCCTCTGCTCGTTTCGACGGTTTGCGTAATTGACAATTTGCTTGCTCTTCAGAATTCGCGCACCAGCTGCATTCCTCCGCGAAATGCTGGGGTGTCTCTGTGATTTGTCTAAACTTTTTTTTATTGCTTTTCTCAATATACGTTGCTTGTTTGAGCCGAAATTTGTGTTTTGAACGAGCGTGGCATGCGGATTTGGTGAAAGGTCGTGCTTTGAAATTTCTCCGCCAGGCTTCTTTCAAGTGTTGTTTGAGCATTACCAAGCTCAGTTGAGCTCGATCACGCGTTTTTTCCAATCTCAAAACTGTTGCTTGTGAATTCCTAGCTTCTGTAACCGACCCAAAAAAAGAAAATTCTAGCTTTTGTTTCCCTTCTGGTATTATCAGCAAGTATTGGGGAATTCTTTTTATTTTATTTTGCTTGGCCTTCATGAAAGCTGGACAATTTATTTAATCAAGGTGATGCTTGAATTTATCTGAGCTGTGATCATTTCTCGTGGGTCGGGAGTCCTTATTATATGAGTGTCTTTCACGTTTGAAGTTAGTAGCTTTTGATATTGCCTGTCCCCTTGTATTGAAACTCTGTTTTCTTTTTTCTTTTCCCATGAGCAGGGTCAATCGGGGAAGCTGCGATATCAACTTGATCAGGGGCATTTCGCGAGGGAAGTTCTGTAAGCGTGCGAAGAGAATGTGATCATCGAAGATGTGAGATAGCTCAGCTCCAGGATTGCTCGAATCCCAATTCCCCTGTATATGCAATACGGCGGAGTTTGGTTTTTAGGAGGTCCTGCACTTTAATTCAGTCAGTGTGCTTGCTGCTTGCTTTTTCCTTCGAATAGTGCGGAGTGTGCATGTTACATGGCCTAGCTTCAGTCTAAAGAATGATGGCGGATGATTGAGAGGAAAAGTAGTTCAGGTGCCAACTCCATAATAACCAGTGTCCCACCAAGGAAAAGATAAAGGGAGACTGGAGCACCGAGTGAGATTATTTCAGGTGAAAAGGCTCTGCGAAAGTTCATTTTGTTTGTTCAATTTGTTGAGTTATCGGTATAGTCATGATCGATACCTTGAGGTCTCTTCTTATAGTATAAGCATTTTATTAAAGACACATGCCTCCCTAGCGGAAGAAATTAAAATAAGAATCTCTGTCCAGTCTCAGTATTTTCAAAAACTAGCTCATCCGTTGCAATACCTGTTCCCCATTTTCCTTAATTGATACATGAATTTTTGTGGATTGTGTTCTTGAGTTCTCGCTGCCGTATGATCTTTAGAGGATATCATGGTAAACTCTGCAATGCCATGTGAGATCTCTATTAAGTGACTCGTGTTCACATTCTTATGCTCAGGTGAAAACTCTGGTCGGAGTTTCAAATATGGGAGAGTTTTGAGCAAAGGTTTTTGAAAAAGTGATCGTGAATTTATATCTCTCGTGTAGATTTTCTTCTTAGCATCTTTTCTCTTTAAAAAAAAAAAAATCTGGTCTCAGGTCTGCAACTGGACGAGAAAACAGCAGTCGAACTACAATCCATCGGTATCTTGTTTTCTACAGTGGTGCAGCTTCTTATCTGCAAATTTGATATTTTTCTAACATTATTCTCCAGCTGAGTTACCTCTATGTTGTGGTACTACTATTGGATTATGTTGCCACTAAATCTTTTCTGGACTTCAGTTTCAGACATGTTTTCAATTACTATTTGCTTCCTCCGTCACTCTCTTTTCTGGACATTTTTCCTCAGTTTTTGCTTTCTAACAAAAGATGTATGAGGAGAATCTTATCAGACTGAAGATGAGACAAATTGAAGACTTTTATTCTGGATGAGTGCTGAATAAATTTGGATGACTAGTATGTCCTAGTAGATATAGTGTTTTCATTCCAAAGGTAAAAGATCCACCTGCAGTTATTGGAAGACCTTCTGGAACTCGGCAAACCTTTGCATCAACTTTTCCTAACTGAAGTCCAGGGATCTTAAAATTGTAGTAGTTGATTAGTCCTGTGTAATTCCCCCTAAATATTTGAGTGATCAGTCTCGGGTGATATATAGGGGACACCCTTGGACACATAATTAACAATGTTATATATTTCTGTGAATAGGATGATTGATTCTATCGCTGCTCCAATTCCAATAATTGTTGCAAGCTTTATAGGCCATCTTCTTTCAGTTTCAGCACTGTCAATAAACTTCATGCTTTTGTTTTCTTGCTTGAAGACATTGTTGCCACCAGCTGCATGCAAAAAAAGAGAATGACAAAACAAAACAAGAACGAAAAGAAGAGCAAAGACAAAATGCCTCAGAGCGAAACATAGACAACTAGTGGCAAAGATGGATGTTTTTCTTTAGTGGTCCTATTTGGTGTTATGTAACGTGCAAGAACCATAATCAGTAACCGGAAGGAATAGCAGGAAAAGAGATTTAACCTAAGGCAGTTTTGATGCTTTCAAAAGCTTTTTGATGGAATTCTGCTGAGCTGATTCCAGAAGATAAAGAGCAGTTTGAGTTTGCAAACTTGATCATGACGATGGCTCTCTTGGTCGTTTCACTTACACCACTACTCATACTATTTTAAGACCGGTGCAAGGGTGTATCATCTTATTGTCCATTGAGTTCTGCTTCACTTGGATAAATATGTTGTTTGCTCATGTTTGAGAAAGAATTATCTATGAGAAGATTGAGTACGCATAAGAGAGATGCTGCATCATTAGGGTGGTTATCGCTCCGATATCATTGTTCGTGGATTGCGTCATAGTAGGGATCTGCACGATGGTCTTCTGATGCATGTGATTGAGACAAACAGTTAGCAGAGATTGTTGTCCCTGCGAATTATTGCGGCTAAGAATGCCTTATTGGCCAAACTGCATGTGATCCATTATGTATGTTTCGTCCGAGCACTCAGTTTTGCATCTTCATGTCAAAGCACAACAGGAGCTTCAGCGATCCACATGACAGCAACCTTTCTTTTTGTCTAGAAGCAACATAATGCTATTTGTTATTAGACCAGCAACTACAGCTGTTACAGGGAACATGATGCTGTATGATCCTCACTGTTCTACTGAATGTAGTAACCGACTCCAGAGAAATGCTTTCACGCCACTCGCCATCTTTCCTTTGTTGTCCCTTTACACGAACCAGCATTCTGGAAAAAAAGAGGGAGAGAAATATGCAGTAACTTTGTGGTGGGTCGCCACAGATTTTCCAAATCAGTCAAATGGTATCCAATAATTGTTGCAAGAATCGCCCTTCTTATCGTGGGGGAGAATTCATGATGGCAATGCGCCACTAGGAACGAATGGAATCCAACGCCACCGATCCAATCTTAATCTTTATCGCCGACTTATTGGAAACTAGAGCGGGGAGATTAAGTGCTCCCGATGTGATTGGCATCCGAGCACACTAGGCATTGAGATCAAGCACCCAAAAGAGGGTGAGAAACAGAGAGATCCTCTGCTTTGGATTTTCGCGATTGATCATTAGCTCCACCATCTCTGTAACGTATCTTTCTGCGAGAAATTTCGATTTCATTACAAGTGTAGAGTGCCGAATATGTCAAATTAGAGATCACCCCTTACCTCTGACCATTGTTTAGATTGTCGTATTACTTCAGAACCACTATAAATCACGTGAATTGTGGATGATAAAGGATAGTTACTTCCGCGATCACATCACATGCAAATCAAGGAATTGAATTCCCGTCAAATATTAGAGCAACAGTGAAGTTGTTGCATGGTCTAACGGTACTCTGGGTAATTCTGCGCGACTTGAAATTTGGAGGGGGGAAAAATAGGAATTAGGTCTAAAAATAAGGTAACTATTTGTAGTTTCTCGGTAGTTTCAATGATTAGCTTCTCTCTCCATTTACACACTGGCGCCAAAGGCCGCCACTCAACCCGGTAGCACCGCCTCTTCCAACACCGACCGCCACCGCCACCGCCACCGCCACCCGCAAAAGTGCCACCTTCTAAGGGAATGGCCTCTATTCATTCCGTCTCTCTCTCACCCTTGCTCTCTCTAATGCACATTCACCGCAAAGTTACCTGTCGAAACCTCCTACTTTGATAAAGCTAGCCCCCACCAAAACAGTTTCGTGCATTCAATGCCTGCTTAATCTTTCTCCTTTTAACTCTTCTCCTTCGCGGTCCAAAGAGACCACAAAATGTTGCCGGTACCCGCATTTCGCATGATCAATGTGGTTGCTATGTTTGTCCGAGGAAAGGGATTGGTGAGAAGAAAAGGCAAATGGGCCTTCTAAGGACTTACTTTATTCTACTTTCGGGAACTTTTGGGTTCCGAAAATTTTTTGGGGTAGCTTACTTAGTTCATGATAGTGCCGGGCTTTACGTAACAAACAATGTTTGCATAATTTCCGGGTTGGTTGAATAATCATGACCACTACTTTTGGCAAGTACTACCCTAACTGCAGCCCTAATGTATTGTTTGATAATGGATTGTTTAATTGAAATTGAGTATTGACATTCACCCTTGAACTCGAGCAGAAAATATCATCAAAGTGCTCGACCTCAACTTTGCAAGTGCTCGTGTCTCAATCTCCGAGCAACAACATAACATCATGGACTTCGAGTTTCTACGGGGTGTTGAGTTGTGTGCACCTGCTCTTGGGTGGATTATGCTGTCGAGAGGAACTAGGCTTTTCCACTGGTGACCTTGCTCTAGCTTTTTGAAGGTACTGTCTTCTTCACGAATATTAGAAACTTTTACATCACTATTGGCTTTCGAGATGTTGAAGCTGGTTCTAAATTCCTCGCATTTCCTTCTACTTCAGACCGTTAGTACCCCGGTCTCAAGGGTTCATTCGCGCTGTGCGTGCAGTCTTTGGAGGCTAATTGCCAGGGAATTTCACAATACTTGTGTTTTAGGGGCTCAGCTACTAAGCTATGCAACTTTTGCTAGTAAAGGAGATGTTGCCTTGAGCAATCTGCTCACCAGCGTCACCATGATTGGATTGGTTGTTACCATTCTCACTCTTCTAATCAGCCTTCTCACCAGGTCTGTCGCTGAGCTGATTGATGCACTTGCAATGTCTAATTAAAGTGAATATCAAATCGAACTGTAATCTGGACTTACTAAATGATTTATTCAAAAAATTTCACTGAAGATACTTTATGCGATTCTTCAGGCTGTTCTACTTATCTGAAGCCAGTGGTGACAGTGCTATTGACGTGGGTCGTTGAATATGGCTTGTGCCCCATCCCCCTTATGATAAATTGACCAGAATTTTGTTAGCAGAGGGCCTGTTTTATTCTCTTGCCGTGGATTTCCCTTTTATGCAATTGGTCCCAGGAATCTTTGTTCTGGGACAGAAGTCTGCTGCACATGTAGTTGACAAATATGAAGCAGCCTAATTCCAAATTCGGGCCTATTTTAGATCCTAGCAGCAAACAAGTTCTGTTCGATTGTACTCCTCTTTCTCTGAGCCTCCTTTCCTATTCATTTCACAGGCAAGAAGAAGTGAGCAGGACAATGTCATGGGCACACAGAAATGCAGAATTTCCCTCTCACAAGGCTTCTCATGACACGGTTCCTTGCACCACTCAGGCCTTGCCATGGCCATCTCAGGTCTTTGCCTAGCCTCTTTCTGGGGGCACCAGTGCTCGAATCTATGACTAGACGCCACTACTCATCATACGAGTCAGTTCGAGGGCAAAGTTATATAGTCATCAGAATGGTTTAGCTGCCAAAACAAGTGTATATTCAGCAACAATCTTCGAAAGGTTGCACGTATGTTCAGTATGTTGTGCAAACCAATGATAAACTTTAAGATTCCAATGTTTCGATTCAACTGAAAGCAATGAGTTTCAGACACGAATAAAGCTTGCTATCTGTTTGGATACGAAGTGAATTTTTTGGTGCAAGTATGACTTGCAATAGGTTGCTTGCAGAGCTTGGTTATCCTAAGGTTGATTACATTGTTCCATCCAAACACCACGCTGCATAGTGTAGAGTAGCCTCCATCACATGCTGGATAAGCTCATTTGTAATGTCTTTTCACACTTGCGATATTCATTGCAATGACCACACATGACATGATCCGGTCTGTTGGGCTTGCTGTAGTTACTACAGCTACTGGTAATCTTAGTTTGAGCATCCAGCATCGACTTAATTGCCCACAGATTCGCAATGAACTAAAGTAAATAACTATTATGACTGACCTGATGTTATATCATTATAGACCAAACTACGACTATAAGTATTGACAATGGGAAAGCAGGTCCACGTTAAAATTGTCACCTGCAAAAACTTTCCAGTGTTGCAATGTACAAGGTTCTCGCTGCTGGATAGTGAACTGAGCATACAGTTGAAAATCACCATGACTTGATTAATCTGTGATCTTCCGTAAGAAAATATTTTCCATGATATGTCAAACTTCAAATGACCATTTTCGGTTCGAGAAAAATAAGAGGCGATTTTTAATTTAGGGATTTATTGAGAAATTATTATTTGCTATCTCCTCATTCCCTCTTTCCCTTTTTTGACGACGAAGACATTTTATGGAAAATTGGCATCCAACGAAAAATTATTTTGCTTTCACTTCCCCACCGAGAAAGATTAAATCGGGTGGAAACATCTGCATGACAACTAACTCCAAGCTGATCTATGTTTCACAGGTATAGAAACCAATCACATTCACACCAAATATGCACGTACGCTTATAACATGTTGGACTTAACTGGTACTTCAATCACAATCTGATCCATCGTAAAGGACTGAGGTTACTATATGTCTTTTTCTGCTAAGTCTGAATTCTCTATTAATCATTGTTCATGGCCCACAAAAGCATTTGATTTATAGTTCGAAATCGGACCTTTTACGCGCACTTTTCAAACGAAATGTCTCGACTATAGCCAATGTCTTATCAAATTTTTCAACCGGATTCACATAAATTTGTGAAAAGGAACTACTAATTCCTGCAACAGTGATTTTCACTGTAATTCCTACGACAGGTTATTAGTGAAGTATTAGAAAATCTTTAGCACAGTTGTGAATTCATATTAAAGCAGGTTTTAAATAATTAGCATCTTCAGAATTCTCATGAACGACAAATTCTTTTTAAGTTCCTAACATGTAAATTACGGAAGCAATGGGTCATCAAACATTTTGTTCCTCACATTAATTCTAGCTATAAACTCTGCATTTCTTAGAAAAATTTTGTGTTCCATTTTTCAACTCTACTAAGATTCAAAATTCTGTCAGCTTAGAGAAAGGCTTGATTTAGCATGGAAATATTTTGGTGATCGCAAATAGAATTATAAAACCTTTAAAGTTTATGCTGTATAATATTGAACTATTAGTGGCTAATTTAATTTCAAACTGCACATAGATCATGGATTTTCAATATTACTACAACTTCTACTACAAAAATTATGCTCGCTAATTCACATAGTAAAATCCCGTTCCAAACATATCTACATCATTCAGTGTCCTCCAAAAAGAAATCTTGATTAGAATAACATGTAGAAAGAATGAAGATTTAAGCCTATAGTTATATTAAAAAAAAAAAAACATTTCCAAAGGTTCTACATAAATTACTATTGAGCAAAATATGTAGTTTTAAGATCATTTAAAAGGGAAACGTGACTTTAGGAAAGAAAACAGAAAATAGAATAGGAGGAAAAGTATCATTTGCCTCTTGCTTTGTGACTCAAGGTTACAAATGAATTCGAAGTGTAAAACTAAACTTTTTGTTAAGATTATTAAAAGACTCATAATATCATTCGAAAACAAATGGATAAAAAGAAAATCATTTTGCAGCTTTGAAGCATGCACCCGAAAGGGCTTTAAAACATGATTCACCAACTGATTCTCCTGGTCTGAATCCCTTATAAAAAGATGGCCTCGAAAAGAAAGAAAATGAATAAAAACATAAATTGGCTGTTAATGTTCATTGTGAAAATGGATTTTAATGCAGATTAGTGCGTTTCAGAACATCTAACCTTCTTTGGCCCAAAAAACAGAAGAAAATCTTATCTTCATATCATTCCAGCTTGAGACTCGAGACGAAAGAAACGAACACACTTGATCTGTGATGGAGTAACATGAAGGTACGATTCCTGGAAAAAGCAAAATTGAAAGGGCCTTTTTCACCTCTATCCTTCAACTTTTGAAGCAAAAAAATTATGTCACTCATGAATAGGCCGGTGAAAATTTTATTTCATCAACACCAGGGAATAACTCAAATTGTTAAATGTATTTTTATGCTGAAAATTGGGTTAAATTTGTGACTCAATGCTGTTGTTAGCGAAATTCACCAGCATATAGCATTGAACCATGAGTACTAGCTACAAATTACTTTGTATGGATGAAGTATTATTTTGTTTATTGCTTTTGCTAATGCTTAGAGATTGGACAAAATTTTAAATCTTGGGGCAATCTTATAGGAACAATAATTATGAAGGCAGTATGTCTTCCTGTAAGGATTTGAGTCTCTATGAACATTTAATTTCTTCTTGAGCTGTTCCTGGTGGGGAAGTACAGATCTTTTACGCAGATTCACTATAGAGGCTTTCTACAATTTGTAGTCTAGTGATCAGAAGTTCTCATTTTTCCAAATTTTCAGATGCAGAAAAAGAAGAAGAAGAAATTTCTTTTATGCTATAACCCATGCAATTTTTTGAGAAATAGTGGGTATATAAAAAAACTCCATATAATAAGTCATGTGGCAGACTATTATCCAACTTTTAATATGATCCATTTGCTTAAAAAGACCACTTACAGTCAATTACTTCACTCTAAATTCCAACTTTGTAGACTAGTCTGGGAACTCCTAATAGTATCCTTTCCTAAAAATATTTAGGATATCACACAGAGAGTAATCGAGAACAATAATGTTAAGGGAAAGGAATTTTTGTTTTTGGGGGTGTGAGTTATGAAGGAATCAAGCAGAATTCAGGTGACTTGAGAGGTGACAACCCTAAAACATGGAAAATTTGGTGAGACATGCAAGGGTGTATTTCCTAGAGATAGGGAACACAATCATGTACTGCTTGGACCCCACTGTCTCTATAACCAGATTCTCTCTACTAGCAAATTGGAAGTATATTTGATCTCTTATTTGTTCTTGTAAACTTTTTCACTCAATTAAAGGACCTGAAGATTCTTGTTCCCCAGAACATCATACCTTATTCATAGACTCACCTTGATGAGCTCTTACTGATTCCAGTAATTCCTATACAATACTTGAATAGAAATCAGTCCATAAGGTACAGTTAGAAAGAAAACATGAAATGGATATCTTCCAATCAATTGACACGGCAATTAATTGTCCACCATAGCCCATCAGCAAAAAGTTAAAAAAAAGAAAAAGAGAGGGATAAAAAAACACAGAAGCACTTACAGAGAATTACAGACCATTGTTGAAAAACTATTTAAAGATACAGACAGTTGCTAGAAACCCGTTTTTTTTTACACAAACATGGGTCATCACTTGTAACAGATATTTATTACAATATAGCAGTTCATTTATTTCCCAGGTTCTATTATGTAATCATGCACCTTGGAAGTTTTCCTCTTCTTTTCTTCACTTACCATCAGTTCCCACCCATTATGTAGCATAACTCATATCTTGGTCTCATTTACCAGTATTTTTTTCTCTCCACAGTTTGAGTACGACTCAGAGGGAATAAAAATCTGCAATACTTCTCATCACCTTTACCTGAGTGATCAGACACTTGATGTAATGAGCAGTCTCGTCCATAAGACAACAAAAGTCCATAGCTTCGCCCCCAGGCACGAGCTTTTGGAGCTTCCTTGCATGCCCAAAACTGTGCTCTTCATTATCCCTCTTCTTCTTCTTCTTCTTCCTCTTCCTCTTTCCAAGAGATCTTTCTCTAGAATTAGATTTCGAGCATCTCCCGTAAAGAAGATTGCGTTGACGCTCACCATTCCGGGCCCTCCAGAGGGTCGCACGGCTCCAGGCTCTCCTCGTCCCAACTGCTCTAGCCATTGAAACGTAGGCTGCGACTTTGACTCGACGCCATCGTTTTAGGAATTCCCCATGAGAAGATGACGAGGACGATGTGGGGTTGTGCTTTCTTATCCTGAGCAAGGATTGAAGAAAGACTTGAGTGAACCTAGATCTCAAAGAACCAGGATTTGTGGGTGATCTCTGAGGATTCTTCATTTGAGGCCTGGAAAGGAGAGTTTTTGTGGTGAAATATTAGGGTTTCTGGGGTCGTATAATGTGGAATTTTTATGGCTTTTTTTTTTTGTTTCTGTAGGGTTTCCCTTTTGACAATTGGATCAAACGACAAACAGAAAGCAGAAAACAGATGGGGAATGAAAGAGAGATCTTCTTCTGACACAGAGGGGCCAATTTGCTCAGAACTCAAAAGTCTCAAGAATAAGAGGAGAATTTAGTTCTGACAATTCTGACACACTGTATCTTGAGAGAGAGAGATGTGGTTGGGGATGTTTCTGAAGGAACCACAAAACATGTGAAGAGAGGGAGGGAGGGGGGGATGGAAAATGGGGGGTGTGACAGGAGGAGGATGGGGGTTTGGGGAATCAAATTATGAGATCACATAAAAATATTTCTTTTACATGTGAGAAATGTAATTCTTTATTGATAGTTTTAGACGTTTGAAAAATTTTATTCTTTTTAACATTATGAGTTAAATTTAGAATTCTCTCTTTTGAGTTCATATATGTGTACGTTACAGATAAGACAAGTCTTGTAAAATTAAACTTCACGCAGACTCGCATAAACGATAAAAAGAACTCATTACAATAATGGGATTATGTGGGTTTGGTTCTTTCATTTTCAGCTTAGCATTTAGGGGTGTTAAAGTGAGGGAGGAAGATGTGGGCCTGCAAAGGGCCAACCACCATATGAGTGCACATGGTTCCATTGCCCCACTTGTGGTTTGTGGGACCCCCCATCTTGACTCATTTTGTTCTCTTATAATGGTATTTAACCTTTAAGCTAAACCTCACTTGATAATATTTATATTCATTAGCCTTATCTATCAATACCTTTTGTTAAGCCCTTCACCCTAGCTAACCACCTCCTTTAGGCATCTAATTCTCTTAGGCAATTTTCAAATGGGAAAAAGATTCAGGCCCCCTCCGACGTGAGACGTCTCTTCTCTCTTGTACCAAAAAAATGAGTAGTAATGAGAACGATTTCTAAGTACCAGACGCGTGGATCATATTGAGTATCGTGTATTCATTGTGACATACGTCGATTCATGATGATGACTTGTGGATTAGTCAGGGTCGAAAAAAGCTTTTGCTCTCTAATGTAATCACTAAATAACCTAATTGATCATAGTTTCACCTCTTGGGTTGCTTATATCAAACCACAAAGCTTATTAAAGTTGTGGATATTTTCTTTTGCTCATCATGGCTATTCATGCTCACTCATCTAATTATCATCGGGATAATTAACATGTTAAGGCAGTATTATCCTCCTACTCATCAGTGAGATGATGTTATAGTATATGCTCTCTTTTTTCATGACAAAACTATATCTTAATACAGACTATACAAAACAGCAAATAAATGAAAAAAGAAGATATGCTGACTTTGCTGGATTATTTAGGACACTTTACTGAGGGAGCTTACTTTCATCATCAATGTAATTTTAATTAATTTCAAGATAATTGCTAAAAAGAAAAAGGGTCACCCTTTGGGAGTTAAATATGATACAATAATAGGAAAATCAGAGAGGCATATTAGGCGGACAATAAAATGAAATAGCACCTAAACGAGATTGGGGTGTTTACTTGCATAAGCCGGAATGTACTATATATATGGTAAAGTTGCTTTTGGAAACGTTTCCCAATATGGAAAGTAAAAGTAGGGTTTTGTCAAACCATGATGGTAATGATTTAGCAGTTTAGAGCAGCACATTGTTTCCCATGGTTTGAGGCCGGTTCACATAGTATTAACTCATACACTTTCGTTGTCATTTCTTCATGAATTTGTGGACGTAATCCTCTCTTTTTATATATCAAAGGGAATTAATTTATTTTTTCCGTGCAAGTGATTCATTTCTCTATATGTCGCTCTCCTGTATTTGTGGACCTAATTTAAACAAAAAGAGAGAGAGATTTTTGCAGGAAAGTATTAAATGTCCTAATGGTTTTTATGCGATGCATTTTCTCTTCAACTATATCAATTTAACAGGAAAAGAAATGGAGATGGCATGTGAACCGACCAATCCTTAAAAGATGAGAAAGACAGTATGTAAATAGATGATGATTCGACCGAAATTGGATTAGGAGGTTAAGACGGACAATCGACACAATATTCCCCCCTTGATTAACGCAAATTACATCAGATGCAGGAGAAGATTAGGAAGATCCGTGAAGCTTTGTCCTTGCCTCACAACGTGGCCTTTCTAGAGAACGAAGATAAACGTTTAGATTCGCCATGTTCGGCCGAAACAGTACGTGGATTCCGCGACCCAATTGCTATGGCGACCGCCCGTGCCATGGACCACTGTCAAGTTGGCATGCACGCATGGTATCGGAAAATGAAAGCATTTATATATATAAACAATTGCTGGATTAAATTACTGATATGTTGACAGCTTGAGCTGATTCCAGCTTGGAGATTGAAGGTTGATTTGTGGGCATGGTCTCGTTTTCAGTCTCCATGATTTGAGGCTAAGTAATGCTTAGCCAATCCTTCTTTCTTTCTTTCTTTTTTTCCCTAAATAAGAATAACCCTAGGATTTTCGTCGAGTATGTAGTGGCAACTTCTCTCGGTTCTGGTTTTAACAATGTGTCAATAGCATTCCTTGGCATCACAAATCCTGCAACAATCATTTTCATCTTCTTCTTTTATTTTTATTTTTTTTACCATGTTGTGATTTTTTACCTAATTGATTTCTATTGAACTTTCCCAGAATGATGTCTAGTTTGACATTGGGATTTCATATACATTTTTTTTTTCTATATATAAATACGTGCAGTCATACTTATATCAGTGTGTGTACTTTTCTTACCTAATAACTTAATTGTGACATTTGGAATTTTTCATTAGTTGGAAATATATGAGATATATGGATAATAAACATTTTGCTTGGAGTTTTGGTTGGCACGTGTGAACTCTCTATTGAGTCACTAATTTTGTGACGTGCGGGAAGTTTGAAAGATGACTTTCCCCGTCTGTGATCGTCCAAAGAGTGATTCCATTAGGATTAAATTAACTCTAGGAAATAAATTGAAAATGTGTGTTTACTAATTTTATTATACACTTGAATTAATAGATATTAATATATGCATTGATTGTGTAGAAAGATGGTTATCAACATACTGCTCTAGTAATTGTTGATGGGTACGGATATGCTCCAAAATACATCTTGGATAATTGTCAAAAATTTACTGAACTAGATTTTCCTGACGTCCAATAGCTTTAAGCCTACAACTTTCCTTTTCAATTTCAACTTCCAATCTTTCAAACATAAGCAAATTCCCACACTCGTGTTATTTAAGCTCTTAATCTCATCTTTCAACTGTCTACAAGGTAAATTCATAGACTTTTTTTTTCTTTTTATCAAAATTGTTTTGTTGCTTTTAAAGATTGAGAGTTCTTAAGTTTTGTTTTTATTTATTCTACTTTGAAGGTGATCAAGGTCTTAAATTGTTCAAGTCTTTAGTCAAGGTAACTAAAAATTTTAGGAGTTAAGTTAGGTTGACCTACTTAATACTCTAAAACTTGATGGATTGATGTTGGTTAATTTAGTTCGAGTTTTTGATCTTTAGTATAATTAGGTTTCAAGAATGGATGTTGACTTCTTGTGATTGCTTTACTTGAATTGATAAGTTTTTAAATACCTAGGCTGTAGTTGATTGATTCCCAAAAGGTTTGGCAGCAATTTGGATGGGAAAATGTGACACCAGTGAAACTAGATCTAAAATTGGCATTTTTGTAAAACTAACCAAGTTACTGATTTTCTGGCTAAGCATATAATTAACCAAATTGTCGATTTTCTGACTATGTGTTGGCTGACTAATTAACTTACCAATTTTCTGACTAAATTACCAATATTTTGACCTAGCTATTGATTGATTGTCCATGATGATCAATTTTTTGTGTCAACAATAGTATAAACTATTTATTCATGTCTCTTTCATATGAAGAATTATAAAAAGAAAAAATGCTTAAATTTTAGAAAAAAAAATGGATTTAAGGTATAATTCATCCTACTAACCTATGAATTTGTAAAGTACTCTGATGGACTTGTCCAAAAAAAAAAAACAAATACTCTGATGGAAAGGATGATGGATTGGCGGAAAGAAGATGGAGGTTAATATGTTAAAGTGTATTTAATTGCCATTGTTCACATAGGAAATGCTAAGAAATTAATGTCTTATTATCAGCGAATGTGGCTACCAAAATATACAAAGCATTTATTATGTACAAATGAATTGTGTGTGAGTGATGCGATGTGATGAAGACCTTTGTTATGGCCTATTCGCTAGAGAGCGAACCCTTTTGTATATGTATATGACTAACTTAAATAACTAAATTTCATGAAAGGACACCTGTTGTGCATAACGTATTGTGGCTTCACACTAATGGTTGTCATTATTTATTTAATGTCTTACCAAAATAAATTGTCGAGTTTATATGTATCATTAGTCTCAATTCAATGCCAAAGGCTGATTATCCAAACCAAGATATGGTGCAACATTTTTTTTCTTAATTTTTTTTCTAAATGTATTGGTTTAAATTGGGAAAATTACACAATTGTCCTAAATCTATTGTATGGATGCTAATTCAATTCTAAACTTTTTTCAATTTTGTCAACTTGGTCTTAAATCTTTGTGCAAAATTCCAATGTAATTCTATCCATTTTTCTAATTATATATGGATCTCCATTAGTAAAATTATCATATATTTACATAAAATGCACATATGCACAGGATTTTCAATAGATAATTCTTCTCCCACGCTTTTGTTGAACTTTCGGAAAGATACTCGTTCTACTGAAGAAAAGCAAATTATACGTGTATAAAACACTCCGTTAAACTTGGGTAAAAATACTTTAATTTTGAATTAGTTTTATGCCTTTATTTAATTGTTACATTGCAAGTCTTATTTATTTACCCAAAGTACGATTGTTTTTAATTCATGTTCACATAAACGTATAATATTCTTGTAGCTTCTCATTAGATAGCGTGGATCAAGAATAAAATTCAATTACTAGATACAATTTATAAAATTTTGCAACTTAAGTAGCTCTATTATTGTACGTAAGCTTTTCGTGTTTGAAATACAATTAAAGTGAAATCATGATAACATTATTTTATGATTCTATTATATCGATTCCAAAGTTTTTTTTGACTTATTTTTAAGGAATATGACGATATGTATCCATTCATATCCTGAACCATATAATCGCCAACCTGTGTAAGGGGGAGGAGGTTCAAATCCCTATATTCTTAGGGGGGGTTGGGGTGAAGACAATTTATTTTCAGGAGTGGGTTTCGACTCCCACGCCTTGCAAGGAGGCAGGGCAAAAATCTGAAAGTGAGAATTAGCGTAAGAATAGAGTATGACCAACCAAAAAAAAAAAAAAACCCGTGTATTACTGCCAAAGATACAGATATTAATAAGATGTATAGGCGAGTTGATGAAAGTTTACATTACGAGCTCACATTATTTGCTATTTTCAAGAACTCTCCTTCCCTTTATGAGGCGTGACCATCACTCTTCAATTTCCATCTTATTTTTTATATATTTTCTTTGCAATGGAGATGCACTGGCTATGACAACGAAACTTCTAAGGATCCTTGTCCATATCTACCGTCAAGACAACGCAACCTGAGTGTATCGTACGTCAAACATACTTGTTATCAAGGGAACATTATTAAAAAAAAAACAAAAATACCTAAACCCATTACATTTATACCAATTTAGTTATAAATCCTAAACATTTTTATAATTAGTCAAATAAGTCCATCTAACTAATTTTGGCCTGAAATAGCTAACATAAATGCTGGTAGTGGACATTTTTAAATAAGATCTTTATTTATTTATTTTTATTTTATTTTTTTCTTTACCTTTTCTCTTTGGATAGAGGGCTGGCAAACTTTTCCGATTGACCCTCACCGGCCAAAAGCGAGAGGTGAGACATGAAACATTAACTGCACATATCATGAGAACAGTCAATGCATAAGAAATTAGGGGTAATCAGTTTTAAAGTGAGTAGGTTCCAAAGCTAGAACTTAGACCATGCCCTGTTATGATTAATTCCTAGTTTTTGGACCCTAGAACCAACCTATTTGCTCAAAACTGATTCTAGAATCTACCCTATTTTTCCAGTCTAGTTCCGGGGTCTACCCAAGAACCTATTTTCTTTTTCTGTTCCTTTTTTTGGTTCATATTTTACAGCAAAATCATATAAGGCTATGAGTAACAAAACAATTCAAAGTAAAAGATAAACAACAAAAAATTCTATATGCCAGAAACAAAAATACATAAGATACAATTATAAACAATAAAAAATCCAAACACATGGCATAAAACATAAATTATAAAACTCCATTTCTTATTTATCCGTAAAAATTTAGGGGAAAATAAAAGATTGGCAAAGAATTTCGAGGAAGAATAAAGAACAAAAAAAGGTTAGAATTAATGGAAAAAAAAATTAGGGTTTTGGCTTTTTAACTTATAAAATTGATTCCGAAACCGATTCCAAAATAAGATATTCCGGTTTGGTCCTTAGGTGGGTATTTACTATATCTTCCCAGACCGATTCCAATTGGTTCCAAAAATTTGGAACCTGTTCCCAGAACAATTCCAATGGGAACCGATTCCCGAACCTGTTTTTCAGGTGGTCTAGTCCGATTCATAGGTAGAACCGGTTTGGTTACACACCTCTATAGGAAATCACACTATATCCGTCACTTACTTACTCAACAAGAGATCGAGAGGGGACATGAACCTTTTCCACAAAAGTCCAATTCGATTAGGTAAGAACTCTCGAAAAAGAACATGATGGATTGGCAAAGAGAAGAGAGAGCCCCCCCTCACTCAATGCAAGGCGCTCCATTTGTTTTTTCCGAAAAGGGTCTTTCCCTTCAATGGAGGAAAAAGCAGGGGAACGTGGTGGTGGGCCTGGGTTTGCTTGCGAATCGCCGTGCAAGGGGAGCCTCCGGGGGATTAGACTCCCTAACCAACTCATAATTAAGGGTTAGCGTCGAGATAACTATAAGCAAATGAGGGAGTCGCGACCCGACCCCTCCCTTTCTTTCTCTATTGATTTCCTCTCTCTCTCTCTCTCTCTCTCTCTGGCTTTAGGACCACCACCAGTTTTGCGCCCTCTGACTCAGCCACGGGGGTCGTCGAATGGAGACGCCCGAACCGACTTTTCGTTGAATCGACGCGTGCTTGCCGACGTCCCTCGCCTAATATATTCTTGATTGAACTCGGGCTCCAATGGCCTTCCTAGCAGTTGGGGGCATAAACAGATTTTTAGTACGTCCTTGTATGGAACGGTATCTTTGATAGCCTAATTATCTATGGCCTGAAAGTGACGTTTTTCGTGCAAATTCATGAACATCCCTCTAGAGATCTCTAACTCTGACACGTTATTTCGATGTATGCTCTAAAAATTTATACAGAGAACCATGAATTTTATCTCTCATATCTAAGAACATGTATAATGCCTATTCCTTTTTTCCATTTTTCTCTTTTGTGATTTTTTTCATAGGGGTCTGAGATTTCTTTTTAATGAGCTGAGCGCTTGCATTTAAAAGGATCTCTTGTCAAGCAAACGCGTTGCGATTAATTGAGTCCCATTTTTTCAAAGGTTACGTCTTAAACAAAAAGCGATCGTGAGAGCAGGTTCTCTCATCGAAGCTTCTTTGATGTTCAACTAATGATTATAAGTCATTCACAAACATAGGGAAAGACTTACAACTAAGAAAGAGAATGACCCAAGTGACATGTCGGGGTGAACTTTTGCCAAATAAATAATCTTTTTAATCTCTAGTCAGCCATCCTTCATAAATAATTTGACCAAATTTCACTGTAAATAATTGCGGCTGATTAACATCAAGTAGCTATGACCGGCTTTTCCATGACATATCAAATCATGGTCCATGATGGCTTCCTAATTTAACTGGCATGGTTTTCTGGGGGTTAATAGAACGGCGTATTAGTTCTAATTAATTTATTAGAAGCTTCTAATTATGGAATCAATGTCAATATCCGGGGTCTTAAAATAATCTCAGGAACGTGCCTTCATAATTAGATTGTAGTTTCAAAAGCGCAACCCGCGATTAAGAAGTCAACATGACTCGGAAAAAAATATATATATATATTTAGGAGTCAATTTAAGACCTTGCCGTCTAATCCCCGGAAACAACCTGCGAATATCTTTTTGACAAACACCGAAGAGACAAAGCAATTGCCCGCTGCCTTAAGTTAGTTTCGATCCAGATTTCAGCCGACATCTTTCCCTTCCTTTCACTCTAAGAAATTCACACAACAGTCCACGAACCGGTCCGGTGAAACCCTTGAACGTTCTGATCATTCAAGTTATATTCCCACAGTAAAACCTAACCCGAAATTTGCCACATGTAGTACCACATCGGTTGAAAACAAAAATTGATTGAATTTGTTCCAGTAGGAACTGGTTAGTGATCTTAACAGTACAGATCTCGTTTGATGTGATTTCGAGTGGAATGCACATGATAAGAAGAGAAAAGAGATGATTACCATGTTTTAAGCGCAACCATTGACATTATGGTGGAAACAAACTTGGCTTGAAAGCACTAGCAAGAAACTTTATCGAAGGTCAATCCCCTCAAGGGTAACTGGCTGATTATAGCAATGGAGGGTGTGCTTCAATAATCGATGACATCTGTGGCTGTGAACATATAAAGCATGGGGGGAAAGAGATGAGCGCCACAGCCAATTGTGAGTTCAAACCGCTTCTTCTGATTTGACATGCTACAGTTCCAATGCTTCCAAAGCTCAAGCCAATTGGGCCATTTAATTAAACCATTGTGCTGCAATTTATAAGAAATAAATCAAAACTAGATCGCAAAAGTCTAAAAAACATGCTAGCACATGGACAATACTTTATGAGAACTGGTGCAGTCATGTTATGAGCGATTGGATAGAGACTTCTGGCATCTTAAGCTCACTATGACAAGACACGGAAAGCACATCGCTGAGTAATCAGTACTCTGCCCAGCTAAAGGCAGCAATTCATGTCCTTGTTAGTAGAAAAGGTAAAGAAAAGGTGTAATTGAGTATCTCTGCCCCATTAGGGACAACATTTCATGGGCAAGTTGTCCAGAGTAAAGATAAAAAAAAGCTACAAAACAGCACCCAGCCAGGAATTATTGACACAGCATACGATGGCGCTACTAATACTTCTACACAATTCAGACTATATTGAGACGAACAAAAATGATTGAAACAGGAGAATCAGCTACGTACCTTGAGGCTCTCTAAAATGCTATTTCCTGAAGAACTTGAAGTGTCTTCTGATGGACCTAGATGAGAGAAAAGAGGCAACTGGCATTAGCAGGAAGTACACAAAGACGAGAAAATTTATTTCAAAAGCCAAATTAGGAAGTGAATCGTAAGTAAATTATGGCCGCTCAAGAGTCTGACAACCCCATTTAGCAGTGTTAATTTATCATTTCTTCCTATACTGGTTGGGTTTTGAGAACACATGAGAGACAACTGACACAAGCTTTACAAAAATTTTCAAGAAAGAAAGATAAAGGAGTTAAAAAAGGACCGCTAAGTTGATCAAGCTACAAAAGCAATTTCTGAGAATCCATCACAATTGAGAGAGAGAGAGAGAGAGAGAGAGAGAAGAGGAGGAGGAGGAGGATTTCTTTTCTTTCTGATCAGTGAAAAGGATATCAACACACTAAAATATTACCCATTCTAAGTGCTGGGCTGTGATGCCAGACACATTGCCAGAATATATACCACCTAACACCTGCAATCAAAGGAAACGCTCAGATCAGTGACAGAATCGACATTGATCCAGCATGGTCTAGCTTTGTGAAGATGCTTCTGCAACAAGCTTAGTGTCTTCAGTGCCTTCCCTCAAGCTTTTGAGAAATTTTCATAAAACTATATCTGTAAATATAGAGATGTTTCTCAAGCTTGTCTAGCCCACCAGTCTTTCTAGAATTATATAGTAAGCTTGATTTAATTTGCTTTATAATATGATGAGCAAGTACTCAAGAATTAACTAGTACCTTAGTGACAGTCTCTAGAAACATGCCAGGCCGTACAGGAAGTGGTCTGCGTCCAGAAACACTTGCCTGGAAATATCAGAATTTATGCTTCAGAGCCGGATGTCAGTAGCCAAACGTTCCTCTTCAAAATACAAAGAATGAACCTCACCCTTCCGGTGATGCCACCTGAAACTTCTTCACCGCTATTTTCTTCCGGACTATTATCTGCACCTTCATCTTTTCCTTCCATTACATTCTTTATCATCTCCTGTACAGTTTTTCCTGGTTTCAATGCTACAATCTTGGTTAAGAAATTCACCTGCAACAAAAAAATCAAGAGTCATGCCAGAGCCACCATGCAGGACAAGAAGAAAAACAGGAGCGGTTAAATGATAAAAGTACAAAAGTAAAATGTATGCAGAGCAAGTGGCCATGATGTACTTTAGAGTAACACTAAATGTATCAATAAACAGACCTCTGATTCAGGGAGAGTACTAAACCCACGATCATTTCTTTCATCCAGTATTCCTCCACCCATCATATTCCTTGCTTCTTCTCTTATCAACACAAGCCTTGCAAGTAATTTTCTGTCAGGAACAACATCCCGAGTTTCCATGGTCTGTGAATATTGGCAGAGAAGTTATTCATGAATAGGCACAAGATAACAATAAGCAAAGCATATTCACGTAAAGTAGTTGTACAAGAATGATCTCAAAACATAGCAAGTCGATAAGTTCAATGCAAATCTGATGTGAGAATTACAAATTCCAAAGAAAGTCTTTTGAAAGGCTTGGCTTTGTGCCTTCTGCCTTAACATCAAGACAACATGATATCCACCACTGACCCGGCATTAATTGGAATGAAGCGTTTCACGGAATTAGAAGAAGAGAAAAAAGTATTTCCCGGCCACCTTGGGTGTCCATGGAAGGATTATGTATGCAGGGCATTGTACAACAGAACAATACCAACAATAATGGATGAATTAAGACATCAGAAGATGGACGATCCCAGAAATAGCGAAAATTGAAAAAAGTACAGAAGGCTTTGTCTACTTCTGCTATTTACCTCCAGCAAATCATCAGCCTGATTTGCAATATCATTTAGATTTGCCCCTGGAATATGAACTTTGGTGTCATTTTCACCTTTAAACGCCCCACCCCCAGCAGCCACCCTGCGCAAAAGTTCATGCCTGCTTTCCTTCTGCGGTGTTCTACAAAGCAAGCCAATTACTTGAACCTAGAGACAAAAGCAGAAATATCAGGCTTTGACATTTGCAGAACAGCAAATACTCTCCAGTTAAAGAACGTCCTTACATGTGGGGGGCATTTCTTTGTTAGATGAGCTAGCACAGTCTCCTTGATCACCTCTAACAGAGACTTACGCTGAAGAAAGCCAATTAGAATCAGTCAGTGTTTTGCTGCTTGACAGTTGATTCCATAGTACTATTACAGGCTATAAGAGATTGTGCCATCATCAGAATCATTCAAAGGAGAGAAATGCCAGTAAGAGACCATAAATTCCCCCTTTACGTGTTGATATAAATAGAAGGCTCCTCAGATATTGGACTACCAAACAACTAGGACTAGGCAAGTTTAACAATTAAAACAATATTTGGCACACGAATACTCAATTCAGGAAACAGTAGAAGACATATCTCAACACAGTTAAATGCTTATTATTCTGATGCTCAGATGCTCAAGTAGTACCTCATCATCCTGGTCCCTTTCGGCAAGTTGGATCATGTAGTCCAAGGCCATCATAAATCCTGGTTCCATCTCATCGACTCTTTTTCCAATGACTCCTTGTGCAGCCAATTCTACTGCAACCTTCTCAGATGCTTCATCCATCTTCATATCTTCCAACTGCACCCACCAGCAGACATCAGAGACCAGATTCAAGCAAAGCAACCTAATCTTTAATGAGGACCATATTCAAATACGGAAGAGCCGCAATTATTGGATTGGAATATGGCACAAGAAATTGTACATGAACCTCCAAGGCGCAATATATGTTGAGAATAACACAGAAACTTTATCAAACGCCTGAAAGATGAGGGCAGCTGTCCCCAGCAGGCCCTTTTGGTCCACGAGTGACCATGAGAAGAAAAACGAGTATCACCACAGAAATACTAAATGTTGGAGAAGGTACATATTACCAACAAAATCTGCAAAAGGAAGAACAAATTGAAAAAGAGCAATAAGATTTGCACTGGCAGACAGACCCACAGGCCCCAGAATTGGCGCAGCTGCTCTCTCCGCCACATGCTTGACAAAGTTTCCAAGTCAAACATAAGAACATGCTTTTGGTTCAAATAAAAATTCAAGCAAACTTTCTTATCTCACTCCTCTCCCCACCATCCCCAAACACCCCAACCAGAAATTGGGTCTTTAATTTGCATAAGCATAAGCATGCCGATGAATTATAGAAGTGAATTCTCACAACCCAGTTAGCAATGTCCGTTGAAATATAACCAGGACCGATGTCACTAGCACATCATCTACTCACTAATTGGTTAGCGAACTTTGTTCCTGTTCTATTATAAGAAGCTGTCTGCAGCAAATTCAAACGCAAGGAAACCAATGAAAAATGGGCGACGCGAGGACCCTTCAACTTCATTATCGAAAAGCTAGACGCCTCCAATAACTGAACCATGCGCAAAATTGCATTATTAAAAAAAATACAAAATCAGACAAACAGAACAAACCAAAATCAGCACATCATCTATGCGTTCGACCAAATGCCTCAACCAGCAAATTCACCGCGATTCTCGCACGTGAATCGGAACCGAACTTACGAGGGTAATCATTTCTTGGAGAACGGAGGTGACTTGCTCGCCTCCCTTGAGGAGAGCCTCGTACTGGGCGCTGTCCACCTTCTGATTCCCTTCTTGGGTCGCCCCCAACCGGTCCTGCGGGTCGAGCTCCTCATCCGGGTACGCCCCTCCGACTTCGTAGGAGCTGCCGGACGACGAGCAACAGCACCAGAGCCGCCGGCCGCTGCTCCTCCTCTCGGCCGGCCCCTCGAGAAAGCGGCGGCGACGGGAGAGAGAGAGCTGCGGTTGCTGGCGAACCGAGGAGAAGCGAGGAGGGAGAGGGGTCGGCTTCGGCGAGGGAGACGGGCGAGGTGAAGCGGGAAGGAGAGGAGTGCTGCTCGGTAGCGCCATTTCTGGAGCTTCTCTCGATTTGGAGAGTGGGGGGGTTTGGGTGGGTTTTTCAGTGATGAAAAAAGTATTTTCTTAGAAAAGGGGAAAAGATTGACCAAAAAAAGGAAATGAAGAAAAGAAATTAAGTAATAAAAAGTATTATTTTTAAAAAAGGAAAAAAATTGAAATGAGGTTTTTGAGTGATGAGAAAGTATTTTCTTAGAAAAGGAAAAAATAAAATAAAATGCAGAAATTAAGTAATGAAAATTATTTTCTTTAAAAAAGCAAAAAATTGAAATGAGGTTTCTGAGTGATGGAAAATTAATTTCTTAGAAAAGGAAAAAATTGACCGGAAAAAGGAAATGAAGAAATAAAATGAAGAAAAGAAATTAAGTAATTAAAAGTATTTTCTTAAAAAAGGAAAAAAATTGAAATGAGGTTTTTGAGTGATGAAAAAGTATATTTTTAGAAAAGAAAAAATAAAATAAAATGCAGAAAATAAATTAAGTAATGAAAAGCATTTTCTTTAAAAAAAAAGGGAAAAAATTGAAATAAGAAAACTATTACGCCGTCTGTGGGAATCGAACCCACGACCACATGGTTAAAAGCCATGCGCTCTACCAGCTGAGCTAAGACGGCTTTTTAGTTATTTCGCAATAAATTTGTAATAAATTTGTTAATTGTTTGTCAAAGCACCTCCGCACAATTATGGCATCGAATCCCTGTCGACTAGACTTATAGATGGTTGAATTAGATTGGTTATCCGACACATAAAGTCTTACTAGGGTTAGGCATCGTTTAAAGATATTTGGGATATAGGGACTCGAGCTCTTTCAAACTTTTTCAACAGTTCACGGACTTTTATTTTCCATCAAAATTGGATGGAAACGTTCACATAACATGGTTATCGCCGTTAAATGATAACGCGATGTCTTAAATGATATTTTAAAAAGAATGAAAAATAAGAGATGAATAATATTAAAAAGATAAACGAATATGCTGAACATTAGAATAATGAAAATCTAGAAAAGAAACAAGGAGAAGAAGGAAATTTGACTAAAGCCGTGCAACCTTAGGCCAAACTCAGCCCTGGTCGAGGTTGCATGACCCCCAATAAGGGCAGCCAAGGCTTGGTGGCTCTCGTCGACCCGTGGGCAAAACCAACACCACCCCCTCGTAATATCTCCGTTCTTTCTCCTTTTCCTCTCCCTTAGGGTTTGGGTTTTTGTAAAAAAATTACAATGCTTTCTCGGGTCAACATATGTAAATTACCATTGTCTATTTAGTATATAATTGACGTGGTGTTAATATGTCAACCCATGTGGGCATTTTCGTTTGAATTCTAACAAAAGAGCCAACTCCGTCTGCATACTTTAACAACTCAATTGTACATAAAGAAAGTCCAAGCATGAATTGAACAATTTGAAAAAGTCTGGGAGCAATTATGCCTTTATCCCAAAAAGGAAGTCTTGCCCGTGTTGTATCTTCCTTTTTCTTAGACATTTTTCCGCCTTACGTTGTGATGTGTTACGCGGTCTTCACGGCAGAATTTCGCAATACGTCAATAATTAGGGTCAAAACAAAAATTCTATCAGGTCAAAATTATCGAGAAACTTAATAAGTCCTCTGATTACTGGGCAATGGGCATCTCAATTAAATGCATTCCATTGAAATATATCTAGCACGGACTCGACATTAATGGATTTGCGTTGGCTAATAGACGGTAGATGTTTAATGGAAAGAAAAAAAAAACATCACAATGGCTAATGTATTAAAGGCTTCTCGTTTCACCAACGGAAATCTTCTTAAACGGTAGCTAAATTTGGGGAACTTAAATGTGATCTCCAATGCTGCGGAGACTTTGATGTGCAATTGTGATAAATTCAGTTGACCACTTTGATGGTAGTAGAATTCTTTATCAATGAAAGGGACGCTAGACAGGGTAAGGGCCATGTAACATCTGAACCTGTCATGCCACGAGGAGCCACTAAGGAGCATTCTTAGTGGCAAACCGGATTGAAGTTTTCTAGAAAGAGTACTCGCGCAGATTTTAGCTAATGCCACTTATTGTTGATTACAAGATATTTCCAAAAAGTTTACCCGACGAAGGATGAAGCACATGCCCACGAAGCAAACCGATGCATAGATGCCATGATGGAGGAAGGAGCGGAGCACCGCAACTTATTTAATTTTAACATCATCGATTTTGTAGAATTGCAGATCGCTCTAAATATAAATTATAAAAAAACTTCTCATTTTGTAGGGGAAGTAGGGCCGAAGACAACGCAGTATTTTCTTTATGCTTGTTTCTAAAAATAAAGGGTATATTTATTATTCAAGCACCCATGATCAGTTATCTAATCGCTACTGATTATAATGGAAATGTTTATTTTGTGTGAAATCCCGTTAATGCGGGCGGACAGCAGCACGTTTCTTATGAGCCTGCCCCCCTAGCACACGCGTCAACCGAGAAAGGCTGGACAATTCCGTAATTAAGCGAGAAAGCCAAGGTCATTCCAGAATATTTGAACGTCTCATTCCCGACTTTACCCCTCACGCTGGGAAAGGCACCAAACGGTTCGGCTTCCCCGCGCTTCTATAAATACCAACGTTATACTCGTACCGACTTCATTTATCCATTTCCCTCTGTCTGTCTGACTCTCTCTCTATCTCTCTTTAAGTCTTTGCTTTCTCTCTCCTAGGGTTTTCCAGCTCTCCTCCCCCCCCTCCCCCCTCCTCTCCGATGGCGCAGGTTGAGGTCCTGAACGGCGGAGCGGCCGAGAAGGCCGTCGCGTTCACGGCGGTGAAGCCGCAGCTGGCGGTGGAGGCCCCCAAGGCCGGCGACGCCATCGAGTTCTACAAGTCCGCGTTCGGCGCCGAGGAGCTCGGCCGCACCCTCCACCCCAAGCGCAAGGCCGACCAGGAGCTCCCCCTCGTCCTCTCCGCTCAGCTCGCGCTCGCCGGCACCACCATCCTCGTCTCGGGCTGTACGGACGATTCTGCTGCTCCGTAAGTCTTGCTCTCTCTCTCTTTCTCTCAGCAGAGGACATAGCTTTGAGTGCTTCTCTTTCCGTAGATCCTGCTTCGAGAACCTGCACTACCTCCATGTTCACGAGGCTTTTTGGCTTCTTTGATGCGTTTCTTCGGCTGGTTGTTTTTACCGTTACGTTCTGTCTTGTTCATCACCTTGTTGCTCCTGTGGGGGAACGTTTCGGTTAGTTAGAGAACCTGTTGGACCTTGCGTTTCTTATTATTTTATAGCGGAATATGTAGGCCTCGCTTTAGTTCCCTCTTATGTTAGCCTAATTCTTGAGACTCTGCGCCGTATGTATGTGTTCTCCGCTAGACTCACGGACATGACGTTTCGGTCGTCTTCGGCTCTCTCATGTCGTTATTCGCCGGCCGTGCTCACTGGCGTCGTCGTGTTATGTACGCATAAATCTGGAACGGAAATGGCTCGATCCGTCCGCTCGTGCTTGATATCTACTGCTAGACGTTAGACTAGTCTCAACGAGATTCGCTGTTTCCTTCCCTCGTAGATGTGTCTTTTCATGTGCTTTGTTTTTTAGCTCGACCTTTAGTATTCTCAGTCTCCGATCTGTATTTTTCTGAGCGGTCCTTTTCGCGTGCCTTATCTCAGCTGGGGTAAATGTGGTCCCATAAAGCTCTCCGTTCCGTGTTCTGCGCTTATCCTTCTTCCTTTTTCTCGACATTTTGGACTTCGAGATACTTAATTATTTTATCATCGTCATCATCTTTGCTCGCAGAGTGAAGACCGCCGGTACCGGATGCGTGCTCTGCCTGGAGACCGAGGACGTGGAAGCCGCCGTCGCGAAGGCCGTGGCCGCCGGAGCCGTGGCGGAAGGCGAGCAGGTCGAAGGCGACGGCGCGTGCTGCGGCGGTCGCGTCGGCAAGGTGAAGGACCCGTACGGCTTCACCTGGCTCATCTGCTCCCCAGCCAAAAAGTGCGCCGAGGCGGAATGAAGAAGAGAAGAGGCAGGCGTCGTATTAGTAAAGTTTTGTCGTTTAACGGCTTGGGAAGGAGGAACTCGTGCAGGACTTTTTTTGTTTCAGTTTTATGCGTAGTAGCCGTCTCCGTTATGTGGTTGTTGCTTTTCCGTCTCTAACCGTCTCGTCTTTGGGGGGCGTGGGACCCTCCTTTTTTAAAAATTTCTAGAACCAAGAGCTTCTTTCTCTGGCCTGGTAGGAATTGGGGGATTGGGTGTCGTCATGAATAGGGCAATGAATATGTTGATACGGCCATGATGGTATTTTACCCGCTGCTCATTTCGAATATCGTCTCTCTCCCTCCCTCTCTCTCTCTTCTCTGACCTTTCGAAAACGCACACCTGCCAGTCTATCGACCAGATGAGAACGCTTCTTTGTCAAATTATTATTACTATCTAAAGGAACGCTTGTCGATCCGTTACATTGCATAGCGGGGGAAGTAATAAATTTTCAAAGGGAGAGGGAGGGTATTTATGAGGACGTTTTTGCAATGCGGATACATGAGGACGTTTCTACGTATAATAACGCGAGGCTCAGGTGGGGGGACTAGTTATGTATTTTTTTATAGTCAGTGTGCCTCGATGTTGGATTTTTGCAGAAGCTTTTATGTGATAAGAAGCGGTTAGGACACAATTCTTTAGTAGGGGTGGGGTGGAAATATTTAATGGGGGTTTGGAAGCTTGGGCGATAAAGAAAAGCCCCAATCTCTCTCTGTGCGAGAAGCCTCGGGCAGTGTTCGCGGGCCAAAAAGGTGTGTCAAGCGAGGGAAGAAGACTTTTCTACTGGACCCCCCGCCCTTCCTGTAGGAGAAGTAGACGCGGTTGGTACGGATCGTTGAGCTAAATGTTTACAAAAGGACGGTACGCTGGACTTATACGGGGTATAGCCGACACGCGTCGCCGTGTTAGAAGGTTATGAAGATTCGAAGAAATCTTCGTACAGAGGATGGGATTGGACGAATGTGGGGTTGCGAAACGACATCGGACGTCGTGCTTTTTCTATTTGGGTCAGGAAATGGGCCTCCTCCGAGAGGAGAGGCGGGACCTCGTGACGCCTCCCCCGGTTTCGACCCATCTTCTCAGGTCAAGCGATTTGCAGGGGAGTCGGGTGTGGGGGCGATGACCTCTATGCACTCTTTTTCTTTATTTATTTATTTATTTACACTTATATAGCGTGGGACAACGATTCTAACGTGTTTGGCTATTCAAGATGTGCGCGCGTCATTCTAAAGAAAGTTTTCCATTAACTAGAGAACTGAATTCTGTCGATCTATAAGAAGTGCGGGAACACAGTATGATAATGGGATCAATCTTCTAACGAAACAGAGCAATCGGGTTGCAAGCACACGAGACAATTACACTACAAATAAAAGCAAAAGCAGCATCCACTAAGAGCGTCGTAATATGATGAGCCACACGAGCTTTATGCAATCCGTCTCGAGATTTATAGCTCATTGAGGCTCCCTCGAGGCTCCCTTGCGTAACTTGCAAAATAGCAAATGGATTATGGTCCTCCCTGCGTGTTGGATTAGAGGATTTAACCCTATCAAGGCCACGAAAGTGAGTGTCGGATTAGCATTTAACCCCGGACTAGCAAATTCATGCATTACCCGACACTAGCACGAGGATCTCACGTTCCAAATTAAAAATTCGAAGAGGGCTGCGCCGGATTTTAATAACCGGGCCTAGACAGCACAAGACCCAAAACTCTTTATAGTCCAGGTCTTACTACTTTACGTTTTCAAAGCCCAAATGACTATTGAAAGGCCTCGCCTATTAAATTCTTTTCTTTAAAAAAAAAAACCTGTCCGAGGCATCATGTACGAAAGATTGGGTTAATATATTATGCTTATTTGCTCATTAGCAATTGCTAAAGTGCTCTGACGCGTTTTTATTTGCATGTAATCGCAAAAAAGAGTCTGAAATCTTCCGTCATCAGCGGGAGGAGGACAGTTGATACCTTAGCAATTGCCGAGAGGAGTAAGACCGCACTTAGCAGGCAACCCCATCGCGAGATTGAAATCGATCCCCATAGCCGGCAATATGACCGAGTTCCTGTACGAGCAGAAGCAGCTCAGGTCCGCCCCCAAGAGCCCTTTGCAGCACTCCTTCGTTGGCTCCGTTGGGTTCGACTTTTTCACCGCCGGCTTGCAAGCCATCAGTTGATCATCGCTCATCTTGCACGCCGTTATCGCTCATTGCGTTTTCTGTGCTGCGTTTGTCCCCCTCCTTAGTCGAAACAGGGCCGTCGTGCCTTGGCCGAAGGCCGCCCGTGCCGTTTAACATCTTCGCCTCCCCTGCCGTGACCAAGTAGCCGTAGGGCAGGGGTCGCGGGTGGTTGAACGCCACCCTTGACTGTCGCCTCGCCTCTTCCGAGGCCGTTTGACCGAAATCATCCGCCGCCGTCTCCACTGGAGTGCTCGCAGGCTGTGCGGCGTCGCCTCTTCTGGTCGCGACCGGACGGTAGAATCTCACTACCTATATCTGCAGATACATGCTATTACTCGTGTTGACACCCAAAAATGTCCAATTTCTAGTTATTATTGATATGCGGTGATTGTTCGGAAATAACAAAAGTGAACTCAACAATTTCATATGCAACGTCAAAATTAGCGAAAAAAGGAAAAAGAGTAGAGAATATATTATCCGGGGTCATGTCTGGTCATTCGTGGAGGAAACCAATTAAATGGATTGATGATTGGTTGATATTATATATAGTGGATGACTTAGATGAAAGTATCAACATATGTCAACTAGTGGCAAATGACGATAGATTATTTTGCCAAAGTTGTTGATAGTGTGTTAACTAATGAGTAGATGATCGTTTCAGAGGTTTGCATCTAAGGCTCAAGCACATGTAAATCCATTAAGGAGATTGGAGAATAGTTAGGTGAAAATGAATATTGACATTGCTATTTTGAAGATGTGAGAAATTAACTCTTTGGAGATAAGGTTATTATTTTGAAGGAAATTGACAACATGGAAAATGAACGACTTCTTCGAGATAAGACTGCTAGTTTGAAGGGAATTGGCAACGTGGGAATACGATACTATAATTTCAGAAGCGTCCAACCACAACTCAACACAATCCTTCAGTCGTGGGATTATCCTCTTCCAACCCATACTCAAGTAGCGGATTGCTGTTGCTGGCGGGAGAACCCGTCGGGCTGGTTCACGGTAGCAAATACTTGGAAAATCATTAGGAGCAAGGGGAACATAGTTTTTTGGCATGATCTCATCTAGGATAATGCAATTACGCCAAGGTATCAGCTTAACCTTTGGCTTATGACCAAGCGCAGATTGCCCACACAATCTCTGTTGTTGGCTCATGGTAGAATAGAGGGGAGATCCTGCGCGTTCTGCAATGGGTTGCCTGATTCCATAAATCATTTGTTTTTTGATTGCTCTGTCACGGCCGGTGTTGCTTTCTTTTGGGTGGCGAGATGCCATCTGCCTTGGCGAAACAGATCTTGGGGAGAAAATCTCCGGTGGGCCACCTTTTTCTTAAAGGGGAAGGACTTCTCTAAATGCATTGCTCGCTTTTCCCTTGGGGCTCTCTGTCACATTATTTGGGAAAATAGGAATATCATCCTATTCAGAGAACAACCCCTTACCATCCCGGCTATGAAGAATCATCTTATTAAGGTGGTTAGGGATAGAGCTAACACCTTTAGAAACGTTGAGGATAGTTTCAGGAACAGAAGGTTGCAAAGGAGTTGGGGCATCGATCTTATTATCTTCTCGGGAGACCCGTAATCGGGCCTTTTTAGTTTTATGTTTGCCTTCTTTTAGGCGTTGCCTTGTGGGTTTTTTTTTTACATCATGGCATACTTCCACTCATTATGTTTAGTCATCTTGAGTGTAAGTTTTGGTGCCGTGATTTTTTGTACTATTTTCCTTTTCTCTTTATATTATTACCTCTTACCAAAAAAAAAAACTACAATTCAACCACAAAGAAATTGCTCCCATATAGTTATGATAAAAGGTCGAAAATCAAAATGTAATATTCTATTATCTTTATTTTTATGCACTTTATTTTTCCTTAGTTATAACTTTTGGATTCGCACTGTTGATTAAATTCCAACGCGTATCTTTATCTCGATGTTTTGTCATCGATTCAATTCCGGCGCGCATTTCTATCATGGGTGTCACGCCGTCGATTACATTCCAACGTTACATCTTTGCACGTTCTCGAGTTTTGTCGTCGATTAAATTCTGACACAGTTCATGCACATATATTGTTGTGAAAATGGTTGTATTTTCAAGCCTTGTTATTGATTGAAGTCCAACACGGTTTGTATATACAATTTGGTTCGAAGTTTGAAATAAATGTTTGCAGCTATTTCTTGTCCGCCTGGATATTTCCTGTTCGGAGTCGCCACAGAACCCTTCTCTTCTCATAAAAAAACCGAAGAACAACATTTGGAAAAGTTATTTCGCCG
Organism: Eucalyptus pauciflora; assembly: GCA_007663325.1. Classification (NCBI taxonomy): domain Eukaryota; kingdom Viridiplantae; phylum Streptophyta; class Magnoliopsida; order Myrtales; family Myrtaceae; genus Eucalyptus; species Eucalyptus pauciflora. Next base: position 2,501,825 of record VMYD01000122.1, read on the forward strand.
TAGACTAAATTCCTGTGAAACAAATAGCACGCCCGATGGGATCATTTTGGTTGATTAGAGGAGATACGATAGTGAAAACAGGAAATCAACTTGATCTTGATGATGGTGGTGGTGACAATTCACAACCTGGTGGTAATGACAAGACATGACACTTTGAATCGTCGGCTGCATTATCGGTGGCGGAGCATGAGCATATCGAATATGTCGACATGCCAAGATAATGCACTGATGAGCAAATAAGACAATTAGAGCCAACCCTTATAATGTTGCTGCCATGTGACAGTTCTTCAAGGAGCATAAGAATGAGTTGACAAACCACATGATAAAATATCTCGTTGACGTGATCAAGCCAATTATCGTCTATACCTTCCGTGAAGTTATGAACGGGCCAAGAATATCAAGTCATTCAATTCAAGTGCAGGTGAATAGTGATTATCCTGCATTTTCTGGACCTATGAGGCTGGTGGTATCAATTATGGCGATTTGCTGATGACAAGGAGGCACGTGATAACTCTTGGGTTTCCTAATTTAAAATAATCGAATTATTAACAAATCATTCTATTCTTTTAAAAGGGGGCATATGTTGACATCCAAAAGTGTTCGATTTTTAGTTATTATCGATATGCAATGATTGTTCGGAAACAATAAAAGTGGACTCGACAACTTTATATGCAACGTCAAAATTAGCAAAGAAAAAGGAAAAGAGTGGAGAATATACTATCCGGGTATGTCTGGTCATCTATGGAGGAAACCGATTAAATGGATAGAAGATTAGTTGATATTATATGTAGTTGATGACTTGGATGAAATTGTTAGCACATGTCAACTAGCGGCAAATGATTAGCTTTTTGCCATCAGATTCTGAAGTATGTCCGGTTACTTTCTGAAAAGGATTTACACACTACATTTAAAGAGCCTTTGATTGATTCGGTTGCAATTGGCTTTCTAATTTCTTTTGTCATAACTCTATTTTTGGTGAATCTTAGTTGATTTTCATCTTTCAATTGTCATGTATTGCTGCTGAGGATATGTATTTGTTATGTCTCTCTTTCTTTCCCCTCCCTATTGCTTTATGCTCATATTTTCTCAGTTCCTTGAGTGCTTGGTCAGTTTCTTTTTTGTCACTATATTTGCTTCCCAATATATCTCACTCGCTGATGGAGCTTGAGCACACTATTAAGGTGAAGTTACTCATTTGCATCCTCTTATTAAAGAGGTCCTGTGCTTGATTGCTATCTTCCTCTTCTCCATACAAAACTGTTGTTTTGGGGCACCAAAAGGGTGCCGAAGCTTAAATGGAAAATCGTGTATAAAAGAAGTGTTGGTTGTATGTAGAACATCTTGCTCTTCCAATCTCGTGTGATGATTAAATGAAAGAATGACATTGCAAATTGGCAAGGATTTCATAAGACGGGTTTCTCTCTGTTTTTACAGGTGACTCATTATGTGCATTTCCAAAATGATTTGGATCTAGATAGCTTGGACAACGTGGAGATTGTAATGGCACTGGAAGAAGAATTTAAGCTGGAAATCCCAGATTTGGAAGCTGATAAAATTGACTCCGGTCGTCTTGCTATTGAGTACATCTACAACCATCCTATGGCTGGTTAATTCGAGCTCATGCATCTTTTGACTATCCTATATTGTGTGGACAATGAGCTGCTCAGCCTCCTCTTTGGTTGCTTTGTCTTGAGCGTGAAGCAGATGATGGAAAATAATCTCAACTTTTGTGATAAAAGATAGACTAGCTGATGGGCGTCGTTTGGAACATATGACAAAAAGACAGCAATGACATCTTGAACTTGTGGGCAAAAAATTTGGGAAAGCTACTTGATTTTGTCGAGAAAAGTTGCAACCAAATGCACAAGGAAACTATGGCTCGTATGGCTGTCTTGAGAGCTTGAAGATGTTCTTAGTTGAATGGATGACCTCTCTCCCCCTCCCCCCCCCCAAAAAAGAAGAAGAAGAAAGCTAAATAATGCTGTTACTCATTGTGGTCTGAAGTGGGACAAAAAATGTTCATAGAACTCTCGCATAGCTGGCTTCAATTTGATTGCATATTTTGCACAGGGGACCAGATTTGGGCCATGTTCCGGCCTGAAATCATATACTGAACACACTGCATAGGAATGTGTTCTGTCTTTTCATGCTTTCTCTTTCCCTTCTCCTTTTAATAGAAGATATGTAGGCTTTCAGGGTACTAACGAAGTAGGTATCGCCATAAGATGGGCACTCATTCGGACTAAAATAAGCACCTCATCACTAAATTTTGTTTTGCATTACGAATTTCGCTGACGCTTGTCAGGCTAATGAATGCTATTTGTCATTTCCATTTAAGGGACAACATTTTTCTCGAAGTCGAACTCTTTCGACGTCTTGTGGAAAAGACTCAGGATTTCAGCCACTTACTGGAATCGAGCTACAAGGAAGGGACTCTAATGTTCATTGTTGTCAAATGCCATTGATGCATCTTTTGAAGATGACTCTACCGCCCTAAAATTCAATTAACTAGAATAAAATCACTAGTACCTAAATTACTCTATTATATCTAAATTGTCCTTTCGTGGTGATTTCATTGTCAGTCGTTTGTTGAGTCAATGAGTGCCTTAGGGAATGCTTCGCCAGAGATTCAAACCCCATTTTGCAATCCTAGAGAGAAACTAAAGAAATGAACAACGAATATCTCAAGAATTCTGATAAAGAAATCCAAAATGGGGACAAAGAACGTTCACTTGAAAAAATATTGCGAGATGCATACTGTTTTCATTGAATGTTAGCACCAACATTGGATCGTTTGCCTCCATAACTACGACAGTGAGATAAAAAGTAGTTCCTATTCATACATAAAAGTAATACACATAAGTACCAAACTTATTACACACATAAAAGTAATACACAACGGTACCAAACTTATTAACGATTTGACATATATCACCGACACTACTGTTAGGACTGTCAAAATCATCAGGACAATCAGGACTAGAATCCATTTCTGCTGCTTCGTTTTTAACAGGGAGTCCACCCCTTGAGAAGACTTTCGCAGACTGCAAGTTCCTTCTAACATTCTCGTTGAATAGGGGGTCCACTTCCAGCAGCATTAGACGCAAATGGGATTCCCTTATCCCACCTGTATCTAAGGACATCAAAAGAGCATCAAAAGCCTGCAAAAAAAAAAAAGGATAGAACAATGATATTAGAAACACAACTTGAAAAACCTAACAAACACCTTATTAAATACACTCGCATACATACTCAACTGAACAGCTGAGAATCTTTCAGTTGGAACACTGGTCAAGTCATTCTAGAGACCTTGGGGACCATGCAATGTCTCTAATTATTGACTTCAAAAGAGCAACATGTAGTTCGCCCAACAATCTTGAATCCTGCCATGAAGTAGAATGTGCAGATGGGCATACAAATTAATAAAAGGAAATCTTATGAGAAACGAAGATATCCAATTAGAGGGAACATTGCTTACATAGTTGTGAAAAGCTTGAACAAACTCATCAAGAGTAAAAGGCCATAGACCAAGTACGTCCGCAAAAGTAAGAAAAAATCGCCAGGCCTGCATGGGATCACCCAGAAGTAAGCCACTAAACTCTTCATATAAGTAAATATCAGTCATAAAGCAAAAGAGAACACCCTCAATAACTCAATGGGATGAGTTTACTCTTACATTTGGAAAAACATTCAGATAAGAAAATATATTTGTCCACAAGGCCATACAAGCCAAAAAATCACATCCGCTAATCATGAATTCAAAGTCACCCTTGTAGCAATTACAATATCAAGAGATAACAGTCAAAGAGGCAACCATCCAAACTTCCATCTTCCGCTGGACAATGAACTATCCTTCCTGTTAAAAATCTATTCTATTAAGTCTGAGGGAAAGAATGATGGGGTAAGTGAACTCAAGAACAGATAATGGGGAGTCCATGACACTTCGGCACTAAATATTACTGGTAAAATAATACATTCGCAGCCTCAAGGACAATGGTACGTCTCCACAATAAAGATGCAACATTTTCAGATAGTAATCTCAACATGGAAGTGCAAGCTATTATGAAATTATGTACATCTCTTTCAACAGTCAAACATACCATGAGAAGATTCCCAATGTTCTCCTCTGAATTGGTCCATGGTTGAACTGCAAACGGTCTCTTTAATCGCACAGACTGAGGAGGAAAGGCACTCAACGAATCTAAAGCATAAAACTTACATTAAAGTTGCATGGACAATAGAAAACAAACAGTAGCATCTAGAGTTGGAATGCCCAAAGAAAGGCAGGCAGACAGGAACACAAATGTCTAGGACGCGAACCCTTTCTTTGGATTTATTTTAACTAGAATGACATAATATCCTAGGCCGAAGCGACGTTTGAAATGAAATGAAAGCATGCACGCACACACATGGAGGCATGCGCCTGCTTATGTACATACGCATGTATACTCAATTACCAGAATAGCACCATACAACAAACCAGAAACTCTTTTTTTTTTCCACGTGTAACTACAGAAACGAGAAACAGTAACAAGAGATACATATCTCTGCATCTATTGGCTAGAATTTCAAGATGTCAAAATCAGCTCCTTTACTACAAAATGACAGCATGAAGCAAATTCAAGTGCAAGGAAATATAAACCAGATCCTCACTTCTAAACATTTCAGTAGAAACAAATCCCTCATTCTGTAGGCCAATTCAGTTTACTCTTCTGATCCTATAAATAAGTCAAAAAAATTCACAGCAAAATACATCACTTATGATGTTAGATTATGTAAAGGATACCATTGTAGAAACATTCTAGAAATACGATTTAGATTAATTGGAGAAAGCTCTACCAGATACAGGCCTGTGTTGAAAAATTGCTGGGAGCAGGTAGGAAGTTTTCAACTTAACAGAGCAATGTTCACTTTACAATCAATTGAGTTGGCTAAGCGAAATAAAAATTGTTCAACTTTATTTGCGGGAGCACCCGATACATTTTCTTCAGAGCCAATATCTAGGGTTATTTTAAGAGAGCTTATGATAAGTATTTATATTTCTTTCCCTCCAAATTTTTGCTTTCCCCCTAAAAGAAAATAATTATTGCGAACTTAGAATTATAAGAACATTTTTAAAAACACCATATGACAATATTTACACATTTTTTTAAGGTTTTAAGAAATGAGTAAAGCAAAAAGGGGAGAGAATGTCACCCCAAACACACCTAAGATTTACATAACGCAGAATGCCCCCAAAAGTCATTTATCTGACCCACAGACGAAGTGAGAACTAAGTTAAAGCAAAGCTTACTTTGACATAAATTGGTAGATGACTAATGTAGGTATACCAAGAATGTGTCAAAATGGGTACACTAAATTATGCGACATGAAGGTGACGACAGGATTACATTCAAATCACAAGATGGTGACTTATTCATATATCCAATGTTAACATCATTTAGTATGATGGTAATTGTATAACTTTAGTATATCTAGAATTATTATTGACGACAATGGGACACCAGTAAATTTTCTAGAAAGGATCGGGCCCTATTTCCTTTCTATATAATTTAAGGTACAAGATAAAAACAGAGTATAGGAATTTAAAAGCTTGTCTTAGCTACCATAGAATCCTAGTTAAGATAACAATATCACACAATCAATGAATCAATGGAGTGAAACTGGTCTTAACAGTAATCGCTATAAAAAAGCTACCTCCGAACAACTCAAGGTTCTACATAGTGGCAAGATCGAGATCAACAATTGAAGGCAACCCCTTGCTTGCAGCGGCCAATTCCATCAGCTCCAGCTGTTCATCCTCCATAAGCTCCATGGATTCCTTGGCAATTCTGCGAGCAGTGGCCTTCTCCACTGCAACTTTTCGTCTCTCTGTTTCTTTTTCTCGACGAAGCTCTTCTTTTTGTCTCTTTTTCTCCGCTTTCCAAACAAAAAACCAGAGAGGTTGGTAAAGAAAAGAGAAAAGAAGAGATGATGCTTAACCAATCAAATAAAGCAAAAGAAACTTAACTAGTGAAAATGCAATATCAAGCTCAAATACTTACCTTAATAGATTCTTTCTGTAAATACTTCTCCCGTCGCTCTGATTCTCGCCTTTGCTCACGTAGCAATCTCTCCTCCTCTATCTGTTGTTCACACATCAACCTTTCTTCTTCCTTCCTTCTTTCACGATCAAATCTTTCCATCTCTTTCCTCATTCGTTCCTCACACTGCAATAGAAAAATACAGGATATCAGTACATGCCAAAGTTTTCTCCACAAAGCTCACATATCCTTAAGTGATAAATGAAAACCTTTCTCGTCAAGATATTTTCTTTCTCTAGTGCTTTGCAAATTCGGTTTTCATTAGCTTCAACTTCCCTAGCGATCTGGGCTTCTTCAATCTGCAACAAAATGACATTTTTGGTCACCCTAAAGCTATATCAGAAAGTGATGACAATACTCTGCTCTCAGAAGAATCAGAATTACCTTGCGTTTTCTCTTGACATGCAGATCAGAAGTATCATGCAAAATTGTCCTGTCAGGCAGGGTAGAAGGATCTTTTTGACCGATAAATGGATGGCTTCCTTGGTGAGCATCCATTTGAAAGTTAACAAAAGACTCTCTCGGCTGAAGGGAATGATCATCTCTCAGAGGGGATAAAACACTGTTTCGCTCTCTATCTTCTTGCGAGACACGGCATACTCGCAATCGGTGACCTCGAACACCATCAACACTAGGCAGCTTCTCACTTCCATGAATAGATGACACTCTGGTAGTTGGCCCATCCACCGAGACATCAAGATAGTGAGTTTGGGCAATCCGTCCAGGGGTATGGTATCTTGCAAGCTGGTCATGCAGCAACTGATACTCATGGTGGAGAAGTCTTGAAGCAGCCTGGATAATCACACATAACACAAATATTGGCAATCCACATATGACTTCGAAAATTGAATGTTAACAAGCAAAACTATCATCAGAATTTTATTAGATTCTTCTAAGAGAAGTAAAAGTTCTTAAAATTAAAAAAGACAATTCCAGTTTTCATACAAAAAGACAAGAAGAACAAACTCGTAAAAGTATCGAGAAAGGACATGTAGGGTGTAAGTATATAGACAACTACCTACATCAACATCTCAAAAGAAAATTGGCATGAAAAGGTAAGTTTGAATTGAGAATTACATCCCCTCCAATTTTGGACAAAGTATTAGTACCAAACAATTCTTGATAACTGCACTAATAGGGACTGAAACTATTCAATATTTTTTCCAAGCAGAACACTCATGTTATCGTAAAAATATTTGTGACGACATTTCACAAACATATTCTTAATTCACAAGCACGAAGAAATATGATCCTTGTAAACTTCCATTAACCCATGCAAGTGTAATCACAACATAATATTTGCAATAGTTAACCACAAAACATGGGGAAAAAAAACATCACACAGGCAGAGCAGCAGGTAAGACAAAATACACAATAAAAGCCAGCCAAGAGCACTAAGACTCATTTTATAGAGATATTGATGCATAAGTACCTTTCCTCTAAGTAAAGTATGCACCCGTCTCAGCTAGCCTAGACTCATTTCATGGAACTAACATTTATCGTAATGAGTACCTTTCTTAATGGATTATAGCCCTATAACAGTCAGCACAACTCTTCAAAAAGATCGAAACCTTTGGAAGATGACTACATCAAGGAAATAGCAGCAAATAACAAATTAAACGTCACACAATCTCCATATGACTAGTAATGACCAACATACTAGAAGGGGTTCCTCTTTCTGTACAAAATTGCATATGTGTGGCTTTTCTTTTGCAGCCGTTTTGTATAGGGGCAGTACCCCCTTGGTGCCTTCTTAATGGAATTTTCGTTATTGTTCAAACAACAACAACAAAGACATCTCAACAGGGAAAAGAAGCCACTGACTTTATTTGACATGGCATCCCCTCGAACATACACTCTGCCATCATAAGGATTCACGGGTCCTTTCTGCTCCTCATCTGCAACTACACAGATAACATGTTAAAGTCAGATAAGTGATGGAGTAAACATGAAATGAGAACTAAGAAGAGGAAGAACTCATATAGATAGAAAGAGAGAGCAACCTTCGTTTGCGGAGAGGGAGGCCAAAACGCGAGCAGGGGTTCGTCGGCATCGGGGTTGGCCAGCAAGGGCGCTCCGCAGAGGAAAGAGGGAGAGGGCGGAGCAGAGGTCGCGAGAGGGAAGCGAAAGGGCGTCGGGGGCGGAGGCAGAGGCGGAGGGGCGTCGGCGTCCCGGGCAACCTGTGGAGGCGGAGGCGAAGGTGGAGGGGTGTCGACGTCGTGCGGAGGAGCGTTGGTGAGAACGGGGAGAGAGAGAGAGAGAGAGAGAGAGAGAGAGGAGAGAGAGGACGAGTCGACAGGTCGCAGAGGAGAGCAGAGGAGAGAGAGCGTCAGAGTGGTGGGCCCCAGGAGCGGCGCGCGCAAATTTTAAACCTCTGACCCCATCGCCCAGTGGAATCACGTGTCGATTTCTGAATGGTCTTACCTTCGCTGATGTGGAGGGTAAAATCCAGCCGATATTTTCTCCAAAAAATGGGCCTCCTCCGAGAGGAGAGGCGGGAACCTCGTGACGCCTCCCCCGGTTTTGACCCATCTTTTCAGGTTATGCGATTTACAGGGGGAGTCGGGAGTGGGGCGATGACCTCTCTGCGCTCTTTTTATTTATTTATTTATTTATACTTATATAGCGTGAGACAACGATTCTAACGTGTTTCGCTATCTAATCACTTGCGTTTCGGTGCGTGTTATTCAAGATGTGCGTGTGTGTACTCATTCTAAAGAAAGTTTTCCATTAATTCGAGAACCAAACTCTGTTAGTCGATAAGAAGTGCAAGAGCACAATATGATAATGGGATCAATCTCCTAACGAATAGAGCAATCAAGTTGCAAGAACACAAGACAATTACACTAAAGATAAAAACGGAAGTAACATCCACTAAGAGCGTCCAAAAATGACAAGCCACGCGAGCTTTATGCAATCCGTCTCGAGATTTATAGCTCATTGAGGCTCCCTGAGGTTCCCTTAAATAACCTGCAAAATAGCAAATGGATTATGGTCCTCCCTGCGTGTTGGATTAGAGGATTTAACCCTATCAAGGACATGGAAGTTAGTGTCGGATTAGCATTTAAACCCGAAATAGCAAACTCATGCATTACTCGACACTAGCATGGGGATCTTGCGTTCCCAACTAAAAATTCGAAGGGGTCTGCGCCAGATTTTAATAACTGGGCCTAGACAACACAAGACCCAAGACTTTATAGTCCAGGTCTTATTGCTTTACGTTTTCAAAGCCCAAATGACTATCGAAAGGACTCGCCTATTAAATTCTCTTCTTTGAAAAAAAAACACATGTCCGAGGCATCATGTACGAAAGATTGGGTTAATATATTATGCTTATTTGCTCATTAGCAATTGCTAAAGTGCTATGACGCGTTCTTATTTGCATGTAATCGCGAAAAAGAGTCTGAAATCTTCCGTCATCAGCGGGAGGAGGAGAGTTAATACCTTAGCAATTGGCGGGAGGAGTAAGACCGCACTTAGCAGGCAACCCCATCGCGAGATCGGAATCGATCCCCATAGTCGGCAATATGACCGAGTTCTTGTACGAGCAAAAGCAGCTCAGGTCCGCCCCCGAGAGCCCTTCGCAGCACTCCTTCGTCGGCTCCGCCGGGTTCGACTTTGTCACAGCCGGCTTGCAAGCCATCAGTTGATCATCGCTTATCTTGCACACCATTATCGCCTCCGAACCTCCCGCCAACACGACGGCCACCACCGCCACCGCCACCAACACCAACATCAACCTACCAGTAGCCATCTTTTAGGAGTAGATTTGTAGGGCGCTTGTGAACTTGTGATTGGAGACACACGTCTACAACGTGTGGTTATATAGAGAGTGTGGACACTTAAATTTAACCTAAATTAGTTAGTTTTCTTTTTTTGGTTGATACCTAAATTAGTTAGTTAAAAATAGCATTAGAGGTTAGGAATTAGTCAAAAATAATTAAAATTTTTAAAAAATAATTAAATTTTACATTAAAATAAAAAACGATAATGTTCGGGTTGGGCCAGATCCGACCTTGGCCTGACCCGCCCCCTTTCTTTTCTCTTCCCCCTTGCTGGGCCTGGCTCGGCCCAGCCCTCTTTCCCTTTCAACCTAGCCCGCGAACGAGCTGGTCTTTTTTTCCCTCCAGTTGGTCTTCGAAGACTTGCAGAAAAGCCAAAAGGTAGAGCAGCAGAGGGAGTAGCGAAAGCAGTTACAACAGAAGATCGAGATGGCAGGTGGCCGATGTGATGCCGGGAGCAACCTAGCCGGCAGCCGGCACGAAAGGCCTCTTCACGCGACAACCTGTAGAAAAAAAAAAAAAAGAGAACAAAACAGAAGTAGCAGGCGCCGGGGAGGGAACAGACACAACACAGAAAATGCAGGGAGAGAGGGAGAGAGTGAGAGAGAGCGAAGAAGGATCCAAGAGCCCCACCTGAAACGCCGCCGACGCATCTTCGGGCCGCCGCTGCCACTACCAATGCATCTCTGAGCCACCAGCGAACCGCCACCACCGCCGTTTCCTCGGGAGCCCAGGTTCGCATTTCCCCAAACACCTTGTGTGCTTCCCTTGGAATCAAGCCGGCCGAAGCTCACCTCGATCGGTTCGGGTGAGCTCCGGCCAGCGCCCGTCCCCCATTCCCTTCCATGGCGTTCAGGTTTCTTGTTCTTGTAGTTTAAGACCCACTCTCGAGCCTCGGCTGAGCCATTAGCCCCGTAGGATCCACGCACGCCATTTGCTCGATGAATTGCCTGAGTGAGCTCCGCCTCCCCGACTCCTCCATGTAAAGCCCAGCTAAGGTTTTAGAGCCATGGAAAGCTGCCGTCGCCCGCCCAGAAGTTGGGCTATGCCCCCTTAGTCGAAACAGGGCAGTTGTGCCTTGGCCGGAGGCCGCCCGTGCCATTTAACATCTTTGCCTCCCCTACCGTGACCAAGCAACCGTAGGGCAGGGGTCGCGGGCGGCAGAATGCCACCCTTAACTGTCGCCTCGCCTCTTCCGGGGCCGTTTGATCGAAAACGTCCGCCGCCGTCTCCACCGGAGTGCTCGCGGGCTGTGCGGCGTCGCCTCCTCTGGTCCCGACTGAGCGGTAGAATCTCACTACCTATATCTGCAAATACATGCTATTACTCGTGTTGACACCCAAAAATGTCCGATTTCTAGTTATTATTGATATGCAGTGATTGTTCGAAATAACAAAAGTGAACTCAACAGTTTCGTATGCAACGTCAAAATTAGCGAAAAAAAAGGAAAAAGAGTAGAGAATATATTATCCGAGGTCATGTCTGGTCATCCGTGGAGGAAACCAATTAAATGGTTGATATTATATGTAGTTGATGACTTAGATGAAAGTATTAGCATATGTCAACTAGCGGCAAATGACGATAGATTATTTTACCAAAGTTGTTGATAGTGTGTTAACTAATGAGTAGATGATCGTTTCAGAGGTTTGCATCTAAGGCTCAAGCACATGTAAATCCATTAAGGAGATTGGAGGATAGTTAGGTGAAAATGAATATTGACATTGCTATTTTGAAGATGTGAGAAATTAACAACTCTTTGGAGATAAGGTTATTATTTTGAAGGAAATTGACAACATGGAAAATGAACGACTTCTTAGAGATAAGACTGCTAGTTTGAAGGGAATTGGCAACGTGAAAATACGAGACTATTATTTCAGAAGCGTCCAACTACAATTCAACACAGTCCTTCAGTCGTGGGATTATCCTCTTCCAACCCCTACTCAAGTAGAGGATTGCTGTTGTTGGCGGGAGAACTCGTCAGGCCAGTTCACGGTAGCAAATACTTGGGAAATCATTAGGAGCAAGGGGAACATAGTTTTTTGGCATGATCTCATTTGGGATAATGCAATTACGCCAATGTATCAGCTTAACCTTTGGCTTATGGCCAAGCGCAGATTGCCCACACAATCTCTGTAGTTGGCTCATGGTAGAATAGAGAGGGGATCCTGCGCGTTCTGCAATGGGTTGCCTGATTCCATAAATCATTTGTTTTTTGATTGCTCTGTTACGGCCGGTGTTGCTTTCTTTTGGGCGGCGAGATGCCATCTGCCTTGGCGAAACAGATCTAGGGGAGAAAATCTCCGGTGGGCCACCTCTTTCTTACAGGGGAAGGACTTCTCTAAATGCATTGCTCGCTTTTCCCTTGGGGCTCTCTGTCACATTATTTGGGCAAATAGGAATAGCATCCTATTCAGAGAACAACCCCTTACCATCCTGGGTATGAAGAATCATCTTATTAAGATGGTTAGGGATAGAGCTAGCACCTTTAGAAACGTTGAGGATAGTTTCAGGAATAGAAGGTTGCAAAGGAGTTGGGGCATCAATCCTATTATCTTCTCGGGAGACCCGTAATCGGCCTTGGTTTCAATCGACGCTTCAAGGAAATGCTAGTGCCCTAGTGCTCTAGTGCTTTGGAGCTGACGTCTCTCCTCCTTCGCTGAGGTGTTTGTTTCTTTGCTGGATGTTCATGTCTTGCCTTTCTAGTTTTCTGTTTGCCTTCTTTTTGGCTTTGCCTTGTGGGTTTTTTTTTTTTTACATCATGGCATACTTCCCCTCATTATGTATATTCATCTTGAGTGTAAGTTTTGGTGCCGTGATTTTTTGTACTTTTGTCCTTTTCTCTTTATATTATTACCTCTTACAAAAAAAAAAAAACTACATTTCAACCACAAAGAAATTGCTCCCATATAGTTATGATAAAAGGTCGAAAATCAAAATGTAATCTTCTATTATCTTTATTTTCATGCACTTTATTTTTCCTTAGTTATAACTTTGGATTCGCACTGTTGATTAAATTCCAACGCGTATCTTTATCCCGATGTTTTGTCATCGATTCAATTCCGGCGCGCATTTCTATCATGGGTGTCATGCCGTCAATTAAATTCGGACGATACATCTTTGCACGTTCTCGAGTTTTGTCGTCGATTAAATTCCAACATAGTTCATGCACATATATTGTTGTGAAATGGTTGTATTTTCAAGCCTTGTTATTGATTGAAGTCCAACACGGTTTGTATATACAATTTGGTTCAAAGTTCGAAATAAATGTTTGCAGATATTTCTTGTCCGCCTGGATATTTCCTGTCCGGAGTCGCCACAGAATCCTTCTCTTCTCATAAAAAAACTGAAGAACAACATTTGGAAAAGTTATTTTGTCGTAGATTAAATTCCTGCAAAAGAAATGGCACGCCTGATGGGATCATTTTGGTTGATTAGAGGAGATACGATAGTGAAAACAGGAAATCAACTCGATCTTGATGATGGTGGTGGTGACAATTCACAACCTGGTGGTAATGACAAGACAGGACACTTTGAATCATCGGCTGCATTATCAGTGGCGGAGCAAGAGCAGATCGAATATGTCAACATCCCAAGATAATGCACCGATGAGCAAATAAGACAATTAGAGCCAACCCTTATAATGTTGCTGCCATGTGACGGTTCTTCAAGGAGCATAAGAATGAGTTGACAAACCACATGATAAAATATCTCGTTGACGTGATCAAGCCAATTAACGTCAATAGCTTCCATAAAGTTATGAACGGGTCAAGAATATCGAGTCATTCAATTCAAGTGCAGGTGAATCGTGATTATCTTGCATTTTCTGGACCTATGAGGCTGGTGGTATCAATTATGGTGATTTGCCGGTGACAAGGAGGCACGTGATAACTCTTGGGTTTTCTAATTTAAAAGAATCTATTCTTTTAAAAGGGGGCATATGTTAACATCCAAAAGTGTTCGATTTTTAGTTATTATAGATATGCAATGATCGTACGAAAACAATAAAAGTGGACTCGACAACTTTATATGCAACGTCAAAATTAGCAAAGAAAAAGGAAAAGAGTGGAGAATATACTATCCGGGTATGTCTGGTCATCTGTGGAGGAAACCGATTAAATGGATAGAAGATTAGTTGATATTATATGCAGTTGATGACTTGGATGAAATTGTTAGCACATGTCAACTAGTGGCAAATGATCAGCTTTTTGCCATCAGATTCTGAAGTATGTCCGGTTACTTTCTGAAAAGGATTTACACACTACATTTAAAGAGCCTTTGATTGATTCGGTTGCAATTGGCTTTCTAATTTCTTTTGTCATAACTCTATTTGTGAATCTTAGTTGATTTTCATCTTTCAATTGTTATGTACTGCTGCTGAGGATATGTATTTGTTATGTCTCTCTTTCTTTCCCATCCCTATTGCTTTATGCTCATATTTTCTCAGTTCCTTGAGTGCTTGGTCAGTTTCTTTTTTGTCACTATATTTGCTTCCCAATATATCTCACTCGTTGATGGAGTTTGAGCACATTATTAAGGTGAAGTTACTCATTTGCATCCTCTTATTAAAGAGGTCCTGTGCTTGATTGCTATCTTCCTCTTCACCATACAATGATCGTTCGGAAACAATAAAAGTGGACTCGACAACTTTATATGCAACGTCAAAATTAGCAAAGAAAAAGGAAAAGAGTGGAGAATATACTATCCGGGTATGTCTGGTCATCTGTGGAGGAAACCGATTAAATGGATAGAAGATTAGTTGATATTATATGCAGTTGATGACTTGGATGAAATTGTTAGCACATGTCAACTAGTGGCAAATGATCAGCTTTTTGCCATCAGATTCTGAAGTATGTCCGGTTACTTTCTGAAAAGGATTTACACACTACATTTAAAGAGCCTTTGATTGATTCGGTTGCAATTGGCTTTCTAATTTCTTTTGTCATAACTCTATTTGTGAATCTTAGTTGATTTTCATCTTTCAATTGTTATGTACTGCTCCTGAGGATATGTATTTGTTATGTCTCTCTTTCTTTCCCATCCCTATTGCTTTATGCTCATATTTTCTCAGTTCCTTGAGTGCTTGGTCAGTTTCTTTTTTGTCACTATATTTGCTTCCCAATATATCTCACTCGTTGATGGAGTTTGAGCACATTATTAAGGTGAAGTTACTCATTTGCATCCTCTTATTAAAGAGGTCCTGTGCTTGATTGCTATCTTCCTCTTCACCATACAATGATCGTTCGGAAACAATAAAAGTGGACTCGACAACTTTATATGCAACGTCAAAATTAGCAAAGAAAAAGGAAAAGAGTGGAGAATATACTATCCAGGTATGTCTGGTCATCTGTGGAGGAAACCGATTAAATGGATAGAAGATTGGTTGATATTATATGCAGTTGATGACTTGGATGAAATTGTTAGCACATGTCAACTAGCGGCAAATGATAGCAAATTATTTTACCAAAGTTATCGATAGTGTGTTATCTAAGGAGCAAATGATCGATTTAGAGGTTTGCATCTAAGGCTCAGGCACATGTAAATCCATTAAGGAGATCGTGAATAATAGTTAGGTGAAAATGGAGATCGAGGTTGCAATTTTGAAGGGAATTGACAATATGGAGAATTAACAACTCCTTGGAGATAAGGTTGCTATTTTGAAGAGAGTTGACAACGTGGAAAAATATGGGACCATTATTTTCGGAAGCATCCAACTACAATTCAACCACAAAGAAACTGCTCCCATACGATTATGACAGAAGGTTTATAAATTTCAAGTTCTATCAATTGGAAGAGGACCTCTCAATAATCAAAATGTAATTTTTTATTATCCTTACTTTCCTACACTTTATTTTTCCCTAGTTATACCTTTTCAATTCGCACCGTCGATTAAATTCTGACGAGTATCTTTATCCTAATGTTTCGTCCTCGATTCAATTCTGACATTACATCTTTGCACGTTCTCGAGCTTTATCATCGATTAAATTTCGACACAGTTCATGCACATGTATTGTTGTGGAAATGATTGTATTTTCAAGTCTTGTTATTGATTGAATTCCGGCACAATTTATATATACAATTTGGTTCGAAGTTCAAAATAAATTTTTGTAACTATTTCTTATCTGTCTAAATATTTCTTGTTCGGAGCCGCCATAAAACCCGTCTCCTCTCACCTAAAATACCAAAGAACAACTTTCGGAAAAGATTCCAGAAAACTGGCATCCGAAAGAAGGGTCGGAAGCACTACTGGGTTTATTCTCCATCTTGAAATTTTTTGGTAAATTCGTGAAATACGTGCCAGAGCTTCATAGGTGTCGCGCTGGTTTCAAGCTTCCCACTCCCATCACGGTGGGGCAGGGGTGATCGGCTTGCCAAATAGGCAGTGGTGTACAGGATTTACCAATGTTAACCACCTTTTTTTAATGAGTAAAAACTACTATCCATCTCTTTGAGACTCTATGAGATTTTGTTTTAAAAGCTTAAATCGTTCCACCAAGCGTGATTTAATATCAAATATAGCACATGGAAATATGTTCTCAATGAAGCAATTATCTGCCTATTGAGAATTGAGATGAAAAGTAGAATGTAATAGTCATTACATCACCGAGTAAAGAGTATATGATCCTATAAATAGATTTTACGAAATGACTTTACAATCAATCATAACTAATCAAATGACATATATAGAATCTCCTAAATATATCTACATCATATTTCGTCGGAGAACAAAGCACACTTTTGGGAGTGTGCACAAAGAAAATAACAAATGTTTCTATCGATGTGCAAGAACTAAGAAGGATAGAAATGTCCATTTGAATCTTTGAAAGGTAGTCATGGGTTTAGAAATATTTTTTCAGCTGAAATTTGAGGTTGAAAACTACTTCTTGGTGCTTGTTTTGCGTGTAGTTTGGATTAACGGTAAAGTAGCAGACTAGATCCGAGACCAGTGTCTTTGGAATTACCGGTGCTCGGGCCAGGGCCACACACTTCTTGTTTGAAGAAAATGAATGGGCTTTTCATGGGACATTTTCACTGGATTGGCCCATAAAAGGCTCATTCTTAGGCCCATGAAGAGGATCTGCTAGCTGTCCTCTCATCCTTTTGCAATTATAGCTAATCTGCGAGGTTGGCTTGCCAATGAATAAGCGAATTCACATAAATGAATTGTCTAAATTGACATCTCTTTCGTTTTGGTTAAAATTCTATTTTGATTGGCATTTCTGGTAGTCAATATACCCTTGATAATAAAACTTGGTTAAATCTTTAATCAAGTCATCGATAATGTTGACATTTCCCTTCATCAAACAGATTACTGCTGTTTAGTTCGTCACATTAGTTCAGAACATTATGCAATTGGTCCCTGTTCGAGCTGACTATTGTTCAAACATTGACATTTGGATAACAATATGTATATGAGAAGGCAACGGTGAGGAAAATACAAAAAAATGAATGAGGAGAGTGATTTGAGCAAAATGTTTTGTGATTGAGTTACTTAAAGTTTCGATCATATGATTGTAACATGGAAATTATAATTTTTGCGGACTGCTTTTATCATGCGGACAATTCTATATTTGGACCAGCTATTCTTTTACCTAGTACATGATGTGAGACCAATTGGCTTCTAAGTCCGGTTGTCTAAGATTTGCTTAGCAAATTGAAGGCGACAGGTTTGATTCCCCGGTCCTTAGAAAACCTTGGTTTAGTTGGCGAAGCAAGGGCAAGGGTATAGGTATGTTGCCGGGCTTGGGAAGGAGGAATTCGTGCAGGACTTTTTTCATTTCAGTTTTATGCGTAGCGTAGCCGTCTCCCTTGTGTGGTTGTTGCTTTTCCGTCTCTAACAGTCTCGTCTTTGGGGGGCGTGGGACCCTCCTTTTTTAAAAATTCCTAGAACCAGGAGCTTCTTTCTCTGGCCTGGTAGGAATTGGGGGATCGGGTGTCGTCATGAATAGGGCAATGAATATGTTGATACGGCCATGATGGTATTTTACCCGCTGCTCATTTCGAATATCGTCTCTCTCCCTCCCTCTCTCTCCTCTGACCAGATGAGCACGCTTCTTGGTCAAATTATTATTACTATCTAAAGGAACGCTTGTCGATCCGTTACATTGCATCGCGGGGGAAGCAATAAATTTTCGGATGATAACGCGAGGCTCAGATGGGGACTAGTTATGTAGTTTTTTATAGTCAGTGTGCCTCGATGTTGGATTTTTGCAGAAGCTTTTATGTGATAAGAAGCGGTTAGGACACAATTCTTTAGTAGGGGTGGGGTGGAAATATTTAATAGGGGTTAGAAGCTTGGGCGAATGATAAAGAAGAGCTCCAATCTCTCTCTGTGCGAGAAGCCTCGGGCAGTGTTCGCGGGCCAAAAAGGTGTCGAGCGAGGGAAGAAGACCTTTCTACTGGACCCCCTCCTCTTCCTGTAGGAGAAGTAGACGCGATTGGTACGGATCGTTGAGCTAAATGTTTACAAAAGGACGGGTATTAGCCGACGCGCGTCGCCGTGTTGCGAAACGACATCGGACGTCGTGCTTTTTCTATTTGGGTCAGGAAATGGGCCTCCTCCGAGAGGAGAGGCGGGAACCCTGTGACGCCTCCCCCGGTTTCGACCCATCTTCTCAGGTCACACGATTTGCAGGGGGGGCGTCGGGAGCGGGGGCGATGACCTCTCTGCACTCTTTTCGTTTATTTATTTATTTACACTTATATAGTGTGGGACGACGATTCTAACGTGTTCAGTTATTCAGGTTGTGCGCGCGTGTGTATATTCATTCTAAAGAAAGTTTTCCATTAACAAGAGAACTGAATTATGTCAATCAATAAGAAGTGCGGGAACACAGTATGATAATTGGATCAATCTTCTAACGAACAAAGCAATCGGGTTGAAAGCACACGAGACAATTACACTACAAATAAAAGCAGAAGCAGCATCCACTAAGAGCGTCGGAAAATGACGAGCCACACGAGCTTTATGCAATCCATCTCGAGATTTATAGCTCATTGAGGCTCCCTCGAGGCTCCCTTGCGTAACCTGCAAAATAGCAAATGGATTATGGTCCTCCCTGCGTGTTGGATTAGAGGATTTAACCTTATCAAGGCCACGAAAGTGAGTGTCGGATTAGCATTTAACCCCAGAATAGCAAATTCATGCATTACCCGACACTAGCACGAGGATCTCGCGTTCCCAACTAAAAATTTGAAGAGGGCTGTGCCAAATTTTAATAACTGGGCCTAGACAGCACAAAACCCAAAACTCTTTATAGTCCGGGTCTTACTGCTTTACGTTTTCAAAGCCCCAATGACTATCGAAAGGCCTCGCCTATTAAATTCTTTTCTTTAAAAAACCTATCTGAGGCATTACGTACGAAAGATGGGTTAATATATTATGCTTATTTGCTCATTAGCAATTGCTAAAGTGCTGTGACGCGTTCTTATTTGCATGTAATCGCGAAAAAGAGTCCGAAATCTTCCGTCATCAGCGGGAGGAGGAGAGTTGATACCTTAGCAATTGGCAGGAGGAGTAAGACCGCACTTAGCAGGCAACCCCATCGCGAGATCGGAATCGATCCCCATAGCCGGCAATATGGCCGAGTTCTTGTACGAGCAGAAGCAGCTCAAGTCCACCCCCGAGAGCCCTTGGCAGCACTCCTTCGTCGGCTCTGCCGGGTCCGACTTTTTCACCGCCGGCTCGCAAGCCATCAGCTGATCATCGCTCATCTTGCACACCGTTATCGCCTCCGAACCTCCCGCCAATGCGACGGCCACCACCGCCACCACCACCAACACCAACATCAACCTACCGATAGCCATCTTTTAGGAGTGGTTTTGCAGGGCACTTGTGAACTTGTGATTGGAGACACACGTCTACAACGTGTGGTTATATAGAGAGTGTTGACACCTAAATTTAACCTAAATTAGTTAGTTTTCTTTTTTTGGTCGGTACCTAAATTAGTTAGTTAAAAATAGCATTAGAGGTTAGGAATTAGCCACAAAAAAAATTAATTAAAAAAAAAATTAATTAAAATTTACATTTAAAAAAAAACGAAAATGGTCGGGTTGGGCCGGATCCGGCCTTGGCCCGACCCGCCCCCTCTCTTTTCTCTTCCCCCGCGCTGGGCCCAGCTCGGCCCAGCCCTCTTTCCCTTTCAACCTAGCCCGCGAACGAGCTGGTCTTTTTTCCCTCCAGTTGGTCTTCGAAGACCTACAAAAAAGCCAAAAGGCAGAGCAGCAGAGGGAGCAGCGAAAGCAGGAGCAACATAAGATTGGGATGGCAGGCGGCCGGCGTGATCCACGGGCCGGGATCAGCTTGGCCGGCAGTTGGCACGACAGGCTTCTTCGCGCGACGACCTGCAGAAAAAAAGAGAACAAAAATAGAAGCAACCAACAGGCGGCAACGGGGGGGAACAGATGCAGCACAGAAAACGCAAGGAGAGGGAGAGAGCGAGAGAGAGCGAAGAAGGATCCGAGAGCCCCACCCGAAACGCCGCCGACGCGTCTCCGGGCCGCCGCTACCAACGCATCTCCGAGCCACCAACGAACCGCCACCACCGCCGTTTCCTCGGGAGCCCGGGTTGGCATTTCCCCGAACACCTTGTGTGCTTCCCTCGAAATCAAGCCAGCCAGAGCTCACCTCGACCGGTTCGGGCGAGCTCCGGCCAGCCCCCGTCCCCCATTTCCTTCCACGGTGTTCAGGTTTCTTGTTCTTGTAGTTTAAGACCCACACTCGGGCCTCGGCTGAGCCATTAGCCCCCTAACATCAACCTACCGGCAGCCATCTTTTAGGAGTGGCTTTACAGGGTGCTCATGAACTTGTAATTGGAGACACACGTCTACAACGTGTGGTCATATAGAGAGCAAAAGGTGGGTGCATCATTGTGTAGCAGACGAAAGGGACAACGACCCGTGAAGGACAACTTGGAGGCATTCGGAGGTCACGGGGGGCGAGTAGTTGCTAGGTTTTGGTTCGTCCCTGTACGGTTTCGATGGCCAACAGCTCTGGTGTGGGTTGTTTATGGGGAAAACCGCGACTCATCGAAGAGGTGAAGCGGCAATTCTTGAAGCTTCGACGAGGCCGGTCATACGAGTTCGGATTCCGGTTTGTCTTGTTAGGTTGGTAGCGTCGGCTTGTGAAATAGAGAAAGTGGTTCTCGGTTTATTGGCTTCTTTATGTCATGTGTTTGTTCTTTGACGATGGGAGATCGTTGCCCTAACATGGTTACAGGCCTTCATTCATTCATCCGTTCATCTGATTTCTTGAGCACTGCGAATAACTGATGAGTTGTTAGATTGGATGATAGTCAATTTCCTTCGGTCGTTTCGAAACTTACCCGTCCTTTTCAGACTTCGAAATTAGCGGTAGAATCTCACTACCTATATCTGCATATACATGCTATTACTCATGTTGACACCCAAAAATGTCCGATTTATAGTTATTATTGATATGCAGTGATTGTTCGAAAATAACAAAAGTGAACTCGACAATTTCATATGCAACGTCAAAATTAGCGGAAAAAAAGGAAAAAGAGTAGAGAATATACTATCCGGGGTCATGTCTGGTCATCCGTGGAGGAAACCAATTAAATGGACTGACGATTGGTTGATATTATATGCAGTTGATGACTTAGATGAAAGTATTAGCATATGTCAACTAGCGGCAAATGACGATAGATTATTTTACCAAAGTTGTCAATAGTGTATTAACTAATGAGTAGATGATCATTTCAGAGGTTTGCATCTAAGGCTCAAGCACATGTAAATCCATTAAGGAGATTGGAGAATAGTTAGGTGAAAATGGATAATGACATTGCTATTTTGAAGAATTGACAGTGTGAGAAATTAACAACTCTTTGGAGATAAGGTTATTATTTTGAAGGAAATTGACAATGTGGAAAATGAACAACTTCTTAGAGATAAGACTGCTAGTTTGGAGGGAATTGACAACGTGGGAATACGAGACTATTATTTCAGAAGCGTCCAACTACGATTCAACCCCAAAGAAATTGCTCCCATATAGTGATG
This sequence comes from Eucalyptus pauciflora, assembly GCA_007663325.1. Taxonomy (NCBI): domain Eukaryota; kingdom Viridiplantae; phylum Streptophyta; class Magnoliopsida; order Myrtales; family Myrtaceae; genus Eucalyptus; species Eucalyptus pauciflora. The sequence continues at coordinate 2,523,702 of VMYD01000122.1, forward strand.
ATAAAAGGTCGAAAATCAAAATGTAATCTTCTATTATCTTTATTTTCATGCACTTTATTTTTCCTTAGTTATAACTTTCGGATTCGCACTGTTGATTAAATTCCAATGCATATCTTTGCCCTGATGTTTGTCATCGATTCAATTCTGGCGCGCATCTCTATCATGGGTGTCATGCCGTCGATTAAATTCCAACATTACATCTTTGCACGTTCTTGAGTTTTGTCGTCGATTAAATTTCGACACAGTTCATGCACATATATTGTTGTGAAAATGGTTGTATTTTCAAACCTTGTTGTTGATTGAATTCCGGCACAGTTTGTATGTACGATTTAGTTCGAAGTTCAAAATAAACGTTTGCAGCTATTTCTTGTTCGCCTAGATATTTCCTTTCCGAAGTCGCCACATAACCCTTCTCTTCTCATCAAAAAACTAAAGAACAACATTTGGAAAAGATATTTCATCGTAAATTAAATTCCTGTGAAACAAATGGCACACATGATGGGACCATTGTGGTTGATTTGAGGAGATATGATGGTGAAAACAGGAAATCAACTTGATCTTGATGATGGTGGTGGTGACAATTCACAACCCGGTGGTAATGACAAGACGCGACACTTTGAGTCATCGAATGCATTATCGAAGGCAGAGCAAGAGTAGGTCGGAGATGTCAGTATCCCAAAATAATGCACCGATGAGCAAATAAGACAATTAGAGCCAACTCCTGTAATGTTGGCCGCCATGTGACAGTTCTTCAAGGAGCATAAAAATGAATTGACAAACCACATGATAAAATATCTCATCGACGTGATCAAGCCAATTATCATCAATACCTTCCATGAAGTTATGAACAGGCAGGCGAATCATGATAATCCCGCATTTTCTGGACCTATGAGGTTGGTGGTATCAATTATGGTGATTTGCCAATGACAAGGAGGCACGTGATAACTCTTGGGTTTCCTAATTTAAAAGAATCGAATGATTAACAAATCATTCAATTCTTTTAAAAGGGGGCACATGTTGACACCCAAAAGTGTTCGATTTTTAGTTATTATCGATATGCAATGATTGTTCGAAAACAACAAAAGTGAACTCGACAACTTTATATGCAACGTCAAAATTAGCAAAGGAAAAGAAAAAGAGTGGAGACTATACTCGGAGGAAACCGATTAAATGGATTGACGATTGGTTGAATATGTAGTTGATGACTTGGATGAAAGTGTTAGCACATGTCAACAAGTGGCAAATGATGGCAGATTGTTTTACCAAAGTTGTCGATAGTGTGTTAACTAAGGAACAAATGATCGATTTAGAGGTTTGCATCTAAGGCTCAGGCACACGTAAATCCATTAAGAAGATCGTGAAGAATAGTTAGGTGAAAATGGAGTTCGAGGTTGCAATTTTGAAGGAAATTGACAATATGGGAAATTAACAACTCCTTGGAGATAAGGCTGCTATTTTGAAAAGAGTTGACAATGTGGGAATATAGGACCATTATTTTTGGAAGCGTCCAACTGCAATTCAACCACAAGAAATTGCTCTCATATGGTTATGACAAAAGGTTTATAAATATCAAGTTCTGTCAATTGGAAGAGGACCTCTCGATAATAAAATTGTATTTTTTTATTATTTTTACTTTATTACACTTTATTTTTCCTTAGTTATAGCTTTTCGATTTGTGCTGTCGATTAAATTTTGACCCGTATCTTTATCCCGATGTTTCATCCCATTTCAATTCTAACGTTATATCTTTGCACATTCTCGAGATTTGTCATCGATTAAATTCCGACACAGTTCGTGCACATGTATTGCTGGGAAATGATTGTATTTTCAAGTCTTGTTGTTGATTGAATTCCGGCACGGTTTGTATATACAATTTGGTTCAAAGTTCGAAATAAATGTTTGTAGCTATTTCTCATCTGCCTGAATATTTCCAGTTCGGAGTCGCCATAAAATCGGTCTCCTCTCATCTAAAATATTGAAGAACAACTTTCGAAAAAGAACTTGTCAAAGATTCCAGAAAACTGGCATCCAAAAGAAGGGTCGGAAGCACTACTGGGTTTATTCTCGATCTTGAAAAATTTTGGTAAATTCGTGAAATACAGGCATGAGCTTCTTAGGTGTCGCGTTAGTTTCAAGCAAATATCTGCCTGTTGAGAATTGAGATAAAAAGTAGAATGTAATAGTCACTACATCACCCAATGAAGAGTATATAATCCTATAAATAGGTTTTACGAAATGACTACATAAAGTAGTAAAGTATTAATCACAATCAATCATAACTAATCAAAGGATGTATACATAATCTCCTAAATATATCAACATCATATTTCGTCGAAGAACAAAGGACACTTTTGGGAGTGCACAAAGAAAATAACAAATTTTTCTATAGATGTGCAAGAACTAAGAAGGATAGAAATGTCCATTTGAATCTTTGAAAGGTAGTCATGGGTTTAGAGATATTTTTTTCAGCTGAAATTTGAGGTTGAAAACTCCTTGGTGCTTGTTTTGCGTGTAGTTTGGATTAAAGGGTAAAGTGGCAGACTAGAGCCGAGACCAGTGTCTTTGGAATTACCGGTGCTCGGGCCAGGGCCACGCACTTCTTGTTTGAAGAAAATGAATGGGCTTTTCATGGGACATTTTCGTTGGATTGGCCCATAAAAGGCTCATTCTTAGGCCCATGAAGAGGATCTGCTAGCTGTCCTCTCATCCTTTTTCAATTATAGCTAATCCGAGAGGTTGGCTTGCCAATGAATAAGTGAATTCACATGAATGATTTGTCTAAATTGACATCTCTTTCGTCTTGGTTAAAATTCTATTTTGATTGGCAGTTCTAGTAATCAATATGCCCTCGATAATAAAATTTGGTTAAAATGAATGAGGAGAGTGATTTGAGCAAAATGTTTTGTGATTTTGAGTTGCTTAAAGTTCCAATCATATGATTGTAACATGGAAATTATAATTTTTGTGGACTGCTTTTATTATGCGGACAATTCTATATTTGGATCAGCTATTCGAGTTTTGACTTGTCTTTTACCTAGTACACGATGTAAACCAAGGTGACAGGTTTGATTCTCCGGTCCTTAAAAAAATTGGTAACACCCAATGGATAGTTGATATTTTGCTAATTCATTAAATTGAACCCAACATTCTAAAGCACATGGGGTAGCTCCCAACCCGGCCGAATCCCTTTTTGACGAATAATTCGCTCTGCATCTGCACTAACAGAGTACGCTCCTAAAATTCAAACAGAGAAAAAAAAAAAAACCATAAATTCCCCAGAAGAAGTCAACAGACTTTCACATCAACCAAAAAATATCCAACTAAAAGTATTTCAAAAGAAACCAAAAGCAACGGGGAGTCGGGAGTGGGGCGATGACCTCTCTGCGCTCTTATTTATTTATTTATTTACATTTATATAGCGTGGCACGACGATTCTAACGTGTTCAGCCATCTAATCACTTGCGCCTCGGTGCGTGTTATTCAGGATGTGTGCGTATATTCATTCTAAAGAAAGTTTTCCATTAACTCGAGAACCAAACTCTGTCGATTGATAAGAAATGTGGGAGCACAATATGATAATGGGATCAATCTTCTAACGAACAGAGCAATCGAGTTGCAAGCACACAAGACAATTACACTACAGATAAAAGCGGAAGCAGCATCCACTAAGAGCGTTGGAAAATGACGAGCCACACGAGCTTTTATGCAATCCGTCTCGAGATTTATAGCTCATTGAGGCTCCCCCAAGGCTCCCTTGCGTAACCTGCAAAATAGCAACTGGATTATGGTCCTCCCTGCGTGTTGGATTAGAGGATTTAACCCTATCAAGGCCACGAAAGTTAGTGTCGAATTAGCATTTAACCTCGGAATACCAAATTCATTCATTACCCGACACTAGCACGAGGATCTCACGTTCCAAACTAAAAATTCGAAGAGGTCTACGCCAGATTTTAATAACTAGGCCTAGACAGCACAAGACCCAAAACTCTTTATAGTCCGGGTCTTACTGCTTTACGTTTTCAAAGCCCAAATGACTATCGAAAGGCCTCGCCTATTAAATTCTCTTCTTTGAAAAAAAAAACCTATCCGAGGCATCACATACGAAAGATTGGGTTAATAAATATTATGCTTATTTGCTCATTAGCAATTGCTAAAGTGCTATGACGTGTTCTTATTTGTATGTAATCGCGAAAAAGAGTCTGAAATCTTCCATCATTAGCGGGAGGAGGAGAGCTGATACCTTAGCAATTGGCAGGAGGAGTGAGACCGCACTTAGCAGGCAACCCCATCGCGAGATCGGGATCGATCCCCAGAGCTGGCAATATGGCCGAGTTCTTGTACGAACAGAGGCAGCTCAGGTCCGCCCCCGAGAGCCCTTGGCAACACTCCTTCGTCGGCTCCGCCGGGTCTGGCTTCGTCACCGCTGGTTTGCAAGCCATCAGCTGATCATCGCTCATCTTGCACAGCGTTATCGCCTCTGAGACTCCCGCCAACGCAACAGCCGCCACCGCCACCGCCACCAACACCAACATCAACCTACCGGCAGCCATCTTTTAGGAGTGGTTTTGCAAGACGCGTGTGAACTTGTGATTGAAGACACACGTCTACAACGTGTGGTCATATAGAGAGCAAAAGGTGGGTGCATCATTGTGTAGCAGACGAAAGGGACAACGACCCGTGAAGGACAACTTGGAGGCATTCGGAGGTCACGGGGGGCGAGTAGTTGCTAGGTTTTGGTTCGTCCCTGTACGGTTTCGATGGCCAACAGCTCTGGTGTGGGTTGTTTATGGGGAAAACCGCGACTCATCGAAGAGGTGAAGCGGCAATTCTTGAAGCTTCGACGAGGCCGGTCATACGAGTTCGGATTCCGGTTTGTCTTGTTAGGTTGGTAGCGTCGGCTTGTGAAATAGCGAAAGCGGTTCTCGGTTTATTGGATTCTTTATGTCATGTGTTTGTTCTTTGACGATGGGAGATCGTTGCCCTAACATGGTTACAGGCCTTCATTCATTCATCCGTTCATCTGATTTCTTGAGCACTGCTCGTGAAAATTTGAACACGTTGATTTGCTGCACATTCGATGGTCTAGTGGACTACTAGTGTTATGTGGTAGTGACAATCTTGAAGCTCAGGAATAACTGATGAGTTGTTAGATCGGATGATAGTCAATTTCCTTCGGTCGTTTCGAAACTTACCCGTCCTTTTCAGAATTCGAAATTAGCAGTAGAATCTCACTACCTATATCTGCAGATACATGCTATTACTCTTGTTGACACTCAAAAATGTCTGATTTCTAGTTAATATTGATATGCAGTGATTGTTCGGAAATAACAAAAGTGAACTCGACAATTTCATATGCAAAGTCAAAATTAGCGAAAAAAAAAAGGAAAAAGAGTAGAGAATATACTATCCGGGGTCATGTCTAGTCATCCGTGGAGGAAACCAATTAAATGAACCGACGATTGGTTGATATTATATGCAGTTGATGACTTAGATGAAAGTATATGTATATGTCAACTAGTGGCAAATGGCGATAGATTATTTTACCAAAGTTGTCAATAGTGTGTTAACTAATGAGTAGATGATCGTTTCAGAGGTTTGCATCTAAGGCTCAAGCACATGTAAATCCATTAAGGAGATTGGAGAATAGTTAGGTGAAAATGGATATTGACATTGCTATTTTGAAGGGAATTGACAATGTGAAAAATTAACAACTCTTTGGAGATAAGGTTATTATTTTGAAGGAAATTGACAACGTAGAAAATGAACAACTTCTTAGAGATAAGACTGCTAGTTTGAAGGGAATTGATGACGTGGGAATATGAGACTATTATTTCAGAAGCGTCCAACTACAATTCAACCACAAAGAAATTGCTCCCATATAGTTATGATAAAGGTCGAAAATCAAAATGTAATACTCTATTATCTTTATTTTCATGCACTTTATTATCATGGGTGTCACGCCGTCGATTAAATTTCGACATTACATCTTTGCACGTTCTCGAGTTTTGTCGTCGATTAAATTCCGACACAGTTCATGCACATATATTGTTGTGAAAATGGTTGTATTTTCAAGCCTTGTTATTGATTGAATTCCAACACAGTTTGTATATACAATTTGGTTCGAAGTTTGAAATAAATGTTTGCAGCTATTTCTTGTCCGCCTGGATATTTCCTGTCCAGAGTCACCACAAAATCCTTCTCTTCTCATAAAAAAATTGAAGAACATCGTTTGGAAAAGATATTTCGTCGTAGATTAAATTCTTGCGAAACAAATGGCACGCCCGATGGGATCATTTTGGTTGATTAGAGGAGATACGATATTGAAAACAAGAAATCAACTTGATCTTGATGATGGTGGTGGTGACAATTCACAACCTAGTGGTAATGACAAGACGGGACACTTTGAATCGTCGGTTGCATTATTGGTGGCGGAGCAAGAGCAGATCGAATATGTCGACTTCCCAAGATAATGCACCAATGAGCAAAGAAGACAATTAGAGCCAACCCCGATAATGTTGCTGCCATGTGACAGTTCTTCAAGGAGCATAAGAGTGAGTTGACAAACCACATGATAAAATATCTCGTCAACGTGATCAAGCTAGTTATCGTCAATACCTTCCATGAAGTTATGAACGGACCAAGAATATCGAGTCATTCAATTCAAGTGCAGGCAAATCATGATTATCCTACATTTTCTGGACTTGTGAGGCCGGTGGTATCAATTATGGCGATTTGCCAATGACAAGGAGGCACGTGATAACTCTTGGGTTTCCTAATTTAAAAGAATCGAATGATTAACAAATCATTCTATTCTTTTAAAAGGGGGCATATGTTGACATCTAAAAGTGTTTGATTTTTAGTTATTATTGATATGCAATGATCGTTCGGAAACAATAAAAGTGGACTCGACAACTTTATATGCAACATCAAAATTAGCAAAGAAAAAGGAAAAGAGTGGAGAATATACTATCCGGGTATGTCTGGTCATCTGTGGAGGAAACCAATTAAATGGATAGAAGATTGGTTGATATTATATGCAGTTGATGACTTGGATGAAATTGTTAGCACATGTCAACTAGCGGCAAATGATAGCAAAATTATTTTACCAAAGTTGTCGATAGTGTGTTAACTAAGGAGCAAATGATCGATTTAGAGGTTTGCATCTAAGGCTCAGGCACATGTAAATCCATTAAGGAGATCGTGAAGAATAGTTAGGTGAAAATGGAGATCGAGGTTGCAATTTTGAAGGGAATTGACAATATGGGAAATTAACAACTCCTTGGAGATAAGGTTGCTATTTTGAAGACAGTTGACAATGTGGAAAAATATGAGACCATTATTTTCATAAGCGTCCAACTACAATTCAACCACAAAGAAACTGCTCCCATGCAATTATGACAAAAGGTTTATAAATATCAAGTTCTATCAATTGGAAGAGGACCTCTCGATAATCAAAATGTAATTTTTTATTATCTTCACTTTCCTACACTTTATTTTTCCCTAGTTATAGCTTTTCGATTCACGTTGTCGATTAAATTCCGACGCGTATCTTTATCCTAATGTTTCATCCTCGATTCAATTTTGATGTTACATATTTGCACGTTCTCAAGCTTTGTCGTCGATTAAATTCCGACACAGTTCGTGCACATGTATTGTTGTGGAAATGATTGTATTTTCAAGTCTTGTTATTGATTGAATTCCAGCACGGTTTGTATATACAATTTGGTTCGAAGTTCAAAATAAATGTTTGTAGCTATTTCTTATCTGCATGAATATTTCTTGTTCGGAGTCGCCATAAAACCCGTCTCCTCTCATCTAAAATACCGAAGAACAACTTTCAGAAAAGATGTTTCATCGTAGATTAAATTCCGGCGAAACAACTTGTCAAAGATTCCAGAAAACTAGCATCCGAAAGAAGGGTCGAAAGCACTACTGGGTTTATTATCGATCTTGAAAATTTTTGGTAAATTCGTAAATTATCGACAGTGCTAGTTTCAAGCTTCCCACTCCCATCACAGTGGGGTAGGGGTGATCGGCTTGCCAAATAGGCAGTGGTGTACAAGATTTACCAACGTTAATCATCTTTTGAGATTCTATGAGATTTTGTTTTAATAGCTTAAATCGTTCGATGAAGGCATGATTTAATAGTAAGATATAGCACATGGAAATATGTAATCGGGAAAGCAAATATCTGCCTGTTGAGAATTGAGATGAAAAGTAGAATGTAATAGTCACTACATCACCCAGTAAAGAGTATATGATCCTATAAATAGGTTTTACGAAATGACTTTACAATCAATCATTACTAATCAAAGGACATAGACAGAATCTCCTTAATATATCTACATCATATTTCGTCGGAGAACAAAGCACACTTTTGGGAGTGTGCACAAAGAAATTAACAAATTTTTATATAAATGTGCAAGAACTAATAGAAATGTCCATTTGAATCTTTGAAAGGTAGTCATGGGTTTAGAGATATTTTTTCAGCTGAAATTTGAGGTTGAAAACTACTTCTCGGTGCTTGTTTTGCGTGTAGTTTGGATTAAGAGTAAAGTACAAAATGCAGACTAGAGCCAAGACCAGTGTCTTTGAAATTACCGGTGCTCGGGCCAGGGCCACACACTTCTTGTTTGAAGAAAATGAATGGGCTTTTCATGGGACATTTTCGTTGGATTGGCCCATAAAAGGCTCATTCTTAGGCCCATGAAGAGGATCTGCTAGCTGTCCTCTCATCCTTTTTCAATTATAGCTAATCTGTGAGGTTGGCTTGCCAATGAAATAAGCGAATTCACATGAATGAATTGTCTAAATTGACATCTCTTTCGTCTTGGTTAAAATCCTATTTTGATTGGCATTTCTGGTAATCAATATGCCCTCGATAATAAAAAATTTGGTTAAAACGAATGAGGAGAGTGATTTGAGCAAAATGTTTTGTGATTTTGAGTTGCTCAAAGTTTCAACCATATGATTGTAACATGGAAATTATAATTTCTGTGGACTGCTTTTATCATGCGGACAATTCTATATTTGGACCAGCTTTTTAAGTTTTGACTTGTCTTTTACCTAGTACACAATGTAAACCAAGGTGACAGGTTTGATTCCCCGGTCTTGAGCTACTCCACGTGCATTGGCTGGGGTAACACCCAGTGGATAGTTGATATTTTGCTAATTCATTAAATTGAATCCAACATGGGGTAGCTCCCAACCCCGTCCGAATTCCTTTTTGACGAATAATTCTCTCTGCATCTGCACTAGCAGAGTACGCTCCTAAAATTCAAACAGAAAAAAAAAAAAAAAAAAACCAACCATAAATTCCCCAGAAGAAGTCAACAGACTTTCACATCAACCAAAAAATATCCAACTAAAAGTATTTCAAAAGAAACCAAAAGCAACGGGGAGTAAGTATTTACCCTCGGTCTTCTTCAGCAATTTTCTGACCTTGTGCTTACATCCTTCGCGGTGTATATGTTCACTCTGAGAACAACATCCAACGACCTAAAACGATTTTCTTGTAAAGAAAGAAAGATAAAAAGGAGCTCCACTTATAATTTATTTCACGCGTTTGTGTCCACTCCCTACTTTCCTTAATCTTTGTTAGTGAAGAAGGCACTAATGGATCAAAGCTAAAAAGAAGGGAAAAAAAAAAGCATTAATAGGAATCTTCTTTTCTTTTCTTTTCTTTTCTTTTGCAGGGATGGTGCTGATGGAATCAATACTTTGCCCAGGGTGGCATATTCAGGAACAAAAACCTGATAAGTTCGATATTCTTGTGCGAGGACAAAAGCTATATCAGCACTTGCATATTCTCATCTCCACTTTTCTTGCAAGCTTCAATTTTGAGTCAGGCCTTGGTGGCATCGATGTTTGAATTTCATGTCGAGTCAGGCCTCAGGACTGAATCTTTCCCAAAGGCAACCGCAAGTGTACAAATGAAGTGGAATAAAGAGGAAAAAAGCACGACCCAGCCATCTCCCTTATCTGGCTATCTGAAACTCCAAAAAGAGAGGCCTCTCCCTTGGAGTTCTTCACATTCTCTGCATCCCTTTCTTCTTTCCTTCACTCTCCCTTTTCATTTTTCGGACTCAAGGGTCGAATCCAAGCAATCGAAAAATATTGGGACCACCGTGAAATCCTGTCCAGTCAAGCCCTGTACCTCGCCAGTCGCCAGGGCTCAAGCTCCATCAGGCTCGCGTACTCCACACTCGAGATCAGTACGTACTGCTCGAGCTCGACTTGATTAAGTTTAATTACATATTTGCAGTGCGCTTTTCATCTACGATTAACGGAGTAAAAAGATAGAAACTTTAATCTTTCCATCTATGTGAGGAGCCGCCCCTTTCGAGGCATCTTTAACATTCAATTTAGAAGAGGATTATTATCATACGTTATCTTCTCTTTCGGTGCGTGAAACATGCTGACATCCTCGTATGCCAATAACGAAATTAACCGACTCATTAAATTAACTAACTAAAACGCACTTTGCACTGAGCTCAACAGGCACACCCTTTGCACGTCTCCTCATTATCAGCAACGGTGGGTATTAGATTATATTATCATTAAAATTAAAAAAAAAACGGTGAAAATCAATCAAGCAAGCATGATCAATTATTTTACTATTTAATGTTATTATTTTCAAAAAACATGAAGGACAAATACCATTAAAAAACCCCAAACTATACTCATATAACATAAATATCCCTAACTTTTTTTGTGTCGCCAAAAATCCTGAAGTTGCTTATTATGTCATAGATACTTTAAACATTTTTTATATTACTAAAATATTTAAATTTATATATACCATTTATTTCAACTTTATCTTAAGTATATTTATCATAATAATATAAATTTGGGATTTTGTATAACGATATTTGCGTCATGAGGGATTAATTTACGGGTTTTTTATGATAAAGAAAAGTTATAACATAAATATTCCTAACTTTTTTTTTGTCACCAAAAATTCTGAAGTTGCTTATTATGTCATAGATACTTTAAAAAAAATTGTATATTACGAAAATATTTAAACTTATATATACCATTTATTTCAACTTTATCTGAATTATATTTATCATAATAATATAAATTTGGGATTTTGTATAACGATATTTGCGTCATAAGGGATTTAATTTTATAGGTTTTTTATGATAAAGAAAAGTTATAACATAAATATTCCTAACTTTTTTTGTGTCGCAAAAAATTTTGAAGTTTTTTATTGTGTCATAGATACTTTAAAAAAAATTTATATTACCGAAAAATTTAAACTTGTATATACCATTTATTTCAACTTTATCTGAAGTATATTTATCATAATAATATACATTTGGGATTTGTATAACGATATTTGTGTCATAAGGGATTAATTTACGGATTTTTTATGATACAGAAAAGTTGAAAATATTGGTTTGTTTAGAATTTTTATTTTTTTTTGGCGGTATGAAGTGATTGTATAAAAAACTAGAAGGATGATAATAAAAAAAGAGAAAAGAAAAAGAGAATGTTGTGGTTAATGAGAAAGGGACAAGTCATTCTCTGACCTTGTCGCTGCAAGAGAGGACTGCAGCGTGTGCCAACAGTAAAACCGCAGCAGGAAAAACCGATTAGCACTTGAACAGATATATAAATAAATGACGACTGCCACAAAGACAAAAAATCTTATAAAAAAACACAATAAGGGAGAAAGAAAATTGTTGACCTCAGCGTCCGTCTGACTTCGGCCGTACCAAATCGAATTTAAATCGCGTCTCCCGAGCTCCCTCTCTCTGTCTGTCTGTCTGTGCTTTCGTCTTCGCTTCGGTTGACGCGAGACCAGTGACCGAGGGACATTGCGCCATGGCACGGAGCACCAAGCTACCCCCCCACCCCTCTAGCTTAGGCGTGTGGGGTTAAACAAGTGGTGGCGAGAGCGACAGAGAGAGGAGAGCAGAGAGTGCATTAATGGCGAGGGAGATGACAGTGTCGGTTATGTGTTTGATATAAGGCTGGCAGATATAAAAACGGATGGCGTGTTCGAGCGGAACCTAAAGGAGAATGCTCACAGCTTTCCTTCTCCAAATTCCGGGATTGCACTTGATAGTACAGCAATAGATGTGTTCGTAACTGTGCTGTTTCTTTTAAGGGGTCATTAGAAAATGCTCATCGATGACAAAATCATAAGCATGTCTTGTAAAGAACAGCTCGAGTTTGGAAGCATCGATCCATGGATGATACGAGAAATATCAATTTCATTTTGGACGACGTGTCTAGCTGGTAATCGCACCGCCACTGTCCATCCTCTCTCGGGATGGGGTTTTGCCATAGGAGAAAGCAGCTACGGGGAAAAAGGGTTTTGAAAGTTTTGAATACACTTGGCATTTTAAAAATAAAAATTATTTCATTGAAATTATCACCAACAGGATAATTGGACATATAAGTGCACATGTGAAGGCATTGGTTATTTTGCAAAAACATTAGAAGTTATGGTATGGGTGTTTGGTTACTATGGAGAGGGATTAACATTCCACAATGCCCTTCCGAGTTCCAACACTATATTTTCAATTAAATCTGTTGAGTGGAATTATCGAATAATTTCCTAGAACGCTGATGCAATTTTGATTGTTGAATGACATAATTAGGAAAATCTTTCTTGACATTCCAAGCTTCAGCATGACTTCGTGTGCTGTATGAGTTAGTGTTTTGAAAATATAGTGAATGAGGTGAAAATATGCATTATGTCTTAAATTATGATGTGTTTGCAGGTGCAATTCACCGACATTTTATTTGATGATGTGTGCCTAATTTTGAAATTGAGGAAGTCATCTTATTATTTAGCCAACTCATCTAAGGGTACTTTTGTCATTCTAGCATCATATACTATTAGGTTTTAAAAGTTGAAAACGATTTTTTTAGTAAGATAACTACTTTTTGAATCTTTTTTTGGAAAATTCACGACATGCGCGGGTCCTCAATTCACTATTTGAGGTCCCTCTGATCACCGACTTTTGATCGGCCAACCATCCGACCTTTGGTCCATTGGGATGGATCCCGATGAGCACGACATGATAGTACCATTCAATCGAACTTTTGATGAAGTAACATTTTTATGTCAAATATGATAAAACCTTATTCAAAATTATGTGTTTAGACTTATTTAACATTGTCATTTGGAACATTTATTAACCTGATCTATTTTTTTTTTTTGTCGATCATACTTTATGCCCATTCTAACGCTCACTCTCAGACTTTTGTCCTGTCTCCTTACAAGACGTGGGAGTCGAAACTCATTCCTGAAACGAAATCGTCCCCACCCCAAACCCATCTGAGAATGTGGGGATTCGAACCCCCCCTCCCCCTTCCACGTTGGAAGGGTGGCCACTGGGGCAAACCCCAATAGTTAACTTGACTTATGTTAAAGTGATATAGCAAATGACCCTATCCGTTAGCTTCTTGGATAACGGAGAACACATATGGTGGATGGGCGTATGGTGCATTTTGATTTAAGAAGCTCTAAATGTAAAGAACTTCATAGTTTAAACCATCTAGTCGCATACATAGCTCGTATTCTGCCCTATCAAAAAGATTAACGGGTCACTTCATGAGAGAGAATTTCGGCCTGCTCACATGCACTAGTCCTTGACCTTACCTAAAGAAGTCACGAATCTAAACCAATGCGAGGGCATGCTCATCGAAATGAAGAGTGCTCCGCAAGAGAAGGGGTTGCTTCGAGAAATGGAGAAACACCCTTTAACTCCACAGAGAAAGAGAGGAGCGGCTTTATTTTTGGGTTGCTTTCTTGATGATGCATGGGAATATACACCAACACGAGCAGACCCCATCCACTTCAGGTTTTCAGGATCGTCAGCGACAAACTAGGGCAAAAGCAAAGACCCTCTGGGCCTCTCCCCTGATAAGGAAAAAGAAAAGTTGAGAGAAAGATCGCAGGGGTGGGGACCAGTCCCAGGGCCAGGACTGATGTGGAATATTAGAATAATGGAAGAGAAGGCATCGAAAAGAGGAAGAGAAAGCAACCTCTCCACACACGATCTCTCTCTCTCTCTCTCTATATCGATCTGGTGTAGGATTTGTGGGGGGGAATGAAGGATCACTCATGACTTAATTACACCAGCCTGTCGTTGTGTCTGCTTCTGTGAACCTTCGTTATCGGTGGGTTCAGTTCGCTTTCTCGCTTTGATTTTTACCACTCCGTATCCATTCTCTCTGTCTTTACTGCTCCCCGCATCCCCCATTCCTTCTGGCCCCTACCTCAAAGCTGCCACTCACCTCGCTGTTTTTGTACCTGCTTCTCTCTCTCTCCCACCCCGCATTGATTAGGAATTCTCAGGACTTGTTTTTCAAACGTATCCATCCTGTATGAAGTGTAAGGCTCTGAGGCTAGATTGAGGCGAGAGCGCGGTCCAATTCTATCCGGAACTGGTTTGGTCAGTTCAATTTTGAACCTACTCTGGAAAGAACCCCGCTGATAACTCTCGTGGCTACTAGCAAACGTAACTTTCATGTGAAAAGAATATGCACAAGCTGCTTGTGTAAAATATCATTTACATTGGCGGTGTGTGCTCTAATTTTTTTCAGAAGTAGATATCTTTACGTTTTTATAATAAACTCTAATCCAAAATTGAAATCCTTGTTAATTCTAAGTTCAATTTCCTGTTTCGACTTTCCGGAGATCCCTTAAAGTGGGATGAGATAATTTAAACATCTCAAAATTCCATTTTTTCCGTTTGTTCTTCTATAGTGTTTGAGCCGGCTTTCGTGCACCTCGAAACCTTTCAACGCTTTGTAAATCGAGGCAAAGAAAGATAGAGTTTTGCGGAAGAGTGACTTGCACTACTTGTTAAATAGTCAAATGGGTAAGTACTCTATTTTTCAACACACCATCAGTGATGAGTACTTTAAAGATAATTTTTTTATTAAAATCACAATTGATTCACCTTAATAACACACGCAAACCGATGACGTGGCAATACAAGGGCAATTAATTAGATTCCATATGGACACCACACCGATATTCTGTCCCAAAAGAAATGATCAAACTTTAGTGAAAGCGTGCCCAAAATTGCAACGGCCTGAAAAGATTGTTGAGCATGAAAATTCAGTAAAGTTAAAGGGATTTTACCCTTTGTTGACCTCACTGCTTCAAACTTAACTTACTGCTCCTCCCCCTCTCTCTCTCTCTCTCTTCCTGGGAGCTCTTGCCTTTTTAAAGAGCCTCCCGTGCCCACCTACTTCCATAAAGCAACGAGCGAAAAAGAACACCCGACTCGAGTTCTCTCGTCTGGCTTACCTTCGCCGTGCTCGCGTCCCTTCCAAAAGACTGCCCTCTGCAACTTCTTCCGCCTCCGATGGACGTAAGCACTTTCCTTCTCTTTGTCTTGCCAAGTTCTTGAACCGTGTGCATTGCCGATGTTTACGCTATATGTTGGCGTGTGTATGTGTGTGTACAGGACTACAACAGGTTTCACATACCGGCGTTCGGGAGCTGGGACTGCTACGACGGCCTCCCCTTCACCCAGTGCTTCGACGAGGCGTCGGCGCGGCAGGCCGGGCTGCTCCGCTACACCTACTCCGTGGACCGCGACCTCTACGTCGCCGGCGACCTCTACCAGAACGACGTCGTCACCCCCACCATGATCGTCGTCCCGCACCGCCGCCGTCATCGACGGGTAAAGTCACGAACGACCGCCGTCCTTTTTCTTTTTTCCTCGTATTATAACGTGCATTTTCTGGTTTACCGATCGCCGCCCCCATGTGCATTACTGTCGGTAAGTAAAATGGTACGATATTTAGTTAAAATAAGCTCACGTGAGAGACTATAATGTCTGGTAAGATTCTGTGTGTTGCATTGTGAGTCATAATCCAATGGTTTTTCTTGGGATATACTCTTTCTTGTGGATGATCCATCATCTTTTTCTGGACAAAACCCTTTTCTCCTTTCGCTTTGCTTTTTCTTCTCTTTCTTCTTCTTTTTCCCGTTCTTTTTATTATGTGAATTCTGGCGCTTGCGGTCGTTGCTGCAGCGTGCATAATCATGCGCTCACGCAAGCCCTCTTTTTACCTTTTGTTTTTCAAAGTATGAACAGCTTCAATTATTTAAAACTACTGTGGAAACGCACGCTTTTTGGGGAAAGTGAAGAAAGGCTATAAGTAAAATAAAAAAGGACCGGTCCAGGCCAGGCTTGGGTTAGCTCGACCAGCTAGGGTTTCTGAATCACGTCTTGGGAAAGATCAGAATAAAAAAGACGGTTTTATCGGGAAGCATCGCGAGGGTTTTTTCCTTTTCCTTTAATTACTCCACGTACTTGTCACGCTCAAATCAGTCAGCTGGGAAGTTCAATCGGCCGATTCGAGAATTTATTACGTAGGCTAAAGTTTACTACACTAAAAGTTACGTTGAGATAGGCATGTTTATGTTAGTGTTCATCTCTCAGTTCGTATCATTTCATAACGTAATTATAAACTCTTTAGAATAAGATTAGTTTTTTTTGAACTCGTGATGATCTTGTCATTTTTCAGATTACCAATATAAGCTTCTATAAACACGAGAAACGTCGTAATTTTGCGTAGACACTGTACGATGCTCCTTTTTCTTGATAATGTGATGAATAGAGTCACATATAATAAATCGATATAAAATAATCACGGGTTTTGCAATTTCTTTACTGCGGCTTTGGGTTAGACTAAACTAAGTCTATTCGTTGGAACTAGGGCATTGTTATGATAATCATAGATGAACACATAGAGTTTCTTTTGAGAGAAAAAGTCAATTATGATAATCATAATCGAGGGGACAAGATAATGTTGTCTAAATGGTGCGGTGGATGGTGATAATTGCAGGCAAAAGTCGGTGACCCGAGTCATGATGCCAAAGAAGGGAAGGAGAAAAGTTGGGCCAGCGACTTTCAGGAGCCGATGAGCCCTCCTTTTGTATCCAGGCCAACCCCAAAACCTGTGGACGAAGACCTGTACAAAATCCCATCTGAGCTCCTTTATGACGAGCCCAAGAAGGTATCTACTCTTTACCATCTTTTCTCCTCCTTTATTTTGGTTATGCAAAAAGAGGGTACCAAATATCTTGATGAAAATGATTTAAAGTTCTCTCCTTTTGGACATTTCGCTGATTATTGTTTTGGGTTTGCAGAAGAGAGGGTGGAGCTTCTGGTCATGCTGCTTGGTGCCCACTTGTGCTTCATGAAGCTGGGAAAGAGAGACGGGTCTTACAGGACCGAGTACATATATCTTATATATGATTATGATTATGATGATGAGGACGAGGATGATGATGATATAGATGAGCTAAGAGTACATAGGGACAAAATGTTTGTGTTATGCTGTATTTGAATTCCCAATTTGTGAGCATTGGGATGAGAAATCTGCTGGTTGAGGGAGGTGATGTGATATGTTGGTTTGTCATCTCATTGCTATGTGAGAGCGTATGATTGATTTTGTCAATTGGGTATCTTTGATGTTCTAGCAAATTTCGGTCGCTTTTTGTGGTTGTCGATTATCTGCTGCTGCTGCTTTTTTCGAAATGAGACGTGGGTTAAGAATTTGACTTATTAAAGGACTAGCGAAAAGAGGGATCTTTAGTCCTTTTGAGGCGAATGCAGTGGGGTGGAAAACATCGACTTGGGCAAAAAGCAAATGGAGAAAAAGAGAAAAAGGGGCAGATCCCTTCCTTTTTTTTTCATCAGATGATACTTGATTATGGACCAGAAAGAAAACGATAGTCTTCCCTAAAACATGATTACATCGTTTTAGGTAAATAATATTCTCTAAAACATGATAATGTCTTTAGTCTAATCTGTCCCTCGCTTTGTCGAGAAGACTTTTGATCGGTGCACATGAACAGATAATTTGAAGAGATATATCTTTGCTTTACGTGTTTGAAATCGGTATTTTATGTCAAATCACTAATGAGAACGGAGGAGACTTAATAATTAGAGATGTCATTTCAAAATATATGTTTTCTACTCGAGTTATCATGATCATCATAGGGGGAATTTATCCTAGGTTTAGTCTAGAAAAAATATAAATTTTGATTTAGTCTAGAAAAAATATCAATTGATAAAGTTTTATGGGGAATTTATCCTAGGTTTCTCCATGATCATCGGCATATTCCACTATGAACACCCATCAAACTTCCATTCCATTAGAGCTTTATTCAAAATAGAGATTGATCATTGTTTTTATTGAAATTGTCGGCAAAGCACTATTCAAAGAATGGATCGATGAATCAATTGACAAAGGATATGAGAGGCTTTTGCTTATTCTTGAACAATAAACTAGTTTGATGAGAAAACTAAAAGTACAAAACCAAAGGCAATTGCGCCCGTCCACGTAAAGATGCACCGGAAGATAAAAGCAGACAATTGTTGTCTATTGATTGATAGGCCGTCTTTTATCCGCACAACTTCTAATATTTATTGCTATTAGCGACGGTCAACAACAACATCAAAAGGAAGCAATTGCATCCTATCAACTCATAAAATTTTGAGAGAATTATTAAAAAAGTCCTAAAACTAAGATAGATAAGATTACAAGAGTTTCTTGACTTAGTTTTGAACTTTTTTTTTGCCAATTCAATCATAAACTTTATAATTGTGTCAATTCAATTTGTCATTCCGGCTGGCGTTAACGTGAACATTGGCCAGCACCGCCATTTGACAAACGCTGACGTAGTAATTTTTTAATAATATTTTATATTTATTTTTGAGTTTTTTTCTTTTTCTTTTTTTTTTCTTCTTCCTCTTTGGCTTTCCTACCTGCAATGGCTAGCATGGCTCCGGCAGAGAGTCTCACTGGACACTATGGGGGAGAAGCCAAAGAAAGAGGAGAAAAACGAAAAATAAAAATAAAAATATAAAATTCAAAAAAAGATAAAATATTATTAAAAAATTATTATGTCAGCGTTCGTCGGACGGCCGGTGTCCACGTCAGTATCGGCCCGCAAAATTTGGTCAAATGGACTGAATTAACATAATTGCAAAAGGTTTATGACTGAATTGGTAAAAAAAATTTAGGTTTGAATTGGCAAATCATAATATGTTTAGGACTTTTTTTTATAATTCTCCCCATAAAAATCAGTACATGTATTTTACAAGCAGTTACTAAATAAACCCACTAATAAAAAAAAAAAGGAAAAACAATGTGGCCTTGCGGTTCCAACAACAGCCCATATTTCCCGGCCCGGCCACTACAGCTTAGGGCCTCCATGATCTGAGGTTGTGTTGGTCTTACATTTGTACCGATCTTCACGACTGTCCTTGAGGTTGCTGGCTCCACGAGATGGATAACCAACTTGTTTCTAATCCATTACAAACCACATCGATCTTAACTCTCATGTCGACTAAACTAAACCTCGTTCACCATCACTCACATCTCGTGATCTAGTAAATTTCCTTTAGCTTTCGCTACCGGCAACCATTCAGTCGTCCTGTCGACTCTCCATATTTGCCAGCTAAAAAGCCTCTCAACACCAACCGAATTAGACCTCCTGCCGAGTCTGGCGCTCGACAATCTCCTGGTCAGGAACTTTGGCATTGTTCCGGTTGCCGACAGCTACACATGACATGTACAAATTCCACGTGAAATCTTGTCACGGGTGCTAACTGACGTGCGATACGAACGTCATGAAATTCGACTTTACAAATTGTGATAATTATGAAAAAATTTCGCGTCAGTTCCTGGGGCGCGTGCGAACGACAGGGTCGCCCTACGCTGAGAAGCGATCCGAACAAGCTACACGTGTGGCGACACATCGTCGGGCATTGCCCGGTCGTGGTGATCGCCCGTTGGCTCGACCTCGTACGAGAGAGAGAGATTTTGGATTTTTCCCCTACTTGAGAAAAGATCCGTCGTAGCTCTTATCTGTATCGACGTCCAGATCCTACTTCTTCGATTTGATCTCATCTTCTGCTCCGACTTTTTAGCATTTTAATCTTTTTTGAATATTTAACTTTTTAGATTTTAATCTTTTTTGAATATCTATTTCTTCCATCCTCTCTCTCTCTCTCTCTCTCTCTCTGTGGAAGCGAGTCATGCCTGCTGAGACTCAGACGCACGACTCAGAAGACAACGGCTGCTCCTCGAAGCCACTGCCGTCGATCCGGTACGTGCATTCACTCCTGGATCGTCTTCTGGGCAAATGCGGAAGAACACGAGTTCTTCGTCGATTACGATTTCGCACCTTCTTCGCCTTCGTAAAATCGCGATTGCATGCATCTTTTCTGTTGTTTTTTTCTTTGCTGACCATCTATTTAGTTGCACCATCCCGTCATTTCTGCAAAAAGACGGAAACATTCGTCTCTTATTCCTCGTGCTTGAATTGAACTGGTTCGTCATCCTTTTTCTTTTTTTCATGACCGATTCGAATGATCCAACCAGTCGCATGATCTCGCAAAATCCTCTCTCTTAGGATGTGTCGGATTCGAATGATCCCAACCATAGTGAGTTAAATATGACTGCGGGTATCTTCTTTAAGTTGATCTTCCACCTTCGTACAGGGCGAGAGAGATGAAGAGCCCGCTCGATCACGAGGAGGAGTTGATCAAGGCGATCATGGAGCGCAAGCGAAACGCCAAGACGAATGCATCGAAAGAGCATGGCAAACCGGCTGCTGCTCCGTCGAGCAGCAGAACTTGCATCTGCTCCCCGACGAGCCATGCAGGCTCCTTCCGGTGCCATCTCCACAGAGAAAATCAAGCCACCAAATCAACCTCGACGAACTCCGAACAGCCTCCTGCTACCATGACCGAGACCAGGTTCGGGCGCCGACACTGCTCGTTCGGTAGCCCGCATCTGCTGTCGAGATTCGGGAGGAGCTCCAACACCAAGACCTTCATGTGACGGACATTCCCGTGAGTTCTCGGCAAAGGCTAAATGCACGAGTTCGAGTTGAGGCTTGAGAGGGTGGTTTTAGAGCCCTCTCAGGTTTTTTGTAATTAGTCTTTTCATCATTCTTTTGCACTAAAAAAGTCCTGGGGTTTGGGCGAACTCTTTATGTAAAGCCGAGTTCTAGATCGGAACGGAGGCTGTTGGTATAACGTGCAGTTACTCGAGAATAAACCTGCATAGAAGTGTCTGCATTAGAGTCCCAAAGATCGATCTTGCCGCCATGAGCGCAGCGATCTCTAGGTAGAATGATATTTTGTCATTCGGCTGGAAGAGCAGAGTCCAGCGTTTTTCAGTTGATTGTAGTACTTTATTCCTCACACGTTGTGGGCTTGACAAGCTTGTGAGGGAATGAATGCTAAGCGTATGACCTGGACTTGGCACGAGCGGGGTTCTACTCCCTCGGTGTCGTAGGATATATCAGCAATGGGTAGGACTGTGCAATCGGATCATATGGTGCGATCGAAACTGGTTCGGTTCCAAAACCACCGTGGAAACCAAGACCGACTGGGTCAAATTTAGAATTGGTTTCATCTATCGACATCTTTTTCTCTATCTTTTCATTTTTCTTCGACCTTACTCAGAACACTTTATGCTTTAACTATAGCGACTCACCCTCATACCTATCCTCCTCGGTCGTTGGCTGGCTGCTTGCTCTCTCTCATTCGAGCTTCACAATCCTGACTCGTTTCTTTACCTTCTTGTTTTCATTCATCATACTTTACACCTTTTTTTGGCTCTTATTATTTTTCTTTCCAAAAGAAGCTTAAAAAAAGGAATATAAGAAAAAAAAGATTTTTGGGTAGACCCGAAATCGGACCGGAAAACAGAGCAGGTTTTCAAGAAATTTTAGATCTGCAAATTATCCACCTGAGACTCATCATCCCCAGTAATTGAAGCGAATTCTTGGAAAGCTAGCTGTTTTCCGAGAGCAACTTGTGGATTAGATTGAAGGAATGGATCTAGAGGCCTTAACGTGCGATAGGAATTTGAGGAATACAGCATATGTATTCGAAGGTTAACATGTGAACATCTATACACCTCCACGTCTGTGAACAACACAACAAATTATCTCATTTGCCATGTGACCTGAACGTTCTGCACTTGATATTCACCGCGAAACTTCCACCAAAAAATAAAGAAAGCCAAGTCTCCCTTTCAGAAAGAGAGGTATAAATATACAGCAGAAGTAGGAGCGTACTAGGAAACTTGGAGGGCTCTGACTCGAGCGGTCAGTTCCCTGACTTGGCTTCTCAGACGCTCCGGAGTGCAGAAGAAGTCCACGAAGACCCGTCTTTGGAGCTCGACCTCCTGCGTGTGATGTTTCACAATCTGCCCCAAGAACAACGAACATTATTTTGGAAATTCAAAAGGAAATCTAATATAATCACTCGCACTGCTATTAAATAATAATTCCTAAAAGTGTCCTTAGTGAACACCACTCGAACTTCTGACATGCAAGATGTTGAAAATTCTACTTGCAAGGAAAACTTTTCTTGCGCTCTCCACTTATGCTTCCAACTAGAATCCCTTCCCCTCCTAGATGCTCGTCTCAATCAATACAATTGGTTTTAATGAGTTTTCATGCAGCAAATTAGCAATGTAACTCTTCCTATAAATCTTTTCCTGCATGAAATTCATTATTTTTTTCTCTTGTTATATAGTTATATAACAATGTGATTAATCCCAATATTCTTCCTATATGATATAAAAACGATAGTGTCCCTGTAGTTTATATTGATATATGATACAAAATGAGGATTTTCCCTTTTTTGTTCAAAATAGAATACTTGTAAGAATGGGGGATACATTACGTATTGTTCATACTTAAATACATAATTTAAATTTTACACAAATGAAAAGATCCACGCCTGGACATCGCATGGTTACACTGCTCATGACCACGTAAAATAGAATGAACCACCCTCAATAAACATCAAGTACAAAGTAGCCCCACTGGTGGTTGGATGCACCAGGGTAGGAGAGAGTTCCTTTTGGCAGATTAATCCAGGTGGTAAAATGGACGTCTTGAATTCAGTTCGTCATATGGTTAATTTTCGGCCAATTGTGTCATTAGATCATATAACATGTCGTGATCAATCTAATTCTAAGTCATATCGCAGCATGTGAAACTAACAAAAAGACACAGGAGCAGAACAAACAGACTAATGAAGATTGTCACCAAGTACATAGGATGGTGAGTATTCAATATTCAAATGAAATTAGAATTAAGATCAACATTACCTCAATCTTTTTGCAGTGTTCAAGAGTCACCTCTTCAACCGCAGCAGCTAGTTTTGCATTAATCTTCTCCATCTCATCGAGCTCTTTCATCAGTGGCTGAAATAATATATTACTTCCCATAAGTAACAAAACCAGTCTCCAAGAAAAGATCGGCAGGCATTAAGATTTTAACATTTACACCCATATGCAGTTGGAATGTGCCACCATTGCAAACAACTTAAGATTAACAAGTGATGAACTGATGTAGGCAACAAATATTATTAGATAACATATGATGAACTAGGGAGAGGGATCAGTGGATTGCGTTGAAAGATGACTCCGGCAGACGTACCCGAGGTGTGAGAATTGGTTGTGCAGTTGTTGAAGATGCAAAAAGCAATTGCTGCATATTTTGAATTAGGGTACACCTGAAACATATAAAGGAAACAATAAACGAAACCGACTGAGATTTTACTCAACATCATTGCATTTATTAATCACATATGTGTTATAAACACGTCGCGTGTAAGTAAAGACATTCGAGTGAAAAAAGAAAAACACATATTGAGGCCACAGAGGCAATTGCTCAAAATTAATCAGCATAGCAGAGTCTCTCTCCAAACTAAACCATTATCCTTAAAAGACTATGTTGACATTTCAAAAGTCGTACAATATTATTCAAATATTGTAAGCAACAAAACAACTACAAAGCCTAATTGCAAACCACAAAATTGGCGTTAAGAGTGCCCGTAAGAAGAAATGATAATCACCTCAAACCATAAAAATTCACATAAACATCTACGGCAAGTACATTTTGTTCTAACAAATTACTACTAGTGAAATTCATAAACCCCTAATAGCGATATCAATCAAGTTACATTATATTTAGAGTGACAAGCTAGGACCTTGACAACAATGGCCTTATGGGGTTGGTTAACAAAAAAACAATCAAATAATTCTCTTTATGCCATGAGGAAAATAAATGGCCAGATTTGTGTGCATCCGTGGGGATTCCTTGAGTTCAGGTAGCTGTGTCATCATATAAGAAAAGAAATGGCAGTACCTCAAGTCTGCATTTCTAGCAATTTCTTTACTTCTGCTTCACAACACTTGTCAGACGAAGAAACCAAATTGTGGAAGAAAAGTATTGAAAAATGTCTATTCGTGCAAATTTAGAACGCCAGCATAAATGTAGAAGCAAAGATCATTCCTTATAGTAGAGCGCACATATCAAGACTTCCACCCAGCATTTTCATGACTAGCATCTTTCTATTTCTTAAAAGCACCTTCTTCCCATTCATGTAACAGACATTCATGGAGGAAAAAATTACCAAGGAAACTCAATAAATAAGCAAATAAAGAAGATGGATGATGGATGATGGTAATCTATGTAGTTGCCAAGTAGAGGATTAACCAAAACCCAGTAGTAGTCTGATTATGATTAGTAAGACGAGGTGACATGAAAAGGAATAAGCTATTTCAACATCCATTCATAGCTCTGCAGCATCCTGGAACTTACAGCTCATTGATGCATTTATTCCTTTCCTCTGGGAGGGAATTCTCAAGGTCAGACTTTAAGGCCATGAGATCTGAGTGAAGACCAGATATCTGCTGAACAATGCCTGGAGCTGAGACATATGTTGACAGCCCTACTTGTGCATCTAGGATAAAAAGAGCAAACAAAAGATTTCGATATCATTACTCCAACAACCACAAAAAAGTAACAAATACTTCTTGAAAAGAGGACCAGATCATAAGAATAGATGGATACTTGAGTAAATGCTTAGTAGGTCTCGGACACAATGTAGAAAAGTATCCCGATCATCCACTGCTCCCTGTTCTTGAACTTCTGAAGCTGCTTGAATAAGTGCCATGCACCGATCCTATAACAGGCAAACATGGTTAGCAGAAGTTAGGAGTGGGATTTCCGAGAGATTCAAAATGAAATTAGGCATAGACCACCCAGCTTTGAACTTTATATCTAACACAGTGCATAATTTAGTGAGCTGACACTTCCCAAATGTCAGAATCTGTCCCACAAATCACTTGAAAAGCTGAAGCTTAAGTCTGCAAAAAAATCTAAGGAGCACTAGCTACTATAATCTCAGCGGGCAGATACCATCATAAGTATATTTTAGCAACTAGATTGAAAAATTTACCAAAAGTAATTTCTCCTAAAAACTTCAAACTATTTATCCTATACCCTTTTTTGAGGTAGCATAGACATCGACTGACATAAAAAGCAATGTCAAACCCAAATGGCAATTGGAATCTACATTTTACGACAACCTCCTGCTAAGCATACCACGTGCATAGAAAGAAAGAGAGAGTACAACAAGAACTGCCGGCTTGACATACCACTCGTCCCTTGGTCGAAGAGAAGTACCCCTGCAATTCTGACTCAATGACCTTAAGCAGTGAATATGCTCCAAGCATGTTCTTTTTTTCCAGCTGACAAGCTATTTTCAGAAATTGATGCCTTGCAAGCTGATTAATGAGATGATGTATGAACTGCCAAAGACAACAAAAAAGTGTGTATGATTATGCGTGCAAAGAGAGACAAAGAAATCACATAAGCTTAACAGCAGGAGTGTTGAACAGTGTTAAGCAAAGTCTATCTTTCTCATTGTCAGTGTCACACTTAGACGGTTAATGCATAATAGGTTTCATAGCTGGACAAAAGAAACAACATGTAGGCAGTAGCAACACTTACCTACCCTGATCTTCTGACCTACAAGAATATTCATAACCAGTGTCTCAAAACCTTCAGGGCACTAACCTATCAAAATTGTCCACTCTACCTTGTTTCCTATTAATCAAAATCAAAATCAACTTGACTAAGCATATCTATACAGCACTGCACTGAAAAAATCTACTGGCAACATGACATCACCGGATACAGAACATCAACAAGGCCTCTTGTTTCATCTTCTAATTTGTTCATTTCGCATTTTTACCCTTGCTACTGTAGGTCGTTCTGACGTACATGTATAAGCTCTGCTGATTTGTTCAGCAGATTGCACTAGAGGGAAAGCTATATAATCATGTAGAATAGGAAGTTCAATGAGTTCTACAAACAAAATTTGAAAACCTTAACAAGTGACAAGAAGCCTCTCAAAAGTCATCCTGGTCATTGTCACACTGAATGTTTACTTCTGCTACTAAAATTTTCCACAAGACTTCACTTCCATAGTTATCTTCACTTCTCTTTTTGGTGAGAAGGACAAGATATAATCACCAAGGAGAACTAAATAAGTTTTCTTAGAAATTTTAAACATTGATCATGACTAGTGAGCCAAAGTTGAATCCAGATCTAGAACTGGAAAACAAGGAGAAAAAATGAAGAGTAATACTCATCCATAGTTGTACTTGCAAAAATGAAGATTACTTTCTTCTCTTCCCTGTTCTTTAAATGGTTTTTTAGTACAGTACGACAGCAGTAAACCGAGTTGAAAAGACATGTCCAAAAGATTCAAAATTAATCATTTCTCAGCAGCAATATCATTTAAGATATGGCAAACAATACGCTCAAAAGAAAAAAAAAAACAAGTGCTTCTAGATGATCTTGACAGATAGAAGGATCATTTGGCTGGGAATTTCAAACACAGGTGCAATCTCAACTTAAAGAAGACAGGAACTTGAAGACTTAGGAACATTCAATATTTCCAAGCAAAAGTAACAGCAGCAATGCTTCTGCTGAAAACAGTATAGAAGGATGTAAAGTCACGTAAGCTTACCATCTTCTGCCGATTAATGTAGTACTCTTGGCGCATGACCTTCAAATCGTAATCACCTAAGTAAATAGGTTAATTGAACATAAGAGTCAATACTTTTTATAACCAAAAACAGGATTTATTTTTCTCAAGAGGGAAAAATGAAAGTACCTTGCAGAATATATGTATCTTGGAGTTGAGCTAACTCCCAGCAGAGACTTGGAATTGTCTAGGAAAGAGGAAAGCATAAGCAGTTAATAAATAAGCAAAAAACAGCATTGCAAGAAATAAAAAACAGCCCTGTTAAGCAACTAAATCTGGACTTGTAAGTTTGTTTGTGACATGAGTACGATTATTGTGCTCCTTTTACAGCATTTCATACCTAAATACCATTGCTTGATACGAATAACTTGGATATGTTCTTTCTCAGACAGCACACATTATAGTCCACCGGTTCAACCCCATCAATCGATGTAACTGAGATCACTAGATATTCTTGAGCCTTTAAAGGTGCTGATCTTCTCATGATATATCAACTATCAAAATTTTCACACTCAGAAACAATGTAATGGACAGATAAGAAGTGATCCAACTCAGATAACCAAACAAGACATTATAAGGAGACATTATGTCTACGTGTTACATATCATTATAAAGATGTTATGTCCTTTTACATAGAGTTTGTCCAAAGCTCATCTGCTAAACTGTTTTGTGATTCCTAGACGATCAACAATTTTTCTTTTTAAATGCCTTTTAAATACATGAAAACAATAACTTTCAAATTGAAGACGCCGTTGAGCTTAAACTTTCGTAGCAACATACGCCCAAACACAAAAAGATCGAGATCAACAACAAAGTAAAATGATCCAATCATGCTTTCAATATGGCCCAATGAGCAGTCAACAGGGACATATAAAAGTATTAGATTGGGTACATTTGTTGAAGAAATTAGGATATCACACGGCACAGAGAAGTGCATACCTCAGAGAGCAACTTTTCTTCTTTGTGGCTAAGATTTGAAATTTCTCCCACCAACTCAGAATGCTTCCTCCTGCTCAATATGCCAGCTATTAGCACCAAATATGAAAATGAAAAGCTTTCAAAACAAAATAGAATAACCAGAATCAATTCTGAACTTATGGTGCTAGCCTCAAGTATGAGACAGGCTATATGTCATAATTTGTTCATTCCTGGCATGGTTTAACAGAAAAATGGCTTCTTTCAGGAAAATTTAGAAGAACAAAGGACTCTCTGTGGACAATACTATGACAAAGACATTAATGTCTGCACTGTAAGGCCTACAATTATAGGCTGAGACATCCTTCATTTAGGGCTTGTTTGATATAACTGAAAACAAGAGCTAAAACTTTAAATACCAAATATTAAATGCTGATGATCTTAAGTGATGAAAATAGAAACAAAAAGTTGTTTGAAATTTTATTAAGTTCTTTCCAGAGATAGAACAATGACCCTAGTTGATAGGTTGTAGCATTATCTTTTGGCAAGATTTTAGTTGCAATCAACTGTTTTGTATCCCCTCCCGTACTTACCACATTAAGTGGATTTTTAACTTAATGTCTATTAAGTCAATGCTGATTAACTTTAGCCAAACGAAAAGAAAGTCACTGCTGATTTAGGTTATCAAACAAGCTTGATCTCATTTAAGTGTTGAAAGGCTCCAAGAGCGGTGAGGTATCCAAAACTATGGATTGAACAATCTTTATGCAGAGGAAAATAACTTTTCTGCATGCAACCTACTTCTAAAGAGGAATTTGACAAATTAAACAGTGTCATCAAACAGTGAAAGTCAAGATCTAGACACAACATCAGCCATTTTGGCAACAAAATCTTGTTACTGCACATACAACTGAGTAATGAATAGGCAACCACCAACTATGGAGACAACAAAAGACCATCCTCTGCAAAAAAATTCTGTCTCCTTGAAGTGCCAAATCAATGAACTCATGATTTATTTCTAATGAATTCCAAACACAAATCAAAGAGAGTGGAGCTTAAATATTCATTCTCTCCCTGGATACCAAATATTGAGCATTCCATATAAGCCAAAGTCAACCTTACTGTTTTTTTTTTTGGCTGAAGGTAACCTTATCATTTAACCGAGCAATTTATGTCGGCAACAGGAGGGATTGCTCCTTGAGATAAACTTTACAGGTTCATAATATATATGCCACTTTATTGGTTTCAAGTTCTTAAGGACATGTAGAGGAACTTCTTCATTATTGACAGTTTCCTTTTGGCACATTCAGTGTAGGGGTTTAAAGTTTCCATGCATACAAGCCGAGAATTCAAGCAGTTCAGCCAATACAGGAAGAACTTTCCAGAAAACACCCATACTCAAAGAACTAAAGAACTCACCTCAGAGAATGAAGATCGAGGTGAATGTGTGCTTCATCTGATGTTACCTGAGCCTTTAGAGCCACAAGAATAGCTTGCTGCTTAGCATTCTCAACTTGGGCTTCAACCCATTGCTTCTCACTTGTGCCAAATCTGTGCAAGGAAGAAACAATAAGGTAGGACTTATTTTCTCTTTCTGATTACTAGCTAAAGACTGCATCCATGCATGTGAAAAAAAAAAAAGGTGAAAAACTTTTAAATATGAGAGAAACCAAATATTTATGAACTCAAATCATTTTACGAAATTAATATATAGGTGGAGAAATTCAAATTACAATTTTGTTCATACTATATAATGGATCATTATCATAGAATTTTAATATCATATGTGAGATTTCATGAAATATTTGAGCAACAATTCAAGGCTGAAATCCTCCTGCAACTTTGCTTTATTATATAAAGAGATATTTAAGAACTGTCTGACATGTCCCATCACTGAGTCACTACTGTTTACTTCTGTTGAAGTTTCGCAAAGGGAAGGAGGGCTTTTTACAAACTGAACAGTAAGATCACATACATGGAACGAAGCCTTTGCAATTCCGATAGTCGTTGATGCTGAGGCTTTTCTGAATCTGATGAGTTGTAAAAGCAACAAAAGGGGGGAAATCAGCATTTCATTACTCTAAAAACAAAAGACAAAATACTACATTGAACAAGATAAATGTAAAGTTTACTATTTGAAAATCAGACTACATACACAACCCATAATATCATGGGGTGAGCAGCGCCAAGCAAGCCCAATAGTTGTAGGGCTAACGATCCGGCTGGGCCCAAAATAATCATTATGTTGAAGTAAAGACCAAAAAGTTTAGATAAACTTAAGCCTAAGTATATGGCCTAAAAAAGAAATTCCGCCAAGGACCAACCACTTCAAAACATTTCTAAATTACCTCGTACTAATACATCTGAAGCATCATCAAGACTCACCCACGAACATTTGGATTTGCCATCCTCGGCAACTAATCGAAAAGGACCCTGAAAAATTCATTCAAAACAAGACGATGAACATTACCAACATGCTTCAAAGAAAAGCAAGCCAAAATCTGAGTGCTGCAAGCCACAAAACTATATAACTCTTTTCTATAGGACACAAAATGAACGATCTAAGACTAAACTATGCCACAGACAAATTGATAACAAGATTGATGCTAATTTCAGATGCTTAGACAAGTAAAGTTAAAACCATCAGAAACTACTACTACTTCTCTCCCTCATGCCCATCAAAGCTCACATACGAAAAGTAGCAATGACATGTGCAGCCAAGCAAAAAGATCATCAAGCACTTGAATATATGTAAATTAGAGACCAGAAGAGTGGGATTATTTCATGTTTGGAAGTTATTACACCAGCACCACTCACATAAAGCATTTAAGGCTTATTGCAGTTTTTTTCTTCCATTCACTGTCTTCTATTCGAAGTGACTAATTCAAACACTAAAATTAGTTTACCAATTGGAAAGCCAGGCTAATAATGAGAAGGTGAAAACCAGCTAGAAATGTCCTCTATTCATTTCATCTACTGTGTCAGATGAAACCATTGCAATCCAAGTATGCATCACTTCATTCTGGGCATAAAAAATAACAGTGGAAATAGTTTCTAATATTTAAACTGTCAACTCCACAGTAAACTGTTATATCTATGCTATTGTAGCTTTCCTTTATTTGCATTGATTATTTTCCCTATTTAACAAGGAAACGGCTTCTCTAGTTGTTTATTCTTAAAATCTTTAATGACTGTAGTGTAATTTGTCCTTACATAATTACAAGCTATGACTCAAAATTTCACTTACAATCACAAACTTACTTCCATTCCATGCATTCTTAGCAATCTTAACTACCAAAAGAAAGAAAAAATTATCTTATTCACATGCTTTACTAGCAAATATAAGCAAACAAAGTCTATTTATCGAACTAGCTTCAGAGTTCAGCATCCAACTGATAGTCCCTCACCAACCAGGGTTGGCTTTACAGATTTCTTAGTGAACATGTATGTTTCCAAATGACATGTTTGATAAGCCTCTCAAGCATCAAATAACTTGTCAGGGACAAGCATATGGATTGGTGTTGGACAGAGCTAATGGAAACTCCTTTAACAATCAGAAAACTAATTTATAATTCCACATTGTTGGATAGCAGTGCCAAAGTTTTCTTAGTTGCAATGACACCTCAATGTTTCTTCCAGAACAAGGGTATGACAATTTCGAAAAATATACTTACCGTGTCCAGTTGCTTAGAAAACCATTGATTTAGTTCCTTCATACAGGATGAATCTTCAAGCAAGTATGGATGGAAGTCAGAATATGCAAGATAGATTCCATCCTCTGCATGGACAGAAATTACGAAACTTAGTGAATAATCCACAATTTAACAGGATGACTCCAAATACTTTTATACTGCAAAAGTCTTGAGTGATTAAAAATGTCAAAATTTTACTTGAAGTTAGAAAGAACTCAGTTGAAAACATCTCAACAAGGAACATGGAAGGAGATGCATTGCAGAAAAAAAAAAGGAACGCAAACCAATTCACGTTATGCATTGAGAGTACTGATATAGTTGGATAATAGTCCAATTTTGGTGTGAGATCTTGAAGACTAGAGATTCATTATTTATGGCTAGAGAAGTGTTTTCATTCAAACATATGAGAATTAAGAACATATAAGCTATAATATGAATTGAGGCCAAGTAACACGGAGTAACTTAAGGAGTAACTAAAAGTAGATTTTAGACATAATGCATATCTATATAATTCAAGTTAATGCCAGTGAAACTGAGGGAATCGCATGCTTGAGAATTTCAAAGAAACGGGAAACAAGAGCAGAGAAGTAAAACTATGCCAAAGGTGATGTGCACAATCATAGGCAAAACAGAAGTACACTATTCTACTATATAATTAAATGACAGTTGACTAGCCTAAGAATTTTAGTTGACCAAGCTACAGTCTTGAAACTTTGGATTACATAGTTTTACAAGGCCACATAAATGTCTCCCTTGATTCGCTTGATGTGGATAAATCATGGAACACATACGGCACAAGGCCTTGGGCTGTGCGTTATCTTCCAATCTTGTTGTCATAACTTACACATTTAAGAAAAGACAACCATTATTATATTCTCAAGATACGGGGAAAAATAGTCTCATGAGTGTCAAATAATTCACATGTGGAATTGACCACGGCGTATTGAAAAAAGTGTATGCCATGATTCACAAAAAGATGAAAGAAGGTAACTAGGGATTATATAGGAAGATAAATAAAAGTGACCATAAGGAAAGCAACGCCAATAACGTGACTTAAATTGGTGAATATAAAGAATGAAACAAAATCTAGATCATACTCGAAGTTATTTCCATGAAACATAAGATTTCTCAGAACAATGTACGATCATTTGTAGAATAACAAAAATGCCAGATATTGGTATTACAGAATAAATTATCTATCACAAACAAAATGAGGAAGACAAAAGGAGTATTACCATCTCCAGAATGATAATGGGCCAACTCTTGAGCAGTAGAAGTAATCCTTCCAAGAACTGCATTCATCTAAATTGCAAAAGTAGCAACAAAAAAGCTTGTCATTTAACGCCACAAGTTTAGCCCTGAAACTAAATACCCATGATAAAACCATCTTTTCTGTGAGCGTGTTGTTGTGAATTCTTTGGCTGAGAACTTGAGAGGGCAATGCCAGGTTGTGTTTATCTCATTGCCACCAATGAGCAGAGCAATTATCCCCATGGATACAATTACCTGCAAATTCCTCGCTGAAAGACTGTCGTCTAGTGCAGTAAGTTGTCCATTTACAGTGGATGTTGCAGCAACTCTAGCTCTTCTCCCTTGGATCAAGGATGAAGCCTGTACAGTGAGCATGTCATACTGAGACTGCAGATATCTGAGCTGTCTTTGCAACTCGAGCGCTTCAGCTTTGTACGCCAACGTCGCATCCCTAACAAAAAGGGATACAAAGTTACAGGAAGAGCAATGCAAAATATGCACAACAGCCGAAGCAAACGACCAGCCTGGATAATTAGCAACCAAACGGTACAATGAACTTGCTACACAAAGGACCAATGACAAAAGCTCTAGAAGAGAGGGCCACAAACGAACTATGTCCACCTTATATCTTTCAATCCTTCCTCTGAACCGAAAACCGCCTCCTGGTTGTCTCTCCTCGCGGAGAAAGCGGAGATGCTATCGAAGGCGAAGTCCAGATCCTCCCCCTGTCAGATCACATCATAAGCATCCGAATTCCAAGACACTCGCCCTCCCCTAAGCCCGACTAAAAACAACAGAAATTCAGCACCCGGACGCAAATGCACGGGGGGAAACTTACCTCCAGCAACTTCCCTTCGTCCACGAATTGGTCGTGCCTGAAGAAGCAAGCACAGAACAGTGAACAATCGCGAGACGAAAGCATCGAAACGACAGACGAACGAGGATCAAATCAAATCCTCAAAAAATGCACAACCCCTAGCGGTTTTCCCACTCGATTAGAGAATTCCGCAGGCTCGGATAGGTAGATCCTAGAGAGAGAGAGAGAGAGATGGGGTGATTACTGGGAGAGATCGGAGAGGGAGAGGACGTTGGAAGGGCGGAGGTTGGTGCAGATCCAGTCGAGGATGGGGCGGGCGTCGTCGTACTGGAAGGGCCACTCGAAGCTGTCCGGGTCGAGGGAGTCGGCGCCGTCGTAGCCCAGCTCCCCGAGCAATGCGCACAGCCTCGCTCCGCTCATCCTCCTCTTCTCCTCCTCCGCAGCATCAGAGGGGAGTCCTCTGCGGGAGTTTTCGAATATCGATCGCGCGCTTTTCTTCGAGGACGACGACGCGCAGGCCAGACACAGAGTGAAGAGAGAGAGAGAGAGAGAGCTTTTCCTCCTCGTCTTTGGCGCCGGCCTGCGATTTGGAAAATGGATGGGCGAGTGGCCGGCTCGGCGGTTGGTGCACCGAACCTGCGCTGGTTCGGTGCCCTGTACCTCTCCGAGCCGGGTTTGCCCGAGTGGGAATCGGGTCCGGCCCTTTCTGGAGTTGGGCAAACTCGTCATTTTGGCACTTTTTTGAATCTGAAAAAAATGGAGCCATATGCGTCGGTTAATTTGGTCGCCGGTGGTTACTTTCTGACGGCCGCTTGCCGCTTCGCGGTGCTCAAGCGGCCGTCGCCGAACTCAGTCATTTTTTCACAAACCCAGCTCATAAGCCGTGGACTTAGAGTGTGTTTAGAAACTATTCTTATAATTTCTATTTAAAAATGATTCTTATATATTTTGTCAACTGAACCAATTTCTAAGCATTTGAAGGCATTCGATAATTATCCAAAATCTTTATTCTTAAAATAGAAATGCGTTTAGTACGACTTTTAAAAAAATTTGTGAAATTTCTTTTAATTTTTAAATACTTTTATTATATTTTTCTCTTTTTTATTTTCTTTTTTTTCTCCTCCTCTTCTTCCTTCCAACTAGTCGCCTACCATGACAATGACTAGTAATCGGCTAGGCAAGATCTAGTGAGCTCGCTAAACTAGGGCGAGGCTCTCACCTAGCTTTGCCTAGATAGCCTTGCCTAGCCGTTGTGAGGCTCGGCCTCGTCAGGCTAGCTCGAGGCCAACCTCCTGCCGGTTGGAAGGAGGAATAAAGAGAAAAGGAAAAAAAAAAAGTTTGACTTAATTCTAGAATTTTTTTTTGCTTCTTAATCCTATTCCAAATTTATTCCTAGAATAAATTCATTCCAAGGAACAACAAAGTAATCAAATATATTTTTGTTTTTTTTTTTGTTTCAAGAAATAAAATAAAATAAGATCAGGCATTGTTTTGCATGTTATTAAATAAACCTTTAATTGAAGATTTCTTAGGGTGATTTGAATCGGATGATATTGTTGCATTAGAGAAAGGGGAAA
Source organism: Eucalyptus pauciflora (assembly GCA_007663325.1). Lineage (NCBI taxonomy): Eukaryota > Viridiplantae > Streptophyta > Magnoliopsida > Myrtales > Myrtaceae > Eucalyptus > Eucalyptus pauciflora. Next base: position 2,558,815 of record VMYD01000122.1, read on the forward strand.
GGATCATTGACCTCCAAGGTCATTGATAAGGGAGAGTCGAAAAGGGCAATTGGAAAATGGCAGTTGAATAAGCATCGTGACACCCAGAGTTATGAATGTTGCTCTGCCAAATAGCAATCATGAATATATATATAATTTATTATTATTTCAATCAAAATAATTCAATTCAAATTCACAAATAAATAAAGAATAAAAAAAGAGTTTATAATAAATTTACACTAAAAACCTTCATCCACCATTTATTAATATCATTCATTATTTCAATTTAAAAATCAATCATTTCTTTCCCCCTTTATTATTTTTTTTTATGTTTTTACATATTTACATTTTAACCCGTTATTTATTGAAATTTTTTAAAATTAATCTTATGCATGTCGAAATTCCATACTAGTGTGCAAAACGCATCAAGAAAAGTCGACCACGTGTCAGATTTTTCAACACTTGTTAACTCCATGTCGTAGTGTCCGACACAATACGGACGCTCTCAGAAAGTGTGTCGGTGCTTCCTAGATCATGGCATCAGTGGGGGTAAGTCCCTTCCCTCTCGTGCAAGCGCAAGTCCAACAACTAAGCGAGAGCCTTCTTGTTGAGAGAAAACTCTCTCTCTTATACACTTTTTCTCCCCCTCTCTCCCGACCCCCTCTCTCAACTCCCCTTTCTCCAACCAATGAACCACCGCGCTGCCCCTCCAGTCTCAGCCTTTGACCCCTCCCTTCGTGGGCTCGAGACCCTCTTGCGCTCGACTCTCTCTTTCTTCGCACCCGACAACCATTGTGCTCAACTGGCGAACCACCGCCACTCTCCTAGCTCCAACTCATCCTGCACGCGACCCTCTCTCTCTCTCCCTCCGAATCACGACCGAGCCCTAACTGCACGGCCTCCACCTCCACCATCGTCTAATTGCGATGAATCCGAAGCGTTTACATTGACGATGCCGCCCCATTGCCTCCGTCTCCACCTTGAAAGGTATGATTAGGGTAATCGTCTGACAAACCACTGCGCCAGCCCTGACTTTGGCTCCCCACTAGCATCGACAACGCCACCCTTTGCCGGCCGAGCATGATGGTTCGCCAATCGGTGGTTGTTGATCATGTGGTGCGGTGGTCGTTGGGTATGAAGAGAGAGAGAGAGAGAGAGAGAGAGAGTCAAGTGTGAGAGGGTCTTGAGCGTGCAAGTCTCAAGAAGAAATGTCGCTCTAAAGTTCAAAATGTGTCTGCCAAACAACTTGGGTCCACTTGGACAGGTGGGGCAATTTGAAATGCCTTCTTATTTGTTGGAGAAGAAATTGATTTTATTCATAATTCTAAGTCTAATTAATTCAGTTATGGATATTCAAAGATAGAATAGGAAAATGTAATCATATTTTATTCTCACTTTTATTTTCCTTTGTACTATAAATATGAGCATACTTGTACAAAGAATCAATGAAGAAATAGTATCACATTTTTCCAAATACATATTTGTTCACCTTCTTTCATGGTATCAGAGCGATTTCACTTCTGACCTAGGTTCCACAAAAATCCATCAAAATTGCCCTCGATAGCCCCTCAATTTTGTTGTTAGAAATTTCATCCTACAAAACAAGTTGACACACAGAAAAAGAGTTCATTTATACGTCTTGAGATAACATGCCAAGGAATCAGAATACTTTTGATGAAACCATCATACCTACAATGGAAGAATCATCCTCCAACAACAATCCTCTTGATCAGACTCATATTTAGCGAGAACCCAACCAACAACAATTCAACAATCTTCTCGATTAGACCCAGATTCAACAGTTTTTGTTGAAAATCATAATCGGATTTTCTAGTTAGCAATGGAAGTGTGGTTATTTTGTTTCCAGTTTTTCTAGTTTTTGTTTGTTAGCTTTTAGGAATTTGTTTCCTACGTTTTAGGGTGCTATCTTTTTTTTTTTTACAACCAGCGGATACTAACTAGATTTATGGCTAGTATATCGGGTCTTTTGCTTCAGTAGTTAGCGCAAATAATTAGCTAAACAACAGCTATAAAAATGCCATGCCTCATGTAATATATATTCTATGGAGAATAAAACTCAGAGTAATTTCTCCTAAATTACTTCATGGTATCATAACTCGATCTAGACCATTCTTTTCTACCATATTTCTGAGTATTTCCACCATGACAAAATACCCTAGAGCCACTATGGCAAGCGAGGTTGAGAGTGAAACCTCAGACCCTATAGCTCATAACTCTCCTCACATTACCCAACCTATCAATATATCTGAAGGTGGAACTCTTCTCATCACCGGTCATAAACTTACCGGTCACAACTTCAATCAATGGTCCCATTCTATCATGATTTTCGTTTGTGGAAAAGGTAAAGAAGATTACCTAACTGGAGCTGTCATACAACCTGAGGAGACGAGCCCAAATTATCGAACATGGAAGGTGGAAAATAACACGGTGATGTGTTGGCTGCTGAATTCAATGACGAATGAAACAGGGGAGAATTTCATGTACTACAAGGGAGCAAAGGAGATTTGGGATGCTATTCATGAAACTTATTCAAACAAAGATAACACCTTGGCCATCTTCGAGATCAAGGGCATTCTCCATGACCTAAGGCAAGGAGAATCTTCTGTCACTGATTATTTTAACCACCTCATACGTCATTGGCAGCAACTTGACATGCTGGAAGATATGATGTAGAGTTGTCCTAAAGATAGCAAGCGGTACAAGCGGATTCAAGATCAAGAACACATCTACAATTTTTTGTTAGGCTTGAATCAAGAGCTTGATGAGGTACGTGGACGAATTATGAGCATAAAGCCCCTACCTAGTGTACAATAAGTTTTTGCTGAGGTCAGGAGAGAAGAGACTCGGCGAAAGGTGATGCTTGGTTCTTCAAACAACCAAACCAATCCAGCAAATCATGCTCTAATATCTCGAGGATCTCAACCATCCTTCAGTCGAGGCACTCAATCAAACAACAACAACTAGCAAAGGGGTGGTCGTCCATGGTGTGATCATTGCAAACGGACGGGTCACACAAAAGACACATGCTAGAAAATTAATGGTCGGCCAAATGATTGGAAGCCATCAGCCTCACATCCTACTCGAAATTGAGAGAGCAAAAGCAATGTAGTCCAAACCGAAACAATCGCTTCGGTAGATTTGAGTCCCTTCAACAAAGAGCAGCTGAAGATGCTAAAAAAGCTGCGACAAGTATCAGTTCAGAAGGCAACCCATCCAAAAGGGGTTAGTACAGCAATGATAGCTCAACGAGGTAATTCTCTAAATGCCTTTAGTGCTAAATAGGAGAAAATCACCTCTTGGGTTGTAGACTCGGGAGCATCCGACCACATGACCAGAGATATCACGGTGTTCAACGAGTACAATCCATGTCAAAATGGCACTAGTGTTCGAATTGCTGATGGTTCTTGCTCAAAGGTGGCTGGTGTTGGATCAGTGATTATTTCAAAAAATATAACATTGAATTCAGTATTATTTATTCCCAAACTCAGCTATAATCTTCTCTCCATCATCAAGTTAACCAAAGATTTAGGCTACATTACTAAATTTTTCCCACACTTATGTGAATTTCAGGTTTTGAACTCGGGGATGATGATTAGCAGTGTTGAGATGGATGCGGGCCTCTACCTTCTGCAAGTTAATGCCTCATAATGGAAAAATAAGAAGATGTCATGTGTAGCATCTCGTGCTAAAAAAGAGAGTGACGTAAGATTGTGGCATTATAGGTTAGGTCATCCAAATTTCTCGTACTTAAAAAGGTTGCTACCTTCTTTGTTCAATAAAGATTCAATAAAATTTCAATGTGAGGTGTGTCAATTATCCAAACATACTCGCAGTTCGTACCCTTTGCAACCTTATAAGTCTTCTCATTAATTTAACATGATTCATAGCGATATTTGGGGACCTTCTTGTGTCAATAACATTTCTGGTTCTAGGTAGTTTGTTACTTTCATCGATGATCATACAAGACTCACTTGGCTTTTTCTAATGAAAGAAAAATAAGATATTGGCCAAATTTTTCAAACCTTCAACCTAACGATCCAAACCCAATCTAGCACAAAAATCCAAGTTTTCAAAACAGATAATGGTAGAGAATACTTCCACTCACAATTTCGGTCATATCTAAATAGCCATGGTATCATACATATTAGCTCTTGTGTAGACACTCCACAACAAAATGGAGTAGCGGAGAGGAAAAATAGGCATCTTTTGGAAGTCGCTCGTTCTCTTATGTTAGCCACCCATGTTTCTAAACATTTTTGGGGAGAAGCAATGTTGACAGCCACATATCTCATCAATCGTATGCCTTCCCGTGTCTTAGATTTCCAAACACCATTTCAGAGTCTACTTCGTACCTACCCACATATTCGTTTTGCCTCACATATCCCACTCAAAGTATTCGGTTGCACAACATTTGTTCATATAAATCAGCAATATCGTAGCAAGCTAGATCCTAAGTCACTCAAATGTGTGTTTTTAGGATATGCTCCAAATCAAAGTGGATATAAGTGTTATTGCCCACAAACAAAGCGTTTTTACACCACCATGGATGTTACCTTTTTTGAGTACCAGCCCTTTCACTCCAAAAATACCATTCAAGGGGAGAGCTATGACGAATATTATTTTTGGGACACTTTTCATTCACTCAAGTTTGAACAAACAAATACCAATTCTGCTTGTCTTTCGTGTCTACCCATTCCAACATCCGAGAGTCATCCAACATTTGAAAGCTCAACATGAGTACAATTATTGTGCTCCATTGTCACATGATTGTGACATGAAGATAACGGCTTATTCTGATACTGATTATGCAACTTGCCTAATGACTATAAAATTTGTTACAGGTTTTTGCATTAAATTAACCAAATCTCTTATTTCGTGGAACACTAGGAAGCAATCAACCGTTTCTCTATCATCAGTCGAATCAAAATATCGGGCTATGGCAAAGACGGTTTGCGAAATAGTCTGGATACGGGGCCTACTTTCGAATCTCGGAGTACAACTTGATGGAGCAACCGAGCTGTTTTGTGACAATGATGCTACACTTAAATTGGTAACAAATTCTATCTTTTATGAAAGGACAAAGCATATAGAGGTTGACTATTATTTCATTACTCAAGGAATTGGAACAATGAAACAACCTACCGATATTTTCACTAAGCCCTTATACCAGAAACAACACATTTATTTATTAAGCAAGCTTGGCGTCTTTAACATATATAAGCTGCCAGCTTGTGGGGAAGTGTCACAGAAAGAATTGATTTTATTCTTGATTCTGTTCTAGTTGATTCAGTTATGGATATCCGAAGATAGAATAGGAAAATGTAATAGCATGTAATCATATTTTATTCTTTCTTTTATTTTCCTTTGTACTATGAATATGAGCATACTTGTACAAAGAATCAATGAAGAAATAGTATTATATTTTCCCAAATACATATATTTTTCACCTTCCTTCATTATTCTCCACGCCGGAACACAAAACGTAGGCAATATTTTCTTAGAGAAAACGGTTCTTTCTTTTTTCCATTATTCGAACCTTAAATGAAAACTTCGGCCCAATAAATCGGGCCCACGTTTTGCCGAAAACGGGCGACTTCTCTCCCTCCCTCCTTCGCGTGCCGTCTGTACTTCTTGGCAAGCCGCGCTCGAAACGCAGCGAATCTCCAACGCCTTCAAGAATACGAATACCTTAACCACCGTCTCTCCCTCTTTCTCTCTCTCTATCTCTCGCCCGCCATCTTTCCGTCTCCCTGCGATCATCGTCGTCACCCGGATGTCGAAGCTCGGAAACAATCCCTTTCCTTCCCCTCCATCCTCTCCTACCATGCCACGCTCCCTCCCCCAAGCAAAGCATCCCCTCCCCAACCAAGCGCCTCCTTCCTTCTATATCACCCCCACCCCATCCTCCCGCCATACGTATAACCCCGCTCTACACGCTCTGCGCGCTTCGCCATCTCGACTCGATTCTTTTCTCTTCTCATTTGACGCTGCAACATGGCCTCCGACGAAGCAGCTCCGGCTGTGGCTCCCCCTCCGGTCCCCTCTCCAGCTCCAGCTCCGGCTGCCGTCGTTGCTCCGGCGGCTCCGTCCAAGTACTCGAGCCGAGTGGTGCTGCGGACGGTCCTGGAGAGGAGCGACGGCGGGCTGGGGCTGGTTGGAGAGAAGCTTGTGGTCGGAGGCTGGGTGAAGTCCTCCAGGGAGGAGAAGAAGGAAGCGCCGGCTGCCCCGGCGCCTGCGCAGCCGGTCCAGGATAAGGTTGTCGGGGTGGAGCATAAGGACGTCAGCTGCGTGGAGTTGTTCCAGACTCGGATACCGATCTTTAGGTCGATCATGAAGGTCTTCGGTGGAGGCGGCCATCCTACACGGCAGAGGATCGAAGCTGCTGGCGCTAAGCCAGTGCCAGTGCCGTCGCCGCCGCCACCATCCGTTGCCATTTTGCAGATTAGCGATGGCTCTTGCGTCACGACCTTGCTGGTACGTGAGTTTTCTTTAAGAGCTTACGCGAGATTGCTCTCAATTCATTACAGGTTTAATTAGACAGTAAATGAAGGTTTATATTGTCCAGCACTCTCCCTGCACGGCAATTTATCGCGTATCTGCCAGAATTATGATAATCTAACTCCGACGCCATGCTATGAATGACTGCGAGTGACTTAGGATAAATTCTTGAGTTCAGAGACATACCTAAATAGGCAGCAGGAGGCCTCTAGGCTGGATGACTAGGAATTAGGAGGTGTTCTTATCATCTCTTAGGTGTCCTTCTCCGACCCTTCTGACAGAATAAGATGGATTCGACATGATAGGATAGGCGTGAATGCGCAAGACCTTGTGAGTGAGTCGTGACAGATTTGACATGGTTGTACTGGTTAAGGAAGTGACCTGAAGTTAGCATCCCAGTGTTGAAATGGTTTTTCTTGGTTTGTCATGTTCGGCAGTGGCTATTGGATCAATGGTAGAAATGGAAGCTTTTGGCTATAACTCCTACTCTTTTGGCTATATGAATAGTCGTTCGTTATTTTTTAGATACAAGTCAATTACTAAATCCTAATTATACATGCCCTGACAGCGACTTTCCTTGTTATACAATGTTTCAGGTAGAGGTAGACTCCTCATTAGCTTCCCCAAGTCTGCTCCTCCCTACTGGGACATGCTTGTTGGTCGAAGGCACGTTGAAGAAGCCAGAAACACAAGGCAAGCACATCGTCGAGCTTAAAGCAGAGAACATTCTTCACATTGGGATGGTAGATCAGGACAGTTACGTGTTATCAAAGAAGCGACTTCCTTTGGATGCTTTGAGAAACAGCTTGCAGTTTCGACCTCGTACAACTACGGTAAATTTCCTTTATCAATTCGATCTTAGTAGTTTAGAGCAGCAGTTGAAGAATGCCGGTGCTTCTTTTGAGGAGATTTTACCTATACTTTAGGGTTAAACAAGAGAATCATCGTGTTTAATTTCAGATAGTTAACCAACTTTCAGGTTATTTCCTGACAGAAAAAGCTTGTTCGACCGAAGTTTGCTAACAACTTAATGGAAATGTTTCCGGCTCGTGCAGGTGGCATCTGTTATGCGTATACGAAATGCCCTCACTTTTGCTACCCACTCATTCTTTCACGATAATGGTTTCCTCAATGTGCAAGTACCAATCATCACAAGTACAGATGATGAAGGATCTAGCCAAAAGTTCCATCTAGTTGTACTTCCTGGGAAAACAGATTCGAAGAGGGATCAAACTGTCGTGAAGGAGAGCGAAGGTGTAAGTGTTGAAGCCATAAAGGCTGCTGCAAGGGAGAAAAGTAAGCTAGTTGAAGAACTCAAGAGAACCGACAGCAATAAGGAGGCACTTGTTGCTGCCCTTCAGGATTTAAAGAAAACAGATGGGCTAGCATCACAATTAGAAGCGAAAGAAACATTAAAGCGTGGAACTCCTATGAAGGCTGAAGAAATGAAATTCTTTGAAGATTTCTTTCCAAATAAGACTTACCTAACAGTTTCTGGTCGGTTACATCTGGAAAGTTATGCCTGTGCCTTGGGACAGGTTTACTCTTTTGGACCCAGATTTCAAGCAGATAGATCAGAATCACATAAAGTAGCTGCAGAGATGTGGATGGTTGAGGTTGAAATTGCGTTTTCTGAATTAGAGGTAAAACTTATAAATTCCTGATATCAATATCCAGTCACTCCACATTAAACCATAGCTGTTTTGTGAATAGCACAACCACGTTGAATAAAGCACTGTAAGGGCAATTCATTATATTTTCTCGCTAGAAAATTGTATGCATGGAAAAACTAGGGCTGCAGCCAGCTTTTTCTGGCATCTTGATTTCTATATGTAGTCTCAGTTACTGTCGTTATTGGAAGTTCTCATCAGTATTTTGCAGAATGTACATCTGTGTTTATTGGCTCGGACAATTAGATCTGGGATTTCGTTCTATGTTTACAAAGAGTTCGCCTATTGACTAAGTCAAAACTGTGTTTTGTGTAATCTCTTCTCTGAGGATCTTTAACATATGTCCGAGGATAATTAGGCGAAGGTAGTGAGAGGGCCTTCTCCATTCTTTGTTCTCCACTTGATCTCATTATGCCTTGTGACTATTTAGGATGTCATGAAGTGTGCCGAAAATTTCTTCAAATTCTCCTGCAAGTGGATCGTGGATAATTGTGCTGAAGACTTGAAATTTGTTGCTAAACGAATTGACAAAGCAAACATAGATCGCCTTCAATCAATACTGTCGAAACCATCTGTCAAGATCACCTACAGAGAAGCAGTGGAGGCTTTGAAAAAGGTTAGTCTATGCCTCATCATCTTATTTGTCAAAATGCAATCACATGTAGAGCGGGCGCTGTCAAATCTGAGTCTCACTAATGTTCTGGTTTTGCTTCTAGGCCACAGATAGTACGGAAATGAAAATTGAAGAGGGTGGTGCTCTAACTGCAGCACATCTCAGGTACTGTAGATAGTGGCGATAATATAAACCTGTCGATTACCTTGGAAAGGACCTTTCTTTTCCAGTGAATGTAGCTCCTGTTTATGTTATGACAGCTACTTGGCGGATGAGATTCATAAGAGCCCTGTGATCGTCTACAATTATCCAAAAGAAGCAAAGCCATTTTATGTACGCCAAAATGATGATGGAGAGACAGTGGCTGCTTTCGATATGGTTCTTCCGAAGGTAAGGTGTTGCTTTTGTTAGCACGAATTCATAAAAGAAGGGATTCCCAGTTTCTCTCATTCAAGAATTAGTAGCCCTGGTCCTAACCCCGTTCCGTGCGTCTGGTTTGCAGGTCGGAAGACTTCTGACGGGTAGCCAAAGCGAGGAACGAATTGATTTACTGAGCAATAGGTGAGCTACCCAATCTGCTGTCTTCTTTTGCCAAGAGATTAAGGCAATCTATACGATGCTCTCTGAACGGAGAACATCAAACATCGAATTAGACGGATAGTTCCGGGAAAAGATTAAGCCGGCTAGCGCATGAGATTATCATAGCTCATTGTGCTTTCTTACTGCCCAGAATTGTGCTCCTTTACCAACATGAGAATCGTTGATAACATGACATACTGCTGGGGTTATCTTAATTTTCAGGATGAAAGATAGGGGAGTGCCTCAGGAGCAGTACGAGTGGTACATGGATCTTCGGAGGCACGGAACCGTCAAACATTCGGGATTCAGCGTCGGTTTCGACCTGATGGTCCTGTTTGCCACCGGTCTCGCGGATGTCAGGGATGTTATCCCCTTCCCCAGAAGTTTTGGCAAAGCCGACTGCTGAAAATGTATACGAAAACGGATAATTTGGATTGATCAGATTGCAGGACGATCATGTTTCGCTGTAACAATTTTTTTTTTTTTTTTTTTACGAATAACCCGAAGTAATGGAGACTCGGGATGTCACAGATGTACAGAATTTAAAGGGAAATGACAGGAGATGTATGTGTGCATTCGTTTCCTCGACGCCTGCTTTCAAACCGGGAGATGCTTCTCGATGGACATCGCCATTGTATTGTCGAGCCCGTTCTTGGGTTCGAGTCAGAAAGCTGGATGTGCGCTGGAAAATTCGATAGGAGAAAAAGCGACGGACGGGATCGTTCCGATCCGGAAAGCGATTGCACTGATGATGATATAGAATAGGGAAGGGCTTTCGACGATTGTATGGCTGGAGACCAAAGTGAGACCACACGACAAAAATAAGGGAAATTTCCGAATCGGGACGAGACAACTTTGCGCGACTTTCCGGATGCTGTTCTTCGCGGCTCACGGGTCTGCGGACAGGACATTATAAAACTCGATCTCGAAATAGAAAGGAATATGAAGTGTTAAAATTTGTCAAGAAAATATAATTAAATTTTAAAAATTTTAAAAAATACAATTAAATCTTAAAATTTATCAAATTAGTACAATCAAATTTTGAAGTTACCATTGACATCAAATTTTGAAGTTACCATTGTCAAATTTACTAACAAAAAATACTAAGGTGACATTTTAAAATTAATTTTAATTTTCCATGTGGCATGTTTATTATTTTTATATGAAAAAGGAAAAGTTAAAATTTCTTTAAAAATCGTAAAAGAAAAAAGGATGGGGTCGCCGACTCCTCCAACAATGGGTGGTGGCAAGGGAAGTGCTCACCAACGACTCTACCCTTTTTTTTTTTCAGTTTTTTAAAAATCAATTTTAGCTTTTCCTTTTTAGTTTTTAAATCTAATTTAAAATATTTTGAATAAAAAATAATAAAAACGCCATGTGAAAAATACAAATTAAATTAAAAATGCAATATGGAAAATAATCATTAATTTAAAAATGCGATATTAGTATTTTTCATTAATCAAATTGATTACACTAATCTGACAAATTTTGTGACTTAATTGTATTTATTGTAAATTTTAAGATTTAATTATACAATAAATTTTAACATTTCTAATAAACATATCTCAAAAAGAAAAGTGGCCATTCATAAAAGAGGAAATTTTTTTCAATCATTTGATCATACCCAATGTCATATCAATAATGCATTCTTTTAGTCAAAAAGCATGCAGAAATGGTAACGCCCAAAAATATAAAAGTCAAATATTCGAAACCCTTATCCTGAATTTTATTTTTTTTATAAAAAAGATTAACCAGTTAATTTATTTATTTATTTAATTAATTAAATTAACCCTCACTTAAGAATTTTTTTTAAAAACAAAAATTTCCCACCTCAATCAAAAAACCCCGCGAATCACGCCTAGTGCCCGCCCCACCGTCTCCCCTGCGCTTGTCAACGTCAAAGTTTTAACTCACTTCCTGTCCTTCTCCCTCCCATTTCACACTCCCTCGTCTCCCTCCGTATAAAACCAGTCTCTTCCTCCTCCTCCTCCTCCACCGCGAAAAAACCCTAGCCCGAACCAGCTCCGGCATTGCCCCGACCCGCACCGACCCGGCCCGGATGGAGGACGACGAGCGGGGGGAGGAGTACCTCTTCAAGATCGTGCTGATCGGCGACTCCGCCGTCGGGAAGTCCAACCTCCTCACCCGGTTCGCGCTCGACGAGTTCGACATCAACACCAAGGCCACCATCGGGGTCGAGTTCCAGACCCAGGTCGTGGAGATCGACGGCAAGGAGGTGAAGGCCCAGATCTGGGACACCGCGGGGCAGGAGCGGTTCCGCGCCGTCACCTCCGCCTACTACCGCGGCGCCGTCGGCGCGCTCATCGTCTACGACATCACCCGCCGGACCACCTTCGAGAGCGTCAAGCGGTGGCTCGACGAGCTCGATAGTAAGCCATACTCTCCCCCCCAATCGCGTGCGCATTACGCTTGCTTGCTTGATTGCTCCGCGAGCTTAAGCTGCTTGGGAGGCTGTGTTGAATTGCGTGGTTGCTGCGGGCGAAAGGTTGAAGGCGATCGGTTAGGGTCTGGTTGAGCTTAGCTGTGTCGATGTCTTTTCTTTTCGCTCTTTCGGTTGAAATTGAGAGGCGACTTGAGTCGAAGCGAATGCAGGGATCGCTCGCTGCTCTTCATTTGGTCCGTGTGCGTGATGCTATTTTCAGTCTGGTCGTCTGCTTCCATTTATAGGGTGCAGAAAATCTGACTTGAAACCAACCTATGTTTCTCTGCGAAAGATGCATAAGCATATATAAATGGGCATTCTCGGAAGCAACTAATTAGTACTACTGCTAGGGATGTGAATCCGATACTCCCTCGTTCCCTTTGCCACCGAGTCGAGCGTGAATGGAATGCAGGGTAGGCTAAAGGAATAAGATGTTCGATGGTTAGATTTGTCGTAGGGAGTTAATTTGGTCCTGTGTACTTCACTGAAGCACAAAAAAGTTTTTTATGAGGAATTTATAACACTATAGTTTTATGGTCTTTAGTAGTTTCGTCGTGCGATGAGATGGATCTGGCTGACAATCTATTCAAATCCAATTGGAATCGTTGCTTTTAATTGCATTGTGCATATCAATTCACATCCCAATTGGAAGCAAGACGGGTTTGGTTAATTTGACCATTTATGTTCAAGGATCGTTTAACTACTTTGCTATTAATGGGTTGCCCATTTTAACGTTGCTACGGATCTAAAGTTCCTACTGATAGTGGAAACCTATCTGCATATATTGAATGGTGTTTCCCTGATTGCCCGTGAGCTTCTGTACTCTAGTGTTTCCATAATCATTGTCTCCATGAAAATGCCCTACTTCGTTTTGTGGAAGTTTCTTCTTGTCTTAGAAATATCACGAACTTGTCTGTTCGTGTCTTGTCTCCACATCCAAGTTTAGAAACAGTTACAGCCTTTCAGAACCGGACTTTTTAAAACCTTCTTGTTTTAATAATACTGTCCATCCATGGAAGGGCGCCTCGCATAGAGTTGTTGGTCTCTGATTTGACTTACATCTGAAAAAATGAAACTACAAATTATTGCCTATGGTACCCCAGCATTCTTAACAAATCATGACTTCAAAGAGAGACAGGCTAACTGAGATGATATTGATTCTTACATGTGATTTGAGAAGTGTTCCAATCTACTTCCCTTGGTATTGTAACTGCTTACGATCAAGTTACCTTCCTAATATTGACTCTGATGAATTGTGCTCTGATCTAGTAGACTTATTAGCAGCAACCGACTAGCCAGTTTCTCCGAGCATTTTATTGCCTCTACCCTGCCCTTCTGACCCTAAATTCAAGAGGGCTCATGGCCCCAAAACATGATGCGGTGAAGAATGAGATCGCGTTCTGCATGTTCTTGTGCCTGTTTTCTAGTCAGAAAGGCTGACTGTATTTTTCTAACAATGATGCAGCTCACTGTGATACCGCTGTCGCAAGAATGCTTGTTGGGAACAAGTGCGATTTAGACAATATCAGAGAGGTGAGCACCGAGGAGGGCAAAGCCCTTGCAGAAGCAGACGGGCTATTCTTTATGGAGACCTCCGCCCTCGATTCCACGAATGTTCAGATATCGTTCGAGATTGTTATCCGCGAGATATACAAGAATATCAGCAGGAAGGTCCTCAACTCCGATTCATACAAGGCGGAATTGTCCGTAAATCGAGTGACCCTCGCCAAAAACGGTGCGGACTCGTCAGGTCGGAGTTTCTACTCGTGCTGCGCTAGATGATGTCCGATCCTTAATGTACGCTCCATCAATTTTTTGGAGTCTCTTGTACTGTTTTATTTCATCAAATTTTGGGAAGTGTCTTGCACCGTCTTATTTCATCAATTTGTAACCTCATAGGTGGCCAATGAACTTTACGGTTTTCTTCCTTTTTGTCTGAAAAACCGAAACTCAATTTTATTGAGGAGAGAATTTTCCCGGTCATTGATAACAAGCATGTATCGTTGCGTGGGATCTCCCTCGCTCTCTTTGGTATCCATTTTCAGTAGGCGATTTCCGTTTTCTGTTGGCATTTCCTTTATCGGTTCGTTAATTCTGGTGCCATTAGATTTCAACAAATCTAATCCAAATTTTCGCTTCAGGTTTTCATTCCCTTTTTAAAATAAAACCAAAAATTAAAGTTTTACTTCTTAAATTTATGAAGAAAAAATTATGTGAATCTCCATGTCAATTTTTGCATTTTGTGGGAGTGAGGCTTTAGATTAAGGATGTGTTTGGTAATCCTCTTGTTTCTTTGTTTTTTTTTTTTGTTCCACGGAACAAAAATAGACTAGAAATCCATTGGTGTACGTATTTGTTTTCAAGAATAAATTTGTTTCTAGAAATAGTTTTGAAACAGAATCAAGAAATAACATAAAATTACCTCTTTATTCCCATAAACAAATCAAGAATCAAACCCAAACTATTTCTTTTTTTTTTTCGTTCTTTTTATTTTCCTCCTTTTTTGCTAGTTGATCGGCCTCAGTGATGGCCTTTTTTCTGTTCTTTTTTGCTAGTTGATTGCCAGCCTTAGCTATGGCCAAGGCCAACGACTGACCAAACGAGGACCTAAGCCTCGTTGACTCTCGTGGCTGATCAACAACCGACTAGAGGAAGAAGAAGAAAAGAAGAAAAAAAAATATAATAAAATTATTAAATACATTTTTATTCTGAAAATACAAATTTTGTACAATTACTACACCCATTCTTCTACTTATAAATTTATCCAGAGAACAGAAATAGAAAAATTTATTTTAAATAGCAATTATTTTCGAAAATAGAAACGTTATCATATACATCCTAAATAAATGATTAATATCACAAAAATCTCAGGTCAGTACATTTATGTTATCTGAAACTAATTTTTTTATCACAAAAAATTTCTGAATTAGTACACTTGTAACATATTATTCCTTTATTAGTTTCTATTAAATTACACCGTCAAATTGCTGAATTCGATAACATGTGAAAGTTGAAGAGTGTATTAATTTGTCATAGATATATCGATTTGTGTTTTTCGTTAACAAAAACCAACGAAAGGTTAGTTTGTCACAAATGTATTAGTTTAAAAAAAAATTATGCTAAAAAAATTAGTCTGAGATAAATTTGTTACAAGTGTATTAGTTTGAAGTTTTTCGTGATATTGGCCCTTAAGCAAAAGATGAAACCTACAAGTCGACCCGACACGTCCTTAGAGAAAAAAAAAAAAACTGCAGAAATCTAGAGAAGATGCTGCTGCCTACTTAATATAAAACAAGAAATGGAGCGATGCTGATGAGAGCTTCACATGTTAAGTTAGAAAACTTGGGCACAAACCAAGAGGAAATACATTTCTTGGCAGTGAATAATTTACATTAATAGAATGAATCAATGGCCGGCCAATTGCAGCTAGTACCTCTAGCCTACCTCATCACCTAACATAAGTTATACCTCACATCTAGACAAACAGCTAACCATAAGAAAATACACCGCAACATACCAATCCTATGGCTTCCTCAAGGCAGATGTCGCACCCATGACCACGGCCAGCGCAAGACCGAGACCAGCTCCAAGAGAAGCACCAATAGTCGCAGCTGACAAAGAGGACTTACCTTGATCATCTCCGCCCATGTCAACTGACATGGCGCCCTCTCGAGCCAATTCTATGGCAAGTCTTTCTTTTGCAAGCTCCTGTGATTTAATTCAAATGAAACAGTGTCGTAAGAAGCAGCTCCAGGATTCAAAAGTGATACAGAAGAAAAGAGACTATGGTATGATGGCAGCCATGCTTTTTAAAAACCATATACTCTTCATACAAGTGGTAGTGGTACCATGGGACATGACCCAGATGCAAAAGTCAATTAACTAGAAAGAAATTAAAACGAGAACAGCAATCCATGAAAGTGGTATTCATTGAACTGCCGAAATGATGAAACACCCACAGAATTCCTGGAAGCTTGACCCTTTGTACATAATTTCCATCTTTGATTCACACTTGATCACTATTCTGAAACCAAACAAACCGCATCGACGTGCTAATATATCTAAAGAGAACAAAGTAATATAATCCTAGTGTCCCATTTACAAGTACTATTCGTGACAGCAAAACCACAACAGATTCATAAACGTGAGGTTAACTGAACTTCTGAAATGATCAGATGTCCACACAATACCCGGAAGGTTGACCCTGGAGTAATTTCCATTTATACTTTACACTCGATCACTAAACTGAAAACAAACCAACTTCATTTCTATACTGATAAAGCATAATCTTTTGAACAAAGTAATATGAGAAATGAGTCCTTTGCAAGTAATTTTCATGACAGATTGTATATCACTAAGCAAGAAAAGTGAGGGTAAGACCTGCACCAAGCAAAACCAGTAGAGAACCTATATGTCAGACCTTGTCTGATCTATAGTCATCATTATGATAAGATAACTGGAATTTAACATGACAATTTCCAAATTATGCTTACTGACAAAAAATTGATTAATCACACGAGGAAACCAGGTCAGCATACTCTCCAACTATTCCTCCCAGAAAACCATACAATTCAAAATATGAAGAGAAAATAATCTTTTGGTAGTTTACCTCTAAAGAGGCTTCCTCATGGTTCCGAAGCACTCTATGGATAAGATGACACAGAGAGTTCACTCCCTCAACTGGAAAAACAGTGTCCTTTCTCTGGAAAGGCAACCTGACAAGATTAATTGGAGCAAAGATTCGCCTTTGTGTATTCACTTGCCCATCAGAGCTTCCTGTAGCTGCGCTCCAAGACAGAGAAGTGTTTGCAGCACCAGGCATGACATAAGGGCAGGAATTGACAACCTCAGTCTGGCTCAGCATTGCTTGATACTCATGAAGAACAGTATCAATGGCTGCTTTTTGCTGGTGTGCACTGACGGAGAACTTGTTCGTTATGGCAAGAACCCAAGGGATTCCAAGAGCTTTAGCCTCGTCTAACAAGAATAAGAGAGCTGGCCTCTTCTCCATTCCGTTTGGACTGTTGGATTGAGGTACTCGATGGGAGAGATTATGCACAAGCACAATTAAATCTGTGTTCCGACTAAGGTCACGGATTCCCTTCCATAATTCATCCCTAAATCGCGAGGTCTCCATTTTCAGCTCCTACACCAAATAAAAAATATAAAAATATAAAAAATATAAAAAAATATAGGAGAATGTGAGCCAAAAACACTCAACTACACAATTAACAAAAGAAACAAGTTCAATTAAACAGAAAGAAGCTAGATTCTCATTCAAGCTGGCTTGGGACAGAGAGAGGAAAGGAGGGAGGGGACACATTGCTTCTGTCAACAGCAAACGTTTCATGAAACTAAGAAGAAACAAAGAAGGCAATCATGCTCAATGCCAAAATTGTTAGGTAATTAGAAGATACTCGTGTCAAATAGAAATAATGTATCAAAACAATCTTATCAATCCACAAATATTGATTATATTGCATCTGTAAGTCTGCACAACAGCGTGAACTTTATGAAAATTTATAATGGCTCTTAAAAATTGTGATAAGGAAAACTGGAAAGCAAAAAAGTTACCTGAAGATTAACTCCCAGAGAGTCCGAGTAACAAATGCCACCAGCAATGGCTTCTTGGACATCAGGCTCTGGAAGCAGAGTCTCGATATTGGCAATTGTCGTTGTTCTGCCATGTCCCATTATTGCCTTGAATAGAGAAGTTTTACCGGCACCCTGCACCGACAGTATACGCAACACTTAGTGATATTCTTGGCTTAAGAAACTGAGGAAAGGTATAAGTTGCACATATTAGAATGACACGGACACAAGTACCACAGTGATATTAGGAATTATTGAGAACAAGTCTACCTCAAGGCCAAGCAGTCGGACTCTCCGAGTTCTAAGATGAACCTCCCTGGAGACAGTTGTAAAGTCGCTGGTACAGAATATATACAAATCAATTGGATCGGCTGGACACATGAAACTCCCTTCACTTGATGAATCTGAGTTTTGCATGACATTCATTTTAACAGATTCTGAACGGATCGAAGAAAATGGGGGCATCAAAGGGTCTACAACAATCTGATGCTGTGGTGGTCGTTTCAATGGAGCGCCCACTAAGACTCGCATCTTTTGTAATTCACGCTCATCATGACCAGAAGAATATGATGGGGCGGACGGAAAACTCTCCACCGTTGTTGAGCACCTGTAGAAGATTTATTAAGTTGAGCGAACAATTGTCAAAGAGGGTAAATGATTGAGAATGACAAAGTGAACACACAAATGTTAACACCCAAAAAAATAGAGACAGCACAACAAAAGTGGGGATAAAAAAAAATACTAATGTTGCGTGAGGAAGATGTCCACTACCATTATTATAAACAAAAGCAATTTTCGCTAAAACAGAAGAAAAGGAAGGAAAAATAAAAAAGCATTAGATACTCAGAGCCCATCCCCTCAGCTAATCGAAGTAATCATAGTGCTCAGGATATATGCTCAATCTTCTCCTCGTACATCGAACTATCAGAAGCCACTTGTCACGGCTCCCGCTAGAAAATCTGCGCTAGTAGAAAATGAAGGCTTCCACTAACATGTCTGGAAGTTATACATCATAAGCATATTTAGGCTGACCGCACTAGTGGGTTTTACAAAAATTGTAGAACCGTTAATCAGTCTGAATATTTTCCAAGAAACCACTATTTACAAACTGAAACACAGGTTGCAAGAAAAATAGCTCCTGAACATAGGCGTAATTCCCATCATCCACCTATAAGCAACTGATTTAGTGAATTGACACTTGGCCAAATATATCCCACAGGCAGCTAGGAGAAGCTACAACTCAGCTTGGAAAAAGATGTTTCTATCCAGGAAATATTCTTAACAAAATTGTCAGAACCACTAATGTAAATAATGGCAATCGGTAATGTGAGCTTGGCATCAGTCTTTACTTCAAATGTTCTGTCACTCAAGTCTCAATCCATAACAAGTACCAAAAGCCAATAAATGCAACAGATAATAGATCAAATATATAAACCTCATGCTAGAATAAATAACACCAAGAGCATATATACATATCATCCCAGAAGGTCCGCTAAAATGCTCATGGAACAGAACTTGCCCTGCACCATTTCACATCTGATGCGAGTTAAAGAAGCAATCAGGCAAATGCATGTTACGAATCTCCAGTAGAGGGGAACATCAACCTACACTTCACTATAAATGATCCCATGCAGCATAAGTGGGTACATGTTTCACTTTATGATAAAACACCATTGAGCTTCTTATGTTTCTACATGAGGCTGATAGAACTATCACTGCATTTCACAGTAGTCTTTATTTCCAATAAATTTAAATTAGAAAATAGAAAGATCTAGAAAAAAAGTCCGACATGGAAAATCCAGTGTATATATTATGAGGTGAAATGTGCCATACCAGGTACCATTCACTTGAGCATGTACAAAGGTGCACAGATGCAAACCAAAGCCAGTTATATCTATTTTAAATGGCTCTCTGTTCTTTTCTCCAAGACGACCACTCCAACCCAGAGGAACAATTGACGTAGCCGAGCGAATGGTCGGGGCCTCTACAATGTGCCCCAGCTCTACAGTGTCAGCAGCAGCAAGACCAAGCCATTGCTGTAGATGAGGGAAGTGCTGCATTTGTTCTCTTCCTAGAATAGCTAAGGCATTATCGCTCATGCAAAGGTCATAGATCCTGCCAAGGAACAGATGCACTTAAAAAATGACAATATGAAGGTAGCAAAAGTAAAACCATCAATCCTTGATCCGTTTGCTCATCCTTTTCCGAATACAAACCTAAGTCACCAACAATTCGTGTTGATAAGCCAAAAAAGACCCAAAGGCACTAGTGCCAGAAATATGCTCACAACAATAGCAGAATTGGATGACCAGTAAAACTATTTCCCCAAAAAGGAAATACAAAAAGAGTTATGCCTGAATAAAACAGTGAATAACTATCTTTCTTCAAAAATGTTAAGAGAAAATATACTTCGTTGCTGGAAATCGAAAAGTATGATACACTGAATTTTAGGAGAATGTGAATATTGCAGTAACCATTTTAGCATACATTTGTCAAGTCCTTAATATGCAAAAGAAGAACGCATCTTCTTAGTATTAAGCTCCTCCAAAATGCCTCAAAATATGGTCCAAGCTTTAAAAATTGATTTAAATGAGTTCAAATGTTAACCAGATTCCACTCGAAAAGGATAAGAATGTAAGAAAAATAAGGTGAACTTCATATGTTGTGTTTATTTGCCAAATTAAAAGAACTTCAAATGTCATGTTCGCGTTAAACCATTGTAGTAAAGTATCTAGGACCTTAAAAGAACAGATGATCAATGTAAGGAAGAGAACTCCTAGTTGAACAACATGAAAAGACATAATGCCACATTATGGCAAGATAACAAAAATGCATTTAAGCTGCAAAAATGGGAAAAAATAGAATAAATTTAAGAAAGATAGAAACTGACGGATCCTAAAGTTGTTAGAACGTCAATGGTTGATAAGATGAGCAGGGTAGGTTCTGATTCTCTGGCAAATTACCTCTGAAATCGAGATCGATAAGACTTCATAGAATGAGATTGAAACCGTTCTCTTAGCTCTGCAATCACAGATCTAACCTGAAAATGCCTTTGCCAGAAGAAGCAAAAAAGATCAGAGATCCTACAAGACACTATAACACACAAGAAGAAAAAAGAACAATCATTAAATATCACAACTACACTCATTGCCCAAACATAAGAAGCGATTTCATGGCAATAAAAGCTCGTACCGATGTCAGCTTCGAATACTCCGCTCCTGACAGTGATTCCACGGATATATTGCCAAGAAGATACAACTGTTATAAGCCAGAAATTCCCAGATAATTTTATTATCAGAAAGAACTTGAAATGAGCAAAGCCTATGAGACAGATACAAAGCAAAGCAGCAAGAATGCTACTATGCTTCTCCAACAGATGAGCAACCACAAAAATAAAGTTACTTTTAACACCCTTCATTACTCCGTCGAGAAAACAAGAAAGGCTTACTGAACGATCAAGACGTCCCCACCACAACATAAATGCTCCTACCGGGACTAAAAACTGACACACTACAGGTGCTTAAAGGAATGTCTTATGACCACATACAGACGTATGCTTGATGTCGGCAGCTAACCAACAGGATCCAACCAGTCGGCATTGACCAAAGAAACTAATGTAGATTGACATGTAAACCTTAAACCAACTAGCTGCCATTGACCAAAGACACTGATCCAGATTCACATGTAATCCTTTCCATTGTTAAATTAAAACTCATGCCACTACTTTCCACAGAAGGATCGATTGAACCTGACAGCTGACAACACGAACACTCAATCATCTAGCGAAATAGCTCATATGCTAGAAGTACTAAAAGTCCACTAAAGTTGTTAATATTACTCAATGGTGTCCAAACTTAAAGGGAGTGTATCATCTACCCAGATAATATATATGCCAGATATATGCCAGAAGTACTAAAAAGCCTTCAAACTTTAAGTGAGTGTTTCAAGTGAGGCATACGCCAAAAGCAGGTGGCTTGTTCAAATACCTAATAAGACTTTACCACATTACTTAGTTAATAACTTATGGTATACTTCTTAGTACCTCTACTATTATTAAAAAAATCCCCCCCCCCCCCCCCCCCGGGGGGACCCTTGCACTCAGACTTCCAGCTAAATCTCAGAGAGCAAAAGATGAAAACTTCAGCGCCAGAACACACCTGCCCAAATGGTACATATGAAGGTAAATAAGGCACCCTGCGCCAAGTCCTGCTATCCCCACCTTTCTTGCCATTATTCTCCATCATCTTTCCAGGCATTGTCGTATCTGGTGACCCCTTATCTATGTCAGCGAATGGTTTTAAAGAAATACCATCAGAACCCTCTTGGATCTCAAGAGATTGTGCTTCGATTACTTCATCTTCAGGCACTGCAGGATTCTTAGTAGATGTTTCTAAAGAATCAACTTGCTTTCCACTGAACTTGTTGAATTGTCTTCTCATACCTTCCAAGGGAACAAGTCTTGAAAGTCTCCAGAAAGATTTTTGCACAGGGCCCAATCCCAGAACCAACTGTTCACCGTCATTTCCTTTCTTTAATTTCTCTTTCTGTCCCTCTCGTTTCATAATTAGATTCTGGGAACCCTCAGCATCACCTTCAGTAGGTGTCAACGGCAATTGAGTATTATAATGATGAAAATAAGCAGGAGATAAAATACGGGGCACCAAATCTTCCGGTATACAGTAACTCTTGAAGTACTTCTGCCACCCTTTTGTATTGACATAGCTGAAAGGAACATTAGAAAAAAAAAAAGGCTCTAAGAAACATTATGAACTACAGTGTCTACTAATATATCAATCAGAGCACATTCAAAAATATTGGTCATTAACAAAAGCAAGAACATGGAAAGATGAAGGGAAAGCGACAACCCAATATCAACTTAAATCACGGCAGAAGAACTCTGCAACATACTCTCTCAAAGCGGCATTTCCAACGGGGGGCTGTGAGAATGTTATGCATTTGACTGGAACTTTTTCAGTTTCCTTTGATGAAGAGCAAGCAGATATAACCCTCAAAATGGCAAGCGTAGCCAATGCTGCTACCTAAATGTACAGGAGAGGGAAGTAAACTGGATCATTAGTCTCGCAAAGCACATCTAGTTAACTAAAAGTCTGACCGTACTTACTGCTCCACCAAGTGAATGTCCACATAAAACAAGTTTCCTCTTCTTCTTCTTCTGAGCTAGACGGTACAACTCCAAAGCAGGTATTCCTTTGGCACGAGCCATAAACCCCTATACGATTAGACAATTATGACCCTCGTAAGTGAAAACAGGATGGGTATTGGGCAGAAAGTTTAAGCAATAAAACAAAGCATAAGATAGAAATTATTAACAGACTAGCTGAGATATGCCATAGAAATTAGGTATTAAGAAATTCAATGTGCATCTTACCCGATGAGCTGCTGGTTTAGGCACATCTTTTGACTGCTTAACCCTGATCCCGACAGAATTTGATGAATCTTCCACACTTTTCTTCGAGCCATCAACTTGGACAGCTTCGGTGACTTCAATACTTTCAGAATCGTCCATATCATCATGAAAAATAGCACTTTGCAAGATATTTGCATCAGCCATGAGATCCCTTCAACGTGGCAATTCAAGGGAAAAAACACTGTTAGAACCAGATTAGGAGCTAATGCATGCTTATATTGTTCACTGTACATACTTGTACTGCTTTGTACCAGCAAAGGAAGCAAATAATGTATCACCTGCTTCAGCCAATAAGTACCTGCAAGAAGAAGAGGAGCGGAGATACTTGACAGATTAATAGGTAAGAATGCTTAAAAGACAACAGCCATAAAAAATGCACCATTTTAACGACAAGCAGTTTAACCAATTAAAAAGTAATCTTGAAATTCATTCACGGGAACAGGATTGCAAGTTTGAGGGGATGAAAGTTGAGCCCTGAAGCAGTAGGCTAGCCACATATGCAACAACACTTGATTACTGAAGCACTGTAAAGTCATCTAACAGGGGCACCAATGCAGTGATCTTCAGTATGTATACTGTCAGATTGGATAAAATGATTGCATGGAAGCACAAAATGCATTTAAATCTAGACTCTGTTATTCTCTCACGGAATATTAAACATTTCTATGAGACATCAAGAGAAAGTGTACTTCACATCACATATCAGAAGGAAAGAAGAAATGCAATGCATGCAGTTAGATAATGGCCGTATTGATACAATATTCAAAGAGAAAAACCTGTGAGGAACATGATCTGCTGAAGGTTGAACACGCTCCAGAGAAACAACCTGTCCTCCAAAATCAGCCTTGAATTTGTTTACAGCTCGAACAAGCTCTGTAGAAGGCCTCTGCAAAAAGAAAATTATGTCATCTTTCTCTCCATACAGATACACAAAGTAAATATATAGACATACATATATTGTTCTGTATAACTGGCTTTTCTTGAACTTGAATTTGCTTATAGTGCTCTTGCTTCAACTTTCTATTCCAAGACTAATGGACTTTTCAAGTCATGTGAAACTGGCTTTCTGGTTAAGCGATCACATAACAAGCGCACTATATGCATATAATGCATCTCATAACACTATCTCACATCAGGTCCCCCACATTAATTAAATAATATATGGATGAAAGACATCAACCAAACGACCCAAGGTTGGAACACTAGGATATTAAAATTTGTAAAATAGTAATAAGAGAGAGTTTCTGGATTTAAACCCCTAGTGTATCATATGAGAGGATCGTTTTCCCAAAATGCAAGCGGTTTCTTGTTAGAACAAAAAATTACAAGAAAGGGGCCAACAATGTTGTATACAAAACATATTTCTTAACACCTAACAAAACCAATTCTCATGTATAACTTTAATATTGATGCATTCTGCTGCAACTACACACTAATCATCAAGAACTATAACCAAAAACTCCAGCTTCTGTTAAGACCACACTCCTAATACTCCATCCAACTATTGAGAAAGCAAGTACAAAGTCTATCAACCCAATCCAACATCTGCTCTTTCAGTGTTGTAGGTAAACAAGGTTCACCTTCCCGCTATAAAATAATTACACTGTCTAGACACCATCTGACTACAAATATTTTGGGAAGAAATTTAGTACTTTCTTCTTATGACACCAGGCCAGAAGCCCCTTTCAGCTATTAAAAGATTATTACAGTAACTAGCCAACATCTTCCTACTCTGACTACAAATATATGGGGAAGAAGAACTTGTCACTTTTGTGTCATGACAGATACCGTGCTAGACAAGAGCCCATCAGTTAGACCAAAAAATGGGCTCTGATCAAGCATATGGTTCCCTCCAACCCGTCCCAACTATTCCATTGTGAATAGATCATCCCTGTTTACATCTCAATATCCCCATTCTTTGTTTGTCCACAAAGCCTTCAAAGACTACTCTCTCCATTATATGGATCCATGTGTAAAAAGTCACCATGGATGGATCAGAAGTATACAAAGACATCAACTATAAGAATGGGGGGTATAGTGCTATAGGGACAATCCAATCAAAGTAAAAGCTTTAGACTAGGCCCCAAAAGAACAATATAACCTAATTTAATTCTTCCAGGTAATGTGCATGCAAGTCTCAAGTTGCTTCTTAGGACACGCATGACAAAATTTCTGGAATAAAAATCAATTTCTATTTTATGGACGAGTTTTTCAGTAAAGAAACGTGTTTGATAACGATTCAGAATTTCTATTTCTAGAGTAAAAATTCGTTTGATAAGAAAATAAAATTTCTATTTCTAGGAGCAGCGACAGCCGGCAATCAGTGGCCGGAATCTGACGTCCGGTGATTGGCGTCCGGCATTCAGCAATCGATGGTAGGTGGTCAAAGTCCGACGTCCGGAGTCTAGCGTCCGACATCCGGCGGCGGGTGGCCAACAGCCGGAGTCCGGCGGCCGGCGGCAGGGGGCCGACGGCCGGATTTTGGCGGCCAGCGACCGGTGGTTGGCAGTGGGTGGCCAACAGCCAAGTCCGACGGTCAACATTCGATGGCCAATGGTGACCGACGGGCGATCGGCAGTGGGCCTTTGGTGTCCAATGGTTAGCGATGAGCGATCGATGACCAACGAGCGCCGGCGGTCAATGGCGAGCGGCTGATGGCCAAGGCCGGTGGCGGGCGGCCGACAACCCATAGCGAGCATTCGGCATCCCATGGGCGGCAGATGGGCGATGGGCAATGACAAGAGTGAACGATGAAGAAAGTTTTAATTTCTCATTTTTGTTTCAAAAATAAAAAAGTTAAAAATTTTAACTTCTGATTTCTATTTTAAATATATTTTTGGAATAGAAATTTATTCCACAATAGAAAAATAAAATTGCGTTACTAAACGGATTTATGTTCCAAATCTATTCCGGAGAATAGAAAAACAGAGAAATGGAGAAATAGAAACGTTGTCATGCGCGCCCTTAGTTGCCGAGTTTATAATCCCTCATTAAACTCCAAAGTCCAAATCATTCCAAGCATTCTTATCTTGGGATGATGACAATCACACAAAGAAACCAAGCATAACGATCACTTTCCCTTACTCCTCATGGCACAACAAGAATGCCGAAACAGTTGTACAAAGATTGAAGACAAAAACCAGTCAAAATGCTGACTCCTAGCAATACTTGACACCTCATACATTCCGCACGCAGAATCTCTATCATGCCTAGAATGGCTAACGTTATAGACCATCCAGCTAAGCTATTAAAAGATTCTGGGAGGACATAGAATCTCAGTTTTGCACGTTCCATCCCACCTTCCACATAATGGAAATCCAATCCGCAATAACATCCCCAGTAACATCCACACCACCACAAAAAACAAGAAAGGACCGCAATAACATCCCCAGTCTACCTCAGACCCTGAACTACTGTAGTCACTAACAAAACACTAATAAAGAGCTCCAACCAGCCCTTGGTTTACAAAGCTTTCCAAATCGGGAATGCCTCATTCCCAAGCAATGGTGCCATTTCTCTAGCGCTAAAGTAACCGCAACTTCCCCAGATAACTTTCCAAACATGCCCGGAGTCAGCCACCAGCTCCAAACCAAAGTCAAGCGAATGTCACTCTATTTTCTCCAGATTCACTAACAGAAACAAACTCTCTCCCCTCAATTTCAACAGTCCGGCGATATAATCGCAGCAGAACACGCCAGCCGAACTCAACTCCTCGACTTCGATCAGCGAAAAAAAATACGAACGAGGCGACGACGTCCCGACTAGTTAAGGCCACAGCACCACACACGGCACACGGAAACGAGCGTACCTTGTAGGCGCACTCGGAGAGGACCATGCAGCAGAGGATCTCCTGCACCTCGGCGACCGAGTCGGCCTTGACCGCGAAGCAGAGATCCTGGAGCTGCAGCTTGCGGCGCTCGTACTCCTGCTCGATCCGCCTCCGCTCCTCCCGGCGCTCGTGGCCGTTCCACGGCGGCCACCACCGCATCCGCCACTGCAGCGGGCCCCACGCCACCTTGGGGAGCCGCGCCCGCTGGTCCCTGATCCACGCCTCCACCCGCGTCTGCACCGCCTCCATGGGCGCCGGACGACGCGATCCCTCTCCGTATCGGCGCCTTCCTTCGGATTCTGATGAGATAGAGAGAGAGAGAAGAAGAGAGGAAGCTATCGTGTCGAAGGTGAGCAAGCGCGTCTGATCGAAGGAGGAGGAGGAGGAGGGGAATATGCGAAGGAATAAAAATAAATCGAGACGGTTATATCTGATTGCTAAATGAGAGTGTGAGGGGGTAGAGAGAGAGAGAGAGAGATTTGCTTCTGCGATCTTGTGCTTTTCTCTCTCTCTCTCTCTCTCTCCCCCCGCCTTGCTTGCGGTACTCGCCTTCCCCCGCGTCCCGACGATCCGACTTAGCATGTAAGATTTGGATAAAAGGATAAATGCGCTGGAATCCGCGAGCAGTGTTGGTCGGTTCCTAATCCGGTCCCATTCCAAAAAATTAAAATCGGGAGCCAGCTCACTTAATTCTAGGATTGGGAATTGGATTGACCCATCAGTCTAGTCTGATTCTGGTCCGATTCAATAGAACCGATCACTTTATTTTTTTCGTTACTATTTTTCACATAACCAATATAGTATTTAGTTCATATTTTATTAATTTTATGAAAAAATAATAAAATAAAAATTATATTTAGTCTGTTTCGTCCAATCCGATTTAGTTCCCCTTGGAACCGATAACTAGACCGATACTCCCCGAAATTGGACCAAATCGACCGATACAATCTCATCTAAGTGATTCATGGCTCGGACGGCCCGTTTTGCACGCCTCTATCTAGAAGTGCTATAATTTACAATAAAAATACAATTAAATCCTAAAAAAATACCTATTTTGACCGACAAATCATATTACTCCACCCTCTTACCTAAACTCAAATTATATGAAAAGGAGTAGAAAAAAGAAAACACCACACATGAAAAAGAAAAGAGAGAGCACCTCATGTCGAGCCAAGAGCCCTGCCTTGCGGCCCTGGCCAAGAATCAAGGCGGGACTCCTGTTGCCGGCCACCGGATCTTCCCCCCCGGCGGTGGCCCCCAAATGCCCGGCATGGAGCCCGGAACTCTGAACTCTCGTTTGGAAACATGCGGGCCATGGACTTCCAAATGGGCCGGACAAATTACATCCCCCGACACAACCCACCTCCGCACCGCCGGCCTCATAAAAGCCCCATTCGCCTGCGGCCCCTGCCCTGTCCCTCTCCCCGCCGCGGGACCGTAGCTTTGCGTCGCTGTTCGATGCTTCATCGCATTAAAACATGTCGTTGTCCTCTCCGGCGAAAGGAAAAAGGCAAAAATGGGCTTCCTTTGACTGAGCGGAGCATGGCGGCTTAGCATCCCGGGAACCACGAAACCTGCGAGTTTGGAGCCGTGTCGACGGTGGATACCTGGATAACTCGTATCTCGGGCGTTTGCCGCCTCGTGTCGTGAGACCTCTTGGCATTCAAATGGGGTTCATCGACCTTAATACCTTTTCCCAGATGGACTGAATAATCATGGCTCGAAACCAAATACTTTGTAGCAAGTCTAGGATTTTATGTAAGATTTAGAGCGGATAGTAGCGCTGATCGTTTCTCTCCATCCTTTTCGGTTGCGCATACAATAAAAAAGACGAACATAAATATGAAAAATCAAAGAGCACTATATAAATAACATAACATCTCGGGCTTTTTATGTTCAAGGGAAAAACGCGTATATACTCAATCCACTATTAATGATATATTATGGCCGTCCAACATAGAGTCCACCATACTCCCACCAAATCAATGGTTGTGATTCACCTGATTGACAAGAATTTTCCGCTTGACGGACTTATGAAGGAGAAACTGTTCTGGACCCAAAAAAACTGGGAGAGACCCAAATCCCACTCCGGTCCAAACTGAGAGAATCAAGGCTCGAGCCCATGCTGGCTCGCCGGCAGTGAGAGATGACGGACGGGTGACGCAAAGGTGACGTAGCGCTGCACGTCACGCGGCGATCACCATGACGTGGCCAGGAGATCTTTCTGGCACTCCTGGCAGACAAAAGGAGAAAACTCTGGCCCGTTCGAAAGAGAGCTCCCCCGCAAGCGTCAACGCGAGGACGCCGAAACGTATCGGAGGCTCCGAATCGGCATGATTCCACCCGTCCACTTCAACCCTCGACTTCTTAAACAAACGCACAAAAGGAACACAGGACGGACCCCATGAATGATTGGCCACGGCCGCCGAACCCTCGCCTAACGCGTTATCTTCCGGGTCAACATATAATATACCCGCACATCGACATCAAGTCTAATACGGTCCGTCGAGCACTGAAAACAAACTCCCGTGATTAATGGATCATATTGGCCCTCGGCTGTTTAATTTAAGTTGTTCGGCGCTAAAATTTAGAAAATACGGAGGCATAAATCGATCATTAAGCGAAGAGAGAAAAGGTTGCGAAACATGGTTCATCAGTACCGCGGTCCCAAATTTCATTCGACGGATCATGGGTAAATAATTGTGTCTCGCGGCGAAGGATCATGATGCTTTTCATGCGTTCCAACATCTCCCATGCTCTCGCATGAGGCAAAAACTCCATTCTCGTTGCTCATGATGCCCCTCAACCACCAGCTTTTGGGACCAAATTCCTTCTGTCCATGCAATGCCAGTTGCCAATGATGACAAATACAAAAAGTCAGCACACGTCGTCCCCTTCAATGGAATGGAAATGCCTATTTTCTCCTCTTCACTTTGCACTTTCACTAGTAATAAAAGCCCAAAACCACAACTAATACGTGAAACGCGTGTCTAAGAAGTTGCGGGAGGAAAACAAATAGAGAAAAAGTACAAAAAAAAAAAAATCGAAATTATGCTCACAACACATTTCGAGATATCAAAAATCCTAAACCTATATTAATGCGACACATTTATCTCAAAATTTGAGATAAATATATTATGATTTTTGGTTTTTTGGGTAAATGTGACATACGGGTAAAAAAATTGGAATAAATGTGTCCCGTGGTCCCGTAGATATCGGTTTAGGTTTTTTATTGTCAAAAAAGAGTTTTGAATAAATGTGTTATACTGAACATAGTTTAAGATTTTTTTGTGGCTTTTCATGACTTTTAATTTGGACGATTCTAATGAGATCTTCTAGTCGGGATTGATGGGTTCGATTGATTCTACGAGCCCTCCAATCAAGTGCCGCATGCAAATTCCGTTCATCTTCTCGCACGACTTGGAAAAGCGGTGGGTCGAGTCGCCGTTGGCCGTGCACGTCGGTGTTGTCCTGTTGCAAATTTAGTATCTAGTCGGACCAAGAAACAAGTACGCAAAAATAATTATCATCGGCAGCGAGGAGACCTCGAGAGGGATCCTCGCGACTTCACGTGGACCGAGACAGTTCGAATTATAATAGGCTTTTTCCTCACAAGAAAGTTGGTGCATCTTTACGACAAAGGGCAAAAAACCAAGTTGTAACCTCCACTATTCCCCCATCATTGTGGCCTTGACCGTGCCCTTTGCCCTCGAGGCTTTAGCCCTCTCCGCCCCGGCGTTAATCTCGACTCTTCTCTCCACGTGTTCTCCGTAGGAAGAAGACAGGGACAAGCTAACAACTGCATGCGACGTTTGTCATACCCCGCCCAACGCGCACGAAGAGATGAACAGTAAAATCGACCTCTTGTCCCCCCTATGAAAACTTTGGGTGGGCATGAGAAATTTAGATCGAGGGCACGTCAGCTAAATTTAATGATCGTCGTAACATCAACAGCTGTGATTCATCCAATGAGTTGAAATAAATTTATGACGTCCCAAGTGGGGAGGACAAGTGGGGAGGACAGATGTTAGATGTGATTCATCCGATGAGTTGAAATAAATCTATGCCGTCCGGGGCAGGACAGATGTTAGATGAGAATCTTAGAAAATAAAGAGGTAATGATGAAGCACATACAAAATGAATAATAACGTAAATGTTTCATGAATTTTTTTTGTCAGACTTTTGCTCTTTTGTTCTTGTTCTGCCTCCTTGCAGGGCGTGGGAGTCGAAACCCACTCCTGAAATGAAATCTTCCCCACCCCAATTCCCCCCTGAGAATGTGGGGATTTGAACCACCAACCTTTCCATTCCAAGATAGAAGGATTGTTTCATGAACTTTGGCTAATATGTAATGTGACTCGTGAGTTTTTAATTTATTCAATATGATTCATGAACTTTAACTAAATAAATAATAACGTCCTTAAACTTTTAATTTATTTAATGTGATCTCTGCATTTTTTATAAATATTCAAATTAGTTCCTAAATTATGTGAAACTATCCAATGTTATCTTTCTATTAATTTAAATTAATATTTTCATGGAGTACAGGATTTAGTTTGAACATGTATCGAAAGTTCAAGATTCACATCGAATAAATTAAAAATTAAGGGATAATATTACATGTTGACTTAAAGTTCAAGGACCACATTAAATAATAAGTCAATGTTCAACGATCATTTGTGCCATTTTACTTTTATAGAAAGCAAAGAGAGAGGCAAGAGAGGGCAAATAATGAAAGCCAAAGCGAAAGCACTACAACAACTATCTGGCACCAATTGATAGAAAGTCAAGAAGATCGATCAATTAGATTAGGCCCCGGCGGTGGGTCACGAGTTGATTTTTGTGCTTAATCCATGTGCTTCGGACTCCAAATAACTTAAGAGAAGAGCTTTGCTTTATTAAGCTCGATTTTGAAACTTCCACACCTCGTTCCATCGCTCACCTACCTTTAGTTACCCACTTCCCAATTCTGCCCCGTCTTTCTTTCTAAGCATTAGACACGATGCGACGCAACCTCCTTTAATACCCGCGTTGAACCGAGTCGTGATCTAAGTCAAGATTAGGACATTCAATTCAAAATAGCCACGCATCTAATTTCATGATTCGCAGGCATAAAAGTCGTGATCCCTTTTTTATCGAGCCGAATAATTTTTTCCCCGAAATTCTTTCGCCGTGGAGACCACGCGGGTCGACAGTAGCGCCAGGTGTAAGTGACGAAGGACGGTCTTCATCAGCTTTCGTTAGTCGGAGATAGAGCATGCTTTTTTTTTAAGGTAAAGTATTGCCAAAGGCACGAGGCAAGGTCCATTGATGTCCCCATGGTGGCCGTCACTCTCCATCGCCTACATTATGCAAAAGCCTGAATCACTCAAATGGCAATGGCTTTAGATAGTGCAATTTTGCCTGAATCACTCAAATGGCAATGACTTTAGATAGTGCAACGGTCCGAAACTATTTTGACTACACACTAACTTTTTAATGGCAATTGTTGCGTCTTGATTTTATTTTATTTTTGTCGGTCCTACTCTAATCATATTCTAACACTCATTCTCAGACTTTTGACCTGCCTCCTTACAGAGCGTGAGAGTCGAAACCCACTCCTAAAATGAAACCGTCCCCATCTGAATCCCCCGAGAATGTGAGGATTTGAACCCCTAACCTAGAAAAGGAATAAAAAATCATTTAGTGACGTTAACTACTTTTTTTAAATTCCCTGGAATATAAAAGTGAATAGAAAATAAATTTAAAACAGAAGAAAAAAAAAAACTTCTTTATCCTTAGAAATAAAAATGGAAAACGATTATTTATTAATAAAAATTATTCCAAGAACAAGAATGTTATCAAACACGACTCCTCTTTATAAGGTTTTAAGAAATTTCATCTTACAATGTCTAGGCCATAGAAATCCTACAAGTCGCGGCACCACGGCGGGGCACAAAAAGTTAATCAGGAGATCACGCCGTCACGACGACCTAGAAAAGAAGAAGAACGATGCGCGGCGTAAACAAACGGAGAGAGCGAATGGCCACTACACAACCTATGAATATATATATTGCCAAAAGAATGTCCCGGCATCCGACAAGAGTCACATTATACAGGCAAGAACTATGAATGACGGACATATAGAGAAGACTCTGCAGTAGAAAAGGAGGCTCGTGACGATCTCTGTACGTGAGGTGTGGCGGGACCCTACATGACCCGAACCGACGGCGGCGCTGCTCTGCTTCGTCGGTTATATGGCGAGCGGTTGTTGCCTCCCTTGCCCATTGTTGTATCCGTCGTACGGCTTCGTGGGCTCACCCGACTTCTTCCTCTTCAGGACGACGATCCACGTGATCAGTTCCAACACCACGGCCACTCCGCCCAGTACTGATATCAAGATGATGTACGCCGATTTCCACTTCTTGTCGGGCAGCAGGATGTCGAGGCCTTTGAACACATTGAGGATGCCGAGGATGAGGATGGTGTACCCGAGGCTATGGTGGTAGATATTCCAGTAGAACCGGTACTTGTGGTCCTTCTTCGGTCTCAGGAACAACGCAAATATCTGCCCAGACAAAGACGACGGAGGAATCAACATCGGACGCAATCGATACACACGCATCAGCACAAAATTACAGACCTCGACATGTCGCATCGCTCTCGCTCCATATCTGCATATAGAATTCGTCTCGCAGTATGTTTTCATTCGGAATCACAGAGTTTCTCCACAACTTGCAGTTCTCGAAGATTTCTAAGATCGCGTGTAGATAAACATCAATCCATACCAGTCCAATTCTATGGTCTATTTCTTTTTTGGATTAGGATTCAGCATCTCTAGAGGGCCGTAAACATCAATGCCGTCCCCACCATAACAGGACACAACTCAAAACAGTCCAAAGAAAGGAATCAAAAAGGAATTACGGTCGATGTTGGGAGGGGAATTTTACCTGCACCGTCGCCAGAGCAAAGAGGGCGATCCCAATATTCCGGTGACCGGTGTACTGGATTCCCTTAGACTGACTGCCCAGCTTCAGGCCGGTTCCCCAGCCGGCGACCCCGATTGCATAGGCCGAGGTCTGGCAAAAGGCATGGAGATAGAACCATGCCGGGTCGGCAGATGGGAAGGCCCTCACGTACCTCGCGATGATGGCTCCGATCGGGAACATGATCCCCCAGCTCACAGCATTGAGAATTCCATGGATCTGACAAATGCGAAAGAGATTAACATCAGGGTCGCCGTAAGGACTAGAACCGCAGACATGATCAACGACAGAACATCCAAATTCAAACATATTCTAAAATCCTTTCTGGTGAACGAAATCCAAAATCGACAAGAACAAGCTTCCCCATCGACACGGGTCCATCGAAAAATCGACTCTCAATTCAGGAAAGCAATCCGTTCACAATCAAGCTTCTTCATCAGCGCCCTCGACAGAGGCTTAATCGCTGAACCATAGTTTCTCCCTTCACTCCATCTTTTTTCTTCTCGAATGCTAGGACTTTTGCACATAACTCGCCTGTTCCACTCAATTGCAGCAAGACTAAAAACCGAAGAATGAAAAATCCTCAGTCAAATCTCTACTCACGGGCCATAATCTAAGCACGTATCCTTTTCTTCTTTACCCGCTTATGGAAAATTTGCAAAAAGCAGAAGGGAAAAGAAAAGGAGAAAAAAAAAAGAAAAGATTCTCCTCCTCTCTGATCATGAAAGACAGACACACATGAAGAACCTCTCCTAGAAAATCCCTGTAAAAATCCCGACCACGTGAAAACCACCTCAGATCTGCCCATGCATGTCTTGATAAAAGGAAGAAGAGAAAAAATAAATTTTGAGCGCAGAATCTCGTTGAA
Organism: Eucalyptus pauciflora; assembly: GCA_007663325.1. Taxonomy (NCBI): domain Eukaryota; kingdom Viridiplantae; phylum Streptophyta; class Magnoliopsida; order Myrtales; family Myrtaceae; genus Eucalyptus; species Eucalyptus pauciflora. The sequence goes on from VMYD01000122.1 coordinate 2,593,300, forward strand.
CCCAGCACAATAAACACGAGAAAGAAAAATCAAAATAAATCCGTTAATAAAAAAACCGAAAAAAAGGCACAGAGAGAGAGAGAGAGAGGAGTGAATTCTAAAAGCACGAGCTCACATTCTTCTTCTTGATCCTGGATCCGCCGCCGCCGCCGCCCGTGCTCGTCCCGGACACCAAATCGAGCGTCCCCTTCGCTCCGAGATTTGCCGCCGCCATCGCGTGAGCGTCCGGCCCGCCGGTCGTCACGCTCGACCCCACCTGCCACACCTGGTTCAGCTTCGCCGGGTCGCCGGCGGGCACCTTGATCTTCGCGTAGATCCTCATCGTGCCGTCGGCCGAGTTGTACTCGGCGGCCCGGTCCCACGTCTCGAACGAGATCGGCGACTCCCTGACTGTGGTGGACGTGATGTTGTAGGTCTTCACGGTCAGGACGCCGGCGTCGCGGAAGGCGATGAGGGCCTGGGCGCCGAACATGCCGGTGGCCGTGGGGTTGAGGGCCCAGGAGACCCAGCCGTCCTCGCCCTTGGGCGGGGCGGCGACGAAGGCGACGGCGGCGGAGGAGTTGGCGGGGTCGTAGGAGAAGTGGAGGGAGGCGGAGAGGGTTGCAAGGTCGAGGCAGGTGGCGTAGAGGGCGCTGTTGGTGAGCTTCTGGGAGGAGCAGCCAAGGGCGTCGGCGGCGGGGGCGAGGAGGAGGAGGAGGAGGAGGAGGGCCGCCGCGGGGAGGCGGCGGAGGAGGGGTTGCGGAGAAGAGGAGGAAGCCATTGATGAGAGAGAGAGAGAGAGAAAGGGGAGGGGGGCGGCTCCGACTCCTCAGTGCGAACTAACGGTTCAGACAGGAGAGGGAGAAAGAGAGAGAGAGAGAGAAGAGCTTTATAGAAGGACAAACATGGACATGACATGGAAAACAAGGAGGAGGAGAGGACTGAACTTCCGGTTTCTTTTTTCTTTTTTCTTTTTTTGGGTCGGTGGGACCGTACCATTTCAGGAAGTTGAAGCTGGAGAGAGAGAGATGAGGAAGGGGGAGACAGGAAATTTCTGAGTAATTTTTGGGGACTGGAGCGAAATTATGAGTGGAGACAGAATGTTTGGTAATTCATTTAAGTTACGTTCGGTGGTTTCGATTTCTAACTATAATGGGATTGGATAGTTTAACGGATGAAATTTCTAAATAAAATGGGGTATATCAATATAATTGACAAAAATCTCTCGTGATACTCTTATCTACTTTATTCCTCTATTTTTAGAATTTTTTTTTTATTTCTTTCTTCCCCTTCCATCATCTCTAATAAAACTTTATTAAATAGAAAACTACACTAATATGCCTAAAACACTAAAATACATAAAATATTACATAAATATATATTCATATATTTAATTTATATTATAAAATATAATTAAATTGGAAAATATAAATAAGAATAAGATTAAATTTAAAAACTAAACTGTCATTTTTTCGATTTCTTATATTAGAATTCGAAGATTATTTATATTGAAATATAATTTTAATTGGTTAATTTAAGAAGGTTGCTATTTGAGAAAAATAAATTTCTTATTATGAATATTCAAACATAGGATAAATTTTATCCCAACCACCATACACAATCTTAAAGTTTTAGAAGTATATAGAGGTTTAGATATCTCAAGTGCCGAAATTTGACATGGGTGGACACATAAATGCCAAGACTTCAAAAAGTACACTTAAGTGCTAAAATCATAGAAGAAATGAACACTTAAGTGCCGATAGCAAGCCACGTTGGATTTTTGAGAGTCGTGTAAAAAAAAATTATCATTAAAATAACACAACATCGAATTTCCAGTAAGCCTCAAAGAAATTGGCATTTAAGTGCCCATTTAAAAAAAAAAATAAGTATACATTTTGAAAATTTTGGTATTTATGTGTCTTTTTATTTTAAGTTTTGATACTTCAAATGTACGTCTTTCGAAGTATATATAAAGGCTACAATGTTTTACCTTAAAGGGTAATAGTACGTACTAAGGGTGCGTTTGGGAAGGCTTTTAGAGAAAGTCCTTGAGAAAATGTAAAGGCCATTGAGCTAAAGGAGTTTTTCAATATGCAAATTGTGTTTGATAAATTGTATTTGTGAAAATTCATTGTGAAGTATCTTTGAACAAAATAGTGTTTGGACAAATTAACTTTGCAAAAGACTTTTTGTTATTAAAAAAAACGAAAAAAGGAGAGTTGGCTCGCCAAAGGCTTGGCCGGCTACCGCCAACGAGGGGTAGGTGATTTGGCGAGGGTGTCTACGACCCGAATCGTGTGATCTGGTTGCGATCGGGTCGTAGCAACCGGATCAAGCGGCCTCGGCAACCTCCGCATGGCAACCCAGATCACGAGATTCGGGTCACAACAAGTTCGCGCGACCCACCGCGCCGCGACCTCCATGTGGAGGTCACCGGGGTTGCTCAATCTAGTTGCGGCGACCCAAATTTGGGTAGTCGCCGGAGGTCGCGTACCAGACCTCTGGCTACTTAGATATGGTTTGCAACAAGGTCACGGCGACGCGACTCGCAAGGGGTTGCCGAGGTCATGTGACTGGCCACCAACAGTCGCCATGACCACACCGGCCTCATGCCAACCTCTGTCCAACTCATCGCCAGCTCCTTGCAACTTCGCGCAACTTCGCCAGCCAACCTCAACGGATAAAAAGTTGAATAGTCACGAGGACAAAATCGAAATGTTAGTGAGGATATTTGTGGAAGATAAATTTTTGTCTTACTCTCCTCTCAGCATTCCGAAAAAGCCGAATGCCCAAGGCAACCTCATGGCAGTCTTGGGCTCTTAGCCTTCCAAATGCTCACTTTTTCCCAAACATGTTTACAAAAGAAGTTCCCAAACACTATTTTTAGCCCAAAGGGCTTTGGTGCCCAAAAATGATTTGACAAAGCCACTCCCAAAGGCACCCTAAAAAAAAACAACCGAACAAAGTGTCCTAACGGAAGATCTGTTTTCGGGGGCACTGAGGATCGGACACGTACGTGTAAGACTATTATTTTTAAGTGTTGCCAAAAAAGCAATGGAGCGCTGTCCAATTAAAGGTATCCATCGTGGCCAACAGCGAAAAAATATTAGTGGTATGCCGTTTGATAATAGAATAATCCCCCCCAGGTCACCCCTAACACGGTCCAGAAATCACGCGCGGCACATGGAATCGCGGCGCTTGAATGCCCGCCGCAAGCACGGGAATCGGCACGTGGGCGCCGTTTCCGTTCCTAATCATCTTGTTCCGAAGCTGGAGTTCTTCTTTCTGTTCCATGGAAAACTCAAAATTGAAAAAAATATTTTCTAAGAAATAATTAATTATATCATTAAAAAATTTATTTCAATAAAAAAATATTTGTATCATCAATGATAATTTATGTATAAATTATTTTCAGGATGGATGAAAATATTTTGTATTCATTAATTTTTTTAAGTGATATAATTTTTTTTTGAGTTTTTCGTGAAAGAGATGCATATTTAATTTGAAAATGTAATTGTGGATTTGTTAAATAAAGAATTTGAGTCCGCGCGACTAGACTAGCCTTGTGCGAAGATGCTGTCGTTGCGATTTATTTGGGAGCGGAAGCCCTTATACTTTTTAACCAATTATTTTCTTTTAAATTTTGCCGTTCTCATTATCTGATTTTTAGGAATGCCAAAATGCTCGAAGATGTATAGAGCCTATAGCATGTTAGGTCGCATGTACATTTCCATAATTTTTCGAAATTTTTCCAGATCGGATCGCTATGCCCGCGTTCATTGAATTAGAGAGATTCGAAACTTGTATGAAGGGTTTTCTTCTTCTTCTTCTTGTCAATTTTTTATACTAAAGTAAAAAGTCAAATGTGTCCCAGCAATAATCTTCGCTAAAATACGCGGCCTGCATCGGGCAAGAAATAGATGTGGCCTTCATTAGCGCCCCCTTCCGCTGCATCATTATTAACGGATACATAATTTATTTATTTTTCCTAAATGACATTGATCTAATTTAGTAAATCTAAAGCTGGCTTATCTGTGGTCCTATACGTGAAAGTAATATGAATTGAACCGATTAATGGTCACCATTTTCTCGTTTTCTTGCTTATAATCTTCTATTTTTCTTCGGTATCTTGACCTCATCATTTTTTCTCCATGTATATATATCTTTTTTTCTAAGAGTAGTATGACTACCTTGACTTGTATTTGGTAGACTGAAGCGACTTGAGGCAATCATGTGAACTATTGGAAGCCATCCCAATGCCGGGACTTCAAAGATTTCAAGAGATCAGAGAACCTCGGAACATGACACCTGGATCTGGCCAAAGGGTAAAAGACAATAAGAAAAAAATAAGTCAAAGTTTGACCAAAGGCTTGCAAGGCAAAATGTGAAAGGACTCAAGGGAGAAAAGAAAAAATGTTAAGCTTTCAATAGTGGCTCGCCGGCCGAAAAGTTAGGTGACGTTTATTTCTAGTGCGTTATTCATCCTTAAATTTGTAGGCAAGAGCAAATTCAATTTTAATTTCACTCGCCGGCTATATATCCAACTTTTTTTCATTGAAAATCTTTCCTGATGAATTATAATGAATTGCAACTAGACGTCAAATTCATTAGCCGAAGATATAGACCCGCGCTATAAGATGTCAATGGAAACCTCTTAAAGGAGAAGAACTCACTTTCGAGTCAAAACCAATCAATCGTGCAGTGTTATACCGCTCTATGCTTAAAAATTCAAAAAACTTGCTTCCTTTTTTATATGGCAAATCATCATTTTATTGATGTTGACCCTACCTTCGGACTAGGTACTAGGGGTGATCGGGTCAGGTAAGATCTAGATCTAGACGTGGACCTTATACCCGACCCTATTATAACCGATTCCTCTTTTTTGGATCCTGTACCCAACCATGTTTGTATTAGATCATGTATTCGACTCATCCTGTTTTTCTGATCCGATTCTAGAATCAACCCTATTTCCATTGGAACTTGTTTTGCAATCTCCCAATATCCTATATGATTTCGAATTTTATATTAATATGCGAGAAAAAAACGTAATATTCCTAATTTGTATCGAAACACTAAGCACTCATAATAATAAATACATGAACTTTTTGACTAAACAAAAAATTAAGAATCCACATGGCTAATTATAATAAACAAAATCATAAGACAAAGAATTAGCAACAAACATGAGTCTAATATTAGTCTTATTCCAACAACTACTACATGAAGCTACTAATTTATGCAAGCATAACTCTTCATACAAAAAAAAAAATTGGGTGAGCCGATCCATGTGGTACACAAGAATTTGGCGATGATGAACGCCATCCATCTGTTGGACGGTGCAAGAGGGAGCCGATGAGGGAGGGAAGCAAGTGAGGAAGAGGAACAACGAAGGAAGAGTGCCGTGCGTATTTGAGAGAGCCAAGAGGAAAAACATCGTGTGATTGCAGGAGTAAGAATAGAAATAAGGGGGGGAAATAGGGTTTTAGACTTATACTTATAAAACCGGTTCTCAAACCAGTTCCAAAATCAGTCTGGGAACTAGTTCTTGGGTGGGTAATCAAGCGAACCGATTCCCAGACCGGTTTAAACCAGTTCCCGGTGGGCCGGTCCAGTTCCCGGGTATACCTGGTTTGGTTGCAAACTCATACTAGGTACCTTTTATCTTGCTAGGGCCAAAGGTTGGCGAACTTGTCTCTTACTTGTGGCTGACCACCAATCAAAAGGAAAAAGAAAAGAAAAAATCGATTTTTTTTTTTTAAAAAAAGATTCGTTTGTAATCAACTTAAAAGACCTATTTATTATGTGGATTAAAACTGGATCTATCTTAGACCCACTTAGACTCATCTATTTTAGCTTTTTTCCTTTTTACATACAATTTTTAACCCATATTTCACCATTGAGGTGATCTATTTACAATTTGCTACAATTAATATGGTTTAAGATATGGGTCTATAACCCATTTTGACAGGTCTAATGAATAAAAACGAAACCCCATTTTGAGAATATTTAAATAAAAAAAACTTGCGAACTGCTCGCGTAGTCTTGACTTCATCATTTTCTCTCCATCTTTAGATATATATATATATATATATATATATATATATATATATATATATATATATATATATATATATATATATATATATATGTGTGTGTGTGTGTATGCATGCGTGTGAACTACTTGCTTTGTATATTGATTTCATCATTCTCTCCATCTTTTTATATATAGAGAGAGAGCCTCGAGAACATGACATCTGGATCTGCCCAAGGGGGGAAACAATAAGATAAAAATAAGTCAAAGTTTGACTAAAGACTTACTGGGCAAAATGTGATAGGACACAAAGGAGGAGAAAAAAAATGTTGAGGACTCATATGCTTCAATCGTGACTAGCCGGCTGAAGAGTTAGGTGACGTTTATTTCTATTACGTTATTTATCCTAAAATTCGAAGGCAAAGAGAAAATTTAATTTTAATTTCAATCTCAAACTATTTTCCATTTTTTTTAAATTGAAACTCTTGTCGATTAATTATAATAAAATGCAAATGGAGGTCATAATTTTTTTTTTTGGTCGGTCCTACTCTAATCCTACTCTAACACTCACTCTCAAACTTTTGCCGACTTTTGCCCTACCTCATTGCAAGGCGTGAGAGTCGAAACTCACTCTTGAAATAAAACCAACAACACCCCAATGGATTTGAACCCCTCACTTCCCCCTTCTAAGTAGAAAGGGTAGCTATTGGGGTGAACCCCCAGTGGTTATTGGAGGTCATATTCATTAGATGAACATGTAGACCCATGTTATAAGATGTCTTTCGAAACCTCTTAAATGAGAAGAACTCCCGGTCAAAACTAATAAATCACACGGTGTTATAACACCTCTTGCTTGAAAATTCAAAAACCTTGCTTTCTTATTCATCACGGCAAATCATTATTTTAGTCAAAAAAGTAATCAGCTCATTTGTTGATGTTGACCCTACCTTGGGACTAGATACATTTGATCTCTCCTTAAAAGCGAGGGAGAGTTGAAATCAGAAAGATTCGCCCCGTTCCTTGGGCTCTCTTACTTTATAATTTTTTTTGCCTCTTTTATCTTTTGGTTTTTTTCAATTAGGTCCTTCTTATTCCCGTGATCCATGAAGAAGCGATTTTCAAAGGAGGATAGCTCCACTTTCGGGTCAAAACCAATAAATCGCAGTGTCATACCGCTTTTTGCTAAAAAATTCAAAAACTTGCTTTCTTATTTATTACGGAAAATCATCATTTCAGTAGAAGCTAGTCAGCTCATCTGTCGAGGTCGAGGTTGACCCTACCTTCGAACTAGATATACATTATGTGTCTTTTTCCTTCTGCTCTCTTGTCTTATTATTTTTTTGCCTCTCTTATCTTTTATTTTTTTAATTAGGTCCCATGCCGGCGATCCATAAAGAAGGGACCAATGTATTGGTCAGCTACGGCAATTAATAGGTGCCGTGAGTTTTGACGATAGCGGTCAGGTGAGCGCTACTGGGAAAGCACCGGTCTGCTGGAGACAAGCCATGAAAAGCAAGTTCAGCGACCCCGTGTCGTGTCCATATCAAATTGACGTGGGTTTCGAAATTGGAGTCAATGAAGTAATTAAAGCCAATGAATAATTAGGTACTTCGAAAGAAACTTGTACATTTTGTTTGACTCGATTTTAGCACGTTCTAGACATGTTAACAGTGGCCGGATGATAAGGGTATATGGCAAACGCCATGCATTTTCGCAAATGACCTACAATAGATGGTATGGTATGATCTTGTCTTGACATGTGAGATGTGACCCGATGGAAATGCCCGTGTTGCTCGAGTTTACAACTCGTTTGGATTGGTATTCCATGCACGACGCAGAGAGAGGTATAGCTTATCGATTCCGATTAAACTTTGAACTGAGAAAACTGAAATAACAACTAGAGAAAGTAACGTCCATTCACAAGTGAGGAGAATTACCAAAAAAATCATAAATCTATTGTAAATGAGCCAATACAATCTTAATTTTTTTTGCTAATTCATTCATAAAGTTTTTGAATTTGTGTAAGCTGAGTTCATCCAATCAATTTAAATTTGTCGATGCTGACGCGATACTATCGATGCTGCCATGACACTTTTAAAATAACATTTTAATAATTTTTTTTTCCTTTTATTTAATTTTTCCCCATTTCCCTTTCCCTTAGAGCCGACGAGGGAGTTGCGACCCTCGTCGGCTTTGGGCGAGGGCATCCTGGCCCTCGCTTGGCCAGATCTGGCGAGGGTGTTGCCTCGTGCCCATGCCTTGCATTGCCCTCGTCGGCCGGGGTGTGCATGCACGGCCCCTCGCTTGGATCTAGCAAGGGCTAGGATGCCCTCGCCTGTGCCGGCGAGGGTTGCTGGGCTTTAGGGGAAGGGGAAGGGGGAAGAATTAAAGAAAATAAAAAGAAAAAAGAGAAAAGCATTAAAAAAAATTCATAAAATTTCGTGAGCCGAACAGCAACTTAGAGGCGATGTATTGTGGATGGATCTGAGCAAGCGATTCCCCCTGTGATCTCCCGGTACCGCCTGAGCTCGGCCGCCCCGTCCGAGCCCTGCCCGTCGAGCACGCTCGAATGGTATACACATAAATAGCGACCTTCCGAGTTTCAAAACGCGGTCAACAACGAGAGATGGGTTTGACCACCGAGCAAAGCAGGCGGAGCACGGGTAAATTATCCAGCGCCAACATATCATGAGTCCAACGCCCCCCGCAAGCTTTCACGCAAACACCATGCATTTTCCCTTTTGACGGGCGTCACGAGGGAGCGCTCCATTATCTTTGGAGTCTGTTCCCGTTTAGGATGAAAAAAATCACCAAATGTATTTGCACTTTTTCGAGATAATTATCCAATTTTTTTTTTTAAATTTATTGTACGTATATCAGTTTAATTCTAACTTAATGAATTAGGCTATTCATGAATATTTAACTTTATCCATGTGAGTTGTTATTTCACACGAACATGGACTAATTATGCATATTTGTTTGGTAGGGATGCAAGCGAATTGAGTTATTCATGTACTATTGGAGCTCGAACTAGATTCTCTTTTTGATCGAGTCGAGTTCGAGCCTCGAGGCAGCTCCAAGTGCCTTGGTCAAGTCAAACTCGGAAATACTTTCCTCGGATAGGTTGCAAAGCCTAATAAAGCACTCGCGAATTACATATTTTAATCTTATGTAAGCTTCTTGTTATAATTTTGTAGATAGTTCCGGTTTTAACGCATTCATGGTATACAAATTCAAGCCGAGGTTGAATTTGAGCTCGACTAAACTCGAAACTAGACTAAAATTGATCGGCCAATCGAGTTGAGTGCAACTATATTAAAAGCATAATCAAGTTGTCTGAGCTTAAGAAGTCCAGCTCAATCGAGATCGAATTGAGTTTCATACTTTCCTAGCGCGGGTCTAGTTCTAGTATTGAACCAGATTTAGTAGTTTTTCCTTGCAAAGAAATAATATGGAGATGACGTCAAAATTATTATGGCAAAACCAAATTAAAAAAAAAAAAACAGTCTCAAATTTAATTGAGGAACGTCAACATCCTCAGGAAAAACACGTTTACTAAAACCCAAAGAAACTACTAACGAGAAAAGCAAAGCTCAAGACCAAGAAAGCACCGTCACTGCCCTCTCCAATCCTCGAAACCCCACTGGGCGCCGGCGCCGGGGGTGAGACCAGTTTCGGCGCCGGGGCTGGGACCAGTTTCGGCGCCGGGGCTGGGACCAGTTTCGGCGCCGGCGCAGGAGACTGACCAGTCCCGGAGGCCAAATCGAGCGTCCCCTTCGATTCTTTATTTTCCTCCGCCATCGCGTGAGCGTCCGGCCCGCCGTTCGTCACGCTCGACCCCACCTGCCACACCTGGTTCAGCTTCGCCGGGTTGCCGGCGGGCACCTTGAGCTTCGCGTAGATCCTCATCGTGCCGTCGGTCGAGTTGTACTCGGCGGCCCGGTCCCACGTCTCGAACGAGATCGGCGACTCCCTGACTGTGGTGGACGTGATGTTGTAGGTCTTCACGGTCATGACGCCGGCGTCGCGGAAGGCGATGAGGGCCTGGGCGCCGAACATGCCGGTGGCGGTGGGATTGAGGGCCCAGGCGACCCAGCCGTCCTCGCCCTTGGGCGGCGGCGCGACGAAGGCGACGGCGGCGGAGGAGTTGGCGGAGTCGTAGGAGAAGTGGAGGGAGGCGTTGAGGGTGGGGAGGTCGAGGCAGTTGGGGTAGAGGGCGCTGTTGGTGATCTTCTGGGAGGAGCAGGCCAGGGCGTCGGCGGCGGGGGCGAGGGCGAGGACGAGGACGAGGAGGAGGGCCGCCGCGGGGAGGCCGCGGAGGAGGGACTGCGAAGAAGAGGAGGAAGCCATTGATGAGAGAGGGAGAGAGAGGGAGAGAGACAGAGACAGAGGGGCTCCGACTCTGAGTGCCAACCGACGGTTCAGACTGGACAGGGAGGCAGAGAGATCGGGAGAGGGAGGTTTTATAGGAGGACGAACATGGAGATGACATGGAAAATGCGGCGGAGAAGGGGACGTAACTTTCGGTTTTCGGTTTTTTTTTTCTTTTTTTTTGGGGGTCGGTCCTATACGAGGAAGTTGATAGCGAGAGAGATGGGGAAGGGGGAGATTGGAAATTTCTGAGTAACTTTCGCGGACTAGAAGCCAAATTATGAGTGGAGATAGCCCTGCCGAAACGGGGACGAGAAAATAAAGGTACGTTTGATTTAATATTTTGAAAGCTTATTGGGAAAATATAAAGTTGTTTAGTCTAAAAGATTTTTGGTAAATACAAAGGCCATTTAATAAATGAGAAACAATTTTGAGAGAAATGCCGTCCGATAGAAAACACATTTAATAAGCCCTTTGGATGAGTAATATTAATTTTTTAATTTTATTCAGTTTAAAATTGAAAAAAAAAATATATATGCAACTTTTTAAATATAATTTTTGACAATAATGCTAAAAAAAAACATATATAAATGCTAAAAAATCAAATATATATATAATTAAAAAAAAAAGGCCAAGGCGGCAGGTGTTCGATATAAAAATAATAATAATTAAGCTCCATGATTTTTGCTTACACAAACGTCGGATGTTTTTGGTTTATGAGTACATGATGGAAAGGGGAGTGCAATTGGTGTTTCGAGAGTTGATGCCAGTAGGGTTTCTATCATTTCTTATGTGCAACCCACTTTACACGCCGTGTGATTAGAATTACAAGAATCTGTCTCTTTATAATTCAAAAAGCTTGTCATTTTCAAGAAAAATGTTCAAGGCTTATTAGTCAAAGAAGAAAAGGGTGAAAAATTGGTCCATGACCTTTCCCTTACGATGGGTTAGAAATTTTTAGAGCCAAACATGACCGAGTAAAAGTGTCATAAAAGATCGTGATTTCCAATAAACCATTGACCATGTACTGATCCAAAAGTCAACACATATGAAACCCCAAAAGATTGACCTTTTGATGGATGTGTACAAGATCCATCCTTACATGGTTTAAATCCTTTTCTTTCGGCCAGTATGCTTGTCTAAATTCTAATCGAATCATAAAATTGCGAAATTGGAGGTTACCATGTTTGCTCCAAAATTGGTGGCATAACTTCTAAAAAAGAAATTCGTAAAATTACATCGATGATTGTCCTTGCTAAACAATTGTGGCATTAATTTAATATCAAATCACCGATGTGATTTGCCAAGAATCAATGCCACATAGGAATTCTCAGTAAAAATAACCTATGTAAATTAAGCGATTTAATTTTTAAAGATATGATACTTAAATGTTCGCTTTAAAAGTTTTAACATTATTCGTGTCTTTATACAGTCCAATTTTGTCAAACAAGCGATGGTACCAACGGTTGTCGTCCAGTGACCCTTATAGGACCCAGGTGAGGGCCACTTAAGGTCTCCAGGCCCAGGCGGCGTTTACCTGGTTCGCTTGAGGTCATGCGATCTTGACCGATGGCTGCTGATGCTAAATTTAGCTCGTCGATGGCCATAGCCCTTCACCAGACTGGCGAAGGGTTGGTCTTTTTAAAATATATATATATATATTTATTTGATTTTTTTAGTATTTATATATATTTGATTTTTAAAGCTTTTTTAGCACATAAAAAAATAATAAGGGTGAAATTAGAAATTTGAAGAATGGGTGAGGGTAGTTTTGGAAAAAAAATGAGTTTTAGCATTTGGCCAAATGCTAAAAGCTCAATACTAGTCCTTATTAGCATTGGGCTTTCAACGTTTCAAATGTTGGCTTTAACTTAAAAGCTACTTCAAAATAGTTGCCAAATGATTTAGCTTTTCCTTAAGGGGTTTTAGAGGTCGAAAGCCTATTGGAAATGTTAAACCAAACACACCCTAAAGGAATCTCGGAAATACATTAAGGTTATGTTTGGTCGTTTGGATTTCTAATTAAAAAATATATTAAATTTGTTAATTTAAGAAGTTTGTTATTGGAGAAAAATAACATTTCTATTATGAATATTAGAAATTCTATCCACATTTATCCTACCTCCCAATCAGATAATTTTACCTAGTTTATTTTTTTTTATAACCGACTTTATCCTATCTCAAGTAGGCACCAAATGCATGATATGATAAATTTAATCCTATTCTGACCACCAAACGTAGTCTTATAGCTTTAGAAGTATATATAAAGGCTACCCTATTTTACCTAAAAGGCGCAATAATACGTATTAAGATACAGTATTTTGAGTTTTCGTGACATTTGAAAATTTAATTGTGGATTTGTTAAATCAAGACACCTCCCATATCGAGGACCAGATTTTGGGTGGCGTGACCAGTCCAGCCGTGTGCGAAGATGCTGTCGTTGCGATTTATGTGGGAGCAAAACCCCCCACCATGTTTTTTGCTTGCCAAAATGCATTGTAGCTAGGTCGAGCTCGACGCGAAATTTTTTAAACTTGTCCCTTTAAAGCCTGAACAAATTGAAGAGCTATGTTATACTTTTTAACCGATTTTTTCTTTTAAATTTTGCGGTTGTCGTGATCTGATTTTTAGGAATGTCGAAACACTTGGAAATGTATAGAGACTAGTGACCTGGCCACAGACAAGCATGATCCAAGATGTCTAAAATATTGGGGCCGTGTCCGACCCAAGGGCTAGCTCACGTGTTGCCCATAAATTGATATGCGAGCGACCCACAAACAATACAAGGATCGACCCACAATCTAGGTGAGGCAGCCCATGCGCAATTCAAGGACAAGCCTGTGACCGTCCACCTACCCACCTACCCATGTCAGGCGGCCCTGCCCTTGCTTCTGACACACGTCCCTTAGGCCTTCCCTAGGCCTAGGGCCATCAAGTAGCTTACATGTACAGACTTGTAATGATGGTATAGATTCAAATACCACCGTTAGATCGGAGAGGGGATCCACGGCTGAGAATGGACTCGTCCATGTATAAATATGGGACCCTCCCCTTCAGTTGTACACACTAGTTCATAAGCAATACAACCGAGCTTCATTCTCATATTTCGTTCTTGTGAGTCGAGTGTGTGTAAGACTAACTTACGGGTGTGAGATTGCTTGAAAACAACCTACCTGTGACACTAGCATGTCAGGTCGCATGTACATTTCCATTATTTTTCAAAAAATTTCCAGACCGAATCGCTCTGCTCGCGCTCTCTGAATTAGAGAGATTCGTAACTTGTGTAAAGGGCTTTCTTTTTTTTGTCAATTATTTTATACTAAAGTAAAAAGTCAAACATGTTCCAGCAATAATTATCGCCAAAATACGCGGCGCGCACTGTGCTTAATTATTGGTCCTTATATGTGTAAGTAATACGTAGCGAATCGATTAATGGTCATCATTTTCTCGTTTTCTTGCTTAGAATCTTTTATTTTTCTTTACGTTCTATTCGTTTCTTGGAAAATAATTTTCGAGAAAATACTTTCTGGATTTTTCGTTGTTCATTTCACGGAAAACGAATTCTTTGGGGAAAAAGTTTTCCATGAAATGAAAAAAGTTTTTTAAATTAGAAGAAATGTTTTCCACTTTTGAAAAGTGGAAAACATTTTCCTCACTTGATCTCTCTTATTTCAATCCTCACTTCCTCCTCCCCTTTCTTCTTATTCTTTTCTTTTTTTATTCGAATTATTTTTAATTTCCTTTTTCTTTTATTTGTTTCTCATTTTCTTCTTTCGTGGTTAGTCGTCAGCCGTCGCCAGGCAAACCAAGCTCGCATTCGTTGATGTGGTGAGCCTCGTGCTCGTCGGCAAGCTCGAGGCTCACCGATGGTCGGTCGCAGGCCGTCACTATGGCCAGCGACCAGCCAAGAAAGAAGGAGATGTAAAACAAAGAAAAAAATAAAAAGAAAAAAGAAAAAAAAAATTAATAATAGATTTTAAAAATTAAAAATAATTAAAAATCAATTTTTTTTAAAATCCATTTTAAAAAATAAAATAAATGAAAAAGAGTATATGTAGAAAAATATTTTCCTTATTGAACAACAAAAAACATTTTCCACTTCATTTTTCAGGTTTCATCCGAACACCGGAAAATAATTACATTTTCAGGTTTCATTCAAACACCAGAAAATAATTATATTTTCTTGGAAAATGATTTTTTGGAAAATATTTTTCAGAAACGCCACATTTTTCGCGAAACGAACGGAGCCCCAGTATCTTGACCTCATCATTTTCTCTCCATGTTAATATATATAGATATACATATATATCTTTTTTCTAAGAGTAGTATGACTACCTTGATTTTTATTTGGTAAGACTGCAGCGACTTGAGGCAATCATAGGAAATATAGGAAGCCATTGCCGTGAGTTTCCATGATAGTGGTCAGTTGAGCTCTACTGGGAAAGCACCATCTGCTGAAGACAAGACATGAAAAGCAAGTTCAGCGACCCTGTGTCGTGTCCATATCAAATTGATGTAGGTTTGGAAATTGGAGTAAATGTAGTAATTAAAGCCAACGAATAATTAGGTACTTAGAATGAAACTCCTACATTTTGTTTGACTCTATTTTAACACGCTCCAAACGTGTTAACAGTGGCCGGATAATACGGATATACAGCAAATACCATGCATTTTCGCAAGTCGAATCGCCCGAAATAGATTATATGCTCTTCTCTTGATGTGTGAGACGTGACCTAATGGAAATGCCCGTGTCGCTCGAGTTTACAACTCGTCTGGGCTCGTATCTCGTGCACAGTTGCGAAGATAGGTATAGCTTATCAATTCCGATTAAACTTTGAACTGAGAAAGCCAAACTATCAACTAAGGAGAGTAACGCGTTCTACTCTAATGAGAAGTTGTCGATGGTCATGCTTAAGGCTCCTAATGGCTTGGATCATGGGGTAGAGTGCTCACTAAGATTCCATTCGTTTCGCGGAAAATGGGCCATTTTCAGAAAATATTTTCCCAGAAGTCATTTTCCAGAAAAATAACAATATTTTCTAGTGTTCGGCTAAAATCTGAAAATGTTCCGGAAAATATTTTCCAGTGTTCGGTAAAGAAAACATTTTCCTCACTTGATCTCTCTTATCTCATACTTTTACAAATCCTCACTTCCTCCTCACATTTATTCTTCTTCTTTTATTTTTTTATTCAAATTATTTTTAAATTTTCTTTTTCTTTTTCAATTCAAATTATTTTTAATTTCCTTTTTCTTTTCTTTGTTTACTATTTTCTTCTTTCTTGGCTAGTCGTCAAACCAGGTGAACCTCAAGCTCGTCAATCTCAAACTCGCGCTCGTCGATCTGGCAAGCCTCAAGCTTGACGCTCACGCTCGCCAATTAAGAAATTCATTTTCCGTGAAACGAACGCCGGAAAATCCGAAAAAATTTCTCATAAATTATTTTCCGCGAAACGAACGGAGCCTAAAACCGCCACAAATTTTGTGAGCCGGACGATAACTCAGAGGCGATGTAGATGTATCTGAGCACCCGGTACCACCCGAGCCCGGGCAAGGGTTTTCAGGCCCGGCCCGTCCGAGCTGGCCCATCGAGCACGTTCGAATGGTATGCACATAAACAGCGACAAAGAGACATGGGTTGGACCACCGAGCAAAGCATGGGCAAATGGTCCAGCGCCAATGAATCATGAATCCAACGCCCCCACAAGCTTTCACGCAAACACCATGCATTTTCCCTTTTGACGCGCGTCACGAGGGAGTGCTCCATTATCGTTGGAGTCTGTTCTCTTTCGGAATTAAAAAATCACCAAATGTATTTGCACTTTTTCGAGATGATTATCTATTTTTTTTTTTTATAAATCTATTATACGTATGTCAATTTAATTCTAACTTAACGAATTAAGCTACGCGTGAATATTAGCTTAACGTAGACTAATTATGCATTTTTATTCGGTAAGGACGCGAGCGAATTAAGCTATTCATGAATCATTCAAGCTCAAACTCTGATTTTAAGATTGAGTCAAGCCAAGTTCGTGGTGGCTCCAAGTAACTTGGTCAAGTCGAACTTGGAGACGCTTTACTCGAATAGCTTGCAAGATTAAGGGAGCACTTGCATTTTACGTATTTTAATTGTCTGTAAACTTCTTATTATAATTATGTAGATAGGCAGTATCGAACCGAATTTAGTTGTTTTTTCTTACAAAGGGAAAAATATGGAGATGACGTCAAGAAACTATTATGGCAACCGCCAAAAAAAAAAAAAACTCTCAAATTTAATGGAAGAACATCAACATCCTCAGGAAAAGCACATTTAGTAAAACCCAAAGAAACTACTAACGAGAAAAGCAAAGCTCAAGACCAAAAAAGCACCGTTACTGCCCTCCCCAATCCTCGAAACACCACTGGCCGGGGCTGGGGCTTGGACCAGCGTCGGCGCCGGCGCCGGTGCCGGAGCCGCTGGTGCCGGAGCAGGGCCGTTCTCTGCCGTCAGTAGATCAAGCCTCGCCTTGGAGTTCTTGTTGGCATCCGTCATATCATGGATCTTCGGCCTCGTTCCATCGACGGCACCGCTCACTTGCCACACCTGATTCAGCCTAGTCGTCCCCGCCGGCACCTTCACCGACGCGAACAGCCTCATGGTCCCGCCGGCGGCCTCGTCGGCGCTCAGGTCCCACACGTCGAACGACAGCTTGGACTCGACAATGGAGTGGTACGAGGAGATGTTGAAGGTCTTGGCGACGACGGAGCCGGTGGAGGTCTTGAGCGCCATCAGCGCCTGCGCCCCGACCATGCCGGTGGAGGTGGGGTTGATGGCCCAGGCGACCCACCCGCCGGAGGAGGGCCGGGCGGCGGAGAAGGCGATGGAGAGGGAGGAGTTGGCGCGGTCGAAGGTGAAGTGGAGGGTGGCGTTGAGGTAGGAGAGGGCGTTGCAACTGGAGTAATTCTTCTTGTTGGGGAAGGACGGTTGGGGGCCACAGGTTAGAGCGAGAGAGGGGGAGAGGAGAGAGAGGGCGGTGGCGAGGGAAAGGAGAATGGAAAGAAAAGCGGTGGCGGGGGCAGCGCCGGCGGCCATTTTTCAGCGGAAGATTTGGTGAAGGCGATCGATGGCGGTGAACTGGTAGTGTGTTTAGGGTTGGTTTTAGATGCATGTGGAAGGTGGGGAGCATGAATATATAGTGAAAACAAATGCTGGGGGTGTGTTTCACGCATGGTTGAATGTCGGAAACGTTTAGGTAAAGTATTGTTTTGAACAGGAAAAAGTCATAAAAAATTCCAAACTTTACTAATTATGATATATTTATTTTAAATTTTGTTATGACATTAAAAATTCCAGATTTATATTCATATAATATATTTATCTCAAATTTTTTTCTATGACATCACAAAACCCAAACTTATATTTGTGCGATATTAAAAATCCTAAACTTTTATTTTGTAATATAAAAATTCTGAACTTATATTCACATGATATATTTACCCCAAAAATTTGATGTCATAAAAGAAAAGTTTGGAGTTTTTGATATTACAAACCAAATGTTTAGGGTAAATATGTTACACTACACAACTTTGTGGTAAATGTGTCATATAAGTAAAGGTTTGAGATTTTTATTATCAAAAAAGTTTTGAGGTGAATGTGTTATAACAAAAATGATTTAGAATTTTCGGTGGCTTTTACCTTTTTTTAATTATGTATAATCGAAATTTTTGCTCGATGCAATGGAGTCACGGGAGAGATTGACAGCAACTCAAATCATGCTAGATGTATTAACAAATTTTCTCATTAAAACGCGTTAAGTTTACTAATTATTCTTCTACTGGCCACGTCGAAATAATTAGTGGGACCCATGTGATTGATCAAGGACGGCATCCCTCCCGATTCTCGATTAGTGTCGGTGGAATAATGCAACGTGGGGCCCAAAAGAAAAGGTAAAAAGATGGCAGCTTTGGACGTAAAGGATTAGCTTTCATTTAGTGATTGATTATAATGATGTTTTTAAGGCAAGACTCTGCACGTGCACAGTAATATGTCGGAGATGGTTGCAACTTGCATGCCATGAAGCGAAGAGAAAAAAGATGCAGAGATCGGATTTGGACAACAGGAAAAAGCCGGCACGTGCTTGCAGCGACGGTGTTCCCCGGACAGGAATCGAGAGTTTTATTAAAACACAGAACAGACAAACTTGAATACCGGTAATTTGCGGAACTCACGTTCTTCAAAAAGAGAGCTCGGCCACGTACCTTAAAACACGCCGGCAGACACGTTCTCGGCTTAATTTAGACGCGCAGTCTCTCGCGTGTAGAATTGTATTAATTCATGGCAGATAATAAGGAATTTTTTTTGTCTTCCTCTTAAATTTAAATAAGTATTTATAAGTATAAATAAATTTGATAAATGAAATGGCCAATAACCATCTTTTCCAAAAAAAAACTTGATGATAATTTAATAATATCTTTATGAAATTATCAATTTTTTTTTTCATGTTTTGTATTGATGGTTTTATTCATGATGGGCCTGAATTGGCCCGTTAGGGTTCGGCCCGTGAGTTGAGGACCCATGAAGGAAAAGTTGCGATGTGAAAGGTTGCATTGTTTAGATACGATATGTTGTGTCTTTTGGAAGGGGTGTTACGTTGAGGAGTCGCGTCGTTTGGAGGAGACGCTTCGAGAGAAAATATAAAAGAAAAAAGAACGTATTTTTTAAAAGGTTACGTACGTTGTTTTTCCTCTCTCACTCTCCTCGAAACCAAGGTAACAACATTCCTTGAAGAACAACGTCTCTTGCACATCGCTTCTCTCCCTAAGCGAAGAAAATAATTCTCTTTTGAAGAACAGTATCCGGTTTCCTCCTCGAATCGCAACATCGGTGTTTAGTTTGTGGACAAAAGGTACGCTCGATCCCATGGTGTGCTTTTGATCGGTGATACATGCAATTTTCCCGGGCTCGTCTTCCGCATTAGTTTTAGGGATTCGATTTAGTGTCGAATCCAGATTTAGGGTATAAGTAATACCCAACATTGGTATCAGAGCAAGGTTCATGTTTTTCCCGACCTCTTTCATGTTTATGGATGATTTCTTATCGTTTTTTCGTGAGATTAATCGGCCAACACCAATCGGGATTGAAAAATCCCGACACCCGAGCATTGTTCATCCATTTTTTTGAGTTTCTATAAGTCGAAATCCATTTATGAAGGCTCTGGATGGAAGGTCTCGTCGAGACGATCGCGACGAGTGGTGGAACGCCGCCAAAGGCCGCTGGACGCGCCCCCACGGGTAGTCGGAACGAACTGGCGTCTTCGGCGTGTGTGTCGCCCGCGCGCGCGCGACTGACGCGGTCGCTGGCGCGTGCGAGGCACGCGCTAGCTAACGTCATCGTGACGTCAGCTGCACGCGTGCCGCGCACGTGCCGGTCGGACAAACCGACCGGCTCGACCCGAACCGGCGACCGACCTGTCCGACCCGGTTGACCGTTGACCGACCGTTGACCGTTGACCCAAAAAAAAAAGAAAAAAGAAAAAAGAATGTGTTTCTTTTTCAATTATGTCTATGTGGATTATATGTAATCCATTTTTTGTTCTGCATTTGTTGCAGGAACAATACCTCTCCGAAAGCCGTGCGCATCTGTGCGCACAAAGACTGCGACCCAAGGAATGACTTCGATTAGGCCAGGAATGAATGTGCGTAGGAGAAATCCTAAGGGATATCCGTTTGTTTTTCTGTGGCTGTCGAGAATGACTGAAAATTTTACAGAGAAAAAGAAAAAGAAGTTGAACCAAGTAGCAGCTTTCCCTATTAGTAGTATGATGCCTTGGTTTTAGATGTTATGGCTGGTCTTTATTTAGTGTTCTTTGTGGACATTTTATATTATGTTTTCTACCTGATTGTTGTTGATGTAACAACTAATATGTTAGTTGTATTATGTGAAAGCATTATTATTATATCATTATTGGATGTTAGATATTATTTGCTTTCTGTTGTTGATAACTGCTGTGGGTAGTTCATAGAAGTTTTTGTAGCTTCATAGAATTTACTTTGCATGGACAATTATATTAATGATAGTTTTAAGATAGGATTTTTGGAGAATGATTGGAAACACAGTGACCTTTTGATTCTAAAACCTTACTTAAAATTATTAATTAATATAATGGGTTTGTGCAAAATAGATGCATAAGTGATAGGCATTAATATCTCGTGCATATATGTCTGATATGTTCAAATCGATGGATTCAGCAACTAAGAACATAATTGCTGATTTGAACAAAGAAAACAAATTGAACGGCAAGAATAGTGAAATATTGAATATAAGAATTCAATATGTGCTGGAAAAGCAAAAAACACTAAAAGCTCTTCACCATGTTATGGAAGATCTTGAGGATGATGTGCGCCACCTTGAGATAGCTGATCATCGCTTCAAGGCATTTGAGCAGGATACAGATATTTACTGTGTTGCTTTAAGCTCAGAAGGGGCTTCAAGCTCTAAGCGCAAGCGCATTGATTCGTTCAATATGTGGGAAAGCAAGGGATCAAGTCCTTCTTGCAAGAAACCAAGAATTAACCAACAAAAGAGAGGAAAACGTCCTCGTGAGAAGAGAGGAAAACGTCCTCATGTGAAGAATATCTCAAGGGTGAAATGTTACAACTATGACCAGAGGGGTCACTATGCCCGCGATTGTCGCGAGCCAAAGAAGGTACACACCCTTTGTACTATTGGGAACTTTGTATATGTGTCAAGTTCTGTATTCTTGACTGAATCTAATCCTCTGTGGACTGTAGATTCAGGAGCGACAGACCATGTAGCGAAGGATAGAGAATCCTTCGTGGAATTTCGACGAGTTCCGACTGGAACTAAGTGGATCTATGTGGGAAACAACTCCAGAGCTGAAGTAAAAGGAATTGGCACATGCCAACTGAACATGCGTGGTGGGCGCACTTTATTCCTACATGATGTGTTGTATGCTCCGGAGATTCGTCGAAATTTAGTGTCCGTTTTAGTGTTGGTTAAGCTTGGTTTTAATGTGAACTTCCATAATAGTGGTGTAAATTTGTATTTGGATACAAACTACTATAGTTGTGGTTATTTTCTGGATGGTTTCATTGTATTAGATATTGACTATGTTAATGCAAATGTTTGTTATTCCCTTCTCACGTCTCCTAATTCATATGATAATGATGTGAATGTGTGGCATGCTAGACTTGGTCATAATGGCCAACAACGTATGAATAGACTAGCCAAAGAGGGCTTGTTAGGCAATATTGAAAGAGTCGATTTGCCCATATGTGAGCATTGCCTAGTAGGAAAAATAACAAGGAAACCATTTGAAAAAGGTAAAAGAGCTGAACTTCCTCTGCATTTAATCCATCTTGACGTCTGTGGTCCAATGAATATGAGAGGAAGGCATGGGGCTGTTTATTTCATCACTTTTATAGATTATTATACTCGATTCAGATATGTCTATTTGATTTCTCATAAATCTTCAAAAGGTTTATGAACTTGGTAGAAAATCAATTAGACAATAAAATAAAAGTATTGAGATCCGATCGAGGTCGTGAATATTTATCTGATGAGTTCAGAAAATTATGTGATGAAAAAGGAATAGAAAGACATTTGTCTATTCCATATACTCTTCAACAAAATGGTGTTGCGGAGAGAAGAAACAGAACCCTACTGGAAATGGTTAGGTCCACGATGGCGCATGCTAACTTACCCATCACCTTTTGGAGTGATGTGTTGTTAACTGCTGCCTATATACTTAACCGAGTACCTTCCAAATCAGTTAATTCTACTCCATATGAATTATGGACAGGTAGGAAATCGGACTTAAGTTTTCTTAAGCCATGGGGTTGTGTTGCATATACTCATGAGACCTCACACAAGTTTGGGAAATTGGGTCCTAGAGGAAAGAAGAGTATTTTCATAAGATACTCCGAACACTCGAAAGGGTATGTGTTCATAGGTGAGCTGGAAAGTGGGAGTATAATTGAATTTGAATCACGGGATGTCACATTCTTAGAGAATGAATTTCCTAAAAAAGGGCGAAATAGGTGAAGAATACTTCCTATTTGAAACCTTGGATCAAGATAATGATATTAATGGAGTTCGTCCAAGTGGGAGTAATATGAGAAGTGATGAATTGAATTCGACTCATTCTCAATTACAACCACATAATGAGACGACATCATCATTACCTAATCCTAGTGTGAGCATAATGGGGAATGATGTGCAAAGTGTACAATCTCCCATACGGCAAACAAGTCGCAAAAGTATTCCCCGTCGACGTTTTGACATTGAAGGGGAAACTTTTATGATTACCCCACAAGATGAGGATGAGCCTAGAAATATACATGAGGCTCTAAGTTGCCCAAGTAAGGAAAAATGGATGCATGCAATGAGAGAGGAAATGGAGTCAATGAAGTCAAATCATGTTTGGGAACTGGTTGATATTCCAAAAGGACGCAAAGCTATTGGGAACAAGTGAGTTCTCAAAATAAAGCGTAAAGCTGATGGCTCGATAGAGAGATATAAAGCTCGCCTTGTGGCGAAGGGGTATAATCAACAGGAATGAATTGATTATGAGGAAACATTTTCTCCTGTTGTGAGATTTACCTCAATTCGCATTATTTTGGCAATAGTGGCTAGTATGGATCTTGAATTACATCAAATGGATGTAAAAACTGCTTTCCTCAATTGAGAATTAGATGAAGAAATATATATGGAACAACCTATTGGTTTCATTACAAAAGGCCAAGAAGAAAATGTATGTCGACTTATGAAATCGATATATGATCTTAAGTAGTCATCAAGACAGTGGTATATACGTTTTTATAATGCCATAATTGCATATGTTTTTACAATGATTGATGAGGATCATTGTGTATATATCAAAAGATCCAAAGATCAATTTGTGATCATATCATTATATGTTGATGATATACTAATTGCTAGAAGCAATATGGAGTTTGTTAATACTGTTAAGAGTTGGTTATCTTCCAACTTAGAGATGAAAGATATGGGTGAGGCTGCATACATCCTTGGAGTTAAGATTTCAAGAGATCGTTCGAAGAGGTCGTTATCTCTTTCGCAAGAAACACACATAAATAAGGTTCTTGAACGATTTCGTATGTAAGATTGTAAACCCATAGACACTCCTATTGCAAAAGGTGAATGATTGAGCCATAGACTGTGTCCAATAACTCCACAAGAGAATGAACAAATGAAACATGTTCCTTATGCTAGTGCTGTTGGGAGCTTGATGTACGCTATGATGTGTACAAGACCTGACATATGTTTTGCAGTTGGAATGATGAGTAGATACCAATCCAATCCAGTTTAAGCACATTGGAAAGCCGTTAAGAGAATACTGAGGTATCTGAAGGGAACTGCTGATTATACGATGAGTTATCGAGGAAAGGATCTGCGACTTGAAGGCTATTTTGATGCTTTGGGGAGGAGATTTAAATAAAAGGAAATCTACCTCTGGATTTGCTTTCTTACTGAACAATGGCGCCATATCATGGAGCAGTAAGAAGCAAACGTGTATAGCCTTGTCCACGATGGAAGCTGAGTTCGTGGCATTATCAGCAGGGGTACAAGAATGAGTTTGGCTTAAGAGATTTTTGGATCATTTAGGTGTTATTGAGAAAGCTGCAAATCCATTATTGGTTAACTGTGATAGCCAAGCAGCTATAGCGTACATCAAAGATCCAAAATATCATGGCAAGACCAAACATATAGATACCAAGTATAATTTTGTAAAAGATATGGTTGCACGAAAGGATGTGAACTTACAGTATATATCTACGCATAGAATGGTAGCAGATCCTATGACAAAACCAATACCTAGAGATGTGTTTTGTGGTCATGTAAAATCTCTAGGATTGCGTAGAGTCTGATGTACTGGATATTGTAATTTCCCTGAGTTGTTCACATTTAATGAATTTGTGTTTTCATCATTAATGCCTATGAATCTTTGTTTGACATTTATGCATCTTAATGCTCAATGCATTACATTAAGTTGAGAAAGTATGTCGGACAGATAAGAGATTAGCCCACTCACACGGGTAATCGCCTCTATTTACTATGTGATAGATAGAGATGAGACGGTTTTTAAGCTTATTATCTAGGTGATAATCGAGAGCTCAAGCTTAAAATATATATGTCGCCTTAACTGAGTGTTAAGATGAGGACATGATATGTACTTTGCCCGAAAGTAAAATACCCCACATATTTTACTTTATCTGTCTAAGATGCTAGATGTGAGTTCTGATGAATTTTGTGAATGAGTAGATACGTGAACTCAAGTTAGACATTGGGTATGTATGAACTATCATCTGTACGGTATTGATGGTGTAGACATACGCTCCATGGGAAAGGAGTTAATACCGTAATACGTATTTCATACTACGTATGCATATGACAACCAATAAGAGTGGCAAAAGTTTGATCTCAATTTTTACGCCGTATGAGACTCTTGAGGAAAAGAGTTCCTTAATTTGGTGCCCTCATGACTCTTACTTATTCTCAAGATTTCTATTCAATGATTGCTATCTTAGGATGTGGTCAATGATCATGAATTGATTCGATCTAATGGGACATTTCTAGAAAAGCAAGTTGAACTGAAATTGAGAGTTTGAAAGGAAGAGGAAGATCGGATTTGGAGAATCACATTATAGTTTTGTATTCACTGGTCGATCAATTATGACTGTCTTTGGGATAATCATAATTGTGAATACAATAAATATATCATTGTTTAAAAGAGATCAAGAGAGATATAAATATGATCGATCGATCTAGGGTACTGCATACTAAATTTACTCGGAATGTGATGCCCATTATGAGCTGCTATATATTCCTAACATATGTATAGCAATGAGCTCTCCAAGTATGCTGGTCGCACGGACTATTCACCAATATGAATGTTGCAGTAAGGAAAAGAGAATTCTGTTCAGGCCACCATATCAAGTGGGAGTTGATGGATTTTCAATTGATAGGCCTAAGTAGGGCCCGTCCGCCCATGTTGGTTTTGGCCCATCATATGCGAGTGGGAGATGATGGTTTTATTCATGATGGGCCTGAGTTAGCCCGTTAGGGCCCGGCCCGTGAGTTGAGGGCCCATGGAGGAAAATTTGCGATGTGAAAGGTTGCATTGTTTAGATACGATATGTTGTGTCTTTTGGAAGGGGTGTTACGTTGAGGAGTCACGTCGTTTGGAGGAGACACTTCGAGGGAAAATATAAAAGAAAAAAAAACGTATTTTTTAAAAGGTTACGTACGTTGTTTTTCCTCTCTCACTCTCCTCGAAACCAAGGTAACAACATTCCTTGAAGAACAACGTCTCTTGCACATCGCTTCTCTCCCTAAGCGAAGAAAATAATTCTCTTTTGAAGAACAGTATCCGATTTCCTCCTCGAATCGCAACGTCGGTGTTTAGTCTGTGGACAAAAGGTACGCTCGATCCCGTGGTGTGCTTTTGATTGGTGATACATGAAATTTTCCCGAGCTCATCTTCCGCATTAGTTTTAGGGATTCGATTTAGTGTCGAATCCAGAATTAGGGTATAAGTAATACCCAACATGTATATTACCAGTTCTTATTTGCATAATTAAGTAATAATTTGAACTTGCAAACTCTCATATGCAGTAACTTAAATAAGAGTGACTTACCAATTTTTGTCGGACTAAATTAGCAACTAATTTGTGGCTACCAAATTAGATATGAGTTAGTACCCACTTTTGATTGCTATTTAGTATTTAACTATCTATAATTAATAACACCCCATATTTATAACTTTATTTATAGATTACAAAGGTTAGTTAGAATGATTTATCAATTTTTACCCGATTAAATTATCAATTAGTTTTGAATTAGGGTTAACACAACGAAAAACCTTTAATTGTTACCCTAAACTAATTGTTTAACACCCAAAAAACCTCAAAATGATATATTTATGAGAAATTTACCTTGCATTAGTTTATATTAAATTAGATTAATACAACGAAAAATCACAAACTAGTATACCAATAATAAATGGAATGTAAAACCTCAAATTGATATATCCATCAATTGTAACATCTCATCCAACTTAGCAATTTGACAGTAAAATTTAATGAAAATTAATAACGGTAAATTTGTTATGGGTATATCAATTTGAGGGTTTTTTTTTTAATATTAAACCTTTGAATTACTACAAACTCTTTAAGAATTCTACTAACACACCGACAAAAAAAAAGTGGAAATAGACCAACGAAACCGTTTGTCATGCATTTTCGCGATAAACATGACAAATTTTGTAATGGTGATGCTATAGATGTAAGAAATCTTTTAATATTTTATTATTTGGCTAAGTATAAAGATAAGATAGTAAGTTTATTTAATTACAAACTTATACATCCAAAACGGATTTTTGGATCTCAATACCTCTTGGACCCAAAAATGTAATTCAGGAAAACAGTGCACACGCTCCTCATGCTCCCCAGGGGGCGGGGAGTAGGAGAACTTGAGCATCTCGCCCCGCATGAACATGTCCGAGACCCCAAGCAGCAAGTACTGCCACGCGAGCCAGAACACGGACAGGACGGCCCCATCGGTGGCCGCGCTGCGACTCTTGACCTTGACGACCGTGGCGATGGCCATGGACCCGGACGTGAGGGCCAGGTGACCGAGGACCGGAGCCTCAAAGATCCTGCCCGGCTTCACGCGAGGTTTGTTCCAGACCGCGCCGCGGAAGCGCTCGGAGATGGGGATGGAGGCGAGCAAGATGGTCAGCGGGAGGGCCGTGAGGGACTGAGTTGGGATTTGGAAGTTGCGGATTCTTCTGTCCATCATGGCGCCTTGCTCGGCCGAGAAGGTTTGGAGCTGAGCTAGGCAACAGTTCATCGTGCTTGCGAAAATCGGGATTAATCCGATGAAGGCCTTCGTCTCTTCGACCTCGGACCTCGCTTGCGCTTACTGTGCCGTTGGCCAGCGTTTTGTCTAGGAACCTGCAAATCATTCACGCAGCACGACTTCGTTATATAAATCAATTGGTGAAATGGGGCACCTCTAGTGTTTTCAAGAGAAAGATCTGATTTTTGCCATTTTGATCACACGACAACGAGGAATGCCGATCAGTATTCGCTCGATCTCTGTATAAGAGTGGCATTGATCGAGCCTCATCAACCGGAAAACTAAGAACTCGATCTTACTTGAACCTTTTGGGAAGCCTTCACTAGTTGCAAGCATATTGACCTCTCAATTTACATTGATTATTCTTATATATCTTTGTTGTGGAAGCTTTTTGATTCGGGGCTGCTGATGCGAGTACTTTATTCAGAATAGTAGAAGTGGTAATATAAATTTTGTTTGTTTGCTTTTTTTTTATTTAGGACAGAAAATTAAACAAATCCCTAGTAAACGAATTTTCATTAAAATGCATCGCATATAGAGATTGGGAATATTTGCATCACTAGTATTAGAAATTATTTTAAAAAATGACGTTCAATTGAAAAAACTGTAGCCGGGCCGGGCTCAGGCCAGTCTTAGCTCAGCCCCTCCTTCTTTCCCGCCTAGGGTAGCCCAGCCCATTTCTTCTTCCCTTTTCCTTGGCCCAGCTCTCTCCTTCTTCTCCCTTCCTTCTCTCCCCTTGCCCTTGGACGATAGCTCAACGACAACACGAGGAAGGACAAGGACAACGCACGACGAAGAGCAACGCAACGACCGGCCAGAGGTAGGCTGGCAGCACAGCTGGCACGAGAGCTCAAATGGAGAGAGGAATGTCGGCTCGAGGGGATTTTGTTGAAGATATGGTTTGGTTTGATTCTTGGAGATATGGTTCCGCAGATGATTGTACAAATCAGAAATTGATAGATTAATCGATTCATTCTTTTCAAATAGGAAAATAATACTTTACATATTGTTTCCTACATTATACACTTTTGTATTATATATTCTTTGATGTACAAGAATGAAAGATACGATAGAATTCCTCAAAACTTCTCCAATTTCTGTCATGGTATCATAGTCCTTGATCCTAGCCTAGCTTCTGCATTTTTTTTCAAAATGCCTCTGTCTCATTTCTATCTTGTTGTTGCAATTTTTATTCTGCAAAATAAAATAGCACTCGGTAGGAATTCATTCTTGATGCCATGGCAAAAGATCAACATTCAAGTAAGGAGGAGAACAACTCACCTCAAAACCAAAGTTCAAATCAAATTGATCCGATTGAATGGGAGGCCCCTTCTGTTCAACGCTCTCAAATTGATTCGATTGAAGGGGAGAACCCTTTTGCCCCAAGTCCTGCCCAATTTTCGGGCCCAGTCCAATGGCCATCAGTTCATTGGATTCCGATTCAAGGCCAATGGGACACTAGACCAAACCAAGCATAGCACAACAAGGCCCATCTGGAGATGGAGGACTAGGTCAGATGGGTCTGGATTGTAGATCCGAATCCACTCAAACAGGTTATGTGACAAAACCCTACTCGATTTTTCCACCCGGATTATTGCCTCATGTAATCTTGGCCAACGGCGGTTGCTCGGAGCTTGGCGACCCCCTCTACACTTCGTGGCCGATAGACCAAAGCTCCAGCTCATAGCTTTGTAGCTTATCGGACTGGATAATTACATCACTTGGGCTCGCAATCTTTGGCAAGCTTTGGTGACGAAGGACAAGGATGGTTTCCTCGACGGAGTTGTCCCCTTTTCGACCAATGACCGGTTTCAATGACATTGGTGCAAATGCAACCAACTCATTCGTACTTGGATCAGGAATTTTATCGCTCCTGAAGTCGTCACCGGGCTCCCTCCAACTGAAGATCCCAAGGCATTATGAGACAACATCAAAAAGATGCGTGGGAAATTAGATCAAGCTAGAATTTTTTCACTCACTCAGGCCTTGTCAAAGTTGAAGCAAGGGAACCTCTCGGTTACTGCTTGCTTCAATTGACTCTCGGCTTTGTGGAACAAGCTTGAGGTAGTTGAGGAACGATTGGAGGGAGTTAAAACTACCCTAAATTAATATTAGGCTATAAAAGAAAGGGAGAAGACGACTCAATTTCTATTAATCTTCAACGAAACTTACTCAAATTTCAAATCGCAGATCCTTGCAATGGATCCAATTCCTCCACTTGGCTGAATCTTCCAACTTGTTGTCCAGGAGAAGAATAGTGACTAGCGATGGCTAACTACGCACGGATGAGGGAGGGGGTGACGCTTGTCGCTTCGACGAGCCCCCATGGCTGCAAAACCCAATGATGCAATGCTAGGGTTTTGGCGGGAGAAAGAATAAGACTTTAAGAGGACTTTGACGGACGATCCAGATCAAAGGGCGAGATCTGACGGCCATTATTCGGCCATCCCAGGGGCGAGATCCAACGACCTTTATTTGGCCATCCAAGGGAGCGAATCGAGCGCCCACTATTTGCCACATCAGCACCAGTTTTTAAAGCATCCAATGGCCACAAATTGCCACGTCATCTCAGAAAAGCGGAGGGCAATTTTTAAAAACAAAAGGTAAATTCTATTAATATTGTAAACGCCCGCATCATACTATTGACAAGTGTTGGAAATTGCATAGAAAACCAAATGAAAAAGAAAAGAAGGGAAAATTATCTAATTATCAGGTTTTGGCACAAAGTATAGAAAGGGCAAATCAAACATTTACTGATGATCAATATCAAAATATCATGAAGGCCCTCGATCAATTGAATACTATCAAGAAGGCTGCCAATTTCTCCAGTACTTTTTTATACAATACAGATTTTAGTTTGGTCAATGGATGGATAATTGATTCAAGTGCGAGTGACAATGTAATATGCAATGAGATAATTTTTTCTCATATTGACACTCAATCCAATTCTCCCATGTTAGTACGCCTCCCAAACATGAATGTCACTCATGTTACTAAAGTTGGCACTATATTGTTCTTAGGAATGCCCTATATATCCTTGAATTCGAATTTAATCTTATTTTTATTTCTAAAGTCTAAGAGGACAATTCCTGTCGTGCCATATTCAATTTAAAATTTTGTTTCTTTTAGGACCTTTTGACTGGCAAATTGATGGGTTTGGACAATGTTGCGCAAGGACTATGCTTTTGGATTGTTTTTCCAAAAGATTTTGATTTTTCTTCAGTCTCCTAGAATAAAAATGTTTCATGTAATGCAACTACTAGCAATGAAACATTCATTTCTCATCAATGTTTGGGTCATAGTGCTTGTTTTCCTCATCCCAAATGTCCTATTTGTCCTTGGGCAAAACAATCCTGGGCATCATTCCCAATCAATACATCTTGAGCTACCGGTGCTTTTTCATTAATACATGTCGATATCTGAGGTCCTTACCATACTGCACATAAGGAGGGAGCTCGTTTCTTTCTCATTATAGTAGATGACTATACTCATGCCATATGAGTATCTCACGCAAACAAAAAAGTTAGAATTTTTCTCATTTGTTGAATTTTGTCACTCTCATAAAGAATCAATTTAACAAATTTGTCCAATGTATTCGTACTAAAAATGGACTGCGGAGTGCAGGTCTTTCTTTTCTTCTCATAGAATTCTCCATGAAAGTTACTGCACATATACTCCTTAACAAAATGGAATTGGTGAGCACATATATCGTCATCTATTAGAAGTAGCTGGCGCCCTTAAGTATCAAGCATTAATTCTCAAAATTTTTTGAGGAGATTATGTGGTCATATCAGCCTACTTAATCAATCGCATGCCAACTAAAATACTTGAAAGTTGAACTCCTTTTGAGATGCTTTTTGGGAAACAAGTAGAGATTGATCATTTAAGAGTCTTGAGTTGCTTATGCTAAGCAAATATTGTGAGATCTTAGGACAAAATGGCTACATGTGTTGTTGAATGCATTTTCATGACATATCTTGCTTTGCAGAAAGGTTATAGGGTCATGGTCTATAGGACACTTCTTGATAAGTATAGATGTGGTTTTCCACGAAGATATATTTCCTTTCCGAAGATGACATTCTCGTTTCAATCATTTGACTTGGCAACTAATCACCGCCCATTCTTATCGGAGGAGGATTTATTTTTGAGTTCAGAATATATTTTCGCTGCACTAGACCCAACATTTTATCCACTAGCAACATATAATCATGGCTCTATGGATCAAGAAATCCATTCTCTATTATTGTCATATGAAGAAAGTGCTTCATCCACGATATCTCCACAACCTACTCTTGATGAATCCCCTTCACCTATTCATGAACATATGCCCATTGAGCAACCACAACGTAGTTGCCATCATATTCATCCTCCTACGTGGACCAAAGACTACATGTGTCCTACTTTAGATTCTATAGCTTATCCTGTGTCTTCTTATGTCTCATATAGTCGACTATCACCAGAGCATATGTGTTGTATTAGTTGGATATTAGAGGAACATGAACCTTCTTCTTACAATGAAGCAGTTTGTAATCCACATTGCCCATAAGCTATGGAAGCTGAACTAAATGCCCTTACAGAGTACCACACTTGGACTACATACATTGTATCTTTCCTTGAGCGTGAAGTAGAGTTGAAATCGGAAAGATTTGCACTTTTTCTTCGGCTCTCTGGCTTTATTATTTTTGGCCTCTTTTATCTTTTATTTTTTTCAATTAAGCCCTTCGAATACCTGTGATCCATAAAGATGCAACTCTTAATGGAGGAGAACTTCACTTTCAAGTCAAAATCAATAAATTGCATGGTGTTATACCACTTTTTGGTCAATAATTCAAAAACTCACTTTCTTATTTATTATGGCACATCATTTTCATGCTGTTATACCACATTGCACTCCTTCAGCGTGAGGTAGTGTTGAAATCGGAAAGATTTGCCTTTTTCCTTCGGTTCTCTTGCTTTATTATTTTTTTCCTCTTTTATCTTATATATATATATTTTAATTAGGCCCTTTGCATGCCCGTGATCCATAAAGATACGACTCTTGATGGAGAAGAACTTCAATTTTAGGTCAAAATCAATAAATTGCATGATGTTATATCGCTTTTTGCTAAAAAATTCAAAAACTTACTTTCTTATTTATTATGGCAAATCATTTTTATGAGAAAATAATTAACTCATTTGTCGATGTTGACCCTACCTTATGATTATATACATCGTAACTCTCCTTAAGCATAAGGGAGAGTTGAAATCGGAAAGATTCGCCTTTTCCCTTTGGCTCTCTTGCTTTATTATTTTTTGCCTCTTTTATCTTTTTATTTTTTTCCAAGTAGGTCCTTCACATGCGTGTGATCCACAAAGAAGTGTGACATCCAAATCATCGCTTAACAAAACTGTGTACCCTAGAGTACTAAGCCTGTCATTGCTGCGCCACCGTTGCGCCAACTCGCTGCACAACGTGACGTCTCATCGCGCCTCCACGCCACTGCCTCACCGTCCTGTGTCTGCGTCGAGCCGCGCCACCTAGCAGGCCAACGCTGCCTCACCACGACCCAAGCCCACCAGCCGTTTCGCCTTGTGTTGCCACGAGCCTCGTAACGTGGCTATGAAATGAAAAGGTTTACCAGCGCTCCTAAAGCTGTCAGAAAAGTAAATAAAATTTGCTCACCAAGACCCACGTCTACCTCCGACAGTCCCCTCGTTAGGATGCCACAAGTTGAAGACTTTGACCACGACAGTTCAAAGGCGGTGGGACCAGCTCACTCACCGGTCACCACCCATGTCCCAGCTGCCGTCCTCCTAAGATGGCCAGATTAAACTGATGTGGCGTTTTAATCTTAATCTGGTCCATGCAAGGCGGTGGAGGATGAGAACATAAGCAACGACCAGCGTTGACTTCCCCTCACCCTTCAACTTCAACACCATCTTCTTCCTCTTGGTTCCCTCTCCGTTCCCCTCATTTTGCTACGGCCTCACGTCGTCGGTCGATTGCCGGCGATGCGTCTCATCTAGCCATTCGCTCGCACCACCCTGCTGTCGTCAAGCCGCTCCATCAACTCGCTGCAGAATGGCCGAGCGACCAACCACTCCGAGAAGTTTAAGGCAAGTAGACGTCTACCATTCGATATTATGTGAATTCTATTATTGCTCGATGAGACGTATTGTCAGTTCAAATGCTGCCGATTTTGGTGTCGCTAATTTTGGGGCTTTATTTAGACCTGGTTTTACATTATACTACGACTCTAGACTTTGGAACTGGAAGTGTTTTATTGTGCATTGACAATTTGAAATATCATTTTGCATTGACAATTTGAAAGATATTTCAAATTGAATTAGTGAATCGCTGCACCATGGTATGGATGTGATGTAAGCCGTCAGTCCTCATGACGACGATGCCCTGAGTGTCAAGATGTCTGGAGGAGTGTAACACAGTGCCCTCCGGATGCCTGAGATATGTAACAAGGGTCTCTCGGAGGTCTTCGCAATGTCAAGTGGGGTATGAGACGCTTGGAGAGGTATAACACGGTGCCCTCTGGATGCCTGGAAATGTAACAAGGGTCTTCTGGAGTCTTCACGATACCTGGAGAGGTGTAACATGGTTCTCTCTGAAAGATGGTGGCAGCTGAACTTAAGCCATATATAATTATTGAAGTTTCTCAAATTTCCATTTGCTTAGGCACTGTTTGGTAACCATTAAGACAGTGCTTGATTATGATTTTTTGTTTCCAGAATCAGTTTGGGACGAGAATCGCGTTTGATAAAATTTTTGTTCCCGGGACCAAATTTGTTCTTAGGAACAGATTGGGACGAGAATCAAGAATAAAAAAAAAAGTTGATTTTTGTTCCTGGAACAAAATTGAGAATCAAAATTATTCTTCTTCTCTTTTCTTCTTCTTCGTTGATCGCCATCTCGCGATTGTCGCCCGCCGTCGTCCGCCGCCACTTGCCGCCGCGGGTCGCCGCCATCCGCCGCCGCGGGTCGCCGGCAACTAAAAAAAAAAAGGGAAAAAAAAGAAAAGAAAAAGAAAAAAAAAAGGAAAAAAAAGGAAAAAAAAGGAAAAAAATATAAAAAAATTATTTAAAAATAAAAAAAAAAAGATATTTCACTGGTGACTGGCCTGAAGAAGAAAAAAATAGGAGAAAAAAAGGAAAAAAAGGAAAAAAAGGAAAAGAATTATAAAAATTATTAAAAATTAAAATAAATTTATTTGGAACAAAATCAATTAATACGGTACCAAACGCAATTCTATTCCAGAATCAGAAATTTTGTACAGTTACCAAACGCGTTCTTTTACTCAGAATCAGTTCCTGGGAACAGAATAAAAAATAATCATTTCTGATCAGAATTTGTTCTCGGAAACAGAATCGTTACTAAACGCACCCTTATTGGTATACCATTTCCATAAGTTTCTTTAAGATAAACTATTACTATGAGTTGAGGAAGGTTCTCGGGCAAGTTGAGTGGTTTCGATTACATATATCTTATATTTGGGATTTTCTCGTATGAGCAACGGTAGATTTACATAGTATAGTCTAGTTGACTTTTACTTGTTGACTTTTGCACTGGCTTGTGGTTGACTCTTGTCTTTTAGATCAATTGATGTCACTACCTCCGGCCTCCCCCATGATTCGATGCGGTATCCCATTAGACTTCACATGGCACCGGACCATGATTAATAAAAAAAAAAAAGAAAAAAAAAACAACTTTTAATTTGAAGTGGGTCGAATTTGGGTAGGCGGATCGGGTTAGAGGGTTGGACCGAGAAACCCAATTTGAACCCCCTTTTCCAAATATAATAATACAAATTTTAATAAAAAGAAAATGATAAAAGAATATTGAAAAATTATAATAATAAAAATGATTAATATCCTGAAAAATCCCAAACTGATAAACTTGTGACAAATTTATCCAAAATTCATTTTTTTACTATAAAAAATCCCAAACTGATATACTTTTGACAAATTTATCTCAAACTAATATACTTGTGATATCCACCCTACGGTGGACGTGTTGGTTCGTGCCCTACCCCCTCATCCGAGAGGGGAGGGGTTCAAAATTCTACGCTCCCATTGCGCGACTTAAGTGGAGTGCCGTGGGAGGTAGGCCCCTGTGCTAGTGCTCCCCTTGGTTTGCGTCGTCGGCTGCCGGTTGTACGGTGGTTCCAAGGTCATCAAATATATATATATGAGGGGTTTAAAACTCTGCGCTCCCATTGCGTGACTTAAGTGAGTGCCGTGGGAGGTAGGCCTCCGTGCTAGTGCTCCCCTTGGTTTGCGTCGCCGGCTGTCGATTGTACGATGGTTCCAAGGTCATCAAATATATATACACACACACACACACACACACACACACACATATGTATACATATATGCATATACATTACCCTATGTCAGTTTCCATTGAATTTTATTATCAAATTGTTGAGTTGGATGACACGGAAGAGTTTACTAGTATATTAGTTTAGGGTTTTACTCTCTGTTTGTCACAATTGTACTATTTTTGTGATTTTAATTTAACGGAGGATATACTTGTCACAAATAGATTAGTTTGGGGTTTTTGGCGGTCAAACAAATTAGTTTGGAGTAAACTTGTTGTAAGTGTATCAATTTATGATTTTTTATTATCATTTGGGGTAAATTTATTATAAGTGTACCAGTTTGGGGTTTGTCGTGATCACAAAATAAGTTTGGAGTAAATTTATTATCAGTATACTAGTTTGGGTTTTTCAGAGTATTAACCTTAATAAAAAAATTCAAAATTTCAAAAAAATCTTTAAATTATTAAATCATAAAATATTAAAAATTTCAAAAAATTTAATAAATTTAAACAATCCTGAAAATGCATAAAATATTAATAAAAAATTCTGGAAAATTAAAAAATTCATAAAAGATATAGAAAATTCCTAAAAAGAATCACAAAAAATTAAGCCCCTTAGAAAAGCTTAAAACTAGTTTTTGGGAAATTTTCTCTTAAAAAATGGAAGCCTTTCAATCTAAGATTATGCTCAAAATTGAACAAGCTCTTAAAGATTTACCTTAGGGTTTCAATTGTCATTGGAGACGAGCGCTCTTGATTGCGCACTTTCTGTATGTTGATTATGGTTTCCCTTTGGCATAGTTAGAGATGGATGCTTCTTATTTGATAATGCTAGATTCTTATCCTCCTAGTGCAATTTATTCGATGTACTTTTGATTGTCAATTGTTATATTAATGATTAAGTGCTCGCATGATCACCTTACCTATTAGTGGATAGATTTAAAATCAATCAAAGCTACTTAGCAAACATTTTCTTAAAATGATCAAGATTAGGTACCGAAAATGCATTAATTGGTTAATTAATACAATCAAGTCTCGACCTTAGATTCTCTCATTGTATAAGAAATGAGATAAGTTCCCATGCCTCAACTAATTTTTAGCCAACTCCAATAGTCTTGTGGCGATTTTTCATCAAATTTTTTTTTATGAACTCGCCATATATCACGTTAGGTATGGGTTTGGGAGAGCCCACACCTAGTCATGCCAAACCCATACCTAGTCATGTATTGTAGGCCCGTTTTTTAGGTAATATCGCTAAACCTATTTTCCTCCCTATCAAGGGATAGATCATGACACACTCTCAAACTATTTTCCAATTCTTTTTATTGAAACTCTTGTCCGATTAATTACGATAAATTGCAACTAGACTTCAGATTCATTAGCCAAAGATGTAGATCAATGTTATAATACGTCTTTCAAAACCTCTAGAAGGAGAAGAACTCTACTTTCCAGTCAAAACCAATAAATTGCACAGTACTATATCTCTTTTTGCTAAAAAATTCAAGAACTTTCTTATTTATTACGGCAAATCATTTTCGTGAAAAAAGAATTAGCTCCTTTGTTGATATTGACCCTACCTTTGGACTTTATACATGGTATCTCTCCTTGAGCGCGAGGAGAGTAGAAATCGGAAAGATTCGCCTTTTTCCCTCGGCTCTCTTGCTTTGTCATGTTTTGCCTCTATTATCTTTTTTTTTTTTTTTTCCAGTTGGGTCCTTCACATGATCGTGATCGATGATTAGCTCAAGTCAAAACCAATAAATCACATAGTGTTATGCCATGTACTAGCATTTTTTCAAGATAATTATTTAAAAAAACCTTAAATATATTGTACGGATGTCAATTCAATTTCGATATTTTCAATTTGATCAATTTAATGAATTAAGCTATTCATGCATATACATCTTATTCATGCGAGAGACTAATTATGCATATTTGTTTGGTAGGGATGCAAGTAAATTAAGCTATTCATGAATTATTTGAGCTCGAAGTTAGATTCTTTTTTAGATCAAGTCAAGTTCGAGGCAGCTCCATATACCTTGGTCAAGTCGAACTTGGAAATACTTTTACTCGAATAGCTTGCAAAGGTTAATGGAACACTTGTACTCTGCATATTTTAATTGTATGTAAACTTCTTGTTATGATTATGTAGAAAGATAGGCAGTATTGCTTTTCGATTTTAACGTAATCTTGCTAGACAAATTTGAACTGAGGTCAAGTTCGAACTTAACTAAATTCGAGATTAGACTAAAATCGATCGGCCAATCAAGTCTAGCCCAATTGAGTCGGACACATTATTATTGAAAGCACCATTACGACCCTCACCAATCCTCCAAACCCCATTGGCCCGGGCTGGCGCCGGCGTCGGAGAAACCACCGGAGAACGACCGGTGCCGCTCGATGCCCCCAGCTCAAGCGTCGCCTTGGCGTTCTTGTTGGCAAACGCCAGTTGATGGATCCCCGGCCTCGTTCCGTTGACCACACCGCCCACTTGCCACACCAGATTCAGGCTCCTCCTGCACGCCTTCACCGACGCGAACAGCCACATCCTCCCGTCGCTGGC
The DNA here is from genome assembly GCA_007663325.1 of Eucalyptus pauciflora. Lineage (NCBI taxonomy): Eukaryota > Viridiplantae > Streptophyta > Magnoliopsida > Myrtales > Myrtaceae > Eucalyptus > Eucalyptus pauciflora. The sequence goes on from VMYD01000122.1 coordinate 2,631,432, forward strand.
CTCATGCGCGCTCAGGTCCCACACGTCGAACGACAGCTTGGACTCGACGACGGAGTGGTGTGAGGAGATGTTGAAGGTCTTGGCGACGACGGAGCCGGTGGAGGTCTTGAGCGCCATCAGCGCCTGCGCCCCGACCATGCCGGTGGAGGTGGGGTTGATGGCCCAGGCGACCCATCCGCCGGAGGAGGGCGGGGTGGCGGCGAAGGCGAGGGAGAGGGAGGAGTTGGCGGGGTCGAAGGTGAAGTGGAGGGCGGCTTCATGGTGGGGGTACTCTCTGCACTGCGAGTAATTCCTCGGGTATGGCGGGATTCCGGGTCCGGGTAGGGAGTGGCAGTACATGGCGAGAGAGGGGGAGACGAGAGAGAGCGTGGCGGCGAGCGAGAGGAGAATGGAGAGAACAGCGGCGCCGGCGGCATCGGCAGCCATTTTTTTAGGGGAAGGCGGCTGTGTATTTTGGGTTGGTTTCGAATGCATGGGGAGGTGGTGGGGGGGAGCACGAATATATAGTGAAAACAAACGCTTGGGGGGGCGGTGTTTTCAGGCGTGGTTTATTCGTTGGAGACATTTAGGGGAAGCAATGTTTTTTAATTACATATAAATGTGGATATGAACTCGTTGATTATCTAATTTTAAGAGGTCTTTAATATCAACCACACACATAGTCGGGTGGAAGCTCATAAGCTCATAACGCGAAAAGTTAATTAGGTTTCGGTTTCTATCCGGAGAAATCGGCCGGTTGATCACTTTAATTTTGAAGAATTATTGCATAATATCCGTGAAGATTTGATGGGACCTATACAAACTATTTTAAAAGTTTAAACTGTTAGATAAAAACTTAGTTTAATATTTAATTAAACTAATTCTCCCTTACGTGTGCTGGGCTTTGGCCTAAGCCTAAAGCGTGGATAATTGCGTAATATCTTTGGACCTTTGCCAACCGTTCGAAAAGCTTAAGTTATTAGATAAAGACATTATTTAATATTTAATAAAACTAATACTCCCCCTCATGCTACTAGACTTTGGCCTAAGCCTAAAACGTGGATTATTGCGTAATCTAAAGAGTGGAAATATATAATTGGGGAGTCAAATAGGGGTTTGGAAAAATTTGAACTCAAAATTTTCTGCTCTTATATTATTTGAAGATGTGGTGGAAACTCTGCCAGGTGTTCTGAAAACTTGAACTATTAGACGAAGACGCGATTTAATATCTAATTAAACTAACAATATCGATATGCATATCTAATTGAATTTCCTACATCTTTCAATATTCCAATTTGATATCTCGATCATCTCAACCGTTGATTTATATAGAAAATTTATTTTGAAATTTTTGCTCGATAGGGTTATGGTGGAGACTAAGAGTGACTCAAGTAGTAGCTAGATGTACTAAAAAAATTTCTTATTAAAACGCGTTAATCTACTAATTAGTATTTTTATTGGCCATGTCGAGATAATTAGTGGGGTCCACATGATTAATCAAGCAGGGCGACCCTCCTGATTCTCGATCTAGAGTCAGAGGAATAGTGCAATGTGGAGCAAAGATAGCAGCTTTGGATGCAGAGGATTAGCTTTCATTAGTGAGTCATTATAATGACGTTTTAAGGCGGATTAAGCACGTTCACAGTGATATCCACGTATGCACATCCCAAGAAAATGGACTTTTCCGTAAATTTTGGATTGGGATAACAGCACGAATGATGCCCGAACTTTAATGTAATCAGTAATGTTGTCTCCGAATTTTTATTTTTTTAGAATTGGATAATATCCCAATAAAATATTTGATGTGATCTCTGAAACTATTAGACCACGTTGAATATTAAATCAAAGTTCAGGGATTGCATTGAACAAATTAAAAGTTTAGTGGTGATATTGTATATTGGACTAAAGTTTTGGGACCATATTGAACAAATTGAATGTTTAAATGCAATACTACATATTGTACCAAAGTTTATGGATCATTTGCTTCGTTTTTTTTATTTGGGACCTACTGGGGTAGCATATTGGACTAAAGTCCACATTATTCAAGCACAGTACTACATATTGTACCAAAGTTTAGGGATCATTCCTAGTGAACTTCAAGAGGCTTTATTTTTTCAAACATAATTAGAAGACGAATTATAGAATATAGATGATTAGGTCCAATTTGGACTTGAATATGCCCTTAAACCACTTTATTCGAATTCCAGGACGTAAAACTTAGGAGTATTCCCTCCTAGGTAGGAAAGATAAAGATATACCTAAGAATTAAGGGGCTCTTTCAAGTAAGAAGGGTAAATCCCACCGCAACTTCTTCGGAAGTTGTTTGAGAAATTGGTAGACTAGTATAATAATTGCCAGCGCCGGTGAAGGTGGGAGCGGGAGAGGGAGGTGAAAGCCCTCCTGCTAGGCTAACTTGTGCTTCGCACAATGTCTTTCAACCGGCTTGCCTAGCATACCTAGTTGTACAAGATTAGGGCCGATTGTGCATGATTCCAATAGCACAAAAAGTCGGCATGTGCTTGCAACGATGATCCGAAATTGAGAGTTCTATTTAAAAACAGAACAAGCAAACAAATTTGAATACCAGTAATTTGCAAAACTTATGATCTTAAAATAGAGAGCTCGATCTTGTAGCTTTAAACACACGAGCAGACACGTTCTTGGCTTAATTTAAACTCGAAATGTTCAGCGTGTAGAAATGTAATGTTTTGTGTCCAAAAGTATGGAATTTTTTTTCTCTTCCTCGTAAATTTAAATAAGGATTGATAAGTATAAAAGAATTGTTTAAAATGAGGTGGCCCATAACCATTTTTTCCATAAAACTTACTGATAATTTATTCATAGTTTTATGAAATTATCGATTTTTTGTGGTTTGTAAAGTATCAATTCTTATATGCACAATTAAGTAAAATTAGGAACTCACGAACTCTCATGTGAACCAATCTATATAAGAGCAACTTACCAACTTTTGTCAGACTAAATTACCAACTAATTTATTACTACCAAATTATATCTGAGATATTACCAACTTTTAATTGCTATTTAGTATTTGGCCATCTCCAATTAGCAACCCCTTGTACTTATAACTCTTCTTATAGATTGCTAGAGGTGGCAATATGGGTCATAAACCCATATCATAACCCATTTTTAGTTAAATGGGTCATATATGGGTCAAGTGAAAGTTAAATATGAGTCAAAAATGGGCTTGAGAAAATAAAGCACAAAACTAAATAGGTCTAAACGGGTTATTACTAATAACTCATTAATAACCCCATTTAGACCCACTTTCAACTCATGGCCATGGCCATGACTTCTTTAATTTTATAGAATGTATTTTTATAAAAAATCCAAATTATATTATTTTTTATATTTCAATTTTTTTCTTTTTCTTTTTTCTTTTTTTTCTTCCTCCCTTAGCCGATTGCCGGCAGAGCGACGGCCGGCGATAGGCCAAGCGAGATCGAGCTCGCCGGCGTCGGGCGAGGCTCGATCTCGCCAAACCGGCGAGGCCGAGGCCCCGCCCGGCACCGGCGAGCTCGAGCCTCGCCCTCGAGGCGAGGCCGAGCGATCGATCGCGTCGAGGCTCATCTATTCGAGGTCGCCCGACGCACAGCGAGGTCGCCGGATCGGCTCGCTACCGTCGGCGAGCTCGATTCGCCAGGTCGGTCAGCCATTGTCAGTCGGCGGCCTAAAGAAAAAGAAAAAAAATAATTATTAAAAAATAAAATTTATATTTAAAATAAAAATAAAAATTATATTTTAAAAAATAAAATCGAAAATATTTTTTTAAAATAAAAATTATATTTTAAAAAATAAAATTTCGATTTTTTTAAAATATTTTAAAAAGAATTATAAAAACATTTCATTAAATTTGTATTGCATAAAAATGTTTTAATAATACTTTTTTATACTTTTTTTTTAAAAAAAAATCATAAAAATGAGCTTTTTTAGGTTTAGTTAAAAAAATTTCATATTATAGTTTTTAGTTATTCAATAGTATGTTGACTTCAAATAAGAGAAGTATGTGCATAGTCTAATTATTTATAAATATTTCAATTTATAGGTTTTTTTTAACTTTTTATTTTTATTTTATTTACTATTTTGAATTTAATTTGAAGTTTTAATCCAATTAGCATATAGTAGAAGTGAGTTTTCCTAGAATATTAATAGGTTTCAGCAATACGGGTCAGGTCGGGTATGGGTCACTAGATTTAAACTACAAGAATATGAGTCAAAACAAGTTAAATGGGTCACATATGGGTCGACCCATTTTCGACCTGACCCATACCCGACTCGACCCACCCATTTGCCACCTCTATAGATTGCTAACTTTAATTAGAATGATTCACTAGTTTTTACCCCCATTGAATTATCAACTAGTTTTGAATTGCCACTAGTTCTTTCAAAATTCTACTATCGCAAAAAAAAAAAAAAAACACTAAAAATACATCAATAAAATCGTCAATCATTCATTCTCGCAAGAAACATGATAAATTTTGTAATGACGACGGTATAAATGTAAGAAATATTTTAATATTTTATTATTTGGCTAAGTATAAGGATAAGATCATAAGTTTATTTAATTACAAACTTATACATCCGAAACGGATTTTTGGACCTCAATACCTCTTGGCCCAGAAAATGTAATTCAGGAAATTAAGGAAATTAAGAACGCAGAGGACGGCGTAGTAAAGATCCAGGCGTGCCCGATTCAAATCGCTCCCGCCGAGCCACTCCCTCCCGTACCTCCCGGTCGCCGAGTTGATCGCCGACACCAGCGCCGAGCTCAGGAAGAACCCCATCGAGGTCGAGCACCACGCGAGCGCGGTGCACACGCTCCTCATCCTCCCGGGGGCCCGGGAGTAGAAGAACTCCAGCATCCCCCCGAGCGTGAACATGTCCGAGACCCCGAGCAGCAGGTACTGCCACGAGAGCCAGAACACGGACAGGACCGCCCCGTCGGTGGCGGCCCTGCGCCTCTTGACCTCGACGGCCGCGGCGATGGCCATGGAGCCAGACGCGAGGGCCAGCCCGAGCCCGATCCTCGGCAGGGGCTCGAAGATCCTGCCCGACTTCGCGTGGGGTTTGTCCGCAACAGTGCCGCGGAAGCGCTCGTAGATGGGGATCGAGGCGAGCATGATGGCCAGCGGGAGGACCGTGAGGGACTGAGTTGGTATTTGGAAGTCGCGGATTCTTCTGTCCATCATGGCGCCTTGCTCGACCGAGAAGGTCTGGAGCTGAGCTAGGCAGCAGTTCATCAGGATCGTGCTCGCGAAAATCGGGATTAGTCCGATGAAGGCCCTCGTCTCTTCGACCTCGCTCGTGCTTACCGTGCCATCGGCTAGTGCTTTGTCTAGGAACCTGCAAATCATTCACGCAGCACGGCTTTGTTATGAGATCAGTTGGTGAAATGAGGCAGCTTTGAGTGTTTACCAAGAGCAAAGATCTGATCTTTGCCATTTCGATTAGGGAATAACGAGGAATGCCAATTAGTATTTGCTCGATCTCTGTATAAGAGCGCCATTGATCGAGCCTCGTCGACAGAAAAATAAGAACCCGATCTTACCTGAACTTTGCAGGATCCCTTCCATTAGCTGCAAGTGTGTTATTGACTTCTGAATTCACACCAATTCTTCTGTATATCTCTGCCAAGGAAGCTTTTCGATTCTGGGCTGCTGATGCAAGTACCTTACACAGAGGAATAAAAGAGGCATCAGTTTAACAAAAAGCAAACACGAGCATCGACTACGCGCTTTCGTTTGGTAAGAATGCTCATCATCACCTTGAAAATTCTAGCGAATGCGCTTCCCTGGGGAAGCTTGTACCGGTAGAGACGAAGCCCGGACACGAAAATGGCGAGGGCCAAAAACAACGCCACGACCGATATCTTGAAGCTCCAGCGCCAGCCCAAGTTCTCCTCCACCCAGACCATGATGGTCGCCGACACGAGGCCGCCGGTGCACAAGGAGAAGAAGAACCAGTTGAAGAAGGTGGAGATAAGCCTCTGATTGCGATGGTCAAGCTGGTCGGCACCGTGCGTCGGCAGGGATGCCTTGATCCCGCCAACTCCCGTGGCCATCGCATAGAGGCCGAAATAGAGGACGGCAGCTTGGGACTTGTTGGGTGTTCTGTGGATTGGAGGTTGGAGCGATTTGGAGTGAGCTTGAATTGTCAGTATGATCAGTCCCTATAGAGCAAGAATTGCACATCTTACATGCACATTTTGGGCAAACAATCAAGTTAAATCAGAGCTTTCGGGTCCAATCAAATTGGCAAACCGTCTAACCGTACCAGCAATTCAACGGCACAGGAGACGATGAAGGTCGTGAATCTGGTGAGGAAGGAGTCGCTGATGAAGCCCGCGAAGATGGTGAGGAGGAAGGAGGTGCCCATGAAGTTGGTGACCATGTTCGCGGCGACGGCGGTCGGGTAATGCATCGTCCCTATGAAGTAGGCCACGAAGTTCGTGGCGTTCGACAGGAACACCATGTTCTCCAGCACTTCCACCACTAGACATATGCCCCAAAAATCAAAGTGCTTAGCAAGAAACTGGTTCTGAAGTACATGCAGCAGCGTCGCAAAATTACATGAATTTTGCAACATCAATTTGAACTGATGCATGCACGAAGAAAGGCCTTCTAATGTACTTTCAAAGGATGAATCTTTTAGGAATTCAGAGGATCCAAATTACAACAGATATTCGGGAACACCCTCTCGAGCTTTGCAATTTCTTATAGGATTCAAAATTCGTAGCATCGGAACAAATGATCCGGTCCGGCGGTGACCATAGAAATGATTCATCGCCCCCATGCATATATGAAATAAGCAGGGTCTAGTGAGAATCAAAATAAATTACCGCAAGTCAGCGACGCGGGTCTTATGCCGCCGTGCTCCTCAGATTTGGCTTTCCTTCCTTTCCAATCCACGAATTCATCCCTCTCGTCTGCTCTCATTTCGGTGTCCTGCACTTCACAGCAAGATCAGTGACCGAAAGATCGACTTCGTCATCAACTCAGCACACAAAAAAAGCTGGACAGGAAGCGATCAGGACCCGAAGACCCGCCAACGAATCACGAAAACACAGAGAGCAAATCGGTACAAACATCGGCGAACGAACTTACGGGTTCTTGGCGGGTCGTCCCCAAGAACACAACGAAACAAGCAGAGAGAGCAAAAACGAGAAGAAACAAAGCTTACCATGAAGAAGAAATCCACTCAAACTCAAGCCCCTCTCGCCAGTACAGAGCTGCCGCTTCTTGCGGAGGGATCAAAGGTGGCTCCGAGGCAAAAATACATGCACAAGAAGAGCCCGGATAGGGACATCGCGCGCGGCCAAGACGGGCGTCTTTAGCTGGGGCATCCGAAATGCCGAGGGGCCGCATTGAATGCCTTGCAAATTAATGGATGCTCGAACCAATTGAACTTACGATCCCCAGGAATTCCGAATCCAGTTGGTGTTTTTCCGGGGTGACCAACCCGGTAGGATTAGGTAGCGAGAAACATGCCTTAATCGGGATGGGCATTGAATGACCTGCGCTCGTTACAACGTGATGCCCAGACTTGACTTGGCCTTTTTCCATTCTGGCCCCTGCATTAATGTCCTTGCTGACTTCGTTCCAGGGTAATCGAACCATGCCTTGTTTATTTGGATTTTGTGGGCATGATTTTTTAATGTGTATGCCATAAACTCTAATTGTATCTAACTAATTGTCGGCTATTATTGATCTGATATATTTATTTATTTTGCTTCTAGTTATGGATATCTCTGCTAGGAAACTTCAGGGTCGTCGATGCATTTACCTTAATGAGAGGAGTAGAAGGCTAGAAGCTATTAGAGATAAGATTTCTTTTTCTTGAAGTGATTGAGTAAATTGATTTAGGCCCCGTTTGATTCAACTTTGGGGAAATGCAAAGAAAATATTTTGAATGAAAAGGCATTTGGGGAAAGCAATAGTGTTTGGATACTCATTTTGGTATACATTTTGTAAAGCAACTTCAAGGTGAAAAGAAAAAAGAAAAAAGAAGAGAAAAATAGAGAGGGGCAAGCATAGGCAGAGGTTGGGATCAAATGAGCTTTGTCGGCGTTGACTTCAAGCCAGCATTGACGGTGACCAGGGGCAATTGCCGGCCAAGGTCTCGCGAACCCAAGCGAGGTGACCCTTGGGGTCGTGCAACCCGGCAAGTTGCAAAGGCTTCACCAACGACCAATTTAGTTAATTCTAGGGTTTTTGATTTGGACATTGCAACATCAGAGCTTCATTAGTGACCAATCCCATAGACTATTCAAGCACTTTGATCGTCCGCAACTCAAGTGACATTGCCGAGGATGCCAATGCCAAGGACGCACTACATTGAGGTTGCACGACCGTGGTCGAGGGTCAAGGTTGAAAGCCAAATCTGAGTCGCTCAACCCTCAACCTCGGCCTCAAACCACAGCAGCTCCGGTGAGTGGCTCGACGACATGTGCAACCCTCGACCTTGACCTTGATGATGACGACCTTGACCTAGACCTCACCTCAACAACGAACCAACAAGCCCAACGAAGAAGATGAATAGTGATTTTTTGAGGGCAAAAGTGGAAGACATAATTATTAGTGAGGGCAATATTGGAAAGGAAAAATATCATTAAACCCTCAAAATAGCATTTAGAAAATACTGAAAGCCTAAAGTAAGTTCTTACTTGCTTTGGGCTTTCAGCATTTCTAATGCTAGCATTTGGCTAATAAGGTTCCAAAAACGCTTGTCAAACACCTTATATTTTCTCAAGGGGTTTCGGGGGTTTTGGGAACTCAAAACCCCTTGAGAAAGTTAAACCAAACGGGACTTTCGTAGGGAATTAAATTATGTACCTTCAGGAGAGTATCCTCTATATATTTTTTCCTTTGTTGTGTACATATATTGTGTTGTAAATAGAGTCTTAAACATAGAATATCGCCTTTTTATTTTTTAACGGATTTCCCAATCCGTTGTTTCTTCTCTTTTTCGTGTCACAATATCTGGCCTAGCCTCCACAACCCTTTCTGATTGCCTTCTGTTTTTTTTTTTTTTTACTTTGTTGTAGTGGAATCACACTAATTTACAAAACAAAGTTACCACTCCGGTGAATGAATTAGCAAATCAGAAAAAAAGCTTCCTTCCCTCCTTTCTTACCAATACCAAGCCGAAAAATCAAATCTCAACATCTAGGATGAGTCAGGATCTAGATGCACCGATTCTGAAAGATGCGCTTGACTCGCTTTCAAATGGGATCATGTCGACTAGTCCCAAGGAGAACAGGACCCAACCCGTTCGGTGGTTTACCTGTCCAAGCCTTGTCCAGAGGAGGTCCATTCAACATGAGCCCCGGGCCAGGTTGGTTCTTTCCGGGTTTGATGCCCGAATTGGTTCCATCGGATTCTGGAGGAAATCCGTGCCTGTCTCTTCAATCTGGGAATGTTCCTCACCTGTTTCCTGCAGCCAATGGTCGTCTGAAGCTGGCGACCCACTGTACATGTCTTCAGCCACGGAGCTGCGTCTCATCTCCCAATGGCTCTTTGGATCAAAATATTACTCGATTTAGTCTCAAGAGTTTCGGCAAGCCCTCGTTACCAAAGATGAGGACGGTCTTCTTGATGGAAAAGGCTCGCAAAATGCTGAAGAAAATGCAATCAGCTTGTTCGGACTTAGATCGGAAACTGCATCACTTTGGAGATCGCAGCTAGGCTCCTTCCAACAGAAGATGCAAAGGCTATTTGGGAGAACATCAGAGAAATGTATGAAATGCTCAATCACGTAATAATTCTTTTACTCATCCAACAGAGGATGCAAAGGCCGTTTGCTTTATGTTTTTAGAAAATAATCATGTACCTTTAGGAAAGTATTTTCTGTATATTTTTTTTCTTTATTGTGTACATACATTGTATTCCAATTAGAGCCCTATACATACAAGGTCTCCAAGAGAAAGCAATACCCTTTTTGACATATTTCCCAAATCCTCCGTATCTTCTTTATTTCGTGTCAAAAGCGGCACCCCAGCGTGCGCTGCCGCTTCGTAATGTTCCTTAATCAAGCCGAGAATTGTAATGGAAACAGAGAAAAACGTAATGTTTTGCAAATTACCCTATGAAGAACACGAGACCCCTAATAAAAGAGGGAGAGAATGCAATTAGAAATCACTTGCTAGATCTGGGGATGAGCTTTCAATTGCTTGTGCTTGTGGGAAACGCGATGCCCGGATTTGCCTTTGCTCTCTTTCCAATCGGGTCACTCCTTTTCTCATGTTCATTCATTAGTCATGTAATTAGCTCGTAACACTTGATTTCACATCTATATTCTTACTAGTTGAAAGCTACTGGACAACAAGAACGAGCCGCGTTGATCATTCCCTTGCTAAGTAAAATCATTGCAAATCGTGTCTTGCTTCATTTGAATTTTGCTAGCATGATGTCTGATTAAACATGCAGGTGAAACTATCCATATTTAAAAGTTTTTCCGATTTTTTTTTTTTTGCATCATATTTAGCTAATTGCCGGCTATCGGTATGGTATTTTTCTGTATATTTTCACGTGAGGAGATTTCTTATGCGGCTTTTATGAGTAGAAATGAAAGATCAACAAGGAATTCTTCTCATATTTTGTTTTTTCACGAAAAAATCTGAAATTATAACTGCTTTGCAATATGAGATTCCTTGAGGATATTGGATTTTAATGACAAAATTATAGCCATATATATTTAAGGAAATAAATTTAACCTCTCAATAAAAAATTCGAGATTTGTTGTCACAGGTGGGCTTTTATCAAGAGCAATCGGCCCAAAAGATACGATCGTTCAAAATCATCGAACGCGAATGGGCCTCGGCGGCCGATGATATTGGGCTTGGCCCATCCTCAGGCCCATCATCGAGACGGAACCTCAGCCACCTCCTCGCTCCAACGTATATAAGGCGGTCGCTAAACCCTAGCTGCCTCCTCGTTCCCGTCTTTCGGAGTTTCGCAGCGGAAGAAGCTCGGCGCCGTCTCCCTCAGGTCTGTCGCTCTCTCTCTCTCTAGACGGAGTTCGTTCCTTTGCCTCGTCGACGCTCGATTTCGTTCCGCTTTACTTTACTGTTATGTGAAATGTCGGTTTCGCGTTCTCCGATCTCCCGGTTCGGTTCTGGCGTTCCGTCTAGTTTCGTATCGCCTCGCGCGCTACGTTGTAGTCGCTGCTGCTGCTGTTGCTGTTGTTGAGCGTGCGATTCTCTGTGAGGAATAAGGATGTGCTCGGTCGGCGGAGCGTGCGATTAGGTTGAGCCGAGTCGAGTCGTTCTAGCTAGACCGAGATCTCTGTTTGGAATCTGCATCGCGATGCGCCGTCGCTGATTCGATCGATTTTCGAGCTAGTGACTTTTTAAGTGGTGTTGAGCTGCCGTGGTTTTTAAGGTGTAGGTGGTTGTTGCGTTGTCTCGGGGTGATTATGCGTGCTGAATGTCTTGTTTCTTTTTTCTCTTTTTGGCGTTTAAATTATGCAGAAGCAATGGCTGTCCCTCTGCTATCCAAGAAGATCGTGAAGAAGCGCGTGAAGCAGTTCAAGAGGCCTCAGAGCGACCGGAAGATTTCCGTCAAGGTATGAAAATGGCGAAAGAATGCGCATTTTTGTATTTTCTAACCCTCCAGGGATCAGTTAGTGTCTTGTTTATATGGGAGCACGCCAAATCATTTTGATACGGAGTTGTCTTGTTTAGTTTGTCTTCGTATCCAGGGTTTAGGAATCTGTTAGTTTTGTCTAAAGCTCTAATGCTTGAAGGATGTTGGATGGCAATATAGTATTGGAGCATTGGAGGCTTTGATGGGTTTTGAATTTTATTGTGTCTGGTGGGATTAGTCGATGTTTTACAAGATTCATTATCATGAATGTCTCTTTATAGTTGACAACACACTCTGAGAGGTTCTGAACCATAGAATTTGGGTAGTAAAATCTGTCATGATTTATACACTTGATGGAAGCCTGGGGGTACTCTGGGCAAATAGGGCTGATCGTTCGATTTTTATTGACAGGATTCTGTTGTAAGAGTCATCTCTATATTTATCACGGAAATACTAGCAGATAAACTATGTTTCTTTATACAGAGTGCTGCATTTGCTGATGCCGGCTTTTTTTTTTTTTTTTCCGTTCTTTTGAATATAACTCGTGGGAAGGATTGAATTGATCTTTTTCATTTGTTTGGTTATCTTGGTTTTGTCTGGTTGCTGAAAGAGATTTTGCAACTGATTTTTTAATATGAATGTCCCTGCCTAAGATATTTGCGACTGATTTTTAATATAAATGTCCCTGGATGATTGCTGAGATAAAGATTATTGGGTTAATCTGTCATCAATTTTGTAATCTCCGAATAGATACACTGGTTGAAAAAGTCCATCTCGTTGATGAATTAACTCTCATGTGCAGACAAACTGGCGGAGGCCTAAGGGTATTGATTCACGTGTAAGGAGAAAGTTTAAGGGATGCACTTTGATGCCCAACATTGGTTATGGGTCAGACAAGAAGACCCGCCATTATCTTCCTAATGGATTTAAGAAATTTGTGGTGCACAATGTCAGTGAGCTGGAACTTTTGATGATGCACAACAGGTATGTTGCAGGTCTCCTTTCTTGTCCTTACATCTTGAAAATGCTCTTCAACAGAGCCACACTGTGGCTGTTAACTATCTGAGGTTTGCACTATCTTAGTTGTGATTGCTTGCTCACAGTCTCTTGACTCGATTTCAGGACTTACTGTGCCGAGATAGCACATAATGTGTCAACCAGGAAGAGAAAGGACATAGTTGATCGGGCAGCACAACTTGACGTTGTTGTTACCAACAAGTTGGCCAGGTTGCGCAGCCAGGAGGACGAATGAGCCTGAGACGCATCTTTCTATGTTTTCAAATGGCAGTGTATTAGTTGTTATCGTCGTAATCCTTGCATGGGAATTTTCCTCATGATTTTGTTTTGGTTTTGAAAGTAAACATTTAGGTTTTTCATTGATCAATGCAGTTGTTGAACATCTTGCACTGGCTGGCTATCTCTAATACTTTATTTGATGAGGGTATTAAATCTTATCTGCCTCTTGTTTTCATTCCCCCATATTGTTCAGTTACATAGAGGCGTACTCGACTGTCGTTTGGGGGTGTATGGTTGCCCCAAGTATCACCAACATTACAATTGGTATTACTCGGAGACTTGTTACATTTGATAGTTTGGAGCACACTACAGGAGTGTTCTGAATTGTTGACTCGTGCTTTGGATGTCTTTACTGCTGTTACTGGTTAGAGAGCTTGAGACTGTTGTTTGGGGGTGTATGGTTGCCCCAAGTATCACCGACATTTCGCATATCTTGTGACTTTGGCTATTTCGATGTGGTACTCTTCGTATTATGCGGAGACTTTTAACATCTGATAGCTTGGAGCGCTCTGCAGAAGTGTTCCAAATTTGTCATGCTTTTGATGTCTTTACTGTTGTTACGGGCTAGGGAGCTTGAGCGAGTGTAATCCTGCCTGGTTTTGATATGGATGTTTGAAGTTCCAGGTCTTGCACTATAGCTGCAGAAATAGAACTAATGGCCCTAGAGACAATATGATTTCTACGAAGTAGAGAGAGATCCAGGAACAGGTTTTGTGAATCCCTTCAAAATTTATTGGAGGAGCAGCGACTGAGGCAATGACGGATACAGAATTTGCGGACGATAAGGTAGGGGGTCATCAAAACTCCAATCCATTATCTATAATGCATTAAACTAAATTTTTTCTCAATGCTCCCAATAGTTCCTAGGTTTGCTTTTTCTAGGGAAGTCTAGTTATGTTAAGGAGTACGATAAGATTATGATGTTGGGGCCTTTGGCACGGGATCGAAAGCCCGTACAAAAGTAAGAGCTTATTTAAGTCTTTACACGCTTTGTTGAAAATTTTACCGACACCTTAAAAAGACGGCAGTTTGAATGGCAATTTTCAAATGAGGTGTCCTGACTCTTTAACATGTCACTGAATTTCAAACAAGTAGATGGGAAAGTAGCACGCATCGACGCGTGATTTATGTCGTTCGACATGACCTGTTGGTGCATCACTGAAGGTTAAAGAAAGCATGGTGCCGATAATTTTCTACATCACTTTTTCGACATCCCACGAGGAGTTCGGCTCGGGTGCCATCTTGTCGACACAGTTTGGCAATGGAGCACTCGACTTAAGACTTATGGAGGTTCAACAAGCTTCACTCGCGCCCGTCACCTTCGGGGTCATTTTCACTCCAACAGACCCAAAGAAAATTCGTCCCGAAAGGACGACTTTTATCGGCCTCTAATTTTGGCCTCCTTTTGGAAAATTGATGACGCGACAAGCACTTAAGATGCCAAACACGATTCCACCGTCTTGAGGGAATCCATACGAGCATGGTTGGTGAGCACAGCCTTGAAGACCGCGTTAAGTCGGGTACAACATAGTCGAGACAATTATTTCGAGTCGAGAGACTCCTCCTCCTTCCCCTTCTTCAAGCTCTGATTCGAACTTTAGACTCATATTCGTCGCTTCATAAATTTCTAGAGGGAAAATCTATGAAACGGGAGGTGGGAATAGCTAATTAAGTGAGCGGGCGAGAGCTCGGATTGAGATTGAGAGAAGAGATGGTCGAAGCTTCGAGGGAAAGAAATTGCCCTTCTCCGGTCTTCTCGGGGTTCTGCGTTTGGCGACCATTTCATCCTCACTTCATGGAGACCGTCCTGTGCTTTCGTCAAGTCAACAGTCAAGGACGACTCCTGGGGCATGAAATCTTAGACCATTTAAGGAGCCAAGACCCGCGGGGAGAATATCCTCGTCCTAGAACTTAACTGATATCTCAACGCACCTACTTCATGGCCGGACGACATGAGGTTCTGATAGATGATTACCCATTTTTTCTTCAGTATGGTTTACATCTCGTTTTTTAATGCCCGCAGAAGTCTTCATCGTGCTTGTCTATATGTCTATGATTCATCCAATTTGTCAAATTTGGAATAGAATATTTCAGGCAACTTATGGATGACAACTTGACCCAAAATTCCAATGGACAACCTCTCCATGAGCTGTAATCAAGTGGGCAGCATCCTAAAGAGAGAAAAAAAGGGTGAGTTCATCTAATTCAGTTTCTAAGTTGTCTAATTATTAGTTGTAAAGTGGGAAATCATGTCATCGACACTCGAGAGCAACCTTGAGAGATCAATTATCACGGACCGCGTCAATGTACTTAGGCTTAGCACGTGAACTACATCAAATAATTTGGAAGACACGTCAAACCGCCCTAGGTCCAATTTTTTTTAATTAAAAAACCGAAGAAAATAAAATAAAAAATTAATAATTTGAGTGCTCTCTACAATTATTTATCTATTTTTGGGAGGAAAAAAGAAGCAAAATTATGACTAGATGGGGTTGAAAAGGTATGCTTGAACTTGTGGGAGGATCCACTATAAATTTTATTACGTGGGAGGGAGGGAAGTCGCCTCGCAATTTGGTCAATTTTTGCTTTCCCAACTGCAATTAATATTGCTTTTAATTTAGCTAGGCTAGTTAGGCACGTACCCTACTCTACATAACCTTTTTCCAAATCTTTCAAGGACGATTTGCTTGATAAAGCCATTCACTTCACATCGTCATTGTCCTATAGTATTTTTGACACTTATGTGACGAGAGTGGGGAAAAAAGGCAAATTGGTCGGTTGGTCGTTCACGAATTAATGTCATGAATAGTGTCAATTAAAAGAGGTCTATTCTCTTTTAGTAGCATATAAAAGAAAATGTTAGACCTATTATATTCGTGTCAATTTAGTATTAAACATTTCGATTGTGTTAATTTAGCCCTAGACCTTTTCATATTTTGTCAAGTAAGTCAACCCGATCAATTTAGCTGGATATCACTAACGTAGACGTTGAACGTCTTACATGATATAATCGGCACTAGCATAAATATTTTTTTACAAAAAAAATTTAAGTTTTTTTTTTTTTTTTAAAACTTTTGTTTGCATTGAGGGCTGTGCTGGCCATAAGTGAGGGTCGCAACGCCCTCGCTAGTCACTAGGCGAGGGCTCACTAAAGTAATAACCGCGACAACCTCATTAGATTTGGCCAAGTGAGGGTCTTGCTTATGGCTGGCCGGCGAGGGTTGGCCAGCGACCCATGCTAACCCTTAGTCCCAAAAAAAACGAAACAAAAGTAAATGAAAGGAAAAGGCAAAAAAAAAACTATAAAATTATAATTATTATTTAAAATATCCACATGAGCACCATTTGTCTCACATAGGACAATTGGTGTTTATGTTAGCAGTTTTGGCTAAAATTGATTGGATGAATTCAATTACCAAAATGTAAAAAAGTTCATAGCCGAATTTGCACAATAAAAAAAAATTAGTATTTTTCTCGTAATTTTCCTTATATTGATATAAGGCTCTATTTATTTTGTGGAAAAATGGATAAATTAAAAAATATTTTCCTAAAAGTGATTACTCATATCACTTACGAAAATGAATGAACGAAAAATATTTTCATTATCCGCAAAATTGTCTAAATATAAATTATTGTCAATAATAAAAGCATTTTTCATTATTTATTACTTCAAGCAATATAAAGAATCATTTTAAGAGAAAAATATTCATTCATTTTCGGTGAAACAAATGGAGCCTAAATCATGTAATTCTCATCGACCTCCACTAAGACTATGACTAATCATTTGGCGGAGTCGAGTTGAGTGAATCAAGAAATCAAATTTTACCTCGCACAAAAACTCAAATCAATACAAAAGTATTTCTCGCTAATTAATTTCAATAAACTATTCGAGCTTGGGCGTGTACCATACTCTGCATATCCTTTTTCCAAATCTTTCAAAGACGATTTGCTTGATAAAGTCATTCACTTCACCAGTCATTGTTCTACACGTGACACGATAGGGAAAAAAAAGGCCAATGGTTCCGTTGGTTGTTCACAAATTAATGTCATGAATAGTGTCAATTGAAAGAGGTCTTTTCACTTTTAGTAGCATATATTATTGTACTCTCTATATATACAATTACTAAATCTTTCAATCATATCAAATTAGTCAAAAATCTCTTCATTTTTTGTTGAGTGAGTCCACTTAATGATTTTTTTTTTATCAAAATCACTTATTTGGACGTCAGCCATCCTAATGACATGGTCGATGCACCATAAATATTTTTTATAATTTATTCTTTTTTCTTTTCTTTTCTTTTCTTTACTTTTTATAGGGGACTAAGGGCCAGCAATAGTCGTCAGCCGACCCTCGCCTCGCCGGACACTAGCGAGGGCTGTAACGCCCTTGCTAGTCACTAAGCGAGGGCTTGCCAAAGCGAGGGCATGCAACTAAAGGCGTCGCTGTGATGCCCTCACTAAATGGTCTTGCTTGTGGTTAGCAAGGGTTGGTTGGCAACCTAGGCCGACCCTCAGTCTAAAAAGAAAAAAAAAATCATTAAAAAAGTCCATATAAGCGCCAACCATGCTCTCTAGGACAGTTGCTATCTACATTAATATTTTCGGTTAAATTTGACGGAATTGACTCAATTGGCAAATAAAAAAGTTTGCGACTGAATTGGTGCAATCTAAAAGTTTAAGATTTTTTTTGTAATTTTTCTTGTATTAATTAAAGGCTTCGATAACTTTGCGGAAAAATGAATTATGTGGAAAATATTTTCCTAAAAGTGATTACTCGTCTAGCTTACGAAAATGAATTAACGAAAAATATTTTCATCATCCAAGAAAATGTTTAAACATAAACTACTGTCAATAATGAAAATATTTTTCATTGATTAATTATTTCAAGCAATACAAATGATTATTTTAAAAAAAATATTTTCCAAAATTATTTATTCTTAGCGAAACAAATAGAACATTGGTCACGTGCTTCTCATCAACCTAATCATTTGGTAGAGCCACGTCGAGTGAATCAAGAAATCAAACACTTAAAACATTGTACCTCACACAAAAATTAAAATTAATATGAAAATATTTTTCATTAGCTCATATCAGTAAATTACATGAGCGATCGTGTTTAAAAAGATGATTTCAAATCGATGATTTTTCACACAACAAACGCTGTCCTAATCAAGAAGTCTGGCCACTCAGGTTAGGTAATTAGGCACAAGATGATAAAGACATACCCTAATCAAGGTGAGATCACTGCTGAAAAGCGTCGCAAAATCGACTTAATCGGTCACTTTTGAAGTCTACCCAACTAACCAAAAGCGACTATTATTGCACAAAACACGAGATTAATTAAATTAAGCAGGGATTATAGAATAGTGCACGGTCGCCAGAGGTGGCTTCCCACTAGCACGTGAGGAAGGACCTAACTCCGAATATGCGCAACGAGATTTGGCATCTCTCGTGATTGTAATTTAAATGGGTTGGTGAACAATTACACTTTCCTTACGGCCATGCAATTGATGCCGATGGAGACGATTCTGTAGGCCGGCACGTGAAATTAAATGTTAGAAAAATATCCAACTCGAGATTCTACGGTCGTACAGACGGAGAATTACCAAAAAGTCCTAAGCCTATTACAATTGTGTCAATTCAGTCCATCCAACCAAAATTGGCCGGTCGGCGTTGACGTAGACGCCGGCCGGAGACAGCTGGCTGGCGAACGATTTTTTAATATATATATATATATTGAATTTTTTTCCACTTTCTTCTTCCTCTGGCTGGCACTACTGGCGAAGGCGAGCCTCGCTAGATCTGGCGACGGCAGCCTCGCCTTGGCTGGGCGACGGCGAGGCCGCCGTCGCTGGGCGAGGCTTGCCTTCTCCAGTGGCTGGCGGGGGCGAGCCTCGCCAGTGGCTGACGAGGCTGACCTCGCCAGCCCTCGCCTCTGGCCGGCCGACGTCGGCCAGAGGAAGAATAAGGTAGGGAAAAAAAATTAAAATTAAAATTCAAAAAAAAATTTAAAAAATTGTTCGTCGGCCAGCCAATTTTGGCCGGATGGACTAAATTGGCATAATTGTAAAAGATTTATAACTAAATTGGCCAAAAAAAAAGTTTATGACTAAATTGGCACAATTACAATAGGTTTAGGACTTTTTTTGGTAATTCTCCCGTTGTACATAGGAGGAGCGATCCAAACAATTCGTGCGACTTTGACATTTATGGTCATCGCCAATCGGATTTCTTCCCCCTTACCAGGACGCGAGCACACTCGGCGGGAGGGCATTTCACGCCGGCGAGCATAGGGCACTCGATCGATTGGCGTTGTATCGGGTTGGGAAGTCGGGCGATGCCGAGGTTAGGCCGTGTGCATCTTTCGATCGTTATGTTGCTGGTACAACATATGGCCCCAGCATGTGTAAGTCGTGAGTTAATGGGGGCGTGCCTTCTTTGAATGGTACAGCTGCATATATTGGCCACCGAAAAAGAGCAGACACCTGCACCCGTACATCACAGCTGCGCGGAAATTAAAGTAGGACATTGCTTGAAGCACGTGCGGGGGGGACATCTAGCCAATGTAGAGGAAAACTGTTATAGAAGACAATATCTTATGTCCCTCTTACAACTACCACTGCCATTCCAATTTTAAATTTTTTAATTTGATCGATATAATTCAATAATTTTTGATAATTTATCAACATAATCATTTCGATCGATTTTGATTAAAAATTGCTAACTTGATGTATAATCAACGTCAATAACTTATGTGATGTAATTGGCTTTGACGCAAATAATTTTTATGAAAATAATAAAAACGATTTCCTTAAATTTGTGCAAGGGTCACCCCTCATTTAGCGAGGTGCAAAGGCTGTCGTGGCCCGGACAAGTGCAAAGGCCATTCGGTCCTTGCCTTGCTTATGGCGGCGACCTTCATCTACCCTTACAAGAAGATGAATAGTGAAAAAAACAAAATAGAAGTAAAAGATTCAGAAATTTTTTAAAAAATTGTAAATGCTATTCATGTCATTATCAACCATGTCACGTAACACGTGAACATTGAGAGTACCGATTTTCAGCTAAAATTGAATAGAAAGATTATATTAATAAATCGTTGAAAAGTTTATAATTAAATTAATCGTCATCAAATAGATTTAGAAATTATTTTGATACTTATCTCGTCAAGATAGATGAAATTCGAATCTAATCGAAGCACACAGGACAACTTATTAGGGTCCACGCCGGTTCGATCTCGGTGCGTACAGGAACGTGCTGCGCGGGTCTTCTTCCGGGGAGCACGAGTGGTCCCCCATCGATCTTGAAGGTGAAAACAAAGATGGCGGAGGTCAAATCGACATGACCCCATTACACCATCGAAGCAGCAAAGCAACGTAGATCGTTTCCATTTTCAGGCCCGGATCCACTCAGATTTCACGTCGTGAAGAAGCAGCTTCTGTAGTAAAGTCAGGCAAAACAAGGACAGGACCGAATAAGAATGCGTCACACGCGCGACACCCTCACCCCCTACGCAAATTCTGCGGATAAATTCGAGTGGATATATAGACGGTAAGACGGATCGAAAACACCCATCTATAAAAATCGACAGCGACGGACTCTTCGGAACCTCCCGAGAACGTGATTTCGCGGGGCGTGAAAACGACCATTTCCGGGTCAGGAAGTTCTGCGAAACCAGCCGTGCGACATCAGGATTACTTGGGGATTAAGGTGGCGAGGTGCGGCACGCGTTTCGACCCAAGATCTGGGTTTTGGTCAAAAGCCGAGACTCGTTCTTCTTTGCTTTGCTTTTATATTTGGCAAATTGCATGAAGGGGAAAAAGAAAGAAGAAAAAAGAGCGACGGAACATCTGCTTTCCGTCGCGGGGACTTGCCAAGCACCTTCCCCCAATCTTTGTTGGGTTCTCTTCCGACCAAACGACGAACTTGGAATTTGCTATCGTCGAAGGAGGAGGAGACGAGGTCGACGAAGAACAGATAAAAAAGAGACAGCGGTGTCATGCATGACGACAAGGGATAACTTTAAGAAATGCCCTACCGTCCGCCGGTCCGCCGGTCGGACGGTCGGCAGACCGGGCCCCCCACCATGTGCGAATCCTTAATGTTTTCTCTTGAAATGCCGGTTGCCGTCGGGAGGAATCGTTCTTCCCTTCCCTATGTTGGCGCGATGCCTTTGCGTCGCGATATGCTTTGATGCGCATCTCCTCCCCCAACCCTTTAGCAAATCTGATTCTACACGTACTGAAAAACTTAAAGAATAAGCAGCTTTGGGCAGTGTGCGCTCATCATGATTTCGACTTTGATTCGTCGCCAAAATCATGCTTTTAATGCCATCGAGAAACTCCATAAAGCAAGCATTATGGATCGGAAAATCTCGTTTATAAAAAAAAAGAGATCGATCCCAATTGGATAAATAAAAAAATGAACTCAAAATCGTCTCGGGGAATCAACATGATATATACACATTGCCCATATAATTCAAAAAAAAAAAGAAAAAAAAATGAGAATATGTCCTAAAGTTAGAAATCCAAGAAATCATTAGGCTTGGAGGGATGCTCGTTCAGCTCCTCCACCCAAGCCCGCTTGTTCGCATGATCGTCCTTATTCCCATCTTCGTCGCCGTCCTTTCCCTTATCCTCGCCGCCTTCTTTATTCCTCTCGCCCTCTCCTCCGCTCCTGAATATTCCCTCCACGAACGCCACCACGTCGAACGGGGCCTTCTTCCCGTCGCCGCCGTTGCTCCTCCTCGCCCTCGCCGCCTCGAGCTCCTCCGCCGGCGGCGGGACGTACGGCGGCCGCTGGATCCGCAGCACCGTGTCCCACCTCATCCCGCGGAAGAACTCGTGGGCCTTGATCCCCTCCGGCCCGATCCGCCGCCTCGGGTCCTTCTCGAGCAGCCTCCTGATGAGGTCCCGCAGCGGCGTGGCCTCGCCCACCAGCTCGGGCTCCTTGGTCAGGACCCGGTAGAAGGTCTCCTTCCGGTTCGACCCGCGGAACGGGGTGGTCCCGTACAGCATCTCGTGGAGGAAGATCCCCAGCGACCACCAGTCCACGGCGAAGTCGTGGCCGTCGCCCAGGATGATCTCCGGCGCCACGTACTCCTCCGTCCCGACGAACGAGTTGGACTTCCCCCCCGACGACGGCGCCGCCGCAGGCAGGGGCCCCGGCGCGGCCGGGAAAATGGAGTTCGGGCCGGGCCTGCTCGAGCGGTCCGGTAAGATCCCCGAGCCGCAGCATCCCGGGAACGGGGAGAATCGCCTCCTGGACTTCGCCGCCTGCGGCTTGGGCTTGGGCGCTCGGTCGGGGACGATCGGAGAGCATTGAGCGGATTCGGAAGATAGCTTAGTGGAGAGGTCGAAGTCGACGAGCATTATGTGGCCGTCCTCCTGGATCATCACGTTCTCTGGCTTCAGGTCCCTGTACACGATCCCCAGGCCGTGCAAGTACTCGAGCGCCAGAACCAGTTCCGCCGCGTAGAACCTGCAGAATGCGCAAAAGAAGGTGGAATCTGAGAAACGAATCGCGACGATTGGCGCTTGCGGAACACGACATTGGCGATGCCGGAAACGAAATCGAGAAACCCGAATCTCTCGGAGCGAGAATGCCCCAATCGGAACTCGAAAATCTGACGGAAAAAGAATTGCGGAATAATCAATCACCTGATGATTTCATCGGAGAACATCTTCTCGGTCTGCTTCTTCCGGAGAGAGTTGAGGTCGCGGCCGGGGCAGTAATCGATGGCGTAGCCGAGGATCTTCTCCGTCTCCTCCGACACGACGGCGCGGAGCTTCGGGAGCAGCGGGTGATCGAACTGCCCCAGGACCTCCTGCTCGAAAGCGATCCGCCGGTACTCGTCGCCGCCCTCGCTGCCGCCGCCGCCGCCCCCCTTCGCCGCCTCCTTGTCGCTCTTCTTCTCGAGGTTGTCCCTCAGTATCACCTTCAGGGCCCAGGCCTGGTCCAGGGCCGCGTCCCGGACCAGGAACACCACCCCCTTGGCCCCGCGCCCCAGGGCGGAGACCACCTCCAGGCCCTCCAGGCTCACCGCGGGCACCTGGCGGCCCCCCACCTCCGCCGCCGCCGCTTCGCCGCCCATGACAGAACTCGCCGGCGGTAGGCTCCGGTCAATTAGTCCTCGGTTCTCGATTCTTCGGCTTGGTCGGGTCGGGTCGGGTCGGGTCGGTCTCAGGTGGATCCTGGAGAGTCGGAAGGAAAACTGCTCGCTACCCTCCTGGTGTGGTTCCGCTTATATAAGGGAGAGAGTCTCTCTCTCTCTCTCTCTCTCTCTCTCACTTTCTCAGAGCACAGCGAGTGGAATTTTCCCTCATTTTTCTTTTTTTCTATTTATTTTTTTATTTTTTTATTTTTTTGTATCGACTTTCTCATTCCGTGGTAAGGAAGTTTTGGCGCGTCACCCAAGTCACGCCCTCGGACGGTCGATCCCTACGACACGTGTCGGGCAGCCTCGAGGCCTGGCGACGTGGCCGCATCCGGAGCGTTTGCCCCGGCGGACGCGCCACGGGAGGCAACATTAGCTGTGACGCCGGCATGGACGTCACAGGCCGGGGGAGAAGGGGGTTATTAACTTATTAATTGTGACGCGCGTTTAATAGGTCCGCTTCTAGAAGGAGATCCGGACGCCGTCGTTTTTGAGTTCAGGTTGGGGGTAGGTCGGTCGAACGCTCAATCGGTCAAACCCTTTTTTAAAGTACCGAGAGAATTTTCAGCTTCAAATTTGACGGGAGCGTTGAGGAAAATGAAATTTAATTTTGAGTTACTTCCATGCCAAGTCATGCGCTCCCGGTTAATATTCACTCCATTCGAGTTTGATTTTAATAAAATATAAGTAGACCGGTGCTTTCCCGCTTTCCCGCAAAACATCTAAATCACCATTTCAATCTCAAAAACTGTTATATGAAAATATTTATGTACATAATTATGCACATGCTGTGAAAGTTTCTATATTTTTTATTAAAAAAAAAACCAAAGCATGTGTGTCTCGAATTTTCAATTGAATAAAAAGTAAATTGCAAAAATCAACCCAAACGAATGAATGTTTAATATGAGCTAAGTTACTTCGTTGGAAAGGACTCTATGCAAAAATCAGCATTATACGAAACATGAAATCGAGTAATTAGGGAAAGTGAGAATCTATTGGTAGATCTTCACGAAAAGAAATTTAAAAAAAAAAAAAAAAACGAGGTTCCGTGGAAAAATGATTCGGATGACATTTTGTGAGGTGGGGCATTATTCGTCGCACGACTTTACACGCCAATCGAGAAGTGAAAAGATAGTCGCATGCCACGACTTAGAGAGGCCAATATGATGATTTCCTTTCTGGGGCTGTTGGGTTCAATTATGGTCGGCCAAAAATGGTGATGCAATTCCTAGTGGAACTTGTCCACTAAAAGTCTGCATTCCTGTACTCTAGAGACGGGCCACGTAGCATGGGGATGCCAATGAAGGGTTGCGAACTTTAGCTCGTAAACACAAAAAGAATGTGTAAATAAGTCATCTCGAATCAATGGATTCATTGTAAAATCCCTCTATGATATAATGCATTTTTATTATAATTTTTTTTGGCTGATGATAGATAAAGGGGGCGTAGTGCTTGAGAAGGTGTGAAGCCACCCATCCTCCTCTTGCTTCTGGAAAGAGAGGCGGTCCCTATATTACCGCATGATAGAGTTAGTTCCTTTTTTTTTTATTACAAATATCAACAATAAATCTATCTTCCTCAAAATATTAATTAGTAGCATAGCAAAAATGCATTCCTCGTCATTAATATGTTTGCTCGAGAAAAAGTTGGGTAGAGTCGAATCTAAATGTTGGCTAGGTAAGCGTCCCGTGGTAAGAGGATTGGTTATGAACCTTGTAGACCATCCCCATAGGCATCCCGTATTGCTGAATAGAGCGCCTACTCTGCATAGATTAGGCATACATGAATTTTCTTCAACGAGTTTTTATAGGACTCTAAATGGCTAATCTGATTGAGCATATAAATAGCCCTAGGCTAGAAAGACTGTTTAGGCCAATGTATAGGAAAGCCTAGCCCTTCTTTAACCAATATTTCAAATATTCAAATCAAGAAGTTAGAATTGATCATACCCAATTCGTACACACCCATATTAACCAATTCATTTTTATGAATCGCGTCAATTCTACTAGATTTTTTTCAACAGGAAATTCCTAATCAGAATAATACTGATTAGAATCAGAGACGAAGTTTCATCTCAATTGGAGAATACTTCGTTTGTTGTAACACTCTCTTAAAAGAAGAAGAAGAAAGAGTTCTTATCAATGGCTTCCCTTGCATTACCAGGTATGCAACATGCTCGATGTGGTAGCATCTTCCCTCCGACTTTTGGTCCGACTTATCTTTTTTTTATTTGCCGATGCTAAGTCTCACCAAGTCATATAAATGGTCACCGATTAGATGGCAAACTTCATGTTTGATCTAGAGCTCGCGTTTGTCATCATGTATGGAAACCTACAATAATGTGCAGTTATTATATTGGATGGATGGGGATAATTGTTTCGAAGCAATATCCCAAAGATTTTTTACTGAATGCACGCCCTTATGAGCTCATCTAATAGGGACTTATTCTTTACTAGGTTGGCAATAGGAATATCCCAAAGATTTTTTCCCCTTCACCGCTGTGGATCCAAACATTTGATATTGTCAACATATGGTCTGTTCGTTCTGCAGGATATGAGTAATTTAGAAAATAATTTCATAAAAATGATTGCTTGTTTTGCTTACGAAAATGAATGAACGAAATTCTTTTTATCTTCCACGAAGATATTTAGATGTAAACTATTATCAATAACAAATGAATTTTTTGTTGACTAATTATTGAAAGCAATAAGAATAATTATTTTTAGGAATTTTTTTTTTCAAAGCGTGCAAGATAAAAAGGGTCTTGGATCCAATGTTCGATTGAAACTTATTTTCCCTAAAATTCTCATGCGAAAGAGGTTTAGCAGAGCAAAAAAACCGGGGTGAATATTCCGCGATTGGGTTTGTCCATCCCATTTGTGCATATGTTGTGGGCTGGTATTGCTGCTGACGTGGCCCAGGTCCCAAAAATCAATTTGCATAAACGAATCTCGATGTTCGAAAGTCTAGCTGGTGGTCTGCTGGGCCTAAATGAAAAGGAAAGTGGGAATCATGGGGGGTTGATCTCTAAATAATGAATTGTGCAGGCCCTCTAATGCAGCGACTTAAATTGGTGGCCAACACAAACCATAGCCCACCTCAAGCCCAGTTTTAGTGGATTTAACCGAACATCTAGATTGCCACGGCAACATTAGTGTATACATAAATGTACCGTTAGCGATATTAGATATTTACTTGATTCCGCGTATCTCTCGAAATTATGTATATATATTCTTGATAGGGCATGCCTTTAATTGATTAGATTCGATATCATGTTCATCTCATTACCTCAAGTAATTATCCAATTTATCATTTATATTAAAATATATTAAAAATTCCTCATTTTCTCTATTTCGCATTTTTACAGACAACTTGTACATATTTATCCCTACATATACATTTTAGATCAGACGAAAGATCAAGTACCTCAAAGATCTGGTGCTCTCATGAGCTTGATTGAGTGATCTACCTTGCGTCCGTTCAAATAAGTCATTTTCAATTAGAGAAAGCTTTCTTCGACATTTACATCTAAATGAAATCTTATAGCTGAACTCATATAAATCATCCTAAATTGATTAGTCACATTGCTCTACGTTACAGGCGTGTTTCTCCATGTTCCTTGGATTGGGAATGGCACATTTGGCCAGGTATGAATCAGATCGTGACACACTGAAAACCATTAAGCACGAGAAAGACTAAAGAGCTCAAGTACAAGAAGAAGAAGTAAGACTGGTTTATTGATGTAAAGATCATTGACCATCCTCAGGAGATGATTTTTTTACTTAAAACACAAACTTATAAGTTCGTGCATATGCAAGGATGCATTCGGTAATAGGTTATAAACTCATTTATTAACTTATATATGATAAGTGGAGTAATTATATAAATTAATTATATTTAGTAAACCGGTTATAAATGGATTTAAGCATAATATGAGTGTTAAGTGAGTCATAAACGTGTTTAAAACTTACTAAGACCCAATTTAGTTTTTATAAGTCTATCTTTATTCCTTTTGACTCTTATTTGGTCTTGTACTCACTCATTTTGCATTCTCACTTTAGTTTAGGTATGGATTTCCTTATATTTAATAAGTTAGGTATGAGTTAAGATGGGTACGGGCTATTATATTTACAGTAAAAATATATAAATTGCGAACGAGATAATTGATTTATTTGGATTGGATTATATGTGATCTGTCTTAAATTCAATCCGACCTACCCATTTGACATATTTAATGAGGCAGGATGAATGGCGATCCTTGATTTCGGTCGATAAAATGTGAGGTAGCGACCCATCGTGGTCGATGGCGGTGCACCGGGCTCACATGAATCGGATCGGTTCGTGTGATGGGGAACGGACAGAGCGAATCATAGTCGAAACGCCCGCCACGTCACGTGCGGAAGGCCCCACATGTGGCTAAGTCGATCCGGAACGACGAAGTCGACGGCGACCAGCCCGCCCGCCCCCACCACCACCACCGGAAAAAATGCCAAAAACATCGACAACAGTCCCTCCGTGCTTTCGAAAATCATTTCCAATTTTCAATCCCGATTTCTCAATTTTCAATTCCCGACTTCGAAGCCGAATCTCCTCTCCACCACACAGAACGCGGCTCGGAATCCATGGCGGCTCCACAGAATCTCGCTCGCTGAGACCCCCGCTCGAGCACAATGGAGAACCGGCGGCTCGCCGTTCTCTGCTCCCACCTCTGCCCCGTCCGCCGGGGCTCGAGCTCCGGCCCGGCCTCGGCCTCGGCGTCGGCGAGGCTGTCCACTTCCGGCTGCTCCTTCGGCTCGAGCGACGACGATCGCGGCGGGAAGCAGAAGCAGCGGCCTCGCGATCCCTGCGACCGCCGGAGCTCGGCCGAGGACTGCGTCTTCTGCCGGATCATTCGCGGCGAGTCCCCCGCCTTCAAGGTATTTTGATAGGTTTTTGATCGCGGTAGAATCCGGATTCGAGGATGGATAGGAATAGGATAGCTGTTTTCTTCGGCGTCGAAGCTCGTCTCGGTTGGCTGTTTCTTGCCGAACCATGCGAGCCCGATGTCCTGTCGTGGGTTGGTGACTTGCGCGTGGAAGATTTCGCATTCGCATATGGTATTCGCGTTTCGCCGCGTAATTAAGCATTGCTGATGTTGATTCGTGGTGGACAAAGATTATCAGTATGAATGACTGCTAGAGTGGTCGGATTCATTGATGGGATTAATTTCGTGATTTGCTGAAGGAATGGTGGAAGGCGTAGAGAAGCGTTTGTATTATATTGCAAACATGAGTAGCAGTTTTTGCGGCTTCTTTTCATTCTCCTTCTATGGTCTGCTCTCGTCTAGGCTTGCAAATTGGAGTTTTTCATGGAAAGTTGACATGGGGACTTATATGCTGTTAGCATTGTCGAATTGCTGAGAAGAGACCATTCATCTGTAAAAGTTTAGAATATAGCGTTGCCTTAGGTAGGTTTGACTTCTTAGAGAATGCTAGAAGACGAATGTATCTGTTGGGTATCGTTATCTTCTTCTCCTGGAATAGTTTGAGTAGTTGGCAGCTGTCGTTCTGGAATAATGGTATCTTCATTCATTGGATCTATTTGTTTTGTACTTTTTGTTTTTTTACAGCTCTATGAAGATGAAAAGTGCCTATGCATATTGGATTCAAACCCTCTGAGTCATGGGTAAGGTATTACACATCCAACAATCTGCAGTAAAATGAGCATGGTTATATTACATACATCACTTAGATGACCAAGCGAAGTTATTGTTCTGGCTCCTACATCCACTTGTCATCGGCATGTTCATCAGAATGCAAGCACAAATGGATGAGGCAAAAATATAAGTTTTACACTCTGTTGTTTGGCCAGGACTTCATATACTCTCATCTGATTATCCTCTCCAGACTTTGTCACCTTGCTTCGTTAAGAATGATTGAGATGAATTCATGTGAACATAGATGAAATATGGTTGGCACATGAAACTATGTCACTGTTAGTTGCAGATGCTGCCATCTGGTTTTCACTTAATGACCTATGTACTCGGTATAGCATCCTAGATGACAAGTGTTGGTCTGAACTTATTAACAGTTTCACTTACTCATGACAACTTTCTTATCGTCAGCTTAGATCCTAGCGGTTGTTTCTATGGCCTGAAGAACCCATACCATAATTAAAAAGACCTCTACATGCAGATCACCGCAGGGGCTGGAAAACATTTTGTGGTTATGAGAAAGCTTTACATGAGATGTTGGAGACTAGGATTCCTACCTTTCCACTTAAACCCCAATTGTGGTTGGTTTGACAATTACACCCAATATTATCTGCCTCAATATGGTTCTCTCTGTTTTTGGCATTCTTTTCTTTGTTTACCAAGGGTTAAGTGGGCTTTAGATTTGCCCCTTTGTTGATTGATTTATGACAACTGGTCACTCTAGTAACTTCCCGTTGCATTGTTATTCTCACTGTTTTGACATGAATACCTACAGAGTTAGAGATTGAATGGTCTTTTTAGGTTAAATATGATTAATTTAATAGTTTCATTCGACTGCTGTTACATCAGATCTGTTTTGTTCTTGTTTTTGTACTTTTCTAGAACAATCTTTATCTGAGTTTACCTTGGTCGTTGTACTTGTTGACAATTGTCATCATGCCTTTCTTGTTTCTAGGCACTCTCTGATCATTCCAAAATCTCATTACTCTTCCTTGGAAGCCACACCTCCGGATGTAAGTCTAGTCTATTTTACTAGATTGTTTCTGATTTTATTAACTAGCATCTATATATCTTTTTTGTGAAGTTTTTGTCCTTTGATGTATCCAACGTGATTTGCAAGGTACACGTTGAATGACAATGAGCTTTCAGTAAATTGACTCTGTTGTTACTTCTTCCTGCTGTGTGCTGTTTATTCTTCCCAAAGTAACTTGCAGAACTGTCTTACTTAGTAATCGGCAATGCTCATACTCTTGTGGCACATTTTTGTTCATTTTTTCTATACTACTGGCCTAATGAACTGAAAAGATTCCACCGTGTAGGTGGTTGCTGCAATGTGCTCAAAAGTTCCATTCATTGGCAGTGCAATTATGAGAGCTGCTGGTTGTGGTATGTATCAGGGTTCTCGACTCGTTTATTTGCATCTCATTGTCTTGCAGTTTAATTCTAAAATTGTTGGAAAGGTTGTATCCTACATATTAACCTGCAAAAGTTCGTCAGTTAGAATGACTCGGGCCAAACTGAGAACTCCACCTTCGTCCTGTGTCCATATCAGGACCTTTTATATCGATGACGGTTATGGATTTGATTGGGCATTTATTAAGAAACCATTAATAAAGAAGTACTTGTAGCTCCACCGGAGAAAAAGATGAAGAGCACTTAAGTACTGGGTATCATGATTCTCTGGCAAAACAACTAGGACATTTCTAGGCAAAACCTGGATCGCTTTAGTTTATTTATTTAAAAACTGTAGCCCTTGCAACCTTCAGTCCTCCTGATCCAACTCTTTGTAGATTAAAAGCTGAGGAAAGGTGAAATAGAAGAAGGAAAAGTTCTCAGAAACGGCAGAAATTGAATTTTGAGTTAAAAGTATTGAAGCAAGAAAATTATCTCTCTGGGTGAAAGGGTCTGTTAGGAACATATAGAAACATTAGCTGGCAACTTGGGGGCTTTGGGTCAATTTGCCAATGCTTTTGTGCTTTCTCTGGTGGTATCGTATCATCATGTTGCGATACCCTCAACCTTCTACTTTAACAAGCACTTAAAACTGTTAGTGCAATAATACTTATGGTCTATAATTTTCCAATCCAGATTCTTTCAACTTGTTGGTTAATAATGGTGCTGCTGCTGGACAAGTCATATTCCACGTAAGTTGATTGTCTCCCCTGGATGTCGTCTTCGCTCCTTGCCTAATCTCAGGGAATTGTATTTTGGTTTCTTTAAGCTGATCTATATGAGACATTCCCCTTCGCTTCATAGCTTTGTCAAAGATGAACAGTTGTATCATTTATATCACGATGCTGTACCTACCCATTCAGTCTTAGTTGGGAGTTCAAACTTACCGTTGCACATAGTATGATCAAATGCAGACTCATATTGCCATTTCTGCGTATTGTATGCAGACCCACATCCATATAATCCCTCGAAAAGCCCGCGATTGTTTGTGGACTTCAGAGGTATGGCTGCTTTCTCTATGCTTCTGTTATGCAAAGCCGAAGAAGCTTGTGAATATAATACTAACAATTGTTTCAACTTCTGGCAGAGCTTGCGAAGGCGTCCCCTTAACTTCAACCAGGATGCCTCTCGACTCGTCGACCATGTGAGAGAGGAGTTGTCAAACGTGTCAAACATGTCCAACGATAGCAAGGGCCAAGAACCTACTCTCTCATGACATTATTGAGGTCACTTTTCTTCTTTTTCGTTATGTGCGGGAAAGAGTGTATGATTAGGAGGTTTGACGATATAGGCCATTCTTTTTGTGTACTTCAGGTGACTCAAAGGTGCATTCGCTTTGTAAATTATTCCCTTACATAAGTCTGTTCCAAGTCCCTCGTTTGTATCATAGACACACTCAAAAGGGTACATTACACGTGAATCTGGTGTGGAGGGTCGTAAACTGGACTGGTGGTTTGCTCCATATGCGACGTGGCAGTGATTTTGACTGTTCATTCTCTTCTATTCTGTCCTTTTCAAGATGATGAAACGTAAGCATCCTCTTATCCCGGTGCAGAGAAGGATAAGATAACGTGGTGGCCAATGCTAGAAATACATTATAGGTTTCTTCTGCTTGTAAGAGGGGGACCAGCATAATAAACAAGTCCGCGCTTCTCCAAAGTCACATTTATATAACGCTTATGCCCTGCGCTAGTTGTTATTGGATATATCGATCTTCTTTTATCTGATATATATTTGTTTTGGATATCTAACCATCAGCCCCGTCTACAAGCAAGAGCATAGAAAAAGGGTTCCTTATATAAGATAGCAAATCTAGATTCTCTCAGAGATTTAAGCAAAGACAGATGGCCATACCGTTTTGCCGCATTTGAAGAAGTTGGACCTCTTCCGAGCTCGTCAAGAGCCAGCATCTCAACTTGTTTCTGCTCTATGAATGGCCTCTTCATCCCGTGCACCGCGTCTCCCAAGTTATGCATTTTTTAACGTGTCCAATTCAAGAAGTAGAGAGCTGCATAAGATTCCTCGTCTTCTAGTGTCTGTCTTAATTGATTTCTTCAGAGAAAAGACCGGCTTTCGTTACTGGAGAGTGGTGATATTCTGAATTAGGAACTTTGGTGAAGCTGGTTAATTTACGGCCATGTTGCGACTCTTAACCTGCCCGGAGCCGACCATTCTTCATGATCAAGGAAAATACTTGATAGCTGATACATGCATTCGCTCTTCTCTATTATGTACACGAGACTGGTAGAAAGTCAAACGATCCCTAATTCAAAAGTTCATCCCATGCTTTCGGAAACAGAAACATGTATGATGCAAAAAACATGTACGACACAACGATTTTCAACAATGTTATGGGGAGATGGTGAGTTATCAAATTACATCCCATGGCTTTCGAAATCTACTGATATAATCTAATATCGCACTTTATCAGTTACTAACTTGCGCTCATATAGACATATTGAAAGTCAATTAGTAATTATATTCAACCTTACTGGCGATATGATCTGTCGTAAACATTTGAAAATTTGAAGTTGCCCAATGCAAATGATTTACCAACCTATATTTGAACCTTACTCGTGGGAATCAAAATGTGAGTTGGTAAATTATCAATTAACTCTATGGGGGGAATTTTAAGTGAAATATGGTATAAGCCTCGTCAAACAGCTTTTTCATCTCTTCAACAAGTTTGGAGAGATTAACATATAATTATCTCTTCGAAAAATTCTAAACAAATAATTTTGATGAAATCTTGCCATTCCTTATTCGAACATCTAAAATTGTATGATTTCCTCTACCGTTATCATACGTTGATTATATTAGGATTAATTATGATAGTTTCCTTTCTTTGTATTAAAAACACTGTGGGAGGAATGCCTTATGTGGTACTTATGCTTTGATAATTATGTAGAGTTTCAGAACGCTTCGATTCATATTCCAACCTGTCACGTGGAATGATTTCTTTTACGTGTAGCTAGTTTGAAAATCAATCACTTAGAGCACCTACTTAGGTAACGAAAGAGCTATTTCGTAGGATTCACTCCCGATGGGTTAGATTTTAACTCTTCGCTTCGTCATTCTCATTAGATAGAGTTAATCAGGAATCCATCGAGGTCAAAACTAGTTGAGCATAGGTGTAGTACCATAGGCAAATGAGCCATGATAATGTATACCTATGTCGATTGTAATTAAGGTGATCTTGCTTAAATAGCAGTGTCCTATACTAGTCCTCGCTTTGCTCGACTTGTGCAGAGTTCGAGCTGAGCAGCTCATTAAACTGCTCCACAGGTAATGACGGGCAAGCCCCAAGGGGGGGCTTGCAACCGAACCTAGCAAGGTCCCCCTGCCTTTGCAGGGGCCCCTCGACCGTAAAAAACTAAAGGGGTAGAAGCAGCTCCCGTGTCTCGAAAAATATAACAGCTAGGGAACTCCCCGTAAGATTGGACATGAGCAGGTCCTTAAACTGCTCAAAGAGGTAAAGATGGGAGAACCGTCCTGGGTGGGAGACCCTGTATTTGCCTCCCATCCCCTCGGTCGGGTGGGTAGACATAGGATGGGGATTTGGGAGCTCATAGGCAATGGAGGTGGGTAACCAATCCCAGAAACATTACGTCTTTAGAAATACAGACTACGACTGGGCTGACATAGAGTAACCAATCCCTGTCTCTCGCCCCGCGTGATATGAGGCAGGTGCTTCACGAGAAAGTATTGGGTGGTCCGGAACCGCCACGTCAGCGTGGTCCTGGACCACTCACGCGGCGCCATGCGTGACGTGAGGGAGACAAAAAAGAGAAAGAGGAGAGAGAGCGTCAGAGAGGTGGGCCTGGTTCGGGTTTTTTGTCCCCCTCCCCTCACACGTGGCGCCGCGTGAGTGGTCTGGGACCACGCTGATGTGGCGGTCCCGGACCACCTAATATTTTCTCGGTGCTTCACCTCTTTTGTACCCGCGACCCAGTTTACGATTATTATATGATACATCAAATCATATCGATCACGAGCCGTCCGCAGAAGTTCGCCCACCGATTTATTAAAGCAGTACTTTCTAGAAGGACTGTCAATGTTATCCAATGACAGCAGGTAAAAGCCTATCCGAGACGGTACAACCATCTCAAATCACGAGTCAAATCGATCAAAGTCAATATTCGCTGCTGAGTCTTATCCATCCACCACGGGGACCCACTTTCCCAGACAAAACGCAAAGCAAAGTAACGGACGACGTTGATTCCATCTTCGTTCTCCTCCCAGACACGATCACATCCGTCGCACGTCGTACCAACACGAGTCCAGGCTTGATCCAACGGCCAGGCGACATTGCACTGCTCTCGTGTCCACCGAATGTATCGTCCACCCTCCGCTACCCGATGGGAATTTCCCGCGTAAGTTTCCCTCACTATTTTAAATGTGGAAAATTTCCCGAATATATTTCCCCCTATTTATTAAATAATAATTTTTCACTTTGATGTCATCTCGTGCGAACGGAGACGCGGCCGTTGACGGCGTACTCGTCGAAGCCGACGCGCCGGAACTTCACACCGGCGGCGGCGGGGCCGCTCGCCGGCTCGGGATTGACCGTCCGCCGGTACGGGCCGAGCCACTTGTTCGTCACGTAGCGGCTCTTCCGCCACGGGGGCACGGACAGCTCTTGGCTCTTGAGCGACCTCTTGGCCTCGTCGCACATCACCCTGGCGATCCTCTTCAGCTCGTCGCCCGTCCCGACGAAGGCCTCCGGCAGCGACCGCAGCAGCCTCGCGTACCGGCTCGTCGGCCTCGCGATCTCGAACCCGCCGGCGAAGTCCAGATCGACGAAGTACCGGGTCTGCTGCTGCTGCTGCCACGCGGCGGGGGCGGTGGCGGGGGCGGGGGCGGGAGCGGGGGCCAGCACGTCGATGAACTCGTAGTTCCCGGCGGTCACGCCGCCCGAGGACTCCCACCGCGACTTGCAGACCGCCGCATTGTGGCCGATCTCCCGCAGGTACGACATCACTCTCCGCCGGAGCAGAGACTGGCTCGCGCGCAGGCCGGAGAACGCCTCCTCCGCCCTCAGGACGTGATCCAGCAGCAGATCTCGGTAAGGGTCCTTGGCTCCGGCGGAAACCGGCGCCAGGGCGTCCTCGAGCGAGTCGGAGTCCGAGTCGGCTGGGTCCGAGTCGGGCTCGCGACCGGGGGAGTGCGCTTCCGAGCCGCCGTCGCCCTCCTCGAGGAAGCACTGGACGAGCTCGGAGAGGCGGGGAGTGCAGTCCTCCCCGTCGTGCTCGCTGCCGCTGCTGACGTAGCTGAGCTGGCGGCGGCCGGCGAGGAGCCGGGCCCGAGCCCGCTCGTCGAGCGGGCCGGTGATCCGCTTCGCCCGAGAGAGGCCCTTCATCTGGCTTTCGCAAAATGCTTTTGGTTTAGGGTTTGCTGGAGAGATGATGGTGGTGGTTTTCCGCGATGTTTTTCTTCTTTCTTTCTTGAAAAGTGGTGCTGTTAAAGCTGAGGTTTTGTCACGATCGGACAGGTGGAGTAGAGTAGTTTTGAGGGGTCGAAGTGAAGGGAGTTTATAAAGAAGTGGAGTGACCCCATGCAGAGCAAGATCGCCAAAGAATGTGTCTGCGAATATTCGGACTGGTAAAATATCTTAGTTAATATTTTCTCTCTTTGGCCAGAAAGTTCAAAGCTCAGTTGATTTTGACTGCTCTTGGTTTTTCTTCTTCTTTTTTTAGTCTTTTTAACCCTTCCTACGCATGTATCCTGATTTACTCATTTCATAATATCAACAATAATATCTTGAATTTTGACGGGAAAAATATACACATGCTTCTTTTATTATTAAGAAATTGTGAAAAATGATATCAAACCATTTCCCGCTAGGGGTGGATACCTCGGGTTTTTTTAAAAACATAAACATTATCGTTTGAAGTTCATCGTACCTTGCTTTATAGTTTATATTATCTTATGAGGTGAAGATATTTTATGCGATTGAGATCCACTTCATTTCCACCAGGTTGACGAGATGGTCCTTGGCTTCTTTTTTTGCATAGCTCCTTCAACTTTGTTATTTTTCCTATCATATATTTCCTGCAAAGTTGAACTTGTATTTGTTTGAAATATATAAATTGTAGCCTCTTCTTCGCCTCAAAAGCCCACTTCTGTGGTAAATTTCTTATTTCTTATTGGGTTAGTCTCACAAAGGAGAAAAAAAGAAAAAACGTCAAGTCTCCTCAGTTCTATATCAAAGAATTGAGACTTTTCTTTTAACCATTAATGAGATGCTTTCACACTAAAAACAATGACGTAAAAAGTCATGCACGTTGAGGCACCTTGATATGTCATCATAAAATTTTGTGGATGATACTACTTTCTATTAATTCAAAGTGAATGAAATATAATTATCCTTTTAATATAGTTTCTTATTTTATGCAAAGACTTGATTTAGTTTAATTTCATCTTTTAAGTTTTCACATTGGGGAATATGCTTGTGCTTTTTATTTTGACGAATCTATAAAGAGGGCTTTTTTTTTTTTTTAATTTCATCACCCTGTCATTAATTATGTGCGTATAAAGGACTACCGGTAAGAAAAATAATTAGTAGTGATATGCACAACAAAAAAGAAAAGTTCATAAATATATGACTACGCTAAAAAGTTGTCTACGTTCAAAATCTTCAAAATCCTACTTGACGAGTAATTCATAAGTTTGCTCGGCAATGTGGAAAAAGATTATGTTTGTTGGAAAATTCTCTGGTCGAGAAAGCTAACATGTACAAAAGTAAAATGCAAATATATAAAAAGAAAACACAGTGCTTTTAATACGCATAACAATACCCACCTAAAATATTTAATAAAAGAAAAAGAAAACGGGTGATATTCATAATTATGATAACTAGATTTTACATAGGTTTATAAAACTTAGACAAAAAGAAAGTGGATATATTTGGGATTTACTGGCTTAATTGCAAATTGGATGATGAAGGATAATTACTGTCGCTTGGCGAGAAAGGAGGGTATTTTAATCATAAGTGTGAGGAAATATCCTCACTCTTTCTCACAACTTCCTGATCTTTCCGCTGTATTTTTCTATTCTTAAAAGCCACCAAATACAAGTTTGTAATTAGGAGAGTCAGGACTAAGATAATGTTTTTTTAATTCCCACTTTCCTTCCCCTCTTTTGTAAAAGGCAGGATTAGATTGAGTGGAAAAGGATATGCGGCAGCAATATCCTACTTCCTACCTTGACTGCGGGGGCATATCCGGCGGCACCTGAGAAGGGTTTATTCGCCGAATACGGTCGTGCCGCTCACGCTCTCCGGATTGGCCACCGAGGTCGACGTGGACCTACGGGCTCACGAAGTTTGAAAGTACAAAAAAATATTCGAGGTGACCTCTTTTCCTTCTATTACTGGTCGTGAGCATATTCTTTGTTGAAATAAGATTTGATTCGAAGCGGTTGGTTGTCCTCTCCTCGCGTGCCTCGAATTCGGACGAAGTTCATCTAAATCATTTGGTCATGTCGACACCAAAAATGTCCAAATGTTCAGATGAATGCGACCGGAGAGAGGTAATCATCGAGTAACGGAACCCACGTTCTCGAATGTCATGTAATTGTCGAGTAGCGGAGTCATGTGAATGTCGAGATAGAGGAGTATTAGTAACTCTATGTGTAGCCATTGCTTGTGGGTTATGAATACCCTATAACTACGTCTAGTCGTCTAGATTCGGATTGTGATAGGATTGGATAAAAGGACAGTTGAAATCTTCCACATATCTCTAGATTGTAAAAATATTCTATCATATATTTGGTGCAACTTAAGATAGGATTTGGAATATTCGAAAAAAGAAATTGATAATTTTGAAAAATTCGCAACTTAAGATGAGATTGAAAATCTTTGTAAATCCTTGGCATTTGAAAATATTAAAAAAATCTTTGAAAATCCCATTTTTGACTTTGGTCCTCCTGTACCAGAGCCTTAAACCCTCTCGAACATGTCTCTGGGAAGTCGACCTTGGGAGCATGAGGTCTCTAAACCGACACGAGTTCGCGTAATTTGGGACGGCCTCGTGAATAGCGGTCATACGGCCGGACTCCATGCCGAGGAAAGCAGCTGAGAGAGGCGACAGCGGAGAAGGTATTTGCACCATGTTGCCGTCGCAACGTTCTAGAACTCGACCTCGACGCTCGAAAGCGTGGTCACTAAGAAGTTGATGGTGTGCTGGCCGATCTAGATCGGGAGTCATGCGTGAAAGGACAGACTTGACGTGAAGGATGTGCACGACCGGGGTGGAAAGGATAATCTATGCAAATCCGACATGACGATTATCTTTACGCCCCTTTCCACCCTCACTCGTCGAAACACGATCGCGCGCCGACAGTGATGACCAAGGTGGTCGGAGGTGATGGCAATCATGCATGATGGGAAGTGATGATGAACGGTAATTTTGGTGGTGGTCCTCGGGCGGGTAGTGCTGACAAATCAGTTAAAATATAGAACATGAAATTTTTTGTTTAATAAAAAAAATTAATATCCAATCCAAGTTTATCCCGTCCATAAACCGAATTTCATATTTGGCATTTTATCCTGGTGTATCCGTTCAATATTATTCTTAGAAAGTTGGCTTGCATGAGTGGAGCAACGAGCAGCACGAGGTAGCACGAGGTACTGCCTGAGGCGAGAGTCGCGAATCGTGTGTACAACATGGGCTGGCTGCGGCGGGGCTGTCGCCGGGGCTCTTCGACCACGGGCAAGTAAGCGACAAGACAAGACGTCCTCCATTCATATTTTATCAGGACAACGATAAAATGACGTCATACTCTTTTGTTCGTGTTCTCATGACAGCTTTCAGGGCCTGGAGTTGCTCCACTATTTTCCCGTGGCAAATCTTGATTGATTAT
Organism: Eucalyptus pauciflora; assembly: GCA_007663325.1. Classification (NCBI taxonomy): domain Eukaryota; kingdom Viridiplantae; phylum Streptophyta; class Magnoliopsida; order Myrtales; family Myrtaceae; genus Eucalyptus; species Eucalyptus pauciflora. The sequence goes on from VMYD01000122.1 coordinate 2,670,469, forward strand.
GATGATGTGAAACCCGCCTGTCAAGATCGCCACTAAAAGGACAAGCAAGATCGCTTCTTCTTTTTTATTGGAAAGATAATATAAATAATTTCTAAATTTTAACTTAACAATCAATAAACCTCTAAATTTTTAATTTATTTGATAAGATCCCTAACCTTTAACGCAATATAAATTTTCAATTTATTTAATTTAATTCTTAAACTTTTAATATACACTCAAGTTAATCCTTAGTCTACAATGAACTTTTTTAAACAAGTAGTAAAAATGTGGGGATCACATTAAACAAATTAAAAATTTATAGACCACATCGAACATTAAGCTAAAGTTCAGAGATCGCATTGAACAAATTTAAAGTTTAAGGACCACGTTACACATTAGACCAAAGTTCAAAGACCATTTGTCTCGTTATTCTTTCAAAGTTTAGAGCCAACTGTTATTCTTCGTGTACCATGCCACTCGAGCGGCTCGAACTCATTTATGGACGCTAAAATATTGGATGAGTTCTGTTTACGTGGCGATTCCCATCATGTGTATGGCGTGCGGATCATCCGATGGACCAATGAAACCTCAGCGGAAAAACAGGTCCTAACCTAGCATACATTCTTTCCTAGACCCTAAAATCATAATCGGGTGCAATCACAACCTTTGATTATGTTGGGTCCATGCGACCCTTTCGATCATGTTGGGTCCACATGGGTTCACGTCATCGGGCATGGCCCATGTGCACTCGAGTCCGAGTGATAGGGCTTTTATCATGCACTCTTGCTCCCTTCCTCCAAGTCTAATAAGGAAAATTATTCAAAAAGTTCTAAACCTATTGCATTTTTGCCAATTTAATCTTAAATCTTTTAATTGTGTCAGTTCAGTTCTAAACATTTTCATATTTTACTAATTCAGTTATAAATCCATTCACTTCTTGCAAATTGAGTCCATCTAGCCAATTTTGAAAGGAAATCGATGATGCAGATGGTCAGCGCTAACGTGGCAATTTTTAACAATATTTTAATAATATTTTGAAATTTTTATGGCTTTTTATTTATTACTTTTTTTTTTTTGGAGCTAGGATTGGCCAAGGTTGTCAGCCGACCCTCGCCGCCCAGAGGCAAGGGCTGGCCAACCCTCGTCGGCCCTAGGCAAGGGCATCAGGCCCCTTGCCAGCTCTAGGCGAAGGTCGCCACGCCCTTGCCAAATCTGACTAGGTGAGAAAATTATTAAAATATCCTTAAAATATTATTAAAAATGTGCCACGCCGTCCACGTTAGCAAAGTCCAACCAAAATTGGTTAGATGAATTCAATTGGTAAGAAGTGAAAATATTTAGGACTGAATTGGCTAAAGTACTGACTTTTTGAACAATTTTCCCAAGTCTAACAAGACTCGTCCGCTTTTGCATGGTGAGCTTCGCAATTCGAGCTTGGGCTTGTTATTTTGTGGGGTTCACGTGCCCTAAAATTGGTTTTGCATATCGTCCGTGGCTTAATGAAGTCCAATGCTTCACAAGACGAGTGGCTCTCAAAGTCTCGATCCAAGTAAAGCTTCTTGGGCCAACTACATGGTTCGCCACAGGCCAGTCCAATAGGCCATCATGGTAACTGGCAACTACTACTGCTCATTAGCATGTGTTAAGAGGCGGTAAACGACGCATCGACGTCAAATAATTCTTTCATCTCAACGCCATGGGTTAGAAGTAGAAGCAATCCTAAGGCGAAGATCGAGGGCGATCGTGTCTAGAGATGGAAGATGCACTGTTGCTCGAGCTATTAGCCGCCCAAAATGTCGCGATTAGAAAGGGTCGCGTTAGCAAATGCGCTGTTATTCGAAGAGGGAGCCTGAGCTTGACGTTCAAGCCGGCGTTCCTTTAAGCAAGATTTCAGTTTCCGGCTCTGGAAGTTGGAGGAGATGAAGACTTGTCACGGTGAGAAAGATGGTAGAAACTGCGAGAAAATCAAGGTATGAAATGGGTTTTGCTTCTTCTTGTTATTTATTTGTTCTTTGTCCAGGTTTGTTGCACAGGCATTCTGACATTATGGATGGAAATGGAAGTTTAATGCCTTCTTTTAATCTCTATTACTTTCTGATTCTGGAGAAGCATGAGTTGATATTAGGAACCTGCAAGCAAGACGAATCATCTATCTACAGATTTCAAGTCTCGGGCTGGTGTTTTCCGTTTTGATGACGCGTGTCAATACATTTTTCAATGCTAAAATATCAATTAAAATAAAATGACACAAAATCAATTTTCTTCATAAAGCATAAACGTTTTCTACTTAATACAAGATGGGAAGGTATGACTAGCACTATCGATCCCCTCTGAGCATTACCATAAGAATTTCACACCCACTAAAAAATATTCGGATTTTGTCTAGCAGCCATGCACTAATCACGACTTGAAGATTCAAGGTTGGCGAGCTCGTCGCCATAGCCTCCCTAATATCAAGGTGGAAATGCAATTTTTCGCGATCATAAATAATGGTAAGTGTCCTAAGGTCTTACAGCAACACAATTGCAATCGCAATCTTTTTAACAATTTCCAATTACCCTTCTTGTCGCAATTCGACAATCTCATGAATTCAGCAAAGACCTGATGTGAAAAATCATATTGACAAATACAATGATCGAGCATGGTCGACATGGGGGTGTGTGGATCTCCTCTACGCGACCATAAAAAGAAAACTCGAATCTTCTCCACCGACCGCTTAACATAAGCATTTCTTCAGACCAAACTCGAGTTTAATATGAGACACAAGCAAACGGTGCAGAGCTTTATGTTTTGATTGTCGCCTTCATAAGCACTTAAATTAATAGGACTGTTAAGATAAGAACTGCAACTCCCCCAGCATCACCTGCAAAACATTGCTCTAATCAAAGCAACTGCTCCCCCCAACCTCTCCCTCTCCTGAATGCTTTGTCTCAAACCATGTTCTTTCCCTTACACAAATCTGCGATTAAGTAATTAATGTGGGCGGAGGGGCGTCATTAAACTGAATGAATTGGAATCAGCAGACACTTTTGTCTGTTCTCTCAGTGCAGAACCCGGGACAGGACAAAGCCCAGACCACGGACGACGAAACCAGCCAATAGATATGAAACCCTAGAATATAATTCGAGTATGTACGAGGGGAATTGAATATGGCATGGCCCAAAAAGTGATTCCATTCCGAGAGAAGTTTGAGTGGAGCATATGGGGTTGTTCTCTGATCGGCCAACAGTCCATTGCGCCTGATCTGTTGGACCTATATTTTTCCCCAAGATGCCCTAATTTTTTTAAGGTTTCCAAGCTCACTGGTTCCTCAATTGAAAACAAGACGAATACAAATGGACCCAATTATTGGGTTGCCCTTGTCCTCTTGGCATTGATGCTGGATTTTTCTGCCCCAACATAAATTAGGTTATCTCTTTTGCCGGGGGCTCGAGTTTGATTCGAGTTGATAAAACCCATGAGCCGGTAGATAAAGATGGTGCATACCCACTTCTTGGATCTTTGTTAGGGCCTTCACGGTGTGGAAATAATATGCGAAAACACCGGTGACACGTTCGGGCAATTTGATCTTAACTTATTACGTATGCATTATTCGATCCGTGATACTTGTAGTTGTAGACCAATAAAATTAAGGACACTAATGGATTTGCGTGTTTTGAATTCGTGCTAGTTCTCGGATATTTGTGACACTTAATTTTCTAGTACCGGTTTTTCGTATCAATATAGGTACGGAATCGTACATGAGTACTTAGGAGATGGGACGAGCATGCATAATCATATGTCTACCATGTTATTACAAAATTAGGCCGGCAATGATTGCTCGCTGACTAACTTTAGATTTTCACATTCTTACTTTAGAATTTGACATAATTAATGGATTTTTATGTTTATTTTTTCTGTATTTCTCATAACTGCTGCTAAAGATTTATAAAGTCGTGACAGGAATTCAACTAGAAGCATAATATTGCCCATGGAAAATTTCAAAAGCTTAGTGGGGTCGACTGGGATAAACTTTTGGGCAAGTGAACAAGAAGTTTAGAATTCTTGAACCCCCCCCAAAAAAAAAGTTTAGAAACTTGTAGATTATTCCTGAATTGTTCTCTGTAGAGAATTCTTATGTTAACTTTGCAATCGAATCCTCATGTTTTCTATTTATACAATCTTGTCCTTTAATTTGTATCAGTCATACCTTTGATTAATTTTATTGTTAGGACACTTAATCATGTAGCACGATTGCTGACGCAATAATTTTTTTTGTACTCAACAAAAGGATAAAAAACTTGAGCATTTGAAAAAACAACGCCGTTTTGAGTAAATTTGTCCACGTCAAATCACTAACATATCACATAAGACAGTTGGCGATAATTAGACCGCCAAGTCGGCAATTTTAAGCAAAAATTTAACTGGAAAAACTACATTAAATCTTTATGTAAAGATTTATAACTACATTAAAACAATTAAAAGGTTTAGCATTACATTGGAATACAGATAATAAGTTTAAGACTAAATTATCTCATGCTTGAAATAGCTTGACTTGCCCTTAAAAAATTAAGGGGATATCCCGAAATCTCAACCCGGGCCAATCCGTGCCCGAAAAGTCAGCTGAGTCCGAGCTTTGGAAATTTGCTCACCCCTAAAACGTAATGAAATATGAATGTCTTATCGTACTGTTAACCTATGAAACTCACAGTAAAAACATTAGCACGATAAACGGAGTTGGAATTGAGCATTGATAACACAGCAACGATTTTCATCTCGAATTGTAAGCCTCCAGACAAAAGAGCAAACAATAATTTAGAATGAATTTGAATGCCTAATCAGTGTCGACTCGTAACAGCTGGCACCAATTCATGTGTTAAATACACAATTGGAAGTTGCTTTTCCTTTCTGATGATGGAGAATTTCAGTTTATCAAGAATTCAAATCATATAATAAATTGAATTTAGTACATCATAAATAAAGGCGATTGATAAGCCGGCAATCCATCTAGACCCAAAAGGCAAAAGGACGGGATTCAAAATCGTCTTTGCATGAAAAAACTCAGCTTGCCCCAACCTTGATTCGAGTTCAGACCCTAACCCAACACGAATCTTTCAATGTTACGATCCGGCTCGGCTCTGTCCCATCCGATGATCACCACCACACAGAGAGAGGGATATGCGGTTGCCCGGTCAGCCATGCCACGGTAGTAATGAAGAAGCAAGTTCTGGTGGTTGTTGGGGTTTGACCAGTTTCAAGAAACAAAAGAAGACAAGACCCCCACGACAGAACTCCAAGGACAAAAATATGATCTTGCTACACAGTTCTCAAAGCACAAATCTTTGCATGTGAAGTGCCGGCAAATTGTTTTTCTCAGTAATTCTCTTCGAGATTCATCCAAAGTTTGTTTCCCGGCAGCTATTTCGCCCATCATCTTCTGTCTCTTTCCACCGAGCTGTCGAGTTCTTTCAGTAGAAATTTCTTAGCTAAATAATGCGTGTTTTCAAGACCCCACTTTCAAGATTTTTCTGATATCACTCAAGGTACGAATCTTGGTTAAGATCCCGTATCTAAATGGGAGCCAAAACAGGATCATTGTATACAAAGTACCGCTCTCAAGTCTCTCAATTAGTGTCACATATCATGAGAACGACGAGCCGGTGCTGATTTTACGATGCAGGGAAATGACAAAAGCGTTTGTGCTCGCTAGGGCATGCGCCTGGTTAGGGTATGGAGATGTTTCTATATAGCTCGCAAAACTATTTCTGAAAATGACTGGGCACTCACTGATCGTGCGTTGCCGGGTCGGCCATGAAACCTCAATCTTTCTTGATCCTTTCGTGGGAACCAAAAGTGCAAGAGGGGGTTCTCTTTCTTTCTATGAATGATTGTGCCATTACGTGACTTGGGGATTCCATCTTATACTCAAGGCGCAGAAGAGATAAAAAAGACAAAACAGCATATTAACAACACTCTTTCCGTCACACCCAAGAAAAGACACTTTGGCAATATTCATCAACCGGTTTGATCTTGCCCATAGTATTTCCCCTCGTGCACTGGAAACTGGTGGGGAAAGAGTGATGAAATGGCTAAGGGTGATGTATCTGCGGACCAATTGGCATTAGAATATTTCTTTTCTTGGTGAACTACCCAGACGTAATGAAGAAAAAGTGGAATTTGCTTCTGAATTTAGCAATGGTAATGGGACTTGGGTTTCTTAAATGGCAACCCCACGCTCTGCAGTCTTCCATACCAGGAAGAGAACAAAATAGCAGATCTCCGATAGTGATTGATTGTGGACTGCGATTTTTTACTTCATTTCTGCTTCTCTCGTGCAAAGACAATGTCCTCAGCAACTCCACCAGCTGCTTCACTAGACATAGTCGATCTTCGAACTTAGGGAAGCGACACGAAATTATGGTTTTGCCGATGAGGACGCGAAAGAAAGCAAACCGAGCATATGAGGGAATAGTCTCTTGCTGCATTACTTAGCAACAACTCCTTGCAGACCCCATAAAAGGGTATCTCCCAATCTTTTCAGCTGTGATTTGTTGGTGGATTTATGTATGAATGGGAAAGGATAGCTCTCTAGCTCTTTCTAGGACCAATTCCTAGAAAGGCAACTTACCAATAAGAAGAGGAACCTCATAATACCAACATACTGATAAATAAACAAAACCCAGAGAAAACAAAAGTCATCATCGGATCATTAGCCCCGTGAATATTGAATCATTGTATGCTCATGTCTTATCTCGGTTGCCAAAAACAGTGGAGGTGACGACGTACGAGTATGCAAAACAAAAATCCACTGTGCTGATTACACGATAGGCATCAATTAGTCCGAGCACTTAAGATATGACGTTACGGGATGGAAAGTTGAGTCGTCTTGAGAGTATCTTCGAAACACCCTTTCCCTCGAAGTCCATCACGCTAATACATTAGTCATGTTTGACTGATTGCTCCTTTTAGCAAATTACATGAGGGGAAGAGTCTCTTGTCGGTGACAAGCTGCGGGCTGCTGTGAATTTCGGTTAAACATGTGATTTTCGTTTGTTCTGTTTTCAAGATCAACCATCATTAGACACCCTTTTTTCTTCTTCTGCTTCTTCTTCCTTGTTCATAACGATTGGCGGTGTGGATTTTCAGAGCTTGCTTGTAGCCGCTTTCTTTGATTTCCACAGCCCAGCTTCTTCTTATCTTGAGTGGATACAATGCCTCGCTCGCCCGTGCGCATCGCGAAACGTCAAGAAACGAGCTAACCGAATTCAAACCGGTGAATTAAATAAAGGACGCCGACGAAACATCGCCATCCCGACCCATGCGCAGCCCTGAACCGGCTCACCGACTGAACTACCGAAAGGTCTGGCGATGCAGCCAAAACCTTGTTTACACTCCAGATGCCTTCAATGGCCCGGGCAGCTTCCTTTGACCGGTGCAGTTGGCGGAATTTAATGGGTCGGAGACCCGATCCAACGACGGGCAAAGAAGGAAAACTGCGGGTGGAGATAGAAAGATCCGCGGGGAAGATTGTCATGTAGCAATCCTCCTCGGGACGTTCACGGATATCTGCAACATTCATTGCCGTCACGTCCCTCGGAATCTTCTCTCTCTCTCTGATTTTTTTTTGATTTTCCTGATTGACCGGGAACAGCCATGGAATATCCCTTTCGGAGATCCCATTGGAAGATCGCTTTAGCTTCGCGAGGACGTCGCAGGCAATTGGAAGTGTGGAGTCTCGAGCATACGGGGGGCGCCATTGACGAAGCACCACGCGTGTACTTTCTTTTTGTGGAACTTGTGAACCCGAAAGAGCTTGTTCTTCCCGTGCTCGCACCTGCTGGATTCAATCTGGATCGTCGGAATCGGTGGGTCTTATATGGAGTAGCGCCCGATTTCAATCAAATTTAATGATGTAGATTTGATTGTACACACGTACCTCATCCAACACACCGGCCAAATGATTTTTCTTTCCGTTGGGTCAAATGACTCTGATAACGTTTTGCAAATTCATTGATAAATAAAATTGACACGTGTAATATAATATGTATCGATTACTTTCTAAAAATATAGTTATTTTATCTATTTTAGATAAGAAATAATGCAATATCTATGAGGAAATATTTGGATTTCTTTATGATTATTCGATTTTTTTCTTATTTATGCAGCATAATGAGGTATGAAGAATATAAGGAAAAGAATGGCGAAAATCGGGAATTCCTTAATTTTGTTCCCTAATTTTATCTACAAGCGTTGAAAGATGGATATCAAATAAAAAAATCATTTGATTTACTCACTAATTTTATGCGAAAAATCAGCAACTGCATATAGAAAAGAGTCTTGGATGTATTCTATAAACAAGAGAACATTGAGAGCTTGGGGGATAATGGGGTTTTTATTTTCGGATCGTTTTTCATTGTTCTAGGAGTTTTTCAAGTATTTTTGAAGAGAAGACAAATTGGCGATATAATTCTTGTTATTTGATTCAAGATATTTGATTTAACTTATAATTTCCTTCCTTTTTCTATGATGAATTTATCTATTTTTCATATTTAGGTGGCTTGTCATTCATCAATCTCTATGGGATGATATTCTTTTATTATTATTATATTACTTATTTGATCGTTCACTTGCATTTTGGATTTTACGAACATGTAACCCTCATAATTGAATATAAAATTACCCAATCAATGTAAGACTTGCGTACAATAGTGAAAAAATATCACTTTTTTTTTAGAAAAGATAAAAATAACAATAATAACGCCACGTGGATTTATGGACGCAAGAGTAGTAGAAGAAAGCCCCATAATATCACCAAAAAATAAGTCGAATAAAAGGTAAAAAAATCCAAGGGACGAAAGATGGGGAGAGACGGAAACGGTGATGTGCATTCACTGGACGGCCCAGAAACAAAATATATTGCGGCGAGGGCCCACAAATAAACTACATATGTAAGTATATATAGTGTTGAAGGTTCATTAATTTGTAAATGCTTATTAAAATCAATTTTTTTTTACGTTTGCGTGACATTGGAATGATGCACCCCCGGGAAAGATCATCATTTTTTTCCTCGATTAAAATAAAAATGTATCGATATGGTAAATATAGGAGATATAGTTTTTTCTTCTTCAAAATTTGGGGACGAGTTATACGATATGGTTCAAATATTATACTCCGTTTATTTCGCGGAAAGTAATGATTTGAAAAATATTATTCTAAATATGATCGATTGAAATAATTAGTCTAAGTTCAAAGTTTTCGAAACAGATGCGTATGAGGTATGACAATGTAATTACGTGAATAAAAGAAATTGCTTGAAGGACGAGTCGGTGCTCCATGTGAACCCGACAATGATCCGAATACCCGGAGCGTGCGAGAATTTAAATGGGTCATTGACCAAACCCGAAGCCCACGTTTGAGGAATTATGCTGAAATTGGATTATTTTTCCAATTCCACTTTCCACCTCCTTGGAAAATTAATGAATCTTATTTTTCAAATTGGACCCCTTTTTTTTCTTATTCAATTTTTTTTTTTAATATGGTAGTACTTACTTCCTGCTGCAATTTGGCCGGTGGATATGCCTTAAACCTAAAATAAAGATCAATTGTTCTAGGGATACATATATTGAAAGTCCAAAAATATATCTCGAAAGTGTAATTAAGTTCTAAACTTTTCAAGAAGTACAATTAAATCTTAAAATTTGTCACAAAATTGTAATTGAGTCCTAAAACTCTGAAAAAATGCAATCAAGTCCTAAAAGTTATCAAATTGATTCAATTAAGTCATTCCATTGATTGCAGTTTTTAAAAATTTTAGGACTCGATTACGCTTTCGTAACAAGTTTTATGGTGTGTTTGTTTCACGAAAAACGTAACGTTTTTTGAAAATGTTTTCCGGGAAACCATTTTCCATAAAAACGGTTAGTTTTCCTTTGTTTGGTGATATGTGATTGAAAATATTTTCTGGTGTTTGGATTGCATTTGAAAAATGATTGAAGGTGTAGAAGATGCTGACGAAGAGGAAGAGGAGGGAGCAAAGCCAATGGGAACGCAAGAGGGGCTAGGGTTGGAGGAGGCAGCGGTGACAAAAGGGAGGGGGCGAAGGAGAAGGAGAGAGGGGAGGAGGAGTTAGGGTTTACGTTCACAGGCAAAGAAAGAAAAAAGAAAGAAGAAAGAAAAGAAAATATATAATAATAACAAATTCAAAATTTTTAATTAGAAATTATTTTTAATAATAAATTTTTCATCAAGCAATGACCTTAAAACATTTTGGAAAACGTTTTCCGATTCTTTCGAAGGGGAAATCGTTTTCCTAAGTTTAAGCTTTGGAAGGAAAACATTTTCTGTTGACTAAGAAAACATTTTCCGTTGACTCATTTTTTTAAATGAACCAAATGCTGGAAAATGAGAAAAATGTTTTCCCGGAAATTGTTTTTCGCAAAACAAACACACCCTTAGGACTTAATTATACTTTCTGAAAATTTTAAGACTCGATTGCACTTTTTTAATAAGTTTTAGAAGTTAATTGTATTTTTTTGAAAATTTTAGGACTCAATTATACTTTTTCGTTAAGTTTTAGGACTTCCATGATACTTATGCCATTGTTCTATATTGACCACAATCATGAGGCCCTAAATTAGGGCAATCAATTTAATTATTTTCAGCCAAATATTTATTACATGGGATTGAAATTTAATGCTAGAAAATATGATGAGAAATTTTCCGACTGCGGAAATAAAAATCCTCTTGAACGTGATATTGATAGAGAGAGAGACTAGTCAAATTATTCCTCACTCCTCAGGGTTCAGTCAAAATATTGTGCAGCACACATCGATATGTTGGGACTGCATTTATAATGTTTTGAGACGTGAAGTTCTTGATTTATTGCGACTGCAAAAAAAAAAAAAGAAGAAGAAGAAGAAAAGAAGGGATCGATTCGTAAATCATTTTTATTAATAATGCATTTGAAAAATTCTAGTGCATCATTTTTCGCCGGGTTAATGTAGAAATGTGACCTTAAGAATGCTCAAAGAGATATACGAGTCAAGGCGTGTGAAAGTTAGTTCGGACATCATACAATTGTCATACAAAAAAAAAAGAGAGAAGTACAGAAGATGCACCTCATTTTTCAACCAATGGCGTGCTTACGTACTTATAATTTTGAAATACAAAACACATGTCCGAATTTTACACTTAGAGATCAAATTTTACATTTAGAGACCACTTTGTATATTTATCGTCAATTATCTTTGTGTTTCTTTGTACAAAAATATCCTTTTCTTTTCAAAAAAATATGCATCCCAAATCCCAAACTTCCAACCTAGGGATGCGTATCAGTCCCGTTCCAATTCAGGAATTGAATCAAACCGAAATGACCGGTCTTAGGTACTTTCCAGGGGGCCCAATCCTCTTCTCAATTCCATATAAGGAACTGGACAAACTGATGGACTGTCCAAAATTTCTCAAGTTTTCATTGTTTTAAAGCAAATCCTAATAATTTTACCAAAAAAAAAAAAAAGCAAATCCTAATAAGTATTGTTTTTTTCAATGCCAAAAGCTCCCGAAGGTAGAGACTAGAAGAAACCCCCAAAAAAGTAGAAATCATTAGTCTCTATACCGACCTTGGAACAAAACTAGATTAGTTGGTCCAATTCTCAATTTCAAATATTAAGAATCGATTCTGCTCAGTCCAGTTCCAAGGTGCGAACCAACCCCCTAAAAATCGATCACCTCTATTTTTATCGATACAAAAAAATTCAAAACAAATTGAAAATTGGATCATCCAAACCCTAATCCGGCCCGCCCAATTTAAGGACCCGTGATGCGAAATATCAACAAATTGAAGGCATTATGGTTCATGATTTGGTTAATTGATGGAATTAAAAGAACCTTTTCAAGCTTCTATTCCTTGTCTTTTCGAAGAGGACAAGAACTAGAGACAGAGGCCACGGGAGGGAACAGAGAAAAAGTTGGGAGTGGAATCATAAGCTCTCGGAGTAAAGCTTTTCCATAGCTTGGCCTATAGAAAGAATTTGCATAGGGAATCGAGCTCATTTGGATCATTAGCCGAGGCATGAAACACGGCCATGCACCTCTCTTTGAAAAGCTTAAATTGTTTTTTTTTTTTTCAAATTTTCAATTGAAGTTGTTCAATCGAATAGCCCTTTAACAAACGAGGACATTCCGTGGATCACGTAGTTTCGTGACTCTATAGTCTAGGCTCGAATAATCGATGACAGCCGTAAGGATAATTGAACTCAAGATCTCATCTTTTACGATGTCAATATCAATCAATGTATGAGTAATATTTAGTCAATCACTTTAGTGTGTCTCGTTGTTGGTAACCTTGCGCAATGACCAAGACTACCTCTATTTTAACAACGTTTTCGACTATTGCAGAAGACTTAATTTCCTTTATTTATTGCCTTGGTCCAATCTATTCAATTGTTCATGGACGATTCAAACCCACCATTGTGGGTAACTGGCCAAGGCTCGTTTGTGCATCTTTTTTTCTCAAATAAATGCATATATATAAGATAAGTAGTAGCCTCAGCTTATTGAATAAGACAAGCCCGCATCTATGATCAACGTATAACATTCTTAAAATGAATTAGAGAGAAAGTGGTGAAAATGTGAGGATATTTCCAAAAAAGTTATTTCTTTTTCAATTTCAAATGGACAAAGAAAAGACATTCATCACCATCATCATTATCATCATTATCATTTTTGTAATTGTGCACGGTGGGCGGAATCATGTTAAGCAATGTCAAAACCATAGGATTGAAGTTTCACTAACGAATAGTCAACACCTTCTAGCCCCGAGAAACAAATAGTCAACACCGTCGAGCACATCCCCGTTCCTCCTCCCACCGTCGGTCGATTCTGGGCGATCCACGACCGCCGTCGCGAACCTTCTCGGCAGAGCAGGAGAAGCTGTGAAACACGAACCCTCTGTTTCTCTCTCTCTCTCTCTCTCTCTCTCCCTCTACCGTGAACTGTGAAACACGATCTCTCACTTCCGTACACGCGTGTCCAAGGGGGCAAAGGAGCGAGAAATTTCGCGAGGGGGATGACATCGACCTCTCCGGTTTTGCTTGACGTCCAGGGGCCGGCGGCGACCGCCTCCGCCATTTCCGGACCAAGAAGAAGATAGAGAGACGGGAGCAAGTCCTTACTAAATTCACATTCGGGTTCTACTCGAGGGAACTCGATTAGAGTACTCCGCAATTTCGAGAGAGATATATCTGTCGATCCTGTGCATAGAGTTTTGTCCTTTGCGATACACGTGGACGGGGGGATTGGCGTGCGTTTCGGTATTTCCACTTTTTAAAAAGAAAAAGAAAATTTTCACTGTGCATACTTTATCTTTTGTGTCTTTTTCGTCATTTTTATATAAAGAAAATGTCAAACAGGAACTTGCCTCTCCCCCCTCCGCTATTTAACTCCGAGCACGCCCCCTTTATTTCCCTCCCCCTCCCCCTCTTTTCTCTCCTTCCTCCTTTTGATTAGTCCTTTCTCTGTTCTTTCGCTGAGCCCTTTCCCGACACCAAACCCATTTTCCCTAAGTCGGTCGCCCACCACTTTCGGTCGTCAATTCACTGCAGCTTCGACCGGCCATCATCACTGGACCGAACCCACCCGTCTTGCTTCTGCTTCTCCCCCTCCCCCCCCAGCTCAAACCCTGCTCGATCTTGAATTTTCTGCATTTAGATTCTTGACCCTGAACTGGGTAATCTTTAAAACGGTGCAAGCAACGACGTAAGCTGAGAAAGTTTTGATTTTTCTTTCTGGGTTTCTTGGAAACATGCAAAATGACTTCTTTATGTGCGGAGGAGCGCTCGTCCCACCGCCGCCGCCGCCACCATTGCAGGTTGAATTACCGTCCTCATTATTAATTTCATCGTCATCGTCAATGTTGTTGTTAGCCACTTGTCAATCACTCTCTTCTGCCATAAATGCACAGTGCGCGGAGATGAATTGCTTCTACAGCCCCAGCTGGGAAAAGTCAACAGCAGATCACGGGGTGGCCAAGTTTGACTCTGCCCTGAGCGCCATTGGTTCCTCGCCTGCAGGGTCCACCTCTAACTCCATCGTATCCAATGGCAGCTTCGTGATGAGGGATCTGGTTGGAAAGCTCGGTTCCAGCGAGCTTCCGCCGCATTCTCATCACGTGTTCTCTGCAATGCCGGCGAAGGCGGATTCTCACATTGGCGGAGATAACAGTACCGGGAATTCATTTTACAGCACTCCCGTGAACTCCCCGCCCATGACGGATCGCTTGTTTCAGGACAATCATCACTTACCCAATTTGGGACATGCCGCGATGCCTATGAACTCTGGCCTAGCAGAGTTCTCGCCTGATCCTGGGTTCGCAGAGCGAGCGGCGAGGTTCTCTTGCTTTGGTAGCAGGAGTTTCAATGGCCGGTCAGACCAATTCAGCAGGAAATATGGCGAAATCGTGAGTAGATCGATGCCGCCGATGGCGAACGAGAAATTGGCTCGGGTTTCCAGTGGCCCTTCTCTCAAGGCACTCGAGTCTCAAATGGCTGCTGAGCAGAGCAAGAATTCGCCGCCGCAGGACACAGGCGAATTGTCAAATTCCCAAGAGGGATCCTCATTGTCAGAGCAAATCCCAAGCGTGGAAATCGGTCTGAGAGCTTCCAACGATGCGGGCTTGAGGAAAAGAAAGGCAGTCCCTAAAGGGAAGGCAAAGGGATCTGCAGGAACCTTGCCATCTTCAAATGATGCGAAGGTAATGAAAGTAAAAAACTCAGACGCACATGGCAATGTTTCAATTGTTTATATTCATGAATTGTTCGTTGAAGTTGGGAAACTGCCATTCCAGGTTGATGAGGCTAATGAAAATTCCGATGCCAAGAGATGCAAGCCGGATGAAAGTGCAGGAAATGAGAACTGCTCTGGTAAGGCCGAGCATGATCCGAAAGAGAGTACTGGAACTGCATCAGAAGACAAACAAACCAAGACCGAGGAGAAAGACTACATTCATGTCAGAGCAAGGAGGGGTCAGGCAACTGATAGCCATAGCCTTGCTGAGAGAGTAAGAATTGCAATCGACTTTACTAATTTTTGGCCACAGATTAGACAATATCATGCTATGCCAGAGCTGATAATGGCTTCGTGGGCCTTTTGTTTTAGGTGCGTAGAGAGAAGATCAGTGAGCGCATGAAAATTCTCCAAGACCTCGTGCCGGGCTGCAACAAGGTGTGTTCATGGATGATGATCCTGAAAAGGAGAAATGTTCTAGTTGCGCAATAATGCAAGTTTCGCTAATTTAGTTTTGGGTTTGCAATCTCAGGCGATTGGAAAGGCCGTCATGCTTGATGAAATCATCAACTACGTCCAGTCGTTGCAACGTCAAGTCGAGGTGATAAATTGATCCATAAAAAGCTCCTGTGCTCATTTTGATTGAAATGTTTGATCTAATAGTTTGTGGGTTTTGATTGTGCAGTTCCTTTCTATGAAGTTGTCTTCTGTAAATACTGGTCCTGATTATAAAATGGATGCTCTTGTGTCAAAGCAAGTGAGTATAGTAACTTCTAACACAGACAATTTCTCTATATTCTGAGAAGGGGACACTGATATGTGCACATGATGTTGTCTTTTCAGATGTTTCAATCAAACGACCCAATTCAATATCCTATCCTTCCGCCAGATTCCTCGGCCGCATCCGTCTTATATGGTCACCACCGGCACCAGAAAAACTCAGCAGTACATAACCACATCACGGAGGGGACAGCCGCCCAATATCCAATGGACCCACTAAATGAACCGCATTTTCCTCCACTGGACGGACTAAATGATCACGTTTTCGCGGTAATTCGTGTTTCCCTGAGGCAGTAAAATGTTAATAAACTCCATTCAGAATCCAGATTATCTTATTTGTTTCTGATTAATCATCTTTGGACACAGTCCTTCTGCGGAGATGACCTGCAGATGCTGGTTCAAATGGGTTTCGGCCAAGACAAGCTGACAGAAGCACCATTGGATCATCAAGATTATCATGGTATGCAGAAAACGTGAAATTTAACCAATTTATGGTCATGAGAGGCGTTACATTCTTTGTAATGCAGTGGAAACTCTGGCTTGTTTCAGGTCAAAACCTGGTCTCCCACATGAAAATCGAGCTCTAGCAAAGCTACTAAAATTTTCCTCACTGACTGCCTGGTGACGGAGGCCCTGTAGATACAAGCAGCGTTGTTCGGAAAGTTTGCAAGATTGCCGAGCAAATTTGATCCTAGGTCCGACGAAGAGAAATTTTTTCGCTCTATTATTATTCTTTCCCTGCTAGTATAGTCGTCCCTGATCTTGCCTATTAGTTCTTCAGGGGTAGTCTTCTTGCCGTATAGTCTTGGTACAATTTGGTCTTGTGGTCTTACAATGATGTACAGCTTAGAGCACCGAATGTAAAATAATATCCCACGAGTAGCTTTCGTTTTCCTACCTATTGGACATTGTCACCTCAGGATTCCAGGAGGGATTATTTAAATTGGACTTGACGTAAATTGTTTTCGTTTTGTAATCTCCTCCCTCTCATTCGGTCTTTCAAGGGTCATGTCAGTCGAAAACAACTGATTAAACCGCGTAATCTGGTTGTTTTGATTCTCACTCTTGTTTGTGGAACCAGCTGTTCGGTGGTGTCTTGTTTCTATCTGCTTTGTCTCACGCGAAAAGTCTTCATCTGAATGATTAGGACATTCGGTAAAATCTCAATCAGCCTCGCATCTGGGGTCAACAAAATCAATCCCCACGATTTCTGCCATGTCCTGGGGCCCCTGTAACTTTCATTTGGTTAACCAAATTAACAGAGAGAGAAACAAACATTGAAGCTTCCGTGTTCTGTCCACCACCTCCTTTCAACCGTGCAATTAAAGAATTCCATCGAGTGAAAAAGGCTGGAAGTTAGGAGTAGAACCACTCCTTTTAAGAACCCTTTTCTTCACCATATTCACCATGGAGATTATTCTAACTTACATCAAAAGAACCCCCAGGTTGGCAATTAAAGAGATTCTGACATGACCCAATGAATCGAAGACCTTTATAATCACATCAACTTTATTAAATATACAAACTTGGGGACAGGGGAAAAGAGAGGGGTAATGTAGTGGAGTTCATGTAATGGAAAAGAAAGATACCCTGAAATAAACTAGACTGTCATTGTTTTTCTCTGGGAGGTTGTTGGTGAAAAAACCCAGTTTATGTCATACTGCTCTGCAGCCTTAAGCACCAATTATAAAATATTGAGGCTGCATTATTGGGCCCTGCAGATTAATGTAATATAATTACAGAGGAAGATGCTCTGAATGTGGCTTTGCATGGAGGGCATTTACTGACAGGATGTCCTTTAATATTGCTGGAATATGTTTTAGGTAGAGTAGCAAGTCCTGACCCCACAGAAAGTTGAAGAGAGGCCCAATCATGGAGCTTGTTTTATACTGGATTGGTTTCTTTTGTTTTCTTTTGCTTTACTTTACTCCTTTTTCCACATTTCTGTCTCCTTGGATTTACTTGATTTTTTTAAATTGGCCAAGAGGGGCTTCCACAGGAAAAAAGGGTTACGGTTCTTTACAACTGTTGGAATGCATGACGAGCTCGAGACTTGACAGCAAAGGCAGAGTGAACGTGGGGGTGAATTACATAAGGTGTTCGGTTAATTTGACTCTGATAGAGTTCAGTGGAGTCAATTCTCATTTTAAACTTCAAATAAATGTCATCTAACTTTGAAATCTGTACGCTGGACAGGCGAGCGACAGTGAAAAGTGTGATGCAGGGTCAAGTTCCTTTTTTTCTTTTTGGGTTCCTGTCGCTTTGATGGAGGTCAAGAGGGTTGTTGGATCAGTAAGTCAGGCGGATGCTTGGCAGCCTCTCTAGATTGACCTGGGAAATTTGGGGGAAACAGTGCCATAGCTCCTAAGAGATATGCTACTTCTCTATTGGAATCTAGCCAGAGAACCAAGTTTCCAAATGAGTAAGAAAGTGATGGCAAAGGAAGCGTTGATATTAAGGGCGATATTTACTTACGTATCGCTAGTCATCTTCCATAGTCACAGGAGACATTAAATGCTGTCGCCTCACTTCCTTGACCTTAGTTCTACCACCGTTGCCATGTGAGGAAAAGATATCGAATGGTTCATAGATCATATAATGATTTCTCCCGCCATCACGTGGGGAAAGTCGTGGGCCCGCCACCACAGCCACCGCAATCTCGATCCGGAACAATAAGAAGGCCTTCACGAGTCCTGCTCTGATATCGTTCGACCCGACCCGACCCAGTGGGTAAAGCCCTAGAACCTCTCCCTCTCTTCAAACTTTCTTTGGGAGTGTTGGGCTTGGGGAAGAAGAAGAATGGGCCACATGACGATGGGAGTCTGCACCAAACCTCGTGCTTCAGAAGCGCGAAACTACGATTCGTGGGAGGCTCAAAGACGCACTAGAATGGCCACCAGCCCATTAGGATTCATGGAACCCAAAGGGCCGAATCCCACTCGACCCTGTCTTCTGCAACCTCGCTCGGGCGGTGGTTTTTCTGCCGCACCCAAAATGATCGACCGTTCTAAGGTTGAGTTCAAGGAGTACTCCACCGTAGACTTCGGGTAAAAAAGCAGCTGGGCAACTGTCTCGAGCTTCAAATTTGGTAAAGACAAGGCTTTGAACTCGAAGAGTTTCGGAATGATTTCGCCATACACTAAAGCTTTCGGGTCAAAGGAACTTGGCAAACTCGACCTTCCCAAACTCGCCCTGAGGCCATCGCTTGTCTAGATTTGGTGCGTTGTGGATCGGCTGCTACAATTATTAGTCTCACGAGATGTGTAGAGTGCTTTGCCAAAGGCTTTGGGCAAAAGTTAAACTGTTTGGCATATATGTATTGTGATATTTTGTAGCATTTTGGGAAAATATATTGCCTTTCCAAGCCCTTCTAAAACCCCTTAATCAAAGGTGGGTCTGTACGAGATCTGTGCTTTAGCATTTTTGGAATATTTCCTTCCTACTTTGTCTAAACTTTCAAAATTTTGAAAATACCTTTATAACTTGATTTCATAAGCAAGTTGGATCCGTGACGACAAATACCTTATATGAGATTGACCGACACTAAATTTAGCTTATCAATGAAAATTTGAAAACTTTTCTCTTTCAGAAAAAAAAGAAAGAAAAAGATTATAGCGAAAGCCGTTTGCATACGTAATTTTTCTCCAAACAGTATTTAAACAAAAATTGCTTCTCAACGTACTTAGAAATTACATTTTACCAAAGGTTTTAGATAAATCCTTGGTCGCATTTCCCCGGTTAGACTTCAAGTCTTACCAAACGCAAACTACAATCGATTCCGGTCCATAAATATCAGGCAGCGGAGTCCAATCGTCGTCGTCAGATGAAGAGGCTCCCTTGAAGAAATTCACGTTTCTGTTCCTTTTTTCTAGCGAGAACCAGAAAACGCAGGCGATTTCATGCCTCCTTCGCCTTTTGCAGTTGACAGCGTTCGGTCGGTACTCTTGTCTTTCACCTGTAAAAACTCCACAGGAATCATCACGCGCCCACGCGCCAGCGGCCCTCTCACCTCCAACATCCACCGCACGACTCCCCCCGTAATTCCGCCATCAGCAACCGCCACCACCAACCGCCACCCCCTCTCTGTCCCCTTTTTCTTCTTCTCCTTATTTTAATGGTAATTTTATTTTATTTTTTATAAAAAAAGAAAAAGAATTTCACCCTCTCTCTATCCCTTCTTCTTCTTCTTCTTCTCCTTATTTTGATGGTAATTTTTTTTATAATAAAAAAAAGAATTTCTTTTCGGGTTCTAATTTGTGGGTTTGTGTCAGTGAGAGAAAGAGAGAGAAAAAAACACTCGCACATGTTCATGTCCATGTCCATGTCCATGTCCATGTCCGGTTCCACTCTTCAAATCCCCCTCCCCCCAGCCCAATGGCACCTCCCCATTCTCCCCCCCACCGCCATCGCCACCCACTGACGTCATCGCCGTCGACGTCTTCGTCATCTTCGTCGTCGTCGTCGTCCTCGCCGCCTCGTTCTCCGGATCCCTCGCGCTGACGATGCCCGCGCTCCATCGGGGCGAATCCGCGCTGTGATCCTTCTCGCTCCCCGTACCGCCATTGATGTCTCGAGCACCGAACCGCGAGTTCCAGGAATGGTGGAACAAGCAGCGCGAGCGCAGCCTCAACCTCTCCTCCGCCGACGGCCCCTCCACCAGCGGCGGCGGCGGCGGCGGCGGCGGCGACCCCCTCCTCGCCGTCGAGATCCGGACGCCGCGGTCCGATCAGGCCGTCGAGAAGTCCCGCGCCCGCAGCGCCCGCCAGCTCTCCTGGGTCTGCCTCCTCCGGTTCCAGCAGATCGCCTCCCTCCTCGCCTCCACCGCGGGGTCCTTCCTCTCCGTCCTCCGCACCGCCAACCGGAGGATCGCCGCCTCCCCCTCGGACTCCTCCTCGTCGCGGCTGTACCGGATCATTAGGTTCTTCCTGATCCTCGTCCTGGTGCTGCTAGGGTTCGAGCTGCTGGCGTATTCCAAGGGGTGGCATTTCAGCCCCCCCTCCGTCGGGTCCAAGGAGGTGCTGGGATTCGTGGAGCTGGTGTACGCGAATTGGCTCGAGATTAGGGCGACGTACCTGGCGCCGCCGCTGCAGAGCTTGACCAACGTGTGCATTGTGCTGTTCCTGATACAGTCCGTGGATCGAGTGGTGTTGGTGTTGGGCTGCATTTGGATCAAGATCAAGGGGATAAAGCCGGTGGCGTCGGCTGATTATGAGAAGAAGGAAGATTTGGAGAGCGAAAGTGGGGATGAGGCGTATCCCATGGTGTTGGTGCAGATTCCGATGTGCAACGAGAGGGAGGTAAGAAGATGTAGGTCTTCTTCTTCTCTCCTTAGACCGCCGACTTTGATTCGCACATTACTGTTAGCGCAATGCGGTGGTAGTTTAGCCGTGATTCAATCTGGTGCTTTTGTGCTCATTTTGACTGTTGCTCAATTACGGCATCTACTTACTAGAGTATTGGCACTTCCGGAAATAGGCCATTTTGAGAATTGGAAGCTTAATTATGCGACTTCATGGCACCAAACTATCGTTTTAGTCAAACTTGGGAGCTCGGTCTAGCTGTGTGCTGTACCTTGGGCACAGGGCTTTAGTTGTTAAAATCTTGAAAACTTACTGCTTGAGACGTTCATGTTTATCTTAAGATTAGGATGCTATAGTTGACATCATGTTAAGGTCACTCCATTCTGCACCCACAGTCGTGAACCTGAGATGAGTAAGCTTTGAGCATTTTGAACATTATTCCAAGTAAGTCGGGGAAGATTATTGATAAACAAAGCCGCTTTAGAATCTCTTTCCAGGATTTTTTTTTAGGCATTAGTAAGAAAATATTGTTTTTTTGGTCATCTAGTAAGCATCTTCACTGTGTGTTTCCCACACTCGAGGGGACATTCATATGTAAGACTAGATATACTGCTAGTGACGGTTTGTTCCTGTGTTCTTGACGCTCTCTTTTTAGCAGCAGCATTCATCTTCTGTTTTCTGGTTATGGAATTGGTGTGGTTTGTATTAGGATTGAGATTCGTGGATCGATTGCAGGGGTGGAGCCAGAAAGCTTTTTTAGCACGATCATATATTATATAAATAATTAAAAGCATGAGTTATGAGTTACGACATCATCATATTTCCTTTGACAATTTAGAAAATCGTAATAAAGATGTGAAAAATTTTGAGCAAAGAACAAAGCAAGAAAGATGAACTTAAAATATGCAATTTACATTTCATTGGGTGATATCATCTCTCAGAACTTAAAAGTGAAGAGAGTGAAACTAAGCTTATCTCTCATAGTAGAGTTTGATATGTCTAAGATGTTTGGTAATGGATTTCTTGAGTATCGTTTACATCTCTTAAGTATAAGGATTTACCTAAGACCCGCTCAATGAAGAAATGAAGTTCGACCACAACCATCTGATGGCAATGGCATGACAAGGGCAAAATAAGTTAGTCATTGTACCTAAATCTATCTACATTTTAATTGATTAAATGGTTTTTGATTAGTTTTCTCAGATAAAATTTTTTACTAACAGAGAAATTAATAAAGTCACTGTTGTTGTCAATAAATTACTGGACAATTATCCATTAAATATAGCATTGACTCAAGTTAATTAGGAATATTTGGGGTAAGTATAGCATCTATTTTGCTCGAAACTTTAACTTTTCACTATTTCTTTAGTACTTGACCTTTGAAAGGTCCAACTGACTGAGAGATAAAGGGGTCATCTTTCTTGGATTAAAAGGCTGAGTGGGTTCAAGCTCCATAAACTGATTAGATGAATAATTTTTTCTTGACAAATTCCGATCATATTGCAAAATTTGGCAATCGAATGGGGTCAGTGGACCCTCTAAGGTTTATTACTCTCCGTCCCTGATTGATTGTTTATCTTTTCAACATTGTTGTTAGTTTACATGCTCCATTCAGGTAAGCAAGACTGGCAATTTATGCTTTGTTTGGCCATAAATAGAGTTACAAATGGATGCTTGATCATATAATTTCTTCTTTATATAGCGTTGCTGGGGAAGCTGGTTGTGAGATGAATTGCATGCGATAGTCTAATCTTTCAGTTTTTGCAGATCCTTTTGATTGTATACTATTTCTCATTTGGTACCTCAGTATAATAGTACCACTACCAACGTATTCTCTCGATGGTTCCCAACAGGTTTATCAACAATCTATTGCGGCAGTATGCATACAAGACTGGCCGAGGGAAAGAATGCTTGTGCAGGTTCTTGATGATTCTGATGATTTAGATGTTCAACTTCTGATCAAATCGGAAGTTCAGAAGTGGCAACAGAGAGGTGTACGGATAATCTACCGCCACCGTCTTATACGCACAGGATACAAGGCAGGAAATCTCAAATCAGCAATGAGCTGTGATTATGTGAAAGATTATGAATTTGTGGCAATCTTTGATGCTGATTTCCAGCCAGGACCAGATTTCTTGAAAAAGACCACTCCTTATTTTAAGGTAACTCTAGAACAAACCTTTATGAAAGCCAATGCATAGTTGAAGTGTTCTGCTGGGAATTGATAGAAATTGATAGAGGAAGCTTGTCAATGAGTTCTGGCCAAAAGAAGGAAAAGATAGCATAAGGGCTTCGTTGGTTGAGCTGATCATTGATGGGGAAAATGTTTGGTTGTTCTCATTGTCGACTGTCGCTAAATCAAAATTGAAGTGTAGGAATGATGTCTGTCAACTTGACGATTTACACTTCTGGTTATCTGACTATAAGTTATTATTTTCCTTCAAGGGAAACGATGATTTAGCATTGGTCCAGACGAGGTGGGCATTTGTGAACAAAGATGAGAACTTGCTTACGAGATTACAGAACATAAATTTATCATTTCACTTTGAAGTTGAACAACAAGTTAATGGAGTGTTCATCAACTTCTTTGGCTTTAATGGGACTGCTGGCGTATGGAGAATTAAAGCACTTGAGGAATGTGGTGGCTGGCTCGAACGAACAACTGTTGAAGACATGGACATAGCTGTTCGTGCTCACCTTTGTGGATGGAAATTCATTTATTTGAATGATGTTAAGGTGGGTTGTGATTGACTTCACGTTTCTTGTACTTCATGATGCCATATTTTATGCTCATTTTCCTATATCATGGTGCAGTGTCTTTGTGAACTTCCAGAATCTTATGAGGCATACAAAAAGCAGCAGCACCGCTGGCATTCTGGTCCTATGCAATTGTTTCGATTGTGCTTCTTTGATATAATCCGTTCAAAGGTAAGGTCATCAAATTGGAGGTATTCGCATGTTTCTGAATACGTTAGAGACTAGAGATTGTTGAAAGAAATCTTAAGGCAATGACGAAAGACCAGAATCAATTTTTGAATTCAACGATTCAGCAATCAGTTGAGGATGTTGGGCCTTTCTTTTCTTTCTTTTTTCCATTGCTAAGAATTTAGGATCATCTATGTCTCAAAACTTTGGAAGGTAGTACATGTTGCTCGTATAGGCAGTGTTAGTAGGGAGGTCTAGATTTGATAGTCGTTAGAGCCAGGAGCTCCCCTAACCATTTCGGTTTTGCACAACCAGCTTAGAAGCTAACTCAATGCTACAGTCACTAATATTCACCAATTATCTTTAGCTATCGAGGCAGAGTACATGTCATTGCACTTCTGTGAGATTTTTTTGGCATATGTAGGTAATTTCATCTACATGTTCTCATAGATGGTAAAGTGGTCTACCTTCAACCAGGCACCGTCTTTTCGATTTTGTCTCTTTTGTGTTTTATCTGTTTTTGTTCATACCATATCTCTTTTTCATTACAGGTGTCCTTGGCCAAGAAAGCCAACCTTATATTTCTGTTCTTCCTCCTACGAAAGCTTATCTTGCCCTTTTATTCATTCACACTTTTCTGCATCATTCTCCCATTGACGATGTTTCTGCCAGAGGCTCAGCTACCAGCTTGGGTAGTTTGTTATGTTTGTTATGTCCATTTTAAATATCCTTCCGGCTCCTCGGTCTTTTCCATTTATAGTTCCTTACCTTCTTTTTGAAAACACCATGTCAGTGACCAAATTTAATGCCATGATATCTGGACTGTTCAAATTTGGAAGCTCCTATGAGTGGATAGTTACAAAAAAGTTGGGAAGATCATCAGAGGCCGACCTACTTACCTTTGGTGAAAAAGGATCCGATCCTCTGTTGGAGACTTCAAATCTCCACAGGTCATCATCAGAGTCTGGCCTTGCTGAACTGAATAAGATGGAGATGACTAAGAAAGCTGGAAAACTTAGAAGAAATCGGCTGTACAGGAAGGAGCTTGGTCTTGCATTTATTCTATTGACAGCAGCTGTTAGAAGCTTGTTGTCTGCTCAGGGAATTCATTTCTACTTTCTTTTGTTTCAAGGTATAAGTTTCCTAGTTGTTGGCCTCGATTTAATTGGAGAGCAGGTTAGCTGATTTTATTTTATTTTCCTTAAGTTGCCAGAGGCTCTGCCTATTTATTACTGGTTAGTTCACGTGCCCACGTTTTTATCCTTTTTTTTCCCCTCTGATATAGAGCTGTGGCAATTAGTGCCTGTTTTCACGGCTAAAAGACACAATTGCATTGCTTTGTGATTGGGTCACCTTGTGGACTGGTTATTTACTCTTGACCAAGGGACTACTATACCATCGTTGTTGTCAATCTGCTACGTTGTATCAAATCTCTATATCATTAGGCTCTCCAAGGTCGGATAAAGACTCAGAAATTGAGGGGACAGTGATTTTTTGCTTTGAGTTAATTACTCAGCCCATTTTGTTGTAGTCACCAGCCTGCATAGATTGAAGCAGGCACTTTCAGATTATAGGTTTGGAATTCTTTCAATTTGTCATTGGTAATCTATGTACTGGAAAGCTTGTACTTCTCAAACTTTCCTGGGTTATCAATGGATAGTTAGATATACGCTATTTTGGCTGTGAAAAATTTCATGTATGCTTTCTACATACTAATTGTCGTTTACTTTTCCCGCTTATGCGGCTTATGGCTGAGAGCCTGAGACTGGATTGACATTGACGTTTGGACTCCGGACATGTGAAACTTTTGCCCATTTTTGGTGCTTATGCTAAGGCTGTGGTGACATCACTAATTCTTCCGTTCTGCTTTTCCAGTCGACGTCTCAGTAAAAAATTACATTTTCTCTTGTTAGACAGAGGCCAGTAGGTATTCCACTACCCATATTAAAACTTGATAGAGAGGTAATCAGGAGTTTAAGCATGCATATAAGTTTTTCGACTTTTTCATGGCATTGTCCTAGCAAAAATTTGTCCTACAGATTAAGATAATTCGAGAAGTTTTGATTGAATTATGATCAAAAGAGGAAAAAGAATCTAGATGACTTTTTCATGTTATTTGACATTTTCATGTTAAAGTGATATTTCTCCTGATGGCTTAAGAAGGCCACTTTACCTACTAAAAAAATTGGGATGCTACAAGCTGAAAGAATTCGTGCTACTGCTATCTCTTTACGTGCGAGGTGAAATTACAGATTGCTCTTGATTAAAGACCTAAATTCAAGGTCGACTTTAACTTTTTATGACCAAGTTCTAATTTGCCCCCAAAAGTTCGATTAAGGTCGGATTTGACCGAAATTTCATTGACTTGTATATAAGATGTTTCCAAATTCAATTTCACCTCATCTACTGTTTATACCGATGAAAGGATACGCCAGGACAATGTCGTTTTGTCAAAATGGTGGTGCTCCACACGGGCCAATTTCTTTCAAGAGTCTGTATTCTGCAAATCGCGTGATCAAACCACAACATAATTTACAAGGCCGTGGCGTGCTACGAGAAGAAAAGTATAACTTCAGGGACAGACCCAAACTTCTGAGGGGCAAAATCAGATTAGGTCAAAAGTTGGAGACAACATTGGGCCCTCTATTAACACAGGCTCTGCAGTAGAATTGGGAGGAGCCGAAAGAACGCTGTGATGGAGTCACTATTACCAAAATCCCTAGATGCCAGACCCTTACTTAAGTGGACCGTCGTTATTGACACCTTTCATCTCCCTAATGTCCCAACGCAGTGATTCACCGCAGACTATCATAATCCGCATTAGGGACAGTGTCCCATGTATTCACGGCTACCATAATCAGCAAAACCTACACCCTCTCGCTGAAGTCGACCATCGCTATCGACACCTTTCATCCCCTAACGCCACAGTGCTAGATGAACTCTGAACCAACAGGGCATCAGCAACGTCTGTATCGACAACTGGTTGAATTTGCTCTATAGTCATCACAAGAACCTTATAATAAAGAGTTGGCAAAGGGAGAGGACCGAGAAGAAAGGCCTATATGTAGCTGGTTTAATAAACCTTATTCCAGATCTTAGTGCTGTACTTCCATCGTTTTGTTTCTTTAGATGATTCCTTCATGCAAGTATTTGTCAATGTCCAAGGAAGAGCAATAGCATCAATGCTTAACAAAATTGTTTCGTCAATAAGCCGGAACCATATAGCAAAGAGAACAAAGAGAATAGTAATCATATGGTCTAAAGGACAAGCTACAAAAATGACATTTTGACCACACAGGCCTCAACTTAGCAGTTCTTGAAGACCGGATCACAAAAATTATAATCCAAAACAAGCTCCTCAAAATGGTACCAAATCAATGAAAATGGTACACTTAAGCTGCACCAGCTCCAGCCTTGCCCTTCTTCCTCTGGATCTTCTTCATGTAGAATTCCAGCTCTTTTCCCTCCAGAATATACCTGAAGTAGGATGCAATTGGATTAAGGTTAGAAGAATGTAGAAACAAAATGCATATGTAAATCAACCATGTAAACATAATGCACTTCTGACAAAAAAGATAGAACATAATGCACTTACCCGTCAGATCTGCCACATTGACCAGGTCGGGAAGAAATGCAGGCCAACAACCTACCAGATCCAAATTGTTCTTCAATGTGTGGGTCAAGTGTACGGTCCTTCTGACGCGTCTCAAGCTTCCTCAAAACATGAGCACTCTTCTTTGCTTCCTCAGCAGGCGCAGCTTCACCCTCCTGTCATTTTACCAATTCATGAAACCATCACACATCTATAAAGAGATAAATGAGCTCCTGAATTTGAACAAATATTGACTGTGCTCCCCCCAGATCATCTTGTAATAAAAATGTTCAAGCAATAAAAGCCTTCCAATTTGAATATAGGAAAGAATAAGATCTCGTATTACCTCGGTAGCTTCCTTCTTAGCTGCTGCTGCTGCCTTCTTCTTCCTACCAATTTCGACACCATAATGTTGGAGGTACCACTGCTTAAATGGAGCCGCATCAACCTGAACAATTGCACTCTTCACCAGGGTCTGTGTTCTCACAAGCTCATTGTTCGAGGCATTGTAGACCACATCAAGGATACGGGTCTTGCGGGTGACAGCCTCGCTACCCCATGAGTAATTCCCCGTGTCCAGCCTCAGGGCTCTCCACTTGATATTGCCTCCTCTCACACGGATTCTCCTTACAGTCTTGTTGCTTGAAAGTTTAGTGCTGGCCGGCTGACGACCCATCTCATACCTTCATTTAGCAATGAGAAAGCGAATTAATGAACAATATCTTCAACAGATCAACCGCACATCATAAAGAATTGATACGCAATATCCCACTATTTTCAAAGTCCACACGACTTATTACGGGAAGATCCTGAGCTATGTACTAGAAAGTAAGTCTGCCTCATGGATTGCAATTTGCAACTATATGATTTCACTGAAAGGCAAGTGACAAATGCCCTTTTCTCTCATGCCGGGGGAAATGGACAACCTCACAATGCTCAAACAAATCAATGACAAGACCAATAGCCAATAAAGCAACATCACAAATTCCCCTCAGCTAGAAAGGTTTCAGAAAGAAAAGGACACCGAAACCGAACTTTCATGATGAACTGATGAACGCGCCACAAAAGAGTGGCCGGTGCAAACTCATCCATATTTACCGCTCCACGGCACTAATTAACCATCTCGGCATCCTCAAGCCGCCGAGCGAACATTAAAAAAGGCCGACTTTCTCGACATATTCGGCAGCAGAGACAGAAAACCATCCGACCAGACTCGAATCGCATTCATCTCCCACCTATTTCAACAACCCATCACACTCTGCTCCGTTCCACTTCCACGCGCCAATCTCCACAGCCTACAGACCCCCTAGACGCGCTACGACGCATCCCGACCACGACAAAGCGAGCTAAAAGCTAAGCTCAACGAGGAACCGAATGAAACCCACAAAGACCCACGGAGAAAAAGAGAGGAAGAGAGAGAAAAGGAGCTTACTTTCGCTTCTTCCTCCAGGCCTTCTTCTTGCCACCGGTGGCGCGCCTCTTGTGCATGGAGTCCCGGGAGATACCTGCGTCACGGAACGCGACATTGATGAGGACCCAAATCCACAAACACCAAAGGGTAGAGCGAGAGACGATTCAACGGCGATGCGGCAGAGGGAGGGAGGTAGAGGGAGAGAAGATCTCACCCATCTTGGCTGAGCGGCGGGGGTCTTGCTCTGGGCTCTGCGCTCTGCGACTCGGCTTCGCTTACCGAAAACCCTAGCTCCCTCCACCCCGTGCTTCTTATAGGGGTTGCTTACTGAGATGAGGAGGTCATTATCGTCATTTTGTATGACCCCGCATTTCTAATAACATAAACAAGCTTTTTTTTTTATTTTTTTTTTCCGTCCGTCACCTCTTATAAGTAGTAATAAAATTCATAATATATTCGTTTCGATAATTATAGGAAAATATTTTTTTTTAAGATCTTGTGATTAGTAAAATAATTACACTTTGCTCGATTATAATGCCCAAAAATTGCGAGCTTTCTATCGAATTTCAATAAGATCGGGATATTTATTAATATAATTTTATTAGCAAATCAATATACTATTTATCCTCATGTTTTGCACACTCAATACTTGGACTATTTCGAATTAAGAAATTATCCAGATTCTTGTTAACAAGATTCATATTAATAAAATATTTTATATTTTTTTTGGATTTTGGAATTGGATATCAATGAAAAAACGGCATATGCCTCTTAAAATCAAAAGCATATATCCAATTTTAACAGACACGCTTTGTCAATGTTGTTATTACATGGGTTGATGGAATTATCTTTCTTATGAATCCCGACACACAATTCTCAAAATGTTTCATATTCATGAATGTGATCTTCTATTCCATGGCACAAGACATTCAAAGGGCAATTTTGCTTAAGCTTTTAGAGAATGTATTTGCAAAAATACAAATACCTTTGGGTGAATGAGGTTTTCTAAAATGCATATAACGTTTGGTAAAATTTGCACTGAGAATAATTTTAGCCAAAATACCATTTGGTAAAATTTACATTTGTAAATGACTTTTATTAAATTAAAAAAACAAAAAAAAACATTTACATTTTTTTTAAAGTCTGGCCACCGGATCGTTGGATCTGGCGGCCAAATGGCCAGATCTGGCCCCCGGATGGTCGCCAAGGTCAGGCAACCCTAGGCGGCCGCTCGGGTCGAGTGATTTAGGCCATCAATCGCCTGGGTCGCGCAACCCAAGCGTCGCTTGAGGTCCGGCAATGGTTGCCGGGGTTGGGCGACCCTCAGGCGATGGTCACCGGTGCATGTGACCCCTTGGCTAGTGGTCGTTGGCCTTCGATCGACTTTCGTGTGGTGGTTTTGGAGAAGATGAACAGTACCCAAGACTTGCATTCGGAAGATGCAACTTCCCAAAGTACCTCCAAACCTACTTTGGGCTTAGGGCCGATAGAGCCATTTGGAGATGCAATTATATTTTGCCAAAGTCGCCCAAAAAATCAAACTAAACATGTTTGCATTTGGCCAAGGGACTTTAGAGTCTCAAAGCTCATTCCCAAAGCTGAACCAAACGGGGTCAAAGATACTGGAGCACCCTACTGATTCTCACCGCAATCTCCTCGTCCCACAGAACCAAGCAAGAGGTCGTCCAAAGTGGCGTCAAGAAAGTTAATTTACATTCATTGGGATTCGAACTCGCGAGTCATGTTGAACGTTTGAGTTTTGCCTGAGATCTATAGTGACCTAACATAACCGGACGATCTTGTACGCATATCTCCACAGCTCATTTGCAATCCTCCATGCACAAAACCCATTCCCAGATCCGCATTACGGGAAGCTAGCATATAAAATACCGAGTTCTTCACTTCTCGGTCGGCTTCTTTGGATCGGACAAGCTCACTCGGACTTGTGAGAGAAAGGGCAAATGCTTGACTATGAATAACTTATGAACTCATCTTTATACCAGGTACACACCATCCATCCACAAAGAAGCAGCACAATGTTTCGGTCCAGTAATGCCCAAGTCTCATAAGTTTCAACTCTTCCCATACCTAGATGCTGCGTCGCATTTTGGAAGATTCTGCTTCCTCCTCCAGAAGGTTTTAGGTACAACTAAAGGGTTATACAATTACTTGCCGGGAAACAGAGGTCAGCTATAGCGCATGTGCATCCTTCTTATGCACTCGTTATCCTAATGGACATGGATGATGCGCATGCACAAAACCAAGATACATGTCGTGAGCACATAATTAGAGTAGAGGAAAGGAATGAAGGAGCGGAACCGTCCAGCAAAATAATATAACTATACTCTCAACAGCTCCAAAATTAAATTATGGAAGTACAATCTGTAAGAGCTAAAACCAACTTGGTAGCTAAGGTTTCGAAGGTCGTTGTTAGGCTACCACACAGAAACGGAAAGGGGGGAGATTTGCTAAAGCTCTTGACGGGAAAACAAGCCCATCTATAGCTCACTGTCATCCGCAGTTGCATCGCTCGGCTTTCCGTTCACAGAAACAAGCTCAGTGTCAAAGACGAGTGTTGCTCCCCCTGGTACAATTCACGCTCAAGTTTCAGGTCAATTTTTTTTTTAAAATGCATGAAGAAATGCAAATATCAAGTCCGCGAACATATGCAACTATTTTCAATGCTATACAGTGATATTTAGTTCAAGATGACGTCATTGAGGGAATATCGTTGACAAGAACCCTCCGGCATTTTTTTTTTTTTTGGGACCGGAGGAACCGCCTCACGCTCAGCGTAAACCCCCGGGGAACACTGGCGCGGGGACCCACCTCCCACGGTGCTCCACTTAAGTCGCGTTTAATGCGCACGCGGTGACTCGAACCTCCCCCCTTCCGCAATTAGAGGGGGAAAGGCCCAAACCAACGCACCCACAGCGGGATGGGTCTCTGGCATTTATTGAGCTACACTAAAAGTTGAAAAAAGCATGAGAAGATATCTTGTTTGATCGAAGTATTTGTTTCTATCTCTTAGTGGTTTTCTCTCGATACCAATTTTTTTTTGTGATTCTCCACAGTCAATTACTTGTCATGGTAAAGCTCAGCACCCTGTTGGCAAGATAGTCTAAACAAGAGAGGACAAAGGAAAATTCCTACCAGGAATAGTCGGTGGTGAACCCTGGGCTCCGTAGCCAAGTTTTGCAGGAATTTTAAGCTTTCTCTTCTCACCAACACACATACCCAATAGTCCCTGGTCCCATCCTGCATAAATGCAAAGAAACTCAGATGGTTAGTGACCATTATACACTACTCTACCGACACAAAGGGAAAGATACAGCGGCCACAATGAGGTTTGAGTGCTCTCTAAACCACTTGAAGTTTCATAAGGACATGGAGATCAGGCCTTGGCACCACATGAGATGTAATAGGATTGCCACCCTCTTCTGATAGTTGAGAACTTAAGTCACCAATTTAGGGTGCAGAAAGTAAGATGAGATGCTTCCCGCTAGCCCAACCATAAATCTCATTTAATAGAATTCGTCCAGATTCTTTTTTCATTTAGGAATTAATTACACTTATATTCTTAAGAGTGCTAACAGAAAATAAAAATTTGAGGCAAAAAATCAAGTTCCTCATGGATAACAAACCTCATGATGACACATTTCCTAAACTTCCTTCATAAAAGTGTGCTTTGCATAAAAGTACGAATGACTCTGGAGTGCTTATAATATCAGTAGTCTGATCAGATGCATAAAGCTATATGGAAAGGAGTTTGTACATAAGAGGCATTAACTCTTAAAGCTAATATAAGGTTCGTGTTTAACAGAACACCGCTGACCTTTTATTACTTGACCACTTCCAAGCTCGAATTCAATGGGATCACCTCTTTCAAAACTGGAGTCGAAAACAGTTCCATCAGTCAGCTTTCCCTGCCAACAATGACTAGAGTCATCACTTACCACTAACGATAGCCAAGAAAGGAATTACTCAAATTATACAATTTGACACAGTTCTTACATTCGGATTTTCCTTACAGATCAAGTACTTGAACTAACTGAACATACACAAAGGAAAGGGCTGAATGAAGCAAAAATTTACCCGATAGTGTACTTTGACTTTATCACCTTTGTGGGCCTGGATATCACATTTTTCTGGCTTGTACTGTACAGAGGAAAACAAAAAGTCAGGTACCAAACTATCAAATTAAGAAGTCTCAATAATAGGTTACTAGTTTCTGCCATGCAGTATCACGAAATAATAAATGCTTCTCCTGCAATATGTCAGTTCATATAGTAAAATGATATTGGTTTTCCCCCCTGATCAATGAAGTGCTATAGTTCTTTATTCACTTAACTCCATCAGAAGTAACCATAGAAATCAAACACAAACCAATGTTATTTTATTTACAGTTTGTTTGGTGAAACCAATAGCATCAGCCCTAACTCAAATTGCAAGTCAATGCATTTCAATTTGCTCTTCAACAGAGCATTTACATGAAGAAAGTCCACAAAACTATATCATCTCCATACATGTCGTTTAGCAGAAACAAAAACAAATGGGACGCCTCAACAGGTAGACAGTTGGACTAACCATGCCATTGTGTCATTCATAACAAATCAACAAAGAAACAAACAGCCTAACTCCTGTAGTTGTGGCAAACATAGAATTACCCAAGCAAGGCTGCAAATGAACTCACATAACTTTCAGTTAAGGGTAAAAGAAAGAACCCAGATGGAACTTGTGTGACATATGCAGTGCATATCCAATGACAGGAGGCCAATTAACCTCCCTCTAGCTACGTCATCGCTCTACATGCTCTCAGCCAAGCAAAGCACGACAACATTGGTATTTTGTTTTCAACTATCAAAACCCAGGACCCGAGAGAAAACTTAAGTAGCTATGACTACAGAATCACTCAACTGATGACATCAAAAGTAAGAGCACAACGAAGAGACTGCCATTCCCTTATTCAGAACAGAGCCTAAATATGTTCCACGCGATTGGGACACCTAAACACAAACCAAATGCAAAAGTCTCACCCTAAAAAAGGTCACGTCTCACCCCTCGGGTGCAAACGACCGCCACGCCCTCACATTGCCTTCTCACATGAATACAATGCATTATGCACCGCAATCTAAAAATTGCCAAATAAGCGGAATTTATTCCCAGCACAAAAACCCATGTCGCGAAGCGCCGGGAGGCGAGAAAACACAGCAAAAGCGAATTAGACACAAAGCAGAGAGCACGCTTCTCCACAAGAAGATCCCATCCGCGAGACGACAGGCCCATACGAGCTAAACCCATCAAGAGAAAACGACGAACGAGCGAACGAAAGCGGAGCTGCGGAGGATTCTCACCTTCACGCCGATCTGCAAATCCGTCACGTCGCGGGTCTTGGCATTGGCTGCAAGTCAGGACATCGCGACGCTCAGTCAGGCGCAACATTCGAAAATTACGTTGCCATGCCCATCCTCATCATCAGATCTAGAGAGAGAGAGAGAGAGAGAGAGAAGGGTTACCGAGAGCCAAAAGGAGCAAGAGAAGCGTAACGGAGAGGACGCTCATGGCGCATCTGCTGAGACCCATCTCTCGGGCGCCGAATCGATTCCTGGATAGAAGAGGAGAGAGAGAGAGAGAGGGAGCGGGACGAACTGATGAAATTGCCGAGCGAGATTTTCTGAATCAAGTCGACTACTGGGTCTTTTCAGTTTCACATTGAGCTCAATCGTTGGAATCGCCGAGTCCTGGAAAATTGCACAATCGGTCCCTTAATTCACACCTATTTGCACTTCCGCCCCACTTCAGCAGCATCCAAAAAAAAAAGCTTGAATGATAATTTAATTTGTGAAATTATTTTCAGAAATATTTGAGGGACAATTTCGATTTCTTAAATCCTTTGGAATTATTTTCAAACTCGTTCCGTCAATATATATTTAGTCAATTACGTATGAGGGAGAAGAAGAGATCACTTTGTGAACATAATTTTCAGTATATCCTTCTTATAATGATAAAGCAGTTGCGGCATCCTTCAACCATGGTCTGTAATCCGATGAGATGTGCTTGAAATTAGACGGGTTACATGCATTTGCAAAGTTTTTCTGAAGAAAAAAATTTAGGTATCCAATTATCGAATATTTAAGATGTGAATAATACACGATGCCGAGGCGGTATTGATCAGACTTGTCATAGAGTTCAATATAAACAATGCACAAAACCACAAAAATTCAAGCACGAATGGTTATTTAAGCGAAGTTGATGATGCACTTTTGATTACTGAACTTACAAATTTGAGGACTCATCTCGATCGGTTCTACATTTGCAAGGGAAATATGAGGGTCGATTTTTACCATGCCATGTGAATATCACAATCGCGAGCTTGAGACGATGTCGATGGTATCGTCCGAGCCCACAAAATCGGCAAGCATGGCATCAGAAATGCAAGACAAAGTAAGGAGAAAATAACATGTACAGCGATCACACCACACATCATGTCGACATGACATCACTGTCCTAATCAAATTTCAAAACTCAACGACGGTTGGCTAAGAGAAATTGTGCCGCCGGAACATGAAATTATACACCAGACAGCGTTGTTGTGACGCCACTGTCGTATAAGATGCATTTTGCAGGGTCAGTTATGCAATGTATCGAGTTTAAAAACCTTGACGATCTTGATCTTTCAAGTAGTCACGATCCTCATCAAACGATACAAGTCTTCATCAATTACCTCAAACAAGAATCATGATGTCATTCGTTTGAAATACTATGTACAGATAAGCTGCTGTTTTCTATCATCACCAATATCGACTATCAACCAACACCGTACCATGAAAATTATCACTGAATGCATCATCATCAATAAGTACACATATGCCTTCATTTCTAAAGTCCAACAAGACTGATTATTGGTACGGTCCCGAGTGATATTGGAGGTGAACAAATAAAAACTCAGCCTAATCTTCTTCTTGAGCACGCCCTCCTCGAAATCTAAGAGGGGCGACCCTGGATGCCCATCAATTTGCAAATCCAAAGAGACTCGGATAGGCACATGAGACAATTGCTGCAGAACTTTGAAAAGATCTCTCTTTCTCCAATCTTTATCCCAGTGGCAAGAAGAGGATGACGAGTCACCTGAAAACACCAGTGTCACCAGCGAAACGGCATCCTTATCATCAGTATCAAACCCAAGGATCTGGTTTGATAACATAGCAGTTTGTTTGAAACTCTTGCGTGCCTAACAAGCTCACCTCGTCCTAATGACTGTTGCAGGAATTCATCTCTGTTTAAGGGCAAATCTAACTCAGCCAAATCATCTGTTTCTGAGGTAGATTAACAAGGAGATGCGCGAACTGCAAATTACACAGGCACAGCATTGGACGATTTCCTCAACAAGTGCCATGTTGCACATCATGAATGCTGGAATAGAATAGATAGCGGTCGTCTCGGAGGATGGACGCTTCTCCTCCAGCGTTATGGGCACAGCATCAGAAATGGTTGTGATCCCATTTAAGAGGCAGTGCAGACTCGCCATGTGTGATTCAGCGCTTTGCATATACTTTGCTCTCCTTTTAGATCTTGACAGCATCAGCATTTCCACTCTACGCCAGTGAAATTCAGAGCACGCAGTCATGAGCATAGAATTCTACTCTCGCGTAATAAAATTTATGCCATTCAACAGGATCTTGTGATTCTTCTGGCCCATCATCGTATCCATCTTCCTAAATTCCTCCAGCAAATCAAAGGCTTCACTTCCCTTCCCTTCCCTGCACAATCCTTCCAACAATGTCTTATAAGTCAAAAGGTCCGGAGCCATTGCTTCGCGCAGCATATCAAACATGGCCTCCGTCGCCTCCTCGAATCTCCGCTCCAACGAAAGACTACAGATCAGAATCATATAAGCACTGCTCTTCGGCACCAGCCCTTTACTCCTCATTTCCTTATAAAACTCTAAACCCTGCCCGACCCTCCCCTTCTCGCACAACCCCTTCACGATGTAACTATACGTATACGCATTCGGTTCGCACCCGTACAACCCCATCTCCCGGAACACCCGGATCGCGTCGTCGACCACGAGGCACTTGGAGTAGGCCTTAATGATCATGTTCAGCACGAAAGTGTCCGGGATGACCCCGGACGCCTTCATCTGCTTCGCCATCGACCGGACGGCGTGCAGGTAGACATAGCACACATGCAGCTTATTGAACCTCCTAAGCAGGGAATTGAACAGCAGGGTGTAGGTCTCGAGCGTGGGCTTACAGTCCTCGGAGCGGAGCATCTTCTTGTACACGTCGAAGGCGCGGTTGAAGAGGAACTTGCGGCCGCAGCAGAACCGGATGACCGAGTTGTAGAGGGGCACGCTCATCTCGCAGGCCCCGGCGACGACCTCCTCGACGAGGGTCTCGGCGTGGCGGTAGCGGCGGCCGGAGATGAGGATCTTGATCATGGCGAGGTAGGCGGCGGCGTCGTGCCGGTAGCCCCGCTGCTGGGCGGCCCAGCGGAAGATGTCGAGGGCGAGGTCGGGGTCGGACTGGGCGCGGAGGGCGTCGGCGACCTCGGGCGGGCCGAAGCCGGGCCGGAGCTTGTCGATCCAGCCCTCGAACTGCTTCTCGAGAGGGGTCCGCGTTCGGAGGCTAGGGTTTGGCGGCGGCGGCGGCGGCGGCGGCGAGGGGGGTTGCGCGGGCGCGGTGGCGATCGGGCGGCGGAGGCGGAGAGAGAGATTGAGGAGGTGCGAGGAGGAGGAGAGGCGATTAGGTTTCGCGAGGAGTCGGAGGAGCGCCGGCATTGCAGAGAGACTGAAGGAGAAGCGAAGAAGACGAAGAGAGCAAGCAGCACATAAAGAAGAGAAAATGCCCTGTTTTTAACTGAGTTTATATGAAATAAGCACATGCAACATCTTTATAATTTATTTAAATTTAATTAAGTTCTAAACATAATGTGCAATACCTAATTACAAAAAAAAAAAAAAAACACACATTTTTTTATTCAAGAGAAAAAAATTTTAAAAGCAAGATTTGGAATAAAATGTGTTACACGAATCACCATTGCTATGCTCGCTTCTCGAAAAAGAAATTACTAAATTTCTTATAGTCGGCCAATCTAGCTAACGTTTAAATTAGTGTACTTTATTTAGAGTAATTCAAGAGGCACCATCCTCGACAAACCACTGGCCGTAGTGGCTCCGCTGGTAAGGCTTCAGTGATCCTTCGTAAGAGAGGGGAGAGGTTCGATCCCTGGCGTGAGCAGCTAGGTGTATTAAGCGTGACGCCGTAGCGGTGGGTTTTGTCCTAGCGTCACCAGGGGATTTTACGACGCGGCTGTCGGCGGCAAGCCGGTTCCTCCTGTCTCCAAAAAAAATGGTGAGCTGTCGACGGCAAGCTGGTTTCTTCTGTCTCCAAAAAAAATGCTAGCGTCACCAGGGGGTTTACGACGCGGCTGTCGGCGGCAAGCTAGTTTCTTCTGTCTCCAAAAAAAACACTTTCCTCCTGTCTCCAAAAAAAACACTAGCATCACTAGGGAGTTTACAACGCGACTGTCGGCGGCAAGCTGATTCCTTCTGTCTCCAAAAAAAAAAAAAAATCCTCGACACGGCTCATAATTGATGAAGATATTTGTTATAGAGTTGGGCACGATTTGTTTTGAAAAAAAACAAGCGACTTTAAGAATATTTTCTTAAAAATGATCTATCGTTATCATTAGAAATAATTAATTAATAAAAATATTTGTATTATCAATAATAATTTATTTATAAATATTTTTTTGGATGATGAAAAAATCTTCTATTCATTCATTTGAACAAGTCATATGATCCATCATGAAAATATTTTCCAAATAATCTATTTTTCACAAAATAAACACACCCTTAATATGTTAAACATTTTTTTAGACATTTTGTGCTTTGCTTAGGGAGTTCAGGACTATCTTTCAATCATTTGAATTGTATATGCATGACTATCGAATCCTCAAACATCAATAGAAAAAAAACACCCGAATCCTTGGAGTGCCAAAACTCAGTATGAGAAACACTTAAGTGCTAAAAATTAGGAGATGTACACTTAAATGTCAAAATTAAAGCAAAATGAATCAGTTAAGTGCCAACAATGAAAAAATATGGTCAAAATGCTAACGTAGTGTTTTCTCGGCTAGACAAGTACAAAATAACGTGATTAGATAAGCAAAAAATGACAACTTTTGCCTTGAATTTGAATTTTAATATAATATAATTAAAGTAAATTCAAAAATAAATTATTAAATAAATAAAAAAAGCCCTCGCCTGCCTTTTGCTACTTCTTATTTTTTATATATATAAATTAATTTTGAATTTAATTTAATTAATATTTATATTAAAATTCAAATAAATGGCAAAACAACATGGTTTTGGCTCTTCTTTGTTGGTTCAACTCTCCGACAAGCTACATAGGTGAGATATATTAATAAAAATTGTCACATAGGATTTTTGAGAAGTTTCACCGAATTTGGTACTCAGATTTCTCAATTTTTGAAAAAATTGACACTTATATATATACATTTCATAACTTTTGGCACTTATATGTCTTCTATGCCAAGTTTTGGCACTTGCGCTGTAATTTTGCCTAGAAAATAACTATTCGATCTCAAAAGAAGTATACGAATGGTTATGTATATCTAATTCTCTTGAAGTGCGAAATATAAAGAAATTGGATTTAATCATGCAATCCAAACAATTCCATTTTTAACTACTTTCTTTTAGTCCAATTTTTAATTGATGAAGAAAAGTAAATGAACATTGATTTTAACTAGAAGCAACAGGGTAATTCTCAGTTATTTATCTGTTCATTATTTTTCCTACATTTTAGAATAGACAGATTTATAAATTATATCTATATTATAATGTTTCTACCTCGCCCGGTTCAATTCTGGCACAATACAGACTAATTTCTCATTCTAATGAAGCACCAAAAGATCAGGTAATCTCTTGCAGCTTATTGAAGAAAAACACTGGTGGAAACCAGCTACAAGACCAGAAGAATGGAACAAATCCATTGTCATCTCGCTAATTCATGAACAAAGAATGGACTATATTACATGACTGCTGGCTTGCCTCCGGAGCTAACGGTTATTTATCGGCTCGCGCCATCTGACCACGATCCGCTCGTTCCGGCGAGAAGGGCAGGGAAGCAGCTCGGAAACTAGCTGGCCCTCGGGAACTTCTCCTTCCTCAGAGACTCGGCGATCCTCTTCGAGATGCAATAAGCCGTGGACTGTATGGTGATCATGGGATTCACTCCTACTGCGCTCGGGAGCATGCTCCCGTCGCACACGAACAGGCCTCTTGCCTCCCAACTCTCCCCATTCTCATCGACCGCGCCTGCACCCTCGTTCGCGCCCATCCGGCAACTCCCCATCTGGTGCGCGGAGCAGTACATGGCCCAGTGTTCCTGTCTCGACCCCAGGCCTCCAGGAGTAGTGATCGAGTCCAGGAATTCCTCAATATCCTCTTGCTTAGCCCCTCTGCATTTGATTCTCTGCCCGTCGCTTCGGTACGTGCCGACTTCGACAGCACCAGCCGCGATCAGGATCCTCAGTGCCTGCCTCAGCCCGAGCTTGAGGTTTTCCTTGTCTCCTTGGCTTAGCCTATAAGTGATTACACCCTCCTCTTTGACGACTCCCGAGCCCTGGTCTCTAACTAATGAGAAAAGGTGAGCGGTTCTCGAATACTTGACCATGCTGTTCTTCACTTCAGCCCCCGATACCCACGGGAACAGCGAGGCAAATGAACCGGGCCCGAGAGCCGGAGTTTCTATGATGGCCTGCACTTCAGAGGAATCTTCTGATACCACCTTGTGGACTGACGTGATGATTCCTCCGTCATAGCTTCTGCCTCTGTAACCAGTTGAATTTTCAGGAAAGTAACCCCAAACTAGTAGAACCGGATGAAGGCGGAGGTTCCTGCCTATGTTAGGATTCTTCAACCCACTGGAGATAAGCAAAGGAGGCGTCAAGAGAGAGCCGCACGCCGAAATTGTCACCTTGGCCTCAATGCGGAGCTTCTTAAAGAAATCCCTACTCGAGACCGTTGCAATCACTCCTGAGCATCTGCGACCCACCTTCTCATCATCGCTGGTCTCAAGTATGAGTTTGTCTGCTTTGCATCCTGTCAAAATCACTGCACCGTGCTCAACAGCATCGACGAGCCATGTGCGGTCAGTACCGCGCTTCTCTCCCCTTCGACAACCATAGCAGCACCAGCCGCAGTAATGGTTCTCTGGGGAGTTCCTCGGGACAGTTTCCACGTGCAAACCAAGGTTCGAACACCCTTTTCTAAGAATTTGATTCTGGAAGCCTTCCTCGGAGCAGTTCTCTGTCACGCCAATTCTTTTGCACACGGCGTCCATCGCAGATAAGTACTCAGGGCTTCCAAAAAGTGGGATTTTGTGATCCACAGACCATTCATGAAGTACAGAGCTTGGAGTCTTGATGGAAGCCGACCAGTTCACAGCGGAGCCTCCGCCTACAGTGGACCCCGCCATGATCATGAACTTCCCATCGACGGTGGAGAGCAACCCACCTGACTCGTACATTTGATTCAGGGAGGGGGCCTCCAGGGAGGAATAATCCTGCGGTGTGAAATAATCCCCTTTCTCCAGGACAACCACTTTGTGGCCAGACTGAGCAAGAACAGCGGCAGCGACTCCACCACCAGAACCAGAACCAATTATCACGGCATCGCATTTAATATTGCAGCTATTCGTTTTGGAACATTCTGAGACTTTGAGGCCTTTTCCTGCCAGAGACTGAACAAGGGATGAGCTGCTTTCATACATGGTCTCGATAGTTCCCTTTTCTAGAGGCCTCTCCCTCTTGGATTTCACTGGCTTCTCTCGAGTGTCAACCTCGTATCCAATCGCTTCCCATGATGGGTTCTTGGAGTTCTCATCCGTCTGCAAGAAGAGAAATAAAGAGATCAATTTCTAAAAGCAAAGCTCAAGGGCCGCACAAATGTTTAGCAACCTAAAAGCAGATAGCAGTAGAATACAGAACAATAGCATTTATAATGAATTATAATACATAGAACTTCAGCACCAAGAAGAAATGTAAATTTTCTGAGAAAACAAAGAATTTTCATCTACATAGTATCAGGTGAAGATATAGAAACAGATGGAAATCACCTAACTCTCTCCTTTCTGGACAATCTGATCGAGTAAGATCACTGTTTTGGTAAAACATTGAAACAGAAAGTTTATATCAGTTTTATCATCATCTTTGACAAATGTATGGAGAACTGTATCCAGAGTCTGCATGGAAAGCATTTATTTTGGGTCCTATGAGCCTTGCTTGATCAATAGAGCTCATCGCCAGCTTTTTAATCAAACATCAATTTACATGAGTGCATCCTTTATTAAGATGAAAGAAAAATGCTGCAGTACTCTGGTTTACTAACTGGTATGCTGACTAAGACAGCATACCAACTTTCTAAACCAATCTTAGTAATGGATGCTTGGCATTGCTTGAGAGGAGAAAGAAGACTTGCCCCAGCAAGACTCGTAGTTTCAACACAAGTGGGGCCAGCCACCGATGTCGCAATCTTCCAATGGGCTTGGTTTCTATTACAGCTAACCTAATAAACTTAATTCAATAGTGTAAAGTCATTCTCATGTCATCATCATTGTAGAATCTCCACCAAGGCAAAGCTAACTTCCATGACTTTAGCCAACATCATAACCTAACATCACCTGGACACAATATTCAAACATCACCAAGCACATGGATTTGTCTAAAATTCCTTACCAGTCACCACCACAGCATTAGTTAACCCCGAAAAGTCAGACTTGGATTTTATTTATAAAAAAAAGAAAAACTGATACAGTTAAGAAAAAAAGGAACATTACCCTTGAGAAGAAGTGGAACAAGCAGAACAATTTGACCATCGCGAAGGCAACTTTCAGAGGGATCAGTTTCTTCTGCCTTGACCACCTGTTGAGGACTATCTCCCTCCTCTCCAATGGCATCTCGTGGAACTTGCGAATGAAGGGCCATCTCCAGTCCAAGCATAGAAACCCACAGAGCAATAAGGTCCCCAATCTGTAGGAGAGAATCTTCAAGACAAGGCTCACAACAAGCACAGCACTGCGCTGACCCCTCTTCGCCAGACGCTCTGCAATCTGCCCTCCATTACAGAAGCAAAGGAAAGGAATCAGCTTCTGGTCCCAATTCGGGAATAAATTTTTCTTGGAAAAAGAAGCTAGCGTGAGAGACTCAACGCTCAAATCGATCAAGAAGAAGATACCCTTTCGGAAAAAAAAATAAAAAATCAAAGTCCTGAACAGACATGAAATTATTGCAACCACGCCAGAAAGCCTTTGACTTTCCGTTTCTAATTGACTTGAAGATGATTAGCAGCTACCTAAAAGGGAACATTGCCCAGCAAAGAAGACAACACAATGATCGGCCCACACCCAAAAAAGAAAGAAACTTTACCATGGCCGGGCATTGGTTATAATTCTACTTGCAGAAGTATGCATCAAACTGCTCTAAATCACTAACAGAAGCAACCAGAAAAAACAAAAAAAACAAAAAACAAAAAAAGAAGCAAAAAGGTGAGCTTTTCGACCTCATCAGGGATCGGATGCTGAGACCCAGAAGCCCGGAAGAAGGAGTACACGGCCTCATTGCGAGGTCCGTCGTCGTCGATGCTGTCCGGCGAGAGAGGAGGCAGGAGGGTCTCGCACATGGCGGCGAGCGACTGGATTTGGTCGGCGGAGAAGCCATGGCTGAAGCCGGCCTCCCTCCCCACTACGGTCAACAGAGGATGGCCGTCTCTTCCCATCGTCCCGAGCGAAGCGAAGCTTCCTCGTGAGAAGGATGACGCACGCCTCTCCGCACGAGAGAGAGAGACAGACAGACAGACAGACGAGCAGACAGACAAGACAGAGACAGAGAGTTCGTGCAGAAGTGTGCGGGTTCGTTCTGGTACACCACATGGGGCGAAACCTGTTCAATTTATAGGCCTCGTGGGAAGTCGGCCATTAATTATTCACGGATTTCAACTTTCAAAGCATGCTCCGATAGGACTCTCAACTTTCAAAGCATGCTCCGATAGGACTCTCGTGCCTCCCTCTGATTTCCAGATCACCCGTCGCTTCCGTCTTCCCCCGATCGCGAACGAAACCGGAAGTACAATCCAAACGGGTTAGTCCAGAATCGAACCCGCCGCCCTACGTCTCGTCCTAAAAAAACTCATCTTTTTGCCCGAGATATGGTACGAACTTACTGTTAATTCGACGTAAAACCACCAAGCATGGGGACTCTCCATTGGGTTGTCGTCAATTCGTATGCATTGTCAACTTTCCAATGTATAATTTTCCCTTTTTTTTTTTGGTCAGACAACTTCCAATATTGAATTGGGTCAATTTTGAGAATCGGGACACGACCGAAAGTCCGTGGCCTAGAAACGGAAAGGCACCCATCAATAGGTTAACTTCAATGGTCGTTTTTGGGGGGGGGGTTGGGGGTGCGTATCAAGGAAGACAGGTACATCGTGGCGAGCACAACGTGCCACAATGGATCCCTTTCAGGATATTTTCTTTTCTCCAAGAGAAAAATGACCTAAGTAATGTTTGAATTTTAATTCAATTTGCAATGTGATCTCTGAATTTTTTATTAATTTAATATTGTCAATAAATTATAATAAAATATTCGATGGACCACATTTTAAAGATATAAGGACCACACTAGATAAATTACAAAATTTATTGACCATATTACATATTGAGTTAAAATTCATGGGTCACTTCGAATAAATTATAATTTAAGGATTACTATGAAATTATATATATATCATTGTTTCTTTCTCAGAAAAAATTGTTGGATTTGGGCGGGCCACATGAACTCCAAAAATAAAAATCTCATCTTGTTGCGACACGTCACACTGTCTCTACTGTCTCTTTCTAGGAGAAATGACAATTATTGTCATTAATGGTTGCATGATTTTTTCGGTAAGGAAAAACGAAAGATTATCACTTTTTGGGCAACCTGTTCGTCCTCCTCCATAATGGAAAGCCCCCCCAAAAATCATGTTCAATCCGGTGCG
The DNA here is from genome assembly GCA_007663325.1 of Eucalyptus pauciflora. Taxonomy (NCBI): domain Eukaryota; kingdom Viridiplantae; phylum Streptophyta; class Magnoliopsida; order Myrtales; family Myrtaceae; genus Eucalyptus; species Eucalyptus pauciflora. The sequence continues at coordinate 2,715,279 of VMYD01000122.1, forward strand.
GAATCTCGCCAGAGATAGAATTTTTCTTTTTTGGAACCATGAATGGTTGCATAATCTCCATCTAGTCTCCCACTGCTATAGGGATTGAATGTTAGGTGTGTTCGGAAAGGTCAGATTTGCAATCACACCTACTAGAAATCGCTAAGTTTTATTGCTATTTGTACTTTCAAATTTGCTAATCTTCGCGTGTTATGAAAGCTTTCATTTTCTTGAATTTAAGGTAATGAATTTTAGGCTACCTTCTAGTGTGCCTTATGAAAATAGATAAAAGAAGGGATGCTTCTTTCGATGATATGATGGAAAGAATAGTTGTAGCATGTAGGCCCTAAATCAAGCAAGCCTCTGGCCTCAATCTTTTAAGGATAGATTTGGCATTGTCAATAATATAATATCTGTATAATCGCCATGGTAGATCCTCAACATTGGTTCCCAGGCCCTATCCACATTCAAGATCAGCAATCGAAAATCCAATCACAAATACTCGAATCACAACAAAAACAAACAGAAATTCAAGACGTTACCAAATAAGAAAATCCAAGATCTTCCCTCCTAACCTCCTCCGAAGGAATAGAGACAATGAAGAATCAACATTTATCCCCAAAAATTTTAAAAAATTTTAAAAAAAATATTTAAAAAAAAAAACAAAAACAAAAACGACATCGCCTAATCTTAACATTTCGCAAATTCTTAATTTTGCAAAAAAAAAAACCCTTCTAGAAAGCCCACGTCTTCACGTTAAAGGCATTTATGCAACTGCCCAATCTAAGTCAAGATCAACCATATTAGGGCCCTTCGAATGCGCTAATGTCCACTCGAGGACCGTGTTATTAAATGACATTCGCTATGTTGCTCTCATGTTCAGAATCAGTCGACTTCCACGGGACTCCTGTTCACACGGTGAGAACACCGGTATCCATTTAAAACCATCGCCCATTACATTAAATTATCGGAAAAAGCCGCTGAAAGTTCCAAAGTATGCCGTGTCTAAGTCAAGATCGACCATATTAGGGCCCATCCAATGCACTAATGTTTACTCGAGAACCATGCTCTTAAATGACATTCACACACGGAGACACCGATACCCATTTATAGCCATCACCTGTTACATTATAATCATGAGAAAAAGTCGCTCAAAACTCCAAATTATGCCGTGTCTAAGACATTTACCTTAAAAAAAAAAAATTGCGATATGAAAAATCCCAAATTTATATATGCGTGGCCCATCGGAGCCATCAATGAGCGTCTTTAAAATTCAGCTTGCATGAACGACAGGAAGGTAAATGGTGTTGACATGGCGCTCATGTGCGACAAGCCTTGAATGAGAACTTGATTACGCTAGATTACTTTAATGCCCTTCTAGTATTTTCTTTTATTTCAAAAATATTTGGTAGGCAGGTTGGATTCGATACTATTTACATGCATCATACATTATTGCATTGAAAGTGGGACTTTCAATCCAAACAAAAATGACATTCATCGCATTTCCGTGGTCAAAAGTTAGGTTTCAATTAAACTTTGAATAAAACCTCAGTGAGCTCACCTTCGAACAAGGCCCACCAATGTCGGTCAATCGAGCGGGTAGTTGATGGGAACATTTTTTATTGGTGACCGTCCGAATTATACTTGATTTTGGTCCCGTCTCCTATGTAAATTTCGACCTGCCCCCTCGTGCTCTATCAGTGGCCGAATTTTGGCCTCTTTGTGGGCTTAAATTTTGGTTAGAAAAATCATACGAGAGAACCTCGATAAAGGGCAAATGTATTATTCAGGTACGAGTTGGAGGCTTTTTTGTGGCTTTCTAACTAAAATTATTAATGCAAGTTTCTACTTCTTATCAAATGCAATGCGTGTATATCATTTATGGTTCATAAATAATACCTACACGAGTGATTAAGAAAGTATGTAATAGACAAATTAAATTCCCGATCGAGGTCGGCCGACCCCGACCAGCAAAAGGGACGCACCATCCAACGCTCCAACGAATTCTCAGGAGTGAACATTTTCGTCGACGTGCGCCTAGCTTTTTAATTCATGTCAAATACACGTAAATCCACCCCCCCCAAATTTTTTCTCTTATTTTTGCCCCTAACGACGGCGTCTTAGACAACGATGGCCTCTCGTCGTGGCGGACCGCCGCGGCACCGGTTGAATTCCGCACACGAATGGGTGTAATCATGCGCCGGCACGCGAGGAGCATCCCGACTCTGGCAATGGGGCGGAGGGCGGGGCCTTTTGCACGGGTCGATCACTCCTATCGCGATTGACCGGGACCACGCGATGCGGCGGAGTTCTGCCTCAGCACCACCAGGGCTCGTCGCCGGCTCGAGGCTGGGGCTCCCTGCCTTGGCACGGCGGACCGCCACCGTGCCGATGAGCGCCAAGAAGAGGGAGCCCCAGCTTCAAGACTTTTCTTCTGTTCTCAAAATGATTGTGAGGGTTGTTGAGATCATAATTATAGCAGGGGTGGAACGCAATTAAACCGTATTCCTGCAATTATGAGGCTTCAAGTTGCTTAAATTTACCAATGTACTATTGCTGGATTGAATGTACATTTAATGTTATAATTGATCTTTTCCTGATTTGATCGTCTGGGCATGTAATTAAAATCCGTACGGTGATATAATTAAAAGGTTGCATCATAATGATTATGAAAAGAAGGAAATTTTTTAATAAAGACGTGAAGTACCCATATTTTTTCAAATAAAAATTCCAAATGGATCTTATTTCAAATAAAAGCCAAATAATCAAATCATCTTAAATAAGATAATGAACTTCATGCCATGAAGTAGCCAAATCATCTTAAATAAGTGCCTTTGGCCAGCCGGTGACCATTTCGGTTATCAAAAAAGGAGTATTTTGGTAAAAAAATTGTGACTATATTTTTAAATATTTTATATTTTATATTTTTTTGCTCTTCCTTCCCCCGGCCATTGCTTGAGTTTGGCGACCTTTTGCCATGGCTAATAGAGGGAAAAGGGAAAAAAAAAAGAAAAAAAAAGAAATAAACAACAAAAAATTAAAAAGTAAAAGATGAAAATGTCCTTCGGTCTAAGAGGCTATGCCATTTTTTGAAACTAATATGACTAATTTAAACCCTTATTTAAGACGATTTAGCCACTTCAAACTCTTCTTTAAAACAAAGTTCACTTCATGTCGTTATTTGAGAAAACGATAACACTTCAAGCCATTCTTTGACATCTTTCCATGAAAATATTCGAATAAATTATAAAACACGTGCTATTTCTTTTTGAAGATTATAGTTTCAAAGTATTTTAGAGTCGTTTGTTTGAGCAGGTAATTTATTTTTATTACCGAAATTTTAAGGGTAATACCAAAAAAGTCTTAAACATTTTCGCATTGATACTAAATCAGTCATAAACCTTTTAACTAAACTAATTTAGTCCTAAATATTTTCATATCGGCACTATTAAGTTCATCTGATCAATTTTGACCAAAAATCATTGACTTGGACGTTGACTGTTTTATGTGGCACAATCGTCGTTAACGTGAATAGGGAGCTGCCAATCAACAAGCCCCACTGGCCACCGGGTGAGGGCCCGGCAGAAGGCAAGGACAATAAGCCCTCGTCGGCCACCAGACGAGGGCCGTAGTATCCTATTGTATTTGTTCGTGCTTACGATTGAATCTTAATCTGAACTGTGAATAGATACCACCACCAATTCCGGACCATTATGTCCTATTGTTGGGGGGAGGCCCAAGAGAATCGAATGGGGCTCGGCTAATCATCAATCTCGACCACTCGGTTGTGTCCTCGGGCCACTTCGGACATGTTGGACCAAGTTCTTGGAAGATTGTTCTATTTCATTTATTTATTTATTTTCTTGATTTTTGCACCCCCCCCCCCAATTTTTTTTCTCTTCTTTTTGCCCCTGACAACAGCGTCTTAGACAACAATGGCCTCTCGTCGTGGCGGACCGCCGCGGCATTGGTTGAATTCGGTACATGGATGGGTGGAATCATGCGCCGGCATGTGAGGAGCATCCCGACTCTGGCAATGGGGCGGAGGGCGGGGCCTTTTGCACGGGTCGATTACTCCAATCGCGATTGACCGGGGCCATGTGATGCGACGGAGTTCTGCCTCAGCACCAGGGCTCATCGCCGGCTCGAGGCCGGGGCACCCTGCCTCGGCACAGCAAACTGCCACCGTGCCGATGAGCGTCAAGAAGAGGAGCCCCAGCTTCATGATCTTTCTTCTATTCTCAAAATGATTGTGAGGGTTGTTGAGATCGTACTTATAGCAGGGGTGGAACGCAATTAAACCGTATTGCTGCAATTATGAGGCTTCAGTTGCCTAAATTTACCAATGCTGGATTGAATGTACATTGAATGTTATTATTGATCTTTTTCTGATTTGATTGTTTGGGCATGTAATTAAAAGCCGTACGGTGATATAATTAAAAGGTTGCTTCATAATGATTATGAAAATAAGGAAAATTGTAAATAAAAACATGAAGTGTCCTCATTTTTTCAAATAAAATTTCGAAATGGAACTTATTTCAAATAATGGTCATAGTAATTAAATCATCGTAAATAAGAGCATGAACTTCATGCCATGAAGTACCATTTCGATTATTAGATAAGAGATATTTTGGTTAAAAAATTGTGACTAAATTTTAAAAAAATTTAGATTTTTTTTTCCTCCCTCTTCCCTCCCCCGGCCATTGCTTGAGTTTGGCATGGCTGACAGTGAGAAAAGGGAAAAGGGAAAAAGAAAAAAGAAAAAAAATAAAAAGGAAAGAAAAATAAATAAACAAAAAAAAATAAAAAGTAAATGATGAAAATGTCCTTCGGTCTAAGAGGCTACGCCCTTTTTTGAAACTAATATGATCAATTCAAACTCTCATCTAAGACGATTTGGCCACTTCAAATTCTTATTTAAAAGAAAGTCCACTTCAAATTATTATTTGAGAAAATGATGACACTTCAAACTCTTCTTTGACATTTTTTCATGAAAATATTCGAATAAATTATAAACGGGTGCTATTTCTTTTTGAAGATTATAGTTTCAAAGTATTTTAGAGCCGTTTGTTTGAGTAGGTAATTTTTTTTATTATCAAAATTTTAAGGATAATACTAGGGTGAGCGCGGTTCTCAGTTCTAAAAGGACCAGTTCTGGTTCCCAGTTCCTTTTTTTTCCGGGAATCGGAACCGGTTAGGGCTCCAAAAGGAGCCCCAATTAAAATGACATGCAAGCGGTACCCCTTGACTTACATGATGGACATCTTCTTTTTATTGGTTGAGAAAAATTTGCACACCTAAATACCCGTGTTAGTGTAGTAGATCAGGGAGAGTTTCATATTCCTCTTAGGAAGATGCGAAAAAGTTCCATGGGAGAAATTTGGTCGTTATTGAATCATTACACGACTATAATGAAGGGACAATTGTCTATTGAGAAGTGCCAGGAGGAATTGTTGAACTTTAGTGTGGTAGTCCTTGGTAAATCTGTAGCTTGTCAAAATAATTAGCTTCTAGGTTTTGTGTTTGTTTGTGTCCTATTCTTCACTTTTATGCAAGGCTACTTTTTTGCATGTCAAATTATGCTTTGTGTTAACCAAAATTGACTCCTTACAGTTGAAAGAGACTGTTGAATGAATTATAGCTATTGACCGTACAACAGATATGATTGAAGAGATGCTAAAACAGGGTCAAAATTCGCAGCCTATCTTTATACTGACAAGGGAGTAAAGGTAGTTATCTATTGCATCATCTCCTTGTTGTCTCCTGCTGCATTATTTACATGATCCATAAATATGTGAACTCTCTATCTTATTTAGGTTTCTCAAGCTTTAAGCACATGTGTGTATTTGGGGTTTGACGCTGACCCATCATAGAACATTGCTTCCCGCATTCGTGGACCAAATGTGAGTCCAAATTAACTTTTTTTCTGTTCCTGTCTAGCTTCTCTTTTCTGTCACCGCATTGAGTTGGCTTTGGAAGGAGTGTTTGACTTACAATTGACAAAGAAGTGTTTGACTTACAATTGTACCAAAACACTTGAAATATTATTCATTCAAGATATTGATGGTCTTAATGCGGAGATTATCGTCGATAAATACAGTTGGTGGTGTCGCATTTGCTATGCATCAGAGTCAAGCAAGGTTTTTTCTTTGGCTTTGTGCGGCTTTAACTATGCATAAATTGATTGATGAGCAACTTTGTTTGTCGTAATCTTAATGCAGGCTCCTCTTATGTACATTGAATTTTTGAACTATGTTGTCAAAGAGTTTAGGAGCCTTTAGATGGGCAAAATGGCATGCTTCATGGAGTATTATCGATATTGATTTTTTTTGTGTCTTTACTTAGGATTTTGACTGATTTTCATCCATGTCTTTGCAGGGTTTTGTTGTGCCAAAGGAATCACAGGGAAATATTGTAGAGGTCACACTATGGAGTAGATGAAAATTTGAGATCTTGTTGGCACTTTTGGTTTTTCATCTCCTTAGTATATTTTGCTTCATCATTTTCATTTGACTCAGCTGAAAAGGCATATGGCAAATGTGACGATTTAAGCTTTAGTGCACGTATATTGACATATGTGAGCTCAATAATTATAATTAATCAAGCATCTTCTTTCCTCTCTGGAAACTTCTTGTTGGTTTTGGTTTTGATTATGTATGTCCAGATTCTTGGCAGTTGGCACTTGTATGTTTGCTAAGATGTGGGAAGTTACTGTGGGGTATATGCGTGTACGTTATAGTTCAAATCTGAAAAAGACAAAAAGAAAGAAAAAAAAAAAAACCTGTTGGAACCTGGAACCGACCCTGGAACCTGTGACATGGTAGATTCCAAGGTTCTTGATTTTGACGGGTAGGTTTTAGGTTCCAAAAAATGAGGAACTTGTACCTAATGGTAAGTTTCAGGTTCTAGACGGAACCGAACTGGAACCTGGAACCGCTCACCCCTAGATAATACCAAAAAAGTCCTAAACATTTCCATATTGATAGTAAATCAATCATAAACATTTCAATTAGACTAATTTAGTCCTAGATTTTTTCATATTGGTACCATTAAGTTCATCTGATCAATTTTGATAAAAAAAATCATTGACTTTGACGTTGACTGTCTTATGTGGCACAATCGGTGTTAACGTGAATATTTTTAAATAAACTTTCGAGATTTTTATTTTTATTTTTATTTTTTCTATTAAGAGCCATCAAGGAGCTGCCAATCAACAACTCCACTGGCCACTGGGTGAGGGCCTGGCAACTGACAAGGACAATAAGCCCTCGTCGGCCACCGTGGTATCCTATAGTATTTGTTCGTGCTTACATTTGAATCTTATCTGGACCGTGAATAGATACCACCACCACTTCCGAACCATTATATGTCCTATTGGCGGGGACATCCAACAGGCCCAAGATAATCGAACGGGGCCCGACTAATCATCAATCTCGACCTCTAGTTCGTGTCCTCGGCTCACTTCGGACATGTTGGACCAAGCTCTTGTAAGATTGCTCTATTTCATTTATTTATTTATTTTCTTGATTAAGCATTTATTGGCTAATATTAAACGCATTGATCAGCTTTTTATTTATTTATTTATTTATTATTATTTATATAATTTGATAAATAAACATCATCGGACTTCAAAACCTTAGTATCCCTTGATTGGTTTTTAAAGATGCAAACGAATTCGTTAGAAAAAGGCCGATAAAGGGTTCCTACCAAAACAATTACTAGAGAATTGATGAGTATCATTTTGCGGCCAGCAAGGTCTTGATGGACTTTCGTGTCTTGTTAATGAAACTAGCTTTGCAGGATTTTTTTTTTCCATTTTTCTAAAGATATTATCAAATAGTGGTCCATATAAATTTTATCAATGATATTATGATTTTTAATCAATTAACTAGTTTTTAATAAGTGATGAGTCTGCCAATAGTCTCAGATAAACATAAAAAATCATTCTAATTTTCATCAACTTTGTCTTGATTGGTTGGTTAAAGGACCGAGAGGGACGGTGAGTCTTTCCGACCTCCTCAAATCATTGTCTCATACTTGTCGTATCGAGTTATAATTACTCACCACCACTTATAATCTAAATCTCTAAAATTGACGAGCCTATTTCAAGATGCTAGAAATCAAGAAGTTCTCTCTACACGAGGTGCCCCGCAATTAGGCGCCATGGCACGAGTTGCGAGGTAGATCGGATTAGCGGCCGACTCATCCTTTTCCATCACTCGGTCAAACGAATGGCGGGGGCAGCGGTCGATAAAGCAACCAACAAAATCTCTGGCGGGCCTCGAAAGTTCGTTGCAGCGCCCGGTCCGAATGTCCGCTCCTCGATGTCGGAAATGCAGTTTCGACCCGAAAATAGGAAAGCAACGACGGAAAAGCAGTCAAAACGACTCGTGGGCCACCGTCGTTTTGATGGTTTAGGACTCCGGACCACGGTTTCGCACTCCAGCTCATCTAATTCCCGATTAAATAAATCGAGTTTTATTTTATTATTTAATATTTTCGGGTGTTACAAGTCGTCCTCCCGTGCGAGCCAAGCCTGGCTGCGCATGCAAAAGGGCCGACAATTTAAATTATATATAAAGGTCGACCCAAGCTATGTGACGTCATATCTCGTAGGTCTTATCGGGATTTTCCTTTCGGCCAATGCGTCCCTTCCATCAACGCTAGAGCTCTAATCCAAAATTGGTGTCGAGCGAGAGAAAAAAAAAAATTTGTTTTTGGGGTTTGCGCGTGCCGTTGGGAATCACGAGCCAACGACTTCTCATCGTGTTTTTCAAAATGTTCGATTGAATAAAGAGATGATTTCTTCTTGATTATGTCGTTTTTAATGTAGTCCAATGGTCCAATGCACCGCAATTATTTTTTCTTATTCTTTATTTTGCAATCCTATCATAGCGCCAATTGAATCATCTATCTAAACTTTTTTAGTAGATCTATCGAACGTCCTGTAAATGTGAAAGAGAACTATTGACGATGAATAACCCTATCTATAATCATCTACTTAGAAGATAGAGTATGTGATTCGGTCCTTTGAAGATATACCTAAAGCTTGAATTTGAGCAACAAGTTCTCAAAGAAAGAGAATCAATAAATTCGCACCAATACGAGATTCATAATAACAATATATTGTTGAGCAATTTAGATGCTTATTCAATATTGAGCACGACGCTTTTGGTCAAATGTCGTTTGACTTGTCTCATCGACTAATCACTTTTATTAAGATCGGTTCATACACATAGCATTGCTTGTGTGTATCAATCCACACGGTTAGCCAATGGCTCGGTGACAAGAGCAACTAGTGTCAGAGGCAGTAGATAGAAAGAGGCACATGCTCGGAAAAAAAGTGGTTATATTGACACATGAATTTGCAAAGATACGATTTCACAAAGTGATTTGAAAAATTCTCGGTCTATTCATATATGTCGAAAGTGTCCATTTTCATGTTATACAGGCGCACCATATTGTCCTATTTTTCTATATTTCATCCTCATCAATTATGGAACGGTGAGTAATCTTTAATTTATTATTAAAAAAGAAAAGAAAAAACAATTGATAATACTCATTACTCAAGATAAGCCTAAATAGACGAGTAAGATGTTGACAATGACATGATCACTTATCCCACCCGAACTTCTCCTTCTTGCTTTCTATTTTTATTCTTATCCCATATACTAATATACTTTGTCCTTATTGCAAAACTAGTATACACTCAAAGATACAAATATGCAATAAATTTTTTATATAGAAACTAAATTTATTTAGGAAAAATATCTCAAATTTTTTTTGGGATATTTATCTATTCTTCCCCCCACACCGAACCGCGGGCCCCACTCCCAGTCACCACCCAATCGAAGCCGGCCGATACGTTTCGGCGCCGGTGGCCGGTGGGCCCCATGTCATCATCTTTTTTTTCCCTCTGCAAACCCTATCCACTCCACTTCCATCACTCTCTCTCACTCTAACTTTCTCTCTCCTCTGCGACGAACTGACCGCATCGTCGACCGAATACCTCCCCAAATCCTCTCTGTCTCTCTGGAGCATCCGCTCGCTGTTGATGGACAGCCGCCTCTTCACTCGCCCCACCCCGACGCCGTCGCCGCTCCTGCGCCCCGCCGCCCGCAGGGTCTGGCCCGAGAAGCCGGGCTTGGCCGCGCGGATCGCCGGCCGCCGCCCGCGGCGATCGCCGGCCGTCGTCGCCAGCGCGAGCCGCTGCGAGTCGAGCAGCCTGAACACGCCCCTGGTGCCGGAGTCGGCCGCGGGGCGGTACCTGACGCGGGTCCTGCAGAACCAGCGGCAGCTGTTCCACGCCGCCGTGGCGGAGGAGCTGAAGCAGCTGGCCGACGACCGCGACGCGGCGGTTTCGCGCGTGCTGCTCAGCGCCGGCTCCGATGAAGCTTGCCTCCACAGGTACTACTGGCTCGCTTTGTCGATCGATTGTTTGGGTTTGACTGTATCTAGACAGGCATAGTTTGAACCTCGAGGTTTGCCGGATGATATTCGGTGGAGAAAATTCAATTGGATTACATGATATAATATGCTTTGTTTGGCATTCAGATCGAAGGAGGGTTGTTTCATTAACTTACTTGCTTCTAGATTGGAATATAGTTCTCAAGTGATCATTCTGTCGTGACATCGAAAGACAAATTACCAAACAATATTTAGCAAACGGGAACTGCCAGACTGGTATGCTGAATTTGACTCTTCTTGTCTGTTGAGAGAATCGAAGGAATAGTGTGCATGGAGCTGGCTTAAACTTTTCATGATGGCAATGAGAAACAAAAAGTGGTCCTTTTGTACGTTTTGACAATGGGGAAATATGATTTCTGGAGTTGAATTGGACTTACTGGTCATACTTCAACATGCTTATCTTACACATATAGTCTCCAACCTGACTCTTTGATTTTGTTTATGGAAATCCAAGATGGATTTGTTTCTGCTCGTATTGTCTAAATTGTTTGAGAGATCAGGGCTGCTTTGCCTAAAAAGAAAATTTTGGTTGATATAATCATCATTAAGCATATTGGTTGCAAGAAAAATAGAGAAAGAGCTGTTCAGTTTATAGGTAACGGCAGCTTATAAGATGAGTAACTGAATTGGGGTACAATATGCCACTGATGGTTTACTTATGCTCTCTGTGAGTTCTGTCGTTTTGATAAAACATTTGGGCCCCAGAATGCAAATTCACAAGCATGTGAAAAGATGGAAGCAAGCATGAGAATTTGTCTTTCCTTTATATGATGGAGAAAAAGCTGAAAGACGAATCCATCCTCTGAAGAGTCTGAAGATGACCTCATTTACTTCACTAGCAGCCTTTTGGTATTTTTGCCTGCATAGATGGTGGTGCATAAAAGGTGTATATCAATGATAATAGAGTTAACCATCAACAAGAATTTGAGCTTACTCATGGAGTCTTGGTCGTGTATATTCTTCCAGACTTATACAATATGGCCTGCCATTTGTTAGCATTCACAAGCAAATATGACAATACTCTGAGAGCTGTACTCACAACCAAAGAATTAGTCAAAGTCTTCATATCTGCACAATAACCCTAAGTTGCTAGCTCCACATGTGCCTTATACGTTGCCTTTGTCCATCTCCTTGCTGCTATACTTTCCAACAGCTAAGTATTTCTGCTCGGATATAATGCCATCTTGAGGGATAGATAAATGGCTTTCTGGAAGTGCATGACAGAAGATAGTGTGTTTTGGCTAATTAAGTAAATCTGATAGAGCAAGATGAAAACTCGAAGCTTGATAGTGAAGAATGGTAAAAAGCAAGCGTAATTCAGCAAGAGAGTGCCCTGCTTTACCCACTCTGCACCCTTTCCCAACAATGCTTGGACTCATTTTTCCCTATTATAGAAGTGTACTGTCAAAGTTCTTTTCTGACCCGCTAAACCTTTACTTGACTACATTTTTTTCTCAGTGAAATATTCCTTACTAATTGTTTCTTCTGGATTTCATTATGACTTTGTTCAGAACTATATTATCTCTCTGCTGTTTATCGAGTTTGAATGAGTTTTAGTCTAAACAGTTTTAACTAGGATAGTTTTTGTGAATAATGCGCCTGCTGCAGTTCTTAAAAGACAGATACATGACTAGTGGTATTTCGTCATCAATCATTGTTATAGCGTACATTATTGAATTATATCTACCGTCTCGCATGTACAGATTTTTTATTTATTGTAATAATTACAGTTCCAACTCGCTGGCCCATTAAAAGATATGATGCCAGCACCACAGATCTTCACACTTTCATGACATAAGCAGTTGTCAACAAATTCGGGTTTTAAATATCTTCCCAAGATCGAACAGTACATTTGAAACAGTTCAAAGCAGGAGGATCACTTGGAAATGGGGATGATGCTAGAAGCGGCTTTCTTAAACATCTGAAACATCAGAGTATGAAAAGAGCATCGTGCCAATTTCCACTTGACCGTCTGGCCTGCTTAGTAAGCAGTGAGGAAAACATTGGGTGTTAGAAGTAGTAGCCATGATTTCCGGGATTTGTTGTGAATTGAAGACATGATGATGGTCAATCAGAAGCAAGAAAAATGCCAGATTGCCTGCATGTCGATTAACTGAAGCATGTATTTCTGAAATTTCATGTTTCAATTCTGGCTGAAGCTTTAGATCTTTCCTTTGATCTGATTAAACTGTGCATGTGAAACCCAGGAGGATTGCAGAAATCAAAGAATGCGATCGTCAAGTTGCAATCAAAGATGTTATGTACATGCTTTTACTTTACAAGTTCTCGGAAATCAGAGTTCATTTGGTGCCCAAGCTTTCCAGATGCATTTACAATGGCAGACTAGAGATATGGCCTGCGAAAGACTGGGAATTAGAATCCATTCATGGCATCGATGTTTTGGAGATGATAAAAGAGCACGTTGCTGCTGTCATTGGCCTGAGAGCAGATTCTAGTGTTACAGACAACTGGGCGACTACTCACATTCAACAACTCCAACTTGGCCAACTTTATGCAGCCTCTGTTTTATATGGTTACTTCTTGAAATCTGCTTCTTTGAGGCACCACCTTGAGTGTAGTCTAGCTCTATCTCCCCAGGGACACCGCGCCTTCCACAGGAACTCTCTTCACTCTCCGAAAATTTGGCCGTACGGGTGGAACAATCTTGTTTGTGGTCGTGTTAGCAACGATAAACTGTCTTTAGGCCAAGCATCACTTCAGGATGGAAACCATGGAAAGTTGAGATGTTATGTGATGGGGTTTGACCCCGAGACCTTGCAGAGATGCGCAAAAGTCAGATCCAGGGAAGCCATGGATCTAATTGAGAAGCATAGCTGTGCTCTGTTTGGGGATGGGAAGATGGGTTTGATCAGTAGTGATGACGTCATACTTACCTCATTTTCGAGCCTGAAGAGATTGGTTCTGGAGGCTATTGCATTCGGTTCCTTCCTTTGGGACGTGGAAGAGCATGTCGATACTGTTTATAAGCTCAACGATAACTGACAGGAAAGGGCAGGGGTGCAGACCTAAGTGGGGGTTCATCTCTGTCAGCCACCGATGTATATAAGAGCTCGACTAAGAAGCGCGAACTGTCCCGTTCACCTCTTGTACATAGGAGTTTCAGGCATGGCAATCTTCTGTTTTATATGACGGTTTCAAGAGTGACTTGTACAGCTTTTGGATGGTGCAAGCTTTTGCTGCACGGTGTATAAATTGAATGAACTGGTAGTAAAAACTTGACAAGCAAAACCCGTTTCCTGTTTCTTTGATGGACCGAGATTTTGGTTTATGGATTTTCAATACTACGACTAAACTTCGGAGGCAAGGTAAAGAATGTTGCGTGGAAGCTTTCTCTCTATCAAGTCTTTTGCTTCTGTCGGGTAGACACCTTCTGGTTTCATACCACAAGGCCAGCGCGACATCTAAGGTGATACTTTTACGGAATGTCTTAATTGCGTCATCAAAAACATTATCGTAGGTTCTATTGGGAGTTCTTAGGTCGGCTGAGGATTATTTCGTGAGTAAATATGGACCATCGGATTCGTGTTTATCGAATCAAATCCGGAAAGACGAGAGGAAAGTGTTAACCGGTTAAAACCGGCTGATGTCATTGACTTCTTGTGAAAGTCAAGCGTCCCGTATTAAACTCTCCAAACTCTCCTAACTCTCCTTTGCCCCTTTTTGTGGATTTTTTTTCTTTATTTACATTGATAATAAATACTGTACTCGTGAAAGTTTTAAAACTGTTACATCGGAATTTTTTAAATTGAATTTTCATGAACTATAGAATTCAAAGCGCATGGTTCAAACAAGTAAACTCCCTTACCAATTCTAGTGATTTATATATTTTTTGTTCTTTGGAAGATCTTTCTGTATATTAATTATTACTTTGGTTTAAAAACACTGGTTAAATTCTCAAAATAACAAAGATCGTTCAAGCGTCACCTTGGGACGCATGAAGGAAAGACAAACCCGGTCACCCCCCTTGAGCATTAGACCCTCGAGGGATTGTAGAACTCCCTTTGAGAATTGGATTCCATTGAACGGTTGTAATTTCATTCTTTTCGATCTGATGGCGAAAATCTGTAGAGGCGCAGCATCCACGAAGAAAAGTATTCAGCAAATTCTACAAGATGGACCATTAAGACTGCGCTGATTATGGTGTGTCGTCACATTTTAGTTTCATATATTTGTACGAAATATTAAGCAACGGGAATACAACATCGTTAAAAGCGAATTTGTATAAACGGAGGTCTCGTAATCGTCATGGTCGAGTTTTTCAAAATCATTTAAGATGCTGCTTGGCTTTTTTCTACTCTTTCTTCATGTGATGTATATGATTTTTTTTCGGCCAAAAAAAAAAAGAAAGATTAGCAGGTGTTTCTGATATTGATTAAGTGAGTAATCGAGTGAATTAGAGACCATTCATACTCTAAATGGTCTACAAAGTTCAATTTAATCAATGCGGTTTTGACTAAGCTCTCAACCTATCTCTCAACAAGAAGTTTCTATGAAAAAAAGAGGAATAGGTCTACCATCGAGCTCCATTTGATTGTCTACACCAACATCACAAATTACAAAAAATATTATATTTTCACCTGGTGAAACCCGAAATAGGAAATCGATGACGAGTCACGATTCAATTTCGACTCATCTCTTACGAAATCAACCTTTGGTGTTCCAAAGCTAGGTCAAAATGACAAACTAGCTTTATATAAATTGACAAAATCCGGAGTCGTTTCCATTTGCCTTGGCTTCGAATCTTCCCTGTTCCAAGAAGTTGCGTTCACAACAACTCCTGCCGAATCTCCATTACACGCAAACAATCGCGACAATGCCAACTCCGTTTCATACAAAAAGAGAAAAAAGAAGAAGAAGATAAAATAATCACAAATACTGCTGACAACTTCCCAGGTTTTTCCTTCAACGGTACTAACTTACACAACCTTAAACCTCACGAACTCAAGCAACACCGCCCCCGCCTTCATTTCCTCCGCGTTTTCTCCGTGAGAAACATGTCGTACTTCAACTCTTACCCTTCATCCACCTTCTTCCTCCTCGTCCTCCTCTTCACTGCCTCCGTCGCGCTGTCCCTCTTCCTCTCCGACTCCTCCTCCGCCACCGAGGCCGCCCTCTCCTCCCTCCAGCTCGCCGTCTCCACCTCCTACTCGATCTGCCGGGCCGTCTTCGCCGGCGCCGCCTACTTCCTCGCGTTCGTGATCAATGGGCTGCGGGTCCCCGGCGAGGCCCTCCACTCGGCGCTCCAGCAGGTCGCGGAGGCGATCCGGTCGCTGGCGAATTACCTAGCAGGGCTCGTCGTGGGCGCGGTCAGCTCGCTGGTGTCGTTCGTCCTGGAGCTCGCCAAGGAAGCCGCGGGAAAATTCGTCGAGCTCGCCACGGAAGGAGCGTCCACTTTTGCCGAGAAGGGTAGGGAAGGGATCGAGGCCCTGTGTAAAGTCGCGGTGGAGGTGGTGCGGATCATGGCGGAGGTGGTGGCCGGCGCGGTGGCGCAGATATTGAATACTCTCAAGGAAGTGGTCAGTTCCGTTATGGAGAAAGGGGAATGAATTCGGTGCCATTGACTTTGCTTTCTTTGTAAACAACAAATTTAATGTCGTAGGACTTATCTTTTTTTAGAGCAGGATTAGCGAAAGAGAAATGTAAACAATGATGATCAAAGTTTCAGGAATGTAATTACCTGTACTGAATGAGGCTGCCATTTTGCTTGTAATATTTGTGTTTTTTTTTTTAACATTAATTTGAGAATGTTATTGTTTGTTGCTGTTGAACACGTCGCAGAAAGTAATATATATTTTTTTAAAATAAATAATTAGAAAAGAATAGGCAAAGGAAAGAGATGATGCAAACTTATGAAGGAGACTGCATTGTTTAGATGGAAATAATTCAGATCGTTATGCATCCTGACTTCACCGCCAAGTCTTTCTAGAAAAAATATATTTCCCCAAGGGAAGCTTCCTTCACTATTTCTATAAGTAAATAGATTTTGGTCAAGATAAACGACACTTCATCTTTTCTTCATCGTAGTTTCTTCTCCAGGAGAACCTTCATCGAAAAGTCTTGCTTGATTTTTCTCTCATTTCGCATCGATGAAATCCCGACTCCCCGCCCTATAGACTTTCTGTATTAGAATCGAACTCCAGATTGGTTGCTTTTAAAGGCGTGATCTCGACTTTCGAGTTTTCCCCTCGCCGTATTGATTGCTAATGATGAATCGTAAATGTGCTGAGAGGTATTAAATCTTCATTTTATCGTGGTGTGTCTAAACATTCCACCTTCGCGAAGGCAAATTTGAAAGGAAAAGAAAGGCATTCGACCGAGATCATCAAATCTTAGATTGGAGCTCAGACTCGTTTCCTTTTCCTCATTTAATAAGAGACTCGGATCTTTTTTCCAAGACTATATTTTCCTCAATCTCTGATCGCTTGAAATTTCCTTCCAACAATGCTTTTAACTTGAGAAAATCACTAAAAAAGTCATAAACCTTTTATAATTTTACCAATTTATCATAAACCTTTTTTTTTTTTTTGCCAATTCAATTCTAATTTTTTTTTTTATATAATTGTGTCAAATTAGTTCATCCTACCAAATTTGGCCAAGCGGCAATGATGTTGACATGTTGACAATCAATTTTTTTAATAATAATTTTATTTTTTGAATTATTTATTTATCTTTTCTTTTCCTCCTTTCTTCTTTCTCCAGTTGCCGGACCTTAGTGATTGATAGAGACAAGGGTCGATGAGGCTTGCCCAAAGACAGCAAGGCTTGACCCCGCCATGGCTAGGCGAGGTCGAGCCTCGTTAGATTTGGCTTGACCTCGCGGTGAGGTCGAGCTTGCCATCGATCTGATGAGGTTAAGCCTTGTCAAATCTAGATCATCCTTGCCCAACCATGGTGAGGCCGAGTTCATTGTGGTCTCGCCAATTTGACAGTGGCAAGTTGAGCCAAATCTAGCAAGGCTCGAGCCTTGTTGGCCCTCACTAGCTGGTCATCGAGGTCCGGCGATCGGTCGGAGGAAGAAGAAAGAGAGAAAAAAAGAAAAGGAAAAAAAGAAATTTTTAAAAAATAAAAATAAAATATTATTAAAAAATTGGCCACATTAACATCAGTCGGCATCCATGTCAGTAACAATCGGTGAAATTTTTTTCGAATGAACTTAATAGTACAATTGCAAAAGATTTATGACTAAATTGGTAAAATTATAAAAGGTTTAGGATTTTTTTAGTGATTTTCTCCATTTAATTAATGGGCTACAAGTCATGGACATAGAATTAATAAAAATCAAAGGCGGTTGATATCCATATCGATGTTCAATAAAGAAAAGAAAGTGGGGTCACTTTCGGCTCATGAAAAAATACACCTCTATTTTGTATTTGTCAATGTGATGATTGTCAACACATACATGGATCGGCAAATAAAACCTTCATAGGAAAACTTCCGCCTTATACTTTCATATTTTTATCCTAACCAAATCCATGTATTTTTTAATTTTTATAATTAAAATCTTTCTATTAGTGTAAATTATCTAATCAAGTCCCTTCGCCCTACATCCAGTTAAATCCAACTAATGTGGCCGTTGGCAACTCCCTATTATAATGTGGTCAATAGTCTAGTGACGCAAATGATAACGTGAAAGATAAAAAAAATAAATTAAAAGAAATCCTCTTCTTCCACTCACGCTCTCTGACGTTATCGGACAGATGCGTTAGCTTTGATTTGATCAAATTTGGTATGGAGGGATTTGACTAGATAACTTGTGCAGGTAGATAGACCTGATCGGAAAATTAAAAATAAAAAAATACAAGAGTTCGATTAGAAAAATCTTGCAGAGCGATAGCTTATTGGTGCGTTAAGAATTTCTATACGAGGAGTTGGAGGTTGCTCGTTCGAATTTCACTAATTACATATAGATTACTTTGGATTAGATTACCAATACAGTTGAATGCTCGGATTTAACCGGCAAGAATAAAATTGAATGAATTAATTAGAAATCATAGTGCACGAGTCATATTTACCTCATCCAATGTGACTCGCATGAAAATAATTCAAGGATAATTTTTCATATTCGGTACGGCTTCTCGTAGTTGCCTTAGCTGTGAAAAGAGAAGTCGCAGGCCTCAACTTTCCTGTAAGTTGCTTATCACATTCCTTACAACCGCAACGATTTATAATAATTTTTTAAAAAGCACTTCGAAGGTGACGCGCTTTTAAATAATATATAACAAAATACAAATCACGGCATGGTCACGATTCTTATCGTTAGCAGACTCATTAATTGAGTGCGCCATATGATTGCTAGGCCCTGAGGCTTTAGATTGGATCGGACCCGATTTTGGCCTATCTATAATTTGAAGCTGTCGTTGCGGATTTTATGTCGACACGGTCTTAAACACACAAATCACAGCATGGATCTTAGCCGTTATTGTTAGCCAACTTACTGATTGAGTGTGCCATTTGATTGCTTGACTTCAATGTCCGACCTGGATCCGACCCGACTCGCCCGTTTATAATTCGGATCTGTCACCGTGGATTTCGTGATAAGGCGAGTCGAGTCCGCGCAATATTATGTGTGTGTGTGGGAGATTTCTAGGGAAAATTTTAAAAAGGGACCTGAAGTTTCATCTTTCTCTCAAATAAGGACATGAAGTGGACATTATTTTAAATAAAGACCTAAAATGCCATTACTTTCTCAAATAAGAGCCTAAAGTGGATGTTGTTTCAAATGAGGACTTGAAGTAGTTATGTTTGTTTCAAATAAGGCCCCGAAATGGTTATGTCCGTTGCAAATAAAGACCTAACTTTTCGACGATCAAGGGTATTTTTGTGATTTGTCATTTTTCCCTGTTTTTCCTTCATATATATATATATATATATATATATATATATTATTTTATTTTTCGGTTCTTCTTCTTCCTCTTCGCCAGTGGCCGGCCAGCCACCGGCAATGCTCACAGAGGGCTAGGCGATAGTCGCCCTCGCCAGTGAGGGCCACCCACGTCGGCCACAGGCGAGGGACGGCCTCGCCTAGGCAAGGTAACCCTCGCCTAGGGGCCATCCGCGAGGTCGGCCCTTGCGGCCCTAGGTGAGACCGATTTGGAGAGGATGGCCTTGCCCACGGCCAGCAAGGGTTGGGCGACCAACGAAGAGAAAGAAGAAGGATCGGAAGAAAAAAAAAAGGAAGAAAAGGGGATGCCAAATGACGAAAATACTCTTGATTGGTCGAAAAATTTAGCCAATGAAAGACCGCAAATGACCAAAACCACTTCAGGCTTTTATTTAAAATAACTAAAATCACTTCACGTCTTTATTGAAAATAAAGTTCACATCGGGTCCTTATTTGAGAAAAATATGACATTTCGTATCCCTTTTTGGAATTTTCCAAGAGTTCTATTACAAAATTTGAGTAGTACGATGGTGGTGGCTTTATTCCAGGAGAAGCTTAAGCAGTAAGAAAGGCGAAAGAACCACCCTCCTTCTCCCCTTTCCTTCGCTGCTTCCTCGGTGGGAGCACTCCACCTGGCGAAGGTGCCATCTGCTTCCTTCGCGTCCTTCTTCACGCCACTGTAAAAACCACTCTCTCTCTCTGTGTGAGTTTATGTTGTGAAAGCTTGATTTTTGGAGCTCAATCCGCGAGAACGCGATCATGGGTGGTGAAGCCGTCGACTCCGTCGTCTCCAGCGGCTCTTTATCCGGTAGAGTCGTCGCTCTCTCTCTCTCCTCCTGCTCGTTCTCGTTCCATTACAATCGTCGCCCGATCAGAAATTTTTGTTAGTACCCACTTCGTTTCTCGGCGTCGTGATCGCTTTCCCGTGAATATTTATGAATGATCTCCCTGCAGACGGCGAAGTGTCACTGGACGAAGGCTTCGCTACTCAAGTTCCCACTCATTTCAGGTGCTTAAATTTTTTGTCTTTTTTTCTGGGTTTCGCAGTGAAGTTCTTTGACATTTAAAAATTCAGAATTTCAGATTCCCTTTGTCCTCGTTTGTTTCATCCTAGTGCTAGAATTGTTCGTGTTTGAATTGGAAATCTTATCTTGGAGGGAAAATTCTAGTATCAGGACTCTTGTTCCTTGAAAAACCCAATTCCGAGATGAGCCAAACGAGGCATTAGCATCTAGTCTTTTATGGTTAGGATTCAAATGCTAAATCAAGTGGGTTTTTGGTTTGATTATCAGTCAGACATAGAATGAGGGCTTTTTTGCTTGTCAGGGATGGTCTCAGCAGCAACGTTGGGAGTGAAACCGCGAAGAAAGATGATGTTTTTGGACTTGGGGATTTCGAGGGGGAGGATGGCGTGTTTTCTTCTGCTCTGGAATCTGAAATTTACTTGCGAAGGAGGAGCAGCGCTTATAGAGAAGTCTTGGGGAGCTATGACACCTCGCGGGTTCATATTGAAAGTCTGGGCCGTGCGAAAAGCAAGATTCTGAGGTATTAAATTCTTAGAAGTGTCTCATGTATTCCACCACGATAAAAATTATGATTGTCTAATTCAATTTTCTTTGTGAAAAATTATGTTTCGGTGCTCATTTTCCCTTCTATGTGACGTGTATGGATGTTGCATGTCATGTAATGAGCCGGATGTTCGAATTCTGTTGGGTGAAATTGGTGGACTATGTTAAATTAGCGTGCAATTAGTCTAGCCTGTATTGTGCTCACCTGATTTTACGAACTTTACTTTGCAGCTACCACCCTGGAGCATGGATCGAGGAAGTAGGTGGTACAAAATCTTTTGACTATAATGTACCACAGACGACGTCCCTCATCTTGATTGGTCCAAGAGGGTCAGGAAAAAGCAGTCTTGTCAACAGGATATCCAAGTTGCTGGAGGATGATAATTTTGCCTCAGAAAGAGCCCAAGTATCATGTAAATGTCACTTCATTGCTTTTGACCTGTTAAATCTAGATTAATGTTCTATGAGATGGTGTAGTTCATCCAACCAGTTTCTTCTTTAATTGTCTTTTACACCAGATAATCCTTCTGTGGGAGATGGGACATACTTCTGCCAGGAGTACATGATTCCAAGGGGTTCAACATCCTTCAGTCTTTACGATACCCGTAGTCTGTCTATGGACCCCTCTGAAGACAATAAAATCATCAAACGATGGATGACAAAAGGCGTTCGTCATGGTGAACTTGTCATCAGGTGCAAAGATGTTACTTCAGGCTTGGCTTTATGAATAGGTTTATCCATTCAAAACTATATTACTTCTGCATTCTACATTCAGGGAATCAGATAATTGGAGTTTAAGGAAGAGAATGAGGTGCAAAGCTCGCTGGGGTGGCCATCCGTTCTCAGTAATAAGGAGGGTGAATTTTGCGATATTTGTTGTTAACGGCCTAACAGTTCTCAAATCCATGGACAATAACCATGATGGCCAATCACAGTACACGCAGTTGATTGTGGATACCTACAATTGCCCATATTTTTCATTTAAAGGTACCAAAACATTTATTAGTTTAATATAACTGCAGTTAAACGAGGGAAGGTTTAAATTGGCAAAAGAAGTGTCAGAAAACCTGTAGTGTGAGGGTAGAAAAGTGAGGCATTTTGCATTGAGACAGAGGGTCTATCCTTCTTTGGTAAATCTTGCCAGATGGAAATGAAAAGGATTGTAAGGAGAAGTCTGCTAATGCCAACAGATCTTGTAAAATAGGCCACCCAATTGGTCTAAAAAAGACTTGAGATGATAATGTCAGTTTAAGAATGATTACAATGAATGGTCTTATAACACAAAGTGCTATTTCAAAGGACGAAATTTTATGCTGGGACTAAATGATGTCATGGGTAGTTGATTAACATGGGAAATTGTCAGGCCACGGTTATCGAAAGTGCATATCCTGAGAAATTGTCTGCGACTCTTTAGAGTCAAGCGAGGAGAACGGGAAGCATGTTATGTTAATGGAGAAATGATGTTGAAGGTTGTCTTTTTCAATGAAAAGATGGTGACATCTTCGTTGCAACAGAGAAATATCAACTATTCAGAATTGTTCTTGAAGTTCTGCCTGTGCTTTTATCTTCTTCAGTTGGTCCGTAAATGTTAATATCTGAGTTCGTACGAACCGGCAGATAACATTTGCTAACATTGCTTTCTTGTACCATTTCTGTTGGTCTAATATTACAAATGAGCAGTCAATTGTCGTGCTACTTACTGGTTAAGAATCTCAAGTAAAAAGCATTAAGAGCATTAGGTGACTCCCCGTTTGTATGTTTTTTCCTTTTCACAGATGACAAGCCTGTTATAGTTGTTACACATGGCGATCTACTTTCAATCCCTGAACGTGCTCATGTTCGTGTATACCTGGGAGAGCTGTTTGGCATCCCTCCTGCAAAGCAGATATTTGATATTCCAGGTATTTTGGTTCAGCTTTCCAAGTCTTAGCGCTTCATTTGTGCAGTGGAAGTGAAAAGTGACTCCTTGTTGCAGATAACTCCGATCTTCTAACGCAGTTCACAATAGTTGACATGCTGCGCTATTCCCTTGAACACGCTGATAGAAATCTTCCTCATAAGACTTGGGTGTTAAAAAGGGTAAGGCTCATCCAACTATATGGATCATTCACAACTATCCTCCTTTATTCCGATTATAGTTTGAGCGGTCTAAATTCTTTCTTCTTTGAATATCATTCACTAGAAAAGCTTTATTAGTAAAGCATACATGAGCATGTTAGTCCAAATTAGCGCATTTGAAAAGATAGAGACAATATTGCATTAGTGGCATTTGATATGTGTCTTGACTCTTCCTTAGAATCTTTTAAATTTTGACCATTTTATTGAATCTTAATAAGGAAAAAAAAAGTTGTAATATGCTCTAAGGGTACAACGGTGGCAGCAACTTGAAAAGGCTAAGATTGATAAGAACAGAAACACAGCGATGAGTACAGACACACAGATGTACATATCCCTCAATAGCAGTTGCTCAGATAGGTCTGTGAATCCACTGTATAACATGCAAAATGTCGGAAAATTATTGAAGGCAAACCATTTTAACTTTGCTAAGTGGGTAGCTTCCTGCCCCAGACTTTTGTCTCTGTGGATGGCGGCCGCATTATTGTTGAGCAGAACAGCGGACCTCGCATTTTTGTTTTGTCTACTGTTGTCACTGTCTTTGTATTTCTCTCCCCTCTTCTCCTTCCAGTTGGATGAGTGCCTTGATACGTGGATATGAATGCACAGATATCATGAGCACATTTACATGTCTTCAGAAGTGAGCTGACTGTATGTTCTGCCAGGAATGGAGAGTGCCGGTCTCAGCATGCCTTTATCTGGCTCTTATTGTCGGAATCGCTATCATTGCAGCCTGCGTAAAAAGAACACACCCCAGTTTAAGAGGAACGCGCCCTGTACATAAATCAAAGCTCCACATTGATTGGCCTAAAATTCGGCATTTGTGGCTGGAATGAGAAGATTGCTTTAATCTTTGCTATATAGTCTGTCCCACTGCCACACCTTTGAATCTGTAGCAATCACCGAGCGTTCATTCATAAAAGACCAGTTGTTGTACATGAGCAATGGCAAAAACTTTCAGATGCGTGGTTATGAACAGTTCTTTGTGATGAATAAATTGCTTTTATGTATATAAGCTCCCAAACATGTTCCTTCAAAGGAGACTTTTCATTGTTTATATCTGTGGTTAAATCACTTGCGGATATGAAAGATTATATTGCTTCTGATATCATCATTACTTTTGATTTGCTTTTTACGTATTACCGTTGGCAATTCTTGCCCCTGCTAGTATATAATACTCTGTTCCCTATTAGGAGCTTCTTTGCCATTCTCATTAAAGAAGGGAGAAATACCATCATTGTGCTTCGCAGGCTGTGCATGTAGATAAACTGCACGAGTTGGCTTTCTTTTTTCTGTCACAATAGATCTATTCAAGAGAGGCTGTGATTATTGATATGCATAACTAGGAGGATGGACATTTCTCTTCTTTTAGAATGTCATAACGAGTGTACCAAGAGAGCTGGATTCTCATAATTGCAAATTTTTCTTTTGGATATGTGAGATTAGTAGACCCGATAAATTTGCCATACATCTCAATTAAGTTTGATTGGCTCAAGTTTCGAGCCCTCGGTCCCAGTCAGGCAGACGCGTTGCCGAGGACCGCCAGATCTGCCCAGCGTTTCATCTTTATAGGTTTCACCACTTCTTACACACAAGTGAATGCCTCTTTCTTCTACCATCTTGTCTTATACCCAAGAATCTGTCAATTGTCTCAAGTGGTTTTAGCATTAAGGCGAAGTGATGCATATGGTCAATGAGTGAGCAAAACTGCTGTAACTCGAGTAACGTTGGGAATCAGGCAATAAGGGCACAAAGCCAGGTGTTCCTTCAACAGAAAGAACATAAAACAAAGCGATGCAAACTAGAAATATTGCCTAAGAAAGACCTTTCATAGAAAAGGGATAAAATTCCACGATACAATTGTTGTGGGGAAAAGAATGGGTGAAGAGCAAACCTCTCCGGATCTCTGATGTTTTCTTTCCATCTTGATCATCTCGACAATCTGCTCGGTACAAACTCGACCCACCGCCAAATCAAAAACTCGAATGAGACCCTCAAGTCTTTAAGTATACCGGAAATGACTCGCAAATTATTCCTGTTATCTGAAGACCACCTGATCAAAGGCGGTAAACGAATAGAGAGAGCTCGTATGAATCCTACCAGTTCAATTTCTCACCCTCCATTTGCCTCTGAAATGCTGTCCAAAAATTTAGCTCTTGCAACTGAATCAGTTGAGAATCGGCCGAGCACAGCAATTGTTGCTGTACTACTTCCAAACTTCTCAATCCCTCTAGATATCATACAAGTGTGGTAAGCCTCAACAACTACCATCACATCTCCCAGCAGCGAAGAAACCGTCTCAGCAATCTGCCTGGTGAGTCTTTCCTGTACCTGGAGCTTGAAGCCGTAGAAGTGTACTATCGACTGCAATAGAGATTTCACCGATGGGCCAAATCCTTCCCTGTGGAAATATCCTATGTGAACACTGCCGTGAAAGGGAAGCAAATGGTGCTCGCACTGAGACCAGAATGGCAAGTTCAGCTCCGAATGAATCTGCTCCATCTCACCATTAGCTTCCCCATTGGGTAACGAGTCTACTTTATGAATGGTGCAGCCGTTAAGTTTCATCGGTAGACTGGCATTCTGGAAGTTCATGAGCCACTTTACGAAGCGACTGGG
Source organism: Eucalyptus pauciflora (assembly GCA_007663325.1). Taxonomy (NCBI): domain Eukaryota; kingdom Viridiplantae; phylum Streptophyta; class Magnoliopsida; order Myrtales; family Myrtaceae; genus Eucalyptus; species Eucalyptus pauciflora. The sequence goes on from VMYD01000122.1 coordinate 2,740,929, forward strand.
GGTTCCAACGAGCTCTTTCCTTGATGGGTCTTCCCCTAATGACCGAATAATCGAAGTTACTGCAGTAACCATTCTGGGATTCAAAGATCCAAAGCTGGAGCATGTTGTAGGGCTCGAGGGAGATCGGGAGGGGCACCAAGATTTGCCGCTTGAATCCGTATTGATATTAATGCCCCTGAATTTAAGAAGACTCAAGAAATCACCCCAAACTCCGGCCTTTTCGTCTTTGAAAGCACCTGAGCCAGAAGAAACCTGAATCTTCACCCAATCTTCGTGATTAGAGGTGAGAGAGGCTGGAAATTGGATGTGTAAGCATTGGAGCACAACAGCAACACCTGCAGGCTTGATACCATTCTGCAAGGCTGAAGCTATATCATCGGCTAGACGTTGTGGGTCTTGGAGTCTTTTAGCAAATACATCAGATACTCTTGAGAGCTTACTTAATCCTACAACCCGCTGTCCAGAAGGGACATAACCCACATGACACTGGACCTGGAACGGAAGAAGACAGGATTCGCAATATGAGAAAAGGTTCAGATCTCGAACTATCACAAGCCCACCAGCTCCTCCCGCATGACCAACGTCCTTGTCAAGACCAGCTTCAGGGAACAAGGCACCTTGAACAATGTCCTTTACGTATTGTCGATAACCTATGAAAGAAAAATTATATGATTCAATTCTAGAGATAGAGGAAGAAACATTTACTTGTCCTGATGCCATAAATCTATTAGCAAAGTGATAAAAATGCGTGTATCCAAGAGTCATTGTATTTAGAGAAACCAAACTATGAGAAAAGGAAAAGCCAAAGAAAAAGTGGATGCCATACAAGAAACACTTTGAGCTATACAAGAAACACTTCGAATTATACAGAGTGGAGAAAACAAGATTTCTCTATGCAATTGACAAGAGGACAATCTTACTCAGTTGCTCCAGAAAAATAAAGCACAATTCATGTTACTATACTGCTTGTGGAAACATGGAAGATGGCAAAAGGTATCCAGCAGGCTTTGATAGCACTAAATGAATCAACAACTGCGAATATACACTTCACCAACTCACCAAGCAAGGGGGAAGAAGACTTATCAAATAAGAAAACTGAAACACAAACCACGGAAAATTTGCGTAATGCCTTCCTATGGCAAACCAAATGCTAATAAATCCACAGAGATAGTATGCTTATGCATTGGAGTAAGCAAACATCTGCAGACTCTGGACCCCTTTCAGCCCATCAGATTCTGCTAGAAAATATGGAAGGTGGAATGTACAGCAGGAATTTTGACCAAGTATAAGATCTGAGATTCCCTTCCAACTTCAGAGAATTGCTATCTATGAAAAACAGAGGAAGCAATAGACAGAGTATACTGAGGTGTTCAGAAGCAACAGAAGGATCATTTTGGGAAAAACCACCAGTACATCAAATTGCCATCCATCTATTTTGTGTTGCAAGAAAAAATGATTAACTTAACCCCAAGGCGAGACCCGATACAGCAACATTGGAAGGAAAGGGAAATCCAAACAGATGATGCCAAAGTCAAATATTCAAAACCAGAAGCACCTAAACTCATAGAAGACAAACGTGAACTGTAGAGTATATTTTAGCATGTTCACATAATAAACATGTGACAATTTTGACCTTACACTCATTTCTTCGGTTACACATGTTGATATCCTAAGTTGGTGGACGACGGCTACCAACTACCCGTAGAAAATACCAAACATCTCAACAACCTAAGAAGCTAAGTGTCAAGTGTCATTGTCCAAAAGTCGGGAGCCAGAATTCACAGCAAAATAACAAAAATCCCAGCACACCCACAAACGAAAAGAAGATACTTTTACCAAGATTCAATGACGCAACATCACGTTGGCGAAACAAGAAGCTGAAACTACTCGTGCTATGAGGAAACGATAGGCAAGTACCTCTAGTTCCTTCAAGAAAGGCTTTGGCAACGCGAAGCGGGGTCTTCTTGAGACCTTCTCTGTTCACATCTTCACCCAAACCCTGCAACAGAACTTGGACAGCATCCTGAATAGCCGAAGTATCAGGCACTTCCTCCCCACCTAGCTCAGGACAACCTAGCTTGACTCCATTTTCCAGCTCCACATCGAAATGCCCCTCATCCAAAGCTCCCATTGACAAGAACCACCAACACCCTCAATCACCAAACCGACCCAGATCCCTGATGAATGCAAATGCGTTAAGTCCTCATTATAACGACATATAAAAAGGGAAGAAAAACAGAAGCGCGTCGAAGAATAACCAAGTACCAAGTTTTTCAGATTCAGACAGGAAGCAGATTAAGATAACAGCGTCATCGACAGAGAAGGGTCAGAGCACAGGGCATACACGACACACAAAAACAATATAAAAAAAGGCGAGATTTTGAAGCCACGAGGGAGGAGCAGTAGACGAAAGCGCAAAAGGGTCGTCGTTCCACGCGGAGAAGAGCACGCACCTGCGCTGGATCCGGTCCGCGGAAGCTGGTGCGGGCTATATCATCGCAACAGGTACAGAGGACAGAAGAACACGAAGAAGAAGAAGAAGGGGAATAAGAAGAATGAACGAATGAATGGAGAGAGGCTCCGGAGGGGGATGATGGGAAGGAGAGAAACGTAGGGTTGGCGTTGATAGAGTGCCTAGATCCTCACGATCCTTTTATTGAGGAAGGGGTCCTACCGAGCGGACGCTTTATTTCATATCTTCGAGGGCGGCGAGTCGGTCCGGTCTTTCTCTTTTATCCCCTTTGCTTCGAACTTCATAAAACGCATACAAAAGGAAAAAAGAAGAAAAAAAAGGCATGAGACTCTTTTATCCCCTTGCTTCGAACTTCATAAAACGCATACAAAAGGAAAAAAAGAAGAAAAAAAGGCATGAAATTCTTTTGTGCCCTTGCTTCGAACTTCATAATGCGCATACAAAAGGAAAAAAAGAAGAAAAAAAAGGCATGAAACTCTTTTGTGCCCTTGCTTCGAACTTCATAAAACGCATACAAAAGGAAAAAAAGAAGAAAAAAAGGCATGAGACTCTTTTGTCCCCTTGCTTCGAACTTCATAAAACGCATACAAAAGGAAAAAAAGAAGAAAAAAAGGCATGAGGCTCTTTTGTCCCCTTGCTTCGAACTTCATAATGCGCATACAAAAGGAAAAAAAGAAGAAAAAAAGGCATGAGGCTCTTTTATCCCCTTGCTTCGAACTTCATAATACGCACACAAAAGGAAAAAAAGAAGAAAAAAAGGCATGAGAGAGAGAGAGAGAGAGAGAGAGAGAGATTGGTTCGACCATGACCATTTGACGGATCGAGCTTTATTGGATGTACCCGCGGTGTAAGAAACTTCCTGCACGGAGAGCGACGGCTGGATCCTCCGGAATATGCTCTATTCGGTACTGAACTTGAAGAGAAAAAAATCTCCAGGGAGAGCCAAAAAAACAACAGAATATCTAAAAAGTACTAGATAAAAAATTATTGCACTTTTTTCAATCCAATTATAAACATTTTTATGTTTTACCAATTGAGTTTATTTAGCTAATTTTGATTGGAAATAAATAATGTGAACATTAGTCGTCTTACGTCTTACGTAAATTGACTGAATGAATTCGATTGACAAAACATAAAATGATTTAAAACTCAATTAGCAAAAATGCAATAAATTTAAGACTTTTTATATGTTTTTTCTCAAACAAGTGATATCGAAGTAGGATATTACTTGTGTGGATGATTCATATGAATAACGTGTAATCACAGATGTCATATTTCATGATATTGACATTATTATTCGGGTTTCGACGAACTCGTGACTTTCGAGGATTGACTAATCAATCGGGACGTCATCAAAGTTTCGATTTGGAAATTGAAGGTCGGGCTTTCAAACTCTCACTAGATTAAGGTCATTTGCACATGCTTAAACCTCAAGGTTAGACAATTCATGTAGTTTGAAGCGTGTCTTATGATCTTCCGGGCAACCGAGTCTCCACATGCATGTCTTGAGAGCCTAGCTTCCCCCCTCTAGAAAAGAAATATGTGCACTAGAAATCTCAATTAAATTCTAAAACTTGTTATAAAAGTGCAATTAAGTCTTAAAATTTTCAAAGAGTGCAATCAAGTCCTAAATTTTTTATGAAAGTACAATTGAGTCCTAAAATTTTCAAATAATACGGTCAAGTTTTAAAATTTCTTATGAAAGTGTAATTGAGTCTTACTAAAGTACAATTGAGTTATAGAACTTTCAAAAAGTGCAATTGATAGAATGACTTGATTGTAACTTTTTGACAAATCTTAGGACTTGATTGCACTTTTGAAAATTTCAAATTTTAATTGCACTTTTTGACAAATTTTAAAGCTTTCAATACGCTTATCCTAAATAAAAAAAAAAAAAAGTTACGTTTAGCAAATGACGTTGAGAGGAAGGGAGGTGCGGTCCAAGTCCAAGTTGGGATTGGGTGAATGAGAAATGGTAAACGTTCCGCCACCACCCACCAACCCCCATTATCAAGAAAAATAATGCAAGAAAAACCCTTCCACCAACCCCAGACCCCAACCCAACCCAACCCTACCATCACCGAAAAAGAGAAAAGTTGTTAGTGCCGCAACATATCGGATCTCGAGAGGTCGCGGATTTTTGTACTTTTTCTCGCGAAGATCTGTGGCGGCCCAACGAGCATGCGTCCACGTCAAACGTTGCCGTCTCTCCTTCTCTTCCCTTTGGTACTAATGCTTCGCTGCCCTGCCCCTTCTTTGATAATTTTTATATGGTTCAAATGTGCCAAACTGTCAAAGCGTGAATTGCCGTCGTTTCGTCCAAATTTGCCTCACATTAAAATATTTTTCACCGAAAGTCATTTTTTTTTTTTAAAAGGAAATGGTTTCCATGACGATTCTAGATAGCATATATCAATGGAGCACAAAAATATCGATATAAAAACTATAGTGGGATTTAATTGACATCAAAGCACGTGATACTATGTCAGAATTTAATCAATGATAAAGTGATATAATAATTAGACACAACACCAAACGATGAGATTTTTTTAGAACTAAGGCTTCAATTACGAAAGAAGAATTAAAAAATAGTGTTTTTGTAAAAAAACCTCTCTATGGCTTTTTAAACTCTCGTTCTTCTCCAGCCTGGTAAGATCCTCTAGGAATTGTTTGTTTATTGGGATTTACAAAAGGTACCATGTGTCATTTAATTCTTACAATCGACAGTTACAAACGGTTACCAAAAAATAAAATAAAATAATAACTTGGTACTGAAAAGTGCATTATCAAGAAAAAGTTACCACATGGTCTCATATCATCTAGAAAATTTTAAAATAGTAACAATAAAAAAAATAATTACTTAATTGTTCTCGTGTCATTGCTTGCTGTTTATATTGATGACCCCGTCAATTGACTTCAAGTTTCTTGTTGATCACTTCACACTATGTGCTGTTGATTTTACTAGTGAGTTGTCAATTCTCTCCAAGTTGTTGGTAATTTTATTCATAAATCGCTAAAGCCCGTTCTCATCAACTAAACTATATCATATGTCAATAATAACAAAAAAAATTAATAAATAGATCTAAAATATGTTTTTCTACCTCCTCTCTCGTTTGAAAATATTACAATTGTTTCGTAGCATCCAAGTGTACGGCGTGGCGAAATTAATGAATCGCACAATATACTTTTGCTCTGTGAAAAATGTTCCTTCCACTATGCATTTTAATAAAAAGACGAGTACTAATCAATTGCTATAAATTATATTGTTTATTTTATAAATCGGTTTCGGTCTGCACAGCACTTCTTCACAGACACACACACAAAAGAAAAGAAAAGAAAAGAAAAGAAAAAACAATAAGCTACAATAAAGACGGAAGTAAAATCCCAAGAAACCTTGGAGCATGGATCCACGTGCACGTGTAGAAACATGTAATAATGTCCTGTCAAGCTCACAAAAACTCAGTTGCCTATCGTTGCATAAAAAATGAATAATTTAAAATATATATTTTACAAAATAATTGATTATATTATTTAAATAATTAATTGATAAAAATATTTATATTATTGATAATAATTGATGTCTAAACATTTTCGTGAATAATAAAATATTTTTAAATCATTCATTTTTCATGAAATTAATTAGGTGATTTTTATATTCAGACTTGATTAATAAGCAAGCTAAGCTGAGTATCGAATCTTAAAATCCTTATCAGGCTTATTATTAGAAAATTGTCGAATCTCCTATGCTAAATCTATTGGGCCCAGAAAATTTTCGAATCTCCTATGCCAAATTGATTGGGCTTGATTGGAATAGAGAATTGCTTACTTTGATACGGCAAGATACCTCTAGCTATGATCACCCTGCCTACTTTTGTTTACATAAACAAGGTGCACCAAGAGATTTGAAAAACCCAATAGCCATAGAAACTAGGGGTGTGCATAGTCCAAGTAGGTGGTTCCCGGCCTAGAACCGGAAATCGATTGCTAAGGACCAATTCCGAAAAATGGGAACCAGGAACCACCCGTTACTTGCATAGATCCACCCGAGAACTGGACCGCCGGTCCGGTCCGATTCTCGGGTAGATCCATGGAACCGATCTCATCAATAATAATATCGTTTTTCAAATCTCGCTGTGAGTACTCTTCATATCGAGTAATATTTTTCTTTAAATTGAACCGGCTTAATTAAGAGTACCATTTTTCTTTATTTTATTGGAAAACACTACCAAAGAAGAGAACACGGTTTCTTTTTTCCTATTTTCAAATCATTTCAGTTGAAATCTAAAATATTCTTTAAGTTCAAGATTCTGGATGATTGTCATATGTGGATTGTCTTTTCCTTTATCCCCTAACAGTGCTCCATCTCTTATAACCTTCGCTTTATTGAATTCTTTCTATAAAAACAATTCCACCGGTACTCTATATACTCTTGAACACAGTGTCCTATATGAGTCTTGGAAGTATCATTTGCATGAGTCATTTGTTGAGTTGTGAAAGGAAGTTTACACACTTTACTAAATTCTTATAAAAACATGAAAACCAAGAGAGGAAATGGAGCTCTAAAATTTAGGTTTGCTAATTAGTAATTTCAAAATTTATTTTAATATTAAAAATTAATATATTATTATAATATAATCGGTTTGGTCCGAGTGGGTGAACCGGACCATTACCCACCAGTTCCCATATATTAAAAACGGGAACCGAACCGGTTCCCTCAAGAACCACCAGTTCCGGGCGGTTTCGGTTCGATTTTGGGAGGTTCGGTGTGGGTCCCAATTCTTTTGCACACCCCTAATAGAAACACGTAAGGACTTGCCACGTCCCAAAAAGTGCAAAGAAAATCAACGAATCGAACTGGTCAAACAAGTTTTGGGGTCTAATCCAACGGTCGTGTTTTTGGTGGAGGCTGAGGTCTGTTTGAATTTTGGTTCGGCTTACGTCATAAATTTGATGTAAAAGTCCAACTGCTAAATTCTTTAATTAATTTAAAGATCAATCTTACCGATAAGCAACCTCTACAGCCCCTTTGGACCTTAATTATAATGTATTAATTATCGTAATAAATATATAGAGTGTTTTCCCAGTGCCGTATGTTTAGGTCACAAAATCATAATGTCGATCAGAAGTAATGTAATTTGAAATTTCGCTTTCGAGGGACAAATCAAAAAGCACCACCCATGGCCACCGCCAAGAACTCGTCGACGGCGACCAGCTTCTCCTCCCCACCGTGCTTCCACCACCACCATCACCACCACCACCACCACCACCACCACCACCACCAACACCTGTTGCTGTGCCCTCGCCACCACCACCTCTACAATCATCACCACTTCCTCCACCGCCATGACGGCAGCGGCTGTAACTTTGGCGGCCACGTGCGCCCTGCTTCTTTCACTTCTCTTCCTCCTCCTCCTCCGCCACCTCCTCTTACCAGCGCCGCTACCCGGTATGACGCCGAAGCTGCGCCTTGTGTTGCTTTGCCGGCAGAGCTCAGTCCCGTAGAGGCCGACTCTTCCCGTCAGTAAGTCCCTTCTACTTACTAGCATTACTGTTTCTTGATCTTTAGACGGGCTCCGTCGCCATTCATGTGCTCTCGAATCGGCTGCCAACTGAATTCGACGGGAAATTCTGTACATGGGAGGGTTTTGGTCAAGGCCCAGCTCCATTAAGTTCTGCTCTTTCGTCGTTGCTAGTTGTTTAGTGTTCATGCAGGGAAGGTGTTTGTTGTATTGCGCCAGAGAGCAAACTGTTCTTCAAGCTTGATCCTTAGCTATCTCTTAGTCTCGTGCCGTTCTTTTGGGAAAAGCATGGCAACTACTGAACTATCATTTTGAGGAGAAGTCCACTAAGGACTTAAGTTTGAACCGGCTGAGTTTGACATGGATAATGTATCTTAAAATGCGTTGGCTCCCTCCATTCGACGTTTTCATTGCATTTTGTTTGATTTCCAGGATGTTAGTGCAGCAGGATTATGAGCAGCAAGAGGAGGTCTTTGATGACGATGAAGAGCCTGTTTTTGTTTTGACTGATGAATGGAGGGAGTTCTTCGCGAGGTCCGAAGCAAAGAGGAAGTTAGGTAGTGCTAGTAGCTTTTGCAGTCCTCTGTTTCTTCGTCTCGATCGTGTTCGTATTCAGGTTATTCACTGTCTCACCCTGGATTTTCGCATGTGCAATGTCTTTGTGCAGCTAAGAGGGAGGCTAAGAAGAAAGCCAAGAAGTGAATGGACGACTGTTTTCATATTCACCTCACTGGATCTCTACGTTCCTTGGGGAACTTGTATCCGATTGACAATCCACAAGTCTAAAATATATCATATCCTCGAGCTACACAGTGATTAACATGATTTGGGTCTTCTGTTTGTCGCACATATTAGGATTTCAAGTATTCCGAAACCTGAAGATTTCATAATGAAAGAAGAAAACCTTACCATGTGCTTGGGAGAACTTATCGGCATGGAAGCTGCATCTAAGTTTTGGAGGATGATGCTTTGGTTGCCATATCTCCGTCGAGAAAATTAATTCCGAGTTATAAATATCTACCTTGTATTAGTGTTGCAGATTCGGTTCATACATTAGCACTGACAACGGAAGCGAGAAATTGAGAAAACTAACCAATCAATGACCCTCATTCTTTAGGCAGAATTGCACTTTTGGATGCCAATGGACAATGTAATCATGGGCGCTTTCTTCCTGGGAAGAGTGATGAGCTTGCAGATTTCGAAAGTCTCTCTACAGGTCACTCCAAGTGATTGTGTTGGCACAACAACAACAATTACAGATATCAGTTTTTCTAAATGCGCTCACACTGAAGACACCAAGTTTCTCAAACGACAAATAGACCCTGACAAATATTGCAATCTGGGGATCTTCCATTCTCCACTTGCTGCTGAACTCTTTAACACCATCATCGAGTCCTTAGTCAGGTCTAGAAGCTAATGATTTTAGCAAGTGCCTCATGACATTATTTATCGCAATCTCGAGTGGTAGATGAGCAAGGCTTACAGTCTTCAGGTTCCTACTTTGACATATCCCCCTTGCGAACGTCCACCTTCAAGGTTAAAATACATGAACAGCCAAACAGAAATCAGACCATTTGTACAAGTTAAATCCTCACATGAATCTCTCGGCAGGTGACAGTCATTGAAGTGACAATAAATTGCAGACAAGGCTAAATCCAACTTGCAAGATATACCATCTCTTTATATCATCTTCCACAATATCAGGTCTCAAGACAATAGACGAAAAACTAAACAGATGAATGGGTTTGACTTTCTGATCTTCTTAGACTCTACTTCGATGATCCGGCCCTCAAACAAAAAAATGAGATACAAAAGTTCCCTCCTGACTCAATTTATTAATGAAAAGATGTCCAATAAGAATTTCCAACAATGGCAGATGCTTGTACTTCATTGAAGAGAGATATCACCAAACCATTTGTCACCGTGTCATACGGTAAAGCAGTCCAACAGAACTTTCAGTTGTGGCGTTCGCAGGAAAAAATGAAAGGAAATTCCAGTGGTGGTAAATGTCTTACTACATTAAAGAGAGGCATCGTCAACCACTTTCTTATCATCCTATATAACCAATCTTTAATAATTAGAAAAGAGAAGGGAACATTCAATGGTGTCAAATGTCTCACTTCATTCAAGAGAGCCATCACCAAACTATTTTGAGTGTCTTATATCACCAATAACCAAATTTCAATCGACTCACCTAATGTTTATGGTTTCATAGCCAACTTGTTCAAAGCAGCATTTACTCTCTCTTCTGTGATCGATTGACGGTTCTCATAGAAATCCAATATCTCCACTGCTATATTCTTCACCTGTTCATGAACACATCAGCTTGGTTTCTTAAAAAGTTAAAGAAACATTATACAAGAAATGACAAGATGGCAAAAATGAGCCTTGTAATGTCAGTTATTCTCTGGGAAACAAAATGTTCAAAGTATACCTATGGCATGGCTAGATATGCAATGAGCAGTTGATGCAGGCATTAAAGGTTCTGAGCCTTTTGACCACGCAACTTTAATGAAGATTAGGAATACACCCATATCATTTATCAATTCACAGCAGCTTGTCAGAAATACAAGTAAACAGACACAAAAAATCATGCCACTAAGATTTTAAGATTGATGCATCAGAGGAATGCTTTTACACCATATTCCCCTATCACATATTTCCCAGAAACAATTTCAACTTACGAGTATCATGTTAGTCTGGCTACTCTTGAGTGAAAGGGCTACAACAATGCAAAACTCCACCTTGCATGACCAAGAGTTGAACTCATGCACACTAGAGTGCTGACTTTGAAACCATTCACTGGCCACTCACTAAGGCAACTATTCGTGTATTCATAAAGACCTATAGCAAGAAAAAAGTAGCTAAGCAGAGATGGTAAAGTTTTATGTCCCTTGGAAGCTTTAACTGAATTAACATGTCACTGAATCAAGTTGCCAGATTCAATGACCAGTTATAAATTCTTGAAACCTGGATGATGAGGACTTATTGTCAAGAAATACAATCAAAGGGAAAGGGCATTTGCACCAACAACCAAATCCAAAACCTCAAGAAGAAGAAGCTATATGTTTTCCTCTTAATTGCTGATAACAAAATTGGGATTGAGAAGTTCAATAACCTTGATTGACTAAGAGAAAATAGAGAAAGAAGAGGAACTACAAGAGAGTTGTGTAAAGACCAACTGAAGGTATATAAACATTCTTGATATCAGATTTGACAAGAATTGATGGAAGCCTAAGTAAAGCTTTCTTTATCTGTAAGCTGTTCTTTTAGATGAAAACATGCTCAAATTTTACCAGGCAATCTAAGGATTGAACAACTCAAAAATTTTCCCTTGGAAATTATTTGCATATCTTCTTAAAGAGCCATGAAATTAAAGTACAGGGAAAAACTAAGATAATCTTCTTTAGGCTTATGCAGTGGGTATAGATATGAAAAAGGAAGAAAACTTAGGAGATTCAAACTCACAACATTCATGTCAACGCGAAGCTCTTCAAACCATGAGGTAGTGTCCTTGTCTTTGTATACGCTTGCAATGTATATGCAAGCCAGTGCAATCAAGTGAGGAGGATGCACAAGAATGAGGTCCATCTTGTACGTATCATTCACAAGTCCCCTGCATATCAATTTGGCATACATAATCATTTTTCACTATGAAACAAACTGAAAGCAAGATCATGGCATCAAATGACCCACAGTACAAACAAAAGTTCATTTGCTCTATACTTTTTTTACATGCGAAAATTATAGTGCTATATTCGCATCGCAAGTATAAGACTGAGCACCATATCAATGAGGGGCAACTTACTGAGAAGTCACTGAACTAATAAGCTTTTCTCTGAACATACGAAATCCTGAAAAGTCGCACTTATTTGTCTTGACAATCAATTATATTTTCTTGAATGTCATGTGGACGTTTTATTTTTTGAGCACATTAGAAGATCTGCATTATATCTTAGTTATCTGGGTGCACAGAAAAGCCAGCCACATGGTCAAGGGAACCCAGATGGAGCAGTTAATGAAGATGCTGCACTAGATATGAATAGGAATTGATCTTTAGATATCCCGAAGGCATAAAACTCTCAAGCACCTCATCTCAATAGAATAAAAATCCAGTTCAAAGAATAAATTTAAGTCACAAATATCTAAAGCTGAAGGGTAATGGCTCTGCAGCTATTTCACTTCGAGAAATCATGCACCAAAAGTCGAAGAAGCCTATGCATGATTATTCCATTACTATTTTGAGAACAGCTTACAGGCAGTGTCCGCAGAAATTTAAGAGTGGAAGTTTTACCAAGTAAATTGGGTCATTTCTTCCATGCCTGCATCCTGAAGCAAGCTGCCAAAAAATGAATATGAGAGAGAGAGAGAGAGAGAGAGAGTTCAGATTGTGAGTCCTCAGAAATAATTAGATTGAGTAGCATCTTAAAAGTATTTAATTGGGTCTGATCATGCATGGACATACATGAACTCTAGATCTTGGCATAAAAACGGTTGTGACCAGTAATCCTAAAAAATTAGGAGACACAAAAAATGGTTGGAGTCTTTCCTCTGATAAACTTCACAATACCTTTTCCCCAAGTCACGGATTGGAATAGCAATTCTCAAAAGTACCATCAACTTCAAAAGGCAGTGCAGAGGATGTACACGAACTCTAGTTCTTGGCATAAAAATGGTTGTGACCAGTAATCCTAAAACGTTAGGAGACGCAAAAAATGGTTGGAGTCTTTCCTCTGATAAACTTCAAAATACCCTTTCCCCAAGTCACGGATTGGGATAGCAATTCTCAAAAGTGCCATCAACTTCAAAAGGCAGTGCAGAGGCAAAAGAACCATAGCAAAGATGATGAAACGAAGGACTTACTGTGTCAAAGAACGGTAAGGATGGAATACAACCAAATAATAGTTGAGAGCTTCCAATATCTTCATTTCCATTTCAAGAATATCCTTCACCTCGTATCGATACTTCTCATCAGAATCTGGATAGAATAAGTAAAGGACTCTTAGCAGTTCTCACATTTGAGCTATGGTTGCTTCGTCCATCTTGCTGGAATTTGATAACCACAAAACACGATTGATTACAACATCCTTACATATTTTCCTGATGTAGAATGCAAGTGCTTTGGCCTGCACAGTGCTTTCTTCTGCTTTTGCTGCCAAGTACAGGCAGGCTGGAGCCACTAGGCGTGGATCATACTCTGACATACTCTTTCTGGAATAGAAAAGCAAAATGGTGACCTAACGAAGTTATATGACATTGTGATCTCAAGCTTCAAAAAGACCACAAGCAAAACTGGCAGCCAGCTCATACGATAAGACATAATAGGAGAAAAGCTTGTGAGTTCATGCAAATAAAAATGGAACAAAGTCGATTCCCACACAGTAAAAGATAACAATACATGCCTTTTGAAAGAAGGATAAAGTATATTCGAAACATAGTTGAATATATCCAGGCATGAGTTGTCGACCTCCAACTCAATATAATTTACGCTCACCATACAGCACTCAAAAAGCATAAAGTTTTCACAGGAAAACTTGTCCAATATGATACTTCAGTATTAAGTTGACCAATATAAGAAGAGAGTTATTAAAAAAAAAAAAAGCAGTTCAAATCTTTCACAATCAATATTTGTTTCCATACGATTTCAGATCACTCTGAAAAAATCAATGTCTTTTTTTCTGCTAAATGCTCTAATATGAATGCTTCACAAGGTAGTAGGTAGAACCATAACCTTCCAGGCATTGCTACAATGCCTGACCGGTTCCCCCTAAATGGCAAAGTCTCTAACTTCCAGACCTTGAAAAATGCTACATGGAATCCCTATATAGAGGGTAAAACAACTTCTAAGTAAGGAAAAGAAATGATATAAAACAGGAACTAAGCAAGCCAAAGTGGAACAAGCATAAATTGTGACTAGATAAACAGAGTAAAATAGAAATCTTATCTTGTATGGCCATATTAGCAAATAACCAATGCATCTTCTCAATACAGTTTACAAAATCTTTTGTTGGTCAACATTCACAACACAATGTAGACATTGTCAGCATCATTAATTGTAATATATAGCCACCTACCTGGTATAAACTCGTCTCATATACGTAACTGCAGTGGCTACGACCCTGGCAAATAAACAGTTCATCAGAATTCAATAATATTTTCAAACAAAGGGATCACCCACAGCACTGACTTACAATCAATACTCCAATGTTCAAAGTAACAAGCTCTTTTTGTAAGGTTTTGATATTACTTTAAGCATCATAAAGAGAACAAGTATATATCTCACCTTTGCCTGACTTTAACATTCTGAGCCAGTTTCCATACATCTGAAAAAAGAAACAGGATCAACGTGCTTGAAAATATACCCATATAACATGTGATGACAATGAACAACCTTTCGGTCAAACGGGCAAGAGCAAGCAGGAACTGCAAGTCAACTATTCCTAACTTTGCATGAAAGTCCATTGCCGCATTAGTTACTCCAGAAAAGCAAATAAAATATGGAAAAAAAAAAGAGGAAAAAAAAAAGAGGAAAAAAAACCTTCAACTGGGTTAAGATATCATGCAACCACTGCTGCAAAAATTCGACTGGCAAAATTTGTTTCCCCAACATACGAGCGATGAGCAACGCCACTATTTTGTGTTTAAAGTACATGTTCAGATGAAAGAAATACGACATGTAAAATTCCCCCTCATGCCTGCTTTGCCGTAATTCCAGTGATCTTAACAAGCATCATCAATTGTCATGGCAATCAAGAATCCTCTTTTCCTATACTACAGTCAAAATGTATACCAATGTACTCTTTATGGGAAGCCAAAGAACACAAAAGAGAGTATATTTCTATCCATGGTCCCTCGTGATCACCAAATGAGGCCTTCATTAGCCTCATATTTACAAGGTTCCAAGGTTCCCGTCACATCCCGATACTAATGATCGATCAATATCCTTCACTTTTTCACGCACCTGATTCTGAACACAGCGAGCATGACAGCAATTCAACTGCTTAGCCGGCCAATTAAAGTGCTGTCGATCTTGCTAGACACAAAACCACTTACTTTCATCAAGTCCAAATAAATTCCCTTAACACAGCAAGCATGACAGCAGTTCAACCGCTTAGTCGGCCAATTAAAGTGCTGTCGATCTTGCTAGACACAAAACTACCTACTTTCATCAAGTCCAAATAGATTCCCTTAACACCAAATTACTTTCACAATTCAATAACTTACACAAGCGAAAAATCGAGTATTGATCCGTAATTAGCGGACGTTTCCATTGCGAAACCAAGAACCTCATACCACGAATTCGACGCGAAACCAGATCAAAAAGCATTGCGGGAAGGGCAAAAAGGGGGGGGGGGGAGCGTACAATTGGCCATGTGCATTTTGATGAGCTTGAAATCTTCGACGGTGATGCCTCTCTCTCTGTCCGGCGGATGCACCACGTCCGCCTCCTCCGGGTCCAGAAGTTGTTTGCTGCAAGGCCCAAGACGAAAGGGGGGGGGGGGAATCGAAGAAAAAATTTCCTCAGGGCCCAAGAAAGTGAATCGAGAATCGACGAGATAAACAGAGAAGATGCACGGCGCAAGAATCAGGGGAGTTCGGGAGACTCACTAGTGAGTGGAAGTCCAGAAATTGGCGGCCATTGCTGACGCGAAATTGCAGGAGCTCGGCTGAGCTGCTGGCTATGGCGAGCGGGATTCGATGAAGAAGACGAGTCCTCTCTCTCTCTCTCTCTCTCTCTCCTCTATTCGGGTTCGGGTCGGGGACCCGAAATGCGAGAGGAGCGACGTGTCTGGACTTTTGATGGGCCTCGGGGAAATTCGTTGCATGGCGTTTTCCTTAGCCATACTCCAAAGCCAATTTCATTTATTTTATGGAATATGATTTACCCAATCTTGATACATTTCGTTGAGGTTAATTTAACATAAATTATTCAAAAAAAAAAAAAACCTCAAATACGTTTTTTTTTTAATGTAAACGTAAATTATGACACGTCCTCTACGTGAGGAATCTCGACATGAACACATAGAGGACTAAGAGAAGCATCGTGTGTAAGGTTGTAGACGAATCCATGTCCCCATTTTATAGCCATTCAGACGCGCGCACTTGGAATCACTAAGGATGAATAAGTTCCTCGTAATGTTTACTATTTCCACATTTTTCACTTCGGAAATCTAAAAAAACCAACCAATTTAATTTCGAGAAGACATTAGGAATCAAATATAAAAAAAATAATAAAAAGCCAATATGAGGTAAATTATCATCAAAATCGACATCAACGACAGAAATGCCATCACCTGCACCGATTGCATTTGCCATCTAGTCGGAAAAATGTTACAAATTGCATTGCCTTGTGGAGTTGGGGTTTTCTATGGGCCAATCTTTTCTATTTTTTTATTTTATTTTATCAGGAAAATGAGAAGATACTACCCATTTAGTCCAAAAGTCAAACTATGACAAAACCAATCTCACGTCTCAAGGCTAATCATAATTCTCGCCTACTCCATTTAATTTCCCATCTTTTCGCACCAACCTCTCCAAATCGCTGTCGCGTCGATTACAACGATGAAATCAGGCATTTTTCTTGTGTAAATGCTGTATGATCAGTGCATTATGTTATTATTAGCTCTTTTTTTCTTTGAAGCGAAGAAGAAGAGAAAGGAAAGAGAAAGGATGAAATAAATCATACAATCCGTTCAAATGAAATTCGATACATGATAGTCCTAACTCTCTTCATTCCCGCACACACCATGCTCCTCCTCAGTCATCTCCTAGCAGCTCTAGGGCTTCTGATACTCTTTGTTTGCCTCTGGAGGGCATCCAACAAGCCCAAGAGTGCCAATTCACCCCCGGAGCTACCGGGCGCATGGCCGATCATAGGCCACCTCCACTTGCTCCGTGGCGAGACCCCACTAGCCAAGACCCTCGCCGCCATGGCCGACGCGCAAGGCCCGATGTTCCGGATCCGGCTAGGAGTCCACCCGACGGTTGTCATAAGCAGCCAAGAGGCGGTCCGGGAGTGCTTCACCACCCACGACAAGGAACTCGCTTCTCGTGCCAAATCCAAGGCGGGAGTCCACTTGGGCTACGGGAACGCCGCTTTTGCCTTCGCGGAATACGGGGACTTTTGGCGCGAGATGAGGAAGATCACCATGCTTGAGCTCCTGAGCACTCGGAGGTAGGACTGTAAGAATGTAGTTTGAATTTTCAGTCTGCTTTCGAGTTTGATTTGCATATCAAGTTTGACCACCTCTGGTACTCTACGCATCGAATCTGCACCCCGACCGCACTGTTCACTCATCATCAACTGATGAAGGCTCTCGATATCTCTCTTGCAGGCTTGACGACCTAAAGCACGTCCAAGCATCAGAAATCGACACCTTCATCAAGGACCTGCACAATCTCTGCAGGACCAACACTGACAACGCCCAAATTGGGTCCTCCAAGGTGGTGATCATAAGCGAAATGCTCGAGCTCCTGACCTTGAACATCATAACCAGAATGATCGCGAGCAAGAGATACTTTGGACTATCGTCGGCATCAACCGGGTCCTCCTCTGACGATGGCGAGGCGAGTCACCTGAGGAAAGTGATCAAGGACCTTATGTACATTTCTGGGTTCCCTGCGGTTTCAGACTTGCTGCCCTTCATGGGATGGACCGACTGCGTGGGGACCGTGAAGACCATGAAGAGGGTGGCGAGAGAACTGGACTTGATCATTGGGAAATGGGTCGAAGAACACAAGCTGAAGAGAGGAGAAGCGATCGATATGAAGGAGGATTTCATAGACGTGATGCTGTCTGCGATGGGGGAGGATGGTTTCGCCTCGTTTGGTTACTCTCCCGAGACGCTCGTCAAGGCAACAGTAATGGTATGATTGTGATTGAGGTTAGCATTTGGTAACTATTCGATTCTCATAAATAATTTTTATCCATAAATGACTTTTTTTGATTTTGTTTTTTAGATGAGTTTCTGGGAATTTGAAAGCGTCACAAAACTTCTATTTCCGAAATAGGAATGCACCCCAAATGTGTTTGGTACGACTCTTAAATTTTTTTGTAATTTAGAATTTCTTTTAATATTTTAATAATTTCATTGCATTTTTCTCTTTTCCCTTTTTCCTTCTCTTCTTCTTCTTCCTCTGACTGATGAGGTCGTTGGCCCTGAGGGAGCCTCACCATGGCTAGGCGAGACCGACCCTCACCTAGATCTAGCAAGTTTGACCCTCGCCGGTGGTTGGGCAAAGGCTCTCCTTGCCAGATTTGGTGAGGCCGAGCCTCGTCTAGTCATGGCGAGGCTCCAGCGAGGTCATTGGACCTCATTTGGCCGGTGGCCGATTATCATCGTGGCCGGCGACCGGCTAGAGGAAGAAGAAGAGGAAGAGAAAAAGAAAGAAAAGAAAAGGAAGAAAAGAAACGAGAGAAAAAAGAAAATGATTTGGACTTGATTCTGGAGTTATTTTAGGGAACAAAGAAATAATTTTTTTTTTTCGAAATTTATTTTTAGGAACAAAAACGTTGTCAAATTGATTTTTCTTCTTTTTTTATTTTGAAGAATCAAGAATAGAATCTAAGCTCTCTCCATTATTACCATGAAGTCTCCATATCTGAATTCTGTTCTTTATGGGCTTCTGGGCTGCTTCTGGGCAAGTTTTCCGAATGAGCCAGAAAATGGTGAAAGGCTTCACCTCCACTCGGTTCTTTTGGGTTGTAGTTTTCATGGAATGATCCAAAAGAAAAATAGAATTGGGCCGGATCTAACTCACCTTCATATTCAAAACCTTCGATAGCTTTTTCTACATTCTTTAAATGATGTATGGTAAAAATTGTATCCTGTAAGTCCAGCTGCAACCCCGGTAGGTACTGACACACATTCTTGGTCCTCTGTAATTTTTCATCTGGCGGATTTACATGCTGAAGAACATTATAGTGGCCGCATCGGACACAACATCTCTGGGCTTGACGTGGGTTCTATCTCTATTGCTCAACAATGAGCATGTCTTGAAGAGGGCTCAAGAAGAGGTGGACCTCAAAGTGGGCAAGGGCGAGTGGGCACAAGACTCCAACATCGAGAGCTTGCCTTACCTCCAAGCCATCGTCAAGGAAAGCCTACGCTTATATCCACCAGGTACCGATATTAACAAATCATAGTCACCGCACTATATTCGAAACCCAAAGTATGATATCTAGATGTAATGCTATATGATGTGTGTTTTAGAAATGTACCAAATTGAATTAGAAACGATGAGTGGTATGAGGTGTGTTTTTGAATTGCCATTTCTTGCACCAGCTCCCGTGTTGGTTCCTCATGAAGCGAGAGAGGACTGCACCATAAGCGGCTATTTCATTCCGAAAGGTACTTGGATATTCATCAACGCTTGGAAGCTGCACAGAGACCCTCGAGTCTGGTCCGATCCAGAGAAATTCTCACCCGAAAGGTTCTTGACGAGCCATTCAGGTACGAAGACCTGCCCATTAAACCTCCACATGAGGAACTCATAAGAACAATATCAGGGACAGAATGGTTTAAAAGTGGTTCATAAAGCAAAGCTCGCAATGAATTCCAATTCAGTTGGAATAAAAAAAAAAGTGACCAAAAAGAACATGCCAATTTGATTTGTTTGCTTTTTTCCCCGAAGGTGTGGATGCTTTGGGTCAGCATTTTGAGTTCGTTCCATTCGGGTCGGGTAGAAGATCATGCCCTGGAGCGTCGTTTGCATTGCGAGTGATCCACTTGACGTTGGCTCGTCTTCTTCAAGGATTCGACTTGGCAACACCGTCGGACAAGCCGGTGGACATGACCGAAGGCTTAGGAGTCAACTTGCCCAAGGCCACTCCTCTTGAAGTTGTTCTCACCCCAAGGTTGCCTTCCAAGCTATATGAGCAAATGATGCAAAATTAGAAACTATATTCGGTCAGGAAGAGAAAAATGGTCTACGCATATGAGTAATTTCTATTCATAAAATAATTACTCGTGAAGATAATTGTATTGATTAGACCATACATGGCACAATTACGTTGCTATACTTATCATTAAAATCATGGCTGATATGAACTGATTAAAATCAAGGGACGATAAAAGTTTCCTGCTTGAAAAAAACACTTATTATTTCTCCAATTAAAAAACTCAAGCTAATTATTTAAGGGAGATGACATGAATCTAAAGAGTATATTGAATTGCTTGACAAGCCATGTGGGACAATTTCTCAACAACACTTACACGCAAGCCGTGCTAAAAGCGACACGGGGAATTTGACATATAAGATTGGATGCACAAACGCGAAAGGGATAACGTTGAATTTGAGAGGAATTTTTGATAACTTGGAACACTTCCACTTCATTCAAGAGAGATATAACCAAATTATCTGTTAGAAACTACTTGGTGTCTTATATAGTAGAGCACTCTAAGGCTCCGCTCGTTTCGTAGAAGACAACTTTCAGGAAAACATTTTTTGAATTTTCTATCGTTTGTTTCACGAAAAATAAATTAGCCATATAACACATTTTCCGTTATTAGAAAAAACACATTCACATATAAGGAAAATATTTTTCATATTTTCTTTCACCTCATCAACTTTAATGAAATGCATGTTCCTTTTATTTTTATGTTTATTTTTTAAATCAATTTTTTAATTATTTTTTATTCTTATTCTTTTTTTTTTCCCTTCTTCCTTTGCTAGTTGTTGGCCACAAGCCAACGAGGCAAGCGAGGCTTCCAGCCTCGTTGATGTTTGGTGACCTTGGGTGAGGCCCAAGCTCGCTCGACCCGCCTTAGGCGAGTTGTGAACCGGCCATAAAAAAGCTTGGGTTTGCCTAGATTGGTCGAGCCTTGAGCTTGCCGACTCGCATCTTGGCTAGTTGCCGGGATACGGTGCATCGCCGAGACAAGTGGCAAGGGAGGAAGGAGGAGGGAGAAGGAGGAAGGAAAAGAAAAAGGAAAAAATAAAAAGAAAGAAAAAATATAAAATAATAAAAATTCAAATTTTTAAAAATAAAAATATTTAAAAATAATAAAAATTCAAATTTTTAAAAATAAAAATATTTAAAAATAAAAAAAATCAATATTTTTTTGGTAATTTTTCCTAGAAAATAAAATCGAATACCGAATAGTGGAAAACATTTTCTAGTTTATTTTCACATTTCAGTTGAATACCGAAAAATATTATTATTTTCTTGAAAAATGATTTTTTAGATAAATTTTTTCAAAAACGTGATATTTTCCGTTGAATCAGTTGAACCGAATGGAGCATAAGAGAACTTCGGCAAATGTTTCGCTGCATTAAAGAGGGGCATCATTTCTAACAGAAGACATCAAACTAGAGGGGAAGTGCGATCTGCAAGTAAAAGTGCGTTGTGACAACTTATTCGTGGGTGACCTCTTATTAGGCAAAGCCCAAAGTCCTTGGATGCTCATAAACTTAGGGTGTGCATGACAAAATTTCTGGAACATAAATAAGTTTTTATTCTATGGACGAGTTTCTGAGTAAAGAAATGCGTTTGATAACAATTCAAAAGTTCTATTTCTGAAATAAAAATTCGTTTGATAACAGAATAAAATTTCTATTTCTAGGAACGGCAACAACTGGTGTCCGGTGGCCGGAGTCCGACGTTCAGTGACTAGCGTTCGGTGTCTAGTAATCAAAGCGGGCGGTCGAAGTCCGAAGTCCAACATTCGGCTGGTGATCGGTAGCGGGCGGTCAAAGTCTGGAGTCCGACATCGGAGTCTAGTGACCGGCAATTGGCATCCAACCTCCGGAGTTCGACGTTTGACGTTCGACATTTGGAGTCTGGCAACAGGAGGCCGGTGGCAAGTGGCCAGTGGCCGGAGTTCAGCGACAAGTGGCGGGCTGGTGGCAAGCGGCGGACGGTCGTCGGCAAACATTCGATGGTTGGTGATGAGCCTCCGACATCCAATGATTGGTGATGAGCAGCCAATGACCGGTGGGCGTTTAGCATCCGACGACCGGTGATTGGTGACGTGCGTCCAGCATTCGGCAATCGGCGATTGGTGATGGGCGGCCGGAGTGTAGTGGCTGGCGGCTGGTGGCTGAGGCTAGTGGTCGGTGGCCGACAATCGGCGACGGGCGTCCGGCATCCCACGGGCGGCAAGTGGGCGACGGGCGGTGACAAGAGTGAACGATGAGAAAATTTTTAATTTTTAATTTCCGTTTCAGAAATAGAAAAGCGAAAAATTTTAACTTTTGATTTATGCTCCAAATATATTTTTGGAATAGAAATATGTTCCAGAAATAGAAAAATAAAATTGTGTTATCAAACGGATATTTGTTCTAAACCTGTTCCGGGGAACAGAAAAATAGAAAAATAGAGAAACATAAATTTTGTTATGCACGCCATTCCCTTAATAGATGAATGCATAGGTTTTTTTGGCTTAGCTTAAAGGAGTGGTAGTAGTCCATTGTCCACCAAAAACAAATCATCGTGCAAATTGAATTGCAAAAACCCATCGAATAGAATCCCTCCCTCCTAATTAGCTTTTTAAGCCCCCTAACCCCTTTGGGATATGTTATGCTTAGACGCTAAGGTTGCGTTTGATAGTTAGAATAAAAATCAGGATATGATATGATTTATTCTATCTTATGTTTGGTGCTTGCTCAGAATAGGATGAAGTCGGATATAAG
Organism: Eucalyptus pauciflora; assembly: GCA_007663325.1. Lineage (NCBI taxonomy): Eukaryota > Viridiplantae > Streptophyta > Magnoliopsida > Myrtales > Myrtaceae > Eucalyptus > Eucalyptus pauciflora. The sequence goes on from VMYD01000122.1 coordinate 2,763,555, forward strand.
GGGGATATAAGCCGGATAAAATTATCCTATGGGGGAGGTGGGATAAAGGTGGATAGAATTTCTAATGTTCATAATATGTTAGTTATTTTTATCGAATAAAAAACTTATTAAATTAACAAAATTGAAGTTATATTTCAATATAAATAATACTTCATTTATAATTTAAGAAATAAAAAAATTATTTTTAAAATTTAATCTCATATTAATTTATATATTCAACTTTAATTCTATCTTATAATACACATTCAATCTATAAATTATATATTTATATTTATTACATATTTTAGGTATTTTGTATTTTAGGTATATTAGTACAATTTACTATTTAATAAAATTTTATTAAAGGATGATGGAAGGGGAAAAAAGAAATAATAAAGAATAATTTAAAAATAGAGGAAAAATAAAAATAAAAAGAAAATAAAAATAAATTAGAGAATAGTGTCGCGAGAGATTTCCATCATATCAATTCATGAATTTTAGGTTCATTTACAATGATATGTCATTTGTATAAAAAAAAATGTACATGATATGATATGAATATATAAGACATTAATATTGCGATTCATCAAATAGTGGATAAGATATAGGAAAATCCTAAGACTTTATATCCTATTTTATCCATTCCTATCCTGATTAAAAATCTGGACGACCAAACGTAGCCTAACTGTAGCTGCTATCCTAATTTTGCTTATTAAATGAGAATTGGTTTGTTAAGAGAGAGAGAGAGAGAGAGAGAGAGAGAGGTATCATTAACCAATTTTCTGGCATTCCATATCACAAAAATTTAAAAGTTAGAAAAGAAACGGAAACTTTCAATTGCGTCAAATTTTTCGCTTCCTCCAAGAGAGCAATTGCAAACTATTTTTGAGCGTCTTATATCACCAATGACCGAACTTCAGTCGTATTTATACGGAACAAGACCTCTCATGGCAATTATAAAACTCACCTAAGATTTTGTGATTTCAAAACCAACTCGCACATAAAGTAATCTCAAAGTGCCGTCGATCTTGATAGACCCAAAGCCAGGGACTTTTATCAAGTCCAAATAGCTTCCCTTAAGACCACATCGCTTTCACAATTCGACAACTTACGCAAGCGACAAATCGGGCAGTGATCCATAATTACGAGTCCATGCTCGACCATACCGCCCCAGCGGACTTTTCCATCGCAAGACCAAGAGCCTCGACCACGAATTTGATGTGAAACCAGACCAAAGGGAAAATTATCTAAAAAATCCTAAATTTATTATATTTTTATTAATTTAATCATAAACATTTTAATTTTGTCAATTGAATATTAAACTTTTTCACTTTTTGTCAATTAAGTTTATTTTGTTAGACTAAATATAAACTTAAAACTGGCGATCCCGATTTATCAGTAATAGATAAATTCATACAGAATTCGGGATCAAATTGCGGAAACGTAAAGATCAACATACCTCTAGCCATTGATGAAATTTGCAAAAGTAGAAGACCCAAAACCTTCAAGGATCCACATAGCGCGATTGATATGCAATATAAGGAACACCAGATCTGTACGTCCTGTTCTACTAGTCAATACCCCTCAAACCTGATGGTGTGGTTTTCTGTAGTGATTAGGGTTTGAACTAGACGACCTGACGTTTTTATTCCGTTTATTACGTTACCGGTATCTTCCATCTAGACCATTATGGTAATGTATTAACGGGCAAATATCACGTAATATACGTGGGTAATAAATTGGGCAATGAATCGGAATACAATTGGGAATACAATATTGGGATCATATTTAGAATAATAAAAATATATTACATATTATAACATTCTCCCACTTGATCCCAATATTCCATCAAATGAGTTATTAACCCAAACCCACATAAACTTCATACTGAAATAAAACACATGAATCACGGCGATGAGTCCTCTTAGAGCGAGTATTATCTTCCGTGTATCACAATGTATTTCATCAGTCCATATGTGATCAAATAACTTAATGAATAAACCTTATGTTTACTCCAGGTCAAACGTAATTGTTTTTCTCATAATAACTGAATGTATACAACTGTATTGAGAAAAATATTATAAATAAATAAAAGTCTCACAAATTCTTCTATATAAAGAAAAATTTACATGATTGGACCAATGCCCATTCTAGATACATGATCCTTATAACTCATTGGTGGCATGCCTTTAGTTAAAGAATCAGCTATCATCAATCCAGTGCATATGTGTTCTATGACCACTTTCTTCTCTTTAACACGTTCTCTGATGGCTAAATACTTGATGTCGATGTGCTTGCTTCGACTACCACTTTTGTGGTTCTTAGCCATAAAAACTGCAGCTGAATTGTCGCAAAACATTCTTAATGGCCTAGCAATGGAATCCATAACTCTAAGCCCCGATATGAAACTTTTCAACCACACACCATGTGAGGTGGCCTCAAAACAGGAAACGAACTCTGCTTCCATAGTGGAAGTGGCAACCAAGGTTTGTTTTGCACTCCTCCAGGATACAGCTCCGCTAGCAAACATAAAAACATATCCCGATGTTGATTTACGGGAATCAATGTAGCCAGCAAAGTTTGAGTCTGAGTAACCAACTACTTCCAAGTTGTCCGTGCGTCTATACATAAGCATATGTCCCTTTGTTCCTTGAAGGTACCTCATCACCTTCTTTGCAGCTCTCCAGTGGTCCATACCTGGATTACTCTGGTATCTTCCCAACATTTCCACAGCAAAAGCTATGTCAGGTCGAGTGCAAACCTGAGCATACATCAAGCTTCCGACAGCAGAAGCATATGGGATGTTCTTCATTTGTTCCCTTTCAAAATCGTTCTTCAGGCATTGGTTTAAATTAAACCTATCACCCTTCACAATGGGTGCTATACTTGGAGAACAATTTTTCATCCGAAACCTCTCTAAGACCTTATTGATATAGGTTTCTTGAGATAGTCCTAATATACCTCGAGGTCTATCTCTATGGATCTTAATGCCAATGACATAAGATGCTTCACCCATATCCTTCATATCAAAACTCTTAGAGAGAAATTGTTTCACTTCATATAACAACCCATTATCATTGGTTGCAAGTAAAATATCATCTACATATAGGACAAGGAAACAAATTTTGCTCCCACTAACTAACCTTCTGGTATATACATTGATCCATGACATTCTCTATAAAACCGAATGAAGAGATGACCTCATGGAATCTTAAGTACCATTGGCGGGATGCTTGTTTCAAGCCATATAGAGACCTTTTAAGCTTGCATACCAAATGCTCACCAGCAATAGAGAAGAATCCTTCTGGTTGTTTCATGTAAACCACTTCTTCCAATTTTCCATTGAGGAACGCCATTTTCACATCCATTTGATGTAATTCCATATCAAAATGAGCAACCAATGCCAAAATAGTACGAAGAGAATCTTTCTTGGATACTGGAGAAAACGTCTCCGTGTAATCGATTCCCTCCTTTTGAGTAAATCCATTGGCAACGAGTCTGGCTTTGTATCTCTCAATATTGCCTAATGAATCCTTTTTAGTTTTGAAGACCCATTTACAACCAATGGCCTTCGCACCATTAGGCAACTCAACTAAATCCCAGACTTCGTTTGATGCCATATAATTCATCTCTTCCTTCATAGCATTGTACCATAAATTGGATTTATCACAACTCATGACTTGTGAAAATGTCTCAGAATCACTTTCAGCTCCAACATTATAGTCAGATTCCTGTAGATACACAATATATTCATTAGGAGTTGCTGATTTCTTCATTCTAGTAGACCTTCTTAATGTTGCATCAACATCCTCCTGAGGAGTTGGTTGTTCAACTGGAAGCTCAACAGTATTCGGTAATTGTTGAACAGTTGGGTCTACCGGATCAATATCAGCAGGTTGTGGATCTTCAATGATTGGTTGCTCAATGACCGGTTGAACTAAAGGGGCGTTGTAAGCAACAACCAATCCAGTATCTGAGGTGGAAGGTTGAGTATCTGAATGATCTTCTTCAGGAACAAAGTCCTTGAATTGATCGCTCCCACTAATCAGATCATTCTCAAGAAATTTAGCATTTCTTGATTCCACAAACCTAGTGGTGTGAGATGGACAATAAAATCTATATCCTTTGGACTTTTCGGCATATCCAACGAAATACCCACTTATAGTCCTTGGATCTAACTTATTTTCCTGTGGATTGTAGACTCTTACTTCAGATGGGCATCCCCAAACACGTACATGTCGCAAACTCGGTTTCCAACCTTTGAATAACTCAAAAGGTGTCATTGGAACAGCCTTGGTTGGAACTCGGTTTAATATGTACACAGCCGTTTTAAGAGCCTCAGTCCACAAAAATTTAGGAAGTTTGGAGTTGCTGAGCATACTCCGCACCATGTCCAATAATATTCGGTTTCTTCTTTCTGCGACACCATTTTGGTTCAGTGAACCGGGCATAGTGTATTGGGCAATAATCCCATGCTCTTCAAGAAACTTCGCAAATGGACCAGGTGCTTGTCCATCTTCAATGTATCTACCATAGTATTCTCCACCTCTATCTGACCTCACGATCTTAATTTGCTTGTCGCATTGTTTCTCTACTTCTGTTTTAAATACCTTAAAGGCATCTAGTGCTTCGTGCTTATTACGAAGCAAGTAAAGATACATGAATCGCGAATAATCGTCTATGAAAGAAATGAAGTATCTCTGACCATTTGAGTCCATATCTGGACTACAAATATCTGTATGTATGATTTCTAATATTTCTGTACTCCTCTTAGCACATTTCTTTGACTTGTTGGTCTGTTTTCCCTTTATACAGTCCACACAAGTATCATAATCAGTAAAATCTAGAGTATTAAGTACTCCATCATTTACTAGTCTCTTAATTCTATCCATGGAGATATGTCCCAACCTTCGGTGCCACAACATAGAGGAATCCTCATTCTCAACACATTGTTTTATACCAGCATTGTCATGAACATGCATTGCATTATTAATGGCATTGTCTTGTAAATTAATTCGAAAGAGACCGTTAGACAAAATACCACTCCCAACAATTTCAAATTTATACGATAAATTAAATGTTGAATCTGAAAATTCAAAGGAGTATTCCAAAGGTACAAGTCTTGAAACTGAAATTAAATTCCTAGAAAAACTAGGAATATAAAAGGTCCTTTCTAAAATTAAAACAAAACCACAATTGAGAACTAATATGCATGTCCCAATAGCTTCCACACACGAGCGCATCTTGTTTCCCGAATAGATGCCTTGTTCATTTCCCACTGGTTTCCGCTGGTTCTGAAAACCCTGCAAGGAATTCGAAATGTGGATTGTAGAACCAGAATCAATCCACCAAGTGTTGTGACTCACATCAACCATATTAGTTTCATAACAAACACATGCAAGTTGGTTACCTTTCTTTTTGAGCCAGGCCTTAAATTTGGCGCAATCCTTCTTCATGTGTCCCTTCTTTTTACAGAAGAAGCACTTGGATTCCTTCTTAATGCCAGCTTGGGGAGGTAGAGGCATCTTACCTTTTCCCTTTTGCTTGCCTTGACCTTTATACTTATTCTGTGTTGCCATATGAGCACTTTCTCCTTTATCCATAAGTAGCCTCTCTTCCTCTTGAACACACATGGTCATGAGTTCATTGATTGACCATTTAGTATTATGTGTATTGTAAGAGATCTTGAAAGGGGCATACTCTTGTGGGAGAGTATTTAGGATATAGTATACAAGAAAGGATTCTGATATCCCAACCTCAAGATTCTTTAGCTGAGCTGCAATGTCCCTCATCTTCATGATGTGCTCACGCACAGCTCTTACACCGGTAAGCTTCAATGATGAGAATTTCATAATTAGGGTCATGGCATGCGCCTTCTCTGAAGACTCAAATTGTGCATCAATAGCCTCCAGCAATTCCTTGACATTGTAATGCTGAATGACTAAACCACGAATGCTAGCAGAGAGTTTTGTCTTTATGTACATCACACTGAGATGATTGGACCACTCCCATTGAGCATAACGAGTATGTTCAACATGTGTACTATTCTTAGTAGGTTCAGGTGGTTCATTTGTCCTTAGAGCATAATCAAGATCCATGCACCCCAATTGAAGAAGAACTAATTCTCTCCATTCTTTAAAGTTATTTCCATTAAGCTCGGGAACAATTATACCAGAACTAATCGTAGGTGGTAAAACTGCATCATAATCAAAGAAAACTTATGTATTAATATATTTGAGGTTAATAAACTTAAATCATATTGTACCAATGTAAAACATGTTATAAAATATGAATCACATAACATCAAAAACTACTTGTGGGCAAAGTTTCTAATTTAAATTGATTCATAATTACTTTATGATGAAACTATCAAATTATATTCCCTTCCTTAATCCCTGTGGGTAAATTAAGAAAGATAAAATAATATTTCATCCTAATTAATCACATTAATATATTGAAAATTCATGTGGGATAAAATTCATAATATTAATGTGAATAATTACAATTATTGTCTTTGACTATATGTGATCCAAAGGCTCTTAATGTATATAATTTAATATAATCAAAGATGCTGTGGCTAATCCTTAATTAATTAAATATATACGAATCACTAAACATTTAATTTTATGAAAAAATATTCATAAAATTGCACCTTAGAGTAGAACAGTAAAATCACATGCAAAAGGGGTAAAATTGGAATTTTACTTATAAGGGGTAAAACATGAATTTTACACCCAAAAGGGCAAAATCGTAAATTTCCACGCCCAAGGGGGAAAATCGGAATTTTATTCAGGCAAGGGCAGAAACGCAATTTTCCGAAAAGCGGAGGGCCAAAAAAGAGAAACCACAAGCGCGCGTGCGTTGCACGCGCGCTTTTCTCCTTCGGGCGCGTGCAACGCACGCGCCCGAGGTCTTCTTCCGGCTTTCTCTTCCGCCGTTTCTTCCGCCGCGACCGCCTCTGTTCCGCCGTTTGGGGCTTCCCCACAACCCATCTCCGGCCAAATTGGTTGATGGGTTTCGAAGAGAACGACGAGACGTACGGAAAAATTCGAGATTCGACAAAAAACGACCATGTATGGACCGGAATTAAGCCAAAAAACAATTTGCCCTATAAAACCCTAACCACTAAAATTTCACCGCTCGGTTAACCTCCGACGATCAATAATATGCCGAAAAATTTAAGGGTTTTTCTTCCTAATGGCGGTGAGATCATGCAAATTCATTATCACATGGTGGGTCGCCCGAATTTGACCGGAATTTTAAAATTCCGTACCAAGCAATAAAAATCCGAATTTACCCCAATACATAATTCAATGAAAAAAATAAAATAAAATTCCAAAAGGTTTCACCAAGGCAGAGATAAACATGCTCTGATACCAACTGTTAGACTAAATATAAACTTAAAACTGGCGATCCCGATTTATGAGTAATAGATAAATTCATACAGAATTCGGGATCAAATTGCGGAAACGTAAAGATCAACATACCTCCAGCCATTGATGAAATTTGCAAAAGTAGAAGACCAAAAACCTTCAAGGATCCACGTAGCGCAATTGATCTGCAATATAAGGAACATCAGATCTGTACGTCCTGTTCTACTAGTCAATATCCCTCAAACCTGATGGTGTGGTTTTCTGTAGTGATTAGGGTTTGAACTAGACGACTTGACGTTTTTATTCCGTTTATTACGTTACCGGTATCTTCCATCAAGACCATTATGGTAATGTATTAACAGGCAAATATCACGTAATATACGTGGGTAATAAATTGGGCAATAAATCGGAATACAATTGGGAATACAATATTGGGATCATATTTAGAATAATAAAAATATATTACATATTATAACATGTTTGACCAATCTTGGCCGGAATTTGGTAACGTGAATGTCTGTTATCCTACATAGTACGACTAATGCTGACGTGGACTTTTATTGATGATTTTTTGAATTTTTTTTATGAATTTTTTTATGATTTTCTTATTCTTTTTTTTTTAAAAAGGTTTTTGGAGAGAGGGGCGACCACCCTCGCCAACCATAGGTGAGGGCTGGTCGACCCTCGCTAGCTTTGGGGGAGGGCGTCGCTTCCCTCGCTAGGTCTAGGCAATGGCTGCGAAGGTTTGTGTGATCTTGCTTTGGAAACCTATAAAAAGAAAAAAAGCAAAGAAAGAAAAAAAGAAAGATGAACAAAATCATAAAATTTTTAAAAAATTATTAAAAATATCAATGTTAAAGTCGGCCATCCATGATAATATTTCTTGGTAAATTTTGGCTAGATGGACTCAACTAGCAAAATGTGAAAATGTTTAGGCTTACTTAACAAAATTGAAAGGTTCATAATTGAATTGATAAAAGTGTAATATGTTTACGACTTTTTGAATAATTTTTCTTGGATAATTTTTCCTCCAGATCAAAGCCTGGTGAGAAGGGCAAAAGGGGGAAAAGCGTACAACTGGTCATGTGCATTTTGATGAGCTTGAAATCTTCGACGGTGATGCCCCCTCTCGATCGGACGGGTGCACCACGTCTGCCTCCTCTGGGTTCAGAAGTTGCTTACTATAGAGCCCAAGATGAAAGGGGGGAAAATCGAAAAAAATATTCCCTCAGAGCCAGGGAAAGTGAATCGAGAATCGACGAGATCAAGGCGTGGAAACAGAGAAGATGCACAACAGCGCGATCGAGCAGAACCAGGGGTTTCGACAGACTCACTAGCGAGTGGAAGTCTAGAAATTGGTGGCCATTGCTGGTGCAGAATTGAAGGACCTCAACCGAGCTGCTCGCTCTGGCAGGCGGGATTCGCTCTGGCAAATAAAATTTCCGGGACCCGAAATGCAAGAAGAGCAACGTATCTGGGACTTTTGATGGGCCTTGGAGAAATTCATTGCATGGCGTTTTCCTTAGCCATAGTCCAATGCCAATTTCATTTATTTTATGGATTATTTTTTCGGTTGATTATTTTATGGAATATGATTTACCCAATTTTGCTACATTTCGTTGAGTTTAGTTTAACACAAATTATTCCCAAAAAAACCTCAATTATGTTTTCTTTTTCTTTTTTTCATATAAACATAACTTATAATGGGGAAAAGTGCCAAAAAAGTCCTAAACCTTTTAATTTTGTGCTGATTTAGTCCTAAACCTTTTTTTGGTGCCGATTTAGTCCTAAACCTTTTTACGTTATGCCAATTCAGTACTTTCCGGCCAATTTTGGCCGGATTTTGCTGACTGGACGTCGGTCGGCTGACGTGGCTTGATCGGCGCTGATGTGTACAACTTTTAATAATATTTTAATATTTTAGAATATATTTTTATTTTATTTTTTCTCTTTTTATTTTTATTTTTTTCTTTATTCTTTTTCTTTATTCTTTTTCTTTTTCTTTTTTCTTCTCATCTTCTTCCTCCAGCCGGTCGCCGGAGCTCGGTGACCGGCTAGAGGTGACGGCCGGCGAGGTCGACCTCGCCGGCCACCTCCCCAGTGGCTGCGAGAGTGGCCTCGCCGGATCTGGCGAGGTCGAGCCCTCGCGCCGGGTGGGCAAGGCTCGCCCTCGCCGGATCTGGCAAGGATCGAGCCTCGCCCATGGCCTCGCCCTCGCCAGCTCGGCACGAGGCCAGCTGGACTCCTCCCCAGCTCCGTTCTCCGATCCCAATCTCGCCCTAGAAATTTCCTCCCTCCTCCGCTCGTCGTCGTCGTCGTCTCTAGGGTTTACGAGAGCTCGGGGTGTCTTTGGTCGCGCGGCTCCGGCCCCGGATTTTCGCCTGTTTCTCCCGCAGCGGCGATCTGTCGGGGGTGGGGGTTTTTTTGATTCTTGGGGTTCTTCGAGGCAGCTGGCCTCGCGCCGAGCTGGCGGGGCTTGCCCTTGCCAGCCATGGGCGAGGCTCGACCCTCGCCAGATCCGGCGAGGGCAAGCCTCGCCCGCCATCGCCTCTGGCCGGTTGCCGAGCTCCGGCGACTGGCTGGAGGAAGAAGATGAGAAGAAAAAAGAAAAAGAAAAAAGAAAATAATAAAAATAAAAATAAAAATAAAAAGAGAAAAAATAAAATAAAAAAATATTTTAAAATATTAAAATATTATTAAAATTTATACACGTCAGCGCTGATCAAGCCACATCAGCCGGCCGGCGTCTAGTCAGCAAAATCCGGCCAAACTTGGCCGGAAAGGACTGAATTGGCACAACATAAAAAAGGTTTAGGACTAAATCGGCACCAAAAAAAGGTTTAGGACTAAATCGCCACAAAGCCAAAAGGTTTAGGACTTTTTTGGCACTTTTCCCCTTATAATGTGTCATCTACATTAAGAATCCTGACATGAACACGCAAAGGACTAATGGAAGTACCATGTGCAAGGTTGGAATGCACATCCCCATTTTCTAGCCATTATGAGCACATTTGGAATTTTTTTTTAGTTGAAATCCAAGGATTAATAAGTTCCTCGTAATAATTACTATTTCGTCATTTTTCACTTCGGCATGCGAAATGGAACTTTGAAAAAAACCAACTCATTAAATTTCATTCTGAGAAGAAACTAGGGAGTCAAATATAAAAGAGAGAGTCTATATGAGGTAAATTATTATCTAAATCGACATCAATGACAGAAATGCCATCACCTGTCCCGATTGCATTTGCCATCTAGTTGGAAAAATCTTGCAAATTGCATTCCTCGTGGAATTGGGGTTTTCTTTGGACCAATCTTTTTTATTTTATTTATTTATTATTCAGTAAATAGTTAATAAAGACTTTTTACCCGGAAAAAGAGGAGATACTACCCATAGTCCAAAAGTCAAAGTACGAAAAAACCAATCTTATGCCACGAGCCTAATCATAACTCTCGCCTACTTATGGGGTGCATGGGAACATTTCTCTTCTCCTATTCTTTTGTTCTTTTGCTCCTGAAACCAAAAAAAAAAAAAAATTTATTTGGTAACGTTAATTAATTTTTCTATTTCCTAAAATAGAAAAGTGGCCAGAGAATAGATTTGGAGCAGGAATAAGAAATAGAAAAAATAACTTCTTGTTTTCGGGAACAATTTCTAGAAATAAACCTTTTTTTTTCTTTTTTTTCTTCTTCCTTGCCGCGGTTGTCGCCCTTGGATCCGCCGCTGCTCGTGACCATCATCGGTTGTTGATCGCCGTCCGATTGCCTATGCCAGACCGTTGACTATTGACTAGCGCCGACTGACAGTCACCCACCACTTGATGGCGATCGTTGGCCGACCGCCGCCGGACCACCGATCGACGTTCAGCGGTCAACGAGCAAGAACAAAAAACGAAAAAATACAAAAGTTTGTGGATCATACCAAACACATTCCTATTTTTTATTTATTTATTCTAAGGATAGAAATTTTGTATAGTTACCAAATATGTTATTTTACTTAAAAATTGTTTCAGTTTATAGAAAAGAACTATTTCTCAAAAGAAATTGTTCCCTAGAATAGAATTATTATCATTTGCACCCTTACTTGCTGCCATCTCCTGCATTTTGCTTTCCCATACTTTATTATTATTAAAGTTTTCTTTGGGCCACCTTTCTATTCATTCAAATTGCCATCGTATCGATTACCGCTATGTAATGGATCATTTTTTTGGTGTTTAGTGCAGTGCAATCGTGTGCATTTAGTAATCATTAGCTCTATTTTTCTTCGAAGCAAAGAAGAAGAGAAAGAAAATAAAGAAATGTAATATATCATCCTAACCATTCAAATGAAATTTGAACATAATAGTCCTAACTCTCTTCATTCATCTCTAGAGTAGCATGCTCTTCCTCAGTCATCTCCTAGCAGTTCTAGGGGTTTTGATGCTCCTTGTTTGCCTCCGGAGGGCATCCAACAAACCCAAAAGTGCCAATTCACCCTCGGAGCTACCGGGTGCATGGCCGATCATAGGCACCTCCACTTGCTGCACGGCGAGACCCCACTTGGCCAGGACCCTGGCCACCATGGTCGACATGCGAGGCCCGATGTTCCTTATCTGGCTTGGAGTCCACTCGACGATCGTCGTAAGCAGCCACGAGGTGGTCCGGGAGTGCTTCACCACCCACGACAAGGAACTCGCTTCTCGTGTCAAATCCAAAGCGGGAATCCACTTGGGGTATGCCGCTTTCGCCTTCTCGGAATACGGGGACCTTTAGGGCCAGATGAGGAAGATCACCATGCTCGAGCTCCTAAGCACTCGAAGGTAGGACTATAGGATTACAATAGTCTGAATTCAGTTTGCTTTTGACTTTGATTTGCATATCAAGTTTTGTTGGTTGTTTGTCTGTAAAACAAAAAAAATATATTTTTTCTTATCCCACATAAGAAAATTATGAGTATGTGAACCACTATGACAACTGTGGATATCTTTTAACTTGTTCAAATGAAGACATTGGACTAATTGGGCTAGATCCACAATACTCACGTGCAAGTGTGACTGTTCGCAATAGAGCACGGTTATTTAATTTTGAATTTTGTTATTATTTAACTTAACAGTTATTAGGCGCTCTTACAATCTTTAAAAAATTGTTCTATTTGGGCATAATCTTTTAACATTTAGAGAGTTGCATCTATTCGGACATAAATTCTCCTCCTAGAAATGTTGTAAATTTTCCTAATAATGAAATTAGGAATTAAAAAAAAAAAGGCAGCGCTATTCCACCCCATTTTGGTTAAGACACTCATTTTTTCCAATTAACTTACCAAAATACCCTCCTCTCTCTCTCTTCAATTTATTGTTTCCTCTTTTATCAAGTTAACCCACAAAACTGCCTTTAGATCTATCATCTCTCTTATACTATTAGTTTCACAATATAAATGTCAAATTAAATCTAACAATATCATGCATCCTATTATCACTTTGTCTAGAGAAGGTTGTTAAATTTAATTTATAATCTCATATTTTTTTGTCGCAAAAGTTGGACAGAAGATTAGAAATTTTTGGATATAATGGTGTTTATGAACATATAATTAATTACCTCTTTTTTTTTATCAAATAGTTTGAGGGGAACTTTATTTAAATTTGAAAATTAAAAGCCAATCTAATTATCTAACGGATTTTGACATTGTGTGTAACGACCCGAATCCAAGTAATGGGGTTATCTTTGCAATGTCTTTGGCGCGTCGCTGTTCATTTTCTTTTGGGAAAATCTCAAATAAAGGCCTGAAGTGGGTTCATTTTCTAAAAAAAGGACCCAAAGTGGACACTGTATCAAATAAGGACCCAAAGTGGCTAATTTTGTCTCAAATAAGAACCCAAAGTTTCAATCTTATTTACAGCTTGGGGTATTTTTGTCCAAGAACAATTTTTTTAAATTTTTTTTTCTTTCTTCATCTTCCTCACACCTCCGCCTTCGCTCTATATTGCCTCCTTCTTCAACACCATAATCAGGGCCCCTACCAGCGACCTTGTGAGCTTCATGTCATCATGTAGTTGGTCCTAGTGACAAGAAGTCGGATTGGAGTTATTTGCTATTGGCCACCTTCTCGGATGCTAAAATCCTCAATTCCTCAAGATGCATCAAATCTCGGCTCGCTTGTGCTCAGCCTAAAGCTCGGATTGACCTCCATCTGACGACGGCGATGTTGGATTTTCTATCAAGGGCAGTGGTCGATGAGGTCGAGAGCTCAAATAGAACTTGTCAATGGCGGTAATGAGGCAACAAAGTACACCAATTTCTACAATTAATGATGTCAGATACGACTAATGATCAATCTCAAGATGGGGTATCGACTGAGGAGAAGAGCTGTGTCAATGAGAATTGCAAGAGTGTGAGTGGGTGTCTCCAGACTAAGGATTATTGAAAGGAGCCATTGGCATTGCAAAGGGGAATGGGGATCTTTGAAAGATTGAATTTACACAAGAGAGGCAAACCCAAATTTGAAATTGATGAGACAAACTCTTGCCGAGGTTGAAATAGTCGCCAGTTGCAACAAAATTGTTCTTTGGCATGAAATTGTTGATCACCAAGTGTAAATTGAATAGAGGCATAAGTTAGTCAAACAAGACGATCTGGCAATGCTTGGATATTGCTACTCTGTTGTTGGCAAGCAGGATCGAAAATAGCACAAAAAATTGCAGTTGCTGGGTTAGCGGAAGGCCCAAAATAAGTGGAGTTTGATGCACTCTCGAGGTAAGAGAAATACGTCGTCAAAGGGATTAGTTGCATAGCTTGGGAGTTGGACAAGAAGTTGAGTCTCAGCAAAAGCAAATTCATATTATGGCTTTGAGATCAGAATTTGCGATGAATGTTGGAATAAAAATAACTTATTTTTGAAAGCTCATTTCGGCTTCGTGGAATTGTCTACAAATCATTTTGAGGAGTGAAATTTAATTTTTTCAACTAGTTAGACTACGTTGTAATTGCTTGTGTTAAAGAAAACCCAATCTTAGTCATACAACAAGATGACACAAAGAGTGATGGAGGGGTTGATAATGGAGGTAATATAGAGAGGGAGAAAGATGAAGAAAGAAAAAAGAAGAAAGAGAGAGACAAAAAATAAACAACAATGTTCTTGGACAAAAGTACCCCTAGCTATGAATAAAATTAGAAGTTCAGGTCCTTAATTGAAAGTAAGTTAGCCACTCCGGGTCCTTATTTGAGACAGTGTCCACTTTAGGTCATTTTTTGAGAAAATTACTCCATTTCAGGTCCTTATTTGAGATTTTTCTTTTTCTTTTTATCTTTTCTTATGAACGATGCGGAAGCGTAAATGCATCAACACGCGTACAAAAACAAAGATGGAGAAATAAGTGGCTTGCTGCAGAGCCCAAGACGAAAAGGGGGGGGGGAATCGAAGAAAAAATTTCCTCAGGGCCCAAGAAAGTGAATCGAGAATCGACGAGATCAAGGCGCGGAAACAGAGAAGATGCACGGTGCAAGAATCAGGGGAGTCTGGGAGACTCACTAGTGAGTGGAAGTCCAGAAATTGGCGGCCATTGCTGACGCGGAGTTGCAGGAGCTCGGTTGAGCTACTGGCTATGGCGAGCGCGATTCGATGAAGAAGACGAGTCCTCTCTCTCTCTCTCTCTCTCCTCTATTCGGGTTCGGGCCGGGGACCTGAAATGCGAGAGGAGCGACATGTCTGGACTTTTGATGGGCCTCGGGGAAATTCGTTGCATGGCGTTTTCCTTAGCCATACTCCAAAGCCAATTTCATTTATTTTATGGATTTTTTTTTTGGTCGATTATTTTATGGAATATGATTTACCCAATCTTTCGTTGAGTTTAATAAATAAATTATTCCAAAAGAAAAAAAAAGAGAGCCTAAAATACGTTTTTTTTTTTCATGTAAACGTAACTTATGACATGTCCTCTATGTGAGGAATCCCGACATAATCATGCAGATGACTAAGAGAAGTATCGTGTGTAAGGTTGCGGATCGAATCAATGTCCCCATTTTATAGCCATTCATACGCGCACATCTGTAATCACTAAGGATGATTAAGTTCCTCGTAATGTTTACTATTTCCACATTTTTCACTTCGGAAATCTAAAAAAACCAACCAATTTCATTTTGAGAGGAAACGAGGAATCAAATATAAAAAAAATAATAAAAATTCAATATGAGGTAAATTATCATCCAAATCGACATCAACGACAGAAATGCCATCACCTACACCGATTGCATTTGCCATCTAGTCGGAAAAATCTTGCAAATTGCATTGCCTTGTGGAGTTGGGGTTTTCTATGGGCCAATCTTTTCTATTTTTTTTTTTAATTTATCCGGAAAATGACAAGATACTACCCATTTAGTCCAAAAGTCAAACTATGACAAAACCAATCTCACGCCTCAAGGCTAATCATAATTCTTGACTACTTAGGGGCTGTTTGTTTCTATTCTTTTGTTCCCGGGAGTAGATTTGGAATAGATATGCGTTTGGTAAAATTTTTGTTCCCGAGAACAAATTTATATTTTTTTGTTCCATGAAGTAGATTTGGAACAGAATCGAGAAGTAGAAAAAAATTGATTATTTGTTCCCGAGAACAATTCTAGAATCAAGTTAACCTATTTTTTCTTTTTCCTCTTCTTTCTTCTTGTTCTTCTTCCCTCTCTCTTGTTCTTCAAGTGTTGCCGCCGCCACCAGTCGCCGGTGAGCTCACCAGGCTAGGGCGAGGTTTGACGAGCTTGCTAGAGGCTCGCTCGGCCAGGCGAGGCTCACCAAGGTCGGGTGATGCCGACCTCACGGTGCCTTGGCGAGGTCAAGCCCCGCCGGCGGTTGGGCGAGCTCGGCCTCATCAGATCTAGGCGAGGCCGCTCGCCCAGCCAAGGTTGGTCGAGCCTTGCTCAGCTGTTGGCGAGGGTCAGTCGACGAGGCACGGTCTCGCCGAGGGTCGGTGATGCTCTGGTGAGGTCGCTAGCCCTCGTCTGGCCGGTCGCTAGTCATCCCAAGGCTAGTGACTAGCCACCTTGAAGAAGAAGAAGAAGAAGGGGAGAAAGAAAGGAAAAGAAGAAAAGAAGAAAAAAGAAAAAAGAAAAAAAGGAAAAGAATTATAAAATTATTTAAAAAATAAAAAAAATGATTTGAAGTAGGAATTTAAATTTTTCTATATATAGAATACATTTTTAATTTTTAATTTTAATTTTTAATTTTGTATTAATATTTATAGTTTATACTATAGTTTATTATTTATTATTTAATAAAAATTTGATTAGTTAATATTTTTATTACTTAGTATAAATATAATTAATCAATAGAGTTTCTATGATTTGATAGAATTTTAGAATGGAATATAATTCTAGATTCGAATTCTTTTGAAATTGAAAATATAATAAAATATAATATGATTTCTTCACTCATAAGAAGACAATTATATTGGTGAGTGGTTCATGAGAATTCAATATCAAATTTACACTCATCTAAAAAGGTAATTGAAAAATAATTGGAATAGAAATTTTATGTAGTTACCAAACACATTTCTATTCTTTTTCTATTCTAGAATAAAAAATTTTGTGCAGTTACCAAACACGTTTCTTTTGCTCAGAAATTGTTCCCCGGAACAGAATGAAAAAGAATAATTTCTGATCAGAAATTGTTCTCAGGAACATAATGGATACCAAATGTGCCCTTACTGGCCGCTAGGCCTGTTTGGTTCAACTTTGGAGAAATGACTTTGGGAAAATGCAAATATATTTGAGGTCAAGGGGTTTTTCGAAATGCTACACCGTTTGGTAAATTGTAAAGTGAAATAGCATTGAAAAGTAACTTTAGCATAAACACCGTTTGACAAAACTCACATTTGTAATTGGATTTTACTATTTTTTTTTTTTTTAAAGTTTGAAGATCAAATCCGGCGGTCGGCTAATTGCCGGCCAACTGCTGAATGGCCAGATTTGGCCATTGAATCGCTAGATCAGGCGGTGGTCACTGGGGACGCGCGACCCCCAGGCGGTGGCGGCGGCTGCAGGAGAAGCCCGTCTCTCAGGCGGGAAAGACAAAGACGAATGGGGAAGATGAACAGTGACAACTTGCATTTCCAAAATGCCAAATGCTCAAAGCAGGTCTTGAGGTGCATTAGGCTTTCAGCATTGGGAATGTTGATATTTGGCTAATGAGCTTTATGCCAAACACAAGGCCCCGTTTAGTTCGGCTTTGGGAATGGGCTTTGAGACTCTAAAGTCCCTTGGCCAAATGCAAACGCGTTTGGTTCGATTTTTTGGGTGACTTTGGCGAGATGCAATTGCATCTCCAAAGGACTATAAGGACCCTTAGTCCAAAGTAGGTTTAGAGGTCCTTTAGGAACTTGCATTTTCGGAATGCGAGTTCCACTATTCATCGAAGAAGATGGAGAAGCCAATCGGAGGCTGATGACCGCCGGCCAAGGCCTTGCGCGCGCCGGCGACGAGTCAGTGACTGCCGCCTGAGTGTCGCCCGACCCCGGTGACCGTTGCTGAACCTTAGGTGACGCCTGGGTCGTGCAACCCAGGCGACTGATGGCCTGAATTGCGTGACCTAGGCGGCCGCTTGAGGTCGCGCGACCTCAGGCGACGGTCGCCGGGGTCAGGTGATCGTTCGGGGGCTAGATTCGGCCATTCAGCCGCCAAATCCGGCGATCTGGTGGCCGAACTTAAAAAAATAAAATACAAATATATATATTTTTAATTTAATAAAAGTCATTTACAAATGCAAATTTTACAAAATGATATTTTGGCTAAAGTTGTTTCTCAATGCAAATTTTACCAAACGTTATTTGTATTTCGAAAAACCCCCTTCACCCAAAGGTATCTGCATTTTTGCAAATGCATTCCCCAAAAGCCCAACCAAACGGTCCAAAATATTTTATCCAATGAGCTTTTGGGGCCCAAAGCCTCTGAGAAAGCTAAACCAAACGGGGCCGCCATCTCCTCCATTTCACTTTCCCATCTTTTCACACCAACCTCTCCATATCGCTGTCGTGTCGATTACGACAATGAAATCAGTCATTTTTCTTGTGTAAATGCTATATAATCAGTGCATTCTTTTATTATTAGCTCTTTTTTTCTTTGAAGCGAAGAAGAAGAGAAATGAAAGAGAAAGGATGAAATAAATCATACAATCAATTCAAATGAAATTCGATACATAATAGTCCTAACTCTCTTCATTCACGCACACACCTCTCTCTCTCTCTCTCTCTAATCCGCCATGCTCGTCCTCAATCATCTCCTAGCAGCTCTAGGGCTTCTGATACTCCTTATTTGCCTCTGGAGGGCCTCCAACAAGCCCAAGAGTGCCAATTCACCCCCGGAGCTACCGGGAGCATGGCCGATCGTAGGCCACCTCCACTTGCTCCGTGGCGAGACCCCACTGGCCAAGACCCTGGCCACCATGGCCGATGCGCAAGGCCCAATGTTCCAGATCCGGCTCGGAGTCCACCCAACGGTTGTCATGAGCAGCCAAGAGGCGGTCCGGAAGTGCTTCACCATCCCCGACAAGGACTCGCTTCTCGTACCAAATCCAAGGTGGGAGTCCACTTGGGCTACGGGAACGCCGTTTTTGCCTTCGCGGAATACGGGGACTTTTGGCGTGAGATGAGGAAGATCACCGTGCTTGAGCTCCTGAGCACTCGGAGGTAGGACTGTAAGAATATAGTTTGAATTTTCAGTTTGCTTTCGAGTATGATTTGCATATCAAGTTTGACCACCTCTGGTACTCTACGCATCGAATCTGCACCCCGACCGCACTGTTCACTCGTCATCAACTGATGAAGGCTCTCAATATCTCTCTTGCAGGCTTGACGACCTAAAGCACGTTCAAGCATCAGAAATCGACACCTTCATCAAGGACCTGCACACTTTCTGCAGGACCAACACTGATAACGCCCAAAATGGGTCCTCCAACATGAAGTCTCCATCTCCAATGGTTCTGTGCGAAGTTTCCGTCTCCACTTATAATCTTGTTGCCAAGTTGTTTTAGATCATGAACATTGAAGAACCCATCAAGCTACGGAAGAACCCAAAAAAAAAAAAAGAAAAAAAAAAAGAACCCATCAACCCTCATGCTCTGATCTTGCCGTCACTTTCTGTTATCAAGAGTGCTCACACAATGTCTCATGGAAAAATGACAACTTCAGGAATTCCAAACAAACCTTTCACAAGAAACCGTGTGAATTGCAGCCAAAACACAATAGATTGAGGAATCGTGGTGGTGGACTGGGGAGATTGAGGTGTCGCTTGGGGATTGTGACTCACCCCAGATTTGAGACTCCGATAGAGAACGGGGCAAGGTAATCTCAGGCGACCACCAACTGCACGATCGTTGTCATGGTGGTTCAGCGCGATAAAATCAGTGTAATTGCCAAATCGGCATGAATATTGATCCTGTCAAGCGATTCAAATTCGAGTTCATCGACACTAGCCGACTCCAAGTGTTTTCCTACCAACGGTAAAGTAGTCCGTTGAGCCAAAGCTACTCTGATGAGCTCTTTCACCGGTACAACTGACTTTATAGAGAATCGTGTTGCGCCACCATGGCTGTCAATGGTGGAGTTGATCATCACAAGAGAAAGCAACAATTTGTTGTTGTCGTTTTTCTTAAATATATTTTAATTTTTTCTTATCCGATCTGGTCTATACCACTCACTACTACAGAGTTCTTATATGTCATTTATTTGTATGTATCCTCGTTTATTTGGTCCAAAGAGCGTTCTAAAATACTAAATAGGATAAAAATTGTCCTATCTGAACTCAAATTCGGATTACCAAACGCGGCCTTAGTTAAATCCAACTAAAGGCTAGAGCTGGCAATATGGGTCAAAAACCCATATTATGACCCATTTTTAGTTAAATGGGTCCATATATGGGTCAAGTGAAAGTTAAATATGGATAAAAAAATGGGTCAAGTGAAAGTTAAATATGGGTCAGAAATGGGTCAGTGAATGTAAAACACAAAAAAAAAAGTCTAAATGGGTTATATGGAAACTCATTTTAAAGTTTAAACCCTTGGCTTTTTTAAATTTATAAAAATGTCTTTTTAATAAAAAATCGAAATTATAATTATTTTTCATATTTCAATTTTTTTTTTCTTTCTTTTTCTTCATTCCTTATCAGCGGCCGGTAGGGCGACGACCGGCCACCGGCTAGAGATAGGCCTTGCCAGATAGGCGAGGATGAGGCCTCGCCCAACGCTGGCGAGGTCGAGCCTCGCTAGATCCGGGCAATCTCGGCCTCGCCGACGACTGGCGAGGCTCGAGATTCGCCGAATCTGGCGAGGCTTGAGCTTGCTGGCATCGAGCGAGGCCAAGACTCGCCGGATCTGGCGAGGCTCGATCTTGCCGGCGTCGGGCGAGGCTCGATCTCGCCAGATCGGCGAGGCCGAGGCCCCGCTCGATGCCGGCGAGCTCGAGCCTTGCCAGATCCGACGAGTCTCGGCCTCGCCGATGACTAGAAAGGCTCGAGACTCGCTGGATTTGGCGAGGCTTGAGCTCGCTAGCGTTGGGCGGAGCCTCGGCCTTGCCAAATCGGCGAGATTGAGCCCCGCCTGACGTCGGCGAGCTCGATCTCGCCTGTGGCCGATCGCCGGCCGTGGTTGTGGCCGGCGGCCGGCCGAAGGAGAAGAAAAAAAAAAGAGAAAAGAAAAAAAGAAAAAAAGAAAAATTAAAAATTAAAAATTAAAAATTAAAAATTATATTTAAAAAAATTAAAAATTCGATTTTTTAAAATTATTTTAAAAGAATTATAAAAAATTTCCATTAAATTTATATTGCATGAAAATTGTTAAAAAATTTGTATTACATAAAAATGTTTTAACAATAAATAGGTTTTAGCAATACGGGTTGGGTCGGATACGGGTCGGGTCGGGTATGAGTCACTAGATTTACATTACAAGAATATGGGTCAAAACGGGTTATATGAGTCAAATATGGGTCGACCCATTTTCGACCCGACCCATACCCAACCCGACCCACCCATTTGCCACCTCTACTGAAGGCCTTACTGAATTGTGAAGTTGAATGATTCTAATTCTCAATTAAAGTTTAGGATGTCCTCTACAACTTTTATTAAGCCACTTTTTATAATTATGGCCCAATCGATACAAAATATTTAATAAAGCCGAACTACTCCCAGTATTACCCTATTTCGACTCGATTCTTTCAAACTTCGGTAAAAATATGAAACCACTACTAAATGGCACTAAATTTGACATGCAAATAGCTCATCACACGCTTAATAACTTTTATTGTTTGAATTTTTTCAAACTAGCCCTCCAACTATACAACACATGATCTATTCCAAGGGTTTACTTTGTACCAGTTTTGAAGGCAAGTTTCCACTTTAACCTTATTCAATTAAATTGACCGACTTGTCTTAGTCGGATTTTCATAAAAATTTTGGCTTAGGACCTCCCATGCAAATTATATGTTTTGTACATTTGCTAATTAGTCCTCAAACTATTGTTAATTTGCTAAACAAGTTTAGTCAATGAGCCGCTCAATTTCCAGATCTGACTCAATGAATTTGATGATTATGAACTTGATTTCACTGCCTTTACGTTCTTCAAATTTTATGAAACTTATATCAAATTAAAGTTATAGATGTTAACTACAATTTATTTGGAAACATATTATCTTAATTCTAGACTTATTCTCCATAAAAATCTTAGAATATAGCAAGTTCAGATCAGGCCTTGAATTTTCCAAAAACAATTTGAGTGTCAAACTCATTCAACACATGAACCTAGTCATTTATCTAAGCCTAGAACATCTTCAGCTTAACAATTTGAACATTCACACACGTCTTCAAACATTCAAACATCATCAATCATCATCTTTAATTTAATTCAACCATAAATCCTAAGGAATCATCATGGAAAACAACTAAACTTGTTTCTAAATCATCACGCATGCAACACATCTTAATCTTAGGCTAATTAACTCTCAAATCGCTTTAGTAGCCACGCTTCCCACGTGGGGAGGGGGATGTCGGGAGTTCGATCCCCACCTTTTGAAGGGGTTGGGAGTGAAGACATTTAGTTTTAGGTGTGTAATTCAATTCCCATACTCTATAAAGAGGCAGGGCAAAAGTTTTAGAGTGAATTGAGAGTTAGAATATGATCGACAAGAAAAAAAACTCTCAAATTGCTATCTAATTCCTAACCTAAGTGTTTCAGCCACACAAAGAGAGGACTTTTACCGAACACATGAAATCAAGTTCAGTTAATGTATAATCACTCCAAATCAATATTGATTCTACTTTGGACAATCCGTTGAGCGAGTAATTAGGTGCTAAGTTACCTAAACATGCAATTGATGTTCGAACTAATCAATTAAACCAAAATCTCTAGCTAATTGCAGTTCAATTTTATTGAATTCCATCACATCCTCACTTGATTTTTTTTTGGAATATGTGCACTATAAGTCCTAAAACTTGTCACGAAAGTGCAATTGAGTCCTAAAACTATCAAAAAGTTCAATCAAGTTCTAAAACTTGTCAAGTTGATACAATAGAGTCTTTTCGTTAATATCGTCAAATTGTCTAATGGAAAACATTAACGCGGCATTTTAAATTCATTTCTCTCCCCAATGTGGCATTTTTATAAATTCGTTTAAATTTTGTTCAAATAATATTTAAACTAAAACAATGATAAAATAATTTTAAGAAAAAACAAATTGGAAAAAGAAGGACACGAAGGGGCAAGGGCTCACTAGTGCGGTGGGCGCTGCCTCCGTTGCCTGAAAAATGATTAAGGTTATTATCTGAAATTACCTTAATTGCTATGGCATCGCATCACTTTATTGAATATTGTAATTGGCTGGCCATGGCATGTGGCTTATAGCTGTAACAGTAGTTAGAAAAGACATTTTTGATCGTGAGGATGAAACATTGCTAACTAGGTTTTGTACATAAATTCTTACTCTACAAGTTTCACTTAAAGGACGCGGTGATTACGGGAGAGGGCGACCCTTTCAAGCTCGCGAACAACGCAAGCATCTTCGACTACTTCGGGATAGACCATAGTTCAACCATTCCTTCAACAATGCCATGAAGCGTGCGTCCACTCTATACATTAGTAAAATCATAGAGTTTTACCAGGGTTTCGAGGGTGCCAATACTGTCGTCGAGGTCGATGGCAGCATTGGCGAATGCCTTAGGCTCATACTGTCCAAGCACCCGCATATGTGAGGCAAAAACTTTGATCTACCCTACGTCGTCAAAGAAGGGATTTCTTATCCCGGTAATCAATTTTCTCGCTGTATCACGGGTTCTTTTTTCCCCTTGTAGAGAACTAAAATTTCCTCCTTCCTCTATGAACAAATAAACTATTATGCGTAGATTAATTCTCTCAACAAATCAGACCTTTCTAACTCATTTCAATTTATGTTGAAAGTATATCCTTTTTTTCTCCGTGCCTGTTGATTGTCTTCTTCCTATAAATTGGCCACCTCTATATAACTGGCCTTTCTAATGACATCTTATATTGCAATGATGACGAAAGGAGATGATCGGTTGTTAGGTTTGGAACTTGTCGCGGGAAGCTTTGTAGTTGACCCCACTCCCCAAGGAGAGCTCTATTAGTGAAGGTTACTCTAGATAAAATATTTTAGCATAGCAAATTCTTGTCTATCAATTAGCTCTCGAAAATGAAACGAAAGGAAACGTATAAACTACGTATGCTCACATTCATTTGCGTATGTTGATTTTAATCCATTTTGCATTCACAAACCTAGTTGACGATGTTTCCAATGTATGAGCATTTTATTTGGGATAAATTGGTGATCGGTAGTCCTAATTATTTCGCGAATCACGATAATTCATGATTTCAGTCGAGTTTTTTTATTTTATATTTTTTTACAGTGGCAATTTCATTGTTTTGAGGACGAGTTCAGCTAACAGCTCTTGAAGAACTGTTGGCGCGCATTGCCGGTGTCAGGCAAGGTGTTGATCATAGACCCGATAAGCCTGGAATACCCAGGGATTGACATAGTAACCCCGGACCACATTCAAGTTCGACATGATCATGTTGGGCATCGCTGTCGGAGGGAAAGATTGGACATTGAAGGAAATTGAGGTCTTGGTCCGTGCACCCGGGTGTAGGGCCATGAAAGAAGCGGCTGAGCACTCAACATGTGGGTGCTGGAGTTGCACAAAACCGCCTAATTCGCCATGTCTGGTTGCGTCTCTCTTTGTTTTCAAATGGAATAAATATTATGTATGTATCTTTTCTATGTTTCCGGTGAATAATGAGACACGAGCTTCTTGGTCTTCTTCTTTATTATTTTGGTGAAGCATCAAAGAAGAGCCTCTCTCTCTCTCTCCCTCTCTCTCTCCTACCTATCAAGCTCAGTGTCCTACCACCACAATAAGATGACTTGTCCCTCTCCACACAATTCATGCACAGTTGAAGCGGTATCGAGCTTAGTGTCCTACCACCACAATAAGATGACTTGTCCCTCTCCACACAATTCATGCACAGTTGAAGCGTTTTTGATTTTCAACCCACGTTAAGGTTCATTCTAGTTACTTGCAATTCGCTAAGCCACGAATAATTGTACACTCACTATCTCATTGACTGATGATAATAATCAAAAGTTGAGTAGTGACATGCACGGACGATTGGTTTGGATGCGGCAACTTCATGTTCAAAGTCATGACCTAACCATTCAAATATAACCTTAAGGAGGCCATGCCTAGTGCCATATGGGTGGAATTTTTTCATCATATATGGACTGGGCAGTTTATGTGTACTCTTTTTGACCCAAGTTTAGATTGAATCGACCTACAAGCATGCTAATCCACTGAAAATGACACTTTTAAGCTAATTTGTTTCTACTCAAACGATAAATAGCATGTGTTTTTTTCTTTGATTCTCATAAAAAAATTAAATATTGAGGAAATTTTTAAAAAATTATGAAAAAAATCTGTGAATCTACGTTTCAATTGTTTTGACTTAAATGAAAGTCAATGCGTGAGCTCTATAAGATTTAGATTTATGAAAAAGTGAAAGGTTAATAATCAATCTAAAAGTAGGGTTATCACAAGGACAAGTGCTTGGTTTGGTTATGACAAATCCTCACTTCAAGGTTTCGTTCGTTACATGAAAAATAAATAATTTAGAAAATATTTCCTAAAAACAATAATGTCTGTCATTTACAAAAATTAATAAGCGAAAAATATTTTTGTTGTATAAAGAAAATGTCTAGATATAAATTATTATTGATAATGAAAATAATTTTCATTGACTAATTTCAAATTACACAATAAATCATTTTTGGGAAATTTTTTTTCCAAATCATTAATTTGTCGTGAAATAAATGAGCCCAAGATTACAAATGTTTTCCAACTTAATGCGTGCATCAAGAAATTTCTACATTAATTGATTGATTTAGTGAATTACAGTAACTATTAATTTACCCAGATTTTGGATAACATTTATGAAAATTTCAATTAGGTCATTCATTGTATGACGTTCGGAAGGTTCAGAAGATACTTTTTGGGTCCATGATTTTTCAAAATGCGATTCCATTAAGTACTGGGAGTTATAATTCAAGTAAATAAATTAAAAATGAAGGTTTACTAATTTCAATTCGCCTAAAATAATAGATATTTATATATAAGTTGGCGTGGCTAACGGAAAAAGGATTCCCCCGCGGAGGAGAGGTCAGCGTCGGTGCTGGTGACACGGAGGAGATGGAGGAGAGAAGGAAGGGGGGAGGGGAGATGGTGGTTGCGCTGAGGGTGCTGGTTTTGGCCAGAAGGGGAGAGAGGGAGATAAGAAGGAAGATCGCCATATCTGGCCGAAGGAGAAGAAGTGTACTCGAGTTGGCCAGGGAGAGCTGAGACCGAGAGAAAACCTGTGAAAGAGAGAGAGGGTTGGGCGTTGGCTTACAGACGGAGGGGAAAGCCCGCAGAGAAGAAAGGATCGGGCATTAAAAAATCATAAAAAAAAAAAAATTAGAAACTAAATGCTAAAATGGGACAAGACTTTAGGGCTTTACAATAGGCTTCTCCTTTTTTATTGCCTTTTTTCTATTTTAGGGACAATCGTAGAGTACTTGCATCTTTCTATTATAATTACAATTGATTGTGCTTTTCAATTTTGGATGTCACTTTCCTGCGCTAAGATGGTTAGGATGCTACTTAGAACACTTGGATAGGCTGCTATAGCGTTAACTAACATGTGATTAGGTTAGGTATGAAAAGGACGTTAGCTTTAAGGCTAACATAATCAAGTCCCTGAGTTTAGAATCTCTAGTTAAGTAAATAGTAAGATATTCTTCCGCATCTTATTGGATTTCTAACCGACCTCAAAATGGCTAGTGGTGACTCCTTAGTCAAAATTCGCATAGGATTAATTGATTAAAAACATAAACGCTTGATTTTGTACGAGGTATGGGCTTGGAGAACCCAAGACAATGGATGGCCGTCGTGTGAGGTGCGGGATTGGTGTGACTAGTAAAGGCTGGCGTCGGCAAGCTATATGATCCTATTATAGGGTGTTGGATTCGATTCGATTACATATTCTATAAGAAAGATCTATGTTTCTAGAATTTGGGCACTTAGTTTTCTTCCTTACTTAACTTTTAGGGTATACTCTCGAAGCAGGACAATAGAATCTATTATTGTACCAACCCATAGGAGCGTGTCATTAGAGTAGTTGGTGGAAGAAAAGGAGAAGATTGCATTTGATCCAGTGGCTGCGATACTTTCTAACTTTTTGTCGTAGACCAGTGGTATTTGGCTATAGCATGATAATGATAACTACAACATTGCACAAGATCTAGTGGGTATAACGGGAAGCCCATTTTCTTTGGTAGGGTATTGGCATATCGCTAAAACTTATGTAGAGCTATGCCACCCGTTCTCTCCTTAGCAGAAAGAGAGTTCTTTTCATGATTTTTCGAGGGTGACAACAGTACATATCCATCCGAATTTCGTACTCTGTGATTCTTCCTTGCGTAAAATCTTGGAATATGGTAGGGCAAGAAAGACTATTTTTTCTACAGAAAAACATAAAGAACCTGAGAAACCTGGCATGACACACAGCTCATCAGTTACCTTATAAAAGCAACTCCATCGTCACACAATCTTTTCAAACAGCTTCTTAGTCCTCTCCACTTCCCACTCCAAAGCGCAATCTCTCCTACTGTGCGGATTGAAAAGAACCTAAGAAAGGAAAAAATAAATAAATTCAGGAAACATGAGTTTGGACGAAACCCTAGCGGTCACCACCGCCCAAGAAGAAGAAGAGTTCTTGTTCGCTTTCAAACAAAACATGATCTCGTGCGTTCCCCTGGTCTTGAAGGCCACCATCGAGCTCGGCATCCTCAAGCTCTTGTCCGAGAGCTCTGCTCAGCTCTCGCCCACCCAGATCGCGTCCCGCCTCTCCATCAAGAATCCCGATGCCGCTGTCGCCATTGACCGCATCCCGTGCTTGCTCACCAGCTTCTCTTTCCTCTCGTGCACCTTGAGCAAGTACTACCTGAGTGAGCGAGGGGCTAGCATGGCGCCATGGTTGCTTTTACTCTTTGACGAGGTTTCCTTGAGACCGTGGTACGTAAATAAATGAATTCGGACTGTCACATTCTGTGGGACACACCATGTTCGATAGTTTTTTTTTTTTTTTTGTCTGTCCTACGCTAATCCTACTCTAACACTCACTCTCAGACTTTTGCCCTGCCTCCTTGCAGGGCGTGGGAGTTGAAACCCACTCCTGAAATGAAATCATCCCCACCCCAATCCCCTCGAGAATGTGGGGATTTGAACCCCCAACCTCCCCCTTCCAAGATGGAAGGGTGGCCACTGGGGCGAATCCCCAGTGGTTTGTTCGATAGTTAAGTTCATGCAATAATATCCCGTTCCCATCTCGTGCAAGATTGATTAGCTCGATACTTGAAGTTAAATTTCTGTGCTGTTGAATATATGAGAATGCCATAAAAAATTTCGAAGAAGTAATGTGATGGCTATTAAATGCATCAAGCACATCAAGAAGAGTCATCTTCATCTATATATATATTAATTACCTTAATAGTGAAAAGATATGATCACTTTAAATGAATATTTTGATTGGATGGCTGTATGTGCATTATTGACAATATTAGAGAGTGAAGATATTTTTTATCACAAGGCGGATACGTTGTTAATTGGGGTTTGTACATGAATGCTTGCTTTGCAGGTTTTACTTAAAAGATGCAGTGATTCAGGGAGAAGGCGACCCTTTCAAGCTGGCGAATGGCGCAACCCTCTTCCAATACACCGAAACAGACCCGAGGTACAACAACCACTTCAACAATGCCATGAAGTGTCTATCTACCATTTTCATGGGCAAATTCATGGACACTTATCGCGGATTCGAGAATGCTAAAACAGTCGTCGATGTTGGCGGCGGTGTCGGCGAATGCCTTAAGCTTATACTCTCCAAGCACCCCCACCTCCGGGGCATAAACTTCGACCTACCCCATGTTGTCAAAAATGGGCTTTCTTATCCCGGTAATTGATTTTCGAACTAAAATTTCCTACTTCCTCTATAAACAAACAAAGTTCAATGTAAATTATACTATATAAATTAATTCTCTCAATTGATTGAACCTTTCTAATTCATTTCAATTCATGTTAAAAACACCTCGTTTGCTCCATACTCGTTGTGACATCCTGAAATTCGAGCCTTCTGTGGGATAAATGAATGTGAATTTCGTCAATGCATTATTAGTTGATCTTACTTGGAATTGATCACTCCTAAGATACTGACCTTGAGGGGAAAGGCTAATGAGGACAGAACTCGCGCGACTAAAGAACTTGACCAGGGAAAACGACTTGACCGTGAGACTCGTGTGAGGATGATCCTGTAGATAGGCAGGCCGATTTCAAGGACGACTAGAAGTTGATTCGCGGACAGAATGTAATTGAACGACGGGTGATTCTGTTTACTATTATTGAGCCCGCGAACGACCCTAGGTCGATCCTCAATAATCATGTACTTTGAAATAAGAATCTATCCTCTGCAAATTCATGTAGTCAAGGATGTCCATGTGTCGAGATGTCTTGAACGTGATTTGGCACGAGTCGATTACGCGTGAATCCTCAAAGTTACTTGTCAGTCTGAGTTGTACCCAAAATGGCATTAGGGCGAAATTGACATGGCATGAGAACCCAAGATTGGACTTCGAATTATCGAGAATGTCCGGGACGGACTTTGGATGATGCGACTTTGACAGTCAGCAGTGTCGAGCAAGTCGAGTGTGGGTAAAAAGGACTTAAGGATCGAGAAGGCAAGCCTATGAGGACGTGGGCCGAGCAAAGCCAGTGTGGGCCCTAGGCCCAAGGTGGGACAACCACCATAATGGGCCCAAAGCAAGCAAATGAGCCCATTGGGCCCAAACCAACTATTCATCTTCCAAGCCCATGGTCCAAACCTTAGCCATTTCAAGCCCAATCCTATTCCTTGCCCAGCCCATTTCTTAGGCCCATATATCAATTTCAGCCCAAGGTCAGATTGGTAATTTGTGCAAGGTGGAAATGACCATTTTGCCCCTAAAAGCAAGTGGATAAGGGCAAAGGAAGAGAGAGAAGGTGATGTCATCTTGCATAGGGACTTGAAGCAAGCCTTCAATGGCTTTGATGAGGCTTGACAGTAGCTCAATCCTCTCTCTCTCTCCTCCTCCTTCAGCCCAAACCGTCGAGCTCCTCTCTCCCCTTGTTCCTCCTTTCTTCTTGCTTCTGTTCCAACAGACCTTCCTCCAAAGACTTGAGTTGATTGTTGGCTTCACAGACGAATCAACTCTCGTGCCACCCACCACTGTCTTCAGGACACCCATACCGTTCGCTTGGAGTTGGCCGTTCGCCGGGCAGAGTCGTCGGATGACCCACCGGCTGACCAGAAGCCAGCGGCAGTCTGACCCTTTGGCCCTGTTATGCTCCAACTGACCTTTCTCCAAAAACCCGAGTTAAAAGTGGTCTTCCCGTGAGAATCAGCCTATGCTCCACCAACCACCATGTCTAAGAGAGACAGACCGTATGGACAAGCCCAGCCACTCGTCGAACGGAGCTGTCGGCTGACCCGTCCGCTGGCAAGAAGCCGTTGCTCACCGGACCGCCTGGAGTGAACTGTTTCGCTATTTTCCTCCCATTCCGACCCTTCCTTCACCCAGCCCAGCCACTGGCCACTCCCCCTTGACCCCAGGTGCCGCCGGTTGCCGGCCACCCCCTCGCCGGAGCTCTGGTGAAGCCGTTTCACTCATTTTCCTCCTCTGCTGTTCGGTTTCTTGGAGTTGCAGAGGGAGTTCGAGCTTGTGTCTGCTGTTTCAGCTTTGGGACCACCTTGGATCATCGTGGTTGAGGTCCCGATGCGTAGCCCCCGTCGTTGCCGCCACATGCGTGTCTTCGGCCCGTTTAACGAGTGAGTTTAGCTCCTAATCCGCCAATTAGAGTTAATCTTGCTTAGGGATAGTTTAATTAGTGTTAATTCTAGTTTACGAGATTTAATTAAGCTATGTTAGTCCTAAGATAGGTGGTTAGATTAATGGCTAAGATTAGTTTAGTTTAATCTTGCTTTGTTGGCTTAAATGTGGCTTATGTGGTTAATTAAGCATGTTTAGCTTTAATTGATTGGTTGTTTAATTTAATTATTATTTTAATGATTGTTGGATTTAATTTATTAATTATTAAATTATGGAATTTACTGTTCACGACATTGTTCACGAAACACTATTCACGTGAACTGTTCACCCCCGAGAATGAAAAGTTGTCTAAATTCATGTATTTTAATCCTATGAAGTGAATGAGTGGATAAAATGCATGGACATCCGCATGAATCAAGTGATTTTCAGAAAAAGGGAAATATGCCTTGTCCGAGGGACGTTGGAAATGGACCGCCTTTAGGGGAAAATGAATTGAAATTGTATCAAGCATCGTGCATTAGTTAAATGTTCATAAATAAGAAGGGAGTCTTAATGGTGTGCTTGCGTGATCAAAATTTGGACGGCCACCCAACGGGTGTTTGGGGGCAATACCTGACAGGAGTCGGAAGCTGGTCGCAGTAGATTCTGGACCGATGGGACACTTTGGGATACCGTCTAAACAGGAGTGTTAGACGAAGCCGTGCCCAACAGGGCAGGATGAAGCCCGATCTTTTTATTGGTAGCTTGGTGGGAGTCAGATGAGCGCTGACTGGGAAGTTAGCCATGGCCGGGAGGTCATTATTATCTGGAGCACACATGAGTGTTGAGGTGGATGAGTACTAATTGGAAAGTTAGCTATGGTCAGTAGGTCATTAGTAACTGGAACATGCGGGAGGGTTGAGATGGTTGGGCCTTATTATGAGATAAAATTGTGTGGTGTGGTATGTGACGTGTCATAACGATTTTACCTTATAATCGGGAGCCATGTGATTGATTGATGCATGATAAGTAGCGCACTAAAGTGCAAGAGCAAATGGTAATCATGGCATCATTAGTTTCGGTTATACATGTTGATCACATTGTTTATGACACGCACGCATGTATCGATAACGTGTAGGGTATGGCAATGGTCAAGTGAGATCGCTTATGACGCGACTCGTATGGGATTGATGAACTGCATCATCTAACGGCCTTGTGCATTGCATGTTTTGTGTTGAGATTCAACGTGTAGGGTATGGCATACCAGGTGAGGTTGCATGCGAACCGACTATGTAGTTAGTGGTTGACCCTGGCTGTTGTGATTTGTTGATTGTTGGTTGTTAGTCATGGTTGGTTTGTGGGGTGGTTCTGGAGAGATACCCTGAGTTGAGTTAGTGTTCTAATCGGGGGCTTAGGGGAGGACTCGTTGAGCTTTATATCTCACCGGTTATTGTATAACCACTTTCAGGTCTTTAGGATGACACTTCCGCCAATGAGGTTCGATATCCTTAAGGACTGGGATACTGTTGTGACGCACCACTGCTTCCCAGATCGATCGCATCTGTATGAGAAGTATCTCACCACCATTTGGGTAGATGAAGGACCGGGGCAATGGATACCTTATAGGTTCCTAGAGTGGTTCATTCGGAATGGCGACATGCTGATTGGTCCCTTGAGAGGTTTTGATGGGCCGCCTGGTAGGGGCCCTGAGGACGATGACTGGGATCCCATGGAGCTGGACCCTCCTGACGGCGCAATGGAGAATCCTGGCCCCGCTTCACCAACGACAGACCCGTATGGCTCTAACTCTGAATTGACGGGGTCTGAGTCCTTTAGATCTGAGTGACTGTAGTATCGAGCCCGAGAGTTCTTTTTGGTGTACAGTTGGGTTAGCCTAGACTAGTCTCTTTTTGGTATGGCTTAGAGGATGGATCAGCCCCTCTGTTGGGCTTGTAAATCGGAAACGATCCTCCGTAGGTTAATCCAATATGAAAATGTAAAAATGTGTATATATGAGTAGAGGTTGTGTTTCTGCTGTTCATCTCACTATCCCTATTTGATTGCTTGATTGTTTGTTGATGGGGAGATGGTTTGTTTTCCGCTTGCGCATAATGGAAGATTAAAAATGAAAGCGTCGGCGATGAGTCCTGGGACATCACTTTCTATTGACCAAGGAAGGGGTTGTTGCGTGCCCAGGGTTCGGGGCGTGACACCCGTTGATTGCCTTCTTCCTATAATTATGTCACCTATATACAGTTGGCCCTTCTAAGGATGTCTTATGAAGCAATGACGACGGAATAAGACAACTAGTTTTTTATGGCAGGTTTGGAGCATGTAGGAGGGAGCTTTGTGGATGATCCCATCCCAAAAGGAGACATCCTCTTTAACGAAGTTACTTTGGATTAATTGTTTAGCACTCAAGCTCCCGGAAATGAAATGAAAAGAAACGTCTAAAATTACGTAGCTTATAATTTATTTGAATGTGATTTCTCTAATTGATTTTAATTGATTTTGCATTAACGGACATAGTTTAAGACAGCTCCAATGTACGAGCATTTTGTTTAGGATAGATTGGCGATCGGGAGTCTTAATTGATTTTGATTGTTTTCTGTTTTTGGAAGTGGCAATTCCATAGTTTCACGGACGAGTTCGGCATACAGCTCCTGAAGAAATGCTGGAACGCGTTGCCGGCATCGAGCAAGGTGTTGATCATAGACCCAATCAGCCCAGAATGTAAAAGTTTTCCTATGTGGACTACATTAATTGATATTGTAATTTATCGTTTAACGGTTACCGTTTTATGGGGTTGGTCTAAGGTGAGATAGAAGGTTTCTTAATTAGTCTAATATGGGGCTGGCTAGTGTGGGTCGAGTTGAGCCTAGCCCGTAATGAGGGGGCCTAGCTGGAAACTCTATAAATAGTGCTCAAGTCTCTCTTTAACCCTAATTTTTCACACGTATCCTCATATAAGGGGCGTTAACCTAACACTAAGGGGTGAGGGGGCCGTCTCATTGAGCCAGTGATACGGAGGGCAATAGAGGAGAAGGACTTGCGCGTGGAACATCGTGTTTTTGCTTCTGTTTCAAGAACGATGGATCCCAAAACAGGTGCGTTAATCTTTTTTTCTCAATTATGCATGTTCTTGTTCTGGTTATGGTGATATAGGGATTGCATAATTTGCATCCAACATGTGGTATCAGAGCCTCCATAACCTTATAACTCGAACGTATAGTGTTTTGCCGTAATTTTGTGATTTTCGAGATTTTTAAGTACAGTAAAAATAAAATTAAATCACATATTTGGACTGGGCTTGACGAGGCGCGCAAAACCGTGGGCGGCGAGTTGCTAGAGAAGGCCCCATGCACCCTCACGCACAGCCACGCGCCGCCGGGCGTCGAAGACGCGCGCCCACACGCCCTCACGCGCTCCCACACGTGGGGTGCTGACGTCACGATGATGTTAGCGACCCGACCCGATGACGTCACGCTGACGTCATCCAAGGGACCCGACCCAGCCCGAATGGCGACCGACCCGACCCGACCCATTGATCCGATCGACTCGGTCAACCGTTGACCGGACCGGTCAACCGGTCGGACCGGGCGGCTAGACCGGAAGGTCGGATCAGTTTTGACTGGCCTTTGATGCCCGTGCGTGGGTTCCACGCACCTCGCACTCAGGCGGTGTGTGCAGGCGCGTGGAGGCTCCGATTCGCGTGTGGTCGGCGGCGATGGACTCGTATGGTTCTTCCCTACGTCATGGTATATTTATTTTGTATTTTTGATGATTTTATGGATGTGAAAATACATACGGAACCCTAAATACGTGCTTTTTAGTGTATTTTTTGAGTATTTTTCTATGATTTTGGAAATACAGGTGCTGGGTTACCAGTATGTTATCATATGAACTTTATGAGTGTTATTCATTAATAATATACAATAAAGTTTATTTTTTATTAATGAATGAAGCAATGTAATTAGCATGATATGTGATTTTAGTGATTTACTGCCCCTGTCACTAAAGTTAAAATCACATATGTATGGTTTATGTGAGATGTAAATTTTATATCCATAGTATGAGAGAGTTTCAATAATTCAATTGAGTTATGACCGCCAAAGTGGCACACTTAATTGGGTTTGAGAAATTTCGGTCTCGTATAATGATTGGGATGTCTCCTGGTCTAATGTGTAGTCATACTCCCAAAGGGGGTGATTATGTATTAGTTCATGGAGGGATACATGATGATGTGGTGGAGGAGTGATTGATCTTAGTGGTTCATATGCCCAAAAGTGTTGAATTCACGAAGATTGGAATATATTCTCATAACCGTTATCATGTGGGGAGTGTACAACTGCTTGTCATGTATTCTGCCCAAAGGTGATTATGTGATTTTGCATGTAACTCTCTGGATGTGTACTTGTGCTTCAAGTTACACATTACTCACATGATGCTAATTATATACATTGCTTGTTTTTTTTAGTCACCTTTTCTGTAAATGGTAACTCCGTCACTATTGAGGTTCTTGTTGGTTCGAATTTTAAGAGATGGAGAGAGGATTTTCTGTTTGCTATGGAGATGGCAGATGTTCATATGGCTTTTACTGCTGATCAGCCGGTAGATCTGACTGCCGAGAGTACAGAGGCTCAGAAAGCAAATTTTGCTGCATGGGAAAAGAGCAATATAATTTGCTTGCTGTCCATGAAGTGTTCCATTCAGGAACACTTGAAAAGTGGTTTGCCTGCAGATTGCAATGCTAGGCAAATGATGGAAGCTTTGATGGCTAGAAACCGTGTGTCGCCTAATGCCGAGATAGGGACACATTTGCAAACACTATTTACTATGAAGTATGATGGTTCTGGTGGAGTTAGAGATTATGTTCTGAGAATGGTTGATTTGCAGACAAAGCTTCAGGCTCTCAATGTTGAAATTCCTACTGCTTGCATCGTCCATCAAGCTCTAAATACTCTTCCTCCTGATTTTGGGATTATCAAGATCAATTATAGTTCCCAAGATGAAACCTGGTCTGTTAATGACCTGATTGCAAGGTTGGTGGCAGAGGAAGAGAAATTGAAGAAAGATAAAGGGCATATTGCTCTTTATGCTTCTAGTTCTGCTAATGACAATGGTAAGAAGTTGAAGAACTATACCCACAAAGACAATTCTGAAGCTGCTGGTCCTTCCAACAACAAAGGAAATTCTGAAGGTGCAGGTCCTTCTAACACTCTGGGTCCTAAGAAAGCATTCACCAAGAAAGATGGTGTTCTTTGCTACTTTTGTAGGGAGAGAGGACACGTGAAGAAACGCTGCAATAGGTTTAAGGCTTGTTTGTCGAAGAGAACTAAGAATGAGCCTAAAGGTAATGATTCTTTGGCGTTTGTTTGTGAATCTAAT
This sequence comes from Eucalyptus pauciflora, assembly GCA_007663325.1. NCBI lineage: Eukaryota > Viridiplantae > Streptophyta > Magnoliopsida > Myrtales > Myrtaceae > Eucalyptus > Eucalyptus pauciflora. Next base: position 2,799,676 of record VMYD01000122.1, read on the forward strand.
CTATCTGAAACCCCAACCAATTCTTGGTGGCTAGATAGTGGTGCAACTAATCATGTTGCGTTTATCATACAGGGGTTCATAAACCGAAGGACGCCAAATCAGGATGAATTAAAGCTCACTGTGGGAAACAACATTGGAGTTGACGTCGAGTTCGTGGGAGATGTCATTTTGATTTTAGATTCTGGTTTTAGGATGATGTTGAGAAACACCTTTTATGTACCTTCTTTTAGGAGGAATTTAGTTTCCGTGTCTTGTTTGGACATGTGTGGATACTCTTTTGAGATAAAGAGCAATACTATTTCCATGTTTTATGATTCAAATAAGATTGGGTGTTGCAATTTATCCAATGGATTGTATCGATTGAGCTTATCTCCCAACGACATGTACATTGCTTATTCAGCTGAAAAAAGGTTGTTTCCAAAAGGCCTCTACCTAAGGAACAACCTTATGCATTGTGGCATAAACGTCTTGGTCACATCTCTAAAGAAAGAGTAGAAATGCTTATAAAAGCTGACATCTTGCCTACTCTTAAATGTGATCTAGAGACTTGCGTGGACTGTTGTAGAGGTAAGATGACAAAGATAAAGAAAAAATCCGCCGTACGAAGTTATGACTTGTTGGAGGTTATTCACACTGATATTAGTGGACCGTACACGGCTACCTTGTGCAGAAATTGTTATTTCATCACATTTATTGACGACTTTTCCCGATATGGATACTTATACTTGATTAAAGAAAAGTCCGAGTCTCTTGACAAATTCAAGATTTTTCGGACTGAAGTGGAGAAACAGTTGGGAAAAGTTATAAAGATTGTCAGATCTGATCGCGGTGGTGAGTATTTTGGTAGGCACGGTGATGCTGGACAACTTAAAGGGCCGTTTGCTAAATACTTAGAGGATTATGGGATAATATGTTAGTTTACTATGCCTGGAAGTCTTGAACAAAATGGTGTGGCTGAAAAGCGGAATCGCACTCTTATGGACATGATGAGAAGTATGATTAGTAGGACCAATTTACCTGATTTTTTATGGGGTGAAGCTTTGAAAACAACCCTTTATATTCTAAATCGTGTTCCTACTAAAGCGGTTCCATTAACTCCCTTTGAGTTATGGACTGGACGTAAGCCTAGCTTAAATCACTTTAGAGTTTGGGGATGTTTTGCAGAGGTGAAGTTATACAATCCGACATTGAGTAAGTTGGATTTCAAAACTACTCGATGTTACTTCGTATCTTACCCAGATCATTCAAAGGGGTATCGATTTTATAACCCTAATGGAGGTACAAGAATCGTGGAATCTCAAACTGCAAAATTTCTAGAATTTGACGTAGCTGAAAATGGTAGTTGCTCGCGAACTATTGAAGATGATAGTATGGTGGGGATTACTGGATCATTGTCTCATATTGTGCAGACAATTATGGAGCCTCCTGCGCCACAAATTGAGCCTGTTGTGGCCCAGGATCCTACTATTGAGACAGTTCCTGAAGAAATTCCACAAGCTCCTCAGATTCAGAATGAGGAAGGAATATCTCCACTTAGAAGATCAACTAGGGAGGGACGTTCAGCTATACCACCACATTATCTAGTTTACCTAGGAGAGCATGATTATGATATTGGTTGTGTTGTCGATCCGGTGACTTATATGGATGCCATCTCATGTCCTCAATCAGATTTGTGGCTAGATGCGATGGAAGATGAGATGCAATCTATGAAACACAATGGTGTTTGGGAGCTTGTTGAATTGCCTGAAGATTGTAAACCTATTGGCTGCAAATGGGTATACAAGACTAAAAGGGATTCCAAAGGGAAGATTGAAAAGTTTAAAGCCAGACTAGTAGCTAAGGGTTTCACTCAAAGAGAAGGAATTGATTATGAAGCAACATTTTCTCCAGTTTCTTCTAAAAATTCCTTTAGAGTGATATTGGCATTGGTAGCTCATTATGATATGGAGTTACACCAGATGGATGTTAAGACTACTTTTCTAAATGGAGACCTTAATGAGGAGGTTTATATGGTGCAGCCTAAAGGTTTTGCAGCAGATGACTCAGGTAAGCTTATTTGTAGAATGAAAAAGTCTCTTTATGGCCTTAAACAAGCTTCTAGACAGTGGTATATGAAGTTTCATAGCATTGTCAGTTCATTCGGATTTGTTGAGAACAAAGTAGATCAGTGTATATACACCAAGGTCAGTGGGAGGGAATATATTTTTCTTATACTTTATGTGGATGATATCTTGCTTGCTAGTAGTGACATTGGTTTATTGCATGAGACATAGTGGATGTTATCGAAATTTTTTGACATGAAAGACCTTGGTGAGGCGTCTTTTGTTCTTAGCGTTGAGATCCATAGGGATCGCTCTCGCCATTCATTGGGTTTGTCTCAGAGGGCATATATTGATCGCATTTTAGAAAGATTCAATATGCAGCATTGCAAATCAGGAATTGCTCCTGTTATTAAGGGTGATAAATTGAGTCTTTCACAATGCCCTAAGTCAGATTTTGAGAAAGCTCAAATGAAGAATGTACCTTATGCTAGTGCACTTGGAAGTATTATGTATGCTAAAGTTTGCACTAGGCCAGATATTGCTTTTGCAGCAGGGCTTCTAGGCAGATATCAGTCAAATCCAAGACACGATCACAGGGTTGCTGCCAAGAAGGTTTTAAGGTACTTAAAAAGAACAAGAGATTATATGCTAATTTATATACATGTTCCAGACTTGCAGCTAGTAGGGTATTCAGATGCAGATTTTGCTGGCTGTCAAGATGATAAAAAGTCAACGACTGGATACATATTTATGTTGGCAGGAGGTGCAGTATCATGGAAGAGTGAGAAATAGAAATCCATATCTTCTTTGATCATGCAAGCGGAGTTTGTAGCATGTTTTACAGCTGCTACTCAAGCTATTTGGCTCCGAAACCTCATTAGGGAGTTATTAGTTTATGATTTTATGGATAGGCCCCTACAGCTACATTGCGACAATAACTTTGCAGTGTTGTTTATTAATAACAACAGAAGTCTCAAGGGGTCTAAACACATGGAGGTCAAGTTTTTGACTATAAAGGAATCAATGTAGAATGGTGACGTTGTAGTAGATCATATTCCTACAGATGATATGGTTGCATATCCACTAACTAAAGGCCTACGCCCGTGTATTTGAGCGACATGTCATTAGCATGGGCTTAGGAGCATCTTGGGATGCTGTTATTTAGTGGGAGTTGTTTTATTTTTCTTTGAATAAAGTTTACATCTGTATTTGTTACAATTTAGTAACATTTTGATATATATATGTCAACTTATGGTTTGTTATTTTGTTGAATATATATATTGTTAAAAGTCTCAAGGTATTGCTTAAACTTTGAGTGAAGGCTAGGGGCATCCGGATAATAGCCTTGTCCATATGTCTTGTTATATATAAAGAAAGGTTAATCATAAGGACAAGACATATGTGGGTTAATGGAACCATAAGGACATTCTCTAGTGGGACAAGTTTTTGTGACGCTTTAGGTAAGAGAATGGTGACTGACAAATGGGATCTCTCTATGAGAGATGTTATCTATTTGACACACTACCATATTAAGTCAATATCAATAGAGTTGAGAACATTCGTGACCATGGAAGGCTCAGTGTGTATACATGCAGTTACCGCCATAATTCGGTGTTTGAGACTTTATGGGATAGGATTGACTATTAAGAATTATCTTTGGACCAATGTGCGCACATACAATACGATTTCAATTAATACAGTCCAAGTAGGAGAATGTAAAAGTTTTCCTATGTGGACTACATTAATTGATATTATAATTTACCGTTTAACGGTTACCGTTTTACGGGGTTGGTCTAAGGTGAGATAGAATGTTTCTTAATTAGTCTAATATGGGGCTGGCTAGTGTGGGCCGAGTTGAGCCTGGCCCGTAATGAGGGAGCCTAGCTGGAAACTCTATAAATAGTGCTCGAGTCTCTCCTTTAACTCTAATTTTTCACACGTATCCTCACATAAGGGGCGTTAACCTAACACTAAGGGGTGAGGGGCCCGTCTCATTGAGCCAGTGATACGGAGGGCAATAGAGGAGAAAGACTTGCGCGTGGAACATTGTGTTTCTGCTTCCGTTTCAAGAACGATGGATCTCAAAACAAGTGCGTTAATCTTTCTTCTCAATTATGCATGTTCTTGTTCTGGTTATGGTGGTATAGGGATTGCATAATTTGCATCCAACACAGAATACCAAGGGATGGACCTAGTGACCCAGGCCACGTTCACTTCCGACATGGTCATGCTGGCCTTGACTCCTGGAGTGAAAGATCGGACGCTGAGGGAAGTTGAGGTCATGGCTCGTGTGGCTGAAAGACCTAGTGACCCGGGCCACGTTCACTTCCGACATGGTCATGCTGGCCTTGAGTCCTGGAGGGAAACATCGGACGCTGAGGGAAGTTGAGGTCAAGGCCTGCGCGGCCGGGTTCAGCTCCCTGAAAGTGGGTTGCCGGGTCCTCAACATGTGGGCGCTTGAGCTATATAAAATCGCCTAATTCGCTTGCTGGAAAGTCATCACCCACATCGATCTCGACTTACCCTATGTCGTATTGTGTCCATCTTTGGATTTCCAATTGAGTAAAACTGTTCTTGTTATGCTTTCAACTTTTCTAGAATTGTTTCCTAGTACGCATTGATGCAAATGGTGTTCATTATGCATTTGTTTCTGTTGTAATAAAAATGCAAGAAGGTTTACGCTTAAAAATTCTGCAATTGGAAGAGCCGGAAAAACATAAAGGATGACGATGAGATATTAACAGAGATCCAAATGATCAAATGCCGAAAACTGTTGCATGGTTCCAACCCTGGCAAGACATTATGATTATCATGATTTATGTGTGCTGAAAATTTATATTCAAGTTTGAAAGATGAAAATAAATATCCCACCACAGAATTGACCTAGTAGCAACACCGTTCTTACGCTTTTAGCTCAAGAGTCAATGGTTGTGAATTCGATTCCTAGGGTATGGAACCTGGATTCAAGTGGGAGGCCCAAGACAGTGAGTTGCTGTGCTAATTCTCTCCATGTAGCTGGCGAGTTACAATTGGGCTCTAAGTTGTTATAAAAAAAAATGAAAATAAATTCACATCATTCAAACCCATGGAAAGATTTTGGTTGCATTCAAATAAGCCCATATTATCGAAAATAAATTGTTTAAATTCGCAAATTTTGGAAATTATGATTTCTTAATAATATAACTTACGTCGATTAGTTATATAATTGCCAAGCAGCTATAACGGGTGAGGTTGGCAGTGATGAATTGATAGAGGCATGATGCTAATTTTCCCATTTTTTTCTCCCCTCTTTGGTAAATTTTTTAGATTCTTTCTTCTTTTAAGCTATGTTTAATCTTAGAACGTCTCTACACAAATGACAAGATAAGTAACATGTAATAGTAGAAAGAAAATGAGAAATACTTGGAATAGACAAGTACTAGCAAATGCCAAAAAAAGCTTAATTTCTATAATAAATTAAAAATTCTCTGCGTTAAGATTCATTCTAACTACTTGCAAGTTGCTAAGCCACAAATAATACACTTGAAATATTATGAAATAAAAGCCGATGATTGTGAAATATGTTGTCCATCAGTATGTCGAATGAATAATTATCTAATACTGTTCACTTCTCGGTCGTTCTTGTAACCGCCGAGCAGGTGTATTGCACCTTCTTGAGCAATCGAGAAAGAAAGGATTTCTCATAGCAAACCTAATTTTTAATCCCAGAGTGGACTTAATTATCGAAAGTCAAGTCATATACATGAGTAATTGATATGGATGCGACACATCCGTTATTCAAAATCACGATCTAACCATTCAATGTAACTTTGAGATGGCCAAAACCCGCGTGATATGGCAGAATCCTTGTTTGTTATACGTGGATTAAATTGTTTGAGTGTTTTTAAGAAAATCAGTCTAGTCAAAATATTTATATATACCTCTTTGATTTTCCCCTTTTTGCCCTTTAATCTAATTTCATATTGAATCTACTTGCAAGCTTGCCAATCTGCATAATCCTACCTTTTGAGCTAGTTTGTTTCCACTTAAACCAAAAGTGCTTTTTTCTTTAATTCTCATCAAAGTCGAAATTTTAAAAATATAAAAAGATTATAACCGAACTTATGTCATGAACATCGCGAGTTAAATAATAGTCAAAGTGCGTGTACCCTGAGATTAGGATTAGTGAAAGAAAAATAATATGTAAAAGAAAGTTGACTTGTCACATGTAGGAGCGATTTCTTTGGCTGTGAACGATCCTTGTTCAAAATTAATTACGTTTTCCCACTTAATCTAATCTAGGGGGCCCTAGTCTGACACCATAAATGTGAGACTTCATTCGACATATGGGGATATTTATGTAATTATATATTTGATGAGAAGATTAGGGGCGGCGCCTTAGGCTTTTCAGGTTGGGGACAAGTAGGTTATCTTGGTTGTTGAATGACGGCTACAAGGTTCTATAGGTGAGGGCGGTCATGGAACGAAACATGTGATAATGTCCTTGTAGAGGTCTATAGGCTATTCAAGGTTCTTAGGCTATTTAAGGTCCTCAAGTGAATTGAAAAATTATTCAAAAATTATAAACCTATTGTACAACGGTCAATTCAATTCTAAATTTTTTAATTTTACCAATCTAGTGCCAAATATGTCGGCAACTTGCCAATTTAGTCCCAAACTTTTCACTTATTTTGATTTAGTTCTAAACTTTTTGATGATTTACTAATCTAGTCATGAACATTTTAACGATTTGTCAATTCAGTCATCCCAGCACACTTTCGTTGGAAATTGCCGACTTGATTGTCTAGTCGACGTTGGCCATCCTACATGGTAAGGTTAGCCCCGGCATGGATAATTGTATATATATATTTTTAAAATTTTCAAAATATTTTAATGATTTTTTTGATTTTTTTGATTTTTTTCTTTCCTTCTTCCTCTAACCGCGTCATAGAGGATGCTGGTTGCACAATAGGTTTAGGATTTTTTAGATAATTTTCCCCATAGTGATTGATCAATTCACCTACGACGTGCATTGTAAGGGAATGAGATTGTACAAATGTTACATCTAGAGATTGAAAATGCGGAAAGTGAAGAATTAAGATGCAACCGCCCACAGGTTTGGCTTAGTATCATTTAAATTGTATCTAGTTTGAAACATATGCGTGTCTATGTATTTATGGATCAACAGAAAATCATAAAAAGCTAAACGCTATGCTAAGAAATCGTGGAGATATGCTTACCAAACTTTGTTTTAATACGTGGTAAAAAACACTTGTTTGTTAAAGATAGCAAAATATATGTAGAACTAGAATCTATGCAATTAAATAACTACTACTTATCAGTTATAGTTCAAACAATTTTCTAGAACTTGGGCACTTAGTTTTCTTCCTTACTTAACTTTTCAGGGTATACTCTTGAAGCAGGACAATTGAATCTATTATTGTACCAATTCGTAGGAGCATGTCATTAGAGTAGTTGGTGGAAGAAAAGGAGAAGATTGCATTTGATCCAGTGGCTGCGATACTTTCTAACTTTTTATCGTAGACCAGCGGTATTTGGCTATAGCATGATAATGATAACTACAACATTGTGCAAGATCTGGTGGGTATAACAGGAAGCCTATTTTCTTTGGTAGGGTATTGGCATTTCGGTAAAACTTATCTAGAGCTATGCCACGCGTTCTCTCCTTAGCAGAAAGCTAGTTCTTTTCATGATTTTTCAAGGGTAACAATTGTTAAAATATGTATCGAGTTTGAGTCCAATGTGAAATTCAGAATATTCTGAATTGGATATGTTGCGGACGTTCGAAATTGAGTAAAGAATATCCGAAGATCAACTTCCCAAAGTTTGAATTTGCATTGGAGAATTCGGCCGCTTTAAATAGGAAAGTTCAACTTTGACTTGGATTTGGATTTTGTTTAAAATATATAGAGATATGTTTTGGATAAAATCGTTTTAGATAGGAAACAAAATCCTATTAGAAGTTGGCATAATAATAAGGGTTTTACTTATATATAGACTTGTGGCCGTGGGTGGTAGAGGTGGATCACAAATTGTCTTGAAGCGCTGCGTGAGTGCTTGGTGTTTCGCCGTTGATCATGAAGAGTTGGTCTTGAAGCGCCGTCTAGTTGTCGAGTGCTTGGGAGGGATTTTTCTTTGTCGTTCTTGTCCATGAATTACATCTAAGAAGATTTAGTGTTCAAGCCGATTAAATTTGGTGGTAAGATTTGCGTGTAATTTCTTCGTGAGATTGAGAGATTATTTCTTGAAGAATTTCGGGGCTAAACACTAAGTGTGTTATTGGGTGTAATTGGGGTTTGAGAAACACCGAGAGAGTGTTTAAGTGACTTGAGTGTGTAATCTTATTGTATCGATTGATCTATAGTGAAATTCGCTGCTGCTCTCCTTGTGGACGTAGGTCATTATGACTGAACTGCGTAAATCTGATATCCAATTTATTTTCTTTTTCTGTTTATATTATTGTTCGATCGCTCGCTTAATCGCAACAACAACCATACATATCGAGCCGAATTTCATACTCCGTGATTCTTCCTTGCGTAAAATCTTGGAATATGGTGGGGCAAGAAAGGCTATTTTTCCTACGGAAAAAATAAAGAACCTGATAAACCTGGCATGACACACGGCTCATCAGTTACCTTATAAAAGCAACTCCATCGTCACACACTCTTTTCAGACAGCTTCTTAGTCCTCTCCACTTCCCACTCCAAAGCGCAACTCTCCTACTATGCGGATTGAAAAGAACCTAAGAAAGAAAAAAAAAAAATCAGGAAACATGAGTTCGGACGAAACCCTAGCGGTCACCACCGCCCAAGAAGACGAAGAGTTCTTGTTCGCTTTCAAACAAAACATGATCTCGTGCGTTCCCCTGGTCTTGAAGGCCACCATCGAGCTCGGCATCCTCAAGCTCTTGTCCTCGAGCTCTGCTCAGCTCTCGCCCACCCAGATCGCGTCCCAACTCTCCATCAAGAATCCCCATGCCGCTGTCGCCATTGACCGCATCCTGCGCTTGCTCACCAGTTTCTCTTTCCTCTCGTGCACCCTCACACAGGACAAAGCTGGGCAGCCTGAGAGGATGTACGGCCTGGGCCCCTTGAGCAAGTACTGCGTGAGTGAGCAAGGGGCTAGCACGGCGCCATGGTTGCTTTTACTCTTTGACGAGGTTTCCTTGAGACCGTGGTACGTAAATAAATGAATTCGGACTGTCACATTCTGTGGGACACACCATGTTCGATAGTTAATTTCATGCAATAATATCCCGTTCCCATCTCGTGCAAAATTGATTAGCTCGATACTTGAAGTTCAATTTCTGTGCTGTTGAATATATGAGAATGCCATAAAAAATTTCGAAGAAGTAATGTGATGGCTATTAAATGCATCAAGCACATCAAGAAGAGTCATCTTCATCTATATATATATATTAATTACCTTAATAGTGACAAGATGTGATCACTTTAAATGAATATTTTGATTGGATGGCTGTCTGTGCATTATTGACAATATTAGAGAGTGAATATATTTTTTATCACAAGGCGGATACGTTGGTAATTGGGGTTTGTACATGAATGCTTGCTTTGCAGGTTTTACTTAAAAGATGCAGTGATTCATGGAGAAGGCGACCTTTTCAAGCTGGCGAATGGCGCGAGCCTCTTCCAATACACCGGGACAGACCCTAGGTACAACAACCTTTTCAACAATGCATGAAGTGTCTGTCTACCATTTTCATGGGCAAATTCATGGACACTTATCGCGGATTCGAGAATGCTAAAACAATCGTCGATGTTGGCGGCGGTGTCGGCGAATGCCTTAAGCTTATACTCTCCAAGCACCCCCACCTCCGGGGCATAAACTTCGACCTACCCCATGTTGTCAAAAATGGGCTTTCTTATCCCGGTAATTGATTTTCGAACTAAAATTTCCTACTTCCTCTATAAACAAACAAAGTTCAATGTAAATTATGCTGCATAGATTAATTCTCTCAACGGATCGAACCTTTCTAATTCATTTTAATTCATGTTAAAAACACCCCGTTTGCTCCATACCCGTTGATTGCCTTCTTCCTATAATTATGTCACCTATATACAGTTGGCCCTTCTAAGGATGTCTTATGAAGCAATGACGACGAAATAAGACAACTAGTTTTTTATGGCAGGTTTGGAGCATGTAGGAGGGAGCTTTGTGGATGATCCCATTCCAATAGGAGACATCCTCTTAGCGAAGGTTACTTTGTATTAATTGTTTAGTACTCAAGCTCCCGGAAATGAAATGAAAAGAAACGTGTAAAATTACGTAGCTTATAATTTATTTGAACATGATTTCTCTAATTGATTCTAATTGATTTTGCATTAACGGACATAGCTTAAGACAGTTCCAATGTACGAGCATTTTGTTTGGGAGAGATTGGCGATCGGGAGTCTTAATTGATTTTGATTGTTTGCTGTTTTTTGCAGTGGCAATTCCATAGTTTCGCGGACGAGTTCGCCATACAGCTCCTGAAGAAATGCTGGAACGCATTGCCGGCATCGAGCAAGGTGGTGATCGTAGACCCAGTCTGCCCGGAATACCCAGGGACAGACCTAGTGACCCGGGCCACGTTCACTATCGACATGGTCATGCTGGCCTTGCCTCCTGGAGGGAAAGATCGGACGCTGAGGGAAGTCGAGGTCGTGGCCCGCGCGGCCGGGTTCAGTTCCCTGAAAGTGGGCTGCCAGGTCCTCAACATATGGGCGCTCGAGCTATATAAAACCGCCTAATTCGCTTGCCGGAAAATCCTCCCCGCATCGATCTCGCCTTACCCTATGTCGTATTGTGTCCATCTTTGGATTTCCAATTGAATAAAACTGTTCTTGTTATGCTTTCAACTTTTCTAGAATTGTTTCCTAGTACGCATTGATGCAAATGGTGTTCATTATGCATTTGTTTCTGTTGTAATAAAAATGCAAGACGGCTTACGCTTACCAATTCTGCAATTGGAAGAGCCAGAAAAACATATAGGACGACCATGATATATTAACAGAGATCGAAATGATCAAATGCCAAAAATTGTTGCATGGTTCCAATGCCGGCAAGAGATTATGATTATCATGATTTATGTGTGCCGAAAATTTATATTCAAGTTTGAAAGATGAAAATAAATATCTCACCACATAATTGACCTAGTAGCAACGCCGTTCTTATGCTTTTAGCTCAAGAGTCAACGGTTGTGAATTCGATTCCTAGGGTATGGAACCTGGATTTAAGTGGGGGGCCAAGACGGTGAGTTGCTGTGCTAATTCTCTCCATGTAGCTGGCTACTTACAATTGGGCTCTGAGTTGTTATAAAAAAAAAATGAAAATAAATGCATATCATTCAAACCCATGGAAAGATTTTGGTTGCATTCAAATAAGCCCATATTATCGAAAATAAATTATTTAAATTCGCAAATTTTGGAAATTATGATTTCTTAATGATATAACTTACGTCGATTAGTTATATAATTGCCAAGCAGCTATAACGGGTGAGGTTGGCAGTGATGAATTGATGGCGGCATGATGCTACCTTTCCCATTTTTTTTTCTCCCCTCTTTTGTAAATTTTTTAAAATTCTTTCTTCTTTTAAGCTATGTTTAATCTTAGAATGTCTCTACACAAATGACAAGATAAATAGCATGTAATAGTAGAAAGAAAACGAGAAATACTTGGAATAGACAAGTACTAGCAAATGCCAAAAAAAGCTTAATTTCTATAATAAATTAAAAATTCTCTAAGTTAAGATTCATTCTAGCTACTTGCAAGTTGCTAAGCCACAAATAATACACTTGAAATATTATGAAATAAAAGCCGATGATTGTGAAATATGTTGTCCATCAGTATGTCGAATGAATAATTATCTGATACTATTCACTTCTCGGCCGTTCTTGTAACCGCCGAGCAGGTGTATTGCACCTTCTTGAGCAATCGAGAAAGAAAGGATTTCTCATAGCAACCCTAATTTTTAATCCCAGAGTGGACTTAATTATCGAAAGTCAAGTAATATACATGAATAATTGATATGGATGCGACACATCCGTTATTCAAAATCACGATATAACCATTCAATGTAACTTTGAGATGGCCAAAACCCGCGTGATATGGCAGAATCCTTGTTTGTTATATGTGGATTAAATTGTTTGAGTGTTTTTAAGAAAATCAGTCTAGTCAAAATATTTATATATACCTCTTTGATTTTCCCCTTTTTGCCCTTTAATCTAATTTCATATTGAATCTACTTGCAAGCTTGCCAATCTGCATAATCCTACCTTTTGGGCTAGTTTGTTTCCACTTAAACGAAAAGTACTTTTTTCTTTAATTCTCATCAAAGTCGAAATTTTAAAAATATAAAAAGATTATAACCGAACTTATGTCATAAACGTCACGAGTTAAATAATAGTCAAAGTGCGTGTACCCTGAGATTACGATTAGTGAAAGAAAAATAAGAATGTAAAAGAAAGTTGACTTGTCACATGTAGGAGCGATTTCTTTGGCTAGGAACGATCCTTGTTCAGAATCAACTATGTTTTCCCACTTAATCTAATCTAGGGGGCTCTAGTCTGACACCATAAATGTGATACTTCATTCGATATATGGGGATATTTATGTAATTATATATTTGATGAGAAGGTTAGGGGCGGTGCCTTAGGCTTTTCAGGTCGGGGACTAGTAGGTTATCTTGGTTGTTGAATGACGGCTACAAGGTTCTATAGGTGAGGGCGGTCATGGAACGAAACATGTGATAATGTCCTTATATAGGTCTATAGGCTATTCAAGATTCTTAGGCTATTTAAGGTTCTCAAGTGAATCGGAAAATTATTCAAAAATCATAAACCTATTGTACAACGGTCAATTCGATTCTAAACTTTTCCATTTTACCAATCTAGTGACAAATATGTCGGCAACTCGCCAGTTTAGTCTCAAACTTTTCACTTATTTTAATTTAGTTCTAAAAGTTTTGATGATTTACTAATCTAGTCATGAACATTTTAACGATTTGTCAATTCAGTCATTCCAGCCAATTTTGGTTGGAAATTGCCGACTTGATTTTCTAGCTGACGTTGGCTATCCTACATGGCAAGGTTAGCGTTGGCATGGATAATTATATATTTTTTAAACAATTTTAATTTTTTTTAATGATTTTTCCTTTTTCTTTTATTTCTTTCCTTCTTCCTCTAGCCGTGTTACATAGGATGCGGGTTGCACAATAAGTTTAGGATTTTTTAGATAATTTTCCCCATAGTGATTGATCAATTCACCCGCGACATGCATTGTAAGGGAATGTGATTGTATAGATGTTACCATCTAGAGATTGAAAATGCTGAAAGTGAAGAATAAGATGCAACTGCCCACAAGGTTGGCTTAGTATCTTTTAAATCGTATATAGTTTGAAATATGTGCGTGTCTATGTATATGGGGTTATCAGAAAATCATATAAAGCTAAAAGCTATGCTAAGAAATCATGGAGATGTGCTTACCAAATTTTGTTTTAATAAGAGGTAAAAAACAATTGTTTGTTAAAGATAGTAAAATATATGTAGAACTAGAATCTACACAATTAAATGACTACTACTTATCAGTTATAGTTCAAACAATTTTCTTGTTCCCTGATATGGATATAGATAGCCTATCACTTGAAAAAGTGAAGCTATCTCAATTGTAACTTTGGCGTTCTAGTGAATTGGATAGCCACGAAATGGTGTTCATCATTTTTCTAGATATTATCAAATTTGATAAATTTTTTTAAAAATTATCTTGTGTTTTTCGTTCAAATTCTCATTAATCAAGTATTCTCTAAAAAAGGTTACCATACCTACCTATTTTAACTTTAGAGTCCATCAATATACATAAATATGTGGATTACTTCGTTTATTTTTTATGAACTTATTGTGAGAAATGTCGCCTATAGAAATTATGAAAATCAATTTGAGACCAAATTAGATTGATAGATATCAACGTCATAATCATGTATAAGATTGTTTATTTTGTGGCAACTAAGCTAAATTTGTTAAGACCGACCAAAAAAAAAGAAGCTAAATTTGTTAAATTATATATTTTCAAACTTAGATATGTATTTTATTACTTAGGAATTTTGTACATTAAATTTTTTAATCATATTATGAATTGTGGGACCTTATGATCATACCATAACTATTGTGATCTTACGGTCGCGTTTCTACAATAATACAATTTAGGAGAGAAAATAGAGAAAAGGAAAAGAGCTTAGTGAGGGACTTTCTTTATATTTTCTTGTCCCAATTCCTTCTTTTGTCAATATATATTGACAGTATTGTAAACAAAAAAGATAAGTTAGCAGTCTTAGCCACCAAAAAGGGCCAAAAACACTAGAAATTTTTTCTGTTAGACAAAAGAGGCAAGATTTTTTTTTTAAAGTGTTTTATCATGAAAAATCACAAACCAGTACATTTAAGACAAATTTATCTCAAATTAATTTTTTATCACCAAAATTCACAAATTGATACACCGATGATAAACGGAGGGTGAAATCCCAAACTTGTACACCCATCAACTGCCATGTATGATTTAACTCAGCAATTTAACAATAAAATTTAACAAAAATTAATAGAGGTTAAATTTCTCTTCAGATTTTTGGTAATAAAAATATTTATTTGAGATAATTTTTTCACAAATGTACCGGGTTGGAGTTTTTCGTGATATTAGCCCTTTTTGAAATGACTCATTATAAATTTTTGTTCAAGAGATAAATATTAAATTATCTATTCAGGCAAGTTGATGATGCGGTTAACAATAGCGTTTTGGAGAAACTTATTAGTAGAGAAAATAGATGTAATGATCTCTTGAAACGTATGCAAAGTTTATTAGTTCAAATTAAGAGGAATTAGAAACGAGGAAATCCTAGAGAAGTGGTGTCCTGTCGCTGTTGTACACTTCATCCCTACTAGTCACCTCATGTGACAAATTAGCCTGCATTAGACAAAAAGTTTAACGGTGGATATTTTTGGTCTCCCTAAAAGTTTGTGGGTTTTTATGGATCATTTGAGAAGTCAAGTTACCTTCGTCTCCCGAGTGAAAGAACGCCGATTTTCTTTTGTATTTGAACCACCAAAGAGTGGGGGTTAGGGCCAACAACACCACTGGAAATTAAGTAGGTTTGGATTTGACATAAAGGGGATGTTATAACAACAAAAACAATAAAAATCATGTTTTACATGGATTGACCCAATTAAGCCATTTAGGTGGGGGTTCAAATCTCCACATTCTCAGGGGGGGTGGGGTAGGGACGAATTAGTTTCAGGAGTGGGTTTCGACTCCCACGTTCTGCAAAGAGGCATGACAAAAGTCTGAGAGTGAGAGTTAGAATATGAGTAGAGTAGGACCAACCAAAAAGAAATGTATAGGCATGCTTAAGTTAATTGTTTAGGATATGAATTTTTTTTTTCAACATGACTCAATTAAAGACATTTAATATTCGTATTTGAAGATTTTTTTTTTGTTTATAGAGTTTATAAAGAAGACACCCACATCAAAAGAGAATAAATAATGATGAAAAAATAAGTTTCACACGAAAGTCGTTTAACATAAGTAGTAACTCAATAATACACTTTTGATTAATGTTACATAACAATAGTTATCATCTAAGAACGTGTAAACATAAGCTATTGTGTTGAACGTGTTTTATATGTTTACATGTACAACATAGACTTGTAGATAGGTTAATGTATTATGTATTTTCAACATTTGATGTGGTGATACATTTGATAATTGTTTAGTCATGTTGTGAAGTGTGATTTCTTATATTAAGCATGTCGTGTGACACGATAAATTATTATGTTCGAGTTAGTCCTATTCATATTATACTCTTATTTCAACACAACAAGATAAATATGACACGAGAAGCATCGTTGGTACAAAATTGCATCAAAAAGTTAATAGCTGCATCTTTTCCTCTACGTCTAGGGCGGCCAATTCAAGCCTCCAAAGTAACTCCAGCCTTGCATAGCTTACATTAACAAGTGCATTTGGCTGGGAAAAATGTTAAAAAAGTTATAAACCTTTGGTACAAATGCAAAATGTTTAGAACTTTTTTAACTATCTTCCTGCATTTGGCATATATGTCTAGGGCTAAACGCTTCAGGAGAAAAAGGACAAACTTCAACCGAATTTACAGAAAAACAAAGAAGTGATAATAAGGCCCTCCAAGTTCTCCAAGCGTGCTCTATAAATGAAAAGGCAAAATCGCACTACCCCATCGTACACAGCATCTTCGATTGGCATAAAGCCAAAAGAAAAGACAGCCGAAAGAAAAAGGCAAAAAACATGAGTTCGGAGGAAGCCCCAGTCATTGCAACTTCCCATGAAGATGAAGACATTTTGAATGCCTTTGAGATCCCCTCGATGGCTTTTGTTCCCATGGTCTTGAAAGGCGTCCTTGAGCTGGGGATTCTTGAATTGCTGGCCAAGTGTGACCAGCTCTCTCTGTTGGACATCGCGGCCCGCCTCTCCATCGACAACCCGGTCGCGCCGGACATGATCAACCGGATGTTGCGGCTCCTTGTGAGTTACTCCATCTTATTGTGCACTCTCGTGGAGGATAAAGGCGGCTGCCCCCAGAGGCTCTACGGCCTTGGGCCTCGGGGCAAGTTCTTTTTGGGTCAGAATGGAGCTTCTACCTATTCTAAGAGTCTTCATGTCGTGTCGGATACTTTGACACGTGTCCGACACTCTCGGACACTCTCAGACACTCGGTGAACACGTGTCGAAAAATCTGACACTTGGTCAACTTTCTTGACATTCTCTGACACTCGAGTTGGAATTCTGATATACGAGTTTTCGACATGTGATTCCAATATCGAGGTCAATTTTGAAAATTCAATAAATGAGAGGTCTCAATATATATATATGTAAAATAAAACACAATAATAAAAATAATAAATGGAGAAAGAAAAAAAAAACATAATCTTATATTCTCTTTTGATTCCCACTTCCTGTGAGACACAATTCACCCCTTTAATTTTTTTTTCTCATCTTCCAACATATCTAACATGCGAGTCTAAAATATGGATTGCTTGTTTTTTTTTTCCAAGTTTTATGAATTATTGAAATAGAGTTGAATTTGTCAAATTGAAACAATGAATGATATTAATAGATGATGGATTAATGTTTTTAGTGTATATTCATTCTAGGCTTTTTTAATTATTTATTTATGAATTTGATTGAAATAATCATAAAAATGATAAGTTATTATCTATATATAAAAATATATATTTAATATACAACGTGTCCTAACGTATTGGAATTCTCTATTTTTTGAGAAACGACGTGTTGGCGTGTCGTGTCGTGTCGCGTGTTAGTATCGGTGCTACTTAGCTTCTACTGCACCAACTCATATGCTACTCCAAGAAAAGACTGTCCTGGAAAGCTGGTTTTTGTGTATATAACCCACGAATTTTTACCCACCCATTAGTTGCTCCTTTTACCCACCCGTTGGTTGCTCTCTTGGTCGTAATATAGAATCGGAAAACCCGATTTCTATAGATCAACTGTAAAAAGGAAGGGATACAAGTAAAATTTTTTGGATACTTGAGGACGGTTGTCGATACCCTGAAAATCATACTATCCAAGAATCCCCACATTCGTGCCATCAACTACGACTTTCCTTATGTGATCGCAGCTGCTCCTCCCATTCCTGGTAAAATCGATCCCAATCATATCGAAGGTTTTGTGTGCATACGAACCGTAATGAGAGCTCGCTCAACTTCATGTTTCACACAACCTTAATTTTTGGGTTAATACCCTTTGTCGGGAATATCGGATTCCCAAAAACCGGATTCGACACTAAATCAAACCTCTAAAACAAGTGCGGAAGACGAGCTCGGGAAAATCACATGTATCACTGATCCTAAGGTACATCACAGAATCGAACGTACCTTGTTAGCTATAGATTAAACACCGACGCTGATATGAGGAAGAAAAACTGATCTCGTTCAATCCGATGACGTCAATTCGCCTTGAAGGGAAGAGAGTGTTGTGTCTTTTGTTACTGTTTTATCTTTTGGAGGGAGAGAGGGAGGAGGAACATACGTACTATCAAAAGGTGTGTTCCTCCCTCTCTTTTCCCCCTCAAATACGTTCTCTCCAAAGGATGTATTCATTCGGTAAAAGACGTTCCCCCAAAAGTTACAACCCTTCAACATATCCCTCCATCCATGGGCCCTAATCTTGTGGGCCAGGCTTTTAGGCCCAACATGGGCGGACGGGCCAACTTAGGCCCATCACATTAATTAATAAATAAAACCATCTTCTCCCACTCGCACATGGTGGGCCAAACAGGATCCTCTTTACCTCTCTTCAGCATTCAAACCAGTGAATAATCCATGCAACCAGCATACTTTGAGAGCTCGTTGCCATACATCTGTTAGGAATATATAGCAGCTCATGATAGGCATCACACTCTGAGTAGATTTAGTATGCAGTACCCTAGATCGATCGATCACATTTATATCTCTCTTGATCTCTTTTAAACAATGATATATATATATTCACAATTATGATTATCCCAAAGACAGTCATAATTGGTCGACCAGTGAATACAAAACTACAATGTGATTCTCCAAATTCGATCTTCCTCTTTCCTTCAAACTCTCAATTTCAGTTCAGCTTGCTTTTCTAGAAATGTCCCATTAGATCGAATCAACTCATGACTATTGGCAACATCCTAAGATAGCAAACACTAAATAGAAATCTTGAGAATAAGTAAAAGTCATGAGGGCACTAAAATTGAGGAACTCTTTTCCTCAAGAGTCTCACACGGCATAAAAGTTGAGATCAGACTTTTGCCACTCTTATTGGTCGTTTCATGCATACGTAGTATGAAATACGTATTACGATATTAACTCCTTTCCCATGGAGCGTATGTCTACACTTTCAATATCGTACAGATGATAGTTCAGACATACCCAATGTTTAACTTGAGTTTACGTATCTACTCATTCACAAAATTCATCAAAACTCACATTTGGCATCTTAGACAGATAAAGTAAAATATGTAGGGTATTCTACTTTTGGACATAGTACATATCATGTCCTCATCTTAACACTTAGTTAAGGCGACATATATATTTTAAGCTTCAGCTCTCGATTATCACCTATATAATAAGCTTAAAAATTGTCGCATCTCTATTTATCACATAGTAAATAGAGGTGTCGCGACCTGATTTTTTCGAATGGGTGAATCACCTAAAAACTAGGTTAATGGATTACTAAGTCTGAAGACTTGGCGCGGACTCTCCCAAGCCCTACCAATCGCGACTTGATACTAAGAAAAAGACCCATTAAAACATGCAATTATTTCAAATTGGAGCCGCCACTAACCAATTAGGGCTGATTAGAAACCCAGGTAAAGTATGGGAGAATACTTTACCTTTTACGAACCAGAGATTTAATGGATTCGGGGACATGGTTACGCTAGATTAATCTAACGCCCTTTCGGTACCTTTAAAAAAAAAACATTTTTGCAGGCAGTCTTGATTAATTTTAACCTAAGATACTAACATGCAAATGGTGGTCATGCGGGTGCACAATCAATTAAATAACATTCAATAAATCAAGATGCTAAGAAATTATAAACCACAACTTTATTAAAGTCCACTCTCTAGGAAAACATTAAAAAAATGTTAATAAAAATGCATGCCCTAAACATGATTTCTAAATGACATGACACATAAATTTTCTTTTTCTTTTTTTTTTAAAAATAATTAAATGCAATCTTAATCTAAAATTAATATGCATGAATTCTACTTTAATGATATGTGAAACGTAATTTACATGGCCTAATATGAACTATATGCATGTAATCTAATTTATATAATTCTAATATGCATGCGTTTCATGATATGGGATGAATGACATTAATTCCATATGCATGTTCTTTTTGTGATTTTTTTTATGTATGCAACCTATATTAAATAATGATGATATGAAATGGGATTAATTATGAACTAATTTATTAATTAATCAAGAAAATAACTTTTGTGTTTTCTCTTTTTATTTATTTATTTTTATTTTTAAAAAGGCCGAATAATTTCTATTAAGAAAAACATAATGATGCAATGCTAACTTTTTTATCTAAAAAAAAAACTAATTAAGCTATTAAAAAAGGAATGATTTCCTAATTCAACTTCGAGATTAATTTGATTTAAACCCCATTTGTTTTAGAAAATAATTATTCTTTTTAATTTTTTTATTATCTTTTTATATTATGAACACATGTAAACTTTTCCTAAAAATAATCCTAAAGGTTAATTTAAACCTACGTGTCTTAATTTAATAAACCTATATGACCTATATGCTCATGCAAATTTTTAACTTTTCACTATTTCCTTTTTTAATTTTCATTTTTTAAGCAAGCAATTATTTTTACATAAAAATTAAGATAAGAATTAAAATAATTGAAAAGATAATCCGTTGTCTCACGGATTAAGTTAACAATTATTTTAACTCTACAAATCACAACAAGGGAATCAAAATAATTACAAATTTGGTCCGAAGTCTTACGGACCAAATTAAATAATTATTGTGATTTAACAATTGCAATTCTACCAAAACAAACTCAAAATTAGTATAATTAAAAAAGTGACCCAATGTCTCTCGGATCAAATTAATAACTATAGTAATTTGAGCTAAAATCAATGGATAATGCATATAGAAATTGCAAATATTAACACCCAACATTTAAATAATTAAACTAAACATGCTATCAAATGAAATAAACAGTAAAATTAACCTAAAAGATAAAACAAATAATGAAATAGACTAAACTACAAAGAAATGAAAAGTAAAAGTAAAAATAAAACTACCTAAGGAATCACCAGAACAAGATGACAACCGAGCGGAAGATGGCCGGCGGCCGGGGCTCCGGTAAGGGCTAGACAGCGGCACGGCGGCGTGGGCTGAAAGGCCTTCGGGTCTTCGGGTCTCGGCGTCAACTTGCGAGGCTTGGTCGTTGGCACGGATGAGCGTCGGCGTTGGAGGTGGCGGGCTCGCGGCTAAGGCGGAGTGGCGGTGTGGGGGCGCAAGCCGTAATGGACTTCGGCTTCAGGCGACGGTGATGGCTTCAAGCGTTGAGTCGCACAGTGGTGTGGAAAATTCCAGATCTGAGTTGCTGCGAATTGCAGCAACAACGTTGGCTTGGGCGAATGGCGCGAGTGCTTGTGTTGCGGATCGGGAGGCCGCGAAGCGTCGGCGACGGAAGTGCAGGTGCGAGCGCGAAGGTGGCTGCCGGAGGCGGACGCGCGGAGAGACCGGCAGCGCAGGAACACGATCTGGGCAGCAATGAACAAAGGGCGGTGTCGGATGGCTTCCACGAAGGAGATGATGAATAGTCCCCTTTTCTCTTTTTCTTTATATTTTTTTATTTCTTCTGTACGTACACTCTCTGCCCCCTTTTCACTTTTTCTGCCTTTGCGTAACTGACCTTGACTTTTCTCCTTTTGCAGCTTTTTTTCCTTTTTGCTTTCTGCAGCCCTCTTTCGAACGAATGAAGAAAGAAAAAGCCTCTCTCTCACGTCATCCTCTTTCTTTCTCTCTGACTTCTCCTTTTTCTTGTCAGAGAAAGGAGAGAAAAATGGTTTTCTCTTTGACCAAGCTGGACGAAGACTTCCTTTCGTACGTATCTCAAAAAATAAATTTTTCGCTTCTAATATTTTTCTCCCCCTTTGGTTACGACTCGACGTGTCCCTTTTATAGTACAAGACTTCTATTTAATATTGGAAAGTCGGAATTTGTGCTCCTTTGATCGTGGGGATTGCCGAAATCTTAGCCCTGATTTGTTGCCGTAAATCCCTCACCTTCTTTCGCAATTCATTTATATTGCCGCGAACATGTCCAGATTCACGCCCAATATTCGAGTGAGTATCCGTTCTTTCCATATCGCTAGACAAATCCCATTAATTCCCCTCATTAATTTCATTTTTTAAAATTTTGAAATGAAGATATGTGTTCAACGATAAAAATGCTTCATTATTCAAAATTCGTTTTTTTTTAAAAAAAAAAAATCTCCCTCCACAAACCCAAATGCTTTATTTTATTTATTATCTCCTAAAAAAAATTGATCCTAAATTAGGTGTCAACAGCTGCCCCTCTTTGAAGGGAAGCTCGTAGAGGTTTCCTTCAAAGATATATGACACCTAAAATTAAACCATGTAAAATGAAATATGCAATGCATATGCAAATGTTAATGACTTGACTCTTTTTTTTTTTTTTGAAAGAAATGGACTCAAGTAAATTTAACCCCTAAAGAATGTCATGTAAATGCAATGATTCGGTCAGGAACATAGATCTCTATGTGTCTATGACCAATGAAATGCAAATGCAAAGAAGAGCACGTACCTGTCATACCTGTTTGGGGATTTAGGTGTGAAATGATTCCGATGAGACTTGTCAATCATCTGGAACTCCCTTCAGATAATTGAAAGGCTCAAAGTCTTTAGGGATCTGGAATTCTCATCAGATTCTAAGCGCCTGGAAATTGCGTCAAGTACTTGAAACTTCAAAAATCTGATTCTTATGCCAGACATTTGAAAACATTTACTAAACGTCTGGAAATCACATCAGATGTTTAGAAAGACAAACACTTGGAAATCACGTCAAGCGTTTAAAGGTTCAAATATCTGGAATTCACACTAGACATTTGAAAACATTTTATAAATAGATACTTGGAATTCTCATCAAGTACAAAGATGACTGAATAAACTCAGGATTTCAAGGACAATTTTTTTGTCTTTGAGGAAAAAATCGATGAAAGTCCACACATGATGGCTTTATCAAGCTTCTACCGGAAAAATTATCACCAGGACAATTTTCAGTTATAGCGTGAATCTCTTGAACATGCTAAATGAGACACTTTTGGTGTGAAAATGCTTTTTCACTCGCTCTCATTTAAGAAGGGTTATTTGTCCCGACCATTGATGCGGGAATATATCACTCAATCTTATCATCATCTTGTCGACAAGAGTTCGAATTTTCTTGCAATCAGTACGACCTTACCAATTTGAGAGGTCCTTGTCAATGACTGTAATGCAGGCTTGGTCAATGGCTTAACAAAGGGACTCTTCGAGTCAAAGCAAATTGAACGAATGATTCTGTAATCATCTCTGGGTTTACAAGTCAAGAACCCTGCAAAATGATAAAGAAATAATCTTGCTCGCACTTCTTCGAGCAATGCTTAAAACATGTGATTTCCTATGTTAATTCAAGTGCCCTAATCTGAAGAGACTTTGTAAGGGACGTAACATAGGCTAGGTTCATGGGTTGAGAAACGAAAGGATCGTTAGGCTCAAAGATGTGTATAGGGGCAAAGTTGGTGATCATCTTGACATTGCCACCAGTTTTTCTTCAACACGGATTGTCTTCTTGACAGATTTCTTTATTGGCTCAAAAGTTTATCACCTGATGCCAATGATTTTTCAACAAGAGATCTTTTCTCAACATTTTTTTTAAAAGTCATTTTCTTTGATGATGGACGTTGGTCAGGCACACTGCTTTTTGCCTCCAATTCATCAATCATTTCTCTCTTCTTTTCACGGGCATTGGCCTTGCTTTTACCAGGCACACTGCTTTTTAATGCCCCTTAGTTTGATTTTGATTTCAGTTCTTGCGCACAATGCATGTGTCAAGTATACTTTAAATGACACGCGAACCTTCAAGGGTCTTCATCTGTCTCTTGCCTTGCCCCAGTGTGGGTGATGATCATCAACTTGGGTTTTAAAAGAAATGAAATAGCAGGCTCAAGTGGGCTATTCAAATGATATAAGTGTGTAGGATAGTGAAAGAAATGCTCTTCGTCATCCTAAGGCACTTAAATTAGCACATGAATTCAATGTAATAGCACGACTTGAAGATTTATGCAAGTGAGAGCAAGAAAATTTCAATTCACTTTCCTCACTTCATGATGTCATTTTTATCTCCCAGTTGCCCCGATGTGGGGTGGTTCTTGACAGGGGTAATTTGAAAAGAACATCTATAAGTGTATGGGCTCAAAAATGGTTAAGCAATGGAACACCTGTAGTGTTTGGGATAGAGAAATGAACTGCCTCTCGTCATTTCAGCTGTCGTACTTTTCGCAAGAAAATTCTTCACCTTGAAATACCAAATGTTTCCACACTCACCTCACAATATATAGACAGGGGACGGTGTATGGGATTAGGCTTGCCTTTCACACCTCATTTAGCATGCTCAAGTAACTCAACATCTTTCACTAAATTATCCATTTTGATAAATTTCAAGTGGAATTGACGAATTACACAATATCATGTGAAAGCATTCTATAAAGACAAGGAGGGCACGCTCATAAAGTCAAAACTATTGTGTGTCCATGTCTTGCCCTTCCTTTGTAAATGAGCTCAATAAGATACCATCGTTCACATCCATTCTTTGCCCCTGCAAAAATAAAGTATGCAACATTATACACTAAAGATTTGACCAACTCTGAGTGAGGAAAAGGTTTTTACGAGCCCTTTTATTCATGGATAGTATTTCTTTACAGCATCAGAATTTACAGGATTTGTGAATTCCCGCCCGTCCATTTCTGCCAAAATTAAAGCACCTCCAGGGAGTACTTTCTTCACAACGTATGGCCCACTGTAATTCGGGGTGAATTTGCCACGAGGATCAAGGTTAATTGGTAGCATCTTGCGTAGCACCAAATCATGGACCTTGAAATGCCTTGGGCGAACCTTCTGATTAAAGGACTTGGCCACCCGCTGTTGATAACATTGACCATGACATACGGCCTTCAATCGTTTTTCTTCAATCAAATTGAGTTGGTCATACCTCTGTTGTGCCCACTCAGCTTCTGTCAGCTTGGACTGAGATAATACTCTTAGAGAAGGGATGGCTACTTCAACTGGCAGGACTGCTTCCATGCCGTACACCAAAGAAAAAGGAGTTGCCCCAATAGAAGTGCGAACTGAAGTTCTATACGCCATCAGAGCGTAAGGAAGCCTCTCGTGCCAGTCACGATAATTATCAGCTGTCTTTGCCAGAATCTTTTTGATGTTCTTATTCGCTGCTTCAACCGCACCATTCATCTGAGGGCGATAGGGCGATGAATTCAAATGACGAATTTTGAACTCCTTGAACAAATCATCAACAAGCTTGTTGTTAAGGTTTGTCCCGTTATCTGTGATGATGGCTTCAGGCACGCCATAACGAGCAATAATATCCCGTCGCACAAACTTCACAACATTCTTTGCGGTAACAATTGCATAGGATGCTGCCTCTATCCATTTTGTGAAATAATCAATAGCGACCAAGATGAAACGATGGCCATTCGAGGCTTTCGGATTAATTGGGCCGATTACATCGATGCCCCACATTGAAAAAGGCCATGACTCTGACAGTTGATGCAGCTCATTTGGAGGAACATTTATTTTGTCTCCATAAATCTGACAACGGTGACAACTTCTGACATGTTGAATGCAATCAGTCTCCAAAGTCAGCCAAAAGTAACCCAGTCTCATAATCTTCTTTGCTAACATGTGGCCGCTCATGTGAGGACCACACACCCCTTCATGTATTTCTTCCATCAACTGAGTGGCTTCCTTAGCATTGACACATCTAAGTAGGACGGTGTCGAAAGACCGTTTGTATAATGTATCTCCACTAATAAAGAATTTGGAGGCAAGTTTCATGAGATGCTTTCGGTCAGCTGGATTACTACCTTCTGGGAACTCTCGATTTTGAATATAGGTCATGATGTCATGGTACCATGGTTTTCCATCTGGTTCCTCTATCACTACCATGCAATAAGCTGGCTTCGGCAAAACCTCTATTTTTAAAGGCTCGACCTCTAACCCATCAGTGACCTGCAACATAGAAGACAACGTCGCAAGTGCATCTGCAAATTGATTATGAGACCTTGGCAAGTATTCAAACGAAACTTCCTCGAACTTTTCCATCAGATCTTCTAAATACTTGTGGTATGGGAGCAACTTGGCCTCCTTGGTCTTCCATTCACCTACGGTCTGCATTATGATTAATGTGGAATCCCCGAACACTTTTAACTTGGCCACACCTATCTCAAATGCAGCCTGAAGCCCGAGGATGCAAGCTTCATACTCAGCCACATTGTTAGTGCATGGGAATACCAATTTTGCAGCCACCGGATAGTGTTGTCCATTTGGGGATATCAGAACTGCCCCAGTACCAGAACCAGACAAGTTTACAGCTCCATCAAAGAACATCTTCCACGAGTCTTCATTTATACTCAAGACGCGGTCATCAAGGAAACTGTCATTCTCATTAGAGACTCCTGAATTCTCGGCCAATAGGTCAGCGATCACTCGACCCTTAACCGACTTTTGTGGCATGAATTGTACATCAAATTCGGAAATTAAAATTTTCCATTTGGCCAACTTACCCACCAAAGCTGGTCGCTCAAGTAAGTACTTGATGGGGCCACTCTCAGTCACGAGGAATGTCTGGTAATGCAGTGTGTATTGTCGCAATCTATGCAATACCCATACCAAAGCTGCACAAGTCTTTTCAACATCATGATACTTCAACTCTAATACAGTGAACTTCTTGCTCAGGTAATAAATGGCTCGTTCTTTTCTATCGACGGGACTTTCTTGAGCCAACATTGCACCTAGTGACTCACTATGAATAGTGAGGTAGAGAATTAAAGGATGACCTGACGATGGTGGGACAAGCATCGGTGGATTCATCAAGTAACTCTTCAACTTGTCAAACGCTTCTCGACATTCATCATCCCAATTTACTCGTGCATTCTTCTTTAGGAGCTTGAAGAATGGCTTGGCGGTTTCAGAAAGTTGGGAAATGAATCGAGCAATGTAATTCAACCTCCCCAAAAGGCTCCGGACTTCTTTCACTGTTGACGGAGGTCGCAGCTCACAAATGGCTTTAGCTTTTGCTGGGTCGATTTCAATCCCTTTACTGCTCACAATGAATCCGAGCAATTTACCAGATGTTGCTCCAAACACGCACTTAGCGGGATTTAGTCGAAGCTTGAACTCACGGAGTCGATCAAATAGCTTCTTCAAGGTTTCGATGTGGCTTTTTCCAGGTCGAGTCTTTGCAATCATATCATCAACATAGACTTCAATCTCTTGATGCATCATGTCATGAAACAATACTATCATGGCTCGCTGGTAAGTTGCTCCTGCATTTTTGAGTCCGAAGGGCATAACCTTATAATGAAAGGTTCCCCACGAGGTGATAAATGCAGTCTTCTCCTTGTCTTCCTCCTTCATCCTTATCTGATTGTACCCGGAAAAACCGTCCATAAATGAGAATAGTTCAAAACCAGCGGTACTATCCACAAGGACATCTATGTGCGGTAACGGAAAATCATCTTTTGGATTGGCCTTGTTCAGATCCCGATAATCAACACATACTCGAACCCGACCGTCTTTCTTCATTACTGGTACAATGTTGGCCACCCATTCGGGGTACTGTGAGACTTCAATGAATCCCACCTTCAAGAGCTTCATCACTTCCTCCTCTATCTTCTTTGAGAGTTCGGGTTTGGTTCTCCGTAGCCTCTGTTTCTTAGGTGGCACATCCAGATTAGTAGGTAGGCAATGCTCCACAATTGACGGGTCTAAACCAGGCATGTCAGCATACGTCCATGCAAAGATATCCCGATACTCCTTCAGTAACTGAGTTAGGCGCTCGGCCTCATCTTTGGGAAGACTCGCCCCAATTTTTACTTCTTTGGCCTCTTCAGTGTCACTTAAATTAATAGTGACGGTCTGCTCGGATGTGGGAGCCTTAGTCTTTTCATGTTGTTCCCAACTACGTTGCACTTCACTGGAGTCTTCGTTTGAGTCTTCGGGATCATCAGTATTAGCACATACTGTATTAGATTGGACCATTCTCACACCTTTGCAAGTCTCAATATCATTCCTGAAACAGGAAGTGGATGAATTAGGAAGACAAACAGGGTAACCTATTTTTTTAAATTCTTTTGGCAAAAACCATTTTTGAACATTTTGACACGAGGAAGCATGATGAAGCCCAGGCCTCAGAATTCTCCTTGGATTTTTCTTTTCTTTTATCGGCTGGATATCATCACCGGGCTAGTTTGGTGTACTTCATCATGCCCTCAAAACATGAAAATTTTCATGTATTTTATTGGATGAAAAGCAAATTACATTATTGGAATGATGGAAATCCTAGGAATGGAAATGTAAATACGGAAAGCAATAAAAACTCCTACGCAGAGGAGTGTACAAATAATTAAAATTCTCCTACTCTCGAATTTCGTTGATGACCAACACGAAATTCTCTTCGAACAATTCGGCCATTCCTCCGAGTGTGTCGTCTTTTCCAGTAGGTCGAGTGGTGTCCGCAATCGGCTTGTCTACCACTACCCATTCGGCAGGAGTAACATCAACATCAGCAATTGGAGGCTTGGAGTATTGAACACAGGTATCGATTGCCCCTTCTTCCTCATGCATCATCTTCGCAGGCCCAGGGAATGTAGACTTAATGTGGGGTCTAATGATGCCATTTCGTCCTTGTCCTCTTCCTCTCCCTCTACAGGATCGTCCACAATAGCCCAACCCAGTAGTGTATGAATTCCGCCCGGCCTCAATTGGTTCTCGAGTGCCCTGACCATGTCAGCCTAAACCATTACCTGGAACAAAGCCACTCCCGACCATGACCTTGCCTACCATGATCGCCGACTTTGATAACTTTGGAGTGGGTAGGGTAGTACCTTGAGAGACATGAATGGTTGAAACCAACTCAAATGCTTGAAAGCTGGATTCCTCTTTACAATCTGGTTCAATGTAAGGGATAGCCGTCTCGTGATAAATCTTGAACTCATCCTCTCCTCGAACTGTAATAAGCTTCCCTTTCGTCACAAACTTCACTTTCTGGTGAAGACTTGAAGAAACTGCCCCTGCTGCATGAAGCCATGGACGACCTAACAAAAAGTTGAAGGCTGTAGGTATGTCCAAGACCCGAAAAACCACATTAAATAACACTGGCCCTATCTGCAAGTCTAAATCAACTTCCCCAACTGCTTCTTTCTTGGTTCCATCAAATGCTCGAACAGAGGTTTTAGCCGCACGAATTTTCCCTAAATCATACCCAAGACGCTTTAGAGTCGCAAGGGGGCATATGTTTAAAGCCGATCCATTATCAATGAGGACACGGGATACCAAGGTATTTAGACACTTGGTTGAGATATAAAGGGCTTTGCCGTGTCCCATTCCTTCATCCGGGATTTCATCATCTGAGAAAGTGATCTGGTCATTTAACAAAATGACCCCCACGAATTCCCCCAACTTCTCAGGCTCAATGGACTCTGGGACATGTACTTCATTAAGGACTTTCATCAAAGCCTTTTGATGTTTCTCTGATGTCAAAAGCAACTCTAATATGGAGACTTGTGCCGGCAATTTTCGAAGTTGGTCCACTACGCTATACTCACTTGCCTTAATTACAGCTAAAAATTCTTTAGCCTCTTCATCAGTGGCTGGCTTGACAGGTTGTGAGTTAGCCTGAGCGTAAGTGCGTCCCGATCGAGTGACCACATCTATCTCCGCATCATAACACCATGGGACCGCCTTGTCATTCGTGTATGCATAGGGTTGCGTAGCATCAAGAATCAATTCTTCATCATCTGATGGCGGCACATCATTGATGATTAATCCATCTTCATCCGAAGCATCCTCCAACGGTGGCATGTCAAAAACTAAGGGATCACTAGCTCCAATGTTCAAGCCGGTAAATTCATTTTCAAAATCAGAAAGCTCTTCCTCCAGATCAATAATGATTGGAGTGATAGTTGAAACTGTGTCGGCGGGATCTACGCAAACAATCATCCCCTTCTTGGACATTACCTTAACTCTCTGCACCTTCTGAGACATGGTAGGTTCTTCTACATCTGAGTAGTATCCAGCTCGAACTAAACCATTATAAACATCGTCCAGATGTACTCTCAAGCTCTTCTTTCGACCAGCATCAAAACTGAAAATGGCATTCACAGTTTCTGGATGGTCAGGGAGTGGATTATTCTGGATGTTCGGCTGTGCTTCGCGGAATGAGACCACTTTAGCATCCAACAAATTTTGGATTTTGTGTCGCAGCGTATAGCAATCATCAACAGAATGTCCTACCTCCCCCATATGGTAAGCACATGTCTTAGAAGGATCATAGTTGGGGAAACGCTCGGGATTAGGTCGTTTAGGCTCCTTAGCGAGTAATCCATTTTTCTGAAGAGTCGGCAAGATCTTGGACAATGGCTTAGGGAGAGGTGTAAATTGACGCCTGGAAGAGTTCCTCTGCTGGCCAAAGAAAGGACGTGCTCCTCCCTGTCGAGTGTTCAAGACAGGGCGAGGGGATTGAACATAAGCTGTATTGACTTCCGCTACGGGCTCTTTGTCCTTCTTGGCCGAAAATTTCTTATATGAGCTGGTTTGATCAGACGCCCAACCATCACGCAGGGCTATCTCAATTCGCTCACCAACAGGGACCAGCTGATTGAACGACTCGGTAGTCGATCCTAACATTCGATTTCGGTATTCAGGTGGGAGCGTCTTCATGAACAAATCCATCAACTCCTTTTCAGTCGGCTCCGGAGTAATTTGAGCGGCTACAGTCCTCCACCTCGTGACATAGGCCTTGAAAGATTCTGTCTTCTTCTTCTCAGTGCGAAGTAAATCCTCTCGAGATGGAGTGACATCAATATTATACTTGTACTGCTTGAAGAATGCATCAGTCAAATCCTCCCAAGTCTCTAGGAGATTAATCTTCTTCATAATATACCACTGGAGTGCTGGTCCTGTCAGGCTTGCTTGAAATTGTTGAATCATCAGGGGTATGTTATCAACATATGGGGTCATCCTAACCACATAAGTCTGCAAATGAATCTTTGGGCAAGAAGTGCCATTATACTTTTCAAAGTCTGGCATTTTGAACTTCTTTGGTATCTTGATCTTTGCATAATGGGACAGATCAGTTGGGTCTTGGCTAAATGCACCCTGCAGCTGCTTAAGTTTCTCCTCAATTTTCGCCAAGCGTTTTTCATGCTCAGTCTTCGGTATAGCCGTCTGTATCACTTGTATCTCCTCATCAACAATGATTTGAGGCGTGTCAGTAGTTTTCCCCCTAGAGACATCATTAGAGCTTGATGGGCCACTTGTGGATACATTCTTGCCCTTATCTTTCGGATCAGCCATAGGAGCATGTTGTGGTAACACCACTTCAACTTGCGGAGGTGGAGGGGCAGTGTTTGCTTGAAGAGAATCGATTTGTTTAGAGAGCTGCTCAAGGACATTCAGGACTTGCTTCATTTCCGTTTCGAGGGCAACGACACGAGCTTGTTCAGCACCACGCAATTGTTCGGCGTCATCAGCCATTGTTACTCTAGAACGAGTACGGATTGGTGATCTTGGGTGAGCCGTGTTGTTACCTAAGGAGAGAAAGAGATAATATAAGAAACAACGGCAAGATAAGAAAATGGCCCATGACAATGGTCTAATCATCTCATTTTATTTATTTTAAATATTTGAACCAAACTCCCTAACAATGAACCAAACTTCCTAACAATGAACTAAGAATTGAAATTCAAATCCCTAAACATTGAACTAAAATTGAAAAGACTGAATTGAAATCAAGATCTCTAAACATTGAACATCTCATTTATATGCTTTCGGGAACCCAACGCCTTGCGAATTTTCTTATTTTCAGCTTCAATCATTTCCACTTTCCGCTTAAGATGCTCAATTTGTGCTCGTTGGGTGGGCTTCTCGGTCACATCAGGGACCACTGGACGCAAGGCAGCAGGATTCCGGTGTTGCTGGATGTAGAACGCCGATGCATGGTGAATCTCCTCCTCGCCTTTCAGTCTCTTGGGCTCCAAAATCTTCTCTAGATGACATTCATTCCATGCAGCAATGATCATCTGGACCTTGTTGAAGTAATCATAGCTCTTATGATCAAAACGAACTTGAAATAATTCAGTCTTGAGGGGCGGAGGAATTTCTTGAAGGGCTCTGTACTGACGGGCCACCCTATGTGGGTAATAAGAAGTCGCACCAGAAAGGCCCAGCAATGGAACTGGCTCATCATGCTTGTGTGAGAAACGAGCCTCCTCAACTCGGAACCATTTAGTATGCCATAGGAATGCCTTAGGATCAGGATCTTTCAAAAAATTTATCCAACGAGCATACTGCTTGTGTGGAGAAAAACGTTCTAGGACCATAAATTTTTGAATGGGGTGCCTAAAATCGTCAACCTTGAATTGTTTCATCAGGTGTCCAAACCCTCTTATGTGAGAGAAAAACCATATTTGCAAAAGCTCAGGTAGGGCGCGCATGGTCTTTTCCTCATTTTGTTTGAAACGGGTTAATGACAAAAATGTTTCAGCTAAAACCATGTTGACATAATTCAACCCATCACAAACTCGATTGACCACCCACGAAATTGAGGGATTAATGGCATTTTTTCGATAAGGAAAAACGATTAGTCCAAAAAATGCCAATATGAAAATTTTAGCTTTTGAAATCATTGGTTGGCTTGCAAAACACTCTTTCAGAAATGAAAATGGGCATGCATAGCAATTGGCTTTAACAACCTTTCTTACCACTTCGGCCTCGATTTTTAAAAATTGTGATAATTCGGAAATGAAATCAATACCGATAGATGGCCTAATAAGCTCTTTCTCCAGAGGCATTCCCATAGCAATACTATACTCCTCTAGTGTTGGAGTTAGCTCATACTCACCAAACACAAAGGTTGAAGTTTGTGGACACCAGAAATGGGGCAGCGCCTGTATAACACTGGAGTGGATGCTGATATCTAACAGTGGAAGAAGTCGAGTGATCCTAGCTTTCACATATCTCTGGCCGTCTTGATCTAACTGGTCCAGCCACATTTTGAGCTCTTTTTTGGGAGTGGAAATGAATTGTACGTCGGTTTTCCCCATTGCATATAAGACAAGACTGACGACGAAACCTATTGTCATGGACCGACAAAATTACAATAAAGTAAATAAATTGCAAAGTAGGAGTTTAGACAACTTACTTTTACCAGAAAATGGATGACAATCACATAGACACACGCATGAAATGTGCGGCTCGATTTCTATCTAGATGGCTTAACAAAGTGGAGCTAAGAGGGTGATCTGACCGTTGCAGTCTCGCATTAACGTCAGGTCCCCTTAACTCCGGCTTAGTCGAATGGAATGTCCAATAATCACGCAATCTCGCGGATATGGACAAACACATTTGACACCATGGAAGAAATTTCGGGGAAGAGAATGTCAACCTCTACATAGCTGTCTCGCTTTAGAGGAAGTATCATTCTCAACACCATCCTAGAAATCCTATCGTAGCCCAGGTTCGGCTACAGGTTGTGTGTGCAATGTGTAGTGCTGAAACAATTTAAAAAACATGCACAACAATTTATAATACAAACAACACTTCAATATAAGGAAAAATAAATCATTCATCTTTACACCCTCCTGCAAGACAAGGATTAGCAAAGACTACTTCCCTTATACCTCCCATCTGCAAGAACATTTAACACCTTAGAAATGTTAGTGACATACCTGGTGTCCTTGCTGCCAAACAAAAATATGTTTTTTTTTAAAAAAAAGAAAAAGAAACAGGCCTATGTCCACTATGAGTTTTAACTCTAAGTCCCCAGCGGAGTCGCCAAGCTGTCGCGACCTGATTTTTTTTCGGGTTCACCGCCTAAAACTAGGTTGATGGACTACTAAGCCTTTAAGCTTAACTCGGGCTCTCCCAAGCCCATACCAAATCGCGACTTAGGGTTTTAATATGCAAAAGATTATTATCTAGGAGTCGCCACTAATCAATTTGGGGTAGGTCGATTAGACACCTAAGTAAAATAATGGGAGGATTATCTTACTCCTACGAACCAGAGACTAAGGGTACGGGGACTTGATTACACTAGACTATCCTAGTGCCCTTTCGGTACCATTTCTTTTTAATTTTCAAAAAAAATGTTTTGCAAGCAGCTTGATCTGATTTTAATTCATTTTCCTAACGTGTGAGGCGATCATGCGAGTGCACAAACAACCAATTTAACATCCGAGAAAACGAATAAAATAATGCAGGACATACCTTAAAGCAACGAAAGCATCTGCGTTGTTAGATCAAAAATCATATAGACAATCCTAGATATGATTTCTAATTAACATGCAATTTCAATTTTTTTGTTTTCACTTTTTTTAATGAAAATCATGCGATGCATGCTAATAACCTAATATGACATGACGGCATGACCTAAACTATATGATATGAAGGAATGCAGTAATTAAATACAATCTAAATGATCTAATTATAATAATATGCAATGCGATGCAATGACATACAAAATTATCTCAACTAAAATGACATGCAAAATGCAATTTAATATGCAAGCTATATGTCACGTGACATTTATTGAATGACTTAATCTAATGACATGAAAGTTCTAATTAAATGAACTTAAATAAACTAAATGACGTGCATTTGATGTTCCTATTTTTAAAATGCAATCTATCCTAAAGATGATCTAAATTAAAGATGAAACATGCAATTCCGACCTAATATGCACAATGATTTTTTTTTTTGTTTTTCTTTATGAAATTCGAAATTAAAACTAACACATAACTAAACGTGCAATTCAAAGAAAAACTAACAACCTAAATGAATGCATTTTTTGTGTTTTCTAAATTCGAAATAAAATCCCTATTCTAGATATGCAAAATAACCAGAAATATTCTAGAATCAATTGAAATCCTAATCCAAACATCTTTTTGATTTTTCTTAGTGATTTTCTAAAACAAGCATTAAATCCAACAAGCAAGATATTCAAACAAATAAAGGATTAAAATAAACGAAAAAATAACCCGTTGTCTCACGAGTCAAATTAACGAATATTTTTAACCCTGAACATCACGACAAGAAATCAAAATAATTAAAAATCTAATCCGAAATCTTACGGATCAAATTAATAATTAAATTAATTTAACAATTAATATATCATAAACAAACCCAAGAGTTAATACAATTAAAAAAATGACCCGAAATCTTACGGGTCAAATTAATAATTAAATTAAACCTTAGGGACAAATCCTATAGGTAATGCCTAGAAGAACTATAACCTAAAACTCACCTCACCAAATTCAACTTAAACACTAATAATAAAATTAACTAAAAGTAAAATAAAATGACATAAAATAAAAAATAAAAATAAAAGAAAAAACAACCTAAGGAAAATAGGGGTAGCCAATTCGTCGGTCCGGCAAGGGGAGTTGAGTCGCCAGCGTTCGGGCTCCGGCGCGGGCACTCCGGCGAGAGGTAACAACGCGCGGCAAGGGGCTTCGGGTACTCGGGTCGCGACGTCGGCTGGCGAGTGGAGCAAGGGCTTCGGGCGCTCGGCGACGGCGGCGATTTTTGCGAGCGGAGCAAGGTGCAGTGGCGCGGCTGGGGTGTTCTCTCGGAGGCAGCAGGCGAGGCGTCCGGCGGGCCAAGCGTCGCGTGGAGGCTCGGACGGTGCGGAATCGAGACGGAGACGCGACGGGGGCGCGGCTGGGGTGTTCTCTCGTTCCCAGGAGCCCCGAGTGGGTTAATCTTATATCTGTCCAACATACTTTCTCAACTTAATGTAATGCACTGAGCATTAAGATGCATAAAGGTCAAACAAAGATTCATAGGCATTAATAATGAAAAACACAAGTTCATAAATGTGAACAACTCAGGGAAATTACAATATCCAGTACATCAGACTCTACGCAATCCTAGAGATTTTACATGACCACAAAACACATCTCTAGGTATTGGCTTTGTCATAGGATCTGCTACCATTTTATGCGTAGATATGTACTGTAAGTTCACATCCTTTCGTGCAACCATATCTTTGACAAAGTTATATTTGGTATTTATATGTTTGGTCTTGCCATGATATTTTGGATATTTGGTGTACGCTATAGCTGCTTGGCTATCACAGTTAACCAATAATGGATTTGCAACTTTCTCAATAACACCTAAATGATCCAAAAATCTCTTAAGCCAAACTCCTTCTTGTACCGCTGCTGATAATGCCACGAACTCAGTTTTCATCGTGGACAAGGCTATACATGTTTGCTTCTTACTGCTCCATGATATGGCGCCGTTGTTCAGTAAGAAAGCAAATTCAGAGGTAGATTTCCTTTCATCTAAATCTCCTCCTTAATCAACATCTGAATAGCCTTCAAGTCGTAGATCATTTCCTTGGTAATTCAGCTTGTAATCAGCAGTTCCCTTCAGATACCTTAGTATTCTCTTAACGGCTTTCCAATATGCTTGACTTGGATTGGATTGGTATCTACTCACCATTCCAACTGCAAAACATATGTCAGGTCTTGTACACATCATAGCATACATCAAGCTCCCAACAGCACTAGTATAAGGAACATGTTTCATTTGTTCCTTCTCTTATGGAGTCCTTGGACACAGTCTATAGCTCAATCCTTTACCTTTTGCAATATGAGTGTCTATGGGTTTACAATCTTGCATACGAAATTGTTCAAGAACCTTATTTATATATGTTTATTGTGAAAGAGATAACGACCTCTTCGAATGATCTCTTGAAATATTAACTCCAAGAATGTATGCAGCCTTACCCATATATTTCATCTCAAAGTTGGAAGATAACCAACTTTTGATGGTATTAACAAACTCCATATTGCTTTCGGCAATTAGTATATCATCAACATATAATGATATGATCACAAATTGATCTTTGGATCTTTTGATATATACACAATAATCCTCATTAATCATTGTAAAATCATATGCCATTATGGCATTATGAAAACGTATATACCACTGTCTTGACGATTGCTTAAGACCATATTTCGATTTCAAAAGTCGACATACCTTTTCTTCTTAGCATTTTGTAATGAAACCAACAGGTTGTTCCATATATATGTCCTCATCCAATTCTCCATTGAGAAAAACAGTTTTTACATCCATTTGATGTAATTCAAGATCCATACTTGCCATTATTGCTAGAATAATGCAAATCGAGGTAAATCTCACAACAGGAGAAAATGTTTCCTCATAATCAATTCCTTCATGTTTATTATACCCATTCACCATAAGGCGAGCTTTATATCTCTCTATCGAGCCATCAGCTTTACACTTTATTTTGAGAACCCACTTGTTCCCAATAGCTTTGCGTCCTTTTGGAAGATCAACCAGTTCCCAAACATGGTTTGACTTCATTGACTCCATTTCCTCTCCCATTGCATGCATCCATTTTTCCTTACTAGGGCAACATAGAGCCTCATGTATATTTCTGGGCTCATCCTCATCTTATGGGGCAATCATAAAAGTTTCATCTTCAATGTCAAAACGTTGACGGGGAATACTTTTGCGACTTGTTCGCCGTATGGGAGATTGTACACTTTGCACATCATTGCCCATTATGCTCTCACTAGGATTAGATAATGATGATGTCGTCTTATCATGTGGTTGTAATTGAGAATGAGTTGAATTCAATTCATCACTTCTCATATTACTCCCACTTGGACGAACTCCACTAATATCATTATCTTGATCCAAGGTTTCAAATAGGGAGTAATCTTTACCTATTTCGCCCTTCTTAGGAAATTCATTCTCTAAGAATGTGACATCCCGTGATTCAAAGTCAGTTATATTCCCACTTTCCTGCTCACCTATGAACACATACCCTTTCGAGTGTTCGGAGTATCTTATGAAAATACTATTCTTTCCTCTGTGACCCAATTTTCCAAACTTGTGAGTGGGCTCATGAGTATAGGCAGCACAACCTCATGGCTTAAGAAAACTTAAGTCCGGTTTTCTACCTGTCCATAACTCATATGGAGTAGAAGTAACTGATTTGGAAGGCACTCGGTTAAGTATATAGGCAGTAGTTAACAACGCATCACTCCAAAAAGTGATAGGTAAGTTAGCATGCGCCATCATGGACCTAACCATTTCCAGTAGGGTTCTGTTTCTTCTCTCTGCAACACCATTTTGTTGAGGAGTATATGGAATAGACAATTGTCTTTCTATTCCTTTTTCATTACATAATTTTCTGAACTCATCAGATAAATATTCTCGACCTCGATCGGATCTCAATGCTTTTATTTTCTTGTATAATTGATTTTCTACCAAGTTCATAAACATTTTGAAACAACTTAATGCTTCAGATTTATGAGAAATCAAATAGACATATCTGAATCGAGTATAATCATCTATAAAAGTGATGAAATAAACAACCCCATACCTTCCTCTCACATTCATTGGACCACATACGTCAGAATGGATTAAATGCAGAAGAAATTAAGCTCTTTTACCTTTTCCAAATGGTTTCCTTGTCATTTTTCCTACTAGGCAATGCTCACATATGGGTAAATCGACTTTTTCAATGTTGCCCAACAAGCTCTCTTTGGCTAGTCTATTCATACGTTGTTGGCCAATATGACCAAGTCTAGCATGCCACACATTCACATCATTATCATATGAATTAGGAGACGTGAGAAGGGAATAACAAACATTTGCATTAATATAGTCGATATCTAATACAATGAAACCATCCTGAAAATAACCACAACCATAGAAATTTGTATCCAAAAACAAATCCACACCTCTATTATAGAAGTTCATATTAAAACCTAGCTTGACCAACACTAAAACAGACACTAAATTCTGACGAATCTCCAGAGCATACAATACATCATGTAGGAACAAAGTGCGTCCACCACACATGTTCAGTTGGCAGGTGCCAATTCCTTTTACTTTAGCTCTGGAGTTGTTTCCCACATGGATCCACTTAGTTCCGGTTGGTACTCGTCGGAATTCCACGAAGGATCCTCTATCCTTCGCTACATGGTCTGTCGCTCCTGAATCTATAGTCCACAAAGGATTAGACT
This sequence comes from Eucalyptus pauciflora, assembly GCA_007663325.1. Taxonomy (NCBI): domain Eukaryota; kingdom Viridiplantae; phylum Streptophyta; class Magnoliopsida; order Myrtales; family Myrtaceae; genus Eucalyptus; species Eucalyptus pauciflora. The sequence continues at coordinate 2,838,625 of VMYD01000122.1, forward strand.
CAGTCAAGAATACATAACTTGATACATAGGCAAAGTTCTTAAAAGCATAGGGGGTGTATACCTTCTTTGGCTTGCGACAATCGAGAGCATAATGACCATTCTTGTCACAATTGTAACACTTCACCCTTGTCAGCATCTTCATTCGAGGACGCTTTCCTCTTTCATGTTGGTCAACCTTTGGTTTCTTCCCTGAAGCACTTGGTCCCTTGCCTTTCCACCTCTTGAACTAGTCAGGACGTTTGCGCTTGGAGCCCGAAGCTCCATTTGAGCTAGAACTAGCGTTATATATTTCAGTTTCCGGCTTAGCCGCCAAGAGGTGGTTCTCTTCCAGCTCAAGATGGCGCACTGCATCCTCAAAGACTTTGATATTCTCATTGTGGGTTAGGTGCACCTTCATATGCTCCCAACTTTGAGGTAAGGAACGGATCACTGCTTGCACTTGCTGCTCATCAGTCAGGACATGGCCAGCATCCTTCAGCTCATTTATCATGTTTGACATCTTTCTCAAGTGTTGCTTCATGGTCTGACCATGAGGCTTCTTGTAAGAGTCAAACCTAATAGTGAGCTACCTCAGTTTGGTCACTGAAGTATGACCAAATCTTGCTGCCAACGCTTCCCACATTTCCTTGGCATTCACAAAATGCCTGAACTCTCGCATGACATCATTTTCCATGCTACTCAGCAACTTAATGCGAACAAGGGAGTTCTTCCTTTTCCATGTAGCAAATGCATCCTTATCTCTCTTGTGTTGTGCAGTGTTCCCATCTTCAGGCTCTTTCATGGTTAGGTTAAGAGCTTCTAGTGCCTCTTGCTTTTCCAGCACATATTGGATTTTCATGTGCCAGATTTCATAGTTGTCACCATTGAGCTTTTCACCTTCGTTCAACTCGGCAACTATGCTCTTTATGGCTGAAGCCATTGATCTGAGCACATCAGATATATATGCACGAATAATTAATGCCTATCATTTATGCATCCATTTTGTACAAACCCATCATATTAATGAACAATTTCAAGAAAGGTTTTAGAATCAAAAGGTCACTATGTTTCCAATTATCCTCCAAAAAATCCTAACTTAAAACTATCATTAATATAATTGTCTTATGCAAAATAAATTCTATGAAGCTACAAAAAACTTCTATGAACTACCCACAGCCATCAACAATAACAAAAAGCAAATAATATTTAACATCCGATAGAATAATAATGCTTTCACACAATACAACTTATATATCAGTTGCTACATCAACAACAACCAGGTAGTAAAACGTTTACATAAGGTATCCATAAAGTATACTAATAGAAAGATAGCTCGAAATATCTAAACCCAAGTCAATATATGAACTGGGAAAGCTCATTTTTTGTTCAATTTCATGATCTTTTCTTTTGTAACAATCAGGTAATAATCACCTATAAAAGCCATCACAATACTCCTATATGAAGTGGCTTTGTTGACATCCCATATGTGATTCAACACTCCTTGCCATTCTGGTGGAAGAGTGTTCATGAAAAATCGCACCATCTCAAATTGTGACATGGGACGACCATTCCATATGACTTTTTGAATTTTCCTATTGACTTCAAGAATATGATCTATTATGTCCCCGCTCTCCCATTGATAATTATTCAAGTCGGCTATCAACCTTGAAAACCTTTCTTTTTGTTCATCGGTAATTGTGCGAATATGTGTGCGCAACTTAAGGGGAGACATTGTTCCTCCAACAAATGCAGAACAAAAATGGATTACATATAATCCACAAAGACATAATTGAAAAAGAAACACATTCCTTTTCCTCTTTTTTTTTTTTTGGTCAATGATCAAAGTCAACGGTCAACGTCGGTCAACGATCAATGGTCGTCAACGGTCAACGGTCAGCCGGTCGAGGTCAACCGGGCCGGGTCGCCGAGTTGGGCCGGGTCGGTCGGGCTGGGCCGGTCGAGCCAAGTCAAATGGACCGACCCGGCATGTGCGGCACGCGTGCGCAACTGACGTCATGATGACGTCAGCTGGTGCGTGCCGCGCACGTGCGTCGGCCCCGCACATGCGTATGACGCATGCGCCTGTGTCTTCGAATCGACGTGTGTGTTGCACGCGTCAAAGACGGCGGTTCGTTCCGGCCGCGCGTGGGGGTGCGTCCGGCGGCCTATGACTGTGATCCGCCACTCGTCTTACTCGTCTCGACGAGACCTTCGACCCTACGCCATTAGAAACTGATTTCGACTTACAGAAAATCGAAAAAATGGGTGAACAGTGCTCGAGTGTCGGGATTTTTTTGTCCCCGATCGGTGTTGGCCGATTTTTCACGAAAATTCAATAAAAAATTCATTCATAAACATGAAAAGGGATCGGGAAACATGAACAATGGCTCTGATACCAATGTCGGGAATATCGGATTTCGAAAAACTGGATTCGACACTAAATCGAACCCCTAAAACAAGTGCGGAAGACGAGCCCGGGAAAATCACATGTATCACCGATCCTAAGGCACATCACAAATCGAACGTACCTTGTTAGCCACAGATTAAACATCGACGCTGATATGAGGAAGAAAAACTGATCCCCTTCGATCCGATGACGTCAATTCGCCTTGAAGGGAAGAGAGTGTCGTCTCTTTTGTTACTGTTTTTTCTTTTGGAGGGAGAGAGGGAGGAGAAATGTACGTACTATCAAAAGGTGCGTTCCTCCCTCTCTTTTCCCCCTTAAATACGTCCTCTCCAAAGGACGTGTCCTTTCGGTAAAAGACGTTCCCTCAAAAGTTACAACCCTTCAACGTATCCCTCCATCCATGGGCCCTAATCTTGTGGGCCAGGCTTTTAGGCCCAACATGGGCAGACGGGTCAACTTAGGCCCATCACATTAATTAATAAATAAAACCATCACCCTTTTTTGGGTTAATACCTTGAAAAACCCCAAACTGGTACACTCATGACAGATTTACCCCAAACTATTTTTTTTAACCACCAAAAACCCAAAATCGGTATACCTTTGACAAATTTATCCAAAACTGGTATACTTGTGACAAATTTACCCTATGTTAGTTTTCGTTAAATTTTACTGTCAAATTATTAAGTTAAATGGCACGTGACAATTGATTGGTATACTAATTTTGGGATTTTACGCTTCGTTTGTCACGGTTTACAATTTTTGTAATTTTTTTGTGATATTAATCCAATTTAGCGAAGAGTATATTTGTCACAAATTTACTAATTTGGGATTTTTTGCGGTCGAATAAATTAGTTTGGGGTAAATTTGTCATAAATGTACCGGTTTAAGGTTTTTTATGGTCAGTTGGGATAAATTTGTCATAGGTGTACCAGTTTAGGGTTTTTCATGGTCAAAAAAATAGTTTGGGATAAATTTGTCACAGGTGTACCAGTTTGGGGTTTTTCAGGGTATTAACCCTTTTTTTCTTTTCTAGGTTAACGGTCTTTGCCTTAGTACGATTACACAATTATATATTCGTTTGCAGGTATTACGCATGTTGGAGGAGACATTGTAAAGGCCGTCCCTAAAGCGGACGTCCATTTCCTGAAGGTCAATTAATTTTTTCTTTTCGTATCATCGAATCTTCTAATTATTCAAAATCAGCTTGACTGCTAATTGATTCGTTTAACGAAAATTATAAGAGAGACATGAGAGGTTCTAGTATCGTGAAAACCAAGTAAGTATGATGTTTTGAGTAGTCTACTTATTTAACAGTTGATTCTCCATTGTGGGGACGATGAGTTCTGCGTGAAGGTGCTCAAGAATTGCTGGGAGGCATTGCCGCCGACGGGGAAAGTGGTGATCGTGGATGAGGTGACCCCGGAGTATCCTGGGACCGACGATGTCTCACAGACCAATTTCTTGATGGACTTGAACGCTCTGAGGTTCGCCCCTGGCGCGAAGACCAGGACGCAAAGGGAATTCGCGGACCTTGCCCGTGCCTCAGGGTTCCATGCCCCAAAATATGTTCTGCGCGTGTACAACCTATGGTTTATTGAGCTTCACAAGAAGATGTGACGATTGCAATGGTCGATCGTTTCTTCTCAGTTTGATGATGGCTTCACTACGTTAACAGATGAATTACCTATGGTCGGAGTGTTTTAGGTAATTTGATGGAGAGACACCATTGTCTTATGTTGTCGACAAGCAGTGGTTTGGTCGTTCCAAATAAAATAAGAATTTCCCCTTTATTTTTTCGATTTAGGATGTGTGTCTTAGCAACAATTCCATTCTCACCACGTAAATCTAATAACTATGGTTGTAGGTGTGGGGTTATTTTTCCTTGGCAGACCCATTATTTTGCATTAAATATATCGAAGAAAAAGCAATAAGGTTTTGATTTGAATAATTAGATTATTCTCAAAATGACTATGCCGGGTCAACGGTTTTGAAAATGGCCAGTTTAAAGGAAAAGTGTAACATAGCTTACGTAGCTACCAAATTCAGGAGAAAATGATCAAACTCTCCACCCTTACATGCTACCATATTAAACTTCGACATCCTCTCTTAAATGCTGGTACAATTGATGATTTACAGCTGGTGCAATTGATGATTTACAACTAGTTTCTGGATTCACATTGTTGAAAATGTCCTTTATTGCTTGACAACTAGGTAACCATACTCTTTATATACATGTGATCTCACTCCATCTAGCTTTAATTTTTGAGTTGGACTTTCTAATATGCACATATAAATGGCATTGTTTGGATTACTATTAAATCCATAGTCAGATTCATCAAACATAGATTCTTAAAAATATCTAAAAATTTAAGGTACCCAAAAAAAAAAAAAAATCCAAAGACAAAAATAGCAAGGATGGCGCCATTTACTTAAAAGTATTTTTGTATATGCATTCTCTTGTACAAACGAAAGAGGATCTCATAAATCAAATAATTTGGTTTTCTTGATATAGTAATTGAATCTTTATTGAAAGTAAGATTTTAATCTTAATCTTAATAAGGGATGTGTTGTGAATCATCAACGAAGGTTAAGGTTGTACCTCACCATAATATAAGAGCCTGAGAGCTCTGCTGAGGGCTACCCTACCTACCACATAATCCTAGCGAGCTAATAGGACTGCATTAGGATTTTTAATGTGCCGGTACCCACATACCTTAGCCCCCAATTGGGAAGAACATTTTTCTTCCCCTCACCCAAAGAATACTCTCAAATTTTACATCACATAGTTCAGACGTAGCAGTTTAAAGACTTGCTAGGGTCTAAGATTTTATGAAAGGTTAATCTTAAACAGGAATGCAAAATTCGAGGAAAAAAGTAGCTAGTAAAGAGGATAGTGAAATGGCCGACCACCACTCTCGTGACAAAGTTGACGCGCCTTGGTCGAGACCTTAGCCTCATGGCACATGTCGTAGGAATTCTAACAAAGTTTGCAACTAAGCAAACCACATTTTAGTTGACTAAGGTCGCTTATTCACTATCTTAATTGCGGTGGAGGCTGCATGACCAAGTCCTGGCCAAGGCACATCCACGGCATAGGTGCAAACATGAGTATTGCGAGTGAATTAACTATCATACAAAACCTCGCCTTTTTAGCTTTTTTGCTCAATTTCTTAAATTTTTTTTTTTATGACCCGGGAACTGTCGTATAGTCAGTAGTCGGTGACGTAAACTTGGGGGGCACTAGCGCGGGGACCCACCTCCCACGGCACCCCATTTAAGTCGCGCAATGGGGGCGAGAAGTTTCGAACCTCTACCCTCTCGGATGAGGAGTCAAAGCGCGAACCAACTCGTCTACTGCGGGGTGGGTAAAAATGTTTTTGACTTATAAGTTTAAGAACTTGTCTCCAAATTAACGTTGCATGATGGTGACATCAACTATAAATTTGCTATTTCAACTACTGCTTCGGCGTGTTAATTGTGACATCCTCAAAATTCAACCTTATTCAAAATACAATAAGGGGTTTACTTCTATCAATGCACAATTAGTAGAATTAGACTTTAAGTTGGTTTGCAAACCATTTAAGAGTGTTAAACCCATTGGGAAATACAATTTAGGATTTCGATGCACACGACTAGAGAACTCAATCATGAATTGAGGATTTGACCATAAGGATCGATGAGAGACAATCTTAAGTGTTGACACCTAATTTTAGCAAACCTAGGGAAATAAGGAAAATAAAAATTGCATTTTGAACAAATAAAAGGAAAAAAATGAAAGAAAATGGGGGCAATTGATTTGATTGATTATGCATGGAAATTTGAAATTCTGATGGGTATTCGAATTTTGTTAAATGCAGAAGCAATTTAAAAATCAGGTGAATAAGGGGCAAGAATTTTTGTAAAATGGAAGAAATTTGAGCAAGATCGTGCTGATTGCGAAATCATACCCTAATTTACAGATCTGATTTAATGTGAAAAGAGATGGAAACTTAAAAAATGCCATACAAAGCGGCCGTTTGGAATCATTATAAAAGAGAGGTTAATTTTTTGTGACTTGTGGGGGATTTTTCGAAAAATTGAAGAGCAAAATTAAGGAAAAAAAATTTCGTCAGAAAATTAGAAAAAAAAAAAAAACCAGCGGCACTATTCATCTTCTTCGTGGGTCAATCCCTGCTCGTGCTGGCACTGCCTTTGCCAGCCGCTACCGCGCCTCCGCCACCGTCGGTCTCCCCTCAAAGCTCACCGCGTTGATGACCCACGAGTTGCCAACCACTGTTGCCCCACCGATCCACTGCCAGAGCTGCAGCCTGTAGCAGCCGCGACTTGATCCCTCGTAACGCTGAGTCGCCCTGTTGCCGATTTGCAGCCGGAGTCCCAGCGCCCCTGCTCGTTGAACCCCCCGACGCCTCGCCACCGTCGCTCGCCCTTTGCAGCTTCGATGCCTGCAGCTCGCGGTGCTTCGACGCCGCCTTCGCTCGTCGCCTGCAAATCCGAGATTCGCACAGCAACCAGTCTAGGTCCGACGCCGCCCTTACCTCCGATGCACCAGTGCCGCCCAACGCCAGCCGCTTGAGGACCTACACCGGCCATCGCGACTTGCTGTTGCCCAGCGTGACGCTTGAGTCCCAAAGACCGCTGCATCAGATCTCGCCGCTCGCTGCTCGCCAGCCGTGCCAGACGTTGCTCCTCCGTTGGTCCCCTCGCTGGAGCCCCCACGCCGGCAGCCGGTCATCCTCTGCCTGGCGCCGCCCTTCTGTTGCCGTTAATCCCAAACCCCCTAGGTAGTTTATTTTCCATTTTTATTTTATTTTATTGTCATTTATTTATTCATTTTTAAATTTTGTTATTGTTTTAAGTTAGAATTTGGTTTGTCAATGTTAATATTTGTGCATTTTGTAGGCATTATCCGCAAGGATTTTTTCCGGAATTATTGTAGTTATTAATTTGATCCGAGAGACGTCGGATCATTTTTTTAATTATATTAATTTTGGGCTTTTTGGTAGGATTTCAATTGTTAAATCATTATAATTATTAATTTGATCCGTAAGATTTCGGATCAGATTTTTAATTATTTTGAACTCTCTATCGTGATAATTAGGGTTATGATAATCGTTAATTTGACCTGTGAAACAACATGTTATTTTTTTCGATTATTTTAATCCTTTATTTTGTTGATAGTTTAGATTTAATATTTATTTAATAATTACTTATCTTTTAAAAAAAATCAAAATTATGCATGAGCATATAGGTTTAGTAAATCAGACATGTAAGTGTAGTAAATTAGAAATTTTTTTGGATTACATTTTTAGATTGCATTTTTAGAAATAAGTTAGGGTTGGACCTAAATAATCTTTTTTTTTAAAAAATAGGGTTTTAGCTTATGTTTGCACATTTTAATTATCTCTTTTTTTTTTCTGAAAAATAGTTTTCTAAAATAGGATATGGTTTAAGTCAAATTAATCCCTAAAATAAATTAGAAAATTACTTTTTTAGATAGTTTAATTAGGGTTTTTATTAACTCCGAATTTCAATAAAAAATACAAAAATACTAGGTGCATGTTAATTAGTTTGCATAATAGGATCATTTAATTAGAATTTGTTTATTAGTAAAATTGAGTCATGTAGTTAAAATGCATGTTTTTATGAAAAACTTAGTAGTCCATTAACCTAGTTTTAGGTGGTGCACCTGAAAAGTTAGGTCGCGACAGCTTGGCGACTCCACTAGGGAACTTGTGTTAAAACACTTAGTGGACTTAGGCCAATTTTTCTTTTTCTTTTAAAAATGTTTTTTTTTTTGGCAGCGAGGACACCAGGTACGTCCCTAACATTTCTAAGGTGTTAAATGTTCTTGCAGAGGGGAGGTATAAGGGGAGTAGTCTTTGTTAATCTTTGTCTTGCAGGAGGATGTGAGATGAATGATTTATTTTTCCATGATTTGAAGTGTTGTTTGCATTTAAACTGTTGTGCATGCTTTATTGTTTTAGCACTACACAATTGCACACACAACCTGTGGCCGGACCTGGACTGCGATAGGATTTTTAGGATGGTGTTGAGAATGTCACTTCCTCTAAAGCGAGAATGCTATATAGAGGTTGACCTTCTCTTTCCCGAAAATTTCTTTCATGGTGTCTAATGTGTTTGTCCATATCCACGAGATTGCGTGACTATTAGGCATTCCATTCGACTGAGTCGGAGTTAGGGGGACCTGACACGTTAATGCGAGATTGCAACGGTAAGATCATCCTCTTAGCTCCACTCTGTTAAGCCATTTAGAGTAGAAATTGAGCCTCACATCTCATGTGCATGTCTATGTGATTGCCGTTGATTTTCTTTGGTGAAGTAAGTCTTCTATCCCTATACCATGCAATTTATTTTGTCATACTTTTGGGTCGGTCCATGACAATCTAAGTCAATCATTGATTTGATTCTTTTGTCAGTTAGAAATGAAATGAGGAAATTGCCATGTAATGAATCATTTGGGAAATAACAAAAATTTTGGAGAATTTGTTTTCAATTCATGTCTTTATTGTTCTCATTAGGGAGTTTCAAATCTTGGTCATTCCTAATTCGTGTTTAGGAAATTTCGTTCTTGTTAGGGTGTCCTATTTTTATTTTTTTAGTTATTTTTAGGAAATTCCCTTCTTGCACAGACTTTTCACGAATAAATGAAAAAAAAAATCGATTAGATCATTGTCATGGATTGACTCTCCATTTACACCTCATGCTTACATGTTCCCGTTTATTTCCCCTAGGTGATTATGAAGCGATCTTGCTCACCCATCTGTACACGGTCGAGAGCTAAAATGGCAGATCAAAATGAGGTGCTGGACCGTATCATTGTCAATATAAACAAGCAAATTGCGCACCTCCAAAGTCAAGTTGATGGATTGTCTGCTACTGTGGCTTGTCTCGTCAAGCAAAAGGGCTGTGATGACATAGGTACTCTATCTTCAATGAGAATCTGCGACTCGAAGAAGAGAGCCAAGAGGACTTTTGAACCGTCTCATTTTCCTGAGGTAGCTGAATTTGATGCCACTATGAAGAGATTAGTGACATATCTAGAAGGAAGAATCTCTGACTTGGAGGGTTCACACCACAAGATCAATGAGGGTGAAGAACTCAAGCACACATGATTCATGGTCTTAAGTAGTTCGCTTTCCTTATTTAATTAGGGGCATGTTCAGTTGCACCTTCCCCTACGTGGGAATTCTTATTACTTTTCAGGGATTGGTAAAAATTTCTTATGTTTTGCTTTAATGCTTGAATATCACATTTTTATTCCAATAAATGTAATTTGATTGATGTATATCAATAAAATTACAAGTTTTGTTTTGAGGACATGATGAGGTATGCCAAACTGGCCCGGTGACGATATCCAACAATGAAAGGAAAATGTCATCCAAGGAGAATTATGAGGACTGGGCTTCTTCATGCTTCCTCATCCAAAAAATCCAAAAAAAAAAAAAGAGAAAGGAAAAAAAAATCATTTTTGAAGCCATTTCCAAAAACATGCATTAAGTTAGCCCTGTTTGATTTTCTAACTCATTTACTTCATGTTTCAGAGCATTACTTTCTTGGCTTGATGAGAAAGCATATGAAGGCACATCGGGTTGCAATGATTTGGCTCAACTGTTAACACACTTCTAAAGAGAGTAAAAGAGGACCATCCATCTTTAGTGAAAGAGATGACAAATTGGGAACACTACAATTCTAGTAGTGACATGACTGATATAAAATTTCGATCCGAGCCAAAATGGATGTGCAATTTGAATTTACTTTTATGTTGCATAGTATCCTATTCATGCACGTTCTCTTGTGCAGGGGCAAAATCGAATTTTCAGTCTCGATTGATAGGGACAATCCAAGGACATCCATTACTGAGGCAATTCCTTTGTGGAGCAACCTCTGAATGAGTGCTTAAAACCATTTTTTTTAAGTGTGGTAAACTGTTTTGAATTTGACAGTTTTTCATGTTTAAAGCTGTTGGGTTCTTTTAAAAAATGGATTTTGCATGGTGATTCTTACATGTTTTATCCACCAATTCCACTAAAGAACATCAAGATGGACTAATTTAATGAATGATGTGGAATGAATTGAGCATACTAAATGAGACGAGTTGGGATGATGAAAGACGAACCCTATCCTATACACAGTCCCCTACTCATACACTTGTGAGATAAGTGTAGGAAGGTTCATATACACAAGGTAAAGAGTTTTCTCACAAAAGGTACGGCAACCGAAATGATGAGAGGCAATTCATTTCTCTATCCCAAACACTACAAGTGATCCATTGCCGAATCCTTTTGAGCCCATACACTTATGGATATTCTTTTTAAATTACCCTTGTCAAGAATCACCCCACATTGGGGTAACTGGGAGATAAAATGGCATCAAGAGGTGAGGAAAATTAATTGAAGTTTTCTTGCTCTCACTTGCATCAATCTTCAAGTCATGTTATTACATTGAATTCATGTGGTAATTTAAGTGCCTTGGGATGAGGAAGAGCATTTCTTTTTCTATCCTACATACTTATACCATTTGCATAGCCCGCTTGAGCCTGCAATTTCATTTGTTTAAACCAAATTGGTGATCATCCCCACACTAGGGCAAGACGAAAGGCAGATGAAGACTCTTGAAAAGTTCTAGTGTCATTCAAAGGGTAATTGCTTGACGCATGCATTGTGCGCAAGAATTGAATTCAAAATAGAACTAAGGAGCATGAAAAAACAGTGTGCTTGGTAAAAGCAAGGCCAATGCCCATGAAAAAAAGTAAAGAAAAAAAATGCATGAGAACTAGGGGCATGAAAAAGCGGCGTGCCTGGTAAAAGCAAGACTAATGCTCATAGATAAAAAAAGAAAGTCAAGATAGGTGACTGTCAATTGCAAGAATTGAATCCTAATGGAGCAATACTCAAATAACTCAAATGCTGAGTTTTTTCAATTAATAGGGCACTTCTTGAAGATAATCCCCAATAGTGAAAAAGAAAACTGGTGGCAATGCCAAGATGATCATCAACGCTCACCTTTTACACACATTTTGAGCCTAATGATCATTTCATTTCTCAACCCATGAACCTAACCTACGTTACGTCCCTTACAAAGTCTCTTTAGATTATGGTACTTGAATTAACGTAAGGGGTTCATATGTTTATAAGCATCGCTCGAAGAAGTGCGAACAAGATTATTTCTTCCTCATTTTGCAGGGTTCTTGACTTGTAAACCCAGAGATGATCGCGAAGCTGTTCTTTCAATAGCCTTGACTCAAAGAGTCTCTTTGTTAAGCTGCTGACCAAGCCCACAATATGGTCCCCGTTGAAGACCTCTCAGATTGATAAGGTCGTATCGCTTGCGAGAATACTCGGACCCTTGTCGATATGGTGAGATGGAGTGATTCTCTTCTAAATGAGAGTGAGTGAAAGTCATTTCTAACCGAAAGTCTCTCATTTAGTATTCTTAAGAAATCCATGTCATGAGTGAAAATTGTCTTAAACGATAATTCTCTCTAGTGGAAATTTGGGTGATGCAAAGGTCATTATGCATGAACCTCGATTGAATTGATAAAAACTTCAATGGATTTTGAAGTGTGTGTTCCAGAATAGCCTTAATTGCTTATTTCTTCGGTGAATACACTTTTGCTCTAATCATATCTGACAGGTAATGTTTTCTCAAAGACTCAAGAGCTCCTAAGATTCAGGTTCCTTTCAGAATGCCTCATGATATTAGGAGATGATGTCACGCCCCGATCCTCGGGCACGCGCCCATCCCTTACCTTGGTCGATTTTAAAGTGCGATATCCCAGGACTACGTATCGCCGACCCTTTCTTTTTATTGCGCAAGCGGAAGCATATAATAAATCCCTAGACAATAAAACAATGGGATAGAAAAACATGCCATATTTTTCATTTTGAAATTCACAACCACACTTTTATTAACATCATAAAAGTCTCACACCTATCTACACTAAGACAGGGTTCACAAAAGGGATGGGATCTCAATCCACATCCGGGTTGAAATCAAGATCTCTCTCTGGATCATCTTCTTCTCCCAAAAATCTTTCTCCTCCTCAGGTTTCACGTCAGTGCTCTCCTTCTCAGATTCCTCCTCTTTAGCTCTGACTCAGGGTCCTGAAATGGTTATTCAATAACCAATGAGACCACGTCTCAGCGAGTTCTACCCCTTAAGACTCGATTAGTAAGCCAATACACTATGGACTGCCTAAACACGCACAGGTTAGAGGACTTACCTTGGCCTCAGATTCCACCTGCAAATCAGTATAATTCATAATAGGCACCCAACTACTCATAACAAATCGAACTAGTCGATTACATGTCATAGAGCACACGTGCATTCTCTAAGGTACTAGTTCACTAAAGTGATGCATCAAATCACCGAGCCCACGTGTTTCTCCCAAGATGCCTCACTTAATTCCCTAGGCCCACGTGCATTCTCTAAGGCACTAGTTCACCAAAGTGATGCATCAATTCATCGAGCCCACGTGCTCTTTATGATGCCTGGGGCCACGTGCATTCTCTAAGGCACTCGTTTACCAAAGTGATGTATCAATTCACCGAGCCCACGTGCTTTTTTTATGATGCTTGGGGCCACGTGCATTCTCTAAGGCACTTGTTCACCAAAGTGATGCATCAATTCACCGAGCCCACGTGCCCTTTTAGATGCCACTCTAATTCACCACTCCACCATCGATACTGACAATTGGTACCTGTTGACACCTAAATTTTGGCGGCTCATTTATTTGTTAGGGGCATTTACTTTTTATTTGCATTGTCTGCATTTTGTTGAACCGGTGGCGGATGGGTTCAAATTAGATGGATCAGGCTCATGAAACGAGCAAGTCGGCCCAAGCCCATATTTTTAATGATCGAAAATTATCTTGTGGGAAAATAGAAATTTCGAAATTTTGGAACCGGGATATATATATATTTTGGATAGGGCAGATGTGTGAAGCAATATTATGGCTTATCTTTGCAAGATTTGAAGTTAAAGAATAATTCTATTGTAATCTTGAATATTGATAAGTTGGTGAAAAAATATTGCGGATGTAAATTTGAATGGGAAATTGAAAGCCTATCTCCTTCCCTCTATAAAAGGCTGTACGTACGTGAAAGTTTGGGGGTGGCTTTTCTTGGGGAATCAAAAGAAAAAAAAACACACAAAGGGAGAAAGAGGGGTTTCGGTTTTAGGGGGAGAACACAAAAGAAAGAAAAGAAAGTCAGAGAGAGGACGTGCAGAGCAGGGGGAGTTTTCTTGAAAAAAAGTAAAAAGTAGAGACAAAAAAGGACTGCAGAAGCAGTGAAAAGGAAGGAGGTGTGCTGCTGCAAAAGGGGAGGAAATGGAAAAGTAAAAGCAGAAGAAAAAAGCTTTTACTGTTCTTCTTCTTCAGCAACCTGCCTCCCGATCGACGTTGAAGACTGCCGTGCCTGAACCTCGCTCCGCCGCTTTCACCCGTCAGCACCGCCGTCCGCCACGAAGACCCGAAGACCGCACGCCTCACCCGCGACCTGTGCGCGCCACCGCCGCCTGCTCCACCCAGATCTGATCAAGCTCGGAGCCCCAAATCGACGCTCCACCGGTCCCCGCCGTCCCAGGAGCCCCGAACCGGCGCACACCTCGGCCCTCCTCGCGTCAACCGCGAGCCATCCTCGGACGAGCCCGCTCCGCTTGAGATCCGCCCCGACGCCATCAAATCCGACGGCCTGCACGACCCAGCCCGAGCAACCCGACGTCCGAGCAATCCCCCATCTGCTGCCCCGGTCGCCGGCTTCTCTCTACCAGCGCTGCGCTCGCACCACCGATCTCCACAGTCACCGATTCCGCGCCGGCCACCGCACCGGCGTCTCCTTCGCCAACCCGTCGCCGTTCATCCGCGAAGCCCCGCGCCGGAGGCCGCCGCGCCTCTGCAACCGCTTCCGCTTCGCTCGCCGCCGCTGTGACGCTCGCTCAGTCTCTCTCTGCCCGCCGGTCTGCGATCCTGAGCCGATCCCGACGCCCCTGCCTCTGCACCAGCGGGATCGTAGCAGCTCATCCCGTTCGTCGCCACTGGTCGCTGCACCTCCGCACCACCATCCCTGACGCCAGCAGATCCGAGCCAATCCCGACGCCCCAGATCCACCTTCGCCGGAGCTCCGGTGACCCGTCGCGCCTCACCGCCTCACCGCCGCCCTCAGCCACCTTCGTCGGATTGCCCAGCCCTATCCATTGGAGACCCACGAGCTTGCGTGGGAAAAAAGGAAAAAAGGAAAAAAAAGGGAAAAATAAAATAAATTTGGGTAGTTCATTTTCTTTACATTTTTCTTTTTCATTTATTTTATTTTATGTCATCTATCCTTTTAAGTTTAGTTATTTAAATTGGAACTATGGATGTCAATATTTAGGCCTTTGCTATAGGGATTTTGCCTAAAACTATTGTAATTATTAATTTGACCCGTAAGACGTCGGGTCATTTTTTTAATTATATTAATTTTTGGGCATTTTGTTTATAGTATATGAATTGTTGAATTAATTTAATTATTAATTTGATCCGTAAGATTTCGGATTAGATTTTTAATTATTTTGATTTTTTGTCGTGATGTTCAGGGTTAAAAGTAATCGTTAGTTTGACCCGTGAGATAACGGGTTATTTTTTCGTTTATTCTAATCCTTTATTTGTTTGAATATCTTGCTTGTTAGATTTAATATTTATTTTAGAAAATCACTAAGAAAAATCAAAAAGACATTTGGATTAGGTTTTCAATTGATTCTAGAATATTTCTGGTTATTTTGCATATCTAGAATAGGGATTTTATTTCGAATTTAGAAAACACAAAACAAATGCATTCATTTAGGTTGTTAGTTTTTATTCGAATTGCACGTTTAATTACGTGTTAGTTTTAATTTCGAATTTCATAAAGAAAAACAAAAAAAATCATTGTGCATATTAGGTTCATTGCATGCTTGATTTTATTTAGATAGATCTTTTTAGATAAGTTGATTTTTAATCTAGCTAAATCTCATCTTTGCATTCGAATTTCATGAAATACAAAAATTGTCTTATCGTAGATTAATTTCAATTTTTAGGATAGATTGCATTTTTAAAAATAGGAACATCAAATGCACGTCATTTATTTTATTTAAGTTCATCTAATTAGAACTTTCATGTCATTAGATTAAGCCATTTAATAAATGTCACGTGACATATAGCTTGCATATTAAATTGCATAAAACATGTCATTTTAGTTTAAATAATTTGGTATGTCATTGCATCGCGTTGCATGTCATTATAATTAGATCATTTAGATTGCATTTAATTATTGCATTTCTTCATGTCATGTAGTTTAGGTCATGTCGTCATTTCATATTAGAATAGCAACATGCATTGCATAGGTCATGATTTTTAAAGCGAAAACAAAAAAAAATTGATTGCTTGTTAATTAGGAATCATATCTAGGATTGTTGATGTGAATTCTAATTTAATATTGCAGATGCTTTCGTTGTTTTAAGGTATGCTTTTTGCATTATTTAAATTGCTTTATTGATGTGTTAAATTGGTGGTATGCGCACATGTATGATTACCTCACATGTTAGGAAGCTCAATTAAAATCAAATCAAGCTGCTTGCCAAACATTTTTTCTAAAGAATGGTACCGAAAGGGCATTAGAGAAATCTAGTGTAACCAAATCCCCGTACCCATAGTCTCTGGTTCGTAGGAGTAAAGTAAATCTTCCGTTGCTTTACTTAGGTGTCTAATCGACCTACCCTAAACTGATTAGTGGCGACTCCTAGATAATGATCTTTTGCATGTTAAATCCTAAGTCGCGATTTGGTATGGGCTTGGGAGAGCCCGAGCTAAGCTTAAAGGCTTAGTAGTCCATCAACCTAGTTTTAGGTGGCTTTTGGCAAACCAGAAAAATTGGGTCGCGACAGTACCCAAACATTTTCCCATCACATAATTGAAATCAACCAATTAGGAACATGTCCTAAAATTAACAATTTAAATCAATTTCATATAAATTGGAGCTCAATTAAATAAACGGACTGCACCACGACAATTAGCACGAAATTCCGGTCAACGGCCATCCCTGTTGAATTTCTGAAAAAATAATTAAATAAATAATTAATTTCGAAAATTAAATAAATAATTATTAAAATCCAATTTAAGCCCTTAATGCCTGATTGGAAGCTGAGACGAGCCCGGAAAATTACCGAGACTCGTTCAATAAATAACATGGCATGTTTACATGCTAATGTTTATTTCTAACCACCTAACATGCATAATTAAGTATCTAATTTAATTTATCTAAATTAATCTAACCACCTAATTGCATTTAATTAAATCTAACCAACCCTAAGTATAATTAGCAAACTAAGAAAGCATTAGTGAGTAAAAATCACTTGGTAAAAGCGGAGACCGAATCACCGCAACGGCGACGTGACGGCGGCCGAAATCCAAATTTTTGGCGGCGTCGGCGGACATTCAGGCCGGGCCTCGCGGCTTGAGCTCGGAACTGGACTTGCAATATTTACTGGGCTTGACTGAAGATGGGCCGCGGGCTGAGTCCACTGATTCAGTGAGCCTGACTTTTGATGGACCGGCCTTCGCGGGTTATTGCAGCTGAATTGGGCTTGAAGAACTCAATCAATGGGCTGTTCTCTTGGACTGAAACAAGCTAAATTTGCTGGGCTTCAAATCCAATTGATGATGGGCTGGCTGTTGTATTGGGCTGAAGACACGGGCCCAACGGTTGGGCCAAAATTCGTTGGAGAAGGCCACGAAGAATGGAGCAGCTTCGCTGGGTCTTCAAGCTGCTTCGGCAAGGAAATCCACGAGCGAAGAAGACGCGGGCGAAGAGGAACACGGGAGCTGCAGACGTCTTCACCGAACTTGGACACGAACTTGGACACGTGGGCAGAGGGCTGTGGAGAACCGACATTGGTGAGGGCAGGGGTGGTCTTCGGTGGACTGCTCGGTCTTAGCTTGGGAAGGCTGGGCTGAACATTGACTTGGTGGCTTCGTGGCTGCGTGGTACTGGACACGAAGGCAGAGAGAGAGAGAGAGAGAGAGAGATCAACGTCGGGGCTTCTTGCTGCTGGGAACAACCGATCGTGAGGCGGCAGGTGGTGTCTCGCTTGAGGACTGATGATGGGGAAACATGAGCTGTTGGCGGTTGACTGGTGCACGTTCCTTCGCGGGCGTGAGGCAGCAACGGCGGAGAAGATCAACGCGAGTGAAGCTGCGGTGTTGATTGATCGGTGCGGCCGAACCAAAGAGGAAGAGATGGAGGTTTGTGTGTGTGTCAGCCAAATGGGTGTGAAGTGCCTCAAATGGATGAAAGAAAATAAATAACAAAAGAGAGAGAGAAGATGAGGTGTGTCGGCAAGAGAGGATGTGAGAGAGATGTAGATAAGCTTGACTAAAGTCAAGATAAGGTGAGAAGGAAAAATGGGGCACGGCAGGCTGTCGGTGGGGTGCTTCGCACGTAAGAGAGAGAGAGAGAGAGAGAGCGCGCGAGTGAGTGGGGCATTCGGCCAAATGGGAAAAGAAAAGGATAATTTAAAAGAAATTATCCTAAAACCAATAATTCTTGTCCCATTTGCATTTGTTTAGTCCAATTGATATCTGAAAATTCCCAGGACAAGGTACTTGATCCTCGCTTGCTTTCTTGTATCAAATTTCCCTCGAACAATAAATCTCGGGCAACAAAAGCGGCAATCTTCTTCAATTCTAAATTTTAATTCATTTTTCTTCGTAATCCGATTTTCTGAACAAACAATTTCGGTTGAGGTCCAATTTGAAATTAGAAAAAATCCAAACAACTTCCATTCACCGATTCGCTTATACTGAAGGCCAAAAGTCTCTTCAAATTGGCCAATCTGAGTTTTTGCTCATTTTCCACATTGTCTGTAACGATTTTTCGTAAAAATCCTGAACTCAATGGATTTTTTTTCCGAAAGACAAGACGACGTCCTATAAATAAATCGTGACATGCTTGAACGTTTGATTTCCGAAATCGAATTTAATTTCATGGTTAAAATCGACCGAACACGATTTTAGTCCAATCTGACATATTGAGTAGCTTTTAGGAATTTTACCGCGGTTATATCCCTTAACGGCTTCACCAAATAGATTGGTTAATTCATGAGTGATCAGTTCAGAGAAAAAAGACCATCGGCGCGTTGACGAGATGCCCATTTCATATATTCGGAACGGGATCAAATTTTGGGATGTCATAGATGAGAAACCATCACATGGTGCACCATTGATGTTCTAAAATTTATTTATACCAGGAGGTGAGAGACCTCCATAGAATATCTAAGTTCCAAGGGATATGTCTCCAAGAAGTAGAGATGTTACCAGGTAAGTATATCTCTACCCATACTCTAAATACTTATCATTGTGCGGATATTCTCGACACTTGACTCGATCAAGCTATCCCTTTATATTGACATGGCGTGCTTTTGTAGCCCAATGTCTATTTCATTGACTCGGTGTGCTTCCATAGCCCGGTGTCCCTTCATATTGACCTGGCGTGCTTTTGTAGCCAGAGTCCTTTTCATCGACTCGGCGTGCTTCCGTAGCCCAATGTCCCTCTTTATTGACCCAACGTGCTTTCATAGCTCGGTGTCCCTTGATATGACCTGGCGTGCTTTCGTAGCCCAGAGTCCCTTTCATCGACTCGGCGTGCTTCCGTAGCCCAAAGTTCCCTTTCATCGACATAGTGTGCATTCGTAGCCCAGAGTCACCTCATTAATTTGGAGACATATCCCAAGGAACAGAGACGTTACCAAGTAAGTATATCTCACGCCGTACCTTAAATACTTGTCATTGCACATGTATTCATTTTCAAGCACCGGCACTCGATGGAGTTGCCCCCCAAAGAATTTCTCCAGATTCATTCTGATCAGGCGACCATAGAATGGGTCCTGGAAAATTAATCCCCGTTTAGGCAACCGTAGAATGGTACGGGTCCTGGGAAAACAGTCTCTTTGTAAAGTCAAGTTACTATTCTAGGCGACCGTAGAATGGTACAGGTCCTAGATATGTAACACCAACTATCTCGAATTACTCTACCCTCCTTGAAGGTAAGTTATTCCAAGTAAGTTAATTTATCATTTGCATTAGCTTTTCCATGCATCATATAAATTGCATTCAAAAAATGGAATTCATTTTCCAACAAAAAGTCATTTAGTACATGCGCATGATAAAAATTTAGGTCTCAACTTGTTTTGAAGGCAACCTTTACGAGCTCACATTCAAAGAGGGGCAGCTGTTGACACCTAATTTTAGCAAACCTAGGGAAATAAGGAAAATAAAAATTGCATTTTGAACAAATAAAAGGAAAAAAATGAAAGAAAATGGGGGCAATTGATTTGATTGATTATGCAATGGAAATTTGAAATTCTGATGGATATTCGGATTTTGTTAAATGCAGAAGCAATTTAAAAATCAGGTGAATAAGGGGCAATTTTTTTTTGTAAAATGGAAGAAATCTGAGCAAGATCGAGCTGATTGCGAAATCATGCCTTAATTTACAGATTTGATTTAATGTGACAAGAGATGGAAACTTAAAAAATGCCATACAAAGCGGCCATTTGGAATCTTTATAAAAGAGAGGTTCATTTTTCGTGACTTGCGGGGGATTTTTCGAAAAATTGAAGAGCAAAATTCAGGAAAAAAAAATTTCGTGAGAAAATTCGAAAAAAAAAAAAAAAACCAGCGGCATTGTTCATCTTCTTCATGGGTCAATCCCTGCCCGCGCCTGCATTGCCTTTGCTAGCCGCTACCGTGCCTCCGCCACCGCCGGTCTCCCCTTAAAGCTTGCCGCGCTGACGACCCATGAGTTGCTGACCACTATTGCCCCACCGATCCATTGCTAGAGCTGCAGCCTGTAGCAGCCGCGACCCAATCCCTCACGTCGCCGAGTTGCCCCGTCGCCGATCTGCAGCCGGAGTCCCAGCGCCCCTGCTCGCTGAACCCCTCGACGCCTTGCCACCGTTTCTCACCCTCTGCAGCTTTGACACTTGCAGCTCGCGCCGCTCCGACGCCGCCTCCGCTCGTCGCCTGCAGATTTGAGATCCGCACAACCGGTCTAGGTCCGACGCCGCCCTTACCTCCGATGCACCAGTGCCACCTAGCGCCAGCCGCTCGAGGACTTACGCCGGCCATCGCGACCTGCTGCTGCCTAGCGAAACACCTGAGTCCCAAAGACCGTCGCATTAGATCTCGCCGCTCGCCACCCGCTAGCCGTGCCAGACGCCGCTCCTCTGCCGGTCCCCTTGCCGGAGCCCCCACGTTGGCAGCCGGCCATCCTCCGCTCGGCCCCGCCCTTCTGTTGCCGTCAATCCCAAACCCCCTAAGTAGTTAATTTTCCATTTTTATTTTATTTTATTGTCATTTATTTATTCATTTTAAATTTTGTTATTGTTTAAGTTAGAATTTGGTTTGTCAATGTTAATATTTGTGCATTTTGTAGGCATTATCCGCAAGGATTTTGTTTGGAATTATTGTAATTATTAATTTGATCCGAGAGACGTCAGATCATTTTTTTAATTATATTAATTTTGGGCTTTTGGTAGGATTTCAATTGTTAAATAATTATAATTATTAATTTGATCCGTAAGACTTCGGATCAGATTTTTAATTATTTTGAACTCTCTGTTTTAATAATTAGGGTTAGGATAATCGTTAATTTGACCTACGAGACAACATGTTATTTTTTCGATTATTTTAATCCTTTATTTTGTTGATATTTTAGATTTAATATTTATTTAATAATTACTTATCTTTTAAAAAAAATCAAAATTCTGCATGAGCATATAGGTTTAGTAAATCGGACATGTAGGTTTAGTAAATTAGAAATTTTTTAGGATTACATTTTTAGATTGCATTTTTACAAATAAGTTAGGGTTGGACCTAAATAATCTTTTTTTAAAAAAAAAGGGTTTTAGATGATGTTTGCACATTTTAATTATCTCTTTTTTTCTTTCTAAAAAATAGTTTTCTAAAATAGGATAGGGTTTAAGTCAAATTAATCCCTAAAATAAATTAGAAAATTACTTTTTTAGATAGTTTAATTAGGGTTTTTATTAACTCCGAATTTCAATAAAAAATACAAAAATACTAGGTGCATGTTAATTAGTTTGCATAATAGGATCATTTAATTAGAATTTGGTTATTAGTAAAATTGAGTCATGTAGTTAAAATGCATGTTTTTATGAAAAAATTCTAATTTCAAGAAAACTCAAAAAATGATTGCTTGCTTTGTGTGATGCAATTTATTTATTTATCTTTTTATTCAATGTTTAATAATGATTGAGCATCTGTGTGATCATCCCATTGCATGATAGTAATTTAGGTTAAAATAAATCCAAGTTGCCTACAAAAAAAAGTTTTGAAAATAAAAAGAATTGTACCGAAAGGGCATTAGAGAAATCTAGTGTAACCAAATCCCCATACCCTTTGTCTCTGGTTCGTATGAGTAAAATAATTCTCCCATTATTTTACTTATGTGTCTAATTGACCTACTGTAAACTGATTAGTGGTGACTCCTAGATAATAATCTTTTGCATGTTAAATATTTGAACCTTAAGTCGCAAATTGGTATGGGCTTGCGAGAGCCCGAGCTAAGTTTAAAACTTAGTAGTCCATTAACTTAGTTTTAGGTGGTGCACCCGAAAAATTAGGTCGCGACATTAAGCTGTCTCTAACCAATCCAGAAATGGTTATAGATCGATTTGATAATAGTATATAATTGGATTGTGAGTGATTCCACACGATTACTATATTAAGTACGGACGACTCTAAACCAATTCCAAATGATCATGTACTTCGAAGCGAACAATTGACTCCTCATGATTACATGACAATTGAGGATCATCAATAAGTTGAAAAGACTCAAATGTGGATGGATATCGAATCAACCATGGGTCAAACTCGCGAAACCCCTAAAGGATGCCCGTTGGTTTTAATCATGCTAAGTCTCATTTGATAGATTTCAACTACAAATTCTAGTCCGATTAAGGATATTGGACTTTAGAGGATTAAGTGACCACCGCTGGACATTGCTTCATCATATACTTTAATTATCGGTAAACCCCGAATTCTTGGATAAGTGAAATTGTGCAAGAAATTGGAAGCCCAATGGGCTACACGCCTGAGTTAGGCCCAAATTGGATGAGTCATGCCCAATCCCAAGCCCCATGTGCGTGAATAGTGTGCATACTTTTGGACCTTCACTGCTTTCCAATTTTATAGAGCTTTTTGTGCTTTGAATCTCGCAAAATTTCCTCCATGATAGTTGTTCAAAATATCTTGATCTATAACATATTTTAATTTAATATTTTTCTGAGGTGAAATGGTTGGTACGAAAGCCTGCTCATTTATCGTATGAAAATTGCCCAGTGTAGTAAAAATGGTGACCTATTTGTTTTCTCGATTTTTATAATTTTTTCCCTTTTAAATATGAACATGATTCCTTCAACAAAGTTATATAGGAAATTTATATCTGCACCATACTAAAATTTCAAAGTTTTTTTTATGAATATTTGGATGTCAATATGGGTTTTCTTCTGCGGTCATTGGAACTATTCAACGGATGAGATTTTGGGTTGCTTTTGGTGATTTTCTGTTCTTTATACAAAACGAATTATGCTTGGATTACTCATGAAAAATGTTATTGAAATTCTTCTCTACAACATATTAAATTTTTATAATTTTTCGAATCTGTTTGTTAAGGTATTGACATTTATTTTGAAAATTACTCAAAACTGTTCTTCACACTGGAATGAGAGGGCCACATGCCGAAGCTTGAAGGATAAGCTTAGGCAATTGCATAGTTGAGATCAATTCTTACTTCCCAAGTTTGGAGCCATCATTGCAAGATCTTAGCATTTATTGCACTCAAGTACGTGAATAGTGCGCAATCTCGGTCAAATGGTTGAATTGCCTCTTATTCAACTAAGGACAAAATGGCAAGGATGGAATGGCAAGGAGGAAGGGCGCCTATGTGCACGAGGGAGGAGATGAAAAGGACACTCTAAAGCCTAGCCTACCCCTCCTAGCTCTCAAGTGCATATCTCTTCATTAATGGCTTGGATTTTTCTTCCTCAAAGAGCTTTCATTTGCTTGGTTAAGAGTGATTCAAGGATTGGTGATGTGATGAGCATTAATGACAAGATTTCTTCCTCAAAGAGCTTTCATTTGCTTGGTTAAGAGTGATTCAAGGATTGGTGATGGGATGAGCATTAATGACAAGATTTCTTCCTCTTCCTCTCTCTCCTCTCATTCCCTTTGGTTCCCACATCTATTCTCTCTCTCTCTCTTCCCTCATTCCCTTTGGTTCCCACATCTATTCTCTCTCTCTCTCTCTCTCTTCCCTCATTTTCTCTCACTTTCTCTATCTCCCTACCCTTTGGACGAATTTCTCTCATCCTCTTTCTCATTTCATACCCATTTCTCTCTCATTTTATTTTCCAAACTCATCGGTAATCAACCACCATAACCACCACTCGTAAACTGTCCTTCGCACTGTTGTTCCCTTCGCCAAGTTGGAGTTTTGGAGACGAGAAGGCTGCTGTCTAGCCTTGCCGCAGCTCTCTCTGTGACGTCCCAGGGCGTCACGTACTAAGCGCAGGCGGAAATTTTAATTATAATAATTATTATTATCTTCCTTTACTTATAACCTCCTTTAATTAAGTATCTATAGTATTTACCATTGAAGGTTAGCATGTATAACATGGATTATTTAAAATCTATAGTTTGTACTATGAGGTTATCCTACAAATACTCTACTGATGATTAATATAGACTAAAGTATTAATACACATAGATAAGATCACAAGAAGCTTCATTTCTTTTACCATCATCAGGGCCTACAAAATTTATCAACCTGGACTCTTTCCATGTTCATCGCCTTTATATACAACATATTTATAAAAAAAGTAAGGCGCAACAAAAGCCAGGGATAAAAGGGTGAGGGTATCTACTTCATGAGTTCCCACACAAGCCCACGTACAAAAAGAAACAAAAGATAGACAGCTTCTATGCGATCAAAGGCGTCTAGGCACCATCCGTCCTAGCTCCTGCTCCATCATTGCTAAAAGGGATAGGGCCAAACATTGCTCCATCATGTTTGACAAACTAGGCAACAAACTTCATGGGGATCATCTCAGCTCTACCATCATCCATCCATAACGTGGCCTCGTATTTGGAGAAGGTAAGCTCAACATCAGCATCATACACATCGGTAAAGGTAACCTCAATGTTCGATATCACACCGTAACGAGCTAATGGCGGCACGTCCGTACTATCAATCTGAAAAATGTAAGGTATGAGCAAAACTATGCCCAGTAAAGAATAATAAAACTCTAACTTAAATAATCCACAACCATCAATATTACCAGGGAATCATCATCAAAGCAATTCAGAATATAATAATATAGTTGTCACAAGCATAGTCAATTAGATATTAATACATCACCTAAGTAATCACCTTGTATGCATCCATCTCCATACTTACATTTTCAAAAATCAATTTCATATCAAGACACAATACAACAATAATGCATGAACTCACTCGCCAAATAGAATTATATATAGTGTGCATATGATCCACCCTCGAATAAGTCATAACCGGAACTCTACCGGCCTAATCGAGTCACTTCCGAAAAGTACGTTATCCGGACTTCCACAATATTTCTATTATGGGCATCTCAATCCGAGGCATCCCGGTATCACACAACCGAGGTCCTCCCAAGACCACACAGCAAGGGGCATCTCACTCCGAGGCATCTCAATATTACACACTGCTGAGGCATCCTTGATCACACACAAGGGCATCTCACTCCGAGGCATCCCGGTATCTCTCTACCGAGGCATCCAAGACCACTCAGCAAGGGCATCCCAAACTTCCGGGGGCATCACCGGTATCTCTATACCGATGGGTTCATTCACTCTCTTAAGCACACGTTTCACACCACCACACCTTTAATTAATGCATTTATCGTATGCAAAAGAAAAGACTCCAAAGTATCTAACTATGTATCTAATTCTCATGATCCTAGCACATGTGCGTGTCCAAATTATAAGATAAAATTCATTACGACATGTCCCATACCATGCCGAACAAATATTTATCCCATAATCAAGCACTATGCACCGCACACGTTGCACTCGCATGATACTATATGCATTGATATCTCAATTAATGTATGAGACTTATTCTTACATGAATAATATCTACTATGAGCTTATTAGACTCTATGTATGCCTCACGAGTCGAATATATATAACTCAGTATATATTATATCTCCTTGGGTTAGGGCAGTTTTCTGGTTAAATGCACAGTTTCTGTTTTGGACATAGAAAGTATATCAATTCTTGTCGAAATATTACCAAATTTTAGTACATTATATTAGAGACACAGATCGACATTTTTTGTGAAGAAACTTAAGTTCGAATCTTGCTGTATTAAGAAAAAAAATTGCTGGAATCTTTACTATTACCCTGTACCGACGTCCAGATTTTATATCCACTAAGAAAATTGTTTTACTAACCAATTCTTATCTGTTTAATCTCAAATTTTGACACAATATTTCTTAAGATGTGTTATAAAATTTTCATTAAGAACTCGAAGTCCAATTCTAACTAGGTAAGTACAGAAAATTCGTATAATCAGTAAAGGTCATACTGTATCTCACAAAACAGTTTACTGGTTTTACTAAGTTTACTTCCATCTCTACGTTTTTTATATATTCATATGGTTATAGCTACGTGTATAACTTGATCTTATAGATTTTCTATCATGTAGAATGGTTTCTTACTTATTTCTATTAACATACATAAAGAAAATTAAGCACAAACAGAAAACTCCATAACTATTTTCACTTAGAACAGAATAGATACACAAATTTTCTTACTTCTAACTCAACGAAACAACTTATATATCCACAAATCTCTTCTAAAATACTCCAATGCTTACTCACAGCAACTCAAAGCAACTTCAGCATATATTTCTCTAACAAATGATCAATTCCACAACTCGGCTCGAAGTGTTGTTGCATCCGTAAGCCACTTATCACAATTTCTACCAAAACAACACACTCGGCATCCATTTCATCACTTTGCTCAACAAAACAGCCGAATTTCATCAAGTTTTCGAGACATGCTAGACTTAAAAACAACATGCAAAGACTTCTAGCTTCACTCTTGTGTTCATCAAGCTCAAAACAACATAAAACTACCACTCCTCATCACCTCACTTAACAAGACAGCACATTTATATTTGAATTTTGCAACATGCATGGTTCAAATATAACATGCAATGACTCCTATCTCTAATCCATCTCTTACTCAACTCAGATTAACCATAAAATAACAACTACAAGTCATATGCTTCATAGCTTAGCTAGATCTGCAAGCTTTCTTGATGAAATGGTGGATAAACTTCAATTTAGAGTTCTATTTTTCCTTACCTTTGTTCAGCTATCAATCTAACACAAAAACACTTCAAGAGCAGCACCAAAACCTCGCATGCAAGAGGAAAAATGGCTGGTTTTGTTGCTGGTTCTTTACCGCTCGTTCGAGAGAGAAGAGAAGAAGAAGATGAAGATGGGTTTCTCGGTTTTGAGGAGAGAGAGAGGGAATTTCGAAATTTATGAGGAAATAAATCTACAAGCTAATCCCTAGGCTAGGCTAATGATTATATTTGCTAATGATTACAAATTCTTTGCTTGTTTTCAGCTTCTGTGGATGGAGAATTCCGTGGGTGTCGCATGCAAGAAGAAACGAGAGAATGAGATGTCGTGGCCTCCAAGCTTTGGTCTCCTTCGCCATTTGTCATTCAATTTTAATTAGGTTTTAATTCATATTATTAGTTATAACATTAGTTGCTAATGTTCTTCAATTAATTCCTTTCGTTTCTACTTGATTTCAATTACACAAAATCATAACATATAGCATATCGAATGACATAACATATCGACTAGTCAATGTTGGTTTATAAGGAATTCATCACAAAAAGAATGCTAAAGTTATAAGTAATTCACTAATCAAATCACCTTAACTATAATCTATAAAATAAAATAAAATCACTTGGGCCTAATTATCTATCTCTGGCCCAACGGGCTTAATCTATAACAATCCCGGCCCACTAAACTAAATCTACAAATCTAATAATTCCGAACCTTGGCCCGCTTTAAGCCAAGTCCAAGCCCATAATCTTTCACTCGAGTTCACAAGCCTAACTCTAAATAATCATACGGCCCGCTTGCTCCTCAAGCCCATTCGATCCTCACGGTCCATCGGGTTCACTTCTTGGCCCGATTTAAAATAATCTGAACTCCTAATGATTCAATTACACTAATGAAGGTCAATGAAATTTGGGATGTCACACTCTCTCCCTCCTTCCTCTCACGGTTTCGTCCTCCGTGGAGCCTGGAGGCCGTCCACGCCTAGCCGACCATCATGCCACCACCCAAGTTGCCGACCAGCCCTCCTTGTGAGCTGTTTGGTGCTAGTCCAACAGCCATGGCCGCTGTCTAGCATTGCCGCTCCTCCCCCGACGCTTTTTAAAGCTTGGACTTGAGTGTGAGTAGCTCTCTAGCCCTTGATTAGGGTTGTTGTTGCATTTTGGAAGAGTTTAGGGTGAGATTAAGATTAAATGATGATTTATTGATGTGATAAGTGGATGTTGTGTGATAAGTGATTATTGGGCTTAGATAGGTTCGAACGTTTACCGATAGGTTATCGGACATTTGACGATAGGTTATCGAATCGTGGGTGATATGTGAGATATGTGTTTTATGGAGTATAGATTATGCTTTAAGCATGTTATATGGATTATGAGTTATATGTGTTATATTTGCTATATGGGTTATATGCATTAAATGTCATATATGTTTTATGTGTTAGATGTGTATTATGTGTTGTATGTGTTTGACTTGTCATATGAGTTATACATGTTAAGTATGCTATTTAAATAAGCCTTAGATAGATTATGATGGTAATGTATAATATGTGTTCATTGTACATGGTTGACGTGTGAGAACACTTCGAGCCTCCAAGACGAGATTTATGATGATTATTGGACGTGTAACGAAGCACGCCGGGTCAAGTCTCTCTCTTGGGATGGGTGACATTGAGACGTCTCGTTCCTGAACCAAGTCTAGTACTAGTCGGTGATCATGTCATGAAGGGCTGGTCCTTTCTTAGTCTTGGTGCGATATCATGTCAGACGTATCAACCCTGTTTATGAATTGAGAGACATGAGAATATCCTGTAGGTCGATGTATGAGTAAGAAAGGCACGGATAAATTTGTAGGTTTGTACGCCTTTGATTAAGACTCGAGAGATTTAAGTTGCTGCATGGTGCCTAGAATTATTGTTATTCATGTTTGGATTATTAAATTGTGAATGTTGTATGATTAATGAAATAGTGTACTTGCATAGTGATTGTTTATACTATAATTAGACACGTGATAAAGTGTCATATGTTGAGTGGCCTAATTCCTATTAATAGATAATGCAAATGAAGGCTTTGCTATTGGTCTGTCATATATAGATAACCCGTATGTTTAAAGCATTTCTGAGGTGAATGGCTTCCCTACACAAGGGTTAGGGAGTTCACTCGCTGAGTTTATCTCATTCCTTTAACTTTTTTAGGCCCTAATCATGTGACTATCCGAGTCTGAGCTAAAGTACTTTAAGATGAACGTGTACTAGACGAGTAGAGGATACCACTTTTGAAGCTGCCTCGTAGAATAGAGGTGCTAGGTTAACCCCAACCCTTTTTGGACAAGTACGAAGGAATTCACTATGCGGGTGTGTAAATTGAACTTCCAATGTTTAAATCGAAGTGTAATGGGTACTTATATATATATAAGTGTGCTTGGATGAGTGTTCTATACTATCCCTATTATTTGTTAATGTTTGGGAGATGTTTATTTTGCTTCCTCTTGTGTATAATCAAAAGATAAAATGAATGGTCGGTGACACATCTTGGGACGTCACAAGCAAATGAACTAAGTGAAAAGCGATGGCGTGTGTTGTTAGAAGCCTATAGCGGGTCGGGGCGTGACATTAATGATGTTTTTGATGGCCAGAGATGTTGAAGACACATCCCATGGGAAAATTACAAGTTTCATTTTCTCGGTGAATTTATGTTCATGGAATTATTATGGTAAAATTAAGGCAAGTTTTGGATTCTTTTAAGATATTTATTCATTTAAATTAATAAAGATAAAAAAAATTTGGGTTTACAACTTCTCTTTTAAGCCTAAAAACGTACTTTAGTTTTTTTTATAAATATTTTTGAAATATATCCAATGTGTACCTTTATAGTTACGTTTGGCCATCCAAATTTCTAATTAGGATATGACTTGATAAGATATGATATAAAATCCTGAGATTTTCCTATATCCTATTCAGTTTGGATATATCAATATTAAGATTGGATACGTTCACATTATATCATGTGGAAATGTTTATCGACGTTTTCGAGAGATCTAGAGAGAAAAATAGAGATTTCTCGTTTCCATTCTCTTTATTTTTTTGTCCTTTTTAAGACTAATGAAAAAAAAGGTACTTGAATTGAAGTCGGCCAAACACCACCACCCCTCGTTCCCCTCGAAATTCTTCTTGGTGTTAAAATGAGAATTAATAAGAATTGAAAAAATTAAGTGTCGTGACCAAATTTTCGGGAGAATCACTTAGGGTTTAGCTAATGGATTGTTAAGCCTAGGCTTAACTCGGGCTCTCCCAAGCTCATACCAATTCACGATTTAGGTTCAAATTCTCAACATGCAATTGATTTTTCAATTAGGAGTCGCCACTAATCTATTTTTGGTGGGTCGATTAGAAACCCAAGTAAAGTAACGGGAGATTTACTTTACTTCTATGAACCAGAGATTATGAATTCGGGGACTTGGTTACATTAGATTTCTTTAACGCCCTTTCGGTACCATTCTTTTATTTTAAAAATGTTTTTGCAGGTAGCTTGAATTGATTTTAAATCTATTTCCCTAACATGTGAGGCGACTATGCGAGTGCGCAAACCACCAATTTAACATCCAGATAAAAGCAATGAATAAATTGCAGAACTTACCTCATAGCAATGAAAACATTTGCATTGTTAGATCATAATTCATATCAACAACCCTAGATATGATCTCTAATTAACACGCAATTTTTGTTTTTTTGTTTTTCACTTATTTAATGAAAATCATGCACTATGCAATGCATGCTACTAATCTAACATGAAATAATATGACATGGTAATATGACTTAAACCACATGACATTAAAAAAAAAAAACACAGTCTATCCTAAAGAATGAAATTGATTTATTCTAAGACAATTTTTTTTTTGTATTTTCCATGAAATTTCGAAATTAGAAAATTGCAAAAATTATCTAGCTTGATTAAGATTCTATCCAACTTATATTAAGGATTAGGTCAGGCTAAACTCTAATTTAAACTAAGATATTATCTTAACTTAACAATCTCTAACCTAAGATGCAATCTATCTAAAAATAAATTTAAACTTAAAATGAAACATGCAATTTTATCCTAATATGTAATGACATACAAAGATACCCTAATTCTACATGACATATGCATGATGACTTTTTACGTTTTTTTTTTATTAATTTCGAAATTAAGAATTGTCAAATAATTAAACATGCAACTAAGTTTAAAAAAACTAGCAACCTAAATAGATTGATTTGATTTTTTTGATTTTTGATTTTTTTTTTAAATTTTTATTTTTGAAATTCGAAATAAAATTCCTATTCTAAATATGCAAACCCTAAAATAATAAATAAACCTAATTCTAACCTACATTTTTTTTGGATTTTTTTTAAAGAAAATAAAATTAACTTAAACGACAAGACGGCAAATCAAAGCAATATTGATATCCAAATTGACGAACCATATCTCACGCATGAGATCGGGTTGGCCAATTTTACATAAATCGTGAATTGAATCTCGGGTGGGTGATCGGATTAGCGATTTTTTTCAAGTGGTTGCGAGTCAGATTTCGGGCGAGAAAATCGGACTGACAATCACAAATTTCACAGGCTACTTCATGTCGAACAATCTCATCTTTACACTAAGGAATAGTTATACTAAAAAAGAACAAACAAAGTAAAATAAAATAAATAGAAAATTACCTAATGTGATTTTCTTTTTTTTTTCAAAGCAAAGTAGCAACATGGTAGTCACTTTGGTGAGGGGATTTGTCGGCAAGGAGCTTTGGTGAGACAAGGCAGGCGCACGGCGAGGAGCTCTGGCGGCGAGGTAGTGCGTGGCGGTGGTTGGCGAAGCGGCGAGCACCGCTGTAGGCGTCGGCGGGCTTTAGTGACGGGGCTGGGCGCGAGCTATTGCTAGTGCGAGACCGACTTAGGCGAGCAGGGAGCGGCATCGGGCACCGAGCGGGAGGCAGGCGAGGCGGACGATGGTTGGTAGTAATGTCGCAGGGGCTCACAGGTGCGACACAGTGATGCTGGTGCGGTGGTGGCGACTGGAGACTCGAGATTTGTAGATGGGTCGCTCGGGCGTGAGGCGAAGGTGCGGTGACCGGCGTTGGCGATTAGGCAGTGCGAACAACGATCGTAGGTCGCGGAGTCGTTGCGGGTCACGATTGGGTGCAGAGCTGGTGGAGTGGCCTGGGCGTCGCGGAGGGGTGCTTGGAGTGACGATAACCAGCGGTAACGACGGCGAGCTTCGTGCGGTGAGGGAGATTGGTTGATTGGGCGGCTGTTGCAGAGGCAGTGGCGCGGTGGCTACGGACGATGGCGAGCAGCGCGGAGGCAAAGGGCAACGTAGGCGCGTGCGAGGTGCGGTCGTTGGGCGTCAGGCGTGGTCGCTACGAGTGAGGCGGAGGCGGCGGGGTGCGGGCATGGCGGTGCGGCGCGGTTGAGGAAGATCTGGCGGTCGGTTGCAGACGCGAGCAACGAGGGTGGAAGAGATGATGAACAGTTCCCTGTTTACTACGCTGCTTTTCCCTTTTCTTTTCTTTTCTTTTTCTCTCTCTCTCTCTCTCTCTCTCTCGTCTATTCATACATCTCTCTCACCGTACTCTTTTCTCTGTTGCACTTTCAGCAGAAGGAAAAGATCCTCAAAAGACTTTTTTCTTTTCTTTTTTTGTGTTGTTTTCCTTTTGATCCCAAAAAGAAAACGAAGGAAGGCCCTCTTCGACGTGATCAAAAGAAATCCTCAATGTGGTCGTGTATTTTTATTGTCTGGCCCCTGAAACCCTATATGTCTAACTCTTTTATAGGCAAAACAAATGCAATCCTTTTTGGAATATTTCAATATACTCGAAGATTGCCTATATCCTCCCAATTACAAAAAAATCATTTTATTTTCCTCATCTCCTGAATATTCTCCATTGATTTAATTGTCTAAAGATAAGATTGCAACCCGATCTTCTTAAATTCCAAAAATCCACCGTAATATCATTTCAAATCTCCATTTAGGTAATTTTTGTTATTAAAAGAAAACGGGCTTGGGCCAATTTGCTCATTTCATGGGCTTAGCCCGGCCTACCAAATTAAAGCTCAGAACCATTAATTTGAATCCATCCACCCGTCCAATAAAATGCTAAAATGCAAATTAAAAATAAATGCACCTAAATCTATATGCAATTAATATTTTTTCAGGGATAAAATTGACCCCTAATTTTCTATGCAATAAATGAATTGATCACCAAAATTTAGGTGTCAACAGCTACCCCTCTTTGAAGGTGAGCTCGTAGAGGTTGCCTTCAAAGACAAATTGAGATCTAAATTTTGATCATACACATGTAATGAATGATTTTTTGTCGGAAAATGAATCTCATTTTAAAATGCAATTTATATGATGCATGGAAATGTTAATGAAAATGATAAATGAATCTATCTGGAATAACTTATCTTCAAAGAGGATAGAGTAATTCGAGATCGTCGATGTTACATGTCCAGGACCCGTACCATTCTACGTCGCCCAGAATAGTAACATGGCTTTGTAAAGAGAATGCTTTCCTAGGACCCATACCTTTCTACGGTCGCCCAATATGGCAGTGTTTGATATTGTTTAAGACTCGTACCATTCTATAGTCGCCTAAACGGGGATTTGCCTTCCAAGACCCGTACCATTTTACGATCGCCTGAATAGGGAAATAAATGTTGTCTAGGACCCGTACCATTTTACGGTCGCCTAAACGGGGATTCGCCTTCCAGAATCCGTACCATTCTATGGTCGCCTATATAGGGAAATAAATGTTGTCTAGGTATCGTACCATTCTACGGTCGCCTAAACTTAGGTTCGCCTTTCAGGACCCGTACCATTCTACGGTCACCTAAACTGAGATTCGCCTTCCAGGACCCGTACCATTCTACCGTCGCTTGAATAGGGAAATAAATGCTGTCTAGGTTCCGTACCATTTTACAGTCGCCTAAACTGAGGTTCGCCTTCTAGGACCCGTGCTATTCTACGGTCGTCTAAATAGGGAAATAAATGCTGTCTAGGACCCATACCATTCTACGGTCGCCTAAACTAAGACTCTAGGCCACGGAAGCACACCATGTCGATGAAGGGGAACTTCGGGCTACGGAAGCACACCGATTTGAGAGGGGAACTCTGGGCTACAGAAGCACGCCAAGTCAATATAAAGGACACCGGGCTACGGAAGCATGCCGGGTCGATGAAAAGGACTCTGGGCTACGAAAGCACGCCAGGTTAATATAAATGGATACTGGGCTACGAAAGCATGCCAGGTCAAGAACTCCAAGCTACGTAAGCACGCTGGGTCTATTAAAAGGGACATCAGGCTACAGAAGCACGCCGAGTCAATGAAGAGGACTCTAGGTTACGAAAGCACGCCAGGTCAAGAACTCCGGGCTATGAAAGCATGCCGAGTCTATTAAAAGGGATATCGGGCTACGGAAGCACGCCGAGTCAATGAAGAGGACTCTGGGCTACATAAACACGCCAGGTCATATTAAGGGACACTGGGCTATAAAATCACGCGGGATCAATATAAAAGACACCGGGCTACGAAAGCACGCTGGGTCGATGAAAGGGACTCTAGGCTACGAAAGCACGCCGGGTCAATATAAAGGGACAGCTTGACCGAGTCAAGTGTCAAGAATACTCTCACAATGACAAGTATTTAGAGTATGGGTAGAGCTATACTTAGCTGGTGATATCTCTGATTCATGGAGATATGTCTTCTAAAACTTAGATATCCTGTGGAGGTCTCTCACCTCCTGGTAAGAATAAATTTTGGAACATCAAGGATGCACCTTGAATGTTCGTGAAGGTTCCTCATCTCCTAATATCATGAGGCATTTTGAAAGGAATCTGAATATCAGGAGCTCTTGAGTTTTTGAGAAAACATTACCTATCAGATTTAGAGCAAAAATGCATTTACCAAAGAAATAAGCAATTAAGGCTATTCTAGAATGCACACTTTAAAATCCACTGAAGTTTTTATCAATTCAATCAAGGTTTATGCATAATGACCTTTGCATCACCCAAATTTCTACTGGAGAGAATTATTGTTCAAGACAATTTTCACTTATGACATGGATTTCTTAAGAATACTAAATGAGAGACTTTCGGTTGAAAGGACTTTCACTCACTCTCATGAGAATCACTCCATCTCACCATATCGACAGGGGTCCGAGTATTCTTGCAAGCGGTACGACCTTACCAATCTGAGGGGTATTTAACAGGGATCGTACTGTCGGCTTGGTCAACAGCTTAAAAAAGGACTCTTTGAGTCAAGGCTATTGAAAAATGACATTTCGCAATTGTCTTGGGATTTACAAGTCAAGAGACATGCGAAATGAGGCAAAAATTATTGTACTCGCACTTCTTCAAGCAATGTTTTCAAACTTATGAACTTTTACATTAATTCAAGTACCCTAATCTAAAGAGACTTTGCAAGGGACGTAACATAGGCTTGGTTCACGGGTTGAGAAGCGAAAGGATCATTAGGCTCAAAAAGTGTTTAGAGGGTCAAAGTTGGTGATCATCTTGACATCTCTAGTTTTCTTCTTCACCATTAAGGATTTTCTCCATAATTGAAACTCCATTGAGTGTAACATCTCAGCATTTGAGTTTTTAGTATGACCTTATTGTGGATACGACTTCAACCAATGTTTGACTTTTTCTTTTCTAGGCATTGGCCTTGCTTTTACCAAGCACACTGTTTTTTCATGCCCCTCTTTTTTGCACTTATTTTCTTTGGACAAAGTCTCCATTTTTGTCAACATTCTAGTTCATGCCACTTGAATGTTTTTGTCTTCGCCTTGCCCCAATGTGGGGGAATGATCACCAACTGGGTTTAACATGAAATGAATTCATAAGCACAAGTGGGCTATGCAATGGATAACAGTGTATATGATAGAGAAATAACTGCTCTTCATCATTCTAGGGCACTTCAAATTATCGTATGAGTTACAATGTGAAAGCAATACTTGAAGATTGATGCAAGTGTGAGTAAGAAAATTCCTATCATCCATTTCAAATTTTGTCCCAATGTGGGATGATCATTGAAAGGGATAATTTTAAAAATTCTTCATGTGTGTGGGCTCAAAGGGCTAAACAATGGATATACCTGTAGTGTTTTGGGTAGAGGAAGAAATTGCCTCTTATCATCTCGGTTGATGTACCCTTTGCGAGATCACCATTTTCCTTGTGTGCATGGAATTTTTCCACATAACTCACTTGGGATTAGTGTATGAACAATGTATGGAATAAGGCTTGCCTCCCGTCATTCCAAAGTATCCCATTTGACACATTCAATTTATCTCACAGAATTCATTACGGAAAACATGCAAGATTTGTAACAAATTTGGACCATTGAATTTGCAACTCATTGAGACAATTTATTCATCATAAAAACACTTGCAATTCAAAACATGACATGAAAAATTCTATCATGGGTGATACTTCTTGACATTATTAGAATTAACTGGAGTAGAAAACTCACGACCATCCATTTCTGCCAGGATCAAGGCACCTCCAGGAAGTACCTTCTTCACCACATATGGGCCGCTAAAATTTGGAGCAAACTTGCCCTTAGGATCTTCCATCAGAGAATGATTGTCCTCTTTTACTTGCCCCAAATATGTTTTTCATTGCAAGTGCGCTCTAAGTCTGTTGATCATGAGTCAAGTTCATGATCATTGAATCTTGATATGCTATTTTCAAATGTCCCTTATCATAACAAGTTATAAAATTATGCTCTAAGACAATAAGTAAATGAGTCAGACAAACAAACAGACTCAATCTGCTACAAGCTTTAGGAAAATGTTTTTTTTTTTAATAGTGAAATGCTTTTGTTTTCTAAAAAAAAAAATTGGGAGGAAACATGAGAAAATCTAGCCCTCAAGATTTCTCCGTGGATGATATTTTCTTTTCATGATTGGATATCATCATTGGACTGGTTTGGTGTACCCCATCATGTCCTCAAAATTAGAAATAAAATTGTAATTTCATTGAATAGAATTAAATGAATTACATTATTGGAATGGAAAATGCAAACAAGCAAACCCTAGAAACGAAAGTGATAATTGAAATCCCAGAAAGCGGAAATCCTAGAAAAAACTTGACATCCTAGAGAGCATAAAAAAAAAAACTCCTTCATAGAGGAGTGTGAAGATAAGAACTTCTTCACTCAGTGACAGCATTTGCGCCTCCGTCATGGCTAGGCAAATGATTTTTCTGATTACTGCTGAAAGAGAACGCCTTTGTATCCAAGAGGTTTTGGATATGGTGCTTGAGGGTGAAACATTCATCAGTTGAATGTCCCAATTCACCACTGTGATAGTCACACATCTTTGTCGAGTCATAACCACGAGTGTTTTCGCGATTAGGCCGCCTCGGCTCGCTAATAAACAAGCCTTTCTTTCGAATGATTGCCAACACTTGGGATGGAGATCTAGGGAAAGGGGAGAACTGTCTTCTATTATTTGCTTGTTGCTGCCTTGGATTCATCTGCATAGCTGGAGTACGATTAGTACTTTCTTGGCTATAAGCCACATTCACCTCTACAACATCTTCCTTCTCCTTCTTGGTAGCAAACCTTTTGTTGGATGGCTCAATAAACCATCATTTCCTTATCCCCATCTTGATTTGTTTTCCCACAGGAATAAGTTGATTGAAGTTCTCGACATACGTACTAGCCATTCGGTTACAGAACTCAGACGGGAGAGTCTTGACGAATAACTTCATCAACTCATTGTTGGTAGGCTCATGAGTGATTTAAGCTGCCAAATTTCGCCATCTCACGGCATACTCCTTGAATGATTCGCTCCTCTTCTTCTCCATCCTCTCAAGATCCTCTCGGGAATGTGCAATGTCCATGTTGAACTTGTACTGCATGAGAAATGCGTCGGCCACTTCATTCCAGGTGTTGAGAAGATTTACATTCTTCATGACATACCAGTTTAGCGCAGGCCGGTCAAACTCGAATGAAATGATTGGATCATGAGGGGCTCATTCTTGACATATTGGGCCATGCGTACATAGTACATCTGCAAATGAGCTTTTAGGCAGGAAGTACCATCGAATTTCTCAAGATCTGGCATTTTAAACTTTTTTGGCATCTTGACCTTCTCATAGACTGACAAGTCAAACGGGAGTGAACTTTATGACTCTTGCAGTTGCTTTATTTTCTCTTCAAGCTTTGCGAAGCGTTCATCCTGCTCCACCTTAGGGACGTTATCAAGCTTAGCCTTTTGCACATTGATTGGCAATGAGTCATCATCTAAGTCAGGCATGTCGTCATCACCTAATTGGGCCTCGTTTGCTTGCCTCGGGGCAACTATCTCGATGAGAGCGGGTGCAGGAGTCGGATTCACTTGGAGGGATTGGATTTGAGTTGTCAATAGTTGCATAGAGGTGACTAACTGTTGGAGTTGTCCTTCCATAGTGGAGATACGGTCACGCATTTCAGTTTGGTCAGCCATTTTAGCTCTTGATCAAGTAATTATGGGCGAACGTGAAGGATCCGTTGTCACCTAATTCAAATGAGTGAAAATATGAAAGCATGAGGTGTAAATAGAGAACCAATCCATGACAATGGTCTAATCAATTTTCATTTTTTTTTTCATGAAAAGTTCATACAAGAATGGAATTTCCTAAAGAGAACTAGAAAAATAGACACCTTAGCAAGATCAAATTTCCTAGACATGAATTGAAAACAAATTCTTCAAAGTTTTTATTTTTTATTTTTTTATTTTCCAAATAATTCATTGCATGGCAATTTCCTCATTTCATTTCAAATTGACAAATGAATTAAATCAATGTTTGACCTATATTGTCATGGACGGACCAAAAGTATGACAAAGTAAGTAAATTGCATAGTATAGGGGTAGAAGACTTACTTCACCAAGGAAAATTGATGGCAATCACATAGACATGCACATGAGATGTGAGGCTCGATTTCTACTCTAAACATGCTTAGCAAAGTGAAGCCACAAGGGTGATCAGACTAGCCGCGGGTGTGCGGACTAAGTCGGGTCCTCATGACTTTAGCTTGGTCAAAGAGCCGACCTGGGTTGCGGGCATGCGAACCGACGTGGGTACTCTTGACACCAAAAAAGAAACTTCGGGATTGAGATGGGTGACTTGTACCGCGAGCATGCGGATGGAGTGGTATTCATCTCAATACTATCCTAGATGATCCTATGCGGCCTAGGTCCGGCAGCAGGTTGTGTGTGTAATAGTGTAGTGCTAAATGCAAAGCATGCACAACCGTTTATAGCAAGCAACACTTCATATGTGCAAGTAAACCATACATTCCTACACCTCCCTACAAAACAAGGGTTAGCAAAAACTTCTCCTTATATCTCCCAATCTATAAAAATATTTAACACCTTAAATGTTAGGGATGTACCCAGAATCCTCGTTGCCAAACAAAATATTTTGAAATAAGAGAAAATTGGCCTAAGTCTATTAAGAGTTTTGACTCAAGTCCCTAGTAGAGTCGCTAAGCTGTCGCGACCAAATTTTCAGGTGAACCACCTAAGGTTTGGCTAATGGATTGTTAAGCCTAGGCTTAACTCGAGCTCTCTCAAGCTCATACCAATTTGCGATTTAGGTTCAAATTTTTAACATGCAATTGATTTTTCAATTAGGAGTCACCACTAATCTATTCTTGGTGGGTCGATTAGAAACCCAAGTAAAGTAACGGGAGATTTACTTTAGATTATGAATTTGGAGACTTGGTTATGTTAGATTTCTCTAACGTCCTTTCGGTACCATTCTTTTATTTTAAAAATGTTTTTGCAGGTAGCTTGAATTGATTTTAAATCTATTTCCCTAACATGTGAGGCAACAATGCGAGTGCGCAAACCACCATTTGAACATCAAGATAAAAGCAATGAATAAATTGCAGAACTTACCTCATAGCAACGAAATCATCTGCATTGTTAGATCAAAATTCACATCAACAACCCTAGATATGATCTCTAATTAACACGCAATTTTTGTTGTTTCGTTTTTCACTTATTTAAT
Source organism: Eucalyptus pauciflora (assembly GCA_007663325.1). NCBI lineage: Eukaryota > Viridiplantae > Streptophyta > Magnoliopsida > Myrtales > Myrtaceae > Eucalyptus > Eucalyptus pauciflora. The sequence goes on from VMYD01000122.1 coordinate 2,878,507, forward strand.
GAAAATCATGCACTATGCAATGCATGCTACTAATCTAACATGAAATAATATGACTTAAACTACATGACATAAAAAAAAAAAAAAACGCAGTCTATCCTAAAGAATGAAATTGATTTATTCTAAAACAATTTTTTTTGTACTTTCCATGAAATTTCAAAATTAGAAAATTGCAAAAATTATCTAGCTTGATTAAGATTCTATCCAACTTATATTAAGGATTAGGTCAGGCTAAACCCTAATTTAAACTATATCTTAACTTAACAATCTCTAACCTAAGATGCAATCTATCTAAAAATTAATTTAAACTTAAAATGAAACATGCAATTTTATCCTAATATGCAATGACGTACAAAGATACCCTAATTCTACATGACATATGCATGATGACTTTTTATGTTTTTTTTTTTTATATTAATTTCGAAATTAAGAATTGTCAAATAATAAAACATGCAATCTAAGTTTAAAAAAACTAGCAACCTAAATAGATTGATTTGATTTTTTCATATTCTAAATGTGCAAACCCTAAAATAAGAAATAAACCTAATTCGAACCTACATTTTTTTGGATTTTTTTTAAAGAAAATAAAATTAACTTAAACGACAAGACGGCAAATCAAAGCAATATTGATATCCAAATTGACGAACCATATTTCGCGCATGAGATCGGGTTGGCCAATTTTACATAAATCGTGAATCAAATCTCGGGTGGGAGATCGGATTAGCGATTTTTTTTCAAGTGATTGCGAGTTGGATTTCGGGCGAGAAAATCGGACTGACAATCACAAATTTCACAGGCTATTTCATGTCGAACAATCTCATCTTTACACTAAGGAATAATTATACTAAAAAAGAACAAACAAAGTAAAATAAAATAAATAGAAAACTACCCAATGTGATTTTCTTTTTTTGTTTTTGTTTTTTTTTTCAAAGCAAAGCAGCAACGTGGTGGTCGCTTCGGTGAGGGGATTCGCCGGCAAGGAGCTCTGGCGAGATAGGGTAGGTGCGCGGTGAGGAGCTCAGGCGGTGAGGTAGTGCGCAGCGGTGGCTGGCAAAGCGACGAGCGGTCCTACAGGCGTTGACGGGCTTTGGCGATAGGGCTGGGCGCGAGCTATTGTTGGTGCGAGACTGACTCAGGCGAGCAGGGGGCGGCGTCGGGCTCCGAGCGGGAGGCAGGTGAGGCGGACGATGGTGGCAGCGGCATCGCAGGGGCTCATAGGCACGGCACGGTGATGCTGGTGTGGCAGTGGCGACTGGAGACTCGAGATCTGCAGATGGGTCGCTCGGGCATGAGGCGGAGGTGCGGTGACCGGTGTTGTCGATTGGGTGGTGCAAATGGCTAGCGTAGGTCGCGGAGTTGTCGCGGGTCACGATTGGGTGCAGAGCTGATGGAGTGGCCCCGGCGTCGCGGAGGGGTGCTCGAAGTGATTGTAACCGGCGGTAACGACGGCGGGCTTCGTGCGGCAAGGGAGATCGGCTGCTCGAGTTGCTATTGTAGAGGCAGTGGCGCGGTGGCTACGGACGATGGCGAGCAGCGCATAGGCAAAGGGCAACGCAGGCACGGGCGAGGTGCGGTCGTCGGGCGTCAGGTGTGGTCGCTGCAAGCGAGGCAGAGGTGGCAGGGTGCTGGCACGACGGTGCAGTGCGGTTGAGGAAGATCTGGCGGTCGGTTGCAGACATAAGCGGCGAGGGTGGAAGAGACGATGAACAGTCCCCCGTTTTATTACGCTGCTTTTCCCTTTTCTTTTCTTTTTCTTTTCTCTCTCTCTCTCTCTCTCTCTCTCTCTCTCTCTTGTCTATTCACACGTCTCTCTCAGTGTACTCTTTTCTCTGCTGCACTTTCAGTAGAAGGAAAAGATCCTCAAAAGACATTTTTTTTTTTTTGTGTTGTTTTCCTTTTAATCCCAAAAAGAAAACGAAGGAAGGCCCTCTTCGATAGGGGTGAGCATGGTCCGGGTTGGTCCGGGCCACCCCCTAACCCTAGGACCAACCCGTACAGTGTCGGTCCTCAATTTTTGGGACCGAAGACCGACCCTATTGAGCCTAGGACCAAGGACCGGACCGACCCAATGGGTTCGGTCCAGTTCCAGGGTCAACCCGGAACCGATCGATAATTTTTTTTGTCTTGTTTTTTATACTTCCTAAAAAAGCAAAACTACAAATTCAAATTACGCATCCATCGACAATGCGGCATTGTGCAACTAAACTATAAATACCAATATATATTCAGCAAATTTAAGATGACACAATAATAGAAATTTCGTACCTGCTAATCGTTCATCGAGATATGGGACAAGATGGAAAGTTATTGTAATCATCTATCTTTAATATTCATAACACCATATGCAAAAGCGTTTTCCTGCATTTGATCATGTAGAGTCCACTCAACCAAAAAATGAGTTTCACACCACTTGACTAGCAAATCACCGTAGCAACTGCAGCACTACTCTACTCTTCAAAAACTTTCTACTATTTGACACAAATTGAAAAGTAAAGTGCAGCTGAAATTCATTAGTAAAATACAATTAAACCATGAATATATAACTTCACATCTTGTTAATTCACTTGAACTTCTAAACACCTGAAAACAAAACAAACGACACATAATTAATACTTAACAAAAGTTTTAATTTGAAATTACTATTAGTGCTATTGATAGAACATCTCACCATAACTCTTAGGTTTTATAACAGACATTTTACTTAGGTCTGAATATATAAAAGAATTATAAATAATATAATGTAATATAATATATATATATATACAGGGTTGGTCCAGGGTTGGACAGACCCAAAACTCTTAGGACCGAGGACCAACCCGCACAGTATTGGTCCTGGAATTTCAGGACTGAGGACCGACCCAGTCCCCTTGGGAACCGGACCAGGACCAGCAGGGTTGGGCCGGTCTAGGGTCGGTCCAGGGTCGACCCTGGACCGCTGCTCACCCCTACTCTTCGACGTGAGCAAAAGAAATCCTCAATGTGGTCGTGTATTTCTATTATCTGGCCCCCTGAAACCCCATATGTTTAACTCTTTTATAGGCAAAACAAATGCAATCTTTTTTGGAATATTTCAATATACTCGAAGATTGCCTATATCCTTCCAATTACAAAAAATAATTTTATTTTCCTCATCTCCTGAATATTCTCCATTGATTTAATCGCCTAAAGATAAGATTGCAACATGATTTTCTTAAATTCCAAAAATCCACCGTAATATCATTCAAATCTCCATTTAGGTAATTTTTGTCATTAAAAGAAAACGGGCTTGGGCCAATTTGCTCGTTTCATGGGCTTAGCCCGGCCTGCCAAATTAAAGCTCAAAACCATTAATTTGAACCCATCCACCACCGGTCCAATAAAATGCTAAAAATGCAAATTAAAAATAAATGCACCTAAATCTATATGCAATTAATATTTTTTCAGGGATAAAATTGACCCCTAATTTTCTATGCAATAAATGAATGGATCGCCAAAATTTAGGTGTCAACATTAAGGGTGCACATAATAACCATTCTATTTCTGGGTTGAAGAACACAAGTTGAAGAGAGGAGAAGCGATCGATATGAAGGAGGATTTCATAGACGTCGTGATGCTGTCTAAGATGGGGGAGGATAGTTTGGTTACTCTCCCGAGACGCTCGTCAAGGTAACAGTAATGGTATGACTTATGATTTAGGTTGCATTTGGTAAGTATTCTATTTTTGAAAATATTTTTTATCCAAAAATGATTTTTTTTTACGATTTTGTTCCTTAAATAAGTTTCTAATTAATTATACAAAACTTCTATTTTTGAAATAGATTTTTTCTAATTTTTTAATAATTTTATTTCATTTTTCTCTTTTTTCTTTTTCCTCCTCTTCTTCTTCTTCCTCTAACTAGCGAGGTTGTCGGCCTCGAGGGAGCCTCACCATGGATGGGCAAGGCCTACCCTCACCTAGATCTTAGTAAGGTTGATCCTCGTTAGTGGTTGGGCGAAGGCTCACCTCCCCAGATTTGGTGAGGTTGAGCCTCGTCCAGCCACGTTGAGGCTCTAACAAGGTCATCAAATCTCATCTGGCCCGTCGCCGACCATTGCTATGGTCAATGATTGGTTAGAGGAAGAAGAAGAGGAAGAGAAAAAGAAAGAAAAAAAAAAGAGAAGAAGAAAATGATTTACATGTGATCTTGGAGTTGTTTCCGGGAACAAAGAAGTAATTATTTTTTTGACTTTCTTGACTCTGTTCCAAGTTTATTTACAGGAACAAAAACGTTATCAAATGGATCTTTGTTTTTAATTTTTTTTTTTAATTTTGAGAAACCAAAAAATAGAATCAAATACTATTTGGCATGCCCTATGCTCTCCCCATTATTACCATGTAGTCTGCTTATCTGAATCTTGTTCTTTATGGGCTTCTAGGTTGCTTCTTGGCAAGTTTTCCGAATGACCCAGAAAATGGTGAAAGGCTTCACCTCCACTCGTTCTTTTGGGTTTGTAGTTTTGATAGAATGATCCAAAAGAAAATTGGAATTGGGCCGGATCTAGCTCACCTTCATATTCAAAACCTTCGATAGCTTTTTCCACATCCTTTTAATGATGGATGGTCAAAATTGTATCTTGTAAGTCAAGTTGCAACACCAGTAGGTACTGACACACATTCTTGGTCCTCTGTAATTTTTCATCTGGCGGATTTACATGTTGAAGAACATTATAGTGGCCGCATCGGAGACAACGTCTCTGGCCTTGACATAGGTTCTGTCTCTATTGCTCAACAACAAACATGTTTTGAAGAGGGCTTAGGAAGAGGTGGACCTCAAAGTGGGCAAGGGAAAGTGGGCACAAGACTCCGACATCGAGAGCTTGCCTTACCTCCAAGCCATCGTCAAGGAAAGCCTACGCCTGTATCCACCAGGTACTGATATTAACACATCATAATCACCACGTGATATTCGAAACCCAAAGTATGATATCTAGATGTAATGCTATATGATGCATGTTTTAGAAATCAACCGAATTGAATTAGAAATGATGAATAGTATGAGGAGTGTCTTTGAATCGCCATTTCTTGCACTAGCTCCCGTGTTGGTCCCACGTGAAGTGAGAGAGGACTGCACCATAAGCGGCTATCTCATTCCAAAAGGTACTTGGATATTCATCAACGCTTGGAATCTGCACAGAGACCCTCGAGTCTGGTCCAATCCAGAAAAATTCTCACCCGAAAGGTTCTTGACAAGCCATTTAGGTACGAAGACCTGCCCATTAAACCTCCACATGAGGGACTCATAAGAACAATATCAGACACAGAACGGTTTAAAAGTGTTTCATAAAGCAAAGCTTGTTGGATATATTGTTAATATATCTAAAAATAATATATGTTAACATACAAGCCCAATAGGTAAAAGCACGGTTATTTGGGTCCATATTGGCCGGAGCCCAATAGCTTATATATATAAGCTCTAGGATTTCCCTACGCTAGAGGTAACACTGTTGAGCGTTCCAAACTTGACGTCTCTTGGTGTAATACTTCAAGCAACCGCTTCTTCTCTCTCAAACCCATAACCTCCAACAATCTTGAAGTATTATTATCGTGTGTTGGATTTGAGCGAGTAAGGTGTCTTCTTGAAGATTTCGTCAAGACAAACTCACAGGTGTATTTTACTTTTGATTTCGACGGTGGTATTGGCCGAGATTTGAGTTTGAAGATTCGGGTGACCGAAATATTTGATTCAAAAACCCAAAGATTATAGCCAATTTTAGAGGGTGCAATCACTTGGGCTTTGTTCTACTCGTCGATACGAACATTTTGAGTGGTCACTCGCGTCGATCGGAGGTCGGATTGAGAAGTTACGGTACCCTGAAGTTTTCATCTAAATTTCTAGCGAATTTCGGGATTTCTAGCGAATTTCGGTGGCGGAAATTTCCAGCGAGTTTCAGCGACAAGGGTAGTCCATCTTAAGGTTTTTGGGCACTCCAGATCTGTTTTTAGGGTTTGTTTTGGCAAATTCCATCTTTACAGAGCAGTTTGATCAAGGTTAGGAGAGTTATTCGACTTTGTGGCTCCGAGGACTCCAAGGTGCATTATGTCTAACACTTTGCTCTGATTAAAATGGCAAAGCGTAGTTCCTATGAAATTATGAAGCTTCAATCGTTTGATGTTACTGAATTTCATGGCTGGAAATTACATGTTCAATTTGGCATGAAAGAACGTGACATTTTCTATACCGTATTGAGCAATTTGGCATCTACCATTGAAGATGTTGATGAATATCAATGGAACAAAGATGAGGATTTTTGTAGAGATTATTTGTTGAACTCTCTAAATCCTAATCTGTCTATGACTTATAGTGAGTATAAGATGGCGAAAGAGATATGGGATCACTTGAACGCTCATTTCCAAAAACAAGAGGGGCTATCTAAAACTCTCTTAGTGGAGAAATTCATTGATTTTAAATTCACTATGAATTCAAGCATCACCTCTCAGTTAGTTGAATTTGAGAACATGAGGAACAAGTTGAAAGATGATAACTCTGATATGTCCGATAATCTCTTTGTCGGTCTTGTGTTAAGCAAACTGCCAACTGAATGGAGTTCTTTTAAGACTGAAATGCACAGACTGAAGGTACATATGGGACTTGATGAATTAAATAGGTATATTCACATTGAGGATCAAAATATTACTAGGAAGAGTTTAGAACAAGTAGGACAACAAAAGTCAGTTGCCAACTTTGTTTCACACTCCAATAAACCTTAGAAAAAGTTCAAGTCACCAAAAGGTGAATCCTTTTTACAGTTAGAGGCCAAAAAGACTATCTTCCAAAATAAGAAGAAAAAGGGCAAGTGCCATAATTGTGGAAAGTGGGGTCACTGAGCAACAGAGTGTAAGTTACCAAAGAAGCCAAAGAATGACACACCACAAAATGAGGCCAATATGCTTATTAGAGGATTTGAGCCTCAAGCCTTCATTGGAATGATGAATAATTGAAAGGCTAGCGTCTCTTCTGAGTGGTGGTTGGACAGTAGCGCTACTTGTCATGCTACAAATGACAAGAACTTACTAAGGTCACAGAAGTGAAAGACACTGTGGAAAATTGCAATGGTGATGAGGCAAAGGTGACTCATGCTGGAACTGCAAATTTGGTGCTTTCTTCGGTAAATTACTAACTCTGAAACATGTTAGAGTAGTACCTTTACTTAAAAAGAATTGGATATCTATGAGTTTACTTGATAAAGCTGGTATGTCTTTTTCAACTATGAATGGTAGAGTAACTTTATCTGTTAACTCATATTATTTCAGTTATGCATTCATGGTTAATGGTATGTATAGGTTGAGTTTAGATACTGATAGCATAAACCATGTGAATTCTACTTTGATTGATCCAAAGTTGTTACACAATAGACTTGGACATGTGAATTACAGGAAAATGCAACATCTAGCTAAAACTCACAACATTCCATTAGATACTTCTATTCAATTTGACAAGTGTGAAGTGTGCACATGCTAAAATCACTAGAAAACCTTTTAAGTTGGTTTCTAAAAGTACACAACTTCTTGAGTTAATACATTCTGATATTTGTGACTTTAGAAATTACATTACTAAAGGTGGTTGGAAGTATCTAATAACATTCATAAACGATTTTTCTAGATATTGTCATGTCTATTTGTTGAAATCGAAAGATGAGGCGTTTGAAAAGTTTAAGATTTTCAAGTCTAGAGTAGAAAATCAACTCAACTTGAAAATTAAGAGATTTAGGAGTGATAGAGGAGGAGAATATACTATGTCAAGGTTCAAGGAATTTTGTACTTCAGAAGGTATAATACTTGAAACCACTGCTCCTTATTCACCCTAATCAAATGATGTTGCTGAGCGTAAGAATAAAACGTTAACTGAAATGTTAAACTCTATGTTACTTACAGCTGGCATGCCTTCCTCCTACTGGGGAGAAGCAGTTCTAACTGCTAATCACATCTTGAACAGGTTGCCGCACTCTAAGTTGTCTATGACACCTTACGAGATATGGCATAAGCACCCTTGTAGATTTGATACTCTTAAGACTTGGGGCTGTATTGCTTATGTAAGCATACCGGATCCTAAGAAACCTAAGGTGGGATCTAGAACCATTACTTGTGTATATCTAGGTAGTGCAGAAGATAGTGCTGCAAATAGGTTTTTAGATCTATCTACTAACACAGTGATAGAATCTAGAGATGCAATGTTCTTCGAAAACAAGTTTCTCAGAGATCAAGGCTTGAATGTTTCTGGATCTACATATATGATTTTAGAATCTCCTGTAGAATCTGAAGCAGGCCCTTCTGACATTAATTCCGCATAGTTGGCTATTGAACCAATTCCAGTAAGAGTATCTACAAGAGAGAGAATTCCCAAAATTTTTGGTGAGGATTTTGTTGCTTACCATCTTGAGGATGATCCATTCTCCTATCAGGAAGCAATGAGATCTAGGGAATCTCTACTGTGGGTAGAAGCCATAGATGATGAAATGAGCTCTCTGCTGCAGAACTACACTTGGCAGCTAGTAAATTTGCCAAAAGGGGCTAAAGTTTTAGGCTGTAAATGGGTGTTGAAGAAGAAACTAAATAGTGATGGATCAATAGCCAGATACAAAGCACGTTTAATAGCTAAAGGCTATAAACAACATAGTGGAATAGACTATTTTGATGTTTATTTAATTGTGTGTCATCTATCAACTATAAGAATTCTTCTTGCCTTAGCATCTATTGAACACTTTGTAGTGCATCAAATGGATGTAAAAACAGCTTTCTTAACTGGGGAGTTAAATGAGGAAATTTACATGGAACAACCGGAAGGATATGTTATGAAAGGTCTTGAGGACAAAGTTTGTAAATTGAATAAATCATTGTATGGTCTTAAACAAGCACCTAAGATGTGTCATCTTAAATTTGACAAAGTGGTAAAGAGTTATGGCTTTCAGTCTAGTTATTCAGATAAATGCCTTTACCATCGTTCTATGTCAAATAAGATTGTCATCATTTGCTTGTATGTTGATGACGTGTTAATTCTTGGTTCCGATCATTCTGTAGTGAGTGACGTGAAAGCTACTTTAGCTAAAGAATTTGACATGAAAGATCTTGGTATTGCTAATACCATTCTTGGTATGAAAGTAAGCTTTGAACGGCAAGTTATCTCCCTTAGCCAGACTCATTATATTGAGCAGTTATTTTCTACTTGGGGATACGATAAGTGTAAACCGAGTGAGACACCATGCGATTATAATAACAAACTGAGTCTTAATGAAGGGACCAGCGTTGATCAGTTAAAATACTCGAAACTGCTTGGTAGTCTCATGTATGTTATGAGTTGCACTAGACCTGACATAGCCTTTACAGTTGGTATGCTGAGTCGTTTTACTAGTAATCCTAGTAAAGAGCACTTGATAGGCTGATGAGATACCTTAAACGTACTAAAGATTATGCTCTCTATTATTCTGGTTATCCTCCAACTGTGGATGGATATTCTGATGCCTCATGGTATTCAGATATTGGAAGTAGTAAGTCTACTAGTGGATATGTATTCACTTTGGGTGGAGCTGCTATTACATGGAAATCCAAACGACAGACTTGTATTGCATTGTCGTTTATGGAATCAGAACTTTTTGCTTTAGCCTCAGCCGGCAAAGAGGCAGAGTGGATAAAGAATCTGATTATGGATATTCCTTTGACTCGACTAAAGATTAATTCTTTGAGCCTATTCTGTGATAATCAAGCAGCTGTCCAAGTCGTCAATAATGCTCTCTTTAATTCAAAGAGAAGACATGTGAGACTGAGACATGCGTTGTTGAATTATCTAAGAGAACAAGGTGTTATCACCTTGATCGATGTGAGATCGAAGGATAACATAGCCGATACTCTCACCAAAGGTATGCCTAAAGATCGATTATTCAAAATGGTGGGGGAATTGGGGTTAAAAACTATATAGGCAAGTCTTAACTACCATTTACTTACCTTCTAAGTGTGTGTTTTGAATTATCGAATCTTCCTTTATTGGCTACAATGATAAGCACAATATATATGTTTCATCGATGTTCACAGTTGCTGACTAATTTGAAAATGGTGAGTTGTCTCATTCCAAACTTGATGAAAATGATTTTAACCTAATTCAAATGTTCTATCAGGGAAACTTGTGTCATTCCAAACTTGATGTTACAACTTAACTAGGTTGGACTATCCTTTTTTGGTTAAATGATCTCATTCCAAACTTGATGCTAGATTATTTGACTTTAAGGAATCAGTAACCGTGACATTCCAAATTGAAACATAGAAACAATTGTTTACTTAAGAAGCATGCCGGTCTTGTTCTTAATTGAAACTTGATATTACATGACTAGGTTATTGTAGGTGACTTGACTATTGGTCGTGTTCTTTGAAACTAGACAATAGTTATTCTCCTACAAATAAACTTAAGTTGATGGCTCTTTGTAAATCACATTGTTTAAGTTTTGTTCATAATATATGAAACTGAATTGATGCTTATGACATGATATTATGATGCTTTATGACATCAATATATGTTCTTCTCTACCTGATGGAATGTTGCTAAGTTTTATTCAAATGATTGAATTCATGATAATATGAAATTCATATTTGACATTCTACAGGGGATGGTAGAGATGGAGGAGAGCTTAATGAGTGGGATCCTGACCAAGATGACCTACTTGATGAATGAATATATATCATTTTGAGCATGTGGGGACTTGACAGTTTACTTGCATTTTGCTATTTTTTTTAACATTATTATGCATATATTGGTTGTCAACTGAGTCTAAGATTTATTTTGGGGATTTGAATGAGTTTAGATTGAATCTAAAACTCCTAATACTTGCTTTTGATTTGTTGCTCTCAGAACATATTCATGCTAAGAATGATTCACTTATTTAGATTGCAAATGATGATTGAGTTTAATACTTTATTGCTGAAAACTCTTTGACAGATCCGAGTTAATTGTCTTGGACTGAATGTGGATCATTCATGTTTGTTTGAACAATACACTGACTACCTTATTGGATTGTGCTGTATGGTGAACATAGGAGAAGATTGTTGGATATATTGTTAATATATCTAAAAATAATATATGTTCACATACAAGCCCAATAGGTAAAAGCACGGTTATTTGGGTCCATATCGGCCGAAGCCCAATAGCTTATATATATAAGCTCTAGGGTTTCCCTACGCTGGAGGTAACACTGTTGAGCGTTAGGGGTGTGCAAAATACCCGGGATCCGCCCGGACCGCTCGGAACCGGACCGGTTCCCGGCGGTTCTTGAGGGAACTGGTCCGGTTCCCAGTTCCAAAAAATTGGAACCAGTCCAGTTCCCGGTTCCATGGGTGGATTCGCCCGCCCGCACACCCGGATCGGACCGGTTCCCTTTTAATATTAAAAAAAAATTACTAAAAAAAAGTAAAACCTAGGTCAAATCTCATCTCATCGTCTCGACTCTCACTTCACTTCTCTTTGGTTTCTTCTGCGACTGCCTCTCTCTCTCTCTCTGTCTCTTCCTCGATTCCTCTCGCCATCTCGCCGCTGCTGTCCACCCCTCGCGCCAGCCGCCACCCGCCACAGCCTCTGCTCCGCTTAGCAGTGACCCGCACTCTTGATTTCTCTGTCGTCCCTCCTTTCCTCCATTAAATACAACATCCTCGCAGCTTCCGTCTCGGCGAGGACTCCCTCACCTGCTGCTACCGCCGCTCCACTCAATTCTTGCCACATTGCTCGGGGCCTTCGCTGCCTCTCCCTCTCGAAGGTATGTCGTCGTCATCGGTATCATCGACCGCTTGGTCTACACGCGGAGTCGAACGCGATTGTTCGAGCTTGCGGACGTTGTTCTGTGCAATGGCGCCCTGAAGGTGCTGCGCCGTGCCTTGTTGTGCGGCGTCAATTGGGTCGCGCTCCACGTCGTGTGCCGTTGCTCTTTGCATGCGCTAGTGATTGATTGTGCTGTTTGTTTTATTGTCTGGAAATGCCGATTCTCGGGGACCCAGATTAGCTCTTTGGTTTGATTGGGAAAAAGGTCGGTTCTTTGCGGGAAAAAATTGACTTTTTGGAAGAGGGTAGAGGAGCTTGGCCGAGTTCGTGCTTCTGTATTTCGTGCTAGGCACTCGCGCAGGTTCAGTCGTGTTTTCATGGTCATTCGTCATAGCCATTGTCACAGATTCAGTTTGTGCATTTTAATGAAAAAAGTGCACTGGAAATTGCACAAGTCCTTACGCTGGGTGTTGCTTATGTGGCAGTTTGAGAGGGTGCAATGTCGGAAAAATCAGAGAGGATTTGATTTGAAGCATTTGATTGAATTTTTTCAAAAAGGTTTAGAATTGATTGTATCAATTGAAATATATAGGATTTAATTGCATTTTACATGTGAAGCTTAGGATTTTGGCGATAATTTTTCTAATTTAGACATAGCCAAGCCTCTCTCTAGAATAAAGGATGATATTAAGCTTTTGCTATGACTATAGATTGATGTAGCATGCTTCAGTTGTGATGGCACCAGATGACGATGGAACTGTAAATTGTTTCGAATCAGAAGCTAGGAAGTAATGGGAAATTCTAATGACAGATTAGTTATTAGATGAGTTATCTCCTGTAATTGCTATGTGTTTGATGCTTTAGGGAGTCATTACATGAAAAATAAAGTATTTTGCATTATAATTAAAAGATTCGAGGCTTCTATGTGATTTATAACTAGTTTAGTTAAGTTAGATGTGATTTATAACTGGAATTGCTTTAGTTTAAGTTAGATGAGAGTCTAGGATGTGAATGCATTTCGTATGTGAAGCTTACGAATGTTGGTGCAATTTTCTCAATTTTCGACATTGTCAAACCTTTTTCTAAAATTAAATGAATTCTAATAAGCTTTTGCTATAACTATAATGTTGCATGCTTCAATTGTAATGGATGAAGTTGGAACTGGGAATTGCTTAGAATCAAAATCTAGGAAGTATTAGAAACTGTTAATGACAGATTAGTTAAGTTAGATGAGTTTTTATCTTCTGTGATTGCTATCTTCTGCTGGGTTGAACTTTAAAGGTCTTTGATGCTCTAGGAAGTTGGTACAAAATAAAATTTCTGCATCATTAATCAACAAATTTGAAGCTTCCATGTGATTTATGCCCATGGGTGTCCTGACTCATGACAGGGGCGTCCGCATTTTGTGATGCCTTTTAAAATAGTTAATTTCGTGGCATGATAAGTGTTTAAGTGTTGATAGTGTGTTGCTTGATTCAGGTGATTCATTAACATGTCAATGGAGGAATCCTATGATGCAATAATGCCAATAGTGGAATCAACATCACAAGAACATGAAGGAGATGAAAACTTTGAAGAAACGTCCAAAAAAAATAAGGTATCCGGTTCTTGTCCATGTCCTCCTCCTAGTAAGCGAAAATCAGCATCTTGGCTTCATTTTCGAAAAGGAACAACTCACACAAATGGGAAAGTTGATGTATTTTGCAATTACTATGGATCCAAGTATTCGTACCACGTTGATAATGGTACTTCAAATATGTTGAAGCACTTGAGAAAGTGCAATAAGTATCCTCGCAATGTGGATAAAAGGCAAAAATTGTTTGCATCACAAAGAGTAGATGGAACTCAAATGATAGGAGGAGATACTACTAGTAGTACTGGGAGTGGTGGAATGTTAACGACATGGAAGTTTGATCAGGAGAAATGTAGGCAAATGCTTATTAGGATGATTATAATTGATGAACAACCATTTTCGATTGTTGAACGTGTTGGATTTCGTGATTATGTGAATCAATTACAACCTCTCTTCAAGCATATGTCGCGATTTATGGTGGCTAGGGATTGCATGAAGTTGTATTTTTGTGAAAAAAGAAATTTGAAGGCTTCTTTTCGTAAGCTTAATTATAGGATCGCACTCACGACTGATACATGGAGTTCCATTCATAATTTGAACTATCTATGCCTTACTGCACATTTTATTGATGAAAATTGGAAATTGCACAAAATGATCATCAATTTTGTGATGATAGCTAGTCACAAGGGTAGGGATATTGGGAGAGTAGTTGAGAAATGCATATATGAGTGGGGAATAGAGAAAAAAGTGTCCACAATCACAGTGGATAATTCTAGTTCAAATGATGTGGCCATTAATTATTTGAAAGAAAAATTTTCAAGAGAGAGGCTATTGATCTTAGATGGTGAATCTTTACACATGAGGTGCACGGCTCATATATTAAACTTGATTGTGAAGGATGGCTTGGCCGAGATACGTGATTCCATTGCACGTATTCGAAACATGGTTAGGTATGTGAGGAGTTCTCCTATGAGAGCTAAGACATTTCGAGATTGCATTGAAAGTACAATGATTACTTATAAGGGTTCAGTTTGTCTTGATGTCTCAACTAGGTGGAATTCCACTTACCTAATGTTAGAGAGTGCCATAAAGCTAAGAAAAGCTTTTGAAAGGATGGAAGAAGAAGATGTGTCTTTCTTGACTGAGCTTAATTTTGATACTCCAAGTAGTGTTGATTGGGAAAATGCTATTGTTCTTTCTATTTTTTTGAAGAAGTTTTATAATACCACCAAGAAGATGTCCGGAACTTTGTATATCACTTCAAACGATTATTTTGTGGGGATAGCTTCTTTGTATAAATATTTGCAAGAAGCGACGAAGGCTTTTGATCATAGGGTAAGAGTTATGGGCTTGAAAATGAAAGATAAGTTTGACAAATATTATGGGAGTTTCGAAAAAGCAAATATGATGGTGTTGATTGCGGTAACATTGGATCCTAGAAAAAAGCTGAATTATGTGAGGTATTGTTGTAAACTCATTTATGATGATGCTGCAGAAGTTGATGAGATGTTTGATAAGGTGAAGTTTGCCCTGGAACGTGTGTTTAAATTTTATGAGAAATCTTGTCACACTTCTAGAGACAAAAATTTGGATGGCAAATTGGTAAGTTCTACTAATATTGGTAGTAGCTGTGATTCTTATTTCAATGAGGGAAATGAAGAGGATGATTGCAGCTTAAATTTCTATGTGCAAGAGCCTTCGTATGATGACTTTCTTAATGAGGAGAAGAAAAAGTCTGATGGCAACTTATCTAAGCTCGATCGATATCTTAAAGCTGAACTTGAAGATGGTCGTGATCTTGACATTTTGAAATGGTGGAGCGTTGCTGGCCAAAAGTTTAAAATCTTATCTTTGATGGCTCGGGATATTTTGTCTATTCCCGTTACTACCGTTGCTTCATAATTAACTTTCAGTACTTCTGGTCGTGTGCTTGATGGTTTTCGGAGTTCTTTGACTCCTAGAGTTGTGGAAGCTTTGATTTGCACTCAAGATTGGTTGAGAGCAATTCTTGAGCCGATTAATATTGAAGAATGTATCGAAAATGTGGAAAAGTTTGAATTGGGTAAGTCCATATCATTTCATCATGTAATTCTTTTATATATCTATTATCTAATAACTGAGTACTTTATTTAATATCTTATTTTTGTTAGATATGGATGATGTTAGCAAGGAGATTGACGGTCCATAGAGTTTACAAGTTGAAGTGGGAGGAATATATGTGGTGAGATTTTCAATAATTGTTTGAGTTCAATTTTTACTAATGTTGAGCAATCATCTATTAATTATTGTTTTACTTTTAGGAGTTTGGGACTTGAAATTTCAGAGCTCAAAAGGGATTCACAAGCTTTATAAGTCATGAAGTTTTAGGCGAATCTTGTTGCGATTGTTTTTTTTTATAAAGAATCTTGTTGCAATTGTTGCGTCGTTGTAAAGTGTATGCATGGATATTGGTGCCAAGGACAAGCAGAAAGTTGTGGTCATCAATGGCTGTTCCTTCCTCGCAAATATTACAGAAACAACTCAAGAATTAGGAGGGCTTCAGCTTTTGCGAAATTATGAAGGGGCGTTGCCTAGAATTTGTCCGCATGATGTCAACACAAATGGCATCCGTGGATAAGACTCGAAAGAGTGATAATGCCTGATTTACTTGATCAAGCGACCAACAAGGTGGGTGCTTTGGAGTACAAAAAGGGGGGGAAGATTGAATGATGGCGAGTGAAATCAAAAGCTTACCTATCAAAGCGATCGGCTCCCTGTCAATGGCCCGTGATAAACTCATCTCAACGAACGTTAAGAGTAACTCCTGTTTGCTCATCAGCGAAGCGAAGGCCATCTCCTCTTTCCCTGGAGTTCACATTTTCATAATAGCGTACAAAAGTCTTTCATAACACAGCCTATCTCGAGCAAGCGAGAGCTACATAATGTAATATATTAATTCGATATCACACGCTCAAGATCGGTTCCATGGATCCACCCGGGAACCGGACCGGACCGGCGGTTCGGTTCTCGGGTGGATCCATGTAACAAACGGGTGGATCCCGGTTCCAATTTTTTGGAACCAGTCCTTAGTAGGTCGGGAACCGCCCGCCCGGCCCATGCACACCCCTTCCAAACTTGACGTCTCTTGGTGTAATACTTCAAGCAACCGCTTCTTCTCTCTCAAACCCATAACCTCCAACAAAGCTCGCAATGAATTCCAATTCAGTTGAAAAAAAAAGTGACCAAAAAAACATGTCAATTTGATTTGTTTGGTTTTTTCCCCGAAGGTGTGGATGCTTTGGGTCAACATTTTGAGTTCGTTCCATTCGGGTCGGGTAGAAGATCATGCCCTGGAGCGTCGTTTGCATTGCGAGTGATCCACTTGACGTTGACTCGTCTTCTTCAAGGATTCGACTTGGCAACACCGTCGGACAAGCCAGTGGACATGACCGAAGGCTTAGGAGTCAACTTGCCCAAGGCCACCCTCTTGAAGTTGTTCTCACCCCAAGGTTGCCTTCCAAGCTATATGAGCAAATGATGCAAAATTAGAAACTATATTCGGTCAGGATGAGAAAAATGGTCTACGCATATGAGTAATTTCTATTCATAAAATAATTACTCGTGAAGATAATTGTATTGATTAGACCATACATGGCACAATTACGTTGCTATACTTATCATTAAAATCATGGCTGATATGAACTGATTAAAATCAAGGGACGATAAAAGTTTCCTGCTTGAAAAAAACACTTATTATTTCTCCAATTAAAAAACTCAAGCTAATTATTTAAGGGAGATGACATGAATCTAAAGAGTATATTGAATTGCTTGACAAGCCATGTGGGACAATTTCTCAACAACACTTACACACAAGCCGTGTTAAAAGCGACACGGGGAATTTGACATATAAGATTGGATGCACAAACGCAAAAGGGATAACGTTGAATCTGAGAGGAATTTTTGATAACGTGGAACACTTCCACTTCATTCAAGAGAGATATAACCAAATTATCTGTCAGCAACTACTTGGTGTCTTATATAGTAGAGCACTCTAAGGCTCCGCTCGTTTCGTAGAAAACAACTTTCAGGAAAACATTTTCTGAATTTTCTATCGTTTGTTTCACGAAAAATAAATTAGCCATAGAACACATTTTCCGTTATTAGAAAAAAACACATTCAAATACAAGGAAAATATTTTCCATATTTTCTTTCACCTCATCAACTTTAATGAAACGCATGTTCCTTTTATTTTTATGTTTATTTTTTAAATCAATTTTTTAATTATTTTTTATTCTTATTCTTTTTTTTCCCTTCTTCCTTTGCTAGTTGTTGGCCACAAGCCAGCGAGGCAAGCGAGGCTCCAGCCTCGTTGATGTTTGGTGACCTTGGGTGAGGCCCAAGCTTGCTCGACCTACCTTAGGTGAGTTGCGAACCGACCATAAAAAAGCTTGGGTTTGCCTAGATTGGTCGAGCCTTGAGCTTGCCGACTCGCATCTTGGCTAGTCGCCGGGCTATGGCGCATCGCCGAGACAAGTGACATGGGAGGAAGGAGGAGGGAGAAGGAGGAGGGAAAAGAAAAAGGAAAAAAAATATAAAATAATAAAAATTCAATTTTTTAAAAATAAAAATATTTAAAAATTCAATTTTTTAAAAATAAAAATATTTAAAATTCAATTTTGTAAAAATAAAAATATTTAAAAATAAAAAAAAAATCAATTTTTTTTTGGTAATTTTTCCTAGAAAATCAAATCAAATACCGAATAGTGGAAAACATTTTCTAGTTTATTTTCACATTTTAGTCAAATACTGAAAAATATTGTTATTTTCCTGAAAAATGATTTTTTAGATAAATTTTTTCAAAAACGTGCTATTTTTCGTTGAATTGGTTTAACCGAATGGAGCATAAGAGAACTTCGGCAAATGTTTCGCTGCATTAAAGAGGGGCATCATTTCTAACAGAAGACATCAAACTAGAGGGGAAGTGCGATCTGCAAGTAAAAGTGCTTTGTGACAACTTATTCGTGGGTGAGCTCTTATTAAGCAAAGCCCAAAGTCCTTGGATCCTCATAAACTTAGGGCGTGCATGACAAAATTTCTGGAACATAAATCAGTTTCTATTATATGGACAAGTTTCTGAGTAAAGAAACGCGTTTGATAACAATTCAAAATTCCTATTTCTGAAATAAAAATTCGTTTGATAACTGAATAAAATTTCTATTTCTAGGAACGACAACGACCGGTGTCCGATGGCCGGAGTCCGACATTTAGTGACTAGCGTTCGGCGTCTAGTAATCGATAGCGGGCGGTCGAAGTCTAAAGTCCAACATTCGGCATCCGATGCCAAGTTCAGTGACCGGCAGTGGGTGGTCAAAGTCTGGAGTTCGACAAGGAGTCTAGTGACCGGCAATTGGCATCCAACTTCTGGAGTTTGACGTTTGACGTCTGACATTCGGAGTCTGGCGACAGGAGGCCGGCGGCGAGTGGCCAGTGGCTAGAGTTTGGCGACAAGTGGCTGGCCGACGGCTGGTGGAAAGTGGCGGACGGTCGTCGGCGAACATTCGGTGGTTGGTGATGAGCAGCCAATGATCGGTGGGCGTTTAGCATCCGGCGACCGGTGATTGGTGACGTGCGTCCAGCATTCGGCAACCAGCGATTGGCGATGGGTAGCCAGAGTGTAGTGGCTGGCGGCTGGTGGCTGAGGCTAGTGGTCGGCGGCCGACAACCGGCGACGGGCGTCCGGCATCCCACGGGCGGCAAGTGGGTGACGAGCGGTGACAAGAGTGAACGATGAGAAATTTTTTTATTTTTGATTTCTGTTTCAGAAATAGAAAAGCGAAAAAATTAACTTCTGATATATGCTCCAAATATATTTCTGGAATAGAAATATGTTCCAGGAATAGAAAAATAAAATTGTGTTATCAAACGGATATCTGTTCTAAATCTGTTCCGGGGAATAGAAAAACAGAAAAATAGAGAAACATAAATTTTGTTATGCGCGCCATTCCCTTAATATATGAATGCATAGGTTTTTTGGCTCAACTTAAAGGAGTGGTAGTAGTCCATTGTCCACCAAAAACTAATCATTGTGCAAATTGAATTGCAAAAACCCATCGAATAGAATCCCTCCCTCCTAATTAGCTTTCTAAGCCCCTTAACCCCTTTGGGATATGTTATGCTTAGACGCTAAGGCTGCGTTTGACAGTCAGGATAAAATTCGGGATATGATATGATTTATCCTATCTTATGTTTGGTGCTTGCTCAGAATAGGATGAAGTCGGATATAAGGGGGATATAGGCCGAATAAAATTATCCTATGGGGGAGGTGGGATAAAGGTGGATAGAATTTCTAATGTTTATAATAGGTTAGTTATTTTTATTGCATAAAAAACTTATTAAATTAACCAAATTGAAGTTATATTTCAATATAAATAATACTTCATTTATAATTAAAGAAATAAAAAATTTATTTTTAAAATTTAATCTTATATTAATTTATATATTCAACTTTAATTATATCTTATAATACACATTCAATCTATAAATTATATATTTATATTTATTACATATTTTAGGTATTTTTGTATTTTAGGTATATTAGTACAATTTACTATTTAATAAAATTTTATTAAAGGATGATGGAAGGGGAAAAAAGAAATAATAAAGAATAATTTAAAAATAGAGAAAATTAAAAATAAAAATAAAATAAAAATAAATTAGAGAATAGTGTTGCGAGAGATTTCCATCATATCAGTTCATGAATTTTAGGTTCATTTACAATGATATGTCATTTATATAAAAAAAAAAAATGTACATGATATGATATGAATATATCAAACATTAATACTGCGATTCATCAAACAGTGGATAAGATATAGGAAAATCTCAAGACTTTATATCCTATCTTATCCATTCCTATCATGATTAAAAATCTGGACGACCAAACGTAGCCTAACTATAGCTGCTATCCTAATATTGCTTATTAAATGAGAATTGGTTTGTTATGAGAGAGAGAGAGAGAGAGAGAGAGAGAGAGAGAGAGAGAGAGAGAGAGAGGTATCATTAACCAATTTTTTGGCATTCCATATCACAAAAATTTAAAAGTTAGAAAAGAAACGGAAACTTTCAATTGCGT
Organism: Eucalyptus pauciflora; assembly: GCA_007663325.1. Lineage (NCBI taxonomy): Eukaryota > Viridiplantae > Streptophyta > Magnoliopsida > Myrtales > Myrtaceae > Eucalyptus > Eucalyptus pauciflora. Next base: position 2,898,941 of record VMYD01000122.1, read on the forward strand.
CAAATTTTCGCTTCCTCCAAGAGAGCAATTACCAAACTATTTTTGAGCGTCTTATATCACCAATGACCGAACTTCAGTCTTATTTATACGGAACAAGACCTCTCATGGCAATTATAAAACTCACCTAAGATTTTGTGATTTCAAAACCAACTCGCACATAAAGTAATCTCAAAGTGCCGTCGATCTTGATAGACCCAAAGCCAGGGACTTTTATCAAGTCCAAATAGCTTCCCTTAAGACCACATCGCTTTCACAATTCGACAACTTACGCAAGCGACAAATCGGGTAGTGATCCATAATTACGAGTCCATGCTCGACCATACCGCCCCAGCGGACTTTTCCATCGCAAGACCAAGAGCCTCGACCACGAATTTGACGTGAAACCAGATAAAGGAAAAATTATCCAAAAAGTCCTAAATTTATTACACTTATATTAATTTAATCATAAATCTTTTAATTTTGTCAATTGAATATTAAACTTTTTCACTTTTTGTCAATTAAGTTTATTTGACCAATCTTGGCCGGAATTTGATAACGTGAATGTCTGTTATCCTACATAGTACGACTAGTGTTGACGTGGACTTTTATTGATGATTTTTTGAATTTTTTTTATGATTTTCTTATTGTTTTTTTTCCTTTTTCTTTCCTTTAAAAAAAAAAAAAGGTTTTTGGAGAGAGAGGCGACCACCCTTGCCAACCATAGGTGAGGGCTGGTCGACCCTTGCTAGGTTTGGGGGAGGGCGTTGCCTCCCTTGCTAGGTCTAGGCAATGGCTGCGAAGGTTTGTGTGGCTTTGCTTCAGCCGGCATGGACATTGTGGCCCTTGCCCAAAGCTAGTGAGGGAGGTGACACCCTCGCGCAAAGTTGGTGAGGGTCGGCTAGCAACCCTTGCCGACCCTCTCTCCAAAACCTATAAAAAGAAAAAAAGCAAAGAAAGAAAAAAAGAAAGAAGAAAAAAATCATAAATTTTTTTAAAAATTATTAAAAATATCAACGTTAAAGTCGGCCATCCATGATAATATTTCTTGGTCAATTTTGGCTAGATGGACTCAACTCGCAAAATGTGAAAATGTTTAGGCTTACTTAACAAAATTGAAAGGTTCATAATTGAATTGATAAAAGTGTAATATGTTTAGGACTTTTTGAATAATTTTTCTTGGATAATTTTTCCTCCGGATCAAAGCTCGGTGAGAAGGGCAAAAGGGGGAAAAGCGTACAACTGGTCATGCGCATTTTGATGAGCTTGAAATCTTCGACGGTGATGCCCCCTCTCGATCGGACGGGTGCACCACGTCTGCCTCCTCCGGGTTCAGAAGTTGCCTATTGCAGAGCCCAAGACGAAAGGGGGAAAAATCGAAAATAATATTCCCTCAGAGCCAGGGAAAGTGAATCGAGAATCGACGAGATCAAGGCGCGGAAACAGAGAAGATGCACAACAGCGCGATCGAGCAGAACCAGGGATTTCGACAGACTCACTAGCGAGTGGAAGTCTAGAAATTGGTGGCCATTGCTGGTGCAGAATTGAAGGACCTCAACTGAGCTGCTCGCTCTGGCAGGCGGGATTCGCTTTGGCAAGCGGGATTCGATGAAGAAGACGACCACACCCACCCCCCCCCTTTTTAAAAAAAAAAAAAATTTCGGGTCCCGGCCGGGGGACCCGAAATGCAAGAAGAGCAACGTATCTGGGACTTTTGATGGGCCTTGGAGAAATTCATTGCGTGGCGTTTTCCTTAGCCATAGTCCAATGCCAATTTCATTTATTTTATGGATTATTTTTTCGGTCGATTATTTTATGGAATATGATTTACCCAATTTTGCTACATTTCGTTGAGTTTAGTTTAACACAAATTATTCCCAAAAAAACCTCAATTATGTTTTCTTTTTCTTCTTTTCATATAAACATAACTATAATGTGTCATCTACATTAAGAATCCTGACATGAACACGCAAAGGACTAATGGAAGTACCATGTTCTTTTGCTCCTGAAACAAAATAAAAATAAAAATTCATTTGGTAACGATAATTAATTTTTATATTCCCTAGAATAGAAAAGTGGCCAGAAAATAGATTTGGAGCAGAAATAAGAAATAGAAAAAATAATTTCTTGTTTTCTGGAACAATTTCTTGAAATAAACCATTTTTTTCTTTTCTTTTTTTTCTTCTTCCTTGCCGTGGTCGTCGCCCTTGGATCCGCCGTTGCTCGTGACCATCATTGGTCGTTGATCATCATTTGATTGCCGACGCTTGACTGTCGACTGCTGACTAGTGCCGACTGACCGTCGCCCACCACTTGACGGCGGTCGTCGGCCGACCGCCGCTCGGCTGCCGATCGACGTTCAGCGGTTGACAAGCAAGAACAAAAAACGAAAAAATACAAAAGTTTACGGATCATACCAAATGCATTCCTTTTTTATTATTATTATTATTCTAAGAATAGAAATTTTGTATAGCTACCAAATATGTTATTTTACTTAAAAATTGTTTCAGTAAATAGAAAAGAACTATTTCTCAAAAGAAATTGTTCCCTAGAATAGAATTATTACCATTTGCACCCTTACTTACCACCATCTCCTCCATTTTGCTTTCCCATCCTTTATTATTATTATTAAAGTTTTCTTTGGGCCACCTCTCTATGCATTCAAATTGCCGTCGTATTGATTACAGCTATGTAATGGATCATTTTTTTGGGTGTTTAGTGCAGTGCAATCATGTGCGTTTAGTAATCATTAGCTCTATTTTTCTTTGAAGCGAAGAAGAAGAGAAAGGAAAGAAAAAAAATGAAATATATCGAAAAAAAAAATGAAATATAAATACACATCATTCAAACCCATGGAAAGATTTTGGTTGCATTCAAATAAGCCCATATTATCGAAAATAAATTGTTTATATTCGCAAATTTTGGAAATTATGATTTCTTAATGATATAACTTACGTCAATTAGTTATATAATTGCCAAGCGGCTATAACAGGTGAGGTTGGCAGTGATGAATTGATGGCGGCATGATGCTACCTTTCCCTTTTTTTTTCTCCCCTCTTTTGTAAATTTTTTAGATTCTTTCTTCTTTTAAGCTATGTTTAATCTTAGAATGTCTCTACACAAATGACAAGATAAGTAACATGTAATAGTAGAAGGAAAACGAGAAATACTTGGAATAGACAAGTACTAGCAAATGCCAAAAAAAGCTTAATTTCTATAATAAATTAAAAATTCTCTGCGTTAAATTTCATTCTAGCTACTTGCAAGTTGCTAAGCCACAAATAATACACTTGAAATATTATGAAATAAAAGCCGATGATTGTGAAATATGTTCTCCATCAGGATGTCGAATGAATAATTATCTGATATTGTTCACTTCTTGGCCGTTCTTGTAACCGCCGAGTAGGTGTATTGCACCTTCTTGAGCAATCGAGAAAGAAATGATTTCTCATACTAACCCTAATTTTTAATCCCAAGAGTGGACTTAATTATCGAAAGTCAAGTGGTAAACATGAGTATGGATGCGACACATCCGTTATTCAAAATCACAATCTAACCATTCAATGTAACTTTGAGATGGCCAAAACCTGCGTGATATGGCCGAATCCTTATTTGTTATATGTGGATTAAATTGTTTGAGTGTTTTTAAGAAAATCAGTCTAGTCAAAATATTTATATACACCTCTTTGATTTTCCCCTTTTGGCCCTTTAATCTAATTTCATATTGAATCTACTTGTAAGCTTGCCAATCTACATAGGGTGCGTTTGGGAAGACTTTTGGGGAAAGTCTTTAGGAAAATGCAAAGACTTTTGAGTTAAAGGTATTTTCCAATATGCAAACTGTGTTTGGTAAATTGTAGTTTGAAAGCCTTTTGTGAAGTACCTTTGAACAAAATGGTGTTTGGGGGACAAAGGACTTTTATGATAAAAAAAAAATACCAAAAGAAAATTAAAAAAAAAATTGACTGGTGTGGGTCATAAATACAAACATTATGTACTTAAAATTTTAGTTAAATTCACATCAAAATAGTTTATAACTTATAACCTAAAATAAAATCCAAGTTTAGACTATTTTTTAATGAAATTCCAATAAAAATCAAAGTTATCTTTTGGTCATTTTCCAAAGTGTCGCATGATGCGCGGCTCCTTCTTCTGCCCACCAAACTCGACCTAGATCCTCGCCAGCAATCCCCAACCTCACCACCCCCATGCCACGGCAGCTGCCGCTGCCGCCGCCGGCCTCCGAGCTCCTGTGGCACACGACCGCCGCCGCCTGCGTCAAGCTCCTCCTGGTCCCCTCCTACCGGAGCATCGACTTTGAGGTCCACCGCCACTGGCTCGCCCTGACCCACTCCCTCCCCGTCGCCTGCTGGTACTCTGACGAGACCAACCCCTGGACCCTCGACTACCCTCCCTTCTTCGCCTTCCTCGAGCTCCTCCTCTCCTTCCTCGTCTTCCCCGCTCGCGCCATCGACCCCGTCATCGTCCACCTCTACCGCGGCCTCGGCTACAGCGTCGCCTCGACCTTCGGTGCTCGCGCAACCCCGATTGGCCGTCGTCGAGGCTACGCAACCCTCACTTGAGGTCGAGGGACCTTGGTGAGGGCCGCGCCTGGGTCGCGTGACCCCGATCGACCGTCGCCGACTCAGATATGAGCTGTGAGGACCCAGATCTAGGACGCCGCGACTCGTCGGGGCGGCCCTTCGCCATGGTCGTTGAGTCACCGCGACTCGCGGAGGTCGCTCAACTCTTCGACGACGATCGCCTAGGTTGTCGCAATCACTCCGGCGTCCCTCTAGCCGTCACCGGCCCCTCGCAGTCAGGAAGAATCGGTGGAGAAGATGAACAGTGTCCTCACAAGGGCAAAAGACGGCAAAACAAAAAGTTTGTAAGGACAATTTTAGAAAAAAAAAATATGAATAGTGCCCGCATGGGCATGCCGAAAAAGCCGAAAGCTCAAGGCAGGTGAGGACCTGCCTTGGGCTTTCCGCCTTCACAAGGCTGGCATTTGGAGAATGGGGGTTCAAAATTTTTTGCCAAACACCCCTTATTTGGCCCAAGGGGCTTTGGACCCCCCAAAGAGCTTTGGAAAGTGGTTCCCAAACGCACCCATAATCCTACCTTTTGAGCTAGTTTTTCCACTTATAGCAAAAGTACTTTTTCTTTAATTCTCATTATAGTTGAAATTTTAAAAATATAAAAAGATTATAACCGAACTTATGTCATAAACGTCGCGAGTTAAATAATAGTCAAAGTGCGTGTTCCAAGAGAGTACGATTAGTGAAAGAAAAATAAGAATGTAAAAGAAAGTTTTTTTTTGGTTGGTAATGTAAACGAAAGTTGACTTGTCACATGTAGGAGCGATTTCTTCGGCAGGGAACGATCCTTGTTCAGAATCAACTATGTTTTCCCACTTAATCTAATCTAGGGGGGCCCTAGTCTAACACCATAATTGTGAGACTTCATTCGACATATGGGGATATTTATATAATTATATATTTGATGAGAAGATTAGGGGCGGCGCCTTAGGCTTTTCAGGTTGGGGACAAGTAGGTTATCTTGGCTGTTGAATGACGGCTACAAGGTTCTATAGGTGAGGGCGGTCATGGAACGAAACATGTGATGATGTCCTTATATAGGTCTATAGGCTATTTAAGGTTCTTAGGCTACTTAAGGTTCTCAAGTGCATCGAAAATTATTCGAAAATCATAAATCTATTATACGACGATCAATTCAATTCTAAACTTTTCAATTTTACCAATCTAGTGCCAAATAAGTCGGCAACTCGCCAGTTTAGTCCCAAACTTTTCACTTATTTTAATTTAGTTCTAAACGTTTTGATGATTTACTAATCTGGTCATGAACATTTATGTTTTCCCACTTAATCTAATCTAGGGGGCCCTAGTCTGACACCATAATTGTGAGACTTCATTCGACATATGGGGATATTTATATAATTATATATTTGATGAGAAGATTAGGGGCGGTGCCTTAGGCTTTTCAGGTTGGGGACAAGTAGGTTATCTTGGTTGTTGAATGACGACGACAAGGTTCTATAGGTGAGGGCGGTCATGGAACGAAACGTGTGATGATGTCCTTATATAGGTCTATAGGCTATTTAAGGTTCTCAAGTGCATCGGAAAATTATTCGAAAATCATAAATCTATTATACGACGATCAATTCAATTCTAAACTTTTCAATTTTACCAATCTAGTGCTAAATATGTCGGCAACTCGCCAGTTTAGTCCCAAACTTTTCACTTATTTTAATTTAGTTCTAAACGTTTTGATGATTTACTAATCTAGTCATGAACATTTATGTTTTCCCACTTAATCTAATCGAGGGGGCCCTAGTCTGACACCATAATTGTGAGACTTCATTCAATATATGGGGATATTTATATATTTGATGAGAAGATTAGGGGCGGCGCCTTAGGCTTTTCAGGTTGGGGACAAGTAGGTTATCTTGGCTGTTGAATGACGGCTACAAGGTTCTATAGGTGAGGGCGGTCATGGAATGAAACATGTGATGATGTCCTTATATAGGTCTATAGGCTATTTAAGGTTCTCAAGTGCATCGGAAAATTATTCGAAAATCATAAATCTATTATACAACAATCAATTCAATTCTAAACTTTTCAATTTTACCAATCTAGTGCCAAATATGTTGGCAACTCCAGTTTAGTCCCAAACTTTTAACTTATTTTAATTTAGTTCTAAATGTTTTGATGATTTACTAATCTAGTCATGAACATTTATGTTTTCCCACTTAATCTAATCTAGGGGGCCCTAGTCTGACACCATAATTGTGAGACTTCATTCGAAATATGGGGATATTTATATAATTATATATTTGATGAGAAGATTAGGGGCGGCACCTTAGGCTTTTCAGGTTGGGAACAAGTAGGTTATCTTGGTTGTTGAATGACGGCTACAAGGTTCTATAGGTGAGGGCGGTCATGGAACGAAATGTGTGATGATGTCCTTATATAGGTCTACAGGCTATTTAAGGTTCTCAAGTGCATCGGAAAATTATTTGAAAATCATAAATCTATTATACGACGATCAATTCAATTCTAAACTTTTCAATTTTACCAATCTAGTGTCAAATATGTCGGCAACTCGCCAGTTTAGTCCCAAACTTTTCACTTATTTTAATTTAGTTCTAAACGTTTTGATGATTTACTAATCTAGTCATGAACATTTATGTTTTCCCACTTAATCTAATCTAGGGGGCCCTAGTCTGACACCATAATTGTGAGACTTCATTCGACGTATGGGGATATTTATATAATTATATATTTGATGAGAAGATTAGGGGTGGCGCCTTAGGCTTTTCAGGTTGGGGACAAGTAGGTTATCTTGGTTGTTGAATGACGGCTACAAGGTTCTATAGGTGAGGGCGGTCATGGAACAAAACATGTGATGATGTCCTTATATAGGTCTATAGGCTATTTAAGGTTCTTAGGCTCTTTAAGGTTCTCAAGTGAATCAGAAAATTATTCAAAAATTATAAATCTATTATACGACGATCAATTCAATACTAAACTTTTCCATTTTACCAATCTAGTGCCAAATATGTCGGCAACTCGCTAGTTTAGTCCCAAACTTTTCACTTATTTTAATTTAGTTCTTAATGTTTTGATGATTTACTAATCTAGTCATGAACATTTTGACAATTCGTCAATTCAGTCATTCCAGTCAATTTTGGTTGGAAATTGCCGACTTGATTGTCTAGCCAACGTCGGCCATCCTATGTGGCAAGGTTAGTGCCGGCATTGATAATTATATATTTTTTAAAAAATTTCAAAATATTTTAATGATTTTTCCTTTTTCTTTTATTTATTTCCTTCTTCCTCTAGCCATGTTACATATGATGCGGGTTGCACAATAAGTTTAGGATTTTTTAGATAATTTTCCCCATAGTGATTGATCAATTCACCCGTGACATGCATTGTAAGGGAATGAGATTGTATAGATGTTACCATCTAGAGATTGAAAATGCTGAAAGTGAAGAATAATATGCAACTGCCCACACAGTTGGCTTAGTATTATTTAAATCGTATCTAGTTTGAAACATGTGCTTGTGTATGTATTTATGGGTTATCAGAAAATCATGGAAAGCTAAAAGCTATGCTAAGAAATCATGGAGATATGCTTACCAAACTTCGTTTTAATATGAGGTAAAAAACAATTGTTTGTTAAAGATAGCAAAATATATGTAGAACTAGAATCTACACAATTAAATGACTACTACTTATCAGTTATAGTTCAAACAATTTTCTTGTTCCCTGATATAAATATAGATAGCCTATCACTTGAAAAAATGAAGCTATCTCAATTGTAACTTTAGCCTTATGGTGAATTGGATAGCCACGAAATGGTGTTCATCGTTTTTCTAGATATAATCAAATTTGATAGAATGTTTTTAAAATTATCTTGTGTTTTTCGTTCAAATTCTCATTAATCAAGTATTCTCTAAAAAAGGTTACCATACCTACCTATTTTAACTTTAGAGTCCATCAATATACATAAATACGTGGACTGCTTCGTTTATTTTTTATGAACTTACTGTGAGTAATGTTGCCTATAGAAATTACAAAAATCAATTTGAGACCAAATTAGATTAATAGATATCAACGTCATAATCATGTATAGGATTTTTTATTTTGTGGCAACTAAGCTAAATTTGTTAAATTATATATTTTCAAACTTAGATATGTATTTTATTACTTAGGAATTTTGTGCATGAAACTTTTTAATCATATTATGAATGGACAAAGTACACCCCAAGTGTTAAAACTTGGCATGGAGGGACACTTAAGTGTCAAAACTTTGAAAATGTACACTTAAGTGCCAAAATCGGAGCAAAATGTATCATTTAAGTGCCACTCCGACCAAAATGCCGACGTAGTGATTTTCTGGCGAACAAAGTGCAAAACGACGCCGTTTTGATGTTGACGTGTTAAAAAATTAATATAAAAATTAACTAATTAAATTAAAAATAAATTTATTTAAAACATTTTAAAATAAAATAAAAATATTAAAAAACTAAACATTTTAAAAATAAATAAATAACATTTTAAAATAAAATGAAAATATTTAAAAAATAATTTTTTAAAACTAAAAATAAAAAAAATATATATATTAATAAACTAAAAAAAAAATAAACTTATTTAAAAAAATTAAAAGTAAAATAAAAATATTAAAAAAAAAATTGATTTTTTTTAAAATAACAAAAAAATTAAAAAAAAAAAACTAAAATTATTTAAAACATTTAAAAATAAAATAAAAATATTTAAAAAACTAAAAATTTTAAAATATATATTTAAAAAACTAAAAACTAAAAATTTAAAAACTAAAATTATTTAAAACATTTAAAAATAAAATAAAAATATTTAAAAAACTATAAAAAGGGGGGGACCTTCCGGCAACGGTGGCCCGAGCCCTCGCCGCCGCCCCTTTTTTTAATATTTAATTTTTTAATTTTATTTAAAATGTTTTAAATAATTTTATTTTTTAAATTTTTAGTTTTTATAATATTTAAAAAATATTTTTTTTTTAAATTTCCGTTTTTTTTAATATTTTTATGTTATTTTAAAATATTTTAAATAAATTTAATTTAATTAATTTTTATATTAATTTTTTTAACACGTCCGTACCAAAACGACGTCATTTTTGTATTGTTTAGCCACGTCAATGTGCAAAATGGTGTTGTTTTGCACTCACCTCGCCGGAAAATTGCCACGTTAGCAATTTGGCCGGATTTTGACCGGAGTTGTACTTAAGTGATCCATTTTACTCATATTTTGGCACTTAAGTGTACTTTTCCAAAGTTTTGGCACTTAAGTGTCCCTCCATATCAAGTTTTGGCACTTGTGGTGTACTTTGTCCTATCATGTATTGTGGGACCTTATGATCATACTATAACTGGTGTGATCTTATGATTGCGTTTCTACAATAATACAGTTTAGGAGAGAAAATAGAGAAAATGAAAAGAGCTTAGTGAGGGACTTTCTTTATATTTCTTGTCCCAATTCCTTCTTTTGTCAATATATATTGAAGTATTGTAAACAAAAAAGATAAAGTTAGCACTCTTAGCCACCAAAAAGGGTAAAAAACACTAGAAATTTTATCTGTTAGACAAAAGAAGAAAGATTTTTTTTTAAAGTGTTTTATCATGAAAAATCACAAATCTGTACATTCATGAAAAATTTATCTCAAATTAATTTTTGATCACGAAAAATCACAAATTGATACACCTATGACAAACGGAGGGTAAAAGCCCAAACTTGTACACCCATCAACTGCCATGTACGATCCAACTCTGCAATTTAACAATAAAATTTAATAGAAATTAACATAGGTTAAATTTGTCTTGGGATTTTTGGTGATAAAAATATTTATTTGAGATATTTTTTTACAAATGTACCGGGTTGGAGTTTTTCGTGATATTAGCCCTTTTTGAAATGACTCATTATGAATTTTTGTTCGAGAGATAAATATTAAATTATCTATTTAGGCAAGTTGATGACGCGGTTAACGATAGCGTTTTGGAGAAACAAATTAGTAGAGAAAATACATGCAATGATCTCTTGAAACGTATGCAAAGTTTATTAGTTCAAATTAAGAGGAATTAGAAACGAGGACATCCTAGAGAAGTGGTGTCCTTGCTGTTATACACTTCATCCCTACTAGTCACGTCATGTGACAAATTAGCTTGCAATAGACAAAAAGTTTAACGGTGGATATTTTTTGTCTCCCTAAAAGTTTGTGAGTTTTTATTGATCATTTGAGAAGTCAAGTTACCTTCGTCTCCCGAGTGAAAGAATGCCGATTTTCTTTTGTATTTTAACCACCAAAGAGTGGGGCTTAAGGCCAACAACACCGCTGGAAATTAAGGGCTTGTTTATTTATTTTTGTTTATGTTCCCCGGAAAAAAAATTTATGTTCTTTTGTTTTGGGGAACAAAAAAGAACAGAAACGCATTTGTTTACACTTTTGTTCCCAAGAATAGATTTGGAACAGAAACAAGAAGTAGAAAAAACTTGTTTCTTGTTCCCGAGAACAATTTTGAGAAACACTTATTTTTTCTTCTCATTTTTCTTCTTTTTTCTTTTTTCTTTCCTTCTTCTTCCTTTTGGCTGGTCACCGGCCTCGGCCATGGCCGGCGATCGGCCGTTGAGGGTCGGCGACCTCGCCAGAGCGTCGCCGGGCTATCGCTAGGTCAGCGTCGCCCAGCAGTGGCTCGGTGAGGCTGACCTCGCGTCGCTTGGGCAAGGCCGAGCCTTGCTGGTGGCCTCGATAGCCAGGCGAGGTCATCGGCGAGGCTCGACCTCGCCCAGGCGGCATGAGGTTGCCTCACCCTGGCCTGGTGAGGACGAGCCTTGCGTTGGTCAGCGAGGCTCGGCCTCGTAGGGGGCCGGCGAGGTCACCGGCCCTCGTTGGCCGGCCAAAAGGAAGAAAAAAGAAAAAAAGGAAAAATACAATAAAAATATTGAAAAATTAAAAGAAACAAAAAAATTATACAAGTTTACCAAACACATTTCTATTCCTGGAGTAGAAATTTTTTGCAGTGCGTTTTTATACTCATAAATTGTTCTCTGGAACAAAAACAAAAACAAAAAAACTATTTCTGTTAAAAAATTGTTCCCTGAAACAAAAACGTTACTAAACGCGCCCTAAGTAGGTTTGGATTTGACATAAATGGGATGTCATAACAACAAAAACGGGGAAAGTACAGCCCAAGTGCCAAAACTTGGCACGGATGGACACTTAAGTGCTAAAAGTTAGGAAAGTGATACTTAAGTGCCAGTTTCGGAGTAAAGTGGAACACTTAGGGTGCGCATGACAACACTTCTTGGCTGGGGAATAGTTTTTTTTTTTTTCAGAAATAGTTCTTTTCTATTTTTATTCCGAGAAACAATTTCTGAATAAAAGAACCCGTTTGGTAACTACATAAAATTTTTACTCTTGGAATAGAAAAAGAATAGAAATGTGTTTGGTAACGCAACGATTCTTTTTTGTATTTATTCGTTTTTTATTCTTGCTCACGGATCGTCGGCGCCGGTCGTAGTTGGTGGCGATGGCCGGCAGCGGTGGGGCAGCCAGCGACCAGCGGCAGCAGGCGACGGTGGCTTCGGGCGGTTGGAGGTGGCCGCGGCAAGAGAGAAATAAAACAAAAATAAAAATGAAAATTTGCTTATTTCTAGAATTGTTCCTGGGACAAGAAGCAATTTTTTTTTGTTTCTCGTTTCTATTCCCGAGCTAACTTTTCTATTTCGGGGAATAGAAAAAAAAATTGGCATTACTAAACGGGTTTCTATTTTTTTTTTCGTTCCGGGGAACAAAAGAACAGAAATTCTTAGGAATAGAAATGTTCTCGTGTAGCCCATTAAGTGCCACTTTGGCCAAAATCCGGCCAAATGGCTGACGTGGCGATTTTCCGGCGAGTTGAGTGCAAAACGGCGTCGTTTTGCACGCTGACATGGCTAAACAATACAGAAACAATGTCGTTTTGGTGCCGACGTGTTAAAAAAATTAATATAAAAAATAATTAAATTAAATTAAAAACAAATTTTATTTAAAACATTTAAAAATAAAAAAAAATATTCAAAAAAATAATTAAAAAAACTAAAAAATATTAAAAACTAAAAATTATAAAAAACTAAACTTATTTAAAACATTTAAAAATAAAATAAAAGTATTTAAAAAAAATTATAAGAAAGGGGGGGCCATTCCGACGACGGCGGCGGCCGCTCCTTTTTTTAATGTTTTTTATTTTTATTTTTTTATTTTATTTTTAAATGTTTTATATAAGTTTAGTTTTTAAATGTTATAAATTTTTAGTTTTTTAATATATATATTTTAATTTTTAGTGTTTTCTTTTAATTTTTTTTTAATTTTTAAATGTTTTAAATAAGTTTAGTTTTTAAATGTTATAAATTTTTAGTTTTTATAATATTTTAAAAAAACTTAGTTTTTTAAATTTTTAGTTTTTTTAGTATTTTTACTTTATTTTTAAATGTTTTAAATAAATTTAGTTTTAAATTAAATTAAATTAATTTTTTTAACATGTCAGTGTGCAAAATGACGCCGTTTTGCACCAAAGTCGCCGGAAAATTGCCACGTCAACCATTTGGGCCGGATTTTGTCCGGATTGGCACTTAAGTGATCCATTTTGCTTCGATTTTGGCACTTAAGTGTCACTTTCCTAATTTTTGGCACTTAAGTGTCCCTCCGCGCCAAGTTTTGGCAGTCCAGTTTTCCGCAACTCCAACAAAAACAATAAAAATAATGTTTTACATGGATTGACCCAATTAACCCATTTAGAAATGTATAGGCATGCTTAAGTTAACTGTTTAGGATATGAATTTTTTTCAACACGACTCAATTAAAGACATTTAATATTCGTATTTGAAGATTTTTTTTTTTTTCGTTTATAGAGTTTATAAAGAAAACACCCACGTCAAAGAGAATAAATAATGATGAAAAAATAATTTTCACACGAAAGTCGTTTAACATAAGTAGTAACTCAATAATACACTTTTGATTAATGTTACATAACAATAGTTATATCATCTAAGAATGTGTAAACATAAGCTATTGTGTTGAATGTGTTTTTCATGTTTACATGTACAACATAGACTTGTAGATAGGTTAATGTATTATGTATTATCAACATTTGACGTGGTGATACATTTGATAATTGTTTAGTCATGTTGTGAAGTGTGATTTCTTATATTAAGCATGCTGTGTGACAAGATAAATTATTATGTTCGAGTTAGTCATATTCATATTATACTCTTATTTCAACACAACAATATAAATATGACACGAGAAGAATTGTTGGTACAAAATAGCATAAAAAAGTTAATAGCTGCATCTTTTATTGTACATCTAGGGCGGCCACTTCACGTCTCCAAAGTAACTCCAGCCTTGCATAGCTTACATTAACAAGTGCATTTGGTTGGGAAAAATATTAAAAAAGTTATAAACCTTTGACATAAATGTAAAATGTTTAGGACTTTTTTAACACTCTTCTCGCATTTGGCATATATGTCTAGGGCTAAACGCTTCAGGAAAAAAAGGACCACCTTCAACCGAATTTACAGAAAAACAAAAAAGTGTGATAATAAAGCCCTCCAAGTTCTCCAAGCGTGCTCTATAAATGAAATGGCAAAATCGCACTACCACATCCGTACACAGCATCTTCGATTGGCATAAAGCCAAAAGAAAGGACAGCCGAAAGAAAAAGGCAAAAAACATGAGTTCGGAGGAAGCCCCAGTCATTACAACTTCCCATGAAGATGAAGACCTTTTGAATGCCTTTGAGATCCCCTCGATGGCTTTTGTTCCCATTATCTTGAAAGGCGTCCTTGAGCTGGGGATTCTTGAATTGCTGGCCAAGTGTGACCAGCTCTCTCCGTTGGACATCGCGGCCCGCCTCTCCATCGACAACCCGGCCGCGCCGGACATGATCAACCAGATGCTGCGGCTCCTTGCGAGTTACTCCATCTTATCGTGCACTCTCGTGGAGGATAAAGGTGGCCGCCCCCAGAGGCTCTACGGCCTCGGGCCTCGGGGCAAGTTCTTTTCGGACCAGAATGGAGCTTCTTCTGCACCACTTCATATGCTACTCCAAGAAAAGACTCATCTGGAAAGCTGGTTCGTGTGTATATAACCCACGAATTTTTACCCACCCGTTAGTTGCTCTCTTGGTCGTAAAATAGAATCCGAAAACCCAATTTCTATAGATCAACCGTAAAAAGTAAGGGATACAAGTAAAATTTTCTGGATACTCAAGGAGCGATTACGATGTTATTCTATGGACGTGATTGCTCCAGAGAGCACACTGACACTAAATTTGTGTTGCGTGCTCTGTAGGCACTGCCTTAAAGATGCAGTTAAGGAAGGAGGGCCAGAGCTTTTCATCCGCAGAAACGGCATGAACATGTTCGACTACATGGGCCGAGACCCGAGATTCAACGACCTGTTCAACAAGTCAATGACGAGCATGTCGGCGATTCACATGCCCAAGATCGCTCAGCATTATAGCGGGTTTTCAAAGGCGAAGACGGTTGTCGATCTGGGCGGTGGCATCGGCGAGACCCTGAAAATCATACTATCCAAGAATCCCCACATCCGCGCCATCAACTACGACTTTCCTCATGTGATCGCAGCTGCTCCTCCCATTCCTGGTAAAATCGATCCCAATCATATCGAAGGTTTTGTGTGCATACGAACTGTAATGAGAGCTCGCTCAACTTCATGCTTCACACAACCTTAATTTTTTCTTTTCTGGGTTTGCCTTAGTACGATTACACAATTATATATTCGTTTGCAGGTATTACGCATGTTGGAGGAGACATTGCAAAGGGCGTCCCTAAAGCAGACGTCTATTTCCTGAAGGTCAATTAATTAATATTTATTTTTTTCGTATCATCGAATCTTCTAATTATTCAAAATCAGCTTGACTGCTAATTGATTCGTTTAACGAAAATTATAAGAAAGACATGAGAGGTTCTAGTATCATGAAAACCAAGTAAGCACGATGTTTTGAGTAGTGTACTTATTTAACAGACGGTTCTCCATTGCGGGGACGATGAGTTCTGCGTGAAGGTGCTCAAGAATTGCTGGGAGGCATCGCCGCCGACGGGGAAAGTGGTGATCGTGGATGAGGTGGCCCCGGAGTATCCTGGGACCGACGATATCTCACAGACCAATTTCTTGATGGACGTGAACTGTCTGAGGTCCATCCCTGGCGGGAAGACCAGGACGCAAAGGGAATTCGCGGACCTTGCCCATGCCTCAGGGTTCCATGCCCCAATATATGTTCTGCGCGTGTACAACCTATGGTTGATTGAGCTTCACAAGAAGATGTGACGATCGCAATGGTCGATGGTTTCTTCTCAGTTTGATGATGGCTTCACTACGTTAACAGATGAACTACCTATGGTTGGAGTGTTTTGGGTAATTTGATGGAGAGACACCGTTGTCTTATGTTGTCGACAAACAGTGGTTTGGTCCTTCCAAATAAAATAAGAATTTCCCCTTTCTTTTTTCGATTTAGGATGTGTGTCTTAAAAAAATAATCCAAAGACAAAAATAGCAAGGATAGCACCATTTACTTAAAAGCATTTTTGTATATGCATTCTCTTGTACAAACGAAAGAGGATCTCATAGTTTAGACGTAGCAGTTTAAAGACTTGCTAGGGTCCAAGATTTTACGAAAGGTTAATCTTAAACAGGAATGCAAAATTCGAGGAAAAAAGTAGCTAGTAAAGAGGATGGTGAAGTGGCCGACCACCACTTCCGTGACAAAGTCGACACGCCTCGGTCAAGACCTTAGCCTAATGGCACATGTTTTAGGAATTCTAACAAAGGTTGCAACTAAGCAAACCTCATTTTAGTTGACTAAGGTCGTTTATTCACAATCTTAATTGCAGTGGAGGCTGCATGACCAAGTCATGGCCAAGGCACATCAACGGCATAGGTGCAAACATGAGTATTGCAAGTGAATTAACTATCATACAAAACCTCGCCTTTTCATCCTTTTTGGTCGATTTCTTAAAAATGTTTTCGACTTATAAGTCTAAGAACTTGTCTCCAAATTAACATTGCATGATGGTGACATCAACTGTAAATCTGCTATTTCAACTACTGCTTCGGTGTGTTAATTGTGACATCCTCAAAATTCAACCCTATTCAAAATACGATAAGGGGTTTACTTCTATCAATGCGCAATTAGTAGAATTAGACTTTAAGTTGGTTCGTGAACCATTCAAGAGTGTTAAACCTATTGAGAAATACAATTTAGGATTTCGATGCACACGACTAGAGAACTCAATCATGGATTGACAATTCGACCATAAGGATCGATGAGAGACAATCTTAAGCCATTTCTGATTGATCTAGAAACGGTTATAGATCGATTCGATAATAGTATATAATCGGATTGTGGGTGATTCCACACGATTACTATATTAACTACGAATGACCCTAAACCAATTCCAAATGATCGTGTACTTTGGAGCGAGCAATTGACTCCTCATGATTACATGACAATCGAGGATCATCCATAAATTGAAAAGACTCAAACGTGGATGGATATCAAATCAACCATGGGTCGAACTCGCAAAACCCCTAAAGGATGCCCGTTGGTTTTAATCATGCTAAGTCATATTTGATAGATTTCAACCACAAATTCTAGTCTGGTTAAGGATATTGGACTTTAGAGGGTTAAGTGACCATCGCCGAACATTGCTCTTAAATTCTTTAATTATCGGTAAACCCTGAATTTTTGGATAAGTGAAATTGTGCCAGAAATTGGAAGCACAATGGGCTACACGCCCGAGTTAGGCCCAAATTGGATGATTCAAGCCCAAACCCAAGCCCTATGTGCGTGAATAGTGTGTGTACTGTTGGACCTTCACTACTTTCCAATTTTATAGAGCTTTTTGTGGTTTGAATCTCGCAAAATTTCCTTCATGATAGTTGTTCAAACATCTTGATCTATAATATAGTTTAATTTCATATTTTTCTAAGGTGAAATGATTGGTACAAAAGCGTGCTCATTTACTGTGTGAAAACTGCCCAATGCAGTAAAAACGGTGACCTATTTGTGTTCTCAATTTTTTATAAATTTTTCCCTTTGAAATATGAACACATTTCCTTCAATAAATTTATAGAAGACATTTATATCTACGACATACTAAAATTCAAAGTGTTTTATGAATATTTGGATGTCAAAATGGGTTTTCTTCTGCGGACATTGGAACTATTCAACGGACGAGATTTTGGGTTGCTTTTGATGATTTTATACTCTTTATACAAAACGAATTATGCTTGGATTACTTCATGAAAAATGTTATTTAAATTCTTCTCTACAACATATTAAATTTTTATAATTTTTCGAATCCGTTTGTTAAGGTAATGACATTTATTTTGGAAATTACTCAAAACTGTTCTTCACACTGGAAGGAGAGGGCCACATGCCAAAGCTTGAAGGACAAGCTTAGGCAATTGCATGGTGGAGATCAATCATTACTTCCCAAGTTTGGAGCCATCATTGCAAGATCTTAACATTTATTTCACTTAAGTACGTGAATAGTGAGGAATCTCGGTAAAATGCATGAATTGTCCTCTTATTTAACTAAGGACAAAAGGGCAAGGATGGAATGGCAAGGAGGAAGGGTGCCCAAGTGCATGAGGGAGGAGATGAAAAGGACACCCCAAAGCCTAACCTACCCCTCCTAGCTCTCAAGTGCTTATCTCTTCATTAATGACTTGGATTTTTCTTCTTCAATAAGCTTTCCTTTGCTTGGTTGAGAGTGATTCAAGGATTGGTGATAGGATGAGCATTACTGGCAAGATTTCTTCCTCTTCCTCTCTCTCCTCTTATTCCCTTTGATTCCCACAGCAATTCTCTCTCTCTCTTCATTCATTTTCTCTCATTTCCTCACTTTCTCTCACTCCCTACCCTTTGGACGAATTTCTCTAATCCTCTTTCTCATTTCATATCCATTTCTATCTCATATTCTTCTCTACAATCACCGGTAATCGACCACCATAACTGCTACTCGTAAAATGCCCTTCGCACTGTCGTTCCCATCGCCAAGTTGGAGTTTTGGAGACGCGAAGGCTGCTGTCCAGCCTTGCCGCAGCTCTTTCTCCCTCCTTCCTCTCACAGTTTGGTCCCCCGTGGAGCCCGGAGGCCGTCCACCGCCTAGCCAACCACCGTGCCACCGCCCAAGTGCTGACCAGCCCTTCTTGTGAGCTGTTCGATGCTGGTCCAGCAGCCACGGCCGCTGTCTGGCCTTGCTACTCCTCCCCCAACGCTTTTTAAAGCTTAGACTTGAGTGTGAGTAGCTTTCTAGCCCTTGATTAGGGTTGTTGTTGCATTTTGGAAGTAGTTTAGGGTGAGATTAAGGTTAAATGATGATTTATTGATGTGATAAGTGGATGTTGCGTGATAAGTGATTATTGGGCTTAGATAGGTTATCGAACATTTACCGATAGGTTATCGAGTTTCAAAGCGATATGTTATCGGACATTTGACGATAGGTTATCGAATCATGGGTATCGAGCCTAGGATGATAAGTTATCATGTTGGGGGGTAATATGCTATTATAATATGTGAATAATAAGATGCAATAATAAAGTGAATAAGTTACATTGTAATGGTACGTTGTTTCAATGTGCCTTAGTAGGATGGCATATTATTATATGAGATATGTGTTTTACGGAGTACAAATTATGCGTTAAGCATGTTATATGGATTATGAGTTATATGTGTTATATTTGCTATATGGGTTGTTGACACCTAAATTTTTGTTCAAAAATCATTTAAAAAAAAATGGGAATTTGCTTTTCCACAAAAATATTTCATGTCAAATTCTTGCATATAGATTATCTAGGTGTTTAGTTTAGTTTTATTAAATGGAATATGTTTTTCCTTCAAAAAAAAATAAAAAAAAAATTAAATTAAATATATAAAAAAGATTAAAAAAAAAGAAAAAAAGTTGGGGCCAATGATCTAAATGTGACTAGCCAAGCCCGGGAGGTCAAATTAGAATTAAAATGGCAAATTGGGGCCAAAATGCAATTTCCAAAAGTTGAGGGACCAATTCGCAAATTTTGCAAAATTTTGCCCAAACCCTTAAATCATCATCTTGGTCACCAATTAAGTTGAAATTGAACTTGGGCCAACTCGAATCAATTAAATCGGGCCAAAAAGACCAAGTTTGTATTGAAATGGGTATTTTTGGATAAGAAAATGGCCAACTTTGAGGGACTTTCTTGCAAAATTGAGTGAGTACAATTGCAAAATCTGGTTGAGATCTTAAAATACTATACATGAGCTTACTAATTGATCAAAAAACGCAGCCAAATTGATGGATTAAAGCACTCAAACGAGCTACCAAAACCTAGTCCACGAATTGGTCTCATTTCGGAGTTGCTGAGTAAGCAACTTGGTGGCCCCACCATATCCCACTCAGCCGCCCATCTAGCCTGATCTTTGCACATGATTGAAGACCATAATGAGTAGTGCCAGTGGAAGGAAATTGGCCAGGGATAAGCTTCTGAATGCACAGGAAAATCGCACCAAATCCGGACACTCAACAGCTGCAGAAGTTGGAAAAATTGGCTAAGTCAGAGAGTGGGTGAACTAGCTCAGTTGGCAGGCTTGGTAGGTGGACAAAAAGCCGACCAAGGGATTGATGATTTTGGTGGATAAGATCACCGAAGCAAGCTATTTCAGGGCACGAGAGAGAGGAGACGAGAAGGAGAGGAGAGAGCACACGGTCGTCCCCCAAAGACACCTTCAGAAGCAACTCCAGAAAAGAAAACCCAAAAATTCCAGACCGACCTTGAGAGAGAAAAGTGCAATTTTCACAAATGTGCAGCCAAAATTAGCCAAAACCTTCAACTAGAGAGTGAAACTTCACTCAAAGATCTTTCCAACCATATATCGCACGTCCCAAATGGAGATCGGGAAGGCCTCCTAAAGCCCCCCGAAAAACTACCCTCCTAGCGGGCCAAAGAAAGTCTGAATTTTTCTAAGTGTTGAGCCCGGTTGGTCACGAGTGAGAGAAAGTGAGTGTTTTTGAGAAAGTTGAGAGACAAATGAGGAAAACCATGAGTTCAAAACCAAAGTAGAATACATATAGCTTTGTTTGGTGTTTATTTTTCCAACAAAAAAAGTCACGGAGTCTAATTTTGGAGGTTAATGAAAACCTTCGTTATCAGTTCTTTCTTTGCAGATCTGGTTTTCCAGTTGAAGAAGCCAACTTCCACGTGCCTCCCGAGGATAATTTCTTGGTTTTCTTGGCCAAGAGTCACTTGAAAGGAAAACTAAGAAGCAAGGTAAGCATCCTAGATATATTTTGGTTTTATAAAGTCATTTTTCCTAATTAAATGATATTTTGGTATTTTAGAACCATTTTTGTAAACAATCTATTATGCGTAGATTAAAATTAATTAGAGTAATTGCATGCATCTAGAGTAATTCCATGCATATTTAAATTCTCATTTTGCTCACGGGGGTCCTGTCCCGGGGCGTGATAACAAGGCCATGTAATATTATTTGCCCGACTTGTATCGGGTCTTTCTTTTTCGCATTACTTTCAAGTCCTTTCAATGTCTTGGATGTTTACTTATGCATCGCTTTTCATTGATTTGAGTGTAAATTTCTTTTCTAGATTATGTTAGGATTAGTCTAGATATAAAAAAAAAACCCTACAAAAACATTTGCATGGACACTTAGTGGTTTCATAAAGATTATAATTGGTAATCAAGAATGTGTGGCCATTTAGATAAATAACTTTTCAAGTTAGTGGTACCGCAAGGGCGCTAATAGAAACATTAGCGTAAACAAGTCCCCGTTCCTAGAAATCTCTGGTTACGTAGGAATTGAGACAACACTCCCGTGTCTTGATTGGTTTCTAGTCAACCTCAATAGGCTAGTGGTGACTCCTAAAAATACATAAGTTGTTAAGAACTAAAAAAACAAAATCTAACGTCGCGCGAGGTATGCGCTTGGGAGAGCCCGCGCCTGGTCTAGGGCCGTTGGTCCGCCTCTTTAGGCAAATACCCCTAAACCATTCTTTCTTTTCCCCCGAACGGAAAAAAGAGGTCGTGACATGGGTTATATGCGTTAAATGTCATATATGTTTTATGTGTTAGATGTGTATTATGTGTTGTATGTGTTTGACGTGTCATATGAGTTATACGTGTTAAGTATGCTATTTAAATAAGCCTTGGATAGATTATGATAGTAATGTATTATATGTGTTCATTGTTATACATATGTTATGTTCATTGTACATGGTCGACGTGTGATAACACTCTGAGCCTCCGAGATGAGATATACGATAATTATTGGACGTGTGATGAAGCATGCTTGGTCAAGTCTCTCTCTTGGGATGGGCGATATTGAGACGTATCGTTCCTGAACCAAGTCCAGTACTAAATCGGTGATCATGTCATGACAAGCTGATCCTTTCTTAGTCTTGGTGGGATATCATGTCATGACGTATCAACCCTGTTTATGAATTGAGAGTCATGAGAATATCCTATATGTTGACGAATGAGTCAGAAAGGCATGGATAAATTTGTAGGTTTGTATGCCTTTGATTAGGACTCGAGATATTTAAGTTGTTGCATGGTGCTTGGAATTATTGTTATTCATGCTTGGATTATTAAATTGTGAATGTTGTATACTTAATGAAATAGTGTACTCACATAGTGATTGTTTATACTATAATTGGACACGTGATAAAGTGTCGCATGTTGAGTGGCCTAATTCTTGTTAATAGATAATGCAAAGTTAAGGCTTTGCGATTGGTTTGTCATTGATAGATAACCCGCATGTTTAGAGCGTTTACGAGGTGAATGGCTTCCCTACACGAGATTTAGGGAGTTCACTCATTGAGTTTATCTCACTCCTTTAACTTTTTCAGGCCCTAATCATGACTATCCGAGTTCGAGCTAAAGTACTTTGAGATGAATGTATACTAGATGTGTAGGGGATACCACTTTTGAGGTTGCCTCATAGAATAGAGGTGCTAGGTTAACCCCAACCCCTTTTGGACAAGTACGAAGGAATTCGCTATGCAAGTGTGTAAATGTGAACTTCCAATGTTTAAACCGAAGTGTAATGGGTACATATATGAAAGTGTGCTCAGATGAGTGTTCTATACTATCCTTATTGTTTGTTAATGTTTGGGAGATGTTTATTTTGCTTCCGATTGTGTATAATCAAAAGATAAAATGAATGGTCGTTGACACATCTTGGGACGTCGCAAGCAAATGAACTAAGTGAAAAGCGATGGCGTGTGTTGTCGGAAGCCTAGAGTGGGTCAGGGCGCGACATTAATGATGTTTTTGATGGCCAGAGGTGTTGAAGACGCATCCCATGGGAAATTTACAAGTTTCATTTTCTTGGTGAATTTATGTTCATGGAATTATTATGGTAAAATAAGGCAAGTTTTGGATTCTTTAAGATATTTATTTAAAATAAAGATAAAAAAAAAAAATTGGGTTTACAACTTCTCTTTTAAGCCTAAAAACGTACTTTAGCTTTTTTATAAATATTTTTCAAATATATCCAGTGTGTAACTTTATAGTTACGTTAGGTCGTCCAGATTTTTAATTAGGTTAGAACTTAATAGGATATGATATAAAATCCTGAGATTTTCCTATATCCTATTCAGTTTGGATATAGCAATATTAAGATTGGATACATTCACATTATATCATGTGGAAATTTTTATTGACGTTTTTGAGAGATCTAGAGAGAAAAATAGAGATTTCTTGTCTCCATTTTCTTTATTTTTTTGTCCTTTTTAAGATTAATGAAAAAAAAAAGGTACTTGAATTGCAATCAGCCAAACACCACCACCCCCCGTTCCCCTCAAAATTCTTCTTGGCGTTGAAATGAGAATTAATAAGAATTGAAAAAATTAAGGGCGCAAATGATAACCATTCTATTTATGGGTTGAAGAACACAAGTTGAAGAGAGGAGAAGAAATCGATATGAAGGAGGATTTCATAGATGTCGTGATGCTGTTTGCGATGGGGGAGGATAGTTTGGTTACTCTCCTGAGACGCTCGTCAAGGCAACAATAATGGTATGACTTGTGATTTAGGTTGCATTTGGTAAGTATTATGTTTTTGAAAATAATTTTTATCCAGAAATGATTTTTTTTTTCTGATTTTGTTCCTTAAATAAGTTTCTAATTAATTATACAAAACTTCTATTTTCGACATAGATTTTTTTAATAATTTTATTACATTTTTCTCTTTTTCTTTTTCCTCCTCTTCTTCTTCTTCCTCTAACTAGCAAGGTTGTCGGCCTCGAGGGAGCCTCACCATGGATGGGCAAGGCCAACCCTCACCTAAATCTAGTAAGGTTGACCCATGGTGGTGGCTGGGTGAAGGGTCGCCTCCCTAGATTTGGCGAGGCCGAGCCTCGTCTAGCCACGTTGAGGCTCTAACAAGGTCGTCGGATCTCGTCTGGCCCGTCACCGGCCATTGCTATGGTCAATGATTGGTTAGAGAAAGAAGAAGGGGAAGAGAAAAAGAAAGAAAGAAACAATTATTATTTCTCCATATTATTTGAGGGAGATGACATGAATCTAAAGAGTATATCGAATTGCTTGTCAAGTTATGTGGGACAATTTCTCAACAACAATTACAAGCAAGCCGTGTTAAAAGCGACACGAGGAATTTGACTTATTAGTGGATGCACAAACGCGAAAGGGATAACGTTGAATCTGAGAGGAATTTTTGATAACGTGGATCACTTTCACTTCATTCAAGAGAGATATAAACCAAATTATCTATCAGAAACTACTTGGTGTCTTATATAGTAGAGCACTCTAGGGCTCTGCTCGTTTCGTAGAAGATAACTTTCGGGAATACATCTTTTGGATTTTCAAATGTTTGTTTCACAAAAATAAATTAGCCGCAGAACACACTTTCTGTTAATAGAAAAAACACATTCAAAAGTGAGGAAAATATTTTCCATATTGTCTTTCACCTCATCAACTTTAATGAAACGCATGCTCCTTTTATTTTTATGTTTTATGTTTTATTTTTATTTTTTTAAATCAATTTTTTAATTATCTTTTATTCTTATTATTATTTTTTTCCTTCTTCCTTTGTTAGTTGCAGGCCAGAAGCCAAAGTGAGGCAAGCGAGGCTCTAGCCTCGTCGATATTTGGTGACCTTGGGCGAGGCCCAAGCTTGTTCGACCCACCTTAGGCGAGTTGCAAACTCACTGGACTTAGTAGAGTTTGGGCTCGCCTAGATTGGCCGAGCCTCGAGCTCGCTGACTCGTGTCTTGGCTAGTCACCGGGCTACTGCGCATCACAGAGACAAGCGGCGGTGGAGGAAGGAGGAGGAGAAGGAGGAAGGAAAAGAAAAAGAA
Source organism: Eucalyptus pauciflora (assembly GCA_007663325.1). Taxonomy (NCBI): domain Eukaryota; kingdom Viridiplantae; phylum Streptophyta; class Magnoliopsida; order Myrtales; family Myrtaceae; genus Eucalyptus; species Eucalyptus pauciflora. Next base: position 2,923,851 of record VMYD01000122.1, read on the forward strand.
AGAAAAAATATAAAATAATAAAATTATATTTTTAAAAATAAAAATAATTAAAAAATTATTTTTAATATTTAAAAAAAAATCAATTCTTTGGTGATTTTTCCCAGAAAATCAAATCAAATACCGAATAATGGAAAATATTTTCTAATTTATTTTCACATTTTAACCGAATACGAAAAAATATTGTCATTTTCTTGGAAAATGGCTTCTTAGATAAATTTTTCCAAAAACATGATATTTTCCGTTGAAAAGAATAGAGCCTAAGAGAACTTCGACAAACGTTTCGCTGCATTAAAGAGGGGCATCGTTTCTAACAGAAGACATCGAACTGGAGGGGAAGTGCCGATCTGCAAGTAGAAGTGCTTTGTAATAACTTATGCGTGGATGAGCTCTTATTAGGCAAAGCCCAAAGTCCTTCGATCCTCGGAAACTTAATAGATGAATGCATACCGACCAAAATAAAAATAAAAAAATAGATGAATGCATAGGTCTTTCGGCTCAGCTTAAAGGAGTGGTAGTAGTCCATTGTCCACCAAGCGAATTGAATTGCAAAAACAAATCGAATAGAATCCCTCCCTCCTAATTAGCTTTCTAAGCCTCCTTAACCCCTTTGGTTGCGTTTGGCAGTTGGGATAAAATTCGGGATATGATATGATTTATTATATTCTACATTGGGTGCTCGCTCAAAATAGGATAAAGTCGGATATAAAGGGGATATAGACAGGATAAAATTATTTTATGGGGGAGGTGGGATAAAAGTGGATAGGATTTCTAATGTCCATAATAGGAAAGTTATTTTTCATGAATAAAAAATTATTAAATTAACAAAATTGAAATTATATTTCAATATAAATAATATTTGAATTCTAATTTAAGAAATTAAAAATAAAAAATAATTTTTAATTAATCTTATTTTAATTTATATATTCAACTTTAATTCTATCTTATAATAAACATTCATTCTATAAATTAAATATTTATGTTTATTATATATTTTAGGTATTTTTGTAATTTGGGTATGTTAGTACAGTTTACTATTTGATAAAATTTTATTAAAGAATGATGAAAGGGGAAAAAATAATAATGAAAATAATATAAAAAAGAGGAAAAATAAATTAAAAATAAATTAAATTAAATTAAGGAATAATGTTACGAAAGATTTTCACCATCTTCGTTTATGAATATTTAGGTTCATTTATAATGATATGCCACTTATATCAAAAAAATGTACATGATATGATGTGAACATATATGATTTTACTACTGCGATTTACCAAATAATGGATAGGATATAAAAAATCTTAGGATTTCATATTCTATCATATCCAGTCCTATCCCGATTAGAAATCCGGACGACGTTTTGGGATATGTTCTCCTAATTCTACTTATTAAATGAGAATTGGTTTGTTCTGATAAAGAGAGAGAGAGAGAGAGAGAGAGAGAAAGAGGTATCATTAACCAATTTTCTGGCATTCCATATCACAAAAATTTAAAAGTTAGAAAAGAAATGGAAACTTTCAATTGCGTCAAATTTTTCGCTTCCTCCAAGAGAGCAATTACCAAACTATTTTTGAGCGTCTTATAGTCATATCACCAATGACCGAACTTCAATCGTATTTGTACGGAACAAGACCTCTCATGGCAATTATAATACTCACCTAAGATTTTGTGATTTCAAAACCAACTCGCACATAAAGTAATCTCAAGGTGCCGTCGATCTTGATAGACCCAAAGCCAGGGACTTTTATCAAGTCCAAATAGCTTCCCTTAAGACCACATCGCTTTCACAATTCGACAACTTACGCAAGCGACAAATCGGGTAGTGATCCATAATTACAAGTCCATGCTCGACCATACCGCCCCAGCGGACTTTTCCATCGCAAGACCAAGAGCCTCGACCACGAATTTGACGTGAAACCATATCAAAGGGAAAATTATTTAAAAAGTTCTAAATTTATTGTACTTTTATTAATTTAATCATAAACCTTTTAATTTTGTCAATTGAATCTTAAAATTTTTCACTTTTTGTCAATTAAGTTTATTTGACCAATTTTGGCCGGAATTTGGTAACGTGAATGCCTGCTATCCTACATAGTATGACTAGTGCGTTTATTGATGATTTTTTGAAATTTTTTTTTTAATGATTTTCTTCTTCTTCTTTTCCTTTTTCTTTGCTTTTTCTTTTTTAAAGGTTTTTGGAGAGAGGGGCGACGACCCTCGCCAACCATAGGTGAGGGCTGGTCGACCCTTGCTAGCTTTGGGGGAGGGTGTCACCTCCCTCGCTAGGTCTAGGCAATGGCTGCGAAGGTTTGTGTGGCCTCGCTTCGGCCGGCATGGACGTCGTGGCCCTTGCCCAAAGCTAGTGAGGGAGGTGACACCCTTGCGCAAAGTTGGTGAGGGTCGGCTAGCAACCCTTGCCGACCCTATCTCCAAAACCTATAAAAAGAAAAAGCAAAGAAGAAAAAAATCATAAATTTTTTTAAAAATTATGAAAAATATCAACGTTAACGTCAGCCATCAATGATAATATTTCTTGGTCAATTTTGGCTAGATGGACTCAACTAACAAAATGTGAAAATGTTTAGGCTTACTTAACAAAATTAAAAGATTTATAATTAAATTGATAAAAGTGTAATATGTTTAGGACTTTTTGAATAATTTTTGTTGGATAATTTTTCCTCCCGATCAAAGCCTGGTGAGAAGGGCAAAAGGGGGAAAAGCGTACAACTGGTCATCTGCATTTTGATGAGCTTGAAATCTTCGACGGTGATGCCCCCTCTCGATCGGGCGGGTGCACCACGTCCGCCTCCTCCAGGTTCAGAAGTTGCTTACTGCAGAGTGCAGAGCCCAAGACGAAAGGGGGGAAAATCGAAAAAAATATTCCCTCAGAGCCAAGGAAAGTAAATCGAGAATCGATGAGATCAAGGCGCGGAAACAGAGAAGATGCACAACAGCGCGATCGAGCAGAACCAGGGATTTCCACAGATTCACTAGCGAGTGGAAGTCTAGAAATTGGTGGCTATTGCTGGTGCGGAATTTAAGGGCCTCAACCGAGCTGCTCGCTCTGGCAGGCGGGATTCGATGAAGAAGACGACCACCCCCCCCTTTAAAAAAAAAAATTCGGGTCCCGGTCGGGGGACTCGAAATGCAAGAAGAGCAACGTATCTGGGACTTTTGATGGGCCATGGAGAAATTCATTGCATGGCGTTTTCCTTAGCCATAGTCCAATGCCAATTTCATTTATTTTATGGATTATTTTTTCGGTCGATTATTTTATGGAATATGATTTACCCAATTTTGCTACATTTCGTTGAGTTTAGTTTAACACAAATTATTCCCAAAAAAAACTTCCCAAAAAAACCTCAATTAAGTTTTTTTTCATTTTTTTCATATAAACATAACTTATAATGTGTCATCTACATTAAGAATCGTGACATGAACACGCAAAGGACTAATGGAAGTACCATGTGCAAGGTTGGAATTCACATCCCCATTTTCTAGCCATTATGAGCACATTTGGAATTTTTTTTAGTTGAAATCCAAGGGTTAATAAGTTCCTCATAATAATTACTATTTCGTCATTTTTCACTTCGGCATGCAAAATGGAACTTTGAAAAAAACCAACTCATTAAATTTCATCCTGAGAAGAAACTAGGGAGTCAAATATAAAGAAAAAAAAAAGAGTGCATGGGAACATTTATGTTCCCCTATTCTTTTGTTCTTTTGCTCCCGGAACCAAAAAAAAAAAACAATCATTTGGTAACATTAATTAATTTTTCTATTTCCTAAAATAGAAAAGTGGCCAGAGAATAGATTTGGAGCAGGAATAAGAAATAGAAAAAAATAACTTCTTATTTTCGGGAACAATTTCTAGAAATAAACTTTTTTTTTTTTCTGTATTTTCTTCTTCCTTGCCGCGGTTGTCGCCCTTGGATCTGCTACTGCTCGTGACCATCATCGGTCATTGATTGCCATCCGATTTCCTATGCCAGACCGTTGACTGTTGACTAGCGTCGACCGACAATCACCCACCACTTGACGGCGATCATTGGCCGATCGTCGCCCGACCACCGATCGACGTTCAGCGGTCGACGAGCAAGAACAAAAAACGAAAAAATACAAAAGTTTGTGGATCATACCAAACACATTCCTATTTTTATTTTTTTTATTCTAAGGGTATAAATTTTGTATAGTTACCAAATATGTTAGTTTACTTAAAAATTGTTTCAGTTTATAGAAAAGAACTATTTCTCAAAAGAAATTGTTCCCTAGAATAGAATTATTATCATTTGCACCCTTACTTGCCGCCATCTCCTGCATTTTGCTTTCCCATACTTTATTATTATTAAAGTTTTCTTTGGGCCACCTCTCTATTCATTCAAATTGCCTTCGTATTGATTACCGCTATGTAATGGATCATTTTTTTGGTGTTTAGTGCAGTGCAATCGTGTGCGTTTAGTAATCATTAGCTCTATTTTTCTTCGAAGTGAAGAAGAAGAGAAAGAAAAGAAAAAAAATGTAATATATCATCCTAACCATTCAAATGAAATTTGATACATAATAGTCCTAACTCTCTTCATTCATCTCTAGAGTAACATGCTCTTCCTCAGTCATCTCCTAGCAGTTCTAGGGGTTTTGATGCTCCTTGTTTGCCTCCGGAGGGCATCCAACAAACCCAAAAGTGCCAATTCACCCTCGGAGCTACCGGGTGCATGGCCGATCATAGGCACCTCCACTTGCTGCACGGCGAGACCCCACTTGGCCAGGACCCTGGCCACCATGGTCGACATGCGAGGCCCGATGTTCCTTATCTGGCTTGGAGTCCACTCGACGATCGTCGTAAGCAGCCACGAGGTGGTCCGGGAGTGCTTCACCACCCACGACAAGGAACTCGCTTCTCGTGTCAAATCCAAAGCGGGAATCCACTTGGGCTTCGGGTATGCCGCTTTCGCCTTCTCGGAATACGGGGACCTTTAGGGCCAGATGAGGAAGATCACCATGCTCGAGCTCCTAAACACTCGAAGGTAGGACTATAGGATTACAATAGCCTGAATTCAGTTTGCTTTTGACTTTGATTTGCATATCAAGTTTTGTTGGTTATTTGTCTGTAAAACAAAAAAAAATTGTATTTTTTCTTATCCCACGTAAGAAAATTATGAGTATGTGAACCACTATGACAACTGTGGATATCTTTTAACTTGTTCAAATGAAGACATTGGACTAATTGGGCTAGATCCACAATACTCACGTGCAAGTGTGACTGTTCGCAATAGAGCACGGTTATTTAATTTCGAATTTTGTTATTATTTAACTTAACAGTTATTAGGCGCTCTTACAATCTTTAAAAAATTGTTCTATTTGGGCATAACCTTTTAACATTTAGAGAGTTGCATCTATTCGGACATAAATTCTCCTCCTAGAAATGTTGTAAATTTTCCTAATAATGAAATTAGGAATTAAAAAAAAAAAAAGGCAGCGCTATTCCACCCCATTTTGGTTAAGACACTAATTTTTTCCAATTAACTTACCAAAATACCCTCCTCTCTCTCTCTCTTCAATTTATTGTTTCCTCTTTTATCAAGTTAACCCACAAAACTGCCTTTAGATCTATCATCTCTCTTATACTATTAGTTTCACAATATAAATGTCAAATTAAATCTAACAATATCATGCATCCTATTATCACTTTGTCTAGAGAAGGTTGTTAAATTTAATTTATAATCTCATATTTTCTTTTGTCGCAAAAGTTGGACAGAAGATTAGAAATTTTTGGATATAATGGTTTATGAACATATAATTAATTACCTCTTTTTTTTTTAACAAATAGTTTGAGGGGAACTTTATTTAAATTTGAAAATTAAAAGCCAATCTAATTATCTAACGGATTTTGACAATGTGTGTAACGACCCGAATCCAGGTAATAGGGTTATCATTGCAATGTCCCAAGTGCGTCGCCGTTCATTTTCTTTTTATCTTTTCTTATGAGCAATGCGGAAGTGTAAATACATCAACACGCGTACAAAAACAAACATGGAGAAATAAGTGGCTTGCTGCAGAGCCCAAGACGAAAGCCGGGGGTGGGGAATTCCAAACAAACCTTTCACAAGAAACCGTGTGAATTGCAGCCAAAACACAATAGATTGAGGAATCGTGGTGGTGGTGGTGGACTGGGGAGATTGAGGTGTCGCTTGGGGATTGTGACTCACCCCAGATTTGAGACTCCGATAGAGAACGGGGCAAGGTAATCTCAGGCGACCACCAACTGCACGATCGTTGTCATGGTGGTTCAGCGCGATAAAATCAGTGTAATTGCCAAATCGGCACGAATATTGATCCTATCAAGCGATTCAAATTCGAGTTCATCGACACTAGCCGACTCCAAGTGTTTTCCTACCAACGGTAAAGTAGTCCGTTGAGCCAAAGCTACTCTGATGAGCTCTTTCACCGGTACAACTGACTTTATAGAGAATCGTGTTGCGCCACCATGGCTGTCAATGGTGGAGTTGATCATCACAAGAGAAAGCAACAATTTGTTGTTGTCGTTTTTCTTAAATATATTTTAATTTTTTCTTATCCGATCTGGTCTATACCACTCACTAGTACAGAGTTCTTATATGTCATTTATTTGTATGCATCCTCGTTTATTTGGTCCAAAGAGCGTTCTAAAATAATAAATAGGATAAAAATTGTCCTATCTGAACTCAAATTCGGATTACCAAACGCGGCCTTAGTTAAATGGGTCCATATATGGGTCAAGTGAAAGTTAAATATGGATAAAAAAATGGGTCAAGTGAAAGTTAAATATGGGTCAGAAATGGGTCAAGTGAAAGTTAAATATGGGTCAGTGAATGTAAAACACAAAAAAAAAAAAAAGTCTAAATGGGTTATATGGAAACTCATTTTAAAGTTTAAACCCTTGACTTTTTAAAATTTATAAATGTTTTTTTAATAAAAAATCGAAATTATAATTATTTTTCATATTTCAATTTTTTTTTCTTTCTTTTTCTTCATTCCTTATCAGCGGCCGGTAGGGCGACGACCGGCCGCCGGCTAGAGATAGGCCTTGCCAGATCGGCGAGGATGAGGCCTCGCCCAACGCTGGCGAGGTCGAGCCTCGCTAGATCCGGGCAATCTCGGCCTCGCCGACGACTGGCGAGGCTCGAGACTCGCCGAATCTGGCGAGGCTTGAGCTTGCTGGCATCGAGCGAGGCCAAGACTCGCCGGATCTGGCGAGGCTCGATCTTGCCGGTGTCGGGCGAGGCTCGATCTCGCCAGATCGGCGAGGCCGAGGCCCCGCTCGATGCCGGCGAGCTCGAGCCTTGCCAGATCCGACGAGTCTCGGCCTCGCCGATGACTAGAAAGGCTCGAGACTCGCTGGATTTGGCGAGGCTTGAGCTCGCTAGCGTCGGGCGGAGCCTCGGCCTTGCCAAATCGGCGAGATTGAGCCCCGCCTTACGTCGGCGAGCTCGATCTCGCCTATGGCCGATCGCCGGCCGTGGTTGTGGCCGGCGGCCGGCCTAAGGAGAAGAAAAAAAAAAGAGAAAAGAAAAAAAGAAAAAAAGAAATATTAAAAATTAAAAATTATATTTAAAAAAATTAAAAATTCGATTTTTTAAAATTATTTTAAAAGAATTATAAAAAATTTCCATTAAATTTGTATTGCATGAAAATTGTTAAAAAATTTGTATTACATAAAAATGTTTTAACAATAAATAGGTTTTAGCAATACGGGTTGGGTCGGATACGGGTCGGGTCGGGTATGAGTCACTAGATTTACATTACAAGAATATGGGTCAAAACGGGTTATATGAGTCAAATATGGGTCGACCCATTTTCGACCCGACCCATACCCAACCCGACCCACCCATTTGCCACCTCTACTGAAGGCCTTACTGAATTGTGAAGTTGAATGATTCTAATTCTCAATTAAAATTTAGGATGTCCTCTACAACTTTTATTAGGCCACTTTTTATAATTATGGCCCAATCGATACAAAATATTTAATAAAGCCGAACTACTCCCAGTATTACCCTATTTCGACTCGATTCTTTCAAACTTTGGTAAAAATATGAAACCACTACTAAATGGCACTAAATTTGACATGCAAATAGCTCATCACACGCTTAATAACTTTTTTTGTTTGAATTTTTTCAAACTAGCCCTCCAACTATACAACACATGATCTATTCCAAGGGTTTACTTTGTACCAGTTTTGAAGGCAAGTTTCCACTTTAACCTTATTCAATTAAATTGACCGACTTGTCTTAGTCGGATTTTAATAAAAATTTTGGCTTAGGACCTCCCATGCAAATTATATGTTTTGTACATTTGCTAATTAGTCCTCAAACTATTGTTAATTTGCTAAACAATTTTAGTCAATGAGCCGCTCAATTTCCAGATCTGACTCAATGAATTTGATGATTATGAACTTGATTTCACTGCCTTTACGTTCTTCAAATTTTATGAAACTTATATCAAATTAAAGTTATAGATGTTAACTACAATTTATTTGGAAACATATTATCTTAATTCTAGACTTATTCTCCATAAAAATCTTAGAATATAGCAAGTTCAGATCAGGCCTTGAATTTTCCAAAAACAATTTGAGTGTCAAACTCATTCAACACATGAACCTAGTCATTTATCTAAGCCTAGAACATCTTCAGCTTAACAATTTGAACATTCACACACGTCTTCAAACATTCAAACATCATCAATCATCATCTTTAATTTAATTCAACCATAAATCCTAAGGAATCATCATGGAAAACAACTAAACTTGTTTCTAAATCATCACGCATGCAACACATCTTAATCTTAGGCTAATTAACTCTCAAATCGCTTTAGTTGCCACGCTTCCCACGTGGGGAGGGGGATGTCGGGAGTTCGATCCCCACCTTTTGAAGGGGTTGGGAGTGAAGACATTTAGTTTTAGGTGTGTAATTCAATTCCCATACTCTTTACAGAGGCAGGGCAAAAGTTTTAGAGTGAATTGAGAGTTAGAATATGATCGACAAGAAAAAAAACTCTCAAATTGCTATCTAATTCCTAACCTAAGTGTTTCAGCCACACAAAGAGAGGACTTTTACCGAACACATGAAATAAAGTTCAGTTAATGTATAATCACTCCAAATCAATATTGATTCTACTTTGGACAATCCGTCGAGCGAGTAATTAGGTGCTAAGTTACCTAAACATGCAATTGATGTTCGAACTAATCAATTAAACCAAAATCTCTAGCTAATTGCAATTCAATTTTATTGAATTCCATCACATCCTCACTTGATTTTTTCTGGAATATGTGCACTATAAGTCCTAAAAATTGTCACGAAAGTGCAATTGAGTTCTAAAACTATCAAAAAGTTCAATCAAGTTCTAAAACTTGTCAAGTTGATATAATATAGTCTTTTCGTTAATATCGTCAAATTGTCTAATGGAAAACATTAACGCGGCATTTTTAAATTCATTTCTCTCCCCAATGTGGCATTTTTATAATTTCCTTTAAATTTTGTTCAAATAATATTTAAACTAAAAAAATGATAAAATAATTTTAAGAAAAAACAAATTGGAAAAAGAAGAACACTAAGGGGCAAGGGCTCACTAGTGCGGTGGGCGCTGCCCCCGCTGCTTGAAAAATGATTAAGGTAGTTATTTGAAATTACCTTAATTGCTATGGCATCGCATCACTTTATTGAATATTGTAATTGGCTGGCCATGGCACGTGGCTTGTAGCTGTAACAGTAGTTAGAAAAGACATTCTTGATCGTGAGGATGAAACGTTGCTAACTAGGTTTTGTACGTTAATTCTTACTCTACAAGTTTCACTTAAAGGACGCGGTGATTACGGGAGAGGGCGACCCTTTCAAGCTCGTGCATGACGCAAGCATCTTCGACTACTCCGGGATAGACCATAGTTCAACCATTCCTTCAACAATGCCATGAAGCGTGCGTCCACTCTATACATTAGTAAAATCATAGAGTTTTACTAGGGTTTCGAGGGTGCCAATATTGTCGTCGAGGTCGGTGGCAGCATCGGCGAATGCCTTAGGCTCATACTGTCCAAGCACCCACATATGTGAGGCAAAAACTTTGATCTACCTTACGTCATCAAAGAAGGGATTTCTTATCCCGGTAATCAATTTTCTCGCTGTATCACGGGTTCTTTTTTCCCCTTGTAGAGAACTAAAATTTCCTCCTTCCTCTATGAACAAATAAACTATTATGCGTAGATTAATTCTCTCAACAAATCAGACCTTTCTAACTCATTTCAATTTATGTTGAAAGTATATCCTTTTTTTCTCCGTGCCTGTTGATTGTCTTCTTCCTATAAATTGGCCACCTCTATATAACTGGCCTTTCTAATGACGTCTTATATTGCAATGATGACGAAAGGAGACGATCGGTTGTTAGGTTTGGAACTTGTCGCGGGAAGCTTTGTAGTTGACCCCACTCCCCAAGGAGAGCTCTATTAGTGAAGGTTACTCTAGATAAAATATTTTATCATAGCAAATTCTTGTCTATCATTAGCTCTCGAAAATGAAACGAAGGAAACGTATAAACTACGTATGCTCACATTCATTTGCGTATGTTGATTTTAATCCATTTTGCATTAACAAACCTAGTTGACGATGTTTCCAATGTATGAGCATTTTATTTGGAATAAATTGGCGATCGGGAGTCCTAATTATTTCTCGAATCACGATAATTCATGATTTCAGTCGAGTTTTTATATTTTATATTTTTTTACAGTGGCAATTTCATTGTTTTGAGGACGAGTTCAGCTTACAGCTCTTGAAGAACTGTTGGTGCGCATTGCCGGTGACAGGCAAGGTGTTGATCATAGACCCGATAAGCCTGGAATACCCAGGGATTGACATAGTAACCTCGGACCACATTCAAGTTTGACATGATCATGTTGGGCATCGCTGTCGGAGGGAAAGATTGGACATTGAAGGAAATTGAGGTCTTGGTCCGTGCACCCGGGTGTAGGGCCATGAAAGAAGTGGCTGAGCACTCAACATGTGGGTGCTGGAGTTGCACAAAACCGCCTAATTCGCTATGTCTGGTTGCGTCTCTCTTTGTTTTCAAATGGAATAAATATTATGTATGTATCTTTTCTATGTTTCCGGTGAATAATGAGACACGAGCTTCTTGGTCTTCTTCTTTATTATTTTGGTGAAGCATCAAAGAAGAGCCTCTCTCTCTCTCTCCCTCTCTCTCTCCTACCTATCAAGTTCAGTGTCCTACCATCAAAATAAGATGACTTGTCCCTCTCCACACAATTCATGCACAGTTGAAGCGGTATCGAGCTTAGTGTCCTACCACCACAATAAGATGACTTGTCCCTCTCCACACAATTCATGCACAGTTGAAGCGTTTTGATTTTCAACCCACGTTAAGGTTCATTCTAGTTACTTGCAATTCGCTAAGCCACGAATAATTGTACACTCACTATCTCATTGACCGATGATAATAATCAAAAGTTGAGTAGTGACATACACGGACGATTGGTTTGGATGCGGCAACTTCATGTTCAAAGTCATGACCTAACCATTCAAATATAACCTTAAGGAGGCCATGCCTAGTGCCGTATGGGTGGAATTTTTTCATCATATATGGACTGGGCAGTTTATGTGTACTCTTTTTGACCCAAGTTTAGATTGAATCGACCTACAAGCATGCTAATCCACGGAAAATGACACTTTTAAGCTAATTTGTTTCTACTCAAATATCTGTGAATCTACTTTTCAATTGTTTTGACTTAAATGAAAGTAATGCGTGAGCTCTACAAGATTTAGATTTATCAAAAAGTGAAAGGTTAATAATCAATCTAAAAGTAGGGTTATCACAAGGAGAAGTGCTTGGTTTGGTTATGACAAATCCTCACTTCAAGGTTTCGTTCGTTACATGAAAAATAAATAATTTAGAAAATATTTCCTAAAAACAATAATGTCTGTCATTTACAAAAATTAATAAGCGAAAAATATTTTCGTTGTATTAAGAAAATGTCTAGATTTAAATTATTATTGATAATGAAAATAATTTTCATTGACTAATTTCAAATTACACAAGAAATCATTTTTGGGAAAAAAAATTCCCAAATCATTAATTTGTCGCGAAATAAATGAGCCCAAGATTACAAATGTTTTCCAACTTAATGCGTGCATCAAGAAATTTCTACATTAATTGATTGATTTAGTGAATTACAGTAACTATTAATTTACCCAGATTTTGGATAACATTTATGAAAATTTCAATTAGGTAATTCATTGTATGACGTTCGGAAGGTTCAGAAGATACTTTTTGGGTCCATGGTTTTTCAAAATGCGATTCCATTAAGTACTATGAATTATAATTCAAGTAAATAAATTAAAAATGAAAGTTTACTAATTTCAATTCGCCTAAAATAATAGATATTTATATATAAGTTGGTGTGGCTAATGGAAAAAGGATTCCCCCGTGGAGGAGAGGTCAGCGTGTTACGAAATCGCACGTCGATTCCAAAAAAATAATGCTCGCAAACAATTCACCAGACAGAATATAATAATAAAATAACAGAATCAGAAGAACACGCCAACAAATTTGTTATCGAAGTTCACCCAAACTTGGGCTACGTCTCCGCGCAGAGGCATTCTGTGAATCCACTAGACTTCGGAAAAAGTTGGAATACAACAATGATCTTCTCTTAAGATCAGGGCACAAAGAGATTGAGAACCCTCATAAAGAAAAAAACTCACTTTTTTCTTCTCTTTTTTTCTTGTCTCTCTATTTTCTTTTTCAGCGTCTTGACGGCTAGGGTCTTGCCATTGCTAATATAAATGTATCACTTTTAACCTAAAAGCAAATCTAATAGAAAAGACAAAAAAACCCCTAAAAACAAATATTTGGCTTCATCTATAACACAGCGTCGATGCTGGTGGCACGGAGGAGATGGAGGAGAGAAGGAAGCGGGGAGGGGAGATGGTGGTTGCGCTGAGGGTGCTGGTTTTGGCCAGAAGGGGAGAGAGGGAGATAAGAAGGAAGATCGCCATATCTGGCCGAAGGAGAAGAAGGCGTGTACTCGAGTTGGCCAGGGAGAGCTGAGACCGAGAGAAAACCGGTGAAAGAGAGAGAGGGGTTGGGCGTTGGCTTACAGATGGAGGGGAACGCCCACGGAGAAGAAAGGATCGGGCATTAAAAAATCATAAAATAAAATAAAAATTAGAAAAATCATAAAACAAAATTCAAAAAAAAAAAAAACTTAGAAACTAAATCCTAAAATGGGACAAGACTTTAGGGCTTTACAATAGGCTTCTCCTTTTTTATTGCCTTTTTCTATTTTAGGGACAATCGTAGAGTACTTGCATCTTTCTATTATAATTACAATTGATTGTGCTTTTCAATTTTGGATGTCACTTTCCTACGCTAAGACGGTTATGATGCTACTTAGAACACTTGGATAGGCTGCTATAGCGTTAACTAACATGTGATTAGGTTAGGTATGAAAAGGACGTTAGCTTTAAGGCTAAAATAATCAAGTCCCTAAGTTTAGAATCTCTAGTTAAGTAAATAGTAAGATATTCTTCTGCATCTTACTAGATTTCTAACTTACCTCAAAATGGCTAGTGGTGACTCCTTAGTCAAAATTCGCATAGGATTAATTGATTAAAAACGTAAACGCTTGATGTTGCACGAGGTATGGGCTTGGAGAACCCAAGACAATGGATGGCCGTCGTGCGAGGTGCGGGATTGGTGTGACTAGTAAAGGCTGGGCATCAGCAAGCTATATGATCCTATTATAGGGTGTAGGATTCGATTCGATTACATATTCTATAAGAAAGATCTATGTTTCTAGAATTTGGGCACTTAGTTTTCTTCCTTACTTAACTTTTAGGGTATACTCTCGAAGCAGGACAATAGAATCTATTATTGTACCAACCCATAGGAGCATGTCATTAGAGTAGTTGGTGGAAGAAAAGGAGAAGATTGCATTTGATCTAGTGGCTGCGATACTTCCTAACTTTTTGTCGTACACAGTGGTATTTGGCTATAGCATAATAATGATAACTACAACATTGCACAAGATCTAGTGGGTATAACGGGAAGCCTATTTTCTTTGGTAGGGTATTGGCATATCGCTAAAACTTATGTAGAGCTATGCCACCCGTTCTCTCCTTAGCAGAAAGAGAGTTCTTTTCATGATTTTTCGAGGGTGACAACAAAACATATCCATCCGAATTTCGTACTCTGTGATTCTTCCTTGCGTAAAATCTTGGAATATGGTAGGGCAAGAAAGACTATTTTTTCTACAGAAAAAAATAAAGAACCTGAGAAACCTGGCATGACACACAGCTCATCAGTTACCTTATAAAAGCAACTCCATCGTCACACACTCTTTTCAAACAGCCTCTTAGTCCTCTCCACTTCCCACTCCAAAGCGCAATCTCTCCTACTGTGCGGATTGAAAAGAACCTAAGAAAGGAAAAAATGAATAAATTCAGGAAACATGAGTTTGGACGAAACCCTAGCGGTCACCACCGCCCAAGAAGAAGAAGAGTTCTTGTTCGCTTTCAAACAAAACATGATCTCGTGCGTTCCCCTGGTCTTGAAGGCCACCATCGAGCTCGGCATCCTCAAGCTCTTGTCCGAGAGCTCTGCTCAGCTCTCGCCCACCCAGATCGCGTCCCGCCTCTCCATCAAGAATCCCCATGCCGCTGTCGCCATTGACCGCATCCTGCGCTTGCTCACCAGCTTCTCTTTCCTCTCGTGCACCCTCACACAGGACAAAGCCGGGCGGCCTGAGAGGATGTACGGCTTGGGCCCCTTGAGCAAGTACTACCTGAGTGAGCGAGGGGCTAGCATGGCGCCATGGTTGCTTTTACTCTTTGACGAGGTTTTCTTGAGACCGTGGTACGTAAATAAATGAATTCGGACTGTCACATTCTATGGGACACACCATGTTCGATAGTTAAGTTCATGCAATAATATCCCGTTCCCATCTCGTGCAAAATTGATTAGCTTGATACTTGAAGTTAAATTTCTGTGCTGTTGAATATATGAGAATGCCATAAAAAATTTCGAAGAAGTAATGTGATGGCTATTAAATGCATCAAGCACATCAAGAAGAGTCATCTTCATCTATATATATATTAATTACCTTAATAGTGACAATATGTGATCACTTTAAATGAATATTTTGATTGGATGGCTGTCTGCATTATTGACAATATTAGAGAGTGTATATATTTTTTATCACAAGGCGGATACGTTGTCAATTGGGGTTTGTACATGAATGCTTGCTTTGCAGGTTTTACTTAAAAGACGCAGTGATTCAGGGAGAAGGCGACCCTTTCAAGCTGGCGAATGGCGCGACCCTCTTCCAATACACCGGGACAGACCCGAGGTACAACAACCACTTCAACAATGCCATGAAGTGTCTGTCTACCATTTTCATGGGCAAATTTAGGGACACTTATTGCGGATTCGAGAATGCCAAAACAGTTGTCGATGTTGGCGGCGGTGTCGGCGAATGCCTTAAGCTTATACTCTCCAAGCACCCCCACCTCCGGGGCATAAACTTTGACCTACCCCATGTTGTCAAAAATGGGCTTTCTTATCCCGGTAATTGATTTTCGAACTAAAATTTCCTACTTCCTCTATAAACAAACAAAGTTCAATGTAAATTATGCTATATAGAATAATTCTCTCAATTGATCGAACCTTCCTAATTCATTTCAATTCATGTTAAAAACACCTCGTTTGCTCCATACCCATTGTGACATCCTGAAATTCGAGCCCTCTGTGGGATAAATGAATGTGAATTTCGTCAATGCATTGCTGGTTGATCTCCCTCAGAATTGATCACTCCTAAGATACTGACCTTGAGGGGAAAAGTTAATGAGGGCAGAACTCGTGCGACTAAAGAACTTGACCTGGGAAAACGACTTGATCGTGAGACTTGTGTGAGGACGATCCTGTAGATAGGCAGGCCGATTTCAAGGACAACTAGAAGTTGATTCGCGGACAAAATGTAATGGAACGACATGTGATTCTGTTTACTGTTATTGAGCCCGCGAACGACCCTAGGTCAATCCTCAATAATCATGTACTTTGAAATAAGAATCTATCCTCCGCAAATTCATGTAGTCAAGGACGTCCATGTGTTGAGATGTCTTGAACGTGGTTTGGCATGAGTCGATTACGTGTGAATCCTCAAAGCCGCTTGTCAGTCTGAGTTGTACCCAAAATGGCATTAAGGCGAAATTGACATGGCATGAGAACCCAAGATTGGACTTTGAATTATCGGGAATGTCCGGGACGAACTTTGGATGATGCGACTTTGACAGTCAGCAATGTCAAGCAAGCCGAGTGTGGGGAAAAAGGACTTAAGGACCGAGAAGGCAAGCCTATGAGGATGTGGGCCAAGCAAAGCCAGTGTGGGCCCTAGGCCCAAGGTGAGACAACCACCATAATGGGCCCAAAGCAAGCAAGTGAGCCCATTGGGCCCAAACCAACTATTCATCTTCCAAGCCCATGGTCCAAACCTTAGCCATTTCAAGCCCAATTAATTCCCAAGCCCAATCCTATTCCTTGCCCAGCCCATTTCTTAGCTCATACATCAATTTCAGCCCAAGGTCAGATTGGTAATTTGTGCAAGGTGGAAATAACCATTTTGCCCCTAAAAGCAAGTGGATAAGGGCAAAGGAAGAGAGAGAAGGTGGTGTCATCTTGCATGGGGACTTGAAGCAAGCCTTCAATGGCTTTGATGAGGCTTGATAGCAGCTCAATCCTCTCTCTCTCTCTCCTCCTCTTTCAGCCCAAACCATCGAGCTCCTCTCTCCCCTTGTTCCTCCTTTCTTCTTGCTTCTGTTCCAACAGACCTTCCTTCAAAGACCTGAGTTGATTGTTGGCTTCACGGACGAATAAACTCTCGTGCCACCCACCACTGTCCTCAGGACACCCATACCGTTCGCCTAGAGTTGGCCGTTCGCCGGTCGGAGTCGCCGGATGACTCGCCGGTTGACCAGAAGCCAGCGGCAGTCTGACCCTCTAGCCCTGTTATGCTCCAGCTGACCTTTCTCCAAAAACCCGAGTTAAAAGTGGTCTTCTCGTGAGAATCAGCCTACGCTCCACCCACCATCATGTCCAGGAGAGACAGACCGTACGGATGAGCCCAGCCGCTCGCCGAACGGAGCCGTTGGCTGACCCATCCGGCGGCAAGAAACCGTTGCTCACCGGACCGCCTGGAGTGAACTGTTTCGCGATTTTCCTCCCATTCTGACCCTTCCTCTGCCCAGCCCAGCCACCAACCACTCCCCCTTGACCCCAGGTGCCGCTGGTTGCTGGCCACCCCCTCGCTGGAGCTTTGGCGAAGCCATTTCACTTATTTTCCTCCTCTGATGTTCGGTTTCTTGGAGTTGCAGAGGGAGTTCAAGCTTGTGGCTGTTGTTTCAACCTTGGGACCACCTTGGATCATCGTGGTTGAGGTCCCAATGTGTAGCCTCTGTCATTGCCGCCGCATGCGTGTCTTGGCCCATTTAACGAGTGAGTTTAGCTCCTAATCCGCCAATTAGAGCTTAATATTGCTTAGGGATAGTTTAATTAGTGTTAATTCTAGTTTAGGAGATTTAATTAAGCTATGTTAGTCCTAAGATATGTGGTTAGATTAGTGGCTAAGATTAGTTTAGTTTAATCTTACTTTGTTGGCTTAAATGTGGCTTATGTGGTTAATTAAGCATGTTTATCTTTAATTGATTGGTTGTTTAATTTAATTATCGTTTTAATGATTGTTGGATTTAATTTATTAATTATTAAATTCTGGAATTTACTGTTCATGAGTTACTATTCACGAAACAATGTTCACGTGAACTGATCACCCCCGATAATGAAAAGTTGTATAAATTAATGTATTTTAATCCTATGAAGTGAATGAGTGGATAAAATGCATGGACATCCGCATGAATCAAGTGATTTTCAGAAAAAAAAAAAAATATATATATATATTCCTTGTCCGAGGGACGTTGGAAATGGACCGCCTTTAGGGGAAAATGAATTGAAATTGTATCAAGCATCGTGCATTGGTTAAATTCTCATAAATAAGAAGGGAATTTTAATGGTGTGCTTGTGTGATCAAAATTTGGACCACCACCCAACAGGTGTTTGGGGGCAATACCCGACGGGAGTCGAAAGCCAGTCGCAGTAGATTCTGGACTGATGTCCCACTTTGGGATACCATCTAAACGGGAGTGTTAGACGAAGCCGTGCCCAACAAGGCGGGACGAAGCCCGATCTTTTTATCGGTAGCCTGGTGGGAGTCAGATGAGCACTGACTGGGAAGTTAGCCATGGCCGGGAGGTCATTATTATCTGGAGCACACATGAGTGTTGAGGTGGATGAGCAATAATTGGAAAGTTAGCTATGGCTAGTAGGTCATTAGTAACTGGAACACGCATGAGGGTAGAGATGGTTGGGCCTTATTATGAGATAAAATTGTGTGGTATGGTATGTGACGTGTCATAATGATTTTACCTTATAATCGGGACCCATGTGATCGATTGATGCATGATAAGTGGCGCACTAAAGTGCAAGAGCAAATGAGAATCATGGCATCATTAGTTTCGGTTATACATGTTGATCACATTGTTTATGACACGCACGCATGAATCAATAACGTGCAAGGTATGGCAATGGCCACGTGAGATCGTTTGTGCACGACTCGTATGGGATTGATGAACTGCATCATCTAACGGCCTTGTGCATTGCGTGTTTTGTGCTAAGATTCAACGTGTAGGGTATGGCATACCAAGTGAGGTTGCATGCGAACCGACTGATTGATCCTGGTTCTTAGCATGGTTCATCTGGAATGGCGGCATGCTGATTGATCCCCTGAGAGGTTTTGACGGGCCGCCTGGGAGGGGCCCTGAGGACGATGACTTGGATCCCATGGAGCTGGACCCTCCTGACGGCGCAGTGGAGAATCCTGGCCCTGTTTCACCAGCGACAAACTCGTACGGCTCCAACTCTGAATCGACGGGGTCTGAGTCCTCTAGATCCGAGTGACTATAGTATCGAACCTGAGAGTTCTTTTTGGTGTACAGTTGAGTTAGCCTAGACTAGTCTCTTTTTTGTCTAGCTTAGAGGATGGATCGACCCCTCTGTTGGGCTTGTAAATCGGAAACAATCCTCCGTAGGTTAATCCAATATGAAAATGTAAAAATGTGTATATATGAGTAGAGGTTGTGTTTCTGCTATTCATCTCACTATCCCTATTTGATTGCTTGATTGTTTGTTGATGGGAAGATGGTTCATTTTCCGCTTGCGCATAATGAAAGATTAAAAATGAAAGCGTCGGCGATGAGTCATGGGACATCGCTTTCTATCAACCAAGGAAGGGGTTATTGCGTGCCCGGGGTTTGGGGCGTGATACCTGTTGATTGCCATCTTCCTATAATTATGTCACCTATATACAGTTGGCCTTTCTAAGGATGTCTTATGAAGCAATCATGACAAAATAAGACAACTAGTTTTTTATGGCAGGTTTGGAGCATGTAGGAGGGAGCTTTGTGGATGATCCCATCCCAAAAGGAGACATCCTCTTTAACGAAGTTACTTTGGATTAATTGTTTAGCACTCAAGCTCCCGGAAATGAAATGAAAAGAAACGTCTAAAATTACGTAGCTTATAATTTATTTGAACGTGATTTCTCTAATTGATTTTAATTGATTTTGCATTAACGGACATAGTTTAAGACAGCTCCAATGTACGAGCATTTTGTTTAGGACAGTTTGGCGATCGGGAGTCTTAATTGATTTTGATTGTTTGCTGTTTTTGGAAGTGGCAATTCCATAGTTTCACGGACGAGTTCGGCATACAGCTCCTGAAGAAATGCTGGAACAAGTTGCCGGCATCGGGCAAGGTGTTGATCATAGACACAGTCAGCCCGGAATACCAAGGGACGGACCTAGTGACCCGGGCCACGTTCACTTCCGACATGGTCATGCTGGCCTTGACTCCTGGAGGGAAAGATCGGACGCTGAGGGAAGTTGAGGTCGTGGCCCGCGCGGCTGAAGGACCTAGTGACCCGGGGCCACGTTCACTTCCGACATGGTCATGCTGGCCTTGACTCCTGGAGGGAAACATCAGACGCTGAGGGAAGTTGAGGTCAAGGCCTGCGCGGCCAGGTTCAGCTCCCTGAAAGTGGGCTGCCGGGTCCTCAACATGTGGGCGCTTGAGCTATATAAAATCGCCTAATCCTCACCCGCATCGATCTCGACTTACCCTATGTCGTACTGTGTCCATCTTTGGATTTCCAATTGAGTAAAACTGTTCTTGTTATGCTTTCAACTTTTCTAGAATTGTTTCCTAGTACGCATTGATGTAAATGGTGTTCATTATGCATTTGTTTCTGTTGTAATAAAAATGCAAGAAGGCTTACGCTTAAAAATTCTGCAATTGGAAGAGCCGGAAAAACATAAAGGACGACCATGAGATATTAACAAAGATCGAAATGATCAAATGCCGAAAATTGTTGCATGGTTCCGACGCCGGCAAGACATTATGTGTGCTGAAAATTTATATTCAAGTTTGAAAGATGAAAATAAATATCCCACCACAGAATTGACCTAGTAGCAACGCGGTTCTTGCGCTTTTAGCTCAAGAGTCAATGGTTGTGAATTCGATTCCTAGGGTATGGAACCTAGATTTAAGTGGGGGGCCAAGACGGTGAGTTGATGTGCTAATTCTCTCCATGTAGCTGGCTAGTTACAATTGGGCTCCGAGTTGTTATAAAAAAAATGAAAATAAATGCACATCATTCAAACCCATGGAAAGATTTTGGTTGCATTCAAATAAGCCCATATTATCAAATATAAATTGTTTAAATTTGCAAATTTTGGAAATTATGATTTCTTAATGATATAACTTACGTCGATTAGTTATATAATTGCCAAGCAGCTATAACGGGTGAGGTTGGCAGTGATGAATTGATGGCGGCATGATGCTACCTTTCCCATTCTTTTTTCCTCCCCTCTTTTGTAAATTTTTTAGATTCTTTCTTCTTTTAAGCTATGTTTAATCTTAGAATGTCTCTACACAAATGACAAGATAAATAGCATGTAATAGTAGAAAGAAAACGAGAAATACTTGGAATAGACAAGTACTAGCAAATTCTAAAAAAAGCTTAATTTCTATAATAAATTAAAAATTCTCTAAGTTAAGATTCATTCTAGCTAACTGTAAGTTGCTAAGCCACAAATAATACACTTGAAATATTATGAAATAAAAGCCGATGATTGTGAAATATGTTCTCCATCAGTATGTCGAATGAATAATTATCTGATACTGTTCACTTCTCGGCCGTTCTTGTAACCAACGAGTAGGTGTATTGCACCTTCTTGAGCAATCGAGAAAGAAAGGATTTCTCATAGCAAACCTAATTTTTAATCCCAGAGTGGACTTCATTATCGAAAGTCAAGTCATATACATGAGTAATTGATATGGATGCGACACATCCGTTATTCAAAATCACGATCTAACCATTCAATGTAACTTTGAGATGGCCAAAACCCGCATGATATGGCAGGATCCTTGTTTGTTATATGTGGATTAAATTGTTTGAGTGTTTTTAAGAAAATCAGTCTAGTCAAAATATTTATATATACCTCTTTGATTTTTCCCTTTTCGCCCTTTAATCTAATTTCATATTGAATCTACCTGCAAGCTTGCCAATCTGCATAATCCTACCTTTTGAGCTAGTTTGTTTCCACTTAAAGCAAAAATACTTTTTTCTTTAATTCTCATCAAAGTCGAAATTTCAAAAATATAAAAAGATTATAACCGAACTTATGTCATAAACATCGCGAGTTAAATAAGATTAGGATTAGTGAAAGAAAAATAATATGTAAAAGAAAGTTGACTTGTCACATGTAGGAGCGATTTCTTTGGCTGTGAACGATCCTTGTTCAAAAATAATTACGTTTTCCCACTTAATCTAATCTAGGGGGCCCTAGTCTGACACCATAAATGTGAGACTTCATTTGACATATGGGGATATTTATGTAATTATATATTTGATGAGAAGATTAGGGGCGGCGCCTTAGGCTTTTCAGGTTGGGGACAAGTAGGTTATCTTGGTTGTTGAATGATGGCTACAAGGTTCTATAGGTGAGGGCGGTCATGGAACGAAACATGTGATAATGTCCTTGTAGAGGTCTATAGGCTATTCAAGGTTCTTAGGCTATTTAAGGTCCTCAAGTGAATCGAGAAATTATTCAAAAATCATAAACCTATTGTACAACGGTCAATTCAATTCTAATTTTTTTAATTTTACCAATCTAGTGCCAAATATGTTAGCAACTTGCCAATTTAGTCCCAAACTTTTCACTTATTTTGATTTAGTTCTAAACTTTTTGATGATTAACTAATCTAGTCATGAACATTTTAACGATTTGTGAATTCAGTCATTCCATCACACTTTGGTTGGAAATTGCCGACTTGATTGTCTAGTCGACGTTGGCCATCCTACATGGTAAGGTCAGTCCTGGCATGGATAATTGTATATTTTTTTAAAATTTTCAAAATATTTTAATGATTTTTTTTTTATTTTTTTTATTTTTTTTCTTTCCTTCTTCCTCTAACCGCGTCACAGAGGATGCTGGTTGCACGATAGGTTTAGGATTTTTTAGATAATTTTCCCCATAGTGATTGATCAATTCACCTGCGACATGCATTGTAAGGGAATGAGATTGTACAAATGTTACATCTAGAGATTGAAAATTCGGAAAGTGAAGAATTAAGATGCAACCGCCCACAGGTTTGGCTTAGTATCATTTAAATCGTATCTAGTTTGAAACATATGCGTGTCTATGTATTTATGGGTCAACAGAAAATCATAAAAAGCTAAACACTATGCTAAGAAATCGCGGAGATGCTTACCAAACTTTGTTTTAATACGAGGTAAAAAACAATTGTTTGTTAAAGATAGCAAAATATATGTAGAACTAGAATCTATGCAATTAAATAACTACTACTTATCAGTTATAGTTCAAACAATTTTCTAGAACTTGGGCACTTAGTTTTCTTCCTTACTTAACTTTTCAGGGTATACTCTTGAAGCAGGACAATTGAATCTATTATTGTACCAATCCGTAGGAGCATGTCATTAGAGTAGTTGGTGGAAGAAAAGGAGAAGATTGCATTTGATCCAGTGGCTGCGATACTTTCTAACTTTTTGTCGTAGACCAGCGGTATTTGGCTATAGCATGATAATGATAACTACGGCATTGTGCAAGATCTGGTGGGTATAACAAGAAGCCTATTTTCTTTGGTAGGATATTGGCATTTCGCTAAAACTTATGTAGAGCTATGCCACCCGTTCTCTCCTTAGCAGAAAGCTAGTTCTTTACATGATTTTTCGAGGGTAACAACCGTACATATCGAGCCGAATTTCGTACTTGTCGCGACCTATTTTTCAGGTGTGAACCACCTAGGGTTTGGCTAATGAATTGTTAAGCCTAGACTTAACTCGGACTCTCCCAAGCCCATACCAATTCACGACTTAGGTTCAAGTTCTTAACATGCAAATGATTTTCAATTAGGAGTCGCCACTAATCTATTTTTTGTGGGTCGATTAGAAACCCAAGTAAAGCAACGGGAGGTTTACTTTACTCCTACGAACCAGAGGAGCATGTCATTAGAGTAGTTGGTGGAAGAAAAGGAGAAGATTGCATTTGATCCAGTGGCTGCGATACTTTCTAACTTTTTGTCGTAGACCATCGGTATTTGGCTATAGCATGATAATGATAACTACGACATTGTGCAAGATCTGGTGGGTATAACAAGAAGCCTATTTTCTTTGTTTTTTGTGCTTTTTCATCTACGGAAAAGGAACTCTCTTTTACTTTGCGCGCGATGTATTTTAGAGGTCCAAAAAATGTATCCTCGCAACATATATTTTTCCTTTTTCTGCTTGCGCACAATACCCCCAAAATGTCATTGAAATATACACACCTTGCGCAATATTCCTTTTTGTATTTCTCGCATATTCTATCCATAAAAATTCTCTCTTTGCACAAAACACACCCCCTAGTGTATATTACCTAAAAATATGAAAAAATCTGAACGGAATATGTGAAAAATCTTCCTTTCACCGGCGGCCTAAAATAAAATAAAACAAAATGAAAATAAAAATAAAATGTTTCTAAACTATATGTCGTTTTTTTTTTTAAATCAACTCCAAAAATTTAGGTGTCAACAGTACTCTGTGATTCTTCCTTGTGTAAAATCTTGGAATATGGTGGGGCAAGAAAGGCTATTTTTCCTACGGAAAAAATAAAGAACCAGATAAACCTGGCATGACACACGGCTCATCAGTTACCTTATAAAAGCAACTCCATCGTCACACACTCTTTTCAGACAGCTTCTTAGTCCTCTCCACTTCCCACTCCAAAGCGCAATCTCTCCTACAGTGCGGATTGAAAAGAACCTAAGAAAGAAAAAAAAATCAGGAAACATGAGTTCGGACGAAACCCTAGCGGTCACCACCGCCCAAGAAGACGAAGAGTTCTTGTTCGCTTTCAAACAAAACATGATCTCGTGCGTTCCCCTGGTCTTGAAGGCCACCATCGAGCTCGGCATCCTCAAGCTCTTGTCCGAGAGCTCTGCTCAGCTCTCGCCCACCCAGATCGCGTCCCAACTCTCCATCAAGAATCCCCATGCCGCTGTCGCCATTGACCGCATCCTGCGCTTGCTCACCAGCTTCTCTTTCCTCTCGTGCACCCTCACACAGGACAAAGCCGGGCGGCCTGAGAGGATGTACGGCCTGGGGCCCTTCAGCAAGTACTACGTGAGTGAGCAAGGGGCTAGCATGGCGCCATGGTTGCTTTTACTCTTTGACGAGGTTTCCTTGAGATCGTGGTACGTAAATAAATGAATTCGGACTGTCACATTCTGTGGGACACACCATGTTCGATAGTTAAGTTCATGCAATAATATCCCGTTCCCATCTCGTGCAAAATTGATTAGCTTGATACTTGAAGTTAAATTTCTGTGCTGTTGAATATATGAGAATGCCACAAAAAATTTCGAAGAAGTAATGTGATGGCTATTAAATGCATCAAGCACATCAAGAAGAGTCATCTTCATCTATATATATATTAATTACCTTAATA
Organism: Eucalyptus pauciflora; assembly: GCA_007663325.1. Taxonomy (NCBI): domain Eukaryota; kingdom Viridiplantae; phylum Streptophyta; class Magnoliopsida; order Myrtales; family Myrtaceae; genus Eucalyptus; species Eucalyptus pauciflora. The sequence continues at coordinate 2,948,993 of VMYD01000122.1, forward strand.
GTGACAAGATGTGATCACTTTAAATGAATATTTTGATTGGATGGCTGTCTGTGCATTATTGACAATATTAGAGAGTGAATATATTTTTTATCACAAGGCGGATACGTTGTCAATTGGGGTTTGTACATGAATGCTTGCTTTGCAGGTTTTACTTAAAAGACGCAGTGATTCAGGGAGAAGGCGACCCTTTCAAGCTGGCGAATGGCGCGACCCTCTTCCAATACACCGGGACAGACCCGAGGTACAACAACCACTTCAACAATGCCATGAAGTGTCTGTCTACCATTTTCATGGGCAAATTCATGGACACTTATTGCGGATTCGAGAATGCCAAAACGGTTGTCGATGTTGGCGGCGGTGTCGGCGAATGCCTTAAGCTTATACTCTCCAAGCACCCCCACCTCCGGGGCATAAACTTCGACCTGCCCCATGTTGTCAAAAATGGGCTTTCTTATCCCGGTAATTGATTTTCGAACTAATTTTTCCTACTTCCTCTATAAACAAACAAAGTTCAATGTAAATTATGTTGCATAGATTAATTCTCTCAACGGATTGAACCTTTCTAATTCATTTCAATTCATGTTAAAAACACCCCGTTTGCTCCATACCCGTTGATTGCCTTCTTCCTATAATTATGTCACCTATATACAGTTGGCCCTTCTAAGGATGTCTTATGAAGCAATGACGACGAAATAAGTCAACTAGTTTTTTATGGCAGGTTTGGAGCATGTAGGAGGGAGCTGTGGATGATCCCATTCCAATAGGAGACATCCTCTTAATGAAGGTTACTTTGGATTAATTGTTTAGTACTCAAGTTCCCGGAAATGAGATGAAAAGAAACGTGTAAAATTATGTAGCTTATAATTTATTTGAACATGATTTCTCTAATTGATTCTAATTGATTTTGCATTAACGGACATAGCTTAAGACAGTTCCAATGTACGAGCATTTTGTTTGGGAGAGATTGGCGAACGGGAGTCTTAATTGATTTTGATTGTTTGCTGTTTTTTGCAGTGGGAATTCCATAGTTTCGCGGACGAGTTCGTCATACAGCTCCTGAAGAAATGCTGGAACGCATTGCCGGCATCGGGCAAGGTGGTGATCATAGACCCAGTCTGCCCGGAATACCCAGGGACAGACCTAGTGACCCGGGTCACGTTCACTTCCGACATGGTCATGCTGGCCTTGCCTCCTGGAGGGAAAGATCGGACGCTGAGGGAAGCCGAGGTCGTGGCCCGCGCGGCCGGGTTCAGTTCCCTGAAAGTGGGCTGCCAGGTCCTCAACATGTGGGCGCTCGAGCTATATAAAACCACCTAATTCGCTTGCCGGAAAATCCTCCCCGCATCGATCTCGCCTTACCCTATGTTGTATTGTTGTTTTTTTTAAATAAATAAAAAAACATAGGAGGGGTTGAAAGAAAAACTATGCGTCGTATTCAGAAAAAAACTGAAAAAAAAAATGTTCAAAATACATACTAGAACATAACCATAAACCCACGTTGCCCACTAAGGTCCACAAAACCAGCAACAAACCAGAATAGCTAAAACACGTGCAGCTAACTGCTCCTACAAGATAAGATTGACCAAGTAAAACAACAATTAACCAACTCCTAAAAAACAGGACACCAACAAACTGACTAAACAAAACAAAGAAGAAAAAAACAGAACGTGCAGTCTCGATACATCAACACTCTCCTCCTGGATCAAGTACTGCACACTCCTAGCTTTGCCCTGAGAAGTTCAAATCGACCAACATGAAATGACTTCGTGAATATATCTGCAATCTAGTTTTCTGAACTGCAGTACACCAGTTTCACCTCTTCAGCCTTTTGCACTTCTCTCAAGAAGTAAAACTTGACCTTAAAATGCTTTGTTCTTCCATGAAATACTAGATTATGTGAAATGGCCAGAGTAGCTTGATTATCCACAAACACTTCTATGTCTTCTTCTTGCTGCATATGCAGATCATCCATCAGCTTCTTTAACTATAATGCTTGATTCACAGCTGCAGTAGCTGCAATGAACTCAGCTTCTGCAGTTGATTGAGCCACTATTTCCTGCTTCTTTAAACACCAAGAAAAACATGCCGACCCAAATGTAAAGCAATAACCTGAAGTGCTCCTCATATCATCCATTGATCCCGCCCAGTCATTGTCAGAATACCCTTGCAACTTAAACTCCTGAACTCTACAAAACTTAATCCCATATGAAAGAGTACCTCTTAAGTACCTCAACACCCTCTTTGTAGATACCATATGCAACTCACTTGCACAATTGAGAAATCTAGATAAGACACTTATAGGAAACATGATGTTTGGCCTAGTTGCAGTGAGATACATAAGACAGCCAATCAAACTTCTATAAACTTTTTCATCCGCAGGTACTGATCCGTCCTTCTTTTGAAGCTTTTCCTTATGACCCATTGGTGTACTCACACTCTTGCTCTCCTCCATGTTGAATCTCCTTAGGATCTCTTTCAAACACTTCTTTTGACAGATAAAAACTTCATTCTGGGTCTGCCTAACCTCCATTCCTAGAAAATATGACATCTCACCATGATCAATCATTTCGAACATCTTCATCATCTCTTGCTTAAATGCAGTAATCTGAGCACTATTACTCCCTGTCACCAGCATATCATCTACATAAAGAGACACCACCACTAAGTCATATACTAACTTCTTGACATATAGAGTGGATTCACTGAGGCTTTTCTTGAAACCTAAACCCAACAAGTGCTCATCCATCTTACTGTACCATGCTCTGGGAGATTGCCTCAAGCCATAGAGAGCCTTTCTCAGCAAATAAACTTTCTCTTCCTGGCTTGGTGTGACAAAGCCTTCTGGCTGCTCAACATAAATCTCCTCCTGTAACACTCCATTCAAAAATGCAGATTTCATATCTAACTGATATACCTTCCATGCTTGTCGAGCTGCTAAAGCAAGAATCATTCTAATTGTATCAAGTCTTGCCACGGGAGCAAAGGTTTCTGAGAAATCAACTCCCCAAACCTATGCATATCCCTTCACCACCAACCTGGCCTTATGCTTATTCACTGAGCCATCAAGATTAAATTTGGTCTTGAAAACCCATTTTGCTCCAATCACCTTCCTATCTTCGGGCCTCTCCACTAGCTCCCATGTCTGGTTTTTTTCTATCATACCCAACTCTTCCTTCATTGCATTCATCCACCTCTGATCACTTTTAGCTTCCTCATAACCCGCAGGTTCCAAAACAGCCACACTACACCTTTGATATATATCAGTCAAAGATCTGGTACCTCTAACTGGAACATCATCCACCAGTTCGTCAGGTTCCAATGAGACCTCTTTGTGCTTGCCTTGTGGCTCATTTGTCCAATCCCATTTCTCATCTTCTAGAAACTGAACATCCCTACTAGTGATCATCTTTCTTGTCTGTGGTTGATAGATCCTGTAAGCTTTTGACACTAAACTGTAGCCAACAAAGATCCCAGGTTCATCTTTCTCTCCCAACTTGTCTCTCTTGACCTGTGGAATATGAGAAAAACACAAACCGCCAAACAGCTTCAAATTTCTTAGAATTGGCTTGACATCAAACCAAGCTTCAAAGGGTGTCTTCATCTCCAATACCCTCGTAGGTAATCTATTCAGCAGAAAAACTGATGTGTTTGCTGCTTCTGCCCAAAACTCTTTTGGTAGATTTTTCTCATACAACAGACACCTAGTCATCTCCATAATAGTTCTATTCTTCCTCTCACTAACTCCATTTTGTTGTGGAGAGTAAGGAGCAGTAAGCTGATGCTCAATTCCAGCCTCTTCACAGAAAGAGTTAAATCTCTGTGAAGTGTATTTTGTTCCATTATCAGATCTAATGACTTGAATCTTGCGGCCACTTTGGTTCTCAACCCATTTCTTAAACTTTAGAAATACCCCAGCAACTTCTGACGTTTTCTTCATAAAGTAAATCCAGCACATTCTAGTATAATCATCAATGAAAATAATGAAATACCTGCTGCCATTTAGTGAAGGAGTCACTTGTGGACCACATAGATCTGTATGAATCAGTTGTAGCTTCTCTGTAGCTCTCCAAGTGGATTCCTTGAAGGGAAGTCTTGTCTACTTACCCAGCAAATAAGTTTTGCACCCTGTGATATGCTCCTCCAGGCTTGGTAACCCAGTTGCCATTTCATTCCTCTGCATGAACAGTGCGCCTTTATGATGAAAGTGCCCCAACTTCATGTGCCATATTTCTGAATCATTAGCCTCACACTTGAATGCCATCTGCTCCTTCTCAAGAGGATTCAAAGAAAAACTCTTATGTTTCATCTTTATCTTGAACAACTTCTGACCACTGGAGTTAAAGATCAAACACTTCTCCTCTTCAAATATCACCTTAAATGCCTTTTCTACCAACTGCCCCACGCTCAGCAAATTCTGATCAATTTTAGGCACATACCTGACATCAGAAATCAGCTTAGTTCCAGCACAACTCTCCATTACTACAGTCCATTTACCTTTCACTTCTAAGTACTCCCCATTCCTAATCCTCACTCTTGACTTCAACGACTTGTCAAGATTTACAAACAGCGTTTCATCACTTGTCATATGGTTTGTGCAACCACTATCAACAAGCCAACTGTCACATGGAGTACTAGAGGATAAACAAGAGGCAACAAATAGTTGATCTACCTCTTGCTAAACTGCAGCATGTGCCTCACCCTGCTGCTGATCTCTCTTCTCTTTGCAGAACTTCTCAATGTGTCCAAGCTTATGACACTTTCTGCACCTGACATCTGGCCTCTTCCAACACCTAAAGTGTGGATGATTCTTTTTTCCACAGTGCTGACATGAGGAATATCTTCCCCAATTGTTCTTGGAGTTGCCCGCACTATTCTCTCCTGCAGCAGCTTCTGAACCACTACTGCCATTTCATTTCTTCCCTGTCCACTTCTTGACTTTTCCTCTTACATTCTGCTGTTCTTTGGCCAACAAAGCTCCTTATGTACTTCCTTCCAGTTTCATTAACCTCCTTTGCTCTTGTGCTTGCAGAGCACTTAGCAATTCTGCCAACTTGATCTGAGACAAATCCTTGGTATTCTCCAAAGAGGCAATGATTGCCTCAAACCTTTCGGGCAAGGAGACAAGAATCTTCTGCACTAGCCTATTATCAGAGAGGTCAGTGCCTAGAACTCTTGCCTGATTTGCAATGCTTATCAACTTATCAGAATAATCCTTCTTTGTCTAAGATTCCTTCATCTGCAGTCTCTCGAATTCTGTGATCAAGTTTAGCCCCTTCATGCTTATGATCCTCTCATCTCCTTGATACTCGGCTTTGAGGAAGTCCCAAATAGCTTTAGCTGATTCACAAGCCATAATTCTGCTGAAAATGGCAGGTGAGACAGCAGCATATAAACAAGACTTTGCCTTTACTTTCCTTGTCGTCCTCTCTTTGTGAAACTTGATTTCATTGATGGTTGGATTGTCGGGAAGGGGAGCAACTTCATAATCTTGTTCCACAGCTTCCCAAAAATCACAACCCTCTAGATAGGCTCGCATTCTCACTGCCCAGGCTTGATAATTTTCTCCATCAAACGCTGGTGGAGCCATTGCTAAAAAACCACTCGATCCTGCCTCCATCTTGCTTTTAACTTCTATGGATGCAGACACACCTCTCAATCAATCTCACAAGTCACTCACAACCCCTTAAGATCAAGAAGGCTCTGATACCAGTGTTGTTTTTTTTTTTCAAAAAAAAACAACATGTATTGTGTCCATCTTTGGATTTCCAATTGAATAAAACCATTTTTGTTATGCTTTCAACTTTTCTAGAATTGTTTCCTAGTACGCATTGATGCAAATGGTGTTCATTATGCATTTGTTTCTGTTGTAATAAAAATGCAAGACGGCTTACGCTTACCAATTCTGCAATTGGAAGAGCCGGAAAAACATAAAGGACGACCATGAGATATTAACAGAGATCGAAATGATCAAATGCCGAAAATTGTTGCATGGTTCCAACGCCGGCAAGACATTATGATTATCATGATTTATGTGTGCCGAAAATTTATATTCAAGCCTGAAAGATGAAAATAAATAGCCCACCACAGAATTGACCTAGTAGCAACGCCGTTCTTACGCTTTTAGCTCAAGAGTCAATGGTTGTGAATTCGATTCCTAGGGTATGGAACCTGGATTTAAGTGGGGTGCCAAGACGGTGAGTTGATGTGCTAATTCTCTCCATGTAGCTGGCTAGTTACAATTGGGCTCCGAGTTGTTATAAAAAAAATGAAAATAAATGCACATCATTCAAACCCATGGAAAGATTTTGGTTGCATTCAAATAAGCCCATATTATCAAAAATAAATTGTTTAAATTTGCAAATTTTGGAAATTATGATTTCTTAATGATATAACTTACGTCGATTAGTTATATAATTGCCAAGCAGCTATAACGGGTGAGGTTGGCAGTGATGAATTGATGGCGGCATGATGCTACCTTTCCCATTCTTTTTCCTCCCCTCTTTTGTAAATTTTTTAGATTCTTTCTTCTTTTAAGCTATGTTTAATCTTAGAATGTCTCTACACAAATGACAAGATAAATAGCATGTAATAGTAGAAAGAAAACGAGAAATACTTGGAATAGACAAGTACTAGCAAATGCCAAAAAAAGCTTAATTTCTATAATAAATTAAAAATTCTCTAAGTTAAGATTCATTCTAGCTACTTGTAAGTTGCTAAGCCACAAATAATACACTTGAAATATTATGAAATAAAAGCCGATGATTGTGAAATATGTTCTCCATCAGTATGTCGAATGAATAATTATCTGATACTGTTCACTTCTCGGCCGTTCTTGTAACCAACGAGTAGGTGTATTGCACCTTCTTGAGCAATCGAGAAAGAAAGGATTTCTCATAGCAAACCTAATTTTTAATCCCAGAGTGGATTTAATTATCGAAAGTCAAGTCATATACATGAGTAATTGATATGGATGCGACACATCCGTTATTCAAAATCACGATCTAACCATTCAATGTAACTTTGAGATGGCCAAAACCCGCAGGATATGGCAGGATCCTTGTTTGTTATATGTGGATTAAATTGTTTGAGTGTTTTTAAGAAAATCAGTCTAGTCAAAATATTTATATATACCTCTTTGATTTTTCCCTTTTCGCCCTTTAATCTAATTTCATATTGAATCTACCTGCAAGCTTGCCAATCTGCATAATCCTACCTTTTGAGCTAGTTTGTTTCCACGTAAAGCAAAAGTACTTTTTTCTTTAATTCTCATCAAAGTCGAAATTTTAAAAATATAAAAAGATTATAACCGAACTTTTGTCATAAACATCGCGAGTTAAATAAGATTAGGATTAGTGAAAGAAAAATAATATGTAAAAGAAAGTTGACTTGTCACATGTAGGAGCGATTTCTTTGGCTGTGAACGATCCTTGTTCAAAATTAATTACGTTTTCCCACTTAATCTAATCTAGGGGGCCCTAGTCTGACACCATAAATGTGAGACTTCATTTGACATATGGGGATATTTATGTAATTATATATTTGATGAGAAGATTAGGGCGGCGCCTTAGGCTTTTCAGGTTGGGGACAAGTAGGTTATCTTGGTTGTTGAATGACGGCTACAAGGTTCTATAGGTGAGGGCGGTCATGGAACGAAACATGCGATAATGTCCTTGTAGAGGTCTATAGGCTATTCAAGGTTCTTAGGCTATTTAAGGTGCTCAAGTGAATCGAAAAATTATTCAAAAATCATAAACCTATTGTACAACGGTCAATTCAATTCTAATTTTTTTAATTTTACCAATCTAGTGCCAAATATGTCAGCAACTTGCCAATTTAGTCCCAAACTTTTCACTTATTTTGATTTAGTTCTAAACTTTTTGATGATTAACTAATCTAGTCATGAACATTTTAACGATTTGTGAATTCAGTCATCCCAACACACTTTGGTTGGAAATTGCCGACATGATTGTCTAGTCGACGTTGGCCATCCTACATGGTAAGGTCAGTCCTGGCATGGATAATTGTATATTTTTTTAAAATTTTCAAAATATTTTTATGATTTTTTTTCTTTTATTTCTTTCCTTCTTCCTCTAACCGCGTCACAGAGGATGCTGGTTGCACGATAGGTTTAGGATTTTTTAGATAATTTTCCCCATAGTGATTGATCAATTCACCTGCGACATGCATTGTAAGGGAACGAGATTGTACAAATGTTACATCTAGAGATTGAAAATGCGGAAAGTGAAGAATTAAGATGCAACCGCCCACAGGTTTGGCTTAGTATCATTTAAATCGTATCTAGTTTGAAACATATGCGTGTCTATGTATTTATGGGTCAACAAAAAATCATAAAAAGCTAAACACTATGCTAAGAAATCGTGGAGATGCTTACCAAACTTTGTTTTAATACGAGGTAAAAAACAATTGTTTGTTATTTTTTTTTTTGGTCGAAAAAAAAAACAATTGTTTGTTAAAGATAGCAAAATATATGTAGAACTAGAATCTATGCAATTAAATAACTACTACTTATCAGTTATAGTTCAAACAATTTTCTAGAACTTGGGCACTTAGTTTTCTTCCTTACTTATCTTTTCAGGGTATACTCTTGAAGCAGGACAATTGAATCTATTATTGTACCAATCCGTAGGAACATGTCATTAGAGTAGTTGGTGGAAGAAAAGGAGAAGATTGCATTTGATCCAGTGGCTGCGATACTTTCTAACTTTTTGTCGTAGACCGGCGGTATTTGGCTATAGCATGATAATGATAACTACGACATTGTGCAAGATCTGGTGGGTATAACAAGAAGCCTATTTTCTTTGGTAGGATATTGGCATTTCGCTAAAACTTATGTAGAGCTATGCCACCCGTTCTCTCCTTAGCAGAAAGCTAGTTCTTTACATGATTTTTCGAGGGTAACAACCGTACATATCGAGCCAAATTTCGTACTTGTCGCGACCTATTTTTCAGGTGTGAACCACCTAGGGTTTGGCTAATGGATTGTTAAGCCTAGACTTAACTCGGATTCTTCCAATCCCATACCAATTCACGACTTAGGTTCAAGTTCTTAACATGCAAATGATTTTCAATTAGGAGTCGCCACTAATCTATTTTTGGTGGGTCTATTAGAAACCCAAGTAAAGCAACGGGAGGTTTACTTTACTCCTACGAACCAGAGACTATGGATACGGGGACTTGGTTACACTAGATTTCTCTAATGCCCTTTTGGTACCATTCTTTTATTTAAAAAAAAAAATTGTTTGGCAAGCAGCTTGAATTGATTTTAAATCTATTTTCCTAACATGTGAGGTGATTATGCGGGTGTGCAATCCACCAATTTAACACCCAGATAAACAATAAATAAATTGCAAAAAAATTTACCTCAAAACAACGAAAGCATCTGCAATGTTAAATTAAAATCCATATCAACAACCCTAGATATGGTTTCTAATTAACACGCAATTTCATTTTTTTCTTTTCACTTAATTAATGAAAATCATGCAATATGCAATGCAATATTAACTAAATGACCTAATTCTAATAACATTTAATTTCTAATTAAATGGGCCTAGCAAAAATATTAAATGGCATGCATCTCAATGAATCTAACCCTAATGACGTGCATATGATATTTTTTTTTTCCTAAAAGAATGCATTCTATCCTAAATAATGAAACTAATTTAGCCTAAGGCATTTTTGTATTTTTTTATGAAATTCGGAATTAAAACAAAATGTGAAAATTATCTAGTTAGATTAAGATCCTATTCAATTTATATTAGGAATTAGGTTAAACTAAATCCTAATTTAAACTAAAATATTGTCTTAACCCAAATAATCCTAGAATGCAATCTATCTAAAAAACATCTATCTAAACTTAAAATTAATTAGGAAGTAAAATTCAACATGCTATTTTACCCCAATATGCAATAACCTGCAAAGGATGCCCTAATCCTATATAATATATACATGATTTTTTTTTGTTAATTTCGAAATTAAAATTTAACACGCAAATCAAATAATAATAAAACTAACATTCTAAATGAATATGCTTTCTTTTTGTTTTCTTTTTCATGATTCAAAATAAAATCTCTATCCTAAACATGCAAAATAAGAAAAGCAAACCTAACCCTAATTTTACTTTTCTTCTTTTTTTAATTTTCGAAATTAACAATTGCCTAATAATTAAACATGCAATTTAAAGTTTAAAAAAAAAAACCTAACAACCTAAGTCAATTGATTTTTTATTTTTTATTTATTTAAAATAAAATTTCAATTCTAAACATGAAAACCCTAATTCTAACCTACATCTTTTTTATTTATTTTTTCAAAAATTAATTTAAATAACACCACAGCAAATCAAGCAACATTGATACCCATATTGACAAACCATATCCCGCGCATGAGATCGGGTTGGCCAATTTCATATAAATCACAAATCGAATCTCGGGCGAGAGATTGGATTGGCGATTTCCTTAAGTAATTGCAAGTCGGATTTCGGGCGCGAAAATCAGGCTAACAATTACTAATTCCCAGGCAATTTCATAACATGAACTCTCAATTTTACACTGAAAGGATTATTACACTAAGTATAGTAAATAATATGCAACATCAACAATAATAAAAAAAAACAATAAAAGATAAATAAATAACAGAAAGGAAAAAGAAAAATTTACCTAATTTTTTCTTTTCCTCTTTTTTCTTTTTTTGTTTTGTTTCTTTTTTTTTTCAAAAAAAGAAAAAGAAAAAAAAAATTGGAGACCAGCTGGTGAGAGGGAGCTCGCCGGCTAGGGTTTCGGCGAGAGAGACAGGAACGGCGCGTCGGTGGCGTGGCGCGGGGCGGCGTCACGAGTGCAAGGGGGACTTCGACGCAGCGACGACGAGGCAGCAGGGAGCTCGGCTACCAACGTCGACAAAGGAGGCAGCGGTAGCGTCGAATCTGGACGGGGGACTGGCGGGCGGCGGGACGGGCTCCGTCGATTGGCAATCGGGGTGGCATGACGGCGTCGGGATAGAAACGTTGGAGCTTCGGACCTGCAGGCGGAGAGATCCCGATGTCTGGACCACGGATCTACAGCGGCGGTGGCTCCACGAGTGGATTGGGGACGGGTGACGCAAAGCGAGGCTCGGCGTCGAGGCGGCGCGAGTCGTCGAGGCTCGCGGACGAAGACTAGCGGCTGCGATGGCGCAGAGGAGGGTGGCTCAAACTAGGGGCAGCGTCACGGGCTTTGGGCGGACTGGCGGGCGGCTCGGATTCCAGCGTCGGCAGGGACGGGGTTCTCGCCGAGGAAGACAAAGCCCCTTTTCTTTTATTTTTTTCTTTTATTTTTCACTTTTTTTCTCTCTTACCTCACTTTTCACTTTTTGCTTTTTGTGCTTTTTCACCTACGGAAAAGGAACCCTCTTTTACTTAGCGCGCGATGTATTTTATAGGTCCAAAAAATGTATCCTCGCAACATATATTTTTCCTTTTTTTGCTTGCGCACAATACCCCCAAAATGTCATTGAAATATACACACCTTGCGCAATATTCCCTTTTGTATTTCTCGCATATTCTATCCAGAAAAATTCCCTCTTTGCACAAAATACACCCCCTAGTGTATATTACCTAAAAATATGAAAAAATCTGAACGGAATATGTGAAAAATCTTCCTTTCACCGGTAGCCTAAAATAAAATAAAACAAAATGAAAATAAAAATAAAATGTTTCTAAACTATATGTAATTTTTTTTTTAAATCAACTCCAAAAATTTAGGTGTCAACAGTACTCTGTGATTCTTCCTTGTGTAAAATCTTGGAATATGGTGGGGCAAGAAAGGCTATTTTTCCTACGGAAAAAATAAAGAACCATATAAACCTGGCATGACACACGGCTCATCAGTTACCTTATAAAAGCAACTCCATCGTCACACACTCTTTTCAGACAGCTTCTTAGTCCTCTCCACTTCCCACTCCAAAGCGCAATCTCTCCTACAGTGCGGATTGAAAAGAACCTAAGAAAGAAAGAAAAATCAGGAAACATGAGTTCGGACGAAACCCTAGCGGTCACCACCGCCCAAGAAGACGAAGAGTTCTTGTTCGCTTTCAAACAAAACATGATCTCATGCGTTCCCCTGGTCTTGAAGGCCACCATCGAGCTCGGCATCCTCAAGCTCTTGTCCGAGAGCTCTGCTCAGCTCTCGCCCACCCAGATCGCGTCCCAACTCTCCATCAAGAATCCCCATGCCGCTGTCGCCATTGACCGCATCCTGCGCTTGCTCACCAGCTTCTCTTTCCTCTCGTGCACCCTCACACAGGACAAAGCCGGGCGGCCTGAGAGGATGTACGGCCTGGGGCCCTTCAGCAAGTACTACGTGAGTGAGCAAGGGGCTAGCATGGCGCCATGGTTGCTTTTACTCTTTGACGAGGTTTCCTTGAGATCGTGGTACGTAAATAAATGAATTCGGACTGTCACATTCTGTGGGACACACCATGTTCGATAGTTAAGTTCATGCAATAATATCCCGTTCCCATCTCGTGCAAAATTGATTAGCTTGATACTTGAAGTTAAATTTCTGTGCTGTTGAATATATGAGAATGCCACAAAAAATTTCGAAGAAGTAATGTGATGGCTATTAAATGCATCAAGCACATCAAGAAGAGTCATCTTCATCTATATATATATTAATTACCTTAATAGTGACAAGATGTGATCACTTTAAATGAATATTTTGATTGGATGGCTGTCTGTGCATTATTGACAATATTAGAGAGTGAATATATTTTTTATCACAAGGCGGACGTTGTCAATTGGGGTTTGTACATGAATGCTTGCTTTGCAGGTTTTACTTAAAAGATGCAGTGATTCAGGGAGAAGGCGACCCTTTCAAGCTGGCGAATGGCGCGACCCTCTTCCAATACACCGGGACAGACCCGAGGTACAACAACCACTTCAACAATGCCATGAAGTGTCTGTCTACCATTTTCATGGGCAAATTCATGGACACTTATTGCGGATTCGAGAATGCCAAAACGGTTGTCGATGTTGGCGGCGGTGTCGGCGAATGCCTTAAGCTTATACTCTCCAAGCACCCCCACCTCCGGGGCATAAACTTCGACCTGCCCCATGTTGTCAAAAATGGGCTTTCTTATCCCGGTAATTGATTTTCGAACTAATTTTTCCTACTTCCTCTATAAACAAACAAAGTTCAATGTAAATTATGTTGCATAGATTAATTCTCTCAACGGATTGAACCTTTCTAATTCATTTCAATTCATGTGAAAAACACCCCGTTTGCTCCATACCCGTTGATTGCCTTCTTCCTATAATTATGTCACCTATATACAGTTGGCCCTTCTAAGGATGTCTTATGAAGCAATGACGACGAAATAAGTCAACTAGTTTTTTATGGCAGGTTTGGAGCATGTAGGAGGGAGCTTTGTGGATGATCCCATTCCAATAGGAGACATCCTCTTAATGAAGGTTACTTTGGATTAATTGTTTAGTACTCAAGCTCCCGGAAATGAGATGAAAAGAAAAGTGTAAAATTATGTAGCTTATAATTTATTTGAACATGATTTCTCTAATTGATTCTAATTGATTTTGCATTAACGGACATAGCTTAAGACAGTTCCAATGTACGAGCATTTTGTTTGGTAGAGATTGGCGATCGTGAGTCTTAATTGATTTTGATTGTTTGCTGTTTTTTGCAGTGGGAATTCCATAGTTTCGCGGACGAGTTCGTCATACAGCTCCTGAAGAAATGCTGGAACGCATTGCCGGCATCGGGCAAGGTGGTGATCATAGACCCAGTCTGCCCGGAATACCCAGGGACAGACCTAGTGACCCGGGCCACGTTCACTTCCGACATGATCATGCTGGGCTTGCCTCCTGGAGGGAAAGATCGGACGCTGAGGGAAGTCGAGGTCGTGGCCCGCGCGGCCGGGTTCAGTTCCCCGAAAGTGGGCTGCCAGGTCCTCAACTTGTGGGCGCTCGAGCTATATAAAACCACCTAATTCGCTTGCCGGAAAATCCTCCCCGCATCGATCTCGCCTTACCCTATGTTGTATTGTTGTTTTTTTAAATAAATAAATAAAAAAAAAAAAACATAGGAGGAGTTGACAGCAAAAGCTATGCGTCGTATTCAGAAAAAAAAACTGAAAAAAAAAATGCTTTGTTCTTCCATGAAATGACTTCGTGAATATATCTGCAATCTGGTTTTCTGAACTGCAGTACACCAGTTTGTTAGAATCCTTGTTTAATTATCGAAAGTCAAGTCGTATCCATGAGTAATTGATATGGATGCGACACATCCGTTATTCAAAATCACAATATAACCATTCAATGTAACTTTGAGATGGCCAAAACCCGCGTGATATGGTAGAATCCTTGTTTGTTATATGTGGATTAAATTGTTTGAGTGTTTTTGAAAAAATCAGTCTAGTCAAAATATTTATATATACCTCTTTGTTTTCCCCCTTTTTGCCCTTTAATCTAATTTCATATTGAATCTACATGCAAGCTTGCCAATCTACATAATCCTACCTTTTGGGCTAGTTTGTTTCCACTTAAACCAAAAGTACTTTTTCTTTAATTCTCATCAAAGTCGAAATTTTAAAAATATAAAAAGATTATAACAGAACTTATGTCATAAACATCACGAGTTAAATAATAGCCAAAGTGTGTGTACCAAGAGATTACGATTAGTGAAAGAAAAATAGGATTGTAAAAGAAAGTTGACTTGTCACATGTAGGAGCGATTTCTTTAGCTAGGAACGATCCTTGTTCAGAATCAACTATGTTTTCCCACTTAATCTAATCTAGGGGGCTCTAGTCTGACACCATAAATGTGAGACTTCATTCGACATATGGGGATATTTATGTAATTATATATTTGATGAGAAGGTTAGGGGCGGTGCCTTAGGCTTTTCAGGTTGGGGACTAGTAGGTTATCTTGGTTGTTGAATGACGGCTACAAGGTTCTATAGGTGAGGGCGGTCATGGAATGAAACATGTGATAATGTCCTTATATAGGTCTATAGGCTATTCAAGGTTCTTAGGCTATTTAAGGTTCTCAAGTGAATCGGAAAATTATTCAAAAATCATAAATCTATTATACGACGGTCAATTCAATTCTAAACTTTTCCATTTTATCAATCTAGTGACAAATATGTCAGCAACTCGCCAGTTTAGTCTCAAACTTTTCACTTATTTTAATTTAGTTCTAAAAGTTTTGATGATTTACTAATCTAGTCATGAACATTTTAACGATTTGTCAATTTAGTCATTCCAGACAATTTTGGTTGGAAATTTCTGACTTGATTTTCTAGCCAATGTTGGCTATCCTACATGAAAAGGTCAGCGCCGGCATGGATAATTATATATTTTTTTAAAAAATTTAAATTATTTTAATAATTTTTCCTTTTTCTTTATTTCTTTCCTTCTTCCTCTAGCCGTGTTACATAGGATGCAGGTTGCACAATAAGTTTAGGATTTTTTAGATAATTTTCCCCATAGTGATTGATCAATTCACCCGCGATGTGCATTGTAAGGGAATGAGATTGTATAGATGTTACCATCTAGAGATTGAAAATGCTGAAAGTGAAGAATAAGATTCAACTACCCACAAGGTTGGCTTAGTATCTTTTAAATCGTATATAGTTTGAAATATGTGCGTGTCTATGTATTTATGGGGTTATCAAAAAATCATAGAAAGCTAAAAGCTATGCTAAGAAATCATGGAGATATGCTTACCAAATTTTGTTTTAATACGAGGTAAAAAACAATTGTTTGTTAAAGATAGCAAAATATATGTAGAACTAGAATCTACACAATTAAATGACTACTACTTATCAGTTATAGTTCAAACAATTTTCTTGTTCCCTGATATGGATATAGATAGCCTATCACTTGAAAAAGTGAAGCTATCTCAATTGTAACTTTGGCCTTCTAGTGAATTGGATAGCCACGAAACGGTGTTCATCATTTTTCTAGATATTATTAAATTTGATAAAATGTTTTTAAAAATTATCTTGTGTTTTTCGTTCAAATTCTCATTAATCAAGTATTCTCTAAAAAAAGGTTACCATACCTACCTATTTTAACTTTAGAGTCCATCAATATACATAAACATGTGGACTGCTTCGTTTATTTTTTATGAACTTATTGTGAGTAATGTCGCCTATAGAAATTATGAAAATCAATTTGAGACCAAATTAGATTAATAGATATCAACATCATAATCATGTATAAGATTGTTTATTTTGTGGCAACTAAGCTAAATTTGTTAAGACCGACCAAAAAAAAAAAAGCTAAATTTGTTAAATTATATATTTTCAAACTTAGATATGTATTTTATTACTTAGGAATTTTGTAGATGAAACTTTTTAATCATATTATGAATTGTGGGACCTTATGATCATACCATAATTAATGTGATCTTACGATCGTGTTTCTACAATAATACAATTTAGGAGAGAAAATAGAGAAAAGGAAAAGAGCTTTCTTTATATTTTCTTGTCCCAATTCCTTCTTTTGTCAATATATATTGACAGTATTGTAAACAGAAAAGATAAGTTAGCACTCTTAGCCACCAAAAAGGGCCAAAAACACTAGAAATTTTTTATGTTAGACAAAAGAAGCAAGATTTTTTTTAAAGTGTTTTATCATGAAAAATCACAAACCAATACATTTAAGACAAATTTATCTCAAATTAATTTTTTATCACCAAAATTCATAAATTGATACACCGATGACAAACGGAGGGTGAAATCCCAAACTTGTACACCCATCAACTGCCATGTATGATTTAACTCAGCAATTTAACAATAAAATTTAACAAAAATTAATAGAGGTTAAATTTGTCTTCAGATTTTTGGTAATAAAAATATTTATTTGAGATAGTTTTTTCACAAATGTATCAGGTTGGAGTTTTTCGTGATATTAGCCCTTTTTGAAATGACTCATTATAAATTTTTGTTCGAGAGATAAATATTAAATTATCTATTTAGGCAAGTTGATGATGCGGTTAACAATAGCGTTTTGGAGAAACATATTAGTAGAGAAAATAGATGTAATGATCTCTTGAAACGTATGCAAAGTTTATTAGTTCAAATTAAGAGGAAATAGAAACGAGGACATCCTAGAGAAGTGGTGTCCTGTCGCTGTTGTACACTTCATCCCTACTAGTCACCTCATGTGACAAATTAGCTTGCATTAGACAAAAAGTTTAACGGTGGATATTTTTGGTCTCCCTAAAAGTTTGTGGGTTTTTATGGATCATTTGAGAAGTCAAGCTACCTTCGTCTCCCGAGTGAAAGAACGCCGATTTTCTTTTGTATTTGAACCACCAAAGAGTGGGGGTTAGGGCCAACAACACCACTGGAAATTAAGTAGGTTTGGATTTGACATAAAGGGGATGTTATAACAACAAAAACAATAAAAATCATGTTTTACATGGATTGACCCAATTAAACCATTTAGAAATGTATAGGCATGCTTAAGTTAACTGTTTAGGATATGAATTTTTTTTTCAACACGAGTCAATTAAAGACATTTAATATTCGTATTTGAAGAAATTTTTTTTTATAGAGTTTATAATAAAAACACCCACGTCAAAGAGAATAAATAATGATGAAAAAATAATTTTCACACGAAAGTCGCTTAACATAAGTAGTAACTCAATAATACACTTTTGATTAATGTTACATAACAGTAGTTATCATCTAAGAACGTGTAAACATAAGCTATTGTGTTGAACGTGTTTTATATGTTTACATGTACAACAAAGACTTGTAGATAGGTTAATGTATTATGTATTTTCAACATTTGATGTGGTGATACGTTTGATAATTGTTTAGCCATGTTGTGAAGTGTGATTTCTTATATTAAGCATGCCGTGTGACACGATAAATTATTATGTTCGAGTTAGTCATATTCATATTATACTCTTATTTCAACACAACAAGATAAATATGACACAAGAAGCATCGTTGGTACAAAATTGCATCAAAAAGTTAACAGCTGCATCTTTTCCTCTACGTCTAGGGCGGCCATTTCACGCCTCCAAAGTAACTCCAGCCTTGCATAGCTTACATTAACAAGTGCATTTGGCTGGGAAAAATGTTAAAAAAGTTATAAACCTTTGGTACAAATGCTAAATGTTTAGAACTTTTTTAACACTCTTCCTACATTTGGCATATATGTCTAGGGCTAAACGCTTCAGGAAAAAAAGGACAAACTTCAACCGAATTTACAGAAAAACAAAAAAAGTGTGATAATAAGGCCCTCCAAGTTCTCCAAGCGTGCTCTATAAATGAAAAGGCAAAATCGCACTACCCCATCGTACACAGCATCTTCGATTGGCATAAAGCCAAAAGAAAAGACAGCCGAAAGAAAAAGGCAAAAAACATGAGTTCGGAGGAAGCCCCAGTCATTGCAACTTCCCATGAAGATGAAGACATTTTGAATGCCTTTGAGATCCCCCTCGATGGCTTTTGTTCCCATGGTCTTGAAAGGCGTCCTTGAGCTGGGGATTCTTGAATTGCTGGCCAAGTGTGACCAACTCTCTCTGTTGGACATCGCGGCCTGCCTCTCCATCGACAACCCGGCCGCGCCGGACATGATCAACCGGATGCTATGGCTCCTTGTGAGTTACTCCATCTTATTGTGCACTCTCGTGGAGGATAAAGGCGGCTGCCCCCAGAGGCTCTACGGCCTTGGGCCTCGGGGCAAGTTCTTTTTGGGCCAGAACAGAGCTTCTACCTATTCTAAGAGTCTTTATGTCGTGTCGGATACTTTGACACATGTTTGACAATCTCGGACACTCTCAGACACTCGATCAACACGTGTCGAAAAATCCGACACCTGGTCAACTTTCTTGACATTCTCTGACACTCGAGTCGGAATTTTGATATACGAGTTTTCGACACGTGATTCCAGTATCGAGGTCAATTTTAAAAATTCAATAAATGAGAGGTCAATATATATATATATATGTAAAATAAAACACAATAATAAAAATAATAAATGGAGAAAGAAAAAAAAAACACAATCTTATATTCTCTTTTGATTCTCACTTCGTGTGATACACAATTCACCCCTTAAATTTTTTTTTCTCATCTTCCAACATATCTAACATGCGAGTCTAAAATATGGATCGCTTGTTTTTTTTCCAAGTTTTATGAATTATTGAAATAAAGTTGAATTTGTCAAATTGAAACAATAAATGATATTAATAGATGACGGATTAATGTTTTTAGTGTATATTCATTCTAGGCTTTTTTAGTGTATTTTCAACGTGTCTCAACGTGTTGCAATTCTCTATTTTTTGAAAAACGACATGTTGTCGTGTCGTGTTGTGTCGCGTGTTAGTATCGGTGCTACTTAGGCTTCTACTGCACCAACTCATATGCTACTCTAAGAAAAGACTGTCCTGGAAAGCTGGTTTGTGTGTATATAACCCACGAATTTTTACCCACCCGTTAGTTGCTCTTTTTACCCACCCGTTGGTTGCTCTCTTGGTCGTAATATAGAATCGGAAAACCCGATTTCTATAGATCAGCCGTAAAAAGGAAGGGATACAAGTAAAATTTTCTAGATACTCGAGGACGGTTGTCGATACCCTGAAAATCATACTATCCAAGAATCCCCACATTCGCGCCATCAACTACGACTTTCCTCATGTGATCGCAGCTGCTCCTCCCATTCCTGGTAAAATCAATCCCAATCATATCGAAGGTTTTGTGTGCATACGAACCGTAATGAGAGCTCGCTCAACTTCATGTTTCACACAACCTTAATTTTTGGGTTAATACCCTTTTTTGGGTTAATACCCTGAAAAACCCCAAAGTGGTACACCCGTGACAAATTTACTCAAAACTATTTTTTTAACCACAAAAAACCCCAAACCGGTATACCTTTGACAAATTTATCCGAAACCGGTATACTTGTGACAAATTTACCCTCTGTTAGTTTTCGTTAAATTTTACTGTCAAATTATTAAGTTAAATGGCACGTGACAGTTGATTGGTATACCAATTTGGGATTTTACGCTTCGTTTGTCACAGTTTACAATTTTTGTGATTTTCTTTTGTGATATTAATCCAATTTAGCGGAGGGTATATTTGTCACAAATTTACTAATTTGGGGTTTTTTGCGGTCGAATAAATTAGTTTGGGGTAAATTTGTCATAAATGTACCGGTTTAAGGTTTTTTATGGTCAATCGGGATAAATTTATCATAGGTGTACCGGTTTAGGGTTTTTCGTGGTCAAAAAAAATAGTTTGGGATAAATTTGTCACAGGTGTACCAGTTTGGGGTTTTTCAGGGTATTAACCCTTTTTTTTTCTTTTCTGGGTTTGCCTTAGTACAATTACACAATTATATATTCGTTTGCAGGTATTACGCATGTTGGAGGAGACATTGTAAAGGCCGTCCCTAAAGCAGACGTCCATTTCCTGAAGGTCAATTAATTTTTTCTTTTCGTTTCATCGAATCTTCTAATTATT
This sequence comes from Eucalyptus pauciflora, assembly GCA_007663325.1. Taxonomy (NCBI): domain Eukaryota; kingdom Viridiplantae; phylum Streptophyta; class Magnoliopsida; order Myrtales; family Myrtaceae; genus Eucalyptus; species Eucalyptus pauciflora. The sequence continues at coordinate 2,969,477 of VMYD01000122.1, forward strand.
CAAAATCGGCTTGACTGCTAATTGATTCGTTTAACGAAAATTATAAGAGAGACATGAGAGGTTCTAGTATCGTGAAAACCAAGTAAGTATGATGTTTTGAGTAGTCTACTTATTTAACAGTCGGTTCTCCATTGTGGGGATGATGAGTTCTGCGTGAAGGTGCTCAAGAATTGCTGGGAGGCACCGCCGCCGACGGGGAAAGTGGTGATCGTGGACGAGGTGACCCCGGAGTATCCTGGGACCGACGATGTCTCACAGACCAATTTCTTGATGGACTTGAATACTCTGAGGTTCGCCCATGGCGCGAAGACCAGGACGCAAAGGGAATTCGCAGACCTTGCCCGTGCCTCAGGGTTCCATGCCCCAAAATATGTTCTGCGCGTGGACAACCTATGGTTGATTGAGCTTCACAAGAAGATGTGACGATCGCAATGGTCGATCGTTTCTTCTCAGTTTGATGATGGCTTCACTACGTTAACAGATGAACTACCTATGGTTGGAGTGTTTTGGGTAATTTGATGGAGAGACACCATTGTCTTATGTTGTCGACAAGCAGTGGTTTGGTCCTTCCAAATAAAATAAGAATTTCCCCTTTCTTTTTTCGATTTAGGATGTGTGTCTTAGCAACAATTCCATTCTCACCACGTAAATCTAATAACTATGGTTGTAGGTGTGGGGTTATTTTTCCTTGGCAGACCCATTATTTTGCATTAAATATATCGAAGAAAAAGCAATAAGGTTTTGATTTGAATAATTAGACTATTCTCAAAATGACTATGCCGGGTCAACGGTTTTGAAAATAGCCAGTTTAAAGAAAAAGTGTAACATAGCTTACGTAGCTACCAAATTCAGGAGAAAATGATCAAACTCTCCACCCTTACATGCTACCATATTAAACTTCGACATCCCCTCTTAAATGCTGGTACAATTGATGATTTACAACTAGTTTCTAGATTCACATTGTTGAAAATGTCCTTTATTGCTTGACAACTAGGTAACCATACTCTTTATATACATGTGATCTCACTCCATCTAGCTTTAATTTTTGAGTTGGACTTTCTGATATGCACATATAAATGGCATTGTTTGGATTACTATTAAATCCATCGTCAGATTCATCAAACATAGATTCTTAAAAATATCTAAAAATATAAGGTACCCAAAAATAAAATAAAATCCAAAGACAAAAATAGCAAGGATGGCGCCATTTACTTAAAAGTATTTTTGAATATGCATTCTCTTGTACAAACGAAAGAGGATCTCATAAATCAAATAATTTGGTTTTCTTGATATAGTAACTGAATCTTTATTGAAAGTAAGATTTTAATCTTAATCTTAATAAGGGATGTGTTGTGAATCATCAACGATGGTTAAGGTTGTACCTCACCATAATATAAGAGCCTGAGAGCTCTGCTGAGGGCTGCCCTACCTACCACGTAATCCTAGCGAGCTAATAGGATTGTATTTGGAATTTTAATGTGCCGGTACCCACATACCATAGCCCCCAATTGGGAAGAACATTTTTCTTCCCCTCACCCAGAGAATACTCTCAAATTTTACATCACATAGTTCAGACGTAGCAGTTTAAAGACTTGCGAGGGTCCAAGATTTTATGAAAGGTTAATCTTAAATAGGAATGCAAAATTCGAGGAAAAAAGTAGCTAGTAAAGAGGATGGTGAAATGGCCGACCACCACTCCCGTGACAAAGTTGACGCGCCTTGGTCAAGACCTTAGCCTCATGGCACATGTCATAGGAATTCTAACAAAGTTTGCAACTAAGCAAACCTCATTTCAGTTGACTGAGGTCGCTTATTCACAATCTTAATTGCGGTGGAGGTTGCATGACCAAGTCATGGCCAAGGCACATCCATGGCATAGGTGCAAACATGAGTATCACAAGTGAATTAACTATCATACAAAACCTCACCTTTTCAGCCTTTTTGCTCGATTTCTTAAAATTGTTTTTTTTTACCTGGGAACTGTCGTATAGTCGGCAGCTGGTGACATAAACCCAGGGGGTACTAGCGCAGGGACCTACCTCTCACGGCACCCCATTTAAGTCGCGTAATGGGGGCAAGAAGTTTTGAACCTCTACCCTCCCGGATGAGGGGTCAAAGCACGAACCAACTCGTCCACCGCGGGGTGGGTAAAAAAAATTTCAACTTATAAGTTTAAGAACTTGTCTCCAAATTAACGTTGCATGATGGTGACATCAACTATAAATTTGTTATTTCAACTACTACTTCGGCGTGTTAATTGTGACATCCTCAAAATTCAACCTTATTCAAAATATGATAAGGGGTTTACTTCTATCAATGCGCAATTAGTAGAATTAGACTTTAAGTTGGTTCGCAAACCATTTAAGAGTGTTAAACCTATTGGGAAATACAATTTAGAATTTCGATGCACACGACTAGAGAACTCAATCATGAATTGACGATTCGACCATAAGGATCGATGAGAGACAATCTTAAGTGTTGACACCTAATTTTAGCAAACCTAGGGAAATAAGGAAAATAAAAATTGCATTTTGAACAAATAAAAGGAAAAAAAATGAAAGAAAATGGGGGCAATTGATTTGATTGATTATGCATGGAAATTTGAAGTTCTGATGGGTATTCGAATTTTGTTAAATGCAGAAGCAATTTAAAAATCAAGTGAATAAGGGGCAAGAATTTTTGTAAAATGGAAGAAATCTAAGCAAGATCGAGCTAATTGCAAAATCATACCCTAATTTACAGATCTGATTTAATGTGACAAGAGATGGAAACTTAAAAAATGCCATACAAAGGGGCCGTTTGGAATCATTATAAAAGAGAGGTTCATTTTTCGTGACTTGCGGGGGATTTTTCGAAAAATTGAAGAGCAAAATTCAGGAAAAAAAAATTCATGAGAAAATTCGAAAAAAAAAAAAAAAAACCAATGGCACTATTCATCTTCTTCGTGGATCAATCCCTGCCCGCGCCGGCACTGCCTCTGCCAGCCGCTACCACGCCTCCACCACCATCGGTCTCCCCTTAAAGCTCGCCGCACCGACGACCCAGGAGTTGCTGACCACTGTTGCCCCACCGATCCACTGCCAGAGCTGCAGCCTGCAACAACTGTGACCCGATCCCTCACGTCACCAAGTCGCCCCGTCGCCGATCTACAGCCGGAGTCCCAGCGCCCCTACTCGTTGAACCCCCCAACGCCTCGCCACCGTCGCTCGTCCTCTACAGCTTCGATGCCTGCAACTCGCGCCGCTCCGACGTTGCCTCCGCTCGTCGCCTGTAGATCCGAGATCCGCACAGCAACCAGTCCAGGTTTGACGCCGCCCTTACCTCCGATGCACCAGTGCCGCCTAGCGCCAGCCACCTGAGGACCTACGCCAGCCATCGCGACCTGCTGCTGCCCAGCGCGACACTTGAGTCCCAAAGACCACCGCATCAGATCTCACCGCTCGCCGCCCGCCAACCGTGCCAGACGCTGCTCCTCCATTGGTCCCCTCGCCGGAGCCCCCACGCCGGCAGCCGGCCATCCTCCACCCGGTGCCACCCTTTTGTTGTCGTCAATCCCAAACCCCCTAGGTAGTTTATTTTCCATTTTTATTTTATTTTATTTTCATTTATTTATTCATTTTAAATTTTGTTATTGTTTAAGTTAGAATTTGGTTTGTAAATGTTAATATTTGTGCATTTTGTAGGCATTATCCACAAGGATTTTGTCCGGAATTATTGTAATTATTAATTTGATCCGAGAGACGTCAGATCATTTTTTTAATTATATTAATTTTAGGCTTTTTGGTAGGATTTCAATTGTTAAATCATTATAATTATTAATTTGATCCGTAAGACTTCGGATTACATTTTTAATTATTTTGAACTCTCTGTCGCGATAATTAGGGTTAGGATAATCGTTAATTTAACTTGTGAGACAACATGTTATTTTTTCGATTATTTTAATCCTTTATTTTGTTGATAGTTTAGATTTAATATTTATTTAATAATTACTTATCTTTAAAAAAAAATCAAAATTCTGCATGAGCATATAGGTTTACTAAATCAGACATGTAAGTTTAGTAAATTAGAAATTTTTTAGGATTACATTTTTAGATTGCATTTTTAGAAATAAGTTAGGGTTGGACCTAAATAATCTTTTTTTTTTAAATAGGGTTTTAGATGATGTTTGCACATTTTAATTATCTCTTTTTTTTTCTAAAAAATAGTTTTCTAAAATAGGATAGAGTTTAAGTCAAATTAATCCCTAAAATAAATTAGAAAATTACTTTTTTAGATAGTTTAATTAGGGTTTTTATTAACTCCGAATTTCAATAAAAAAAATACAAAAATACTAGGTGCATGTTAATTAGTTTGCATAATAGGATCATTTAATTAGAATTTTTTTATTAGTAAAATTGAGTCATGTAGTTAAAATGCATGTTTTTATGAAAAAATTCTAATTTCAAGAAAACTCAAAAAAATGATTGCTTGCTTTGTGTGATGCAATTTATTTATTTATCTTTTTATTCAATGTTTAATAATGATTGAGCATCTGTGTGATCATCCCATTGCATGATAGTAATTTAGGTTAAAATAAATCCAAGTTGCCTACAAAAAAAAAATTGAAAATAAAAAGAATGGTACCGAAAGGGCATTAGAGAAATCTAGTGTAACCAAGTCCCTGTACCCTTATTCTCTGGTTTGTAGGAGTAAAATAATTCTCTCATTATTTTACTTATGTGTCTAATTGACCTACTATAAACTGATTAGTGGCGACTCATAGATAATAATCTTTTGCATGTTAAATATTTGAACCTTAAGTTGCAAATTGGTATGGGCTTGGGAGAGCCCAAACTAAGTTTAAAACTCAGTAGTCCATTAACCTAGTTTTAGGTGGTGCACCCGAAAAATTAGGTTGCGACAACTTGGCGACTCCACTAGGGAACTTGTGTTAAAACACTTAGTAGACTTAGGCCAATTTTTCTTGTTCTTTTAAAAATGTTTTTGTTTGGCAGCGAGGATACCAGGTACGTCCCTAACATTTCTAAGGTGTTAAATGTTCTTGCAGATGGGAGGTATAAGGGGAGTAGTCTTTGTTAATCTTTGTCTTGCAGGAGGATGTGAGATGAATGATTTATTTTTTTCCATGATTTGAAGTGTTGTTTGCATTTAAACTGTTGTGCATGCTTTATTGTTTTAGCACTACACTATTGCACACACAACCTATGGCCGGACCTGGGCTGCATAGGATTTTTAGGATGGTGTTGAGAAGGGCACTTCCTCCAAAGCGAGACTGCTATGTAGAGGTTGACCTTCTCTTTCCCGAAAATTTCTTTCATGGTGTCTAATGTGTTTGTCCATATCTGCGAGACTGCGTGACTATTAGGCATTCCATTCGATTGAGCCGGAGTTAAGGGAACCTGACACGTTAATGCGAGACTGCAACAGTCAGATCATCCTCTTAGCTCCACTTTGTTAAGCCATTTAGAGTAGAAATCGAGCGTCACATCTCATGTGCATGTCTATGTGATTGCTGTTGATTTTCTTTGGTGAAGTAAGTCTTCTATCCCTATACCATGCAATTTATTTTGTCATACTTTTGGGTCGGTCCATGACAATCTAAGTCAATCATTGATTTGATTCTTTTGTCAGTTAGAAATGAAATGAGGAAATTGCCATGTAATGAATCATTTGGGAAATAACAAAAATTTTGGAGAATTTGTTTTCAATTCATGTCTTTATTGTTCTCATTAGGGAGTTTCAAATCTTGGTCATTCCTAATTCGTGTTTAGGAAATTTGGTTCTTGTTAGGGTGTCCTATTTTTATTTTTTTAGTTATTTTTAGGAAATTCCCTTCTTGCACAGACTTTTAATGAATAAATGAAAAAAAAAATCGATTAGATAATTGTCATAGATTGACTCTCCATTTACACCTCATGCTTACATGTTCCCATTTATTTCCCCTAGGTGATTATGGAGCGATCTTGCTCACCCATCTACACACGGTCGAGAGCTAAAATGGTGGATCAAAATGAGGTATTGGACCGTATCATTGTCAATATAAACAAGCAAATTGCGCACCTCCAAAGTCAAGTTGATGGATTGTTTGCTACTGTGGCTTGTCTCGTCAAGCAAAAGGGCCGTGATGACATAGGTACTCTATCTTTAGTGAGAATCTGCGACTCGAAGAAGAGAGCCAAAAGGACTTTTGAACCGTCTCATTTTCCTGAGGTAGCTAAATTTGATGCCACTATGAAGAGACTAGTGACATATCTAGAAGGAAGAATCTCTGACTTGGAGGGTTCGCACCACAAGATCAATGAAGGTGAAGAACTCAAGCACACATGATTCATGGTCTTAAGTAGTTCGCTTTCCTTATTTAATTAGGGGCATGTTCAGTTGCACCTTCCCCTGCGTGGGAATTCTTATTACTTTTCAGGGATTAGTAAAAATTTCTTCTATTTTGCTTTAGTGCTTGAATATCACATTTTTTTATTCCAATAAATGTAATTTGATTGATGTATATCAATAAAATTACAAGTTTTGTTTTGAGGACATGATGGGGTATGCCAAACTAGCCCGGTGACGATATCCAACAATGAAAGGAAAATGTCATCCAAGGAGAATTTTGAGAACTGGGCTTCTTCATGCTTCCTCATCCAAAAAATCCCAAAAAAAAATCATTTTTGAAGCCATTTCCAAAAACATGCATTAGGTTAGCCCTGTTTGATTTTCTAACTCATTTACTTCATGTTTCAGAGCATTACTTTCTTGGCTTGATGAGAAAGCATATGAAGGCACATCGGGTTGCAATGATTTGGCTCAACTGTTAACACACTTCTAAAGAGAGTAAAAGAGGACCATCCATCTTTGGTGAAAGAGATGACAAATCGGGAACACTACAAATTCTAGTAGTGACATGACTGAAATAAAATTTCGATCCGAGCCAAAATGGATGTGCAATTTGAATTTACTTTGATGTTGCATAGTATCATATTCATGCATGTTCTCTTGTGCAGGGGCAAAAGCGAATTTTCAGTCTCAATTGATAGGGACAATCCAAGGACATCCATTATTGAGACAATCCCTTTGTGGAGCAACCCCTGAATGAGTGCTTAAAACCATTTTTTTAAAGTGTGGTAAACTGTTTTGAATTTGACAGTTTTTCATGTTTAAAGTTATTGGGTTCTTTTAAAAAATGGATTTTGCATGGTGATTCTTACATGTTTTGTCCACCAATTCCACTAAAGAACATCAAGATGGACTAATTTAATGAATGATGTGGAATGAATTGAGCATACTAAATGAGACGAGTTGGGATGATGAAAGGCGAACCTTATCCTATACACAGTCCCCTACTCATACACTTGTGAGATAAGTGTAGGATGGTTCATATACACAAGGTAAAGAATTTTCTCGCAAAAGGTACAGCAACCAAAATGATGAGAGGCAATTCATTTCTCTATCCCAAACACTATAGGTGATCCATTGCTGAATCCTTTTGAGCCCATACACTTATGGATATTCTTTTTAAATTACCCCTGTCAAGAATCACCCCACATCGGGGTAACTAGGAGATAAAATGGCATCAAGAGGTGAGGAAAATGAATTGAAGTTTTATTGCTCTCACTTGCATCAATCTTCAAGTCATGCTACTACATTGAATTCATGTGGTAATTTAAGTGCCTTAGGATGACGAAGAGCATTTCTTTCTCTATCCTACATACTTATACCATTTGCATAGCCCACTTGAGCCTGCAATTTCATTTCTTTAAATCAAGTTGGTGATCATCCCCACACTAGGGCAAAACAAAAGGCAGATGAAGACTCTTGAAAAGTTCGAGTGTCATTCAAAGTGTAATTGCTTGACGCATGCATTGTGTGCAAGAATTGAATTCAAAATAGAACTAAGGAGCATGAAAAAGCAATGTGCCTAGTAAAAGTAAGGCCAATGCACATGAAAAAAGGTAAAGAAAAAAAATGCATGAGAACTAGGGACATGAAAAAGCGGTGTGCCTGGTAAAAGCAAGACTAATGCCCATAGATGAAAAAAGAAAGTCAAGATAGGTGACTGTCAATTGCAAGAATTGAATCCCAATGGAGCAATACTCAAAGAACTCAAATGCTGAGTTTTTCAATTAATGGGGCACTTCTTGAAGATAATCCTCGATAGTGAAAAAGAAAACTGGTGGCAATGCCAAGATGATCATCAACGCTTACCTTTTACACACATTTTGAGCCTAATGATCCTTTCATTTCTCAACCCATGAACCTAACCTACATTACGTCCCTTACAAAGTCTCTTTAGATTATGGCACTTGAATTAACGTAAGGGGTTCATATGTTTATAAGCATCGCTCAAAGAAGTGCAAACAAGATTATTTCTTCCTCATTTTGCAAGGTTCTTAAATTGTAAACCTAGAGATGATTGCAAAGCTGTTCTTTCAATAGCCTTGACTCAAAGAGTCCATTTGTTAACCTGCTGACCAAGCCCACAATATGGTCCCCGTTGAAGACCTCTCAGATTGATAAGGTCGTACTGCTTGCGAGAATACTCGGATCCTTGTCGATATGGTGAGATAGAGTGATTCTCTTCTAAATGAGAGTGAGTGAAAGTTCTTTCTAACCAAAAGTCTCTCATTTAGTATTCTTAAGAAATCCATGTCATGAGTGAAAATTGTCTTAAACGATAATTCTCTCTAGTGGAAATTTGGGTGATGCAAAGGTCATTATGCATGGACCTCGATTGAATTGATAAAAACTTCAATGGATTTTGAAGTGTGCGTTCCAGAATAGCCTTAATTGCTTATTTTTTCGGTGAATACACTTTTGCTCTAATCATATCTAACAGGTAATGTTTTCTCAAAGACTCAAGAGCTCATGAGATTCAGGTTCCTTTCAGAATGCCTTATGATATTAGGAGATGAGAAACCATCACATGGTGCACCATTGATGTTCCAAAATTTATTTCTACCAGGAGGTGAGAGACCTCCACAAAATATCTAAGTTCCAGGAGATATGTCTCCAAGAATCAAATATGTCACCAGGTAAGTATATCTCTACCCATACTCTAAATACTTATCATTATGCGGATATTCTCGACACTTGACTCGATTAAGCTATCCCTTTATATTGACCTGGCGTGCTTTTGTAGCCCAATGTCTATTTCATTTACTCGGCGTGCTTCCATAGCCCGGTGTCCCTTCATATTGATCTGGCGTGCTTTCGTAGCCCAGAGTCCCTTTTCATCGACTCGGCGTGCTTCCGTAGCCCGATGTCCCTCTTTATTGACCCGACGTGCTCCCATAGCCCGATGTCCCTTCATATTGACCTGGCGTGCTTTCGTAGCCCAGAGTCCCTTTCATCGACTCGGCGTGCTTCCATAGCCCAATGTCCTTCTTTATTGACCTAACGTGCTTTCATAGCTCGGTGTCCCTTGATATGACCTGGCGTGCTTTCGTAGCCCAGAGTCCCTTTCATTGACTCGGCGTGCTTCCGTAGCCCGATGTCCCTCTTTATTAACCCGGCATGCTTCCATAGCCCAGTGTCCCTTGATATGACCTGGCGTGCTTCTGTAGCCCAGAGTCCCCCTATCAAATCGGCGTGCTTCCGTAGCCCAAAGTTCCCTTTCATCGACATAGTGTGCTTCCGTAGCCCAGAGTCATCTCATTAATTTGGAGACATATCCCTAAGGAATAGAGACGTTACCAAGTAAGTATATCTCACTCCGTACCTTAAATACTTGTCATTGCACAAGTATTCCTTTTCAAGCACCAGCACTCGATGGAGTTGCCCCCCAAAGAATTTATCCAGATTTATTTTGATTAGGCGACTGAAGAATGGTACGAGTCCTGGATATGTAACACCAACTATCTCGAATTACTCTACCCTCCTTAAAGGTAAGTTATTCCAAGTAAGTTAATTTAGCTTTTCCATGCATCATATAAATTGCATTCAAAAAATGGAATTCATTTTCCAACAAAAAGTCATTCAGTACATGTGCATAATTAGGTCTCAACTTGTCTTTGAAGGCAACCTTTACGAGCTCACCTTCAAAGAGGGGCAGCTGTTGATACCTAATTTTAGCAAACCTAGGAAAATAAGGAAAATAAAAATTGCATTTTGAACAAATAAAAGGAAAAAAAAATGAAAGAAAATTGGGGCAATTGATTTTATTGATTATGCATTGGAAATTTGAAAATCTGATGGGTATTCGGATTTTGTTAAATGCAGAAGCAATTTAAAAATCAGGTGAATAAGGGGCAAGAATTTTTGTAAAATGGAAGAAATCTGAGCAAGATCGAGCTGATTGCGAAATCATGCCCTAATTTACAAATATGATTTAATGTGACAAGAGATGGAAACTTAAAAAATGCCATACAAAGCGGCTATTTGGAATCATTATAAAAGAGAGGTTCATTTATCGTGACTTGCGGGGGATTTTTCGAAAAATTGAACAGCAAAATTTAGAAAAAAAAAAATTCGTCAGAAAATTCGAAAAAAGAAGAAAAACCAGCGGCACTGTTCATCTTCTTCATGGGTCAATCCCTGCCTGCGTCAGCACTGCCTCTGCCAACCGCTACTGTGCCACCGCCACCGCCAGTCTCCCCTCAAAGCTCACCGTGCCGACGACCCACGAGATGTTGACCACTATTGCCCCCACCGATCCACTGCCAGAGCTGCAGCTTGCAGCAGCCGCGACCCGATCCCTCATGTCGCCGAGTCACCCCGTCGCCAATCTACAGTCAGAGTCCCAGCGACCCTGCTTGCTGAACCCCCCGACGCCTTGCCACCGTCGCTCGTCCTCTACAGCTTCAACGCTTGCAGCTCGTGGCGCTCTGACGCCACCTCCGCTCGTCGCCTACAAATCTGAGATCCGCACAACCGATGTAGGTCCAACGCCGCCCTTACCTCCGATGCACCAGTGCCGCCCAGCGCCAGCTACCCGAGGACCTACACCGGCCATCGCGACCTGCTGCTGCCCAGTGCGACACCTGAGTCCTAAAGATCGCCGCATCAGATCTCGCCGCCCGCCAGCCGTGCCAGACGTCACTCCTCTGCCGGTCCCCTCGCCGGAGCCCCCACGCTGGCAGCCGGCCATCCTCCACCCGGCACCGCCCTTCTATTGCCGTCAATCCCAAACCCCCTAGGTAGTTTATTTTCCATTTTTTTTATTTTATTGTCATTTATTTATTCATTTTAAATTTTGTTATTGTTTAAGTTAGAATTTGGTTTGTTAATGTTAATATTTGTGCATTTTGTGCATTTTGTAGGCATTATCCGTAAGGATTTTTTCTGGAATTATTGTAATTATTAATTTGATCCGAGAGACGTCGGATCATTTTTTTAATTATATTAATTTTGGGCTTTTTGGTAGGATTTCAATTGTTAAATCATTATAATTATTAATTTGATCCGTAAGACTTCGGATCAGATTTTTAATTATTTTGAACTCTCTGTCGTAATAATTAGGGTTAGGATAATAGTTAATTTGACATGTGAGACAACAGGTTATTTTTTCGATTATTTTAATCCTTTATTTTGTTGATAGTTTAGATTTAATATTTATTTAATAATTACTTATCTTTTAAAAAAATCAAAATTATGCATGAGCATATAGGTTTAGTAAATCGGACATGTAGGTTTAGTAAATTAGAAATTTTTTAGGATTACATTTTTAGATTGCATTTTTAGAAATAAGTTAGGATTGGACCTAAATAATCTTCTTTTTTTTAAATAGGGTTTTAGATGATGTTTGCACATTTTAATTATCTCTTTTTTTTTTCTAAAAAATATTTTTCTAAAATAGGATAGGGTTTAAGTCAAATTAATCCCTAAAATAAATTAGAAAATTACTTTTTTAAATAGTTTAATTAGGGTTTTTATTAACTCCGAATTTCAATAAAAAAAAAATACAAAAATACTAGGTGCATGTTAATTAGTCTGCATAATAGGATCATTTAATTAGAATTTGTTTATTAGTAAAATTGAGTCATGTAGTTAAAATGCATGTTTTATGAAAAAATTCTAATTTCAAGAAAACTCAAAAAATGATTGCTTGCTTTGTGTGATGCAATTTATTTATTTATCTTTTTATTCAATGTTTAATAATGATTGAGCATCTGTGTGATCATCCCATTGCATGATAGTAATTTAGGTTAAAATAAATCCAAGTTGCTTGCAAAAAAAAATTGAAAATAAAAAGAATGGTACCGAAAGGGCATTAAAAAAATCTAGTGTAACCAAATCCCCGTTCCCTTAGTCTCTAGTTCGTAGGAGTAAAATAATTCTCCCATTATTTTACTTATGTGTCTAATTGACCTACTGTAAACTGATTAGTGGCGACTCCTAGATAATAATCTTTTGCATGTTAAATATTTGAACCTTAAGTCGTAAATTGGTATGAGTTTGGGAGAGCTCGAGCTAAGTTTAAAACTTAGTAGTCCATTAACTTAGTTTTAGGTGGTGCACCCGAAAAATTAGGTCGCGACATTAAGCCGTCTCTAACCAATCCAGAAATGGTTATAGATCGATTCGATAATAGTATATAATTGGATTGTGAGTGATTCGACACAATTACTATATTAAGTACGAACGACTCTAAACCAATTCCAAATGATCATGTACTTCGGAGCGAACAATTGACTCCTCATGATTACATGACAATTGAGGATCATCAATAAATTGAAAAGACTCAAACGTGGATGAATATCGAATCAACCATGGGTCAAACTCGCGAAACCCCTAAAGGATGCCCGTTGGTTTTAATCATGCTAAGTCTCATTTGATAGATTTCAACTACAAATTCTAGTCCAGTTAAGGATATCGGACTTTGGAGGATTAAGTGACCACCGCTGGACATTGCTTCATCATATTCTTTAATTATCGGTAAACCCTGAATTTTTGGATAAGTGAAATTGTGCAAGAAATTGGAAGCCCAATGGGCTACACGCCCGAGTTAGGCCCAAATTGGATGAGTCATGTCCAATCCCAAGCCCCATGTGCGTGAATAGTGTCCGTACTTTTGGACCTTCACTGCTTTCCAATTTTATAGAGCTTTTTGTGGTTTGAATCTCGCACAATTTCCTCCATAATAGTTGTTCAAAACATCTTGATCTATAACATATTTTAATTTCATATTTTTCTGAGGTGAAATGGTTGGTACGAAAGCCTGCTCATTTATCGTATGAATACTGCCCAGTGTAGTAACAACGGTGACCTATTTGTTTTCTCGATTTTTTATAAATTTTTCCCTTTTAAATATGAACATGCTTCCTTCAACAAAGTTATAGAGGAAATTTATATCTACACCATACTAAAATTTTAAAGTTTTTTATGAATATTTGGATGTCAAAATGGGTTTTCTTCTGCGGTCATTGGAACTATTCAACGGACGAGATTTTGGGTTGCTTTTGGTGATTTTATGCTCTTTATACAAAATGAATTATGCTTGGATTACTCATGAAAAATGTTATTGAAATTCTTCTCTACAAAATATTAAATTTTTATAATTTTTTGAATCTGTTTGTTAAGGTAATGACATTTATTTTGAAAATTACTCAAAACTGTCCCAAGTTTGGAGCCATCATTGTAAGATCTTAGCATTTATTGCACTCAAGTACATGAATAGTGTGCAATCTCAGTCAAATGGCTGAATTGCCTCTTATTCAACTAAGGACAAAATGGCAAGGATGGAATGGCAAGGAGGAAGGGCGCCTATGTGCATGAGGGAGGAGATGAAAACGACACTCTAAAGCCTAGCCTACCCCTCCTAGCTCTCAAGTGCATATCTCTTCATTATTGGCTTGGATTTTTCTTCCTCAAAGAGCTTTCATTTTCTTGGTTAAGAGTGATTCAAGGATTGGTGATGGGATGAGTATTAATGGCAAGATTTCTTCCTCTTCCTCTCTCTCCTCTCATTCCCTTTGGTTCCCACATCTATTCTCTCTCTCTCTCTCTCTCTTCCCTCATTTTCTCTCACTTTCTCTCTCTCCCTACCCTTGGACGAATTTCTCTCATCCTCTTTCTCATTTCATACCCATTTCTCTCTCATTTTCTTTTCCAGACTCATCAATAATCAACCACCATAACTGCCACTCATAAATTGTCCTTCGCACTGTCGTTCCCATCACCAAGTTGGAGTTTTGGAGACGAGAAGGCTGCTGTCTAGCCTTGCTGCAGCTCTCTCTCCCTCCTTCCTCTCACGGTTTCATCCTCCGTGGAGCCCGAAGGCCGTCCACCACCTAGCCGACCGTCATGCCACCACCCAAGCTACCAACCAGCCCTCCTTGTGAGCTGTTCGGTGCTAGTCTAGCAGCCATGGCCGCTATCCAGCATTGCCACTCCTCCCCCGACGCTTTTTAAAGATTGGACTTGAGTGTGAGTAGCTCTCTAGCCCTTGATTAGGGTTGTTGTTGCATTTTGGAAGTAGTTTAGGGTGAGATTAAGATTAAATGATGATTTATTGATGTGATAAGTGGATGTTGTGTGATAAGTGATTATTGGGCTTAGATAGGTTCGAACGTTTACCAATAGGTTATTGAGTTTCAAAGCGATAGGTTATCGGACATTTGACGATAGGTTATCGAATCGTGGGTGATAAGCTATTGAGCCTAGGATGATAAGTTATTATGTTGGGGTAATATGCTATTATAATATGTGAATAATATGATGCAATAATAAAGGGATAAGTTACATTGTAATGGTACGTTGTTTCAATTTGCCTTAGTAGGATGGCATATTATTATGAGAGATATGTGTTTTATGGAGTACATATTATGCGTTAAGCATGTTATATGGATTATGAGTTATATTTGCTATATGGGTTATATGCATTAAATGTCATATATGTTTTATGTGTTAGATGTGTATTATGTGTTGTATGTGTTTGACTTGTCATATGAGTTATACATGTTAAGTATGCTATTTAAATAAGCCTTAGATAGATTATGATGGTAATGTATAATATGTGTTCATTGTACATGGTCGACGTGTGAGAACACTTCGAGCCTCCGAGACGAGATTTATGATGATTATTGGACGTGTAACGAAGCACGCCGGGTCAAGTCTCTCTCTTGGGATGGGTGACATTGAGACGTCTCGTTCCTGAACCAAGTCTAGTACTAGTCGGTGATCATGTCATGACGGGCTGGTCCTTTCTTAGTCTCGGTGCGATATCATGTCATGACGTATCAACCCTGTTTATGAATTGAGAGACATGAGAATATCTTGTAGGTCAATGTATGAGTAAGAAAGGCACAGATAAATTTGTAGGTTTGTACGCCTTTGATTAAGACTCGAGAGATTTAAGTTGTTGCATGATGCCTAGAATTATTGTTATTCATGTTTGGATTATTAAATTGTGAATGTTGTATGCTTAATGAAATAGTGTACTCGCGTAGTGATTGTTTATACTATAATTAGACACGAGATAAAGTGTCATAGGTTGAGTGGCCTAATTCCTATTAATAGATAATGCAAATGAAGGCTTTGCTATTGGTCTGTCATATATAGATAACCCGTATGTTTAGAGCATTTCCGAGGTGAATGGCTTCCCTACACGAGGGTTAGGGAGTTCACTCGCTGAGTTTATCTCATTCCTTTAACTTTTTTAGGCACTAATCATGTGACTTTCCGAGTCCGAGCTAAAGTACTTTGAGATGAACGTGTACTAGACGTGTAAAGGATACCATTTTTGAAGCTACCTCGTAGAATAGAGGTGCTAGGTTAACCCCAACCCTTTTTGGACAAGTACGAAGGAATTCGCTATGCTGGTGTGTAAATTGAACTTCCAATGTTTAAACCAAAGTGTAATGGGTACATATATATAAGTGTGCTTGGATGAGTGTTCTATACCATCCCTATTATTTGTTAATGTTTGGGAGATGTTTATTTTGCTTCTTCTTGTGTATAATCAAAAGATAAAATGAATGGTCGGCGATACATCCTGGGACGTTGCAAGTAAATGACCTGAGTGAAAAAGCGATGGCGTGGGTTGTCGCGAGCCTAGAGCAGGTCGGGGCATGACATTAATGATGTTTTTGATGGCCAGAGATGTTGAAGACGCATCCCATGGGAAAATTACAAGTTTCATTTTCTCAGTGAATTTATGTTCATGGAATTATTATGGTAAAATAAGGCAAGTTTTGGATTCTTTTAAGATATTTATTAATTTAAATTAATAAAGATAAAAAAAAAAATGGGTTTACAACTTCTCTTTTAACCCTAAAAACTTACTTTAGTTTTTTTTATATATATTTTTCAAATATATCCAATGTGTACCTTTATAGTTACGTTTGGCAGTCCAAATTTTCTAATTAGGATATGACTTGATAAGATATGATATAAAATCCTGAGATTTTCCTATATCCTATTCAGTTTGGATATAGCAATATTAAGATTGGATACATTCACATTATATCATGTGGAAATGTTTATCGACATTTTCGAGAGATCTAGAGAGAAAAATAGAGATTTCTCGTTTCCATTTTCTTTATTTTTTTGTCCTTTTTAAGACTAATGAAAAAAAATGTACTTGAATTGAAGTCGGCCAAACACCACCACCCCCCGTTCCCCTCGAAATTCTTCTTGGTGTTAAAATGAGAATTAATAAGAATTGAAAAAATTAAGTGTCGCGACCAAATTTTCAGGAGAACCACTTAGGGTTTAGCTAATGGATTGTTAAGCCTAGGCTTAACTCAGGCTCTCCCAAGCTCATACCAATTCGCAATTTAGGTTCAAATTCTTAACATGCAATTGATTTTTCAATTAGGAGTCGCCACTAATCTATTTTTGGTGGGTCGATTAGAAACCCAAGTAAAGTAACGGAATATTTACTTTACTTCTACAAACTAGAGATTATGAATTCGGGGACTTGGTTACGTTAGATTTCTCTAACGCCCTTTCGGTACCATTCTTTTATTTAAAAAATGTTTTTGCAAGCAACTTGAATTGATTTTAAATCTATTTCCCTAAAAAGTGAGGCGACCATGCGAGTGCGCAAACCACCAATTTAACATCTAGATAAAAGCAATGAATAAATTGCAGGACTTAGCTCATAGTAACGAAAGCATCTGCATTGTTAGATCAGAATTCACATCAGCAACCCTAGATATGATCTCTAATTAACACGCAATTTTTGTTTTTTCGTTTTTCATTTATTTAATGAAAATCATGCATTGTGCAATGCATGCTACTAATCTAACATGAAATAATATGACATGGTAATATGACCTAAACTACATGACATAAAAAAAAAAAAAATAACGCAATCTATCCTAAAGAATGAAATTGATTTATTCTAAGACAATTTTTTTTGTATTTTCCATGAAATTTCGAAATTAGAAAGTTGCAAAAATTATCTAGCTTGATTAAGATTCTATCCAACTTATATTAAGGATTAGGTTAGGCTAAACCCTAATTTAAACTAAGATATTATCTTAACTTAACAATCTCTAACCTAAGATGCAATCTATCTAAAAATCAATTTAAACTTAAAATGAAACGTGCAAATTTATCCTAATGTGTAATGACGTACAAAGATACCCTAATTCTACATGACATATGCATGATGACTTTTTATGTTTTTTTTATTAATTTCGAAATTAAGAATTGTCAAATAATTAAACATGCAATCTAAGTTTAAAAAAACTAGCAACCTAAATTGATTGATTTAATTTTTATGATTTTTGATTTTAAAAAAAATTATTTTTGAAATCCGAAATAAAATTCCTATTCTAAATATGCAAACCCTAAAATAAGAAATAAACCTAATTCTAACCTACATTTTTTTTTATTTTTTTTTAAGAAAATAAAATTAACTTAAACGACAAGACGGCAAATCAAAGCAATATTGATATCCAAATTGATGAACCATATCTCGCGCATGAGATCAGATTGGCCAATCTTACATAAATCATGAATCGAATCTCGGGCGGGAGATCGGATTAGCGATATTTTTCAAGTGGTTGCGAGTTAGATTTCGGGCGAGAAAATTGGATTGACAATCACAAATTTCACAGGCTATTTCATGTCGAACAATCTCATCTTTACACTAAGGAATAATTATACTAAAAAAGAACAAACAAAGTCAAATAAAATAAATAGAAAACTACCTTATGTGATTTTCTTTTTTTGTTTTTCTTTTTTTTTTCAAAGCAAAGCAGCAACATGGTAGTCGCTTCGGTGAGGGGATTCGCCGGCAAAGAGCTTTGGCGAGACAGGGCAGGCGCACAGCGAGGAGCTCCGACGGCGAGGCAGTGCACAGCGGTGGCTGGCGAAGCGGCGAGCAGCGCTGCAAGCGTCGGCGGGCTTTGGCGATGGGGCTGGGCGCGAGCTATTGCTAGTGCGAGACCGACTCAAGCGAGCAGTGAGTGACGTCGGGCTCCGAGCGGGAGGCAGGCGAGGCGGACGATGGTGGCAGCGGCGTCGCAAGGGCTCACAAGCGCGGCATAGTGATGCTGGTGCGGCGGTGGCGACTGGAGACTCGAGATCCGCATATGGGTCGCTCAGGCGTGAGGCGGAGGTGCGGTGACCGGCGTTGGCGATTAGGCAGTGCAAACGGCGATCGTAGGTCGCGGAGTCGTCACGGGTCACAATTAGGTGCAGAGTTGGCGGAGTAGCTTGGGCGTCACGGAAGGGTGCTCGAAGTGACAATAACCGGCGGTAACGACGGCGAGCTTCATGCGGTGAGGGAGATTGGCTGATTGGGCGACTGTTGTAGAGGCAGTGGCACGGTGGCTACGAACGATGGCGAGCAGCACGGAGGCAAAGGGCAACGCAGGCGCGGGCGAGGTGCGGTCGTCGGGCGTGGTCGGTGAGTGAGGCGGAGGCGGCGGGGTGCGGGGATGGCGGTGCAGCGCGGTTGAGGAAGATCCGACGGTCAGTTGCAGACGCGAGCAGCGAAGGTGGAAGAGACGATGAACAATCCCCCGTTTACTATGCTATTTTTCCCTTTTCTTTTCTTTTCTCTCTCTCTCTCTCTCTCTCTCTCTCTCTCTCTCTCTCTCTCTCGTATATTCACACGTCTCTCTCACTGTACTCTTTTCTCTGTTGCACTTTCAGCAGAAGGAAAAGATCCTTAAAAGACTTTTTTCTTTTCTTTTTTTGTGTTGTTTTCCTTTTGATCCCAAAAAGAAAACGAAGGAAGGCCCTCTTCAACGTGATCAAAAGAAATCCTCAATGTGGTCGTGTATTTTTATTGTCTGGCCCCTGAAACCCTATATGTTTAACTCTTTTATAGGCAAAACAAATGCAATCTTCTTTGGAATATTTCAATATACCCGAAGATTGCCTATATCCTCCCAATTACAAAAAAAAAATCATTTTATTTTCCTCATCTCCTTAATATTCTCCATTGATTTAATCGTTTAAAGATAAGATTGCAACCCAATTTTCTTAAATTCCAAAAATCCACCGTAATATCATTTCAAATCTCAATTTTGGTAATTTTTGTCATTAAAAGAAAACAGGCTTAGGCCAATTTGCTCGTTTCATGGGCTTAGCCCGGCCTGCCAAATTAAAGCTCAGAACCATTAATTTGAACCCATCCATCACTGGTCCAATAAAATGCTAAAAATGCAAATTAAAAATAAATGCACTTAAATCTATATGCAATTAATAATTTTTCGGGGATAAAATTGACTCCTAATTTTCTATGCAATAAATGAATGGATCACCAAAATTTAGGTGTCAACAGCTACCTCTCTTTGAAGGTGAGCTCGTATAGGTTGCCTTCAAAGACAAATTGATATCTAAATTTTGACCATACACATGCAGTGAATGATTTTTTGTCGGAAAATGAATCTCATTTTAAAATGCAATTTATATGATGCATGGAAATGTTAATGTAAATGATAAATGAATCTATCTAGAATAACTTATCTTCAAAAAGGATAGAATAATTCGAGATAGTCGATATTACATGTCCAAGACCCGTACCATTCTACGGTCGCCCAGAATAGTAACATGGCTTTGTAAAGAGACTGCTTTCCTAGGACCCGTACCTTTCTATGGTCGCCCAGTATGGCAGTGTTTGATATTGTCTAGGACTCGTACCATTCTACAGTCGCCTAAACAGGGATTTGCCTTCCAGGACCCGTACCATTCTACGATCGCTTGAATAAGGAAATAAATGTTGTCTAGGACCCGTACCATTTTATGGTCGCCTAAACGAGGATTCGCTTTCTAGGATCCGTACCATTCTACGGTCGCCTAAATAAGGAAATAAATGTTGTCTATGACTCGTACCATTCTACGGTCGCCTAAACTTAGGTTTGCCTTCCAAGACCTGTACCATTCTACGGTCGCCTAAACTGAGGTTCGCCTTCCAGGACCCGTACTATTCTATGGTCGCCTAAACTGAGGTTCGCCTTCTAGGACCCGTACTATTCTACGGTCGCCTAAATAGGGAAATAAATGCTGTCTAGGACCCATACCATTCTACGATCGCCTAAACTGAGATTCGTCTTCCAAGACCCGTACCATTCTACGGTCACCTGAATAGAGAAATAAATGATGTCTAAGACCCGTCGCCTAAACGGGGATTTGCTTTCCAAGACCCGTACCATTTTACAGTTGCCTAAACGGGGATTCGTCTTCCAAGACCCATACCATTCTACGGTCGCTTGAATAGGGAAATAATTATTGTCTAGGACCCGTACCATTCTACGGTCGCCTAAACTGAGGTTTTGCTTAGCTAGGACCCGAACCTTTCTTCAGTCGCCTAGCCTTGCAATAGAGATCATCTGACCAGGACCCGAACCTTTCTTCGGTCACCTTAATCAAATTGAATTTGGAGAAAAAAAATCTTTGGGGGACAGCTCAATCGAGTTGAGTGTCAATGCTCTTGAGAAGGAATACATGTGCAATGACAAGTATTTAAGGTATAGATAGAGATATACTTACCTGGTGACATCTCTGATCTTTAAGGATATGCCTCTTGTAGAGCCAAATTAATGAGGTGACTCTAGGCTACGGAAGCACACCATGTCGATGAAGGGGAACTTCAGGCTACAGAAGCACACCGATTTGAGAGGGGGACTCTGGGCTATAAAAGCACGCCAAGTCAATATAAAGGACACCGGGCTACGGAAGCACGCCGGGTCGATGAAAGGGACTCTAGGCTACGAAAGCATGCCAGATTAATATAAATGGACACTGGGCTACGAAAGCATGCCAGGTCAAGAATTCCAGGCTACGGAAGCACGCTGGGTCTATTAAAAAGGACATCGGGCTATGGAAGCACGCCGAGTCAATGAAGAGGACTCTAGGTTACGAAAGCACGCCAGGTCAAGAACTCTGGGCTATGAAAGCACGTCGAGTCTATTAAAAGGGATATCGAGCTACGGAAGCATACCAAGTCAATGAAGAGGACTCTAGGCTACATAAACACGCCAGGTCATATTAAGGGACACCGGGCTATAAAATCACGCGGGGTCAATATAAAGGACACCGGCCTACAGAAGCACGCTGGGTCAATGAAAGAGACTCTAGGCTACGAAAGCACGCCAGGTCAATATAAAGGGACAGCTTGACCGAGTCAAATGTCAAGAATACCCACACAATGACAAGTATTTAGAGTATGGGTAGAGATATACTTAGCTGGTGATATCTCTGATTCTTGGAGATATGTCTTATGAAACTTAGATATCCTGTGGAGGTCTCTCACCTCTTGGTAGGAATAAATTTTGGAACATCAAGGATGCACTTTGAATGTTCGTGAAGGTTCCTCATCTCCTAATACCATGAGGCATTCTGAAAGGAATCTGAATATCAGGAGCTCTTGAGTTTTTGAGAAAACATTACCCATCAGATTTAGAGCAAAAATGCATTTACCAAAGAATTAAGCAATTAAGGCTATTCTAGAATGCACACTTCAAAATCCACTAAAGTTTTTATCAATTCAATCAAGGTTTATGCATAATGACCTTTGCATCACCCAAATTCTACTGGAGAGAATTATTGTTCAAGACAGTTTTCACTTATGACATGGATTTTTTAAGAATACTAAATGAGAGACTTTCGGTTGAAAGGACTTTCACTTACTCTCATGAGAATCACTCCATCTCACCATATCGACAGGGGTCCGAATATTCTCACAAGCGGTACGACCTACCAATCTGAGGGGTATTTAATAGGGATCGTACTGTCGGCTTGGTCAACAACTTAAAAAAGGACTCTTTGAGTCAAGGCTATTGAAAAATGACATTTCGCAATTGTCTTGGGATTTACAAGTCAAGAAACATGCGAAATAAGGCAAAAATTATCTTACTCGCACTTCTTCAAGCGATGTTTTCAAACATATGAACTTTTACGTTAATTCAAGTGCCCTAATCTGAAGAGACTTTGCAAGGGACGTAACGTAGGCTTGGTTCACGGGTTGAGAAGCGAAAGGATCATTAGGCTCAAAAAGTGTTTAGGGGGTCAAAGATGGTGATTATCTTGACATCTCCAGTTTTCTTCTTCACCATTGAGGATTTTCTCCATAATCGAAACTCCATTCAGTGTAACATCTCAGCATTTGAGTTTTTAGTACCACCTTATTGTGGATACAACTTCAACCAATGTTTGACTTTTTCTTTTCTGGGCATTGGCCTTGCTTTTACCAGGCACACTGCTTTTTCATGCCCCTCTTTTTTGCACTTATTTTCTTTGGACAAAGTCTCCATTTTTGTCAGCATTCTAGTTCATGCCACTTGAATGTTTTGTCTTCGCCTTGCCCCAATGTGGAGGAATGATCACCAACTGGGTTTAATATGAAATAAATTCATAAGCACAAGTGGGCTATGCAATGGATGACAGTGTATAGGATAGAGAAATAACTGCTCTTCATCATCCTAGGGCAGTTCAAATTATTGTACGAGTTACAATGCAAAAGCAATACTCGAATATTGATGCAAGTGTGAATAAGAAAAATCCTATCATCCATTTCAAATTTTGTCCCAATGTGGGATGATCCTTACAGGGATAATTTTAAAAATTCTTCATGTGTGTGGGCTCAAAAGGCTAAACAATGGATATACCTGTAGTGTTTTGGGTAGAGGAAGAAACTGCCTCCCATCACCTCGGTTGACGTACCCTTTGCGAGATCACCATTTTCCTTGTGTGCATGAAATTTTTCCACACAACTCACTTGGGATTAGTGTATGAACAATGTATGGAATAAGGCTTGCCTCCCGTCATTCCAAAGTATCCCATTTGACACATTCAATTTATCTCACACAATTCATCACGGAAAACATGCAAGATTTGTAACAAATTTGGACCATTGAATTTGCAACTCATTGAGACAATTTATTCATCATAAAAATGCTTGCAGTTCAAAAAATGACATGGAAAATTCTATCATGGGTAATACTTCTTGACAGTATCAGAATTAACGGGAGTAGAAAACTCACAACCATCCATTTCTGCCAAGATCAAGGCACCTCCAGGAAGTACCTTCTTCACCACATATGGGCTGCTAAAATTTGGAGCAAACTTGCCCTTAGGATCTTCCATCGGAGAATGATTGTCCGCTTTTACTTGACCCAAATATGTTTTTCATTGCAAGTGCACTCTAAGTCTGTTGATCACGAGTCAAGTTCATGATCATTGAATCTTGATATGCTATTTTCAGATGTCCATTGTCATAACAAGTTATAAAATTATGCTCTAAGACAAGAAGTAAATGAGTCAGACAAACAAACAGGCTCAATCTACTACAAGCTTTGGGAAAATGTTTTTTTTTTAATAGTGAAATGCTTTTGTTTTCGAAAAAAAAAAATTAGGAGGAAACATGAGAAAATCTAGCCCTCAAGATTTCTCCGTGGATGATATTTTCTTTTCATGATTGGATATCGCCATTGGACTAGTTTTGTGTACCCCATCATGCTCTTAAAATTGGAAATAAAATTGTAATTTCATTGAATAAAATTAAATGAATTACATTATTGGAATGGAAAATGCAAACAAGCAAACCCTAGAAACGAAAGTGATAATTGAAATCCCAGAAAGCGGGAAGAAAAAACTTGACATCCTAGAGAGAATAAAAAAAAGACTCCTTCATAGAGGAGTGTGAAGATAAGAACTTCTTCACTCAGTGACAGCATTTGCGCCTCCGTCATGGCTGGGCAGATGATTTTTCTAATTACTGCTGAAAGAGAACGCCTTTGTATCCAAGAGGTTTTGGATATGGTGATTGAGGGTAAAACATTCATCAATTGAATGTCCCAATTCACCACTGTGATAGTCACACATCTTTGTCGAGTCATAACCACTAGTGTTTTCGCGATTAGGCTGCCTCGACTCGCTAATAAACAAGCCTTTCTTTCGAATGATTGCCAACACTTGGGATGGAGATCCAGGGAAAGGGGAGAACTGTCTTCTATTATTTGCTTGTTCCTGCCTTGGATTCATCTGGACAGCCGGAGTACGATTAGTACTTTCTTGGCTATAAGCCACATTCACCTCTACAACATCTTCCTTCTCCTTCTTGGTAGCAAACCTTTTGTTAGATGGCTCAATAAACCATCCTTCCCTTATCCCCATCTCGATTTGTTCTCCCACAGGAATAAGTTGATTGAAGTTCTCGACATACATATTAGACATTTGGTTACGGAACTCGGACAGGAGAGTCTTGACGAATAACTTCATCAATTCATTATTGGTAGGCTCAGGAGTGATTTGAGCTGCCAGATTTCGCCATCTCACGGCATACTCTTTGAACGATTCGCTCCTCTTCTTCTCCATCCTCTCAAGATCCTCTCGAGAAGGTGCAATGTCCATATTGAACTTGTACTGCTTGAGAAATGCGTCGGCCACTTCATTCCAGGTGTTGAGAAAATTACATTCTTCATGACATACCAGTTCAGCGCAGGCCCGGTCAAACTCGCATGGAATGATTGGATCATGAGGGGCTCGTTCTTGACATATTGGGCCATGTGTATGTAGTACATCTACAAATGAGCTTTTAGGCAGGAAGTACCATCGAATTTCTCAAGATCTGGCATTTTAAACTTCTTTGGCATCTTGACCTTCTAATAGATTGACAAGTCAAACGGGAGTGAACTTTGTGACTCTTGCAGTTGCTTTATTTTCTTTTCAAGCTTTGTGAAGCGTTCATCCTGCTCCGCCTTAGGGACGTTATCAAGCTTAGCCTTTTGCACATTAATCGGCAATGAGTCATCTTCCAAGTTAGGCATGTCGTCATCACCCAATTGGGCCTCGTTTACTTGCCTCAGGGCAACTATCTCGCTGAGAGCGGGTGCAGAAGTCGGATTCGCTTGGAGGGATTGGATTTGAGTTGTCAGTAGTTGCATAGAGGTGACTAACCGTTGGGTTGTCCTTCCATAGTGGAGATACGATCACGCATTTCGGTTTGGTCAGCCATTTTAGCTCTTGATCGAGTAATTATGGGCGAACGTGAAGGATCCGTTGTCACCGAATTCAAATGAATGAAAATATGAAAACACGAGGTGTAAATAGAGAACCAATCCATGACAATGATCTAATCAATTTTTATTTCTTTTTCATGAAAAGTTCATACAAAAAGGGAATTTCCTAAAGAGAACTAGAAAAATAGACACCTTAGCAAAATCAAATTTCCTAGACATGAATTGAAAACAAATTCTTCAAAGTTTTTTTTTATTTTATTTTATTTTCCAAATGATTCATTGCATGGCAATTTCCTCATTTCATTTGTAATTGACAAATGAATTAAATCAATGATTGACCTAGATTGTCATGGACGGACCAAAAGTATGACAAAGTAAGTAAATTGCATAGTATAGGGGTAGAAGATTTACTTCACCAAGGAAAATTGATGGCAATCACATAGACATACACATGAGATGTGAGGCTCGATTTCTACTCTAAACAGGCTTAGCAAAGTGAAGCCACAAGGGTGATCAAACTAGCCGCGGGCATGCGGACTAAGTCAGGTCCTCATGACTTCAACTTGGTCAAAGAGCCGACCTGGGTTGCGAGCATGCGAACCGAGGTGTACTCTTGACACCAAAAAAGAAACTTCGAGATTGAGATGGGCGACTCATACTACGGGCATGCGGTCGGAGTGGTATCCATCTCAATACTATCCTAGATGATCCTATGCGGCTCAGGTCCGACGGCAGGTTGTGTGTGCAATAGTGTAGTGCTAAATGCAAAGCATGCACAACAGTTTATAGCAAGCAACACTTCATATGTGCAAGTAAACCATACATTCCTACACCTCCCAACAAAACAAGGGTTAGCAAACACTTCCCCTTATATCTCCCAATTTGTAAAAATATTTAACACCTTAAATGTTAGGGACGTACCCGGAATCCTCGTTGCCAAACAAAATTTTTTGAAAGAAGAGAAAATTGGCCTAAGTCCACTAAGAGTTTTGACTCAAGTCCCCAATGGAGTTGCCAAGCTATCGCGACCAAATTTTCGAGTGAACCACCTAGGGTTTGGCTAATGAATTGTTAAGCCTAGGCTTAACTCGGGCTCTCCCAAGCTCATACCAATTCGCGATTTAGGTTCAAATTTTTAACATGCAATTGATTTTTCAATTAGGAGTCGCCACTAATCTATTTTTAGTGGGCCAATTAGAAACCCAAGTAAAGTAACGGGAGATTTACTTTACTTCTACAAATCAAAAATTATGAATTCGGAGACTTGGTTACGTTAGATTTCTCTAACGCCCTTTCGGTACCATTCTTTTATTTTAAAAATGTTTTTGCAGGCAGCTTGAATTGATTTTAAATCTATTTCCCTAACATGTGAGGCGACAATGCGAGTGCGCAAACCACCAATTTAACATCCAAATAAAAGTAATGAATAAATTGCAGGACTTACCTCATAACAACAAAATCATCTACATTGTTAGATCAGAATTCACATCAACAACCCTAGATATGATCTCTAATTAACACGCAATTTTTGTTTTTTCGTTTTTCACTTATTTAATGAAAATCGTGCACTATGCAATGCATTCTACTAATCTAACATGAAATAATATGACATGGTAATATGACTTAAACTACATGACATAAAAACAAAAAAACAAAAAACGCAGTCTATCCTAAAGAATGAAATTGATTTATTCTAAGACAATTTTTTTTGTATTTTCCATGAAATTTCGAAATTAGAAAATTGCAAAAATTATAATTCTATCCAACTTATATTAAGGATTAGGTTAGGCTAAACCTTAATTTAAACTAAGATATTATCTTAACTTAACAATCTTTAACCTAGGATGCAATCTATCTAAAAATCAATTTAAACATAAAATGAAACATGCAATTTTATCCTAATATGTAATGACGTACAAAGATACCCTAATTCTACATGACATATGCATGATGACTTTTTATGTTTTTTTTATTAATTTCGAAATTAAGAATTGTCAAATAATTAAACATGCAATCTAAGTTTTAAAAAACTAGCAACCTAAATAGATTGATTTGATTTTTTTTATTTTTGATTTTTTTTTAATTTTTATTTTTTAAATTCGAAATAAAATTCCTATTCTAAATATGCAAACCCTAAAATAAGAAATAAACCTAATTCTAACCTACATTTTTTTGGATTTTTTTTTAAAAAAATAAAATTAACTTAAACGACAAGACGGCAAATCAAAGCAATATTGATATCCAAATTGACGAACCAGATCAAATTGGCCAATCTTACATAAATCATGAATCGAATCTCGGGCGGGAGATTGGATTAGCGATTTTTTTTAAGTGGTTTTGAGTCAGATTTTGGGCGAGAAAATCGGACTGACAATCACAAATTTCACAGACTATTTCATGTCGAACAATCTCATCTTTACACTAAGGAATAATTATACTAAAAAAGAACAAACAAAGTAAAATAAAATATATAGAAAACTACCCAATGTGATTTTCTTTTCTTTTCTTTTCTTTTCTTTTCTTTTCTTTTTTTCAAAGCAAAGCAGCAACGTGGTGGTCCCTCCGGTGAGGGGATTCGCCGGCAAGGAGCTCCGGCGAGACAGGGTAGGCGCGCGGCGAGGAGCTCCGACAGCGAGGTAGTGCGCATCGGTGGCTGGCAAAGCGGCAAGCGGCGCTACAAGCGTCGGTGGGCTTCGACGATAGGGCTGGGCGCGAGCTATTGCTGGTGCGAGACCGACTCAAGAGAGAAGGGGGCGACGTCGGGCTCCGAGCGAGAGGCAAGCAAGGCGGACGATGGTGGCAGCGGCATCGCAGGGGCTCACAGGCGCAGCACGGTGATGATGGTGTGGCGGTGGCGACCAGAGACTCAAGATCTGTAGATGGGTCGCTCGGGCGTGAGGCGGAGGTTCGGTGACCGGCATTGGCGATTGGGCGATGCAAACGGCTAGCGTAGGTCGCGGAGTTGTCGCGAGTCACGATTGGGTGCAGAGCTGGCGAAGTGGCCTGGGCATCGCGGAGGGGTGCTCGGAATGACTGTAACCGGCAGTAACAACGGCGGGCTTCGTGCGGTGAGGGAGATCGGCTGATCAGGCGGCTATTGCAGAGGCAGTGGCGCGATGGCTACGAACGATGGTGAGCAGCGCAGAGGCAAAGGGCAATGCAGGCGCGGGCGAGGTGCGGTCGTCAGGCATCGGGCGTGGTCGCTGCGAGCGAGGCGAAGGTGGCAGGGTGCAGGCACAGCGGTGCGGCGCGGTTGAGGAAGATCTGGCAGTCGGTTGCAAACGCAAGCAACAAGGGTGGAAGAGACGATGAACAGTCCCCCGTTTACTGCGCTGCTTTTCCCTTTTCTTTTCTTTTTCTTTTCTCTCTCTCTTGTCTATTCACACATCTCTCTCAGTGTACTCTTTTCTCTGCTGCACTTTCAGCAAAAGGAAAAGATCCTCAAAAGACTTTTTTCTTTTCTTTTTTTGTGTTGTTTTCCTTTTAATCCCAAAAAGAAAAACGAAGGAAGGCCCTCTTCGACGTGATCAAAAGAAATCCTCAATGTGGTCGTGTATTTCTATTATATGGCCCCCCGAAACAAATGCAATCTTTTTTGGAATATTTCAATATACCCGAAGATTGCCTATATCCTCCCAATTACAAAAAATCATTTTATTTTCCTCATCTCCTGAATATTCTCCATTGATTTAATCACCTAAAAATAAGATTGCAACTCGATTTTCTTAAATTCCAAAAATCCACCGTAATATCATTCAAATCTCCATTTAGGTAATTTTTGTCATTAAAAGAAAACGGGCTTGAGCCAATTTGCTCGTTTCATGAGCTTAGCCCGGCCTGCCAAATTAAAGCTCAGAACCATTAATGTGAACCCATAAACCACCAGTCCAATAAAATGCTAAAAATGCAAATTAAAAATAAATGCACCTAAATCTATATGCAATTAATATTTTTTCAGGGATAAATTTGACTCCTAATTTTCTATGCAATAAATGAATGGATCGCCAAAATTTAGATGTCAACATTAAGGGTGCAAATAATAACCATTCTATTTCTGGGTTGAAGAACACAAGTTGAAGAGAGGAGAAGCGATCGATATGAAGGAGGATTTCATAGACATCGTGATTCTGTCTGCGATGGGGGAGGATAGTTTGGTTACTCTCCCGAGACGCTCCTCAAGGTAACAGTAATGGTATGACTTGTGATTTATGTTGCATTTGGTAAGTATTCTATTTTTGAAAATAATTTTTATCCAAAAATGATTTTTTTTACGATTTTGTTCCTTAATAATTATACAAAACTTCTATTTTTGAAATAGATTTTTTTAAAATTTTTTAATAATTTTATTTCATTTTTCTCTTTTTTTCTTTTTCCTCCTTTTCTTCTTCTTCCTCTAACTAGCGAGGTTGTCGGCCTCGAGGGAGCCTCACCATGGATGGGCAAGGCCTACCCTCACCTAGATCTTAGTAAGGTTGATCCTCGGTAGTGGTTGGGCGAAGGCTCGCCTCCCCAAATTTGGTGAGGTTGAGCCTCGTCCAGCCACGTTGAGGCTCTAACAAGGTCGTCAAATATCATCTGGCCCGTCGCCAACCATTGCTATGGTCAATGATTGGTTAGAGGAAGAAGAAGAGGAAGAGAAAAAGAAAGAAAAAAGAAGAAAATGATTTACACGTGATCTTGGAGTTGTTTCCGGGAACAAAGAAGTAATTATTTTTTTGACTTTCTTGACTCTGTTCCAAGATGCTCTCCCCATTATTACCATGGAGTCTGCTTATCCGAATCCTGTTCTTTATGGGCTTCTGGGCTGCTTCTTGGCAAGTTTTCCGAATGACCCAGAAAATGGTGAAAGGCTTCACCTCCACTCGTTCTTTTGGGTTTGTAGTTTTGATAGAATGATCCAAAAGAAAATTGGAATTGGGCCGGATCTAGCTCACCTTCATATTCAAAACCTTCGATAGCTTTTTCCACATCCTTTTAATGATGGATGGTCAAAATTGTATCTTGTAAGTCAAGCTGCAACACCGGTAGGTACTGACACACATTCTTGGTCCTCTGTAATTTTTCATCTGGCGGATTTACATGCTGAAGAACATTATAGTGGCCACATCGGACACAACGTCTCTGGCCTTGACATAGGTTCTGTCTTTATTGCTCAACAACAGGCATGTCTTGAAGAGGGCTCAGGAAGAGGTGGACCTCAAAGTGGGCAAGGGAAAGTGGGCACAAGACTCCGACATCGAGAGCTTGCCTTACCTCCAAGCCATCGTCAATGAAGCCTACGCTTGTATCCACCAGGTACTGATATTAACACATCATAGTCACCGCACGATATTCAAAACCCAAAGTATGATATCTAGATGTAATGCTATATGATGCATGTTTTAGAAATCAACCGAATTGAATTAGAAATTATGAGTAGTATGAGGAGTGTCTTTGAATCGCCATTTCTTGCACCAGCTCCCGGGTTGGTCCCACGTGAAGCGAGAGAGGACTGCACCATAAGCGGCTATCTCATTCCGGAAGGTACTTGGATATTCATCAATGCTTGGAAGCTGCACAGAGACCCTCGAGTCTGGTCCGATCCAGAGAAATTCTCACCCGAAAGGTTCTTGACGAGCCATTCAGGTACGAAGACCTGCCCATTAAACCTCCACATGAGGGACTCATAAGAACAATATCAGAGACAGAACGGTTTAAAAGTGTTTCATAAAGCAAAGCTCGCAATGAATTCCAATTCAGTTGAAAAAAAAAAGTGACCAAAAAAACATGTCAATTTGATTTGTTTGGTTTTTTCCCCGAAGGCGTGGATGCTTTGGGTCAGCATTTTGAGTTCGTTCCATTCGGGTCGGGTAGAAGATCATGCCCTGGAGCGTCGTTTGCATTGCGAGTGATCCACTTGACGTTGGCTCGTCTTCTTCAAGGATTCGACTTGGCAACACCGTCGGACAAACCGGTGGACATGACCGAAGGCTTAGGAATCACCTTGCCCAAGGCCACTCCTCTTGAAGTTGTTCTCACCCCAAGGTTGCCTTCCAAGCTATATGAGCAAATGATGCAAAATTAGAAGATGACTGCCATCCACGTCAATGATTTCTAGCCAAAATTGGCTCAATGGATCCAATTGGTAAAATGTGAAAAAGTTTATGACTTAATTGGTACAATTAAAAAGTGTAGTTGGTAAAAACAATAGGTTTAAGATTTTTTTAGTAAATTCCCCATTAGTGTCTTAATGGCTCATCGTTGAGTGAGCATGAGAAGTCGATAGCTCTCAAAAGCTGTGAACTAGTTGCAAATATAGATGACCTCATAGTGCTATGAGAATTATTGAATAATTAGATTAGTGCTCTTAGTATTAGTCTTGAACTCCTAATGCATAAGTCGTATTGTTGGAGGTAATTTTTGGAATACTTTATGCATAAGTCGGCTTTGAAACCTTACATCTTTGATGAATTTTATATTTAAATATTTTAACAAATGATAGAAATATTTTTCATTTATTCATATGATTTTTTTTAAGAAAATATTTTTCAAATCATTTATTTTTCATGAAATAAACGAAGCTTTAGTTGAAAAAATCATCTCATTGGTCCCAACATAATTGCATTTACTTGTAGAAATTGTGGTTCTCTTTGGACCAAATTTTTTTTTTTCTGTAATCAATTAAGAAAAGACTTCCCTCCAGAACAAAGATGGACCTCTCGCGCAAGACACGACCATTAGTGCGTTGACTAAGTCAACGGCCGACAAAACCAATCGACAACGAATTAATTTATGGCGTAGTTACTTGTCGCTTTCCCTTATTTGACTCTTGTGCATCCCGTCTGCTTTTCTCCCTTGTATATACCTGCCTATATCCGCCTATGGGACGGTAGCTAAGTCTTTCGTCCGGACCGACGTGATGTCTACATTCATCACCATAAGACCTTAAATTTTTTGTTTATTTTTATCTTCCCTACGAGTGTGACATTGCGGGATCTCCCACCACAAGGCGGATCTTCTGTCTATTTCTTCTCCTTGAGCATTTTAAGGACTAGCTCAATCCGATTCCTTGTATATGTAAGTTAAATCAAGGGAAAATGCATCATTCGATAATCTACATTCTGCCATTATATTATCAAAAAAGAATTATACTAATATAGATGAGCTAAATAATGTCGATACCCGTAACATTCAATCAATTTCCCTAATTAGGTTATAAAGTTGTGGAAAATTTATACGTGATAACTTAAATGCGAAACTATTTACATTTGATGATATAAAAAATCGAAATTACATAGCATGCTTAGATTATGCGACCGCCTTAATCATTTGCTCTATTTTCTTCAAAATGATAAACATATTAATATTATAGTATGCTGCTTCCTTTTTACTCTTGCATGTGATAGTGATTGCTTACCAAAAGAAATAGTGGGAAAAAAAGAAAGAATAGAAATCAAAGCAAAGCAAAGCAAAAGGACGAAATGAAATTATATTAACCATTCATGTCTAACTCTGTTGATTGCCACACACCTTCTCTGTCTCTGTCTCTCTCTCTTTTTCTCTCTGTAAACCACCATGCTCTTCCTCACTCATCTCCTAGCAGTTCTAGGGGTTCTGTTGCTCCTGCTAATTCTATGGAGGGCAAGATCTTCTCCGAACAAACCTAAAGGTACTGCCTTACCCCCGGAGCTGCCGGGCGCATGGCCCATCATAGGCCACCTCCACTTGCTGGGCGGCGAGACCCCGCTGGCCAGGACCCTGGCCGCCATGGCCGACAAGCAGGGCCCGATGTTTCGGATCCGTCTCGGAGTCCACCCGGCGACCATCATAAGCAGCCGTGAGGCAGTCCGGGAGTGCTTCACCACCCACGACAAGGACCTCGCTTCTCGCCCCAAATCCAAGGCGGGAATCCACTTGGGCTACGGGTATGCCGGTTTCGGCTTCGTAGAATACGGGGACTTTTGGCGCGAGATGAGGAAGATCACCATGCTCGAGCTCCTAAGTACTCGAAGGTAGGGCTATAGGATTACAGTCTGAATTCAGTTTTAATTCGGTTGAATTTGGTTTGGAGTATGAAAGCCAAAGTCAAACTCGAAACCTTAACCTTCTCTTTTCAACTTCGATTCGCGTATCAAGCTTGACCCAACCGAACCCCGACCGCACTGTTCCCTCATAATCGATTGATGAAGGCTATCTCTGTCTCTCTTGCAGGCTCGACAACCTAAGGCACGTTCAAGCATCAGAAATCGACACCTTCGTCAAGGACCTGCACGCCCTTTGCAGGACCAACGCCATCGATGCCCAAAACGGGTCCTCCAAGGTGGTGGTCATAAGCCAATTGCTCGAGCTCCTGACCTTGAACATCATAATCAGAATGATCGCGAGCAAGAGATACTTCGGACTGTCGTCGGCGTCAACCGGGTCCTCCACCAACGGCGATGAGGAGGCGAGTCACCTGAGGAGAGTGATCAAGGAATTCATGTACATCTCCGGGTTCCCCGCGGTCTCAGACCTGGTGCCCTTCATGGGATGGACCGACTGCGTGGGGACCGTGAAGACCATGAAGAGGGTGGCGAGAGAGCTGGATGAGATCGTCGGGAAATGGGTTGAAGAGCACAAGCTGAAGAGAGAAGGTGATCAGAGAGGGGAAGTGATCGGTGATGTGAAGGAGGATTTCATAGACGTGATGCTGTCCGTGATCGGGGAGGATGGTTTAGCCCAGTTTGGTCACTCTCCAGAGACACTCGTCAAGGCAACAGTAGTGGTATGTGACTCTTGCGATTGAGCTCGCTCCATTATTAGCATAAAGTAATTCGGTTTTCTATTTTATTCCCTTCCCTTAGTACTTTATTGATGATCCTTTATTGGAAGAAAGGAAAGGAATCGATAGTCTAAAGGCTCCCACCGAACCCATTAATGGCCTTTTCTTGACCAAAGGGTGTTGGAAAATATCTTATGGTCAATTTTTACTTTTCCTAGCAAAAGGTTGTTGCAATAATGTCTGCGATCTATGTCATCGGAATTTTAAATTATACCTATTATAACATCTAGCTCAAATCTTTTTTCTGTTACCACTATACGCACTATGTATTAACATCCCAAACTTTTTTTTTTGTATTAGCAATATCTCAAACTTGTACAAACATAACAAAAATACTCTTCATCTGCCAAAAAAATCCAATTTTGGACTCTTAAGTTCAAGAGTATTGGTGTTATAGTGGGCAAAGTTTAGAATTTTTTTTTGTGATAGATAGAGAGTATTTTTGTAAAACTAGTATGTTTGGGATAGTGGTGTCGTAGTGAGAAATTTTAGGATATTTTTATGGTAACAGAGGATACATTTTGTCATACAGATGCAACTTTGGGCGGTTTTAGTGACTTAAAAAAAGAGTTTGAGATATTGATGTTACAATCAATTTAATTTAGGACATTTGGTTGTATGTTTCCTGAAATCGTCTAAGCTTCTTCTTGACAATTTTTCCAATTGATCCAGAAAAAGGGTAACCACTCAGTTTTTCTGGGTTTATTGTTTTCATAGAATGATGTAAAAGAAGATTAGAATTGGGCCGGATCTAGGTCACCTTCATATTCATACCCTACAGTAGCTTTGTCTTTCTAGAATTGATCTGTGTCTAAACTATATGTACTGATTCATATTCTTGGTCCTCTGCAATTTTTTGTCTGGCCAATTTACATGCTGAAGAACATTATAGTGGCCGGATCGGATACAACGTCTTTGAACTTGACATGGGTCCTGTCTCTACTACTCAACCACAAACACGTCTTGAAGAGAGCTCAAGAAGAGATAGATCTCAAAGTGGGCAAGGATAGATGGGTACAAGACTCTGACATCGAGAGCTTGCTTTACCTCCAAGCCATCGTCAAGGAAACCCTGCGCCTATATCCGCCAGGTACCTACATTTTCATGTGATTCGCAATGTTTGACACAACTCGATATTAACACGTCACAGTTGCCATGCAATTGGAAGCACCGAGGACGACATCCGGATGTCACGCAATATGATGCATGTGTTGGAGATGTAATGAGATGATATATATGAAAATTTGAATGGTCATTTCTTGGCATCAGGTCCCCTTTCGGTCCCCCATGAAGCGAGAGCGGACTGCAATGTGAGAGGCTATCTCATCCCGAAAGGTACTCGGATATTCGTCAACGTGTGGAAGCTGCACAGAGACCCTCAAGTCTGGTCCGAACCGGAAAAATTCTTACCCGAACGGTTTTTGACAAATCATTCAGGTATGAAGATCTGCCCATCAACCCTACACATATGAAACTCATGAGAACAATTTCAGGAAATGGTTTGAAAGTAGTTTTGTAAAGCAAGGTTGGCCATGAATCCCAATTCAGTCAAAAGAAATGACCAACAAAAAGCATGTCGTATTTATTTGTTTCAATTTTTCCCTCGAAGGTGTGGATGCTTCGGGTCAGCATTTCGAATTCATTCCGTTTGGATCGGGTAGAAGAATATGCCCGGGAGCCGCGTTCGCATTGCGAGCGACCCACTTGACGTTGGCACGTCTTCTTCAAGGATTCGACTTGGCAACATCGTCGGACGAACTAGTGGACA
Organism: Eucalyptus pauciflora; assembly: GCA_007663325.1. Lineage (NCBI taxonomy): Eukaryota > Viridiplantae > Streptophyta > Magnoliopsida > Myrtales > Myrtaceae > Eucalyptus > Eucalyptus pauciflora. Next base: position 3,005,397 of record VMYD01000122.1, read on the forward strand.
TGACCGAAGGCTTAGGGGTCAACCTGCCCAAGGCCACTCCTCTTCGAGTCGTCCTCAACCCGAGGTTGCCTTCCATGCTCTATGAGAAATTGACGGCGAATTAGAAACTACTTTCGTCGGGAAGAGCAAAAAGGGTCCATGTATGTGAATAATCTCGCATAACAAAATAGTGACTTGAGTAGATAATATGGATTAGATGAGTATCAAACAACAATCTTCTTAATGTAGATGCACCGATTGTTGAAATAGTTTGTTATCATAAACGAGATGTCTCTTGGTTAAGAGAATATGTGACTCTTGATTGAGAGAAGAAATGACTTTTGATCAAAGAATACGTGACTCTTGCTTATGAAAAGAAGTGACTCTTCGTCCTAAAAGGAGATTATCGGTAATTATGAAAGGAAATTATTCTTGATATAAAGAGTGGTGATGGTTGGAAATAAGATACTTATTCCCAATAGATGTGTTAATTGATTGTCTGTGAATGAAGATCAATTTACATATTATTTTTAATAACAACGACTATTCATAAATGCTTCTTTTCAAGAACTCTCTCTTTTTCTCTTTTCATGTATGCAACTTTAATGCATTCAAGATGAAATTATTGAGCAATTGCCGAACTGATTTCTTTGCGGCTTTGGTGTATATCATGGAGGTATAACAATAATGTTGGCAAATAATACTTTAAGAACAGTGAATGTCATCACGCATCAAGAATTTATTACTATTTCTCTATCTTCATTAGCAATCAAATTTCTCCAAGAATCTTAAGGTAATATTATTTTCATGGAATTGGAGATAGTGGATATAGGTGCTTACAATCTTGACATATTAAGTCATTTTCCTCGTGGCATACTAGATTATCTCCCTTTGGCTATAGTATTTTGAAATTTATAAATAAAAGTGGTATGATAATCTTGAAGAGAAAAGGATAATGAAAGGAAGTGCCAATGAAAGATTTCCACTACTCTATCGGATCATCCATATTAAATGCTTCGATCTTACGCAAAAACTAGTGTCATTTGAAATGCCTTGGAAATCAAATATAACATCTTACCATGATTAATGGAAATTTTGTCTCTCAGCAAGTGAAGCAACTACAAATATATGTTGCCAAGCCTCATGCGGCCACAGTGAGGCTCGGCCTCCGCAGCCGACGCGAGGCTGGGCCTCACAAGGCTAGGGCGAGGCCAACCTCGCGTCGCTTGGGTGAGGCCAAGCCTCGCCGGGGCCAGGTTGGCCTCCGGTGAGCTTGCTGGACGTCACCCAACCGGTCGTCGGCCACGGCGGTGGCCGACAACTGGCCAAAGAGAAAAAGAAAAAAGAAAAAATATAATAAAAATATTAAAAAATTAAAATAAACAAAAAAATTATACAAATTTACCAAATGCGTTTCTATTCTTGGAGTAGAAACTTTTTGCAATTACCAAACGCGTTTTTATACTAAAAATTTGTTCCTTGAAACAGAAAAAAAAAAAAAAAAAAAAAAAAAAAAAAAAAAAAAAAAAAAAAAAACTATTTATGTTAAAAGATTATTTCCTGGAATAGAAACGTTACCAAACGTGCCCCGAAGCAATGCATAATAAGATTATGTTGCTAGCCTTATCATTATATTTTCTTTGAAAAGATAAAACATATCATGGGATGTATTTTTTTCTCTCGGCATGTGGAAGCACTTGCTGATCCAAAAAAACAGTGAAAAAAGGAAAAAAAGAGAAAGGTAAGGATAAGGTCGAAGTGAAATCACATCAATCATGAGAAAAAATTGGATGGTGCCGGACCATCAGGTCAGCGTAGTCTCCGATCATCCCGGAAGCGACACGTGGAGGTGTGGGGCCGGCTCGCAACCAAACGACTTTATGCACAAAAATAATTTTATTTTTCCCTCACTAGCCTGCACACACTAGCCCCCTACGCTCTCTCTCTCTCCTGCTCTGCACACATTTATTTCTTTGTCTCATATTCTCCTTCCTCTTCGTGTTTTCCTTGTCCGAAGAAGAAGAACAAAGAGCAAACCTCTTTCCTCTCTACCGAACGCTCTCAAAAACTGAATGTCTTTCTTCACTCTTAGATTTGACTATTTTGTGCTCATTGCTGCATCGGCGTTGGTCGAACGGCCGTTCCCCTGCCGTCGCCGACAAAGCAGCTACCCCTCGTGCGCTCGAAAGGGAGTGAGGCAGAGGCAGAGGGGCCGGTGACTGCCCTCAACAGAGCTTCAAAATCTCAAAGTTCTTCGGGAGCAAGTATGAGCTTGATATAATTTCTAATAAAGAGAACCCGAATGAAAACAATACAGAATCACCATAAGTGAACAGTTTCTCCAACCCATTTACGTTTTTGGAGGTTCAAATATTTGAAGATGAAATCCCCGAGAGCTTCAAAAGGAGATGGAACTTTCAAAAAGCATTCTGCCTCCAGATAAGTTTAGAACGAATGCGCTGCGAAAAGTTTCTCATTCTTCCCCTTCCCTCTCTCTTCTTCTGTCAAAATAGATGCGAAAGCATAATTCTTTTTTTCGTTTTCTATGGTTGGAGAAACTACTGCAAAAGAGAGATAGAGTATCGATACAGACGAACAATCTGTGGATCTAGTTCTGTCTGGTCCACAAGATACCAGTACACCATTTCACTTGCAATCTTCTACGTGAGATTAACTATTAACTCCGTTCATTTGACATCGCCAAGAATAAAAGTATAGTTAGCGTGTGGCGAGAAAGGAAAAAAAGGCCAGACCCGAAAGAAGAACCGCCATTGGAGCACCACACAAGTCAGAGCTTTTCGATTCCCCATTATCAAACACAACCATCTAATAAAATCTCGCCTAGCAGCTTACATAGAAACATGCGCTAACAAGAATAGAGTTAGCACAATTTAAAAACCAAGAGAAAAAGAAAAAAAGAAAAGAAAAGGGCTATGTCAAATGTTGCCAAACCATTTTCTATACACAAACAAATCATCGTCTAAAATCCCGTCCTCTGAAGTCTTCACCGGCAGCTTCACGCTCTTCGACTTCTTCACCGGTTTCTTCTTCACCTTCGCGGCGGCAACCTTCTTCACAACTTTCTTCCCGGGCATCGCCTTTGCAGAAGTCTTCACTGCTTTTGCCGCGGGCTTCAACTGGCGGTGGCAATCGGCGATGGACAGCGAAGTGAGATAGAAGCCAAACGAGTTGCCTTCCCAATACTCCCAACTTTTCTTTTCTAAAAGAAATGCCTCTTCTTCAATGCCCTTTCCCAGGTTCGTCCCCAAGCTCGTCCCCAAGCTTGTACTTGCTCTCGAAGAACTTCGAGAACCCTTGTCGAGGGCGGTCACCGGTCCCTTGACCTCTGCTTCACTCCTTCTCGGGCGCGCGATAATGTGCTTCGTCGGCTACGGCGGGGGAATGGCCGCTTGACGAACATCGGAGAAGGAACGAGCGTGGAGTAGCCAAATCTGAGAGGAAGAAAGAGATTCAAATTTTGAAAGTGTTTGCTGGAGAGGAAAGAGGTTTTCTTACCTGTCTCGGAGAGGGAACGAAGGAAAGAGAATATGATAGAAATAATTGTGTGCAGACTGCAGAGCACGAGAGAGAGAGAGAGAGAGAGAGTAGGGGGCTAGTGTGTGCAGGCTAATGAGAGAGAAATGAAATTATTTTTGTGCAAAATTCGTTTGGTTGCTTCCGGAGTGGAGTGGTCGGAGACCACGCTGACCTGGCGGTCCGAGACTACTTAATATTTTCCCATCAATCATTCAACCAATCATTCAACTACTCTGTCTCTCTCTCGCGCTCTCTCTCTCTCTCTCTCTCTGTGCACCACCATGCTCTTCCTCACTCATCTCCTAGCAATTCTAGGTTTTCTGTTGCTCTTACTAATCCTATGGAGGGCAAGATCTTCTCCAAAAAAACTCAAAGGCACCATCTTACCCCCGGAGCTACCGGGCGCATGGCCGATCATAGGCCACCTCCACTTGCTACGCGGTGAGACCCCACTGGCCAGGACCCTGGCTGCCATGGCCGACAAGCAAGGTCCGATGTTCCGGATCCAGCTCGGAGTCCATCCGACGACCGTCATAAGCAGCCACGAGGCGGTCCGGGAGTGCTTCACCACCCACGACAAGGAGCTAGCTTCTCGTCCTAAATCCATGGCGGGAGTCCACTTGGGCTATGGGCACACCGCTTTCGTCTTCGCGGAATACGGAGACCTTTGGCGCGAGATGAGGAAGATCACCATGCTCGAGCTCCTATGCGCTCGAAGGTAGGACTGTGGGATTATAGTCTGAATTTAGATTGGTTCCATTCAGTTTAGAACATAAAAGTAGTCGTGTTTGGCTTTGGCCTTAATCAAGCAAAACTCCACTGAATTATACACGGGTCGAACCAAATGGAACTCAATCCTTCTTCCTGGGCCATTAAGCAAGGTCGCAACAGGGATTCTCCAATTGGAGTTCCATTAAATACTTGTTACGAATGCTATCTCTTCGTAATGGATCAAGAAACCGAACTCAAATCGAAACCATAACCTTTTCTTTTCGACTTTGATTTGCATATCAAGCTCGACTTTCTGATACTCTACACATCGAATCCACCGCACTGTTCACTCATAATCTTGTGATGAAGGCTCTCTCTGTTTCTCTTGCAGGCTTGACAATCTAAAGCACGTTCAAGAATCAGAAATCGACTCCTTCGTCAAGGACCTGCGCACCCTTTGCATGACCAACGCCGACGACGCCCAAAATGGGTCCTCCAAGGGGGTGGTCATAAGCGAATTGCTCGAGCTCCTGACCTTGAACATCATGACCAGAATGATCGCGAGCAAGAGATACTTCGGACATTGTCAGCGTCCGACTGGGTCCTCCACCGATGACGACGAGGCAAGTCACCTGAGGGAATTGATCAAGGACTTCATGTACCTTTTTGGGTTCCCTGTAGTTTCAGATTTCTTGCCCTTCACGGAATGGACCGACTGCATGGGAACCGTGAAGACCATGAAGAGGGTGGCGAGAGAACTCGATGAGATCGTTGGGAAATGGGTTGAAGAGCACAAGCTGAAGAGATGTGATCACAGAGGAGAAGCGATCGATGTGAGGGAGGATTTCATAGACGCGATGCTGTCCATGATCGGGAAGGATAGTTTCGCCAAGTTTGGTCACCCTCCTGAGAGGCTCATCAAGGCAACAGTAGTGGTATGACTCTTGTGATAAAGCAATTGGGTTTTCCATTTTATTCCCTTCCCTTCATATTTTCTTGATAATCCTTGATTGGAGGAAAGGAAGGAATCAATAGTCCAAAGCTTCCACTGAACCCATTAATGGCCTTTCTCGACTGAGGGGTGTCGGAAAATATCTTGTGGTCAATTTGCACTTTTCCTAGCAAGAAGTTGGTGCCATACTATCTGAGATCTATATGACTGAAATTTTAATTTATGTCGATTGTGATATCGATATCTCAAAAAAAAAATTGTCATCATTGTACTTCTATGATATCAACAGTCCAAACTTTTCTTGTATCATTAATCTCTCAAGCTCGTATGAATATGATCCTAAACTTTGGACTTTCAAGTTTAAGGGTATTGATGTCATAGTGCGCAAAGTTTAATTATTTTTCTTTTTAGGTGATAGATGGAAAGTATTTTTGTAAGACTGGTATGTTTGGGGTATTGGCCTCACAATAAGAAATGTTTTATGATTTTTTATGGTAAATGGAGGATGTGTTTTGTTATACAAGTACAATTTTAGGCGGTTTTAGTGACTTACAAAAAGAGTTTGAGATATTGATGTCATGACCATTAGGACTTTTGGCAGTATGTTTTCTGAAATTGTCTAGGCTTCTTCTTGACAATTTTTCCAAATTGATCCAAAAAAGGGTAAAAGGGTCCACTCAGTTTTTTTTTGGGTTTATAGTTTTCATAGAATGATGTAAAATAACTCACCTTCATATTCAAACCCTGCAGTAGCTTAATCTTCTTTCTAGAATTGATGTGTGGTCTAAATTATATGTACTGATTCATGTTCTTGGTCCTCCGCGATTTTTCATCTGGCCAATTTACATGCCGAAGAACAATATAGTGGCCGGATCAGACACAACATATCTGAACTTGACATGGGCCATGTCTCTGTTACTCAACCACAAACACGTCTTGAAGAGAGCTCAAGAAGAGATGGACCTCATGGTGGGCAAGGACAAATGGATACAGGACTCCGACATTGAGAACTTGCCTTACCTCCAAGCCATCGTCAAGGAAACCCTACGCCTATATCCAACGGGTACCTCCATTTTCGTGTGATTCATAATGTTTGATACGACTTGATATTAACACATCTTAGTCACCGCGCAATTGGAAGCACTGAGCACGACATCCGAATGTGAAGCCACATGATGCGTGTCTTGGAGATGTAATGGGATGATATATATGAAAATTTGAATGACCATTCCTTGGCATCAGCTCCCCTTGCGGCCCCGCATGAAGCGAGAGCGGACTGCACCGTGAGCGGCTACCGCATCCCCAAAGGTACTCGGATAATCGTCAACGTGTGGAAACTGCACAGAGACCCTCAAGTCTGGTCCGACCCGGAAAAATTCTTGCCCGAAAGGTTCTTGACAAATCATTCAGGTACGAAGATCTGCCCATCAACCCTACTTCATATGGAATTCCTAAGAAAATGTTAGGGACAAAGAATGGCTTGAAAGTAGTTTTATCAAGCAAGGCTCGCAATGAATCTCAATTCAGTCAAAAGAATTGACCGACAAAAACCATGTTAAATTCATTTGTTTCATTTTTTTTTTGGGTTCCCTTGAAGGTGTGGATGCTTTGGGTCAGCATTTCGAGTTCATTCCATTTGGGTCGGGTAGAAGATCATGCCCGGGAGCCGTGTTGGCATTGCGAGTGACCCACTTGACGCTGGCTCGTCTTCTTCAAGGATTCGACTTGGCCACACCGTCGAACAAGCCGGTGGACATGACCGAAGGCTTAGGGGTCACCCTGCCCAAGGCCGCTCCTCTTCGAGTCATCCTCACCCCGAGGTTGCCTCCCAAGCTCTATGAGCAATTGACGGCGAATTAGAAACTATTTTCATCGGGAAGAGAAAAAAAAATCCATGTATGCGAATAATCTTGCTTAACAAAATAATTATGTGTGTAAATAATGTGGATTAGATGAGTGTTAAACCATGATCATCTTAATGTAGATCCACCGATACTATCCTCTAATGTACAAAAAACTCTCGTTTCATCTCCTTTTTCCCCCTTTTGTTAGGTAAAGTTTGGCACCCACAAGGCTAGGCATCTCCAAGGGTTGAAATTTGGAAGATTTTCTGAGAGATGATGCATGGTACAGTTATGTTGCCATCCTTTTCGTTAGGATGTCCCATGCTTGATTCAATGGTTGACATGGATCGATTAAAGTCAAAGGATGATAGAAAAATAATTATGATCTCTTGAAGCCTTCAATTGTAAGTTTAAATTCCATGGAAGGGATAAAAGTGGTAATCTTTTCTTGGGGCCCAAAGTAAAGGACCTAGCAAAATCACATAGGTAGGGGGATCCTAAATCCAATTGCATTGGGGAATTTTAGTAATTGCATTCTTTGGTTGAAAATTTGGGAAAGATATCGCCCAAAAGGAGGGAGAGAGAGAGAAAGATAGAGTCTACATTAGATACGTTAGGTCTTCAATGATAGATTTGTTACCAACTACTTTCAAAGAGGAGAATGGATCTCTTTCTTATATTGAACATCAGTTTCAAAGAAAACCCAATTTAGTTACCTTCTCCAATTTATTGTCTTGCCTTGCTATAACAAGAACACGAAAAAAACTAATCAATTTTTCTTTTTAAATTATATGAAATCTCTTGTATTCAAAGTACAAATTGACAAAGATACGTCAATAATGATTAGATCCATGATTGAACGGAAGGTATTACGAAGAAGTTTGGCATCGGTATGTCACGAACACAGTCACATATGAATCTGTCAGCCAAACTTCGTGACCAAATTTGGTCGCAAAAAGAGGAAAAAGGATCGTCCCCTCAATTTAGTCAACTCCCCCTTTTTAAGTTCAGCCAAACTTCGTGACCAAATTTGGTCGCAAAAAGAGGAAAAAGGATCGTCCCCTCAATTTAGTCAACTCCCCCTTTTTAAGTTAAGCAATTTCCTCCGTAATCCGGATCTTTAATTACCATCTTAATCCGGAAAGAATATCAGTAACTCATAATTGAGATTCCACACGTGGCAGGACCTCACTGGCGTATGAGAAAGTGGGGAAATTCGTTTAAATGCAATTGCCTAATAAATAACAAGTAACACCCTCTGCATGCACTCTATTTGTCTATACATAACGCCCCTCCCTCTCCCTCTCCTTCTCCTTCTCCTTCTCCTTCTCCTTCCTCCTCTGTCCAGACACATCATAACGCCACTCTCTCTCTCTCTCTCTCTCTCTCTCTCTCTCTTCTGTGAAAAGGGGAAGATGGAGAAGAAGAAGAATCTGCCGGTGGTGGTCGGGTGGCTGAGGAGGCAACCCGTGAAGGTGAAGGTCACGGTGGTGGGGAGCCTCATGGTGGCTTGCCTGATGGCCCTGAAGCTGACGGTGAAGAACCACGGCCACTTCTTCGTCGCCTCCGAGCTCAGCCATGCGGTCGGGCTGCTCGTGCTCGGGTACAAGCTCATCCGCCAGAGGACTTGCTCCGGTACAACTCCTCTCCTTTTCTCCCTCCTTTTTCCTTTTCTTTTTTTTTTTTTAATTTTTTTTTTATTTACATGCTCTGTTTTTCAGCCATTGAGTTGCTTTCCCTTGCTTTTATTTCTTGACTTTTGGCCGAGTGAACTGAGCAGATGTCGATTCAATTTGCATTGATCGTTTGGACCATGCACCCGAAATTTCGGCTCGTGTCTATGGTGTAATAGGTTCTGTAGTGGGGGCTATGGAGATATCGGAAATTGGAAATTATTGTGTAGACCGGATTGGAAGCATTATGTGCCCTTCGAAGAATCGAAGCTATCGGAAATCGAAATCTGAAATTTGGTCGATTTAGGATGTGTGCGCTCGGTCCATGCAATGAATTCTATTTCGAAAGTATTTTCCAATGACTCAATGCGGGCTTGAGGCCTCCTTTGATGGGTAAGCCAGCAATCTAGAACAAGTAGATTAAGCCTCGTGGGATAGTCTGATCCATTGTTCCTAGTTAATGATTCGAATTTGCTTGAAGGATCCACTTTCATTATCATAACCATGAGGATGGTCCTTCTGGAAAAGTCAATTGCAATGAAACGATAAGAAACAGATCTTATCGGGACTAATCATTCGATGACTTCTAGTGTTTTGTAATGTCTCTGGGGACATTGCATAATCGACAGTAAAGTGTGCCTTTGCTCTTCGAAAAGAGTTCGTGGGATGCAATTTGCTCGATGCTGTCGATGTTATAGGTTAATGATTCAGTATAGGGGAAATGTTCCTCATGTGTCGGTAATTAGCACAGACCGAAGTTTAGTAATTGGAAGCTGCAGTTCGTCTCTCCAGGATGAATTTAGTTTATGCTTTATACACTAGCATATTTACCGAGATCGTAGGGTACCACGGTTAGGTATAGGTAATGGAAATAGGTAGGACCGTCATCGTCTAAATGGTGGTATATACTTGTTCGGAATATGGGGACGGGATATGCCGTCCATCATGAAAGTGGCCATGGCATGGTGATCAGTAATCTAACCCAAACATTACATGTATCTCATAATTCTATTCCCGTGGATTCTTTTTCAGGCCTGTCTCTAAGGACTCAAGAGCTCACGGCTATCTTCCTCATGGCAAGGTTTCTCTCCAGTACCATCTCCGAACAGAACATCCATACCGTGTTGGATTTCGTTACTCTCGTGTCAACCGCATGGGTCATCTACATGATGCGAGTCAAGTTGAGAGCAACGTATGCAAAGGATCTAGACAATTTTCCTATATATTATGTGGTAAGTACATAGAATACAGTGCGAAATATATCTGATGTTACTACTTTGAATCTCTGCTAGTGCTAACATATTGTGCTTCGACATTCTGAATGTCAGGTGGTGCCTTGCATCATCCTCGCTGTCCTGGTTCATCCTTACGTTCCCACCACTCGCTACATTGAGATGCCATTTGCATTTGCTGTCTATGCAGAAGCTTTGTCCGTGCTGCCTCAGCTTCGGCTAATGCAGAATATGAAGGTCGATTATTCATGCTACCTTAGTTTAACGCGCTCCGGATTGTGGGGCTTGAGTTTTCTCATTCATGTCTTTTGCGATATGGTTTTCAGATGATCGAGCCATTCACGGCCCACTACGTTTTTGCTCTTGGGGTCGCAAGATTCTTGGCCTGGGCTCATTGGATTATTCAGGTCAGCTTTGTCTCTCGTATCAAAGCATTGCAATTGAAATAAGTTTTCTTGCATTAATTCTCAGCTTCCGTTCCGAAAATGTCTCATTTTGGAGTTTAGATCAGTGAAAATGACTCGGTTGTTTACATAATGTCTGGCGAACACATGTGCGCAGACTATCGACACGCGGGGGGCGTTTTTTTACTTGATTGGGAGCGGCTCCTTCTGGTTCCTGGCGATCTTCCTCGCCGAAGTCGTGCAGTCCTTCATCTTGGTCGACTTCTGCTACTACTACATCAAGAGGTAAGCTTTGTTTCGCCGCCGTTTTCTACTATTATTTCTCTTGGATTTCGATGACAAGGTTTTCTCTGTGTTTCCAGTTTTATAAAAGGCCAACTGGTGATGATGATGCCAGTCTAGACAATAATTTCAGGTGGCTGGCTTTTATACTTTGATCTTGAGAGGCAAAGTCTTTTTTTCTCTTGACCAAGTGAGACTTAGCTACTTCTTCGCTGTACTTCATGTCCAAAACTAGATTTTGAGAATCGATCGACCTGATTCCGTACTCTTTTTTTTTTTCTTTTATCTTTTTAGAGTTACGGCAAATCGAGCCATGTTGGCATAACTTGTTGTCTATCTGAACTCGACTCGACTTTTGATCATCGAAATCCGGCTTAATCTCTGTTCTCGAGTTCGAGACATACTTACGTGCTGATATGTAAAATTTTATCGGGCTCCTTGAAAGGCACGAGATGTGTATTTGATGTTTAGAAAGTAACAGCTCAAATGCCCTCGAGTAATGTTATAAATTTAAGGGGAAAAAGTCACGTTCACATCACTTTGGAGAGATTCAACAGGTGAATTTGAAAGGGAAAAATGATTAATTTCCCGCGATTAGTTTGACATTTTCACTTGGTCTTTGAGAATTTTGTATCGATTAGGCTCAATTACATCCAAGGCAGTAAGATTGTGTAGTAAAACAGACAACCCGAACCGAAAACCGCCGGACACTACATATATTTATGATTATTTCTTTAAAAAATTAAAAGTAACTAGCGTTTTTTTTTTTTTTTCAATTTCTTCATTACATAAAACAGCAGAAAAAAAAAAGTGATCCGTTTCATTGGACCGGACCGAATTGGGAATTGATCATCCCTATAAGGCATGATTGAAACAGGGTCGTGTCAGGCATGGGCCATGGAGCGCCGGCCCAGGCATGGCTTCTAGCCTGATTAGGCCTGAGCCAAGTCAAGCCCATTGACCCTAATGGGCTACCCCAGGCCCTACTTTTTCTTCCTCGGATTCATCCTCTGAGGCCACGTGTGCGGGACACACAGGTCCAAGCCCAATCGTGAACATAGGTTGGGGCTCAAAGGCACCAAAAGATTTGAACGACCGAAAACGAAACACTCCTCTATAAATTGGCTCCCCACCCTAGTCATTTTTAGTCAATCCCCACTCACATAACACTTCCTAACACACTCTCCTTTCTCCTTTCAACGATTTTGATATTGGCCTAAATATCCCCATGGAAAACAACAACGGCAACTAAATCGACTCTTTTAAAAAAAATATATTTTTTAATTTCTTAAAAATAGTAATAAACCCTAAAATTATAATGACTCTAGTATTTTTTTACTTTTTATTTTTTATTTGGCTAAGTAGCTGGTTTCATTGGAACGAACCTGACCGGTCGGTCCAGTTTGGTTTCCAGTCCCTAGTCCCAAAAAATGGGAACCGATCCTTAGGAACCGATCATCCCTACACACAAGAACAACTCTAGTTAGAGGTACTCTACATGATACAAGGAAGAAAAGGTGAGAATTTCCCTCTTGACTTAATGTGGGAGGTGGCATTCCACGCACGAGATATTGAAGAAGGAATGTGATTAGGAGATGAGTGGGGTAACGATTTACTCCGACACTCATAATGGAATTGCCGGTCACTCGCCACTCATACCACAAGATTGAAGGGCTGCCTAAATTCGTAGGGATCGCTTTCAGGTGTTCAGTGATGCAATGAATGTTTTGTGTCTAGCGATTATTTATCAAGTAACTATGCCGTTCCATTACTAAACAATTTATCGGATGAGCTGGTGAACAAAGAGGTTGATTCCTTCTTCAACGAAGTAGTACACTTCATGAAAGTAGAATTCCTCAAAATATTTAAAGGACTTATCTGGCTTTTTCTTTTTTTTTGTGTCCCCTATCTTTGATCGGAGGTTCCAGTTGGAGGGGCTCAAAACTCTTCCTGTTTCATGTTACCAAAAATTTGGGGTTGGATGAGGAGGTCCGAGTCGAGCAGATTGCCGAGATGTTGATGGATTGGCTTCGCAATAATGAGGCTTCATATTATAATAGATTTGATGCAACGAACTCAGCCCCACAGATGGAGACGGCACCCTCATCAAGCAATCCCAAAAAATCAAATTGGAAATGTTTTTTTTATTAATTGCTCACAAATAATTGTTAAACAACAATTAATATCTATTTCAAATCGAGTTTTAAATCAATTATACGTAAACGCGTGATGTGTTATGTAGTGTCTTAGTCATTATAAAATACTGTCGCATTGCATATTTATTAATCGCAACTTATAAAATCAACTTATAGTATTATTTCGAATTCTCTTTCAATTTTCCTTAAAATTCATATTTAAAAAGAGAGTTGGAGCCAATCGTTTACTGACGCGTAGCCACCCCTAATTCCGCCCTCACACTATTTATTTTATTTTTTGGCCTGCGCACTTACCTAAATTGTCCGACCGAAATAATATCTCCGTTCATGGAGATTGTTCCCCTCCCCACTACGGACTCCCCGTCGCCCCCACGTATCAAACCTCTCGTTATCCAAACAGCTCGATCCACGTGCACCCGACCGCTCAGATGCCGACACGCAGGATCGCCGCGCGTCGCGAGACCGACCCGACGCGGGCCCCGCCCCGCCCGCCGCTGTCGCTCCGCAGAAACGCGAACGTGGCCTTGACTTGACCCCAGCCGTACGGCGTTTCTGTTTTGGCCGGCGACGTGGAGATCCGCGGGGGGCGCCAGATCTCCCTCCACGTGGCCACCTCCCCTTGAAACCGAATTAGATTCCCGTGTCGGGAAGAGAAACGGAAGGAAGCCTCCCGCTCGCCCTCGCCATGCAACCCCGCCACGTGTCGCCGTAGGCCCCCACGGCGCCCCTCCCCCCTCGACGCGCGCGACACGTGTCCCTCCCCGGGAAGGAAAGAGGGCGATCCGGCTTGCGTCTATGGGAATTCTCGTTAGCTGTCAACGAGGATTCGGTGGGGGCTTGCCTTGTTTGTCTCGCGACGCATCCCTCGCCCGTCGGTTTCGACACGTGTCGCCCCCTCCCGCCCCCGCCCGTCGCTATTATTACTCTACGGAGGAGCTAACGTTGTCCCAGAAGGAAAATCGAGAGAAAAAAAGGACACAGTGAACGTTCCATCTTCTTCTTCTTCTTCTTCTTCTTCTTCTTCCCTTGTTGCTATATACCTTGCGAAGAAAACGAGAAAAGTCTCGCCTTTGTCCGTGTTGGAGGCTGAAACGATGTTGGAGATCAGGGGCGCGAGCGAGGTGGGGTCGAAGGAGGAAAAGCTCGAGGAGGTCGAGCTCGATTTGGTCTTGTCGATCGGGGGTTCGTACGGGAAATCCGAGAAGGCGAGGGAGTCCGCGAAAGGCCTCGCCTTGGAGAGCGCGTTGGGGTCGGACGGCGCGTGCCCCGGCGGGGCGGATACGGGGGGAGCTCGGAAAGATCGGCCCGTCTCTCCGGAGCTGACGGGGTCGGATCTTGATACGGGGGCGTCGGAGTCGGACCCGGAGAGGAAGCGGGCAATGCAGGCCATGAGGAGGTTCGAGGCGAAGAAGAAGAGAGAGGAGAAGCGGCGGAGGAAGGGCGGCGCGGACGGCGCTGGGAGGTCCGACCTGGCCGGAGAGCCCGCCCGGAAAAAGGCGAAGGAGGAGGGCGTGGATGGGAAGCCCGGCGGCGAGGAGTCGGCGGCGACTGCTCATCCCGTGTGCCCGCCGTACCTGGTGGTGCCGGTGCAGTTCCCGTACGGTCCTTTTGTGAACGGGTACGGGATCCCTTATTGGGTCCCGGGTCCGGGCAAGACCGATGGGGTTTGGGGGTTGGGGCAGAATGTCTCGGAGCAGAGCAGCAGCGGGAAGAAAACGTCGTCCTCGAATGGGTCGCAATTGTGCAGCTCTTCTGGAGTTTCCGATTGCCAGGGCTCTTCTCCGCGCCAAGGTACTGCCTTTTGGGCTTGTTCTTGATTATAGAAATTAAAATTTGGTTCTCTGGTCCGTTGATGATTTGTTGATCTTTTATTTCAAAATTCAGTTCGAGAAAGTTTGTCCCTTTTCTGGGATTCTTTGTCGTCTGGATGTTGGGCAAGTACGAACCTGCTTGGTGTTTGCTACAGAGAGAGAAAGGGGATGAATGTGTGTGTATTGCCAAGAGAGACCTTTACAGAGAAATATTACTTTATCGCATCACCGATCTCGTGAGCCGATGTTGTTCGGGCATTCGTGTTTCTAGGAAGTTGATGTTTACATAGATTGGCTGGTCGGGACGGTTTCCATGTGATTAACGCGAGAACTAATCCTTTTCAGCATCCTAGCGCAGGCTGAAATTCGTAGACGGCACTAGCTGATGATCTTTTCTTTGATTTTTCGCAGGTGGCACTAGCTGTGATGCCAAAAGCCGTTCCACCGCGAGCAGCAGAAAGAGACGATTGCCTGATCGGAATTCTTCCCGCCATACATCGGAATCTGCTGAACTCACGGACGAGGCGAAGAACCTTTCTGATGAGAAAGCCGATTCCACAAGTCCTACCAGGTCAACAGACCTGACTAAGCCAAAAGAAGACGCCGGTTTTATAACCCAAGGCCCACCTCAAAATCCCGATAGAGAATGTGCCAACCCAAGGTCTGCTTCGCCCAACGGAGGCGCCGGAAAGCCTCCGAGGCCTTCACCTCCTCTCCTTCGGATGCCACGTGTCTCAACGACAGGAAGCGGCCCGAATGGCAAGACAGTCAATGGATTCCTGCATAAGTACACGAAGGCAGAGGTCAGCATTGTTTGTACCTGCCATGGATTCACTTTCTCGCCGGCTGAGTTTGTGGAGCATGCTGGGGGCACAAACGTGTTGCATCCTCTCAGACACATCACGATGGTACCTTAGGTAATCTTTTTACGGATACGTCGGGTTAACATAATGTTTATGTTCAAATTGTGGGCTTTTTTGCGCACTTTTGTATGTCCCTCTTCCTAGAAGCTGTATAGATAGATAGGCGATGGCGAGCATGTGTGGAATATCGATGTAGAGCTGAGATCACAAGAATTTGAGGATATTGGTTTTGTATTTGTTTCTCCTTTTCTTTGACTCGCTTCGAGGAGCATTTAGACGGATGAAGTTGTGAATAGCTTTTTGCTTGCTTTGAAAGAAATGAAAAAGTATGTTCCTTAGAAGTTTGGCCGTTCTACGCCTTCTGTTCAACCGGAGGCTGAAAATATCGGGTTCAGTCTGATACCCTGACAGTGATTAAATGCATGATGTCTCGGACATAAGATGGGTCGATACGGGTCAGAATGTTCTATCTACAGCTACACTACATGTACGTGAAAAATTGACCGAACCACAGGTATGTGGGCTGCGGCGAAAACGATTCATGATCAGGACATGATCGCATAATGGTCCGGCCTTGTACAATAAACAGAGGACCTTATCAAAGGTTAGCTTTCGGATTTGGTTTTAGCAGCGTCCGATGGAGTAACTATAAGAGAAGAAAAGATCAGCAGACTTCATGTACCTGGAGCATTTACTCAAGACTAATAGCTTTCCAGGGTCGAAAGACCGATGACTCAATACAACGTTTGTTGACCTTATTTTGTGGCTGAAATCGGCAACAGTTTTTTTGTCCATTTTGAGAGACATTATGGAGAAACTTACAAAAGCCAGCTTCAGCAGTCCACCTTTCTGTTATGGCTCATGAATGTGCGGTTTGGCATTAACTTCCCTAGTCTCAAGGTGAATTTACTCATGTAGCTAGCGCAAGACATCGCTCTTTTTAGTTATAGTAAGGGTAATATAGATATCCAATCGATTGGGTATGAAATACCATTAATTCTCTGCTTGTAGATGCATTCTCAAGTTAGCCACTTATCCGGACATGGTGTTCTAAGTACCATGTTAAGCACTGGTTTCAAAGCGCTTCGAGGTCTACGATGAAAAATCAGCTCGGACTTTCACACTGCACTGTGCTTAAATCGGAATGTTGCTTTTCACCGCCCTGTGTTTTTTAGCCGGATTACTCCCGAGTGTCTTTCGAGCATTTCTATGGTGCGTCAAGTGTACCTTATAATATTACGATGTGCCGTCGTAGTTAGGGAATTGGAGGTTACAAATTGCGTGGTACGTAAATATTTTGCAATAATCGGAAAGCTTATCATAGCGAACTAATCCGACTTTTCATGAATGAACCAAATGTTGGGAATTCATGGTACATAACACTTGACTGATTCCACGTAAAGCCATGTCCTTCTTGCATGATTGGCCCTGCAAGTAAAAATCATGTTAAAATCCTCCTAAGTCGACAGTAATCTTGATTGGCTTATCCTCGAACGTTTCAGTGTTTCACGGCAACTTTCTTTATAAGCATCTCCTACGAAACAACGTCAATGCTTCACCGAGAACACCCAACAAACCACAGCAGTTGCCAAGGAAAATCTTAAAACCATGGCCTTGTTCAGTAACCATATCTTCTTGCTCCTATCACTCACCCTTGCGTTCTCAGGTGGTGCGACCCCCCTCGCAATGAATGAAACCGGCGGCGCTCGCGGAGACTTCGTGATCAGCCCTTACAAGACCGCGGTGCAAGTGTTTAACCGCCTCTACGGCACGAGCTTCACGATCCATTGCAAGTCGAAGGAGAACGATCTGGGAACTCACATGGTTGGCCCCAAGGGGAACTACCGGTTCAAGTTCCGGGCCAATTTCTGGGGCACCACGCTGTTTTTCTGCAGGGTTTCGTGGGCGAAAGGGTGGACCGTGTTCGATATCTACTCGACCAAGAGAGACATCGACCGTTGCCAGACCTACTGCAAGTGGGAAGTCCTTGGTGATGGCCTCTACGGCTATAGGCAAAGCGATGAAGTTTGTGACCTTAAACTCCCATTCAAGAACAAGCTCTAATCCAATACTTCGATGGCAAGGATTGGCATGAAGAATTCCGTCGTTTCATGTATCAAACATCCCTCCGCCGGTCTTTGCATCAACCGCTTAAATAAAAACAAATTGACAGCGATTGTTCTTGGCTCAATTTCAAACGTTCCTCAAATATTACAACAATCGTAAATTGCCAATATTTTGGCCTATCACGAGGCGTTCGCTTCCTCTCCCCTTCAAATACCGCGCGTCTCATTGACGGGATACGGCCTGA
Organism: Eucalyptus pauciflora; assembly: GCA_007663325.1. Classification (NCBI taxonomy): domain Eukaryota; kingdom Viridiplantae; phylum Streptophyta; class Magnoliopsida; order Myrtales; family Myrtaceae; genus Eucalyptus; species Eucalyptus pauciflora. The sequence continues at coordinate 3,023,152 of VMYD01000122.1, forward strand.
ACGGCAAGATGATAGACGGGTTCTTGCACAAGTACACGGAGGCAGAGACCAGCATCGTCTGTGCGCGCGCCACGGGTGTGTTCTTTCTTGCACCGGCCGAGTTTGTGGAGCATGCTGGAGGTGCAGATGTGTCGCATCCTCTTAGAGACATCCACAAAAATGAGGTGAACCGGCATGAGATTCTCGAGTTTAGTCTCGTAAAATCTCTGACGGCGACTGGCTCGAAAATGCGCCTACCATCAGTTCGAGAGGGACATGCTTCAGTCAGTTCAGGGTCGGAACGACAGCGTTCCGTTCCTCTACATGTTTGTGAAATTTTAACCGATCATGATCCGCGCAAATGTCAGACCATACGCATTAAGTGAATTTTGTCTAGGAGGGTTCTAAAATAAGGATTCAATCACAACGTATGAGGACATCACGGACTGCATGCACATCTTCCGGATGTTTTGGTCCTTCAAAATGTTGTACACTAGAATTTGGCTAAAATTATTACAATCTGTCCATATTATGAGACCAAAAACAACTCAAGCTCGGTTTCAATCAATGCGGGTCAGCCATTACAAAGAATGAAACGAAAAGTCTGTTCTGCCTCATAAATATGCGGTCTGGCATTTACCTTCCCTAGGTCTGAACAGATTTCTTGATTTTGTGGGTCTAATTTAACTTCACAGTATGCTCACCAGATTAGTCCTATTTATGTAGAACTAATTAATATCGACCGTCGCTATTCGAGCTAGTGGAAATGGCGGTGGAGGTGGGCGGTGGTGGGTCGTGGGTGGCGGCAGGGATTTCTTAACCTAAAAAGGAGTTCACGTATGGAAGATGAAGAAGAGAGATGACGTGGATCCATCTCAACCGTCCACTGCATGTTTGGTGACGTAGCATGATCTTCAGAAGGCAGGTTGATGTCTCCAACGTGTCCAACTAACAATGAAACGATGGCACAACCATCCACATCAACCGATGTTAGGTTTTTTTAATGAAATCACCAAATTAAATTAAATATCGAAGATGTCAACTTTGTCTAAAAAAAATTAAAAAATTTAAATAGAAATTTGAAACAAACATTCCAATGCCATATTTTTTTTTAAGGTTAGATTATAGTCAAAATTAGATATGTGATACTGTAATCAATTACTGTAATAATTATGAAGAGGATTCCGTTTGAATTCGAGATCACGTATAATTATTGGAAAAAATATGCTTTCATCTTCTCTTGGTAAATATAGATTGTTTCCCTGATCTCAAAACACCTTTCATCTATTTTGATTCAGATGAGTTCTTTACAAAAGTCTATAATTGAAAAAATATAGAATGCCTATCTTTGAAGAGAGAGGGAGCACAACAGAACAGACGATTGAGCCGCAGCAACATAAGGCCATCTTGAGCTCCAGGTAAAGAGAATTGCCATATTATTGACAGTGAATTTCATCGAATCAATCGCTTGAAGTTTGCTTTTTCTTACATAGAAAAAATTCTTCAGTGCCAAAATTTGAGTTCAGTTCTGCTTGCTATGCGTTGCCACCTGATGCAACCTCCGAATCCCTCTGATGGCCCTGGAAATCCTGACCAAATTAGGCCTCACTAGTCCCAGATTGTTCACCTTCCCAGCCGATAACCTAAATGCCTCCAAGCAACACAGTTCTTCGCTCACTCCAACTTCCTCATCGTCCTCGTCGTCGCCTGTCTGTCCTCTTTCCCTCCCCGACCCCGTCTCGCTGCTCTCTTCGTTCCATTCGTCCTCGTACAGCTCCCACAACCGATCCATCCCCTCTCCAGTGTCATCCCCGTTGCCGTGCCGCTCCTCGTAGAGCTTGCACGCCAACGTTCTCCTCCATTCCTTTCCCTTCCTCGTTGCTGACCCGAAATTCCAAATATTCGAGGGCATCGCTTGGAAACTCCCGTTTTCTTGGGATTTCTTCCGCCCAATGTTTCCAGCAACAATTGTTTCACCGCCAGATGATGCATCGGATGCTGTTTCCAGCTTTGGCTCTTCTTGTCGATCGTGTTTCTTGAATTCTGGGGCAGGTAGGTCGACTTCTCTGGATTCCATTACGGAAGTATTAGGCGGACACATCGCTTCGTTTTCCTGGAAAATTTTGTGCACCATATTATTATTCATAAAATTCTAAATGCAAATAAACGTGTCGATTAAGTAATATGATGATAAGAAAGAATATTGTCCATAAATATTGGTAATTAATAAACCAATCAAATATTAAAAAGTGACTAATTAAAATTTATCTAGCAGATCAAAATAGAATTGGGAATAAATTAAAATTGATAATCTCAAACAAAATTTCGGAACTAAATGCAATTAATCAATCAAATAAATATGTTAGAACATCCGATTTCACCATAACCATTATATATGAATTTCAAATCATTTTGCATACAAAAACGATATCAAACATGTGATAGTAGAATTTCCTAATTGATTTACTATCCTGGGCATCGCAAACCTATTCAGTTGATCAATTCACCAAATCTCATATGAGTGCATAAAAATCTGTGAACATTCTTAATGTACAATGAATCTTTTGGACCACCTTATTACCGAAAGTCACACAAATAACATAGTGTACCTCTATCCACATTAAATTCATGGTTATATATATTATATAGAGCAATTGCATATTATCACTTCTCAATCTCAAACATACATATTAAATTATTCAAATGGTAGCCAGTCACTTAAAAGTATTAAGCATAATAATATATAACTCATATAAATGAAATCACTTGTAAAACACAAAAGGAAAAATGTCATAAATGGTCCATATACTTTTATTTAATGTGCAATCTCGTCCCTGAACTTTTGATTTGCTCAATTTGATCCCTAAACTATTGATAAATGTATGATCTAGTCCTTCGTTACTGTTTTTCCTTTTCTTTTCTTTTTTTCCTTCTTCTCTCTTCCCTCTGCCGGCTTCGGTGGACGGAAGCCGATGTCCAGCGAGGATTAGCGAGGGAGCCCCTCGCCCGATGCCGGCAAGGGCGACCCTCGCCAGAGAGAAGAAGCAAAAAAAGAAGAAGAAGGAAAAACAATAACGAAGGACTAGATTGGACATTTATCAATAGTTCAGGAACCAAATTGAGCAGATCGAAAGTTTAGGGACTAGATTGGATATTTATCAATAGTTCATGGACCAAATTGAGCAAATCGAAAGTTCAGGGACGAGATTGCACATTAAATAAAAGTATACGGACCATTTGTGACATTTTCCCAACACAAAAAGCAAGAAATTTATATCGTCATGGTCAAGCTACATTGTAGTTAACAAAAGAAAATTAAGGCATAATGGAAGAAAAAACAAAAATATAAATTAAACATAACATCTTGAATCAAAGAACAAGAATTCTGTCATCATCTTTTGTCTTCTCTTCAAAATACTTGAAAAAACTCCCAGAACAATGGAAAAACAATATAAAAATTAAAATCTAAACGTCCCCCAAGCTCTCAATGTTATCCTATTTATAGGATACCATCTAAGACTCCTAACAAAAGCCAATTACTTATCTTTCACATAAAACTAGGGAATAAATCACAGAATTTCTAATTTAGCATCCATCTTCCAATGCTTTCGCATTAAATTAGGGAATAAATCACATAATTCCTGATTTGGCATCCACCTTCCAACACTTTTGCAGATGGCATCTTCCTTTTCTTCTTTTTGTCATTTTTTTTCGTTATCTTCTCCATGTGTCATTATGCTGGATAAATAAGGAAAATTTGAATAAACAGAAAGAAATTCAAATTCTTTCTACAAATATTGCATTATTTATTACCTGAAATAAGTAAAATAACTCTATTTTTTTTTTATAGAGTTATCAATTATGATGCAATTTTCCCTTCAAAGCATCATTTGCACTGCCGTTGTCCATCACTACCATTATGAATCAAGAACTTGTTGGCCAATGATTGGGTACTTCTACATTACTTTCAGCTAACTGCGAATCAGAAACTCCAAACAGAGACTTGTGCACTTCAAGCTCCTCATAAACCATGTCTAGTCTAAGCTTCTTTGAAATGCCGCGATACTATCAAAATATTTTCTAGGACAAGTAACACCACTATGTTGAGAAAACTCATAGTAAATTTTGAAGTTGACAAAATTGTTCATAAGATTTTAGTGAGTTTGATAATTGTCTTGAAGTATGTTGATCCAGGAAATAATCTTAGAAGGAAGTCATCTCGCTCTATCTCAAATTCAAGTATAGTTTGTAAAGTCTACTTCAGATGGAACACAATCAAACTTAAGCTTAAAACCTTATACTAAAGATAAAGACTGAAATAATTACTCTCATTCCCATCTTGAAACAAGTTCAAAATGTGGAAAGTTCATAACGAAGTAAGACCAAAACGTAATAGGTCCAAAATGTGGCCAATTCAGAATGTATAATGACTAGTGATCTAGTTTGGATTTCACACCAGGAAAAATTTGATTGACTCAATCAAATTGATTGTAAATCAATCTTGAGATAAGTTCCTTTTAAATGAAGAAACTCTACTTACAGAAACTAAGACTCTAGTTATATGAGCGACTAGAATCAAAATGGAGATTATGATTCTATCACTCAATGACCACTCAATCATCTTGATACAAACCTATCTAGTGAGTAGATTGAAAGTCAATCCTTTGAAGATTGTTCAATGGCTAGCTTGGAAGTGAATGAGTATAAGGAGACCAAGGTGTCAAGAAGCAGGTAAGAGAGGAGGCCTAGAATTTGAAATTCCAAAGTTTGAGCGAACTTCGACCATAAACATTTGTCTTTCGTGAGCTTTAAAGTTTGTGATTGTGAGAGAAGTAGAGAAAGAGTGACTGAGTGAGATAGTATGATTTATCACTGAGTGTTTACACTTAAAGTTATAATTTCTTATTGATCATATAGTAGAATCCAGACTAGTAGACTGTCAGCGTGGAAGAGTAGACATAGGCTTGATTTAAGCCGAATCATTATAAACCTTGTATGCAATTTCTCTAATTCCTAATCTCTTGTTGTTTATTGCTATAATCTATTGCACACTTGCTAGGTGCCTCTAAAATCTGTTCTATAGCATAACAAATTCTAAACCATGTTTTGGAATCTAATCCTTGTTCAGACTTTGATCTTGACTTTAAATTGTCAAGATTTCATATAATCACCTATCCCCCCTCTAGGTGATACCTGCTAGCTATTCAATTGATATAAGAGCAAGGTGCTCATTTTTATTGAAGTGTTTTTACTTTTGAGCTAACGATCTTTTATAGCTAGCATTATAACACCAAGTCTCATTGAAGGACAAAGCCACACCAAGCCTCCACATTTCAATGGAAAGGACTACAGTATTTGGAGAAATAAGATGAATGCATTCTTCATATCCAAGGATCCTTTGGAATCAGATGTTGAAAAAGGAATCGATCCCAATGTCATGTCAGCATCCACTGGAAAAGGAGATGGCAAAATGCCTGAACCTTATGTCACTCTGTCTAAGATAGAATTAACAAAAAGAGAAGCTCTAGATGCAAAAACTAAATGAAGGAAGCTTATCTTTTGGAGGAAACAACAAAGGAAAGATTATTGGCAAAAGAACCGTGGAAAATGGAAGCCTCATCATCAACGATGTTTCTTGGGTCAAAGGACTCAATTACAACCTAATAAGCATAAGTCAATTATGTGATATAGGTTTCCAAATCAATTTCTTGGAGAACATTTGTTCTTGCACAAGCAAAGACTATTCTTAATATTTTACTAGACGAAGACATGGCAATATTTATCTTTTGGGTGTAAGTCTAACACTGCCCAATGTCTTGTGCCTATTAAAAATGACTTAGATTTATGGCATAGAAAGTTGGGACATATCAGTATGAAACAAATATCCAAACTATCTTCTAAGAAACTTGTTCATTGACTTCTTAACTTGAAATACAAGAAATCTGATTTATGCACAGCTTGTACATTGATAAAACAAGTAAGAAGTCTTTTAAATCTATAGATCATGTTTCTACTAACCATACATTGTAGCTTCTATACATGGATTTTTTTGAACCAACAAGAAGCCAAAACATTGGTGGTGGGAAGTACTATTTAGTAATCGTTGATGACTATACTAGGTTTGCATGAGTTTTCTTTCTTGTGCACAAAAACGAGACTTTTTCTTATTTCTCAAAATTTGCCTAAAAGGTTCAAAATGAAAAAGGTTACTCCATTTTAAGCATTAAAGCTAATTATGGAGGAGAATTTGAAAATCAAACTTTTGCAGATTTTTATGATGAAATTGGGGTTCAACATAGTTTCTCTTCTCCCTACACTTCAGAACAAAATACAGTTGCCGAAAGGAAAAATCATTATTTACAAGAGATGACCATAACGCTTTAATAGAAAGCAAAGTCTCTCCTCGCTTTTAGGCAGAGGCAATCTCAATTGCTTGCTACATTATCAATAGAGTTTTTCTAAGACCAAATTTTGAGAAAACCCCTATGAGATTTACAAAGGACAAAAACCAAACATTTCTTAGTTTCATGTTTTTGACGGCAAGTGTCTTGTTCTTATAGAAGCAAATTATTGTTCTAGTAAGTTTAATGAAAAGTCATATGGAGGGATCTTTGTTGGTTACTCAACTACAAGCAAAACCTACAAGATCTTCAACAAAAGCACTCAAACTATTAAGAAGTCAATGAATGAGAAGTTCCAAGAGAAGGACCAAACTCAACCAGATGATTTTAAACATCTTCCGAATACAACATACATTAAGATTTTTTATCAAAACCCGACTCTTGAAAAGAATGGTTCTATTGAAGAAATTCAGGAGGATTCTATCCAAAATCAAAGTCTTGACTCTCCTCAGATGAATCAAGAAGAGGATGGTAGATTTAACAAAAACTAGGAACATAAATCCAATCATCCTTAAGATCTCATTATTGGAAAGATGGATGATGGTATTCATACTCACTCCAAGTTCAGGGAGAATATAAGCACTTTGGCACTTATATTCGAGATAGAACCAAAAGGAATTGATGAAGCTCTAACCAATGAAAGTTGGATAGAATCATTGCAAGAAGAACTTCATCAGTTTAAAATCAACACAGTGTGGGATCGAAGAATCGTCCAATGATTGGAACTAAATGGGTGTTCTAAAATAAACTAGGCGACAAGGGAAAGGTTATCATAAAAAGTGATTGAGTAAGATAGTATAATTTATTACTGAGTGTTGCACTTAAAGTTATAATAACTTGTTGATCATATAGTGAAATCCAGTCAGTAGGTTGTCAGTTGTCAGTGTGGGAAAGTGGACATAGACTTGATATAAATTGAACTACCATAAACCTTGTATGCAATTTCTCTCATCCTTAATCTCTTGTTTTTCAGAGCTATAATTTGTAGTACACTTGCCGTGTGCCTCTAAAATCTATTATACTGCATAATAGATTTTGAACTTGTTCTAGAACCTAATCCTTGTTTAGACTTTGTTTTTGACTTGTTCTATTCCACTTTAGATTGTCAAGATTTTATATCATCGCATATATACTCCCTCTCTAGGTGATACGTGCTAGCTCTTCACTCTATACCACCAATCGCCACCTACTTGTTTCACAATGATTGTAAGATTAATGTATATAATAATACAACAAATTTGACCAAATTGGTGCAGGTCGTTGCACATTAATGTTAAAAGTATTTGCCGTTGAATTTTTGATATCTTATTGTGAGAAGGCATGCCCACAGAAATTAAAGAACATTTTATCTCTTAGTAGAGAAAAACCTTGAACATGACCCTATGTATGAGAATGAATTTTTTATATTTCAACTAATTTGACTAAATTGCGTGCCACGGGTGAATTCTTTTTCACCGGCCGAGTGTGTGTACTATGCTGGAGGTGCAGGTGCGTCATCCTCTTAGACACATCCACAAAAATGAGGTGAATCAGCATGAGATTCATAAGTTTGGTTTCGCAGAATCTACTCAAACATGCCTGTACCTCGGTTCGTGCAGAGATGTCCTTCAATCTGTTCTGGGTCACTACGATGACGTTTCTCGACATGTTTGTGAATTTTAACCGATCTAAAGGACAGTTCATGATCTGGACACAATTGCATAAATCACATTATCCTCGGACCATAGTAATAATCTATTTGGTTTAGCAGGGTCTGCAATAAATAAACAATCACAAAGTACGAGGAGATCATAGGCTGCATGCATAGCATCTAAATGTCTGTTGATAGATCAGTGATTTAAACGATGTTGTTGACTTGACTTTGGCTGAGACCATTACATTCGTTTGTCTGTATTATGAGTCCCAAACAAGTCAGGTTCAGCTTCATTGCATGAGGGTCAAACGACAAGTAGAAACTTACAAAAAGTCTAGCTTCAGCAGTTTTGCTTTCTGTTTTGCCTCATAAATATGCGCTTTGGCATTTACCTTCCCCTGGTCTCCATTACTTTCTTCGTTTTCTGGGTCTAGTCTCACTTCATAATATTCTCACCAAGTAAGTCCTATTCATATAGAATTAAGCAATATCAACCAAGGACTTCAACAATTAGTCCTCACAACAATTCATGGGTGTGTCACTAGCTACTCCTTGCTGGCTGCTCTTGTCCTACTATCTCCGGTGGAGGGGTTCGCCTCGAGCATGGGGATCAGAGGCCTCCAGACTAGGCATGTGGAGCTGTATGACAACCTCACCTCATGGGATGCGACCTTCACGGCCTACTGCAAGTCCAAGGAGGACAACTCGGGGATTCATGTGGTGCCGCGCGCGCAGATCTACTAGTTCAAGTCTGAGACCAACGTTTGGATGACGACCCTCTTCTTCTGCAGGGTCGGCTGGGAAAAAGGGTCGGCACATACGACATCTACAAGCCCAACCGGGACACCACACAGTGTCCGGACCTCTGCAAGTGGTCAGTCGAAGAGTAGGGCGTGCAAGGGTTCAGGCAGAGTGACGGAGGGAGAGATTTGTTCTTTCCCTTTACTTGACTTGAGGGGGATTTGATTTGGTTTGTGGAATAAAAGTTCAGATTCATGTGGCCCAATTTGTATCCTGATGAGTGCAAATGTTGATGTTTGTGCAGATCAGTGTGTACTTTGGTCCAAGAATAAAGCATCTGATCTTTTTACACAATAAGATTTGATCTCATCACTGTTAAAATACATGGATTACTCTTTCTTCAGCTTTTGATTGAACTTGTCAGTGGCACTCGACTTGCCAATTATGTATTATGTCTCTTCCTCTTTTGACTGTTCAGGTGAAGTGAACATTAAAATGCCATAATTCTTTTTCTATGTCAGATTATAGTCGAGATTAGCTATGTGATACTATAACCGATTACTGCAATGATAATGAAGAGAGGACTCTGTTTGAATTTGAGATAAGATATAATTATTGGAAAAATATGATTTCATCTTCTCTTGGTAAATATAAGATTGTTTCACTGATTTCTCAACTCCTACTATCTATTTTGATTTAGATGAGTTCTCTCAAGAAGATACAAAAGTCTTTAATTGGAAAATGTAGAATGCCTATTGCTGAAGAGAGAGAGAGGAGAACAGGACAGATGATTGAGCCACGGCGACATTATTATTGACAGTGAATTACATTAAATCAATCGTTTGATGTTTGCTTTTTCTTACACAGAAGAATCGTTCGGTGCTAAAATTTGAGTTCAGTTCTTCTTGCTATGCGTAGCCACCTGATGCAACCTCCGAATCCCTTTGATGGCCCTGGAAATCCTGACCAAATTGGGCCTCGCTAGTCCCAGATTGTTCACCTTCCCAGCTGATAACTTAATTGCTTCCAAGCAGCACAATTCTTCGCTCACTCCAACTTCATCATCGTCCTCATAGTCGCCTGTCCATCCTCTTTCCTTCCCTGACTTTGTCTCGCGGCTCTTTTGGTTTGATTCGTCCTCGTACCGCTCCCACAACCGATCCATCCCTTCTTCAGTATCATCCTCATTGCCGTACCGCTCCTCATAGAACTTACACGCCAACGTTCTCCTCCATTCCTTTTCCTTCCTCGTTGCTGATCTGAAATTCCAGAGATTCGAGGGCATCGCTTGGAAACTCCCGTTCTCCTGGGATATCTTCCCTTCAATGTTTCCTGCAATTATTTTTTCATTGCCAGACGACGCATCGGATTCTATTTCCAACCTCGGGTTTTCTTGTCGATAAGCTTTCTTGAATTCTGGGGCAGGTGGGTTGACTTCTCCGGATTCCATGCTGAAAGTATTAGGTGGCCACTTCGTTTCCTTTCCCTGGAAAATTTTGTGCACCAGAGTATTCTGCAATTCTTCCTTCAAATCGTCAAATGCACCAACACCGTCATGGTCATCCTCTTCAACATCATCGCCATCAACCGGCATTTCAGGTACTCCTGCATTACTTTCGGCTGACTGCCAATGGGAAACTCCAAACAGAAACTGGTGCACTTCAAGCTCCTCACGGACCATGTCCAGTCTCAGCTTCTTCGAAACGCGAGATGCTGCATAAATGAGACCCAGTTTGGATTCAGATTCCGTTGGACTTGCAAGAAAGTCAAGGAAAGGGACAAGATGGAGAGATGGTAGGAAGAGCGATGAGGGAGAGGGATGAGGTCAGATGAAAAGCAGGTGAAGCAGCAAATGTATAGAAGGTGACATAGAATGAAAGTCCAAACGAGGGTTAAGTATGAAAGAAGCAGACCTAGAGAATTCATTTTTCCTTAATTTTTTACATGCGGGTCTCAGACATTTCAGAAATTCATGTGTTTTATTTTATTTTTAATCAAGTGCTGAATCAACCTCTGAAAAAAGAATCAGAATATTTTCTAGTTTCACATGAGCCTATGTGGTGAGGTCGTGGCCTATAAAATAGAATAGCACCTCTCTACCACCCAATCGCCGCCTACATGTTTCACAATAATTGTAAGATAAATGTATATGATAATACATCATGCCTCTAGACAAATTTGATCAAATCGGTGCATGTCATAGCATATTTTCGATATTCTATGACCCTGTGTATGAGAATGACATAACTGGTCGATATCATATGGCAAGATAAAGATACCCTCCCATGCATCATGGTCTGAGAACACCGCTAGCTGCGCCGTGGGCGCATGGTTAGGTGGTGGAGTTCCGGTGTTGCACTGTCCGCGGATGTGAGTGCGGTGGCTATTAGGATGTCCAAACAAAATGGTAAGCTTATAGGCAGAGGAAGACGATGTGTACACAAAGACTAGGTTTGGTAGTCTGGATTTGAGGCCAAATAAGATAATATGTATATGTATGTATATATATATATATGAATATATACATATCAATGTTTGGCGAAGTCTGAAATCCAGATTGAGAGGTGGGATAGACAAGGATTGGATAAAAAAGTTTTATGAACAAACATAACAATTTCCTTGGAACAATGAAGTGATGGAGTCTAGCTTTGCCAACCACCATGCAAGGACTACCGCCAAAACAGTCTATCACTCTTCTAGTCGTCATTGTCTTTGACCAACGCCAATCGTCGTCGTGGTCCAGCCGATTGTCCTACAACGACCATCGAACTGAATTGGCTACTGCTGATGAACGATCGAAATCAATGAATTGACTCAAAAAGTCGTCTTTGAAAAAGAAGAAGAAGAAAAAGAAATCAAAACGCATGAAATTTTGGGCATTCGTATGTTGGTCCTAAACGGTGGTCACTTGATTTTGCCGTGATGCTCCGATGTCCGATCCTGTCCTCCACTTAAATATGAGACTCTGTGCTAACAATTGGAAGATTTCAAAGGAGGATCTCGGCCGTGCAAGATTACACCAACAAGATGTTGCCCTAGATTTGGAAAATATCACGTTTGTGAGCAAGTGAGATATTCAAAGATTTTGAAGGACTTTTTCTAGCTAGAGAATATTTGAAGGATTTCTAATCCCATCTTATCCTATCCTATTTCCATCTAAATTCGGGCGACCAAATGTAGCCAAAGAGGATATTCATATGCCGTACGGTGATCCACATGTGTCGAACGAATGGATAGTGTTTCTCACATGTCGAGAGGCAATTAGCTATGGTTAGGTGGCCTACGCGATGAGAACCTTGATTATTTTCAATCCTACTAGGAAAAAGGTTAGGAGCATGATAGGATAGACCTTCCCTAACGAGTCTCGTCTTAAGCAAATCAAGTCAAAATTCTCTGAAGTTTTCCAAATACACAGGATTAATGCCGCGCATGGGCCCTTGCTGAAGTACACCTTTAACAGATCTACGGCTCTAAATCATTGTTAAAGAACTCCAGAAATTTTTATACATCGATTTACTTCCTCATGCGTAAATATCAAATACAATGTAATGATAGAGTTATTCGTTTTAAGCCCCACAAAGATAAAATGTCATGAACAAATTTACTATAAAATAAGAAAAAATTTCAATACTTTGTCCAGCAATGACAAATCCATTGTTTTTTAACAATAATTCTTAGTGGAGACCGCGAGAGTCCAATAGTGCATCTAATTTAATTTCAATAAACCTGGATCGGGCCGAGTGGGTCGATTACGGCCCATGGATGATGGATACCACCGCATACCAAACCCGACGTTTTCCATTTCGACCCGAAAGGATAAAAAGAAAGAAGCGAGCCTCAGCTCGGTATCACCGGGCGCCGCCAATCCGCGAAGAGCTCGCTCGCTCCGTCGGTCGCGGTCGTGCCGTCGCCTCGCAGGATTCCCCGCGACCGGTGAACGATGTCTGAACTCGGGATTCCACATTGATTGGGTCTTCGTTTGTGGGTCCCGATCTGAACGTTCCGGGGGATCTTGCATGTTCGGGCATTTGACCATCTCTCTCAAAGTTTCGATTTTTAGTTTGCCTGTGGGATTGAATCGTTTGGTTTACTGGTGGGGTTGTGCCTTTTGGTTGATAACTCCTAGCTAAGTGTCGAACGTAGGTGGTCTCCGTCCGATTCCTGCGATGGGTTCTCTCATTCTGCTTCTTGGGATCTCGCTAGTTGTAGTTAACGAGCGAGCCTTGTGTGGTCTTTCTGATGCTGATGGTGGTGAATTCTTGTGATGTCGCTAGTTGAAGAAGAAACGCACATATCGAAGGCTTCCCAGGCTATTTGATTGAAGCCTGAGGAGCTCATATCTGTGCAATACGAAATCATCCATCCTTGTATGCAGTCAATCCTCTTGATTTCTTTTTCCTTGCGTTCAGAGGATTTCAAAGATGTTGATGGACATTTGCTTGTATATATCGATGCGTCTTCTGTCTTCATGGGGACGATGTCTTGTTCCATTTGTTTCCTCCTTTTGGTAACATAATATACCCTGCCAAATCTGTGAATGACAATGCTGAAGTAGGAGATACTTGAAGTTCCGCGTAGGAGCTTTTATTTGGTCACTAGAAATGGGTGGTTTGGTGTGCTCACTTAAATTTGTGCAGCATTGGACTCCTTTCTGGTTCATTCTCTTACTTGCCTATAGCTATATTGATCCAACGCTGCTTGAGAATGTATTGTTGCAATGACATTCGCAAGGACAACCAAGTTTTTGAGTGAAATATATTCGAAGTTGGACACTTGTTGCTTCAATTTTATAAATCGTGTCCTCAGTTTGTTGTTATTCAGGGTTTGTTTTGATATTCGGTGATGATCTTGAGTCAGTACAGTGTACTTAACTAGATAATTCAGGAGAAACAACAAAAGCAGTTCTCTCTTTCAGCACCCTGCCAGCTGGTGATTGGGATATTGCGCATGGGCTTTGAGTTCCATAAGGATGGATTAATGAAATATTCTTATAATTTGTCCCCGCTGATGGCAAAAATCTGTCAATCTTCTCAGGGTATCTCTCCGTTAGCAACTTTTGAAACATCTCATTGTTTGTGATGGATGATTTTTTTTTTCTTTTTTGGTTGCAACACTAGAACGGTAATTTCGTTTTGTTAAAGTTACATGTATGAGTTTCTCTTTTCATGAAAACATTCATCTATTTTTAGTTAGTCCATACTTCATTCCTTTGTTTCTAGGTCTCTCTTCCCAAATACTGTTCTTTTTGGTCTTGTACAGAATGGCTGGCTGACTGGATTGGTCAGAGAAAATATCAAAAACGCGTTTACCTGCTCTCCCAATATATGTCCTCGACACTCGTAGTGACCAGCTTGCATTTTCCTTAATCATCAGATGGATGGGAAATATGCTTGTCCTTTGATAGGTACATGCTATCGTCTTTCATTTACATGAAATGCACTCATTTATCCCTGTGTAAGCAGCTACCTAGCGTATATGAATTAGGATTTTGAAAGTGTCATGATTTTTTGTTTAGATCGAGATGCTCTGTCATTGCCTCTTCTCATCCTGTGGATTGGTTTACTACTAAAGCTTTTTCGCAAGTAGCAGTTGCTAGTTTTCTTCCTTCAGGATCAGTTTTGCAATCTCCATAGTCAACAATTAAGGTCAGAGATTGAAAATTAGTCTACTTTAAACTTTATCGGGGCCATGTGAGCACTGAGAAGGAGATCTATAAGGGCATCGTGTGGTTAAGGTCGTGAAAACTTTGATGTCCCTTGCTAAAGTTGATGATCATGGGAATTCTAATTTTGCATTTATGCTTCCTAAGCGCTGCACATTCACGATCTTTTTTCCCCTCACAGCGTTGGTTAAAATACTGTGCATTGTGTACAAGTAAGAAGTGTCTGATTCCTCTATGAGCAAGCTGGCTAGATGATGATTGCGATATATTGCGCATGGGCTTTGAATTCCACGTTGATGGGATATTGAAATAATCTCGCTACATTATCCAGTCTGATAGCAAAATTTCAATCTTTATACATCTCTTAGCACTGAATTCCTTGCTATAATTTTACAATGATGGTTGTCTCGGTGGATTAATTGTTTTCCGAGATGATGCAACTATGAATTTATGACATCACTTTTGGCTAGAGGTGTCCTCTCACCACTGATGTTTTCTTAGCTCTCTTGTAATTTGTTGGATCAGAAGAAAAATGGAAAGCCCCTCTTTTTCCGCCTTTCGGCATATTGAGTTTGCCTGTGCAGCATGCCTCTCACCATAGTACGTCACTCCGAGTTCAAGAGACGTTCAGGTTTCTCCGCCATGACCATGAGCATGTCTTCTTTCTCCGCCTGAAGATGACAACGCAAGTAAGTCTCCTTGGTGCTCAGAATTTGGCATGAGGACACAGCAAACCCTTGACAGTGCTTGCTTTCTGGAAGTGCGACAACTGAAGTTGAGAGTGAGAGAACAAGTTACAACATTGTTGGTCATGTCTTCCTATGCTTGGTCGCTCTTTTTGAACCGTTTGTTGAAATCTACCCTTAACTCGTCTCTCAATTTTGTACTCTCTTTTTTAAGCTTTACTGCGGTTGGATGTGTCATAACGTAGAGGTCAATAAAATACTCGTTTATAGATAATTCAAGCCTAATTTCTTTCTATTTGTCACATGACTAAGATTAGAGAGTCTCGATAGTGGAAAGTAACCTTAAAATGTGACGTTATATTTGGCCATCCTCAAACCTACAGTTGAAACAACAAAAACCGCAAAAGATACCAACTTTATTATCAATAGAACTAGTGTGTGGGAAAGTTTTCATGAATGCCCACAATATAAAGGAAAAAGAAGATATTCCTAGAATTCTCAATTGTGCATATAGTCTTAGAAGTCGTTACGAAATCAATTAAGTCAAATCAGATGTCAAGAAAAGTAAGGTATGCATCCAGTCTAATTAAGAAACATACAAGTTCGATGCAAATTTGACAATGACAATACGAAATCAATTAAGTCAATCAGATGTTAAGAAAAGTAAGGTATGTATCCAGTCCAATTAAGAAACACACAAGTTCAGTGCAAATTTGACAATGACAATACGATTGTGATTTTATCTCAATTGGAGGTGATAAATATTGATAAATTTGAAGAGCTGCCCTATGTGGTTTAACAAACCAATATGACTTGAGACTTTATATGAAATATGAGATAAGTCTCTACTAAGTTACCAATAATTGTGACAGATTTATCAACCCTATCAATAGCTTTTCACGCATATGATGAGTGTCCATCTCTTGTCCCGCAATTTTAGGGATGCTTAAACAAACCCTGAACCACATAAAATTAAATCCTGTGAATGGGACAAGGGGAAAAAGGAAAAAAATGAAGAAATTGCTTCTCTCATTACTTTAAATAAAAAAAAAATGATTACCAGAGAAGGACGCGCATGTTAGAAAAAGATTGTTAGCTAAAAATAATAATGCTAACGAGTATTTAAGAAATTTGATTAAGTAATAGGTTAAAAAATTTTATAGTCATAATATATCGGTTATCTTCGAGTAATGTACAATGGATCCCTTAAAAATTGAATTGTTTCAAGTCAAATAGATTTACCAAGTACTTTGAGAGAATTTGCGAATGGGACGCGAAATGCCAAAAAGTCAACTGGGGGAGTGGCAACTTGTGTAATTTCCGTTCAAATCTAGGGGCACGACAGGAAACCTGTCTAGAAAGCATCGAGTCCTTCATCGGCGTTCAGACACGGAAGCTTCGGCAGTTCCGGTGTCGCTGTCGCTTCGCGTCGCGAAGTACGTCGGAACCCAAGGTCAGAGTGCCGGCCATCTCCGCGATAAATTCCATTCACACTCCACGTCCTCGTTCCCATCCACACATCGCCGTCCGGGCCCATAAAGCTCCGCCGATCCCACCGTCGCCTCCCATCCACCATCTCCATCTCCAAGAAACTTGCCGCTTCGGAAACCAGCAGAAGCCTCTCCGCATCACCCGCGCACGCTCACGACATGTTGAAGTTCTCCTGGAACGCCACGGACCATGTCAAAGCCCTGGCCCCATGCAGATTCCTTGACGCGCCGAAGCCCGGGCTCCTCCCATCCTGGCGGAGAGCCGCCGCCGTCGTTTCTTGCTATCCGGCGAGCAAAGCCCCGACCTTGGCGGTCGTCTCCGACGGGTCGGCCCGGGTCGAGCCCGGGTCGGGCAGCTTGGTCGACCGGCTCAGGTTGGGCAGCTTGACGGAGGACGGGCTGTCGTACAAGGAGAGGTTCCTGGTGAGGTGCTATGAGGTGGGGATCAACAAGACGGCCACCGTCAAGACCATGGCCAATCTGTTGCAGGTTTTTACGATCGGGTCTCGAATTGATTTTCTTTTAATGGGTTTGGGGCAAAGATGAGATCTTGAGTGTGATTGGTCTATGTAAGGGTTGTGGATATTAAGAGTTCCTTGGATAATCATTCTATTTTTGGAAATATCTGGACTAGTTTTTGAACTTTCATAATTGCATAAAATTCTAATCCTGAAATAAAATATATTTAGTATAATTACTGCTGCGAATTGCTTATTACTTTTGGATTTTGAGAAATACAGTAATGGAGCAGTTGGTCTTTATCTATGTCTGCCGTCTCCTGGATCAGAGTTTCTACATGATTGCTTGTCACTAGGTTTAGGATTTGGTTGAATGATATTGCCTACCCCTCATGGATTTGCTAATACTCATTTTAATCTTCGTTTCTTCTTTCGACGAAACGTGTTGATCCAATAGTTGGATAGATTGATAGGCTCATTTATGGCAGTTGGAAAATTTTGTTTCTCTCTATTTGGAAAGAGTTGTCTCAAGTTGCAATTGCAGTAAGGATTTCTGGTCAAACTGAATGATATCTGCATTGCAGGAGGTTGCGTGTAATCAAGTTCAGAGTCTTGGATTTTCGACTGATGGATTTGCGACGACCTCTACGATGCGGAAAATGAATCTCATATGGGTAACTGCCCGCATGCATATTGAAATATACAAATACCCAGCTTGGTGAGTTTAGCTACTGTTATATTTCACGTCCGACATTGAATGACTTGCACATTGGGTTTAGGATTGTTATTCATGCCCTGATAGTAGTATGTCATTTGTGTCAGGAGTGATGTGGTGGAAATAGAGACGTGGTTTCATGGAGAAGGCAGGATCGGAACTAGACGAGACTGGATACTCAAGGACTATGCAA
Organism: Eucalyptus pauciflora; assembly: GCA_007663325.1. Taxonomy (NCBI): domain Eukaryota; kingdom Viridiplantae; phylum Streptophyta; class Magnoliopsida; order Myrtales; family Myrtaceae; genus Eucalyptus; species Eucalyptus pauciflora. The sequence continues at coordinate 3,041,110 of VMYD01000122.1, forward strand.
ATGGTCAAGTTATTGGAAGAGCTACTAGGTAAACTTGTTCATTTCTTTGAAGTGAGAGCTGGTATTAGGGATGCTGCTCTCTCATGTCCGTTGCCCTGAGTTACCTGCCACGTCCAGGAAGAGTTGAACTGGTTTTTCATATTTCGTTTCCTTTTACGAATGGAGTGAATGCCATCAGATGGTGGAGATAATATTATTTCCCCTGCTTGGCAAAGGCTTTTTGTAGCGATCAATTAGCTTTTTGTCAATTACCTTGAGGCCGCAGGGCAACATTGCATCAGTTCTGCATTGTTCTATATCTATGTTTTTAAGACATTCATATTCAGGATACTTTTGAGATTAGCATGAAGGAACTGTATCTTTGACAGAAGTGATGGCGTTCCTCTCTGTCTGATGCTATCTTGGGGTTTCTTGGGTGAGCCATAGGTTAATAAATTCTTCTCTAAAACTTCAAGCAGAATCTTGGGGTTTTCTTGGGTGAGCCATAGGTTTATAAATTCTTCTCTAAAACTTCAAGCAGAAGAGATAATTTACAGACATGTATATGGGATATGTATGTGCGAGAATATTTGTTTATAGGCATATTTTCCCTTAATTAGATGTTGAAGCTCTACCTTATATAAGCTCCTTATGAAATAAATTTCCCCAACAACGAAAGTTAAAAATGCATACCGTTGGTACTTTTTTGGTTTTGATATATGAACTGTACAGTGCTGACCGGTTCAACCATCTGATTTCTCAGCAAGTGGGTCATGATGAATCAGGAAACTAGAAGACTTCAGAAGGTCAACGATGATGTTCGTGATGAGTATCTGATTTTCTGTCCGCGAGAATCAAGGTACATTTGTGTTCATATCATAGGCATAAACATCATCTTTGTTGAATATAATCTATCATGCATTTCTTGAATTTGAGTATGATCACACTAGAAACTGCAGCATGCAATTCAATATCAGTATATTTGACGAAGGACCTTATATCAGAAAGGGGCATTTTGCTTTGCTAAAGTGATACCCAGATTAGGTGATAATGTAGGTGCAGGAGTGATAAAAACAATGTAAGTATGTACATGGATGTGTGAAAACTTTGCTAGTTGGTTGGTGTTTTGACTCACCTCATTAGTCAGAAGTTTCTCCGAATTCAATGAACATACCAGAAGTCGTCTACTGTGCTGATTCTGTGGACGGTGGGCCAATCTCGAAAAGTGGTTTTATTACAAATTTGCAGAAGCACGGCATTGTGTCTTATGGATGCTTGGGACTATAATAGTGGCATTGCGATACCTAGCCAAGGATCTTCAGAATTTTTCTTAATTCTAAAAGTAATAATTCATTGGGGTTGTGTAAAATATAATTATATGCTTGAGATTCTCGCATGTCTGGAGACATACCTCAGACAGAATGACCAATGATTGACCAGATTCCAAAACCACTTGGCCTTTCTTTCCTCCCAAAATTTGGGAATAAATACAATATGAAAACGAAATGACTGCATAATAAAATGTAAGCCCCATGTTTGGCCCATGTAATTATGCCCCTGAGTCACTACAACTTTGTTTGATGGAGATTTTGTTATTCTATCTAATATACAGTAATGGTGGATGCTTTCCTTCAATTTTTGGGCGGATCGTTAATGAAGGGAGGGAGACACAAACACAAAGCGCTATATTTTCACTCACCTCAGATTACATAGCTTAAATAACATAGAGAGCTAACTTACTTAACACCCTAACCCTGGTTACCTTGTTTAAAGTGCCTAATGCACATTTACTAACTGTAAATATCTCATTTTTACTGTATATTCTTTGACGTGCACATTAAGGCTCCTGTTTATTTGATTTGCAGACTAGCGTTCCCAGAGGAGAACAATGGCAGCTTAAAAAAAATAGATAAGTTGGAAGACCCTGCTCAATACTCGAGGCTGGGGCTCGTTGTAAGTTGATTAACCCATCTGAGTTGCCCGGATTTATAAATGTCTTTTCATTAATTATTGTGCTCCCCACAACCGCAGCCTAGACGAGCTGATCTGGACATGAACAACCATGTCAACAACGTCACCTACATTGGATGGGTTCTAGAGGTAAGGCTTGCAGGCCTTCCTTCATATCCATTACGCTGGACATGGCTTATACTTCTAATATGTCTGAGTCAAGTTTCTTCTTCTAATTGCATTTTTTTTTGCTGTACTTATCTGGCTTTCAAGAGGAGTTGTGTTGAGAATTAAATCGTTTCGATCTGCATCTTGGTCGGGTTCCTCATCGTCATATCTGCCGCTTTGGGAAGTTGAAGTGACAGGCTCACAGTTTTACTAAGGCTTGCCTTTCCTGTGAGAATAGCTTTTTCTTTGTTCCTGGTGTCACCATGTGGGCCACAAAATTGTCAGAAACATTCTGCTGCTTTCCTTTAATTTGGCAAAAGTTGTCATGGAAGAAGAACAAGGATAGAGGCTTTGGCTTATCTAGGTCCGAGCATGTATTTGGGTCGTACTTCATGTTCGGCCTCACATAGCAAGAACCGTTACTGACTCTGTCTCCAGAAGTTTTTCTTGTCCCACTAACTTGTAGAGATGAAGAAATCAGTAGTTTTTGTTGAAATCTTCCTCAATCCGTCTCTCATGTTCTCTAAATCCTGCAATCAGCCTTCCTTTGAAATGCTTTCTATGTTGTCATTATGACAGAGCATGCCTCAAGACATTATTGACTCCCACGAACTGCAAACAATCACGCTGGATTACAGGCGTGAGTGTCAGCATGACAATGTTGTCGATTCGCTCAGCAGTCATGAGCCAGGTGAGAACTTGGAGGCCATCTCGCAGCTCAATGGAACCAACGGATCAGCTGCTTCTCCGGCCACAGTAGATTATTGCAAGTTTCTCCACTTACTCAGGTTGTCTGGTGACGGCCTAGAAATAAACCGTGGCCGCACCCAGTGGAGAAAGAAGCCTATGAGGTAACTCGTTTTTTTATTGCACGTAAAAAGACGATTTGTATTTTGTATTTGCCATTCCTCACGAGGATTTACTGCTCGCCAAATCTCGCTATTGTTTGCTTGTAGTTTTCCTTCTGCATAGAGAAATGTGCTTGTTGTGCCAAGAAAAAAACGAGAGAAAGATATGTGTACTCTGCTAGTGTACTCTGCTATTCTTATCCGAGTTTGTAACCTATCTTGCCGTGAGCATAAGGTTTGTAGTTCTTTATTTAAGAGGAGAATTATTAGAGGTTTCTCTTGGTGTTCTGCTTGCGCTGTGGCCGCATGGTTTAGTGGGGGGGCTCCGGCATTGCACTGTTCGTAGAAGCAAGTGCAGTGGTTGTTAGAATGTCCAAACAAAATGGTAAACTTATAAGCAGAGGGAGACGACGTGTACACAAAGGTTGCACATGAGAATCTAGATTTGAGACCGGATAAGATAATAAAATATCATGTCTAGTGATTGACGACGTCTTCTGGACCGGATAAACCCAGATATATAAGGATAAAATGTCAAATAAATCAGGGCTAGGGAGTAGGATAGACTTGGATTGGATATTGGATAAAAAAAGTTTTAAAAATAACAATAATGTACTTTCAACAATAGAGTGATGGAGTCCAACTTCGCCAGCCACCATGCAAGGACCACCGCCACAATAGCCTATTACTCTCGACCACCATGTAGGGCCACCACCGCAGTAGCCTGTTGTTGACACCTAAATTTTGGCGGCTCATTTAGTCATTAGGGGTTAATTTTATTTTATAATTCAATTGCATAGCATATAGTGTTAGGTGCATTTATTTTGTTATTTGCATTATTTGCATTTTATTGGACCGGTGGCGGATGGGTTCAAATTAGATGGGCTAGGCCCACAAAGCGAGCAAGTTGGCCCAAACCCATGTTTTTTAATGATTGAAAGATTATCTCGTGAAAAATTAGAAATTCGAATTTTTTGTTCGAGATATGATGAATTGTTTTCGGATAGAGCAAGTGATATTGCATTCGACAAAACAAATATTGCGGATATCGATTCGAAAAAATTGAAAACCTAATCGGTGGCCTATAAATAGGTTTGTTCGCTTAGGGTTTCAAGGAGGCCACACATTGAATATACGGGCATTGAGAAAAAACACGCGAGGAGTATATAAGAGAGAAGAGTCCGACTGCCGCTAGTCACCATCGACGCTACTGCCGCCGCGTCTCTACCCCTTGCTGATCTCCTACACTTAAAAGTCCCCCGATGGTTGGGCTCCGCTCAAGTATTGCCACTTGACATCATTGTCGTTGCTCAGAGTTTGCTGTGATCCCCCGAACCACCACGAGGCTTGCCTCTATCCTTTGACGAAGTGGCTAGCCAAGAGCCTCCCAACTCGCTGAATTCCGGAGTCCGGATCGCTGATGTCCCGCTCTCTCCGTCTTAGCTTGACCTCAAAGGAAATCAACGTCAAGCGCGAAAGGAGACGATCATCGAGCAACAGCAAAGGGAATTTTTAGTTTCTTATTAAAGACTTTCTTCTTTTCTCTTTTGGGCGGTCACATTAAATCCACAATTCCAAAGCGCACATAGAGAGATACAGAGAGAAAAGGCGGTCAAGGGAGAAATAGAGAAGGGTGGCCAAAAGAAGACAAAGGAGGGGGTGTTCGCTCATTGAAAATCGTGGGGGGCCTCGCAATTAGAGACATCCGCAACAAAAGAAAGTCCATTGGCACGATCGCCGTCGACGACCAGCTTCGAGTTACCCACCGCCAGGCACATCGACTGTGAATCATCCACCACGAGCCATCGCTGGTCCCATCATCCGATGAGTCCAAATTCGGGAACGATATTACGAAATAGGTTGCCAAGTGCTGATTCATCATTGATTAAGCCAAGTCGAGCTGTCCGGTGATGTCTAAGCAATTCTGGTTCTTCCGGCAAACCAAACCACAATAGCGAGACCTTGATCCCGTACCTGCAGCTGTCCCGAATCCACTTGCTGCTCGTCAGTGTCTTTGCTTGTTCTCTGCGGTCCATCCGTATCATATTGGCTCGGACGATATTTGTTTGCAGGTTCACAAGAGGACAAATCCGTGTGTAGTTGGTGGTTAATGGGTTTATTATTGAAGGAGACAACATCATGCTCTTAGGATCCCACATTCTCCACCAACAAATAACGTAAAAGGAGGAACGAGCATTGACGCGAGCCACCGAGCTTAGCACCACCACATCGAGTCGCGAGGATCCGAATTTTGAAGGCCGATATTCGAACTAGGTGAAAACTTTATCTATTTCGATTTTCGAATATTCCGTTTCCTTATTTGAAATATCGTTGATGCACATTATTTAAATTCTCGATATGCTATCGTATCCGTAATCTTGAGTAGCCTTTTAAATTAGGGATTAATCCCTAATTTCACAACGTGCATACGATTGACAGTCCGATTTCACGCTCGAAATACGACTTGCAATTGCACGGAAAAATTGCCAATCCGATCTCATGCTCGAGATTCGATTCGTGGTTTTATTTAAAATTGACCAGTCCGATCCCATGCGCGGGATATGATCCGTCAATCTTTGGATATCAATCTTATCTTGTTTGATTTGCTGTCGTGGTGTTTGGTTCAATTTTATTTTCGTAAAAGAAAAATCCAAAAAAAATATTTGAGTTAGGATTAGATTTGCTTTAGAATATTTCTTGTTTTAGGGTTATCTAGAATTGCAATCTTATTTCGATTTTTTTTTAAATAAAAAATCCAAAAAAATGTGTTCATTTAGAATGTTAGTTTGCACGTTTAATTATGTGTCAATTTTAATTTCGAATTTCACAAAAAAAAAAAATTAGGAATTAAGGCATTATTTGCACGTCATGGCATATTAGAATAAATTGCATGTTTTATTTTAAGTCTAGATTGATTTTTGCATCTTAGGATAGAACTTGCTAGGTTAAGATAATATCTTAGTTTAAATTAGGATTTAGTCTGACCTGATCCTTAATATAAACTAGATAGAATCTTAATCTAGATAATTATATTTTGCATTTTCCTTAATTTCGAATTTCATAAAAAATTGTTTTAGGATAAATTAGTTTCAATTTCTAGAATATGTTGCATTTTTCTAGAATAGAAAATTCATGTGCACGTCATATAGAATTAGGTTCATGAAATGCACGTCATTTAGTGATTATTATTAAGTTCATTTAATTAGAAATTGCCTGTCATTAGAGTTAGGTCATTTGATTAATTTAGATTGCATATTTAATTATTGCATTTCTTTAGAAATTACCTTTACTCATGTCATATAGTTTAGGTCATGTTACCATGTCATATCAACTCATGTTAGATTAGTAACATTGCATCGCATGATTCTCATTGAATAAATGAAAAAAAAAAAAATTGAGTGATTGCTTGTTAATTAGAAATCATATCTAGGATTGCTGATGTGAATTTTGATCTAACAACGCATATGCTTTCGTTGCTTTGAGGTAAGTTCTGCATTATTTAATTGCTTTACTTGGGTGTTAAATTAATGGTTTGCGCACCCGCATGAACACCTCACATGTTAGGAAAATAAATTGAAATCAATTCAAGCTGCCTGCAAAACATTTTTTTCAAAAAATAAAAGAAAAGGTACCGAAAGGGCATTAGAGAAATCTAGTGTAACCAAGTCCCCGTACCCATAGTCTCTGGTTCGTAGGAGTAAAGTAAATCTCCCATTACTTTACTTGGGTTTCTAATCGACCCACTAAAAAATAGAATAGTGGCGACTCCCAATTAAAAAATCAATTGCATGTTAAGAACTTGAATTTAAAGTCGCGAATTGGTATGGGCTTGGGAGAGCCCGAGCTAAGTTTAGGCTTAGCAATCCATTAGCCAAACCCTAGGTGGATCATGCACCCGAAAAAATTTGGTCGCGACAGCTTGGCGACTCCGCTGAGGACTTGAGTTAAAACTCTTAGTGGACTTAGGCCAATTTTCTTTTTCTTTTGAAAAATGTTTTTGTTTGGCAGCGAGGATTCCAAGTACGTCCCTAACATTTAAGGTGTTAAATGTTTTTGCAGGATGGGAGGTATAAGGGGAAGTGTTTGCTAACCTTTGTTTTGCAGGGAGGTGTAGGAATGTATGGTTTATTTTCATGTTGAAGTGTTGCTTGATATAAACTGTTGTGCATGCTTTGCATTTACACTACACTTTTGCACACACAACCTGCCGCCGGACCCGGGCCGCATAGGATCATTTAGGATGGTGTTGAGATGGATACCACTCCGACCGCATGCTCGCGGTACGAGTCGCCCATCTCAATCCCGAAGTTTCTTTCATGGTGTCAAGAGTACCCACCTCGGTCCGCATGCCCGCGACCCGGGTCGGCTCTTTGACCAAGCCGGAGTCATGAGGACCCGACATAGTCCACAAGCCCGTGGCTAGTCCGATCATCCTTGTGGCTCCACTTTGATAAGCCTTATAGATTAGAAATCGAGCCACTTACCATGCGCATGTTTATGTGATTGCCATTGATTCTTCTTGGTGAAGTGATTATGGAGCGATCTCGCTCACCCATCCGTTCATGATCAAGAATTAAAATGACGGATCAAAAAGAGCTAATTGCGACTCCAAGAAGAGAGCCAAGAAGACCTTTCGAACCGTCTCATTTTCTCGAGGTAGTTGAATTTGATGCCATCTTGAAGAGGCTAGCGATATATCTAGATGGAAGAATATCTCGCCTGAAGGGTTCGCATTACAAGATCAAGGAGGGTGAAAAATTCAAGTACACATGATTCATGGTCCTAAGTAGTTCGATCTCCTCATTTAATTAAGGGCATGTAGCTTCCCCTACGTGGGAATTTTTATCGCTCTTTAAGGATTGGTTTCAATTTCTTCTGTGCTTGAACATCACATTTTTCAATAAATGTAATTTGATTGATAAATATCAATAAAATTACAAGTTTTGTTTTAAGGATATGATGGGGTACACCAAACCAATCCAATGACGATGTCCAACCATGAAAAAATATCATCCACGGAGAAATCCTGAGGGCTGGACTTTCTCATGCTTCCTCCTAAAACAATTTTCAAAAACAAAAAACACTTCATTGTTTAAAAAAAAATCATTTTTCAAGCAATTTCCAAAAGCATGCATTAGGTTACCCTTGTCTATTTTTCTAACTCATTTACTTCATGTCTCAGAGCATAACAGAGAGGCATTTGAAAATAATGCGTCAATTTCCAGTGATAGTTCGCCCGTTGATTTGGGAACATACATCCGAAGGAAAATAGACATGAGGGCAAATGATCATTTCCTAGCCAATTGTAATGACATCTCCCAAGAGTGAAGAAAATCATCTTGATTCCAAAGTGTGATATCTCATAACAATTTGTGTGAGATGTCATTCTCGAAGGCCAAATGAAGTTTCTCATTTCCATGAGAAAATAATGGAACAAATCAAAAGTGGATCATCTGTCTTGGATGAAATGGATACATTGTGAAATTGACACTCTGTTCTTTTCCTTGCAGATGACAAATTGGGGCACTACAGATTCTAGTAGTGACATGACCGAGACAAAATCTCGATCCGAGACCGAATGGTTGTACAATTTGAATTTACTCTGATGTTGCATAGTATCCTATTCATGCACGTTCTCTTGTGCAGGGGCAAAAGTGGATCTCCACTTTTGATGGATAGAGATGATCCAAGGACATCCATTGCTGAGGCAATTCTTTTATGGAGCAATTCCCCTAAATGAGTGCTTAAAATTATGTTTTGAGTGCAATAAATTGTTTGTTTTGAAGTAACAAACTCTTTTCATGCTTAAAGTTGCTAGACTCTTTTGAAAAGTGAATTTTCATATTGATTTAGCTCACCAATTTCATGTGGAGATTTGTCAAGATAGACAACTCAATGGAGTGACATTAATGTTTAAGAATGCTAAATGAGATGTGTCGGGATGATGAAAGGCAAGCCCTATTCTATACACAGTCCCTTACTTATACACTTGTGAGATGAGTGTAGGAAGGTTCATATCTATAAGGTAAAGAGTTCTCTCGCAAAAGGTACGTCAACCGAAATGATGAGAGGCAATTCATTGTTATATTCCAAATACTACAGGTGATCAATTGCTTAATCCTTTTGAGCCCATACACTTATGGATATTCTTTTCAAATCACCCTTGTCAAGAATCGCCCCACATCGGGGCATCTAAGAGATCAAATGGCATCACGAGGTTAGGAAAATGAATTGAAATTTTCTTGCTCTCACTTGCATCAATCTTCAAGTCATGCTATTACATTGAATTCATGTGTTAATTTAAGTGCCTTAGGATGACGAAGAGCATTTTTTTCTCTATCCTATACACTTATATCATTTGCATAGCCCATTTGAGCCTGCAATTTTATTTTTTTAAACCCAATTGATGATCATCCCCCACACTGGGGGCAAGGCAAAATCGGTTGATGATCAACCCCCACACTGGGGCAAGGCAAAAGGTAGATGAAGGTTCTTGAAAAGTTCTAGTGTCATTTAAAGTGTAATTGTTTGACGCATACATTATGCGCAAGAATTGAATTCAAAATAGAACTAAGGGGCATGAAAAAACAGTGTGCCTGGTAAAAGCAAGGCCGATGCCCATGAAAAAAGAAGTGAAAAAAAATGCATGAGAACTAGGGGCATAAAAAGCAGTGTGCCTGGTAAAAGCAAGGCCAATGCCCATAGATGAAAAAAGAAAGTCAAGGTAGGTGACTATCAATTGTAAGGGTTGAATCCCAATGGAGCAATACTCAAAGAACTCAAATGCTGAGTTTTTACAATCAATGGGGCACTTCATGAAGACAATCCCCGATGGTGAAAAGAAAACTGGTGGTAATGCCAAGATGATCATCAACTCTCACCCTTTACACACCTTTTGAGCCTAATGATCCTTTCATTTCTCAACCCATGAACCCAACCTACGTTACGTCCCTTACAAAGTCTCTTCAGATTAGGGCACTTGAATTAATGTAGGAGTTCATATGTTTATAAGTATCGCTCGAAGAAGTGCGAGCAATATTATTTCTTTCTCATTTTTGCAGGGTTCTTGACTTATAAACCCGGAAATGATTACAAGACTGTTCATTCAATAGCCTTGACTCAAAGAGTTTATTTGTTAAGCCGTTGGCCAAGACCACATTATGATCCATGTTAAAGACCTCTCAGATTGGTAAGATCGTACCGCTTGCGAGAATACTCGGACCCATGTTGATATGATGAAATTGAGTGATTCTCATAAAATAGCCATTCTAAATGAGAGTGAGTGAAAGTCCTTTCTAACCGAAAGTCTCTCATTTAGTATTCTTAAGAAATCCATGTCATGAGTGAAAATTGTCTTGAACGATAATTCTCTCTAGTGAAAATTCGGATGATGCAAAAGTCATTATGCATGAATCTTGATTGAATTAATAAAAGCTTCAATAGATTTTAAAGTTTGCATTCCAGAATAGCCTTAATTGCTCATCTCTTTGGTGAATGCATTTTTGCTCTAATCATGCCTGACAGATAATGTTTTTTCAAAGACTCAAGAGCTCCTAACATTCAGGTTTTTTTCAAGATGCCTCATGATATGAGGAGATGAGAAACCATCATGAGCATTCAAGGTGCATCCTTAATGTTCCAAAATTTATTTCTACCAGGAGGTGAGAGGCCTCCACAGGATATCCAAGTTCCAAAAGACATATCCCAAAGAATCAGAGATATCATCAGGTAAGTATATCTCTACCCATTCTCGACACTTGACTCGATCAAGCTATTCTTTTTAAATTGACCTGTCGTGCTTTCGTAGCCCAGAGTCCTTTTATATTATCCTGGCATGCTTTCATAGCCCAAGGCCCATCTTTACAGGAGACATATCCCTAATGAGCAGAGATGTTACCAGGTAAGTATATCTCTATCTATACCTTAAATACTTGTCATTGTACAGGTATTTTCACTTTAAGTAATTTGACACTCGATGGAGTTGTCCCTAAAGATTTTTCTCCAGATTGCGACGCCGGGCGACCGAAGAATGGTTTGGGTCCTAGCCAAGCAAAACCTCCGTTTAGGCGACCGTAGAATGGTACGGGTCCTAGACAAAACTTTATTTCCCTATTAAGGTGACCGAAGAGTAATGGTATGGGTCCTGGAAGGTAAATCACCGTTTAGGCGACCGCAGAATGGTACGGGTCCTAGACAAAACTTTATTTCCCTATTCAGGCGACCGTAGAGTAATGTACGGGTCCTGGAAGGTAAATCCCCGTTTAGGCGACCATAGAGTAATGTATGGGTCCTAGACAAAACTTTATTTCCCTATTCAGGCGACCGTAGAGTAATGTACGGGTCCTGGAAGGTAAATCCCCGTTTAGGCGACCATAGAGTAATGTATGGGTCCTAGACAAAACTTTATTTCCCTATTCAGGCGACCGTAGAGTAATGTACGGGTCCTGGAAGGTAAATCCCCATTTAGGCGACCATAGAGTAATGTATGGGTCCTAGACAAAACTTTATTTCCCTATTCAGGCGACCGTAGAGTAATGTACGGGTCCAGGAAGGTAAATCCCTGTTTAGGCGACCGTAGAAAGGTACGGGTCCTAGACACAACCAAACACTGTCATACTGGGCGACTGTAGAATGGTACGGGTCCTGGGAAAGCAGTTTTCTTTATAAAGTCATGTTATTATTCTGGGCGACCGTAGAATGGTACGGGTCCTGGACGTATAACACCAATCTATCTTGAATCATTTTACCCTCTTTGAATGTAAGATATTTTGGGTAGGTTCTTTTGACATCTCAGTCTGGATTTGGATGTCTTAATTCTTGTCGTTGAACATTTCACTTTGGATGTGAATGTTCTTCTCGATCTCAATGTTTCAATCTATTACCTGTTTGACTCTTCAAGGAACCTGAGTGAGAGTTGGGTACTTGTGAAGTAAATAGGGATTTATCATGTACCTCAAGATGCTTTACCACACTGACTGGTAAGTAATTGCAGGTATGTTCCTTCCTTTCGTATCATGCATTTGCATTAGCATTTCCATGCATTATATAAATTGGATTTTAAAATGGGATTCATTTTCCGACAAAAAAATCAAAAATCAAAAATCAAATCATTCAATGTATGTGCATGGTCAAAATTTAGGTCTCAATTTATCTTTGAAGGCAACCTCTTCGAGCTCACCGTCAAAGAGGGGCAGCTGTTGACATCTAAATTTTGGCGGCTCATTTAGTCATTACGGGTTAATTTTATTTTATAATTCAATTGCATAGCATATAGTGTTAGGTGCATTTATTTTGTTATTTGCATTATTTGCATTTTATTGGACCGGTGGCGGATGGGTTCAAATTAGATGGGCTAGGCCCACAAAGCGAGCAAGTTGGCCCAAACCCATGTTTTTTAATGATTGAAAGATTATCTCGTGAAAAATTAGAAATTCGAATTTTTTGTTCGAGATATGATGAATTGTTTTCGGATAGAGCAAGTGATATTGCATTCGACAAAACAAATATTGCGGATATCGATTCGAAAAAATTGAAAACCTAATCGGTGGCCTATAAATAGGTTTGTTCGCTTAGGGTTTCAAGGAGGCCACACATTGAATATACGGGCATTGAGAAAAAACACGCGAGGAGTATATAAGAGAGAAGAGTCCGACTGCCGCTAGTCACCATCGACGCTACTGCCGCCGCGTCTCTACCCCTTGCTGATCTCCTACACTTAAAAGTCCCCCGATGGTTGGGCTCCGCTCAAGTATTGCCACTTGACATCATTGTCGTTGCTCAGAGTTTGTTGTGATCCCCCGAACCACCACGAGGCTTGCCTCTATCCTTTGACGAAGTGGCTAGCCAAGAGCCTCCCAACTCGCTGAATTCCGGAGTCCGGATCGCTGATGTCCCGCTCTCTCCGTCTTAGCTTGACCTCAAAGGAAATCAACGTCAAGCGCGAAAGGAGACGATCATTGAGCAACAGCAAAGGGAATTTTTAGTTTCTTATTAAAGACTTTCTTCTTTTCTCTTTTGGGCGGTCACATTAAATCCACAATTCCAAAGCGCACATAGAGAGATACAGAGAGAAAAGGCGGTCAAGGGAGAAATAGAGAAGGGTGGCCAAAAGAAGACAAAGGAGGGGGTGTTCGCTCATTGAAAATCGTGGGGGGCCTCGCAATTAGAGACATCCGCAACAAAAGAAAGTCCATTGGCACGATCGCCGTCGACGACCAGCTTCGAGTTACCCACCGCCAGGCACATCGACTGTGAATCATCCACCACGAGCCATCGCTGGTCCCATCATCCGATGAGTCCAAATTCGGGAACGATATTACGAAATAGGTTGCCAAGTGCTGATTCATCATTGATTAAGCCAAGTCGAGCTGTCCGGTGATGTCTAAGCAATTCTGGTTCTTCCGGCAAACCAAACCACAATAGCGAGACCTTGATCCCGTACCTGCAGCTGTCCCGAATCCACTTGCTGCTCGTCAGTGTCTTTGCTTGTTCTCTGCGGTCCATCCGTATCATATTGGCTCGGACGATATTTGTTTGCAGGTTCACAAGAGGACAAATCCGTGTGTAGTTGGTGGTTAATGGGTTTATTATTGAAGGAGACAACATCATGCTCTTAGGATCCCACATTCTCCACCAACAAATAACGTAAAAGGAGGAACGAGCATTGACGCGAGCCACCGAGCTTAGCACCACCACATCGAGTCGCGAGGATCCGAATTTTGAAGGCCGATATTCGAACTAGGTGAAAACTTTATCTATTTCGATTTTCGAATATTCCGTTTCCTTATTTGAAATATCGTTGATGCACATTATTTAAATTCTCGATATGCTATCGTATCCGTAATCTTGAGTAGCCTTTTAAATTAGGGATTAATCCCTAATTTCACAACGTGCATACGATTGACAGTCCGATTTCACGCTCGAAATACGACTTGCAATTGCACGGAAAAATTGCCAATCCGATCTCATGCTCGAGATTCGATTCGTGGTTTTATTTAAAATTGACCAGTCCGATCCCATGCGCGGGATATGATCCGTCAATCTTTGGATATCAATCTTATCTTGTTTGATTTGCTGTCGTGGTGTTTGGTTCAATTTTATTTTCGTAAAAGAAAAATCCAAAAAAAATATTTGAGTTAGGATTAGATTTGCTTTAGAATATTTCTTGTTTTAGGGTTATCTAGAATTGCAATCTTATTTCGATTTTTTTTAAAATAAAAAATCCAAAAAAATGTGTTCATTTAGAATGTTAGTTTGCACGTTTAATTATGTGTCAATTTTAATTTCGAATTTCACAAAAAAAAAAATTAGGAATTAAGGCATTATTTGCACGTCATGGCATATTAGAATAAATTGCATGTTTTATTTTAAGTCTAGATTGATTTTTGCATCTTAGGATAGAACTTGCTAGGTTAAGATAATATCTTAGTTTAAATTAGGATTTAGTCTGACCTGATCCTTAATATAAACTAGATAGAATCTTAATCTAGATAATTATATTTTGCATTTTCCTTAATTTCGAATTTCATAAAAAATTGTTTTAGGATAAATTAGTTTCAATTTCTAAAATATGTTGCATTTTTTTCTAGAATAGAAAATTCATGTGCACGTCATATAGAATTAGGTTCATGAAATGCACGTCATTTAGTGATTATTATTAAGTTCATTTAATTAGAAATTGCCTGTCATTAGAGTTAGGTCATTTGATTAATTTAGATTGCATATTTAATTATTGCATTTCTTTAGAAATTACCTTTACTCATGTCATATAGTTTAGGTCATGTTATCATGTCATATCAACTCATGTTAGATTAGTAACATTGCATCGCATGATTCTCATTGAATAAATGAAAACAAAAGAAATTGAGTGATTGCTTGTTAATTAGAAATCATATCTAAGATTGCTGATGTGAATTTTGATCTAACAACGCATATGCTTTCGTTGCTTTGAGGTAAGTTCTGCATTATTTAATTGCTTTACTTGGGTGTTAAATTAATGGTTTGCGCACCCGCATGAACACCTCACATGTTAGGAAAATAAATTGAAATCAATTCAAGCTGCCTGCAAAACATTTTTTTCAAAAAATAAAAGAAAAGGTACCGAAAGGGCATTAGAGAAATCTAGTGTAACCAAGTCTCCGTACCCATAGTCTCTGGTTCGTAGGAGTAAAGTAAATCTCCCATTACTTTACTTGGGTTTCTAATCGACCCACTAAAAAATAGAATAGTGGCGACTTCCAATTAAAAAATCAATTGCATGTTAAGAACTTGAATTTAAAGTCGCGAATTGGTATGGGCTTGGGAGAGCCCGAGCTAAGTTTAGGCTTAGCAATCCATTAGCCAAACCCTAGGTGGATCATGCACCCGAAAATTTGGTCGCGACACCTGTCACTCCCGACTACGTGCAGTTGTCATTGTCTCCAACTAACACCAATCGCCATCTCTATCTTGCCAATCATCCTACGATGATTGTCGAATTGAATCGCCTATCACTGATGAATGACCAAAATCAATATTGACCCAAAGAGTCGTCTTTGAAAAAGAAGATAAAAAAAAAAAATCAAAAAGCATGAAGTTTTTGGCATTTCGTATGTTGGTCCTGAATGGTGTGAATATTGTAAAGGAAGCTTTGAATTTTTTATTTTCCCCGTTGCTTCTATTGATGTACATAATGAGTTTAAATATATACACAGTTATATGATGAGATCAAAATTGATTCCTTATAGGAAGGAAAAAAATCCTCAAATTAAGAAAATAATTTTAAATTCAAAATTTGAATTTGAATTTAAAATTTTGAGAGAGGTGGAAGATATCAAGTCGCTTGATTTTATGACAATATGTTATCATCCCCCCACAAGCTGAGCACGATAGGTTGAAATTGAACCTTGTTCTATGAAAATTTGATGCGATTAGAACTCAAACTTTTTGTGAATATATCTACAATTTGATCTTTGCTTGAGATGAACTGAATAGTGAGAATCTTATGTCCAACAAGTTCCCAAACAGAGTGAAAATCAACAATGACGTATTTCGCTCTTGAATGGAAAACAGGATTGTAGGCCAGAGAGATTGCGGAAATGTTATCACACCAAATGGTGGGTGGTGCAAAGAGTGAGCAATGCATTTCACATAACAAGCAACATAGCCAAATTCATTCAATTGCAGTGTGAACTAGACACCAAAACTTAGCTTTAGATGAAGAATGAAGAATGTGCCACGGTGGCTTGTTTCTTAGCACTCCAAGAAATGGGGTTGAAACCGAAGAAAACACAAAACTCACCAGTAGAGCATCGATCAGTGGGGTAGCCTGCCTAGTCAGCATCATAGTAAGTGGTGAGTTGGTGTTGGCTTGGATGAAAGTGAAGATTATGAGTGATTGTGCCTTTCAAATAACGCAAAATGCATTTGACCACCACAAGATGATCCTCGATGGGAGACTTTAGAAATTGGCAAACTTAATTGATGACAAAAGAAATGTCAAGACACATCAGAATAACGTATTGCAACGCTCCAACAAGACTCCTATATAGAGCGGGATCCGACAATGGAGGGCCATCACCTTGGCCAAGCTTTTGAGATATAGCGGGCATTGGAACTGGTTTACATCCATCCATATTTGCACACTTCAAGATATCCATAATCGCCTTCGGACTTACATGTTATTTGAACACCAAGAAAATAAGAATGAGGTCCAAGGCTCTTCATGCGGAAATGATGCCCAAGATATGAGATTAAATGCTGCGACACTGAAGTATCATTGCCAGTGAATACAATATTATCAATGTACAAGAGGAGATATATGGTTATATGCCATTGGTGGAAAATGAATAGTGATAGATCATAGTTGAAGACAGTGAATCCAAAATAATGGAATTTTAAATTAAAATTTTTGCACCAAGGGGCTTGATGAATACCATAAATGGATTTCTTCATGTGACAGACATGGCTAGTTTTGCCCGGATCAACATAGCCTGGTGGTTGGGAAATGAACACCGTTTCCTACAAATTACCATGTAAAAATGCACATTCGACATCCAATTGTCGAAGTGGCCAATTGTGAGAGACCGCAAAAGATAAAATAATTCTCATGGTGGTAGGTTTCACCATAGGATTGAAGGTCTCAATAAAATCCACACCCGGTTACTGATGGAAACCCTTAGCAACAAGACAAGTCTTGTAGCGATTAATAGAGCCATCAGAATTTTGTTTAACTTGAAATACCCATTTGCAACCCACTATGTTCATAGTAGGATCATAAGAGACCAGACACCATGTTTGTTGCTATTGAAGAGAGCTAAACTTCCGATCCATAGCATGATGTCATCAAGGGTCCTTAACAGCTTGGGAGTAACATGTTGGTTCAAAGATATAATTGGCAGTAAGTGCAAGTGGAAATGGGTGAAGGGTATGGGAAAAGGCCTTTAGTTTAGTAATACTAGATGTCAACCTTGTTTGTATTGGGTGAGTGGAGAAATGAGGAACAAGTTGATTGTCAATAGGTGGAGGAAGGGATTAGCCAGAGGTTTGGAAGGTAGGTTCGGTAATTGATGAAGAAGGCATTGGGGAGGTGTCGTTGGATGTGAAAACAACCTGTGAAGTAGTGGAAGGACCACAATGAGCATACTCGATTTGAATTACTCGGAAGAAATCAAGACTATGAGGCAGAAGAAGTGAAGAATTAGTGGGAGTGAGGAAACTTAGTTTCATTAAAGATGATATGACAAGAAATAGATACTCGATTGGATGAGAATCCATATAATGATACCCTTTATGACTAGAGCTATAGCCTATAAAACAGTAAGGAGCCGATCGAAGTTACAATTTATTATGATTGTAAGGTTAGAACTATGGGAAGTAAAGAGAAACAAAGGTTCGCATAATCAGGAGAGATCCGAAATAAAGATTGATATGGAGAGCAAGTATGATGTTGATGGATGGGCATACGGTTAATCAAGTAAACGGCTATGATGAAGCCTTCTAGCCAAAATTTAGAAGGCATATTAGCATGGGTCATCATAGTTAAACCAGTTTTGATAAAGTGGCGGTGCTTCCGCTCCACAATACCATTTTGTTTTGTTGTGTGGGGGCAAGAATATTCATGTGTAATACCATGCGATTAAAGAAAATTGTTGAAGGTATTATTTGTAAATTTGCCACCACCATCCAAGTGATATGTAGTGATGGTGTGCCACAAAAAAATTTCAACCTGCTTTTTAAAACTAACAAAAATGTCATAAAAGTTATATTTTAATCTCATAGGAAATAACCATGAATATTTGGAAAAATCATCAACAAAGAGAACATAATAGAAATAATTAGAACAAGATAATGTGAGAGCAAGTCCCCATACATTACAATGTAATAATTCTAGAGAACGACTAGAGGTAGAATTAGACTTGGAAAAAGGTAGCTTGTGACTCTTCACCTGACATGAAGAGCAAATGCGAGAGCTTGATTTATTAGAAATGGAAACAATTGAGGAAATGGCTTGTTGAATGTCATGAGAGGGGTGACCGAGACGAGCATGCCATTAGTCCATGGTAATGGAGGAACTGTAATAAGCCTTTGGAGCGGTGGATGATTGTGGAGTACGAAATGGGTACAAGTCGTTCTCAACTAACCTTTGATAAAAATCCTCCCCGTGGCCTTGTCCTTAATACAAAAACTAGAGGCATCAAAGTTAAAGAGATAATTGTTATCTTGGAAAAGCGGTAAATAGAGAGTAAATGGTACGAGACTATGGGACAATAAAATATAGTTTGAGGTGAAGAAGAGAATGAGATGGTGGTGGAACCAACATGTGCAATGGGCATACCGTGGCCATTACCTATTTCAATAGTGTCATTACCATCATAGATGGTTGAAATTTGGAGATTTTCAAGCTCTAGGGTGAGATGATGAGTGGCTCTAGTGTTGGGTGGGATAGAGTAACTATCATCGCTGCAAGTTTTTTTAGTGGATGGCAGCCTTGACAGGTGTAGTTCATTCAATGATAACAATTGATGGCAATATGACCCATATGATTGCAAATCTCACATTGTGAATGAACACCCAAATTTTGAGATTTATGTTGACCTTGGGGTGATGGTTGTTGTTTCACCGATCTATCAGAGGTGGAGGACTGCTGGCACGAAGGAAATGTACCACAAGATAGAGCATGACCACAACAATTGACGTGGGTTGTCGGGCTTGAAAGGTTTAGAGGTCACCAATGTAATAAATTGAGATGATCATGGGCGGTGTATCTGCAGCCAGAGAGATCCTTATAGATTAATAGTGTATGAAGTTGTTCAATAGATAGGGTTGATGTCCTTGTGCGAATACGAAGCAAGGAACAAAATTGTCGATATGATGGTGGCAGCCCATCGAGTATGTGAATAAGAAGATCTTCCTCACTTAGGGGGGAGCCATAGGCTGCTAGTTGGTAAAAAATAACTTTAGATTGCTGGAGATAATCAATCATAAATTGAGTACCCTTCTTGAGTCAAATAAGTAGCCATTTGAGGGACATCACATGGGCAGGTGTTGTAAAGGCATATCTACTATTAAACGGATCCCATGTTTGCTTAGCAAAAGTAAGTCTGATGATATACGGAAGAGCGAAATCACTTAATGTGGCATTGATCCAAGATAACAACAACTGGTCTTTTTCAAACCAAGTTGCATATGTGGGATCATCATATGATGGTGGAGGAATAGAGCCATCAACGTTTTACATTAAGCGATGACAACGCAAAATAAGTGTGAACAAGGATTTTTAAAAGAGAGAGTTTGAGGCATTCAGTTTGATTGGGATGAGGTTGGAGATGTTCGAAATCACAATGGGTGGGGATTGAACTAGGGTATTGACAGTGCTACTAGCTTAAAAATCGATGAAGGTAGTCATGAGGAAGAAGAAGTAGGATCACAGATAATGTTATTATGCAGAGCGCTCTTATACCATAATGATTGTAAAGGAAGCTTTTAATTTTTTATTTTTCTGGATGCTTTTATTGATGTACAGAATGAGTTTAAATTGATACATAGAGATCAAAATTGATTCCATAGATCAAGGAAAGAATTCTCAAATTAAGGAAAGAATTTTAAATTCAGAATTTGAATTTGAGATTAAAATTTTGAGAGAGGCGCAAGATATCAAGTTGCTTGATTTTAGAACGACATGTTATCACGGTGATCACCTGATTTTGCTGTGATGCTCCGACGTCCGATCTCGTCCTCTACTCAAATTTGAGATTTTATGTTAATAATCGAAAGATTTCCAAGGCGAAGAGGAGGCGGAGGAGCTCCGATGAAATTGGTGATCGCTCAAAATGTTGCTAGTCTCGGACTTGCGAGGTTACGTCAACAAGATGCTGCCCTAGATTTGGAAACTATCACCTCTATGAGCAAGTGAGATTTTCAAAAAATTTGAAGGATTTTTTTTTATAATTCAAAGGATATGATTTCTAATCCCACCTTGTTCTTTCCTATTTCAATCCAAATCCGGGCACTAAACACAGTCAAAAAGCATATTCGTACGGCCGTATGGCGATCCACGTGTATAAGTATCTCAATCCAGATCCAGGCCTCATTCCTTTCTAAAGAACTCAAGAAATTATAAGAGACAACGATCTACTTCCCTGTGCATAAGTATCGAATATAATATCATGATAGAGTTATCCGTCTTCATGTTGCCCCTTGAATTTGGCACCGCTTTTAGTACCACGAAAATAAAATGTCGTGAACAAACTATTTAATAAGAAAAAGTTTAAATAATTTGTCCAGCCACGATAAAACCACTGATTTTAACAATGATGCTTAGGTGAGACCGTGAGAGTAATTTGTGCATATGAAGTAATTTCAATAATTCGAAAAATAAAAAATATTTTGGATCGGGCCAAGGGATTGTCGATTATGGCCCATGGATGATGGATGCAACACCATACCAAACCCGACGTTTTCTATTCCGACCCGAAATGAAAGAAAGAAGCGAGTTTCGGCTCGAGATCTCCGGGCGCCGAGAGTCCGCAAAAAGCTCGCTCCGACGGCCCCGGTCGCGCCGTCGCCTCGCAGGTTGCCGCCGCGACCGGTGAACAATGTCTGAAGTCGGTATTCCACATTGATTGGGTCTTCATTTGTGGGTTCGGGTCGGAACGGTCAGGGGGATCTTGTGTATGCTCAGGCATTTGACCATCTCTCTCGAAGTTTCAATTTTCTTTTTTCTTGCGGGATGGAATCGTTTAGTTGACTACGTGCCTGTTTGATTGATAACTCCTAGCGAAGTGTCAATCAAATGTAGGTGGTCTCTTTCCGATTCCTGCGATGGGTTCTCTCGTTCTGCTTCTTGTGATCTCGCTAGTTGAAGTTCACGAGCCTTGTGTGGTCTTTCTGATGCTGATGGTGGTGAATTCTTGTGATCTCGCTAGTTGAAGGGGAAACGCACGTATCGAAGGCTTCCCAGGCGATTTGATTGAAGCCTGAGGAGCTCATATCCGTGCAACACGAAATCATCCGTCTTTGTATGCAGTCAATCCTTTTGATGTCTTATTCTTTGCATTCAGAGGATTTCAAAGAGGTTGATGGACATTTTCTTGAATATATTGATCTGTCTTCTGTATTTCTGTCTTCTTTCTGCTGTGAACGGTTTCATGGGGATTTTTAAAAGAGAGAGTCTGAGGCATTCATACGCTAGAAAATTCATGAATGAGAGTACTGAAGTAGGAAATACTTGAAGTTCCGCGTTGGGGCTTGTACTTGGTCTGTAGAAATGGGATGTTTGGTGTGCTCATTCAAATTTTTGCGGCATTGAACTCTAGTTCATCTCTTACTTGCCTCTAGCTATATTGATTCAATGCTGCTAATGCTCCTTGAGAATGTATTGTCAAATGCAAAAGAATCGCAAGGACAACCCAAGTTTTTTGGGTGACACGTATTCGAAGTTGGATACTTGTTGCTCAAATTTTATAGATCGTGTCCTTAAATTTGTTGTTGCTTGGGGTGTGTTTTGCTGTTCGGTGATGATTTTGAGTCAGTACAGTGTACTTAACTAGATAATTCAGAAGAAAAAACAAAAGCGGTTCTCTCTTTCAGCACACTGCCAGATGATGATTGGGATATATTGCGCATGGGTTTTGAGTTCCATAAGGATGGATTAATGAAATATCCTCATAACATGTCCCTGCCGATGGCAAAAAACCGTCAATCTTCTCACGGTATCTCCCCGGTAGCAACTTTTGAAATATCTCATTGTTTGTGATGGATGATTTTTTGCATGGAAAATTTGTTTTGTCAAAGTTACATGTATGAGTTTCTCCTTTCGTGAATAAATTCATCTACTTTTAGTTAGTCCATACTTCATTCTTTTGTTTCTAGGTCTCTCTTCCCATAATACTGCTTTTTGTCTTGTACAGAATGGCTGCCTGATCGGGTTGGTCAGAGAAAATATCAAAAACATACCAATATATGTCCTCGACACTCGCAGTGACCAGCTTGCATTTTCCTTAATCATCAGATGGAGGGGGAATGTGCTTGTCCTTCAATTGGTATATGCCATCGTTTCTCATTTATATGAAGTGCGCTAATTTATCTCTGCATTAGCAACAGCCTGGTGTACATGAATTAGGATTTTAGGAGTTCCTTGATTTTTTTTATTAAGTTAAGATGCCTTCTGATTTAGCCTTATCTCATCCTATGGATAACACCTACAGCGCTTGGTTTACTAAAGCTTTTTCGCAACCAGTTGTTGCTAGTTTTCCTCCTTCAAAGTCAGTTTTGCGATATCCATGGTCAACAATTAAGGTTGGTGATCGAAAACTAGTTTTACTGTTAACTTCATTGGTGCCGAGAATGGACTGTGAGCACTGAGGAGGATGAGATCTATGAAGGCGTCGTGTGGCTCCGATCGTGACAACCTTGATGTTCCTTGCTTAAGTTTCTGATCATGTGAGTTTTAATTTGCATTTAGGTTTTCTAAGCGCCACATAGTTGCAATCTTTTTCCCCTCGGAGCTTAGGTTATAAACTATGCCTGGCAGATTGTGTACAAGTAAGAAGCGCCTGATTCCTCTTTGAGCGAGCCGCTAGATGATGATAGGGATATTGCATATGGGCTTTGAATTCCACTTTGATGGGATATTGAAATAATTTCGCTACATTATCCCGTCTAATAGCAAAATTCTATCTTTATACATTTCTTGGCACTGAATTCCTTGCAGCAATTTCACAATGATCGCATTGATTCTTGTGGATTGATTGTTTTCCGAGATGACGCCACCGTGAACTTACAACATCGTTCCTGGCTAGAGGTGTCCTCTCACCACTGATGTTTTCTTAGCTCTCTTGTAATTTGTTGGATCAGAAGAAAAAGGGAAAGCCTCTCTTTTTCAGCCTTTCGGCATATTGAGCTTGCCTGTGCAGCATGCCTCTCGCAATAGCACGTCATTCCGAGTTCAAGAGACATTCAGCTTTCTCCGCCACGACCATGAGCATGTCTTCTTTCTCTTCCTGAAGACGGCGACGCTAGTAGCTCTCCTGGGTGCCCAGGGATTCGGCATGATGACACAGCAAACCCTTGACAGTGCTTGCTTTCTAGAAGCGCGACAACTGAAGTTGAGAGTGAGAGAACCAGTTGCAACATTGTTTGTCTTGTCTTCCTATGCTTGTTAACTCTCTTTGAACTATTTGTTGAAATCTACCCTTGTCTCTCAATTTTATACTCTCTTTTTTCGCTTTACTGCGTTTGGATGTGTCATAACCTATGAAGCACGAACACGTTGCCCGTGCTTACATGTCGGAGTGTGTCGGACACGTCGTCACACAGTCAACGCGTATCGGATTTTTCGACACATGGTCAATTTTTGCTCGACGCGTTTCGACACGCATGTTCGGAAGACGATGGAGGGTGGAGGCGAGGGCGAGGGAGCAGAGACGAGATTGCGAGCGACGGAGAGACGGCCAAAGAAAGAGCATAGACCGAGGCGAGGGCCGCCACTATGATGCTGCGATGGAAAGAATGATGGGCATGGCATGACTTTTAATTTTGGAAGGAGGGGAAGTATAGCCTGTCTGTCACGTGGTGGGGAGGGAAAGCAAAATAAATTTGGGAGTGGGGGGAAATGAATGAGGGAAAGAATGATGGGCATCAATGATGGCGTGACTTCTTTTAATTTTGGAGGGAGGGGAGTAAAGCCTGTCTGTCAGGTGGTGGAGAGGGAATAGAAAATAAATTTGGGGGTGGGGGAAATGGATGAGGGAAAGAAGGGAGTAGGGGTGGGCCCCAATGGGGATATTTTTTTTTAATCAGAAAAATAAATAAATGAGATTAAAAAATAACTTCGAAAAATAAAAGTACTGAATTTGAATTAAATTAATTAAAAATAAAAATATTCATTTAATATACAACGTATCCCAACATGTCGGAATTCTCTATTTTTGAGAAATGACCTGTTGTGTCGTGTATCCGTGTCGCGTGTCGTGTATTCGTGTCGCGTGTCGTTGCTACTTAGGTCATAACATAGAGATCAATAAAATATTCGTTTATTGATAATTCAAGCCTAATTTCTTTCTAAATAAAAATGATTTTGTCACATGACTAAGATTTGATAGTCTCGATAGGGGAAAGTAACCTTAAAATGTAACATTATCTTTGGCCATCCTCAAATATACAATTGAAACAGCAAAAACCGCAAAAGATACAAACTTTATTATCAATAGAATCACCGTGTGGGAAAATTTTTATGAATGCCCACAATATAAAGAAAAAAGAAGATATTCCTAAAATTCTCGATTGTATATATAGTCTCAGAAGTCGTTACTAAGTCAATCACATGTCAAGAATAATAAGGAATGTATCCAATCCAATTAAGAAACACACGAGTGTGATTGTTTAATGCAAATCTAACAATATAATTGTGATTTTATCTCGATTCAAGAGGTGATAGATATCGATAAATTTGAAGAACCATACTATGTGATTTAACAAATCAATATGATACCGATATGACATTGGACTCGATACAAGATAAGTATTTACTAAATCATCAGCAAGGCTCATTTATTGACCCTGTCAGTAGCCTTTCAAGCATATGAGGAGTCCATCTTCCGTGCCACAATCCTAGGGACGCGTAAACAAACCCTAAGCCACATAAACTGAACATTGTGAATGGGAGATGGGAAAGAAAAAAGAAATTGCTTGGCTCATTAATTTAAATAAAAATTAGTTACCAGAGATGGACGTACGTGTTAGAAAAAAATAATAATGCTAATGAGTAATCAAGAATTTTGATGAAGTAATAGGTTAGAAAATTTTATAGTCATAATATATCGATATCTTGAAGTAATGTACTATGGATCCCTTGAAAATTGAATTGTTTCAAGTAAAATAGATTTACCAAGCACTTTGACGGCATTTGGCAATGGGTGATGAAAAGTCAAGTGTCCAAATATAGGGGCACGACAGGAAATTTGTCTAGAAAGTACTATTTCTAGGGGTGTCATAAAAACCGACCTGAACACGAAACAAGTTTGGTACATGTTTCAGGTCTTGATACTATTCAGATAACAAATATAAAACAAGCGGAATAAAAGTTTCGGGTCGGGTTTAGGGTTGGAACATTGTTCGACCCGAAACACGTTAACACGCCTGTTCCAAACAAGCTAACAAACACAAATAGACGTGTTTTCGAAAACCCTTCCCCTTCCATCATTCTCTAATAAAATTTTATTAAAAAGAAAATTGTACTAATATACCCAAAATACTAAAAACACCTTAAATATGTAATAAATATATATTTATATATTGAATTTATATTATAAGATAAAATTAAATTTGAATATAAATAAAAATAAGATTAAATTAAATATTTTTTTTATTTTTTGTTATTGCATTTTTATATTAAATTCATATATTATTTATATTAAAATATAATTTTAATTTGTTAATTTAAGAAATTTATTATTTGTGAAAAAACTTTCATATTATGGATATTAAAAATTATATCTGACTTTGCCCAATCTCCCCTATGAAATAATTTTATCCAGTTTATATCTTCTTTATATTTGATTTTATCCTATCTCGAGCAAGCTCCAAATGCAGGATAAAATAAATTTGATCATATCCTGAATTTTATCTTGACTGCCAAACACTGCTTTATAGTCATAGAAAAACCTTTTCTTTTTCTCCTTATTGTCCAATAAAAATAACCCATCTCAACTTCTTTTTTCAGTAAAAAGATAAACCAAATTCTTTTAATCCTCGATATTGTGAAATTACCTGGATAAATTTTGTCGAATAGAAATAAGGGTTATTAACTAAGGTTTCGTTTGTTTCATGTAAAATTATTGATTTGAATAACATTTTTCTAGATTTGATGTCTTGTATCATTTGTAATATTTAGTCAATGATTTTTTTCATTATTGACACTAATTGTAGAGGGTGAATATTTTTATTCCCTTCATTTATATAAATCATTAATTGTAGACATTAATTATTTTACGAAAATATTTTCTAAATCATTCATTTTTGGTAAAATAAATGCACCCTGACATTGCTAATCTTGGTTTTATTCATGGACCCATCCATATGTGATGCACAACCTGTGGAGCTTTCTTCATGGGCCTCCACGTCCAAATCCCAATTAAGAGTAATGATCTGATGACTATAGTTTTGAGATTTCATGGATATGTCGGGTGCTACATACCAAACGACTTCATCAATGTTTACTGAACTGCAAAACCAATTCGTGTTCGCCACTTCGTCTATATCTAACCCGATACATATTCTGCTGATAAACTATCATAGTCAAACCTCATGGTTTAAGGTTTAGGAAGCTGAGGATAGACCGACATTACATGTTAGGTTTCCGTCTCCTTAAGGGGTCTCGAGGTAACTCGGATCGACCCCTCCGGAACAACAGATGGTGTTCAAATCAGGTCGTGCGTTAACACTTTGTGGTCGTCTGCATCAGATTAGACCACTCGGAATCCTCACGAGGTTCAACTTTCTATCACTTTGAAGACCAATATGACAACAAACCCTAATGGTATTAACCCTACTGACAATACCATCACAACCCGAACCCCAGAGAAAAGAAAGGAGAGAAAACCAAAAAAAAAAAAAAAATGGAAACCCAGCAACCCGAACCGACTTGAAACACGTTAGATGGTCTAATGTATTTCGGGTCGGTTTGGGTCATATCACAATATGTGACCATTGTATTTCGGGTCGGATCGGGTTGGGTAACAACAAAAGCCGACACGACCCATTGACACCCCTAGCTATTTCTACTCCGCATCCTCCGTCCCATCGAAGCATCAAGTCATCGGCGTACAGACACGAAAGCTTCGGCAGTTCAGGTGTCGCTGTGCTGTCGCGTCGCCAAACACGTCGGAATCCATGGTCAGAATGCCGCGTTTCTCCGCGATGGATTCCATTTCCACTCCACGTCCTCGGTCGCGTCAACGCATCGACGTCCAGGCCCATAGGGCTCCGCTGATCCCATCGTCGCCACGCATCCACCATCTCCATCTCCATGAAACTTGCCGCTTCGGAAACCAACAGAAGCCTCTCTGCATCACCCGCGCACGCTCACGACATATTGAAGTTCTGGAACGCCACGGACCATGTCAAAGCCCTGGCCCCATGCAGATTCTCGACGCGCCGAAGCTCGGGCTCCTCCCGTCGGGGCGGAGGGCCGCCGCCGCCATCTCTTGCTATTCGGCGAGCAAAGCCCCACCCTTGGTGGTCGTCTTCGACGGGTCGGCCCGGGTCAAGCCCGGGTCGGGCAGCTTGACCGACCGACTCAGGTTGGGTAGCTTGACGGAAGACGGGCTGTCGTACAAGGAGAGGTTCGTGGTGAGGTGCTATGAGGTGGGGATCGACAAGATGGCCACCGTCCAGACCATGGCCAATCTGTTGCAGGTTTTTGTGGTCGGGTCTCGAATTGATTTTCTTTGAATGGGTTTTGGGCAAAGATGAGATTTTGAGTGTGATTGGTCTATGTAAGAGTCCCTTGATAGTCATTCTATTTTTGGAATATTCATAATTACATAAAATTCTATTCTTGAAATAAAAATGCATTTAGTATGATCTTTAAATTCTTTCGTGACTTAATTCTCTTTAATATTTAAATAAATTTATTCTTTTATTCTTTTTTTTTTCCTTCTTCTTTTACTTGGTTGCCAACCTTGGCAATGATCGGCGACCAATTAGACGAGAGCATGTGGCCTCATAGGAGTCTTGTCAGCTAACAAGCCTCGCTCAGCCGCCAACAAGGCTTGGTCGAAAAGCCGACAAGGTCATAGGCTCTCGTCTAGTTGATCACCGACCATCGCCGAGGCCATTGACCGACTAGAAGAAGAAAAAGAAAAGGAAAAGATAAAAAAAAAAGGCTTGATTTTAGAGTTATTCTCGAGAATAAAAAAATGATTTCATTTTTACTTCTTTACTCTCAAAAATGAAAAAATTACCAAATGGATTTCTATTTTTTTTTTTATGCCGTGAAATAAAAGATTAGAATTAAGCACTGTTTAGCAATTACCAAATAGGACCCGAATATTTGTGTAGTTTGAAACTGAACTTTTCAAAGCCTATGAATCCAATAGTCTTTTGTGTGGGAGTGGGGGAGCGGGAGAATAATATTAAGAGTGCCAAAATTTTCGTAAGGCATTCACTTGAATGCCAATTTTTTTTTTCGCTCACTTAAATGTCACAAATTTGAAAAATCGCTCACTTGAGTACTAATTCCGATTTGCCTCATCGAAAAATCCAACATGAATGCCGGTCATCCGACATGACTTTATTGTCGTAACGTTGACAATTTTTTAATATTATTTTAATATTATAATTTTAGTATTATATTTTTGACTTTTTTTTTTATTTCTTTGGTTTTTTTTTTTCTTTATGGCCAACAAGGGTCACCGGCGACCCTTGCAAGAGGCGAAACCCTTGCCCAAACTAGGCAAGGGCAGCCTTGCACTCAGCCACGAAGGCCCTAAGCAGGCTGTTGGGGCCTCATTAGTCGCAAACGACACCACGTAAAGCTGGCAAGGGCATCGTGACCTTGCCAACTATAGGCAAGGCCTCAACGGCCTCACTCAAGGCCTCTGTGGTTGAGGGCAAGGCAGCCCTTGCCCAATCTAGGCGAGAGTTTTGTCACCGGCCCGTATAAAAAAAAGCCAAAAAAAAAGCAAAATTAAAAATAAAAACAAAAAAGTTAAAATAAAATTAAAATTTTTCCACGTAAGACTTTTGGCAAGAAGTGGCACTTAAATGAACAATTTTATTCCAATATGGCAAGTGAGCGAAAAAAATGTTTTTGCACTAAAGTAACCACGGTATGAAAGTTTTGATGCTCCTAGTATTTTTTTGTTGGATAAATTATCTTCAGGTATTTTGAAGTTGTCCAAACATTTTCCTTAGTCTAGTCTGAAGACTTATAGACTCTACTGGCAAAGTCTGAAGATCAAAGTCTGAAGCTAGCAAGACTCATGTTTCAAAATCTACCCTCATGGACAGTTTCCAGACCAACAAGATAAAAACTTTATTCTGATCTAGTATGGTTCTTACTCCAAACGGCTGGGGAATATCTTTCTACTGGATTCAGCACTAGAAGATCTTATTTTTGTATTCGAATATGTATAGATTCTCTAAAGATTTCGCAACTTATATTTGGAATGATCTACTTATGGAAACCAAGATCCTGATTGTATGGGCGAGCAGGATGGATGGGCTATCAACACTTACCTTAAAGAGCTCGAGATCTCTCTAATTGATTTTGTCCAACGGGTTGATTGGAAGAACTTCTTTGGAAGGTGCCAACGGTAATGAAGGCATGAAGAAGTATATAAGAGAGATGCTCCAGTTGTTGAAGGGTGCCGGATAGAAGAATTCCAAAGTCTGAATCTCCTTTTCTATTTTGTGATCTTATTCTTCGAGCGTTATATGTAATCAAAAGAGAGATCATATTGTGGTGAGACCTTGAGGAAGTGTAGTAGAGCTTCTACACTGTGGACTCGAGCGTGAGACTGTAATCACTCTTTTTGATTCTTAGTGAAATCCAGCCAGAAGGGCTATCCGTGCGGGAGAGTGGACGTAGGCTTGGTCTAAGCCGAACCACTATAAATCTGGAGTCTTGATTCTCTATCCCTAATCCTTTTATCTTTCATTACTTTCATTTGCTACGATTGTTGGTTTTAATTCTTTAATCTCTCATTCGGATTAAATTGTTGAAATTTCTTTAATCACCTATTCACCCCCCTCTAGGTGCTAATTCTAGTCCTAACAATTGGTATCAGAGCTTTTGTACTCATTCATAAGAAGTGTCTTTACTTCTGAGTAAAAGATCTATGGCTAGTATGTTGCCTACAGGGTTGGTTGAAGGTCAAAGCAATACTAGACCTCCATACTTTGATGGAAAAGACTACAGCATATGGGAAAACAAGATGAAAGCATTCCTAAGATCGAAAGATGCTTTGGAATGGGAAGTGGTAGATAAAGGAATCATTCCTGCTGCTGCATCAGAATCAGAGAGAGGAAAAGAAGTTGCTGATCCCACTCTACTAACTCAAGAAGAAATCACCAAGAGACAGACTCTTGACGCTAAAGCCATTTACTCCTTATATTGTGCTTTATCCCCTACTGAGTATAACATAATATCTTCTTGTGATACAACAAAAGAAGTTTGGGATAGGCTTCACATTACCTATGAAGGGACTGATCAAGTGAAAGAAACAAGGATCAATATTCTTTTGGGACAATATGAAGTCTTTAAGATGAGATCAGGGAAATCAATAACTGACATGTTTAGTCACTTTACTGAAATTGTGAATGGTCTTGAATATTAGGGACATCCAATCTCAGGACATATGAACGTCAACAAACTCCTACGAGGACTCTCTAAAGACTGGAATTACATAAAAAGCTCAATAAGAGAGATGCAGATGATTGCTCCACTCTCTGTAGACGAACTGATTGGGACTCTTCAATCTTATGAAGTGAAACAGACCAACGAAGAGGAAGATTCAAAAGGTAAGAAATCTATTGCCTTAAAGTCTAATGACTATTCTGATGCTACAGACTCTGAAGAAGATCTAGATGATGAAGAACTGGCACTCATGATAAAGAGATTCAGAAAGTTGAACAGAAAAGGAAGGAAATTCAATTGGAAGAAACAAAGCTCGCAAAGGTTTCAAAACAAATCAACATAGGAAGATGATTCTAACAAAGAAGTGACTTGCTTTGAATGCAAGAAAAATGGACACATCAGACCCAACTGTCCTCTGTTAAAGAAGAGAAAAGGAAAGACTGAGAAATACAGGAAGGCACTCAAAGCAGAGACTTGGAGTGATACTGAATGTGAAGAAAGTGATGACGATTATGCCAATATCTGTTTAATGGCAAAATCAGATTCAGACTTAGATCTTGATTCAGACACAGACTCAAACAGTGAACTCGAGGTTAGTAACCTAAAAATTCCTGTTAAGGTTTCTAAATATATTGATGAACTTTGTCTTAGTCTAAAAACCTCTCTCAAGAGGATCTCCGAATTAAAAAGGGAAAATTCTACATTGAAGCAATAGGAAAAACTTATGAAAGAAAAGTTTGAAAAGTTGGAAAAGGATTTTGCTATTGTGAAAGAAAACTCAGACTTTATTTCAAATGAAAATAATCTTTTGAAAAATGATATTACTAACATATCAAAAATATTTTCAAATGGTTCTGAAAAGTTGGATAAGATTCTTTCAATACAAAGACCATACTTTGATAAGTTAGGTCTTGGTATGACTTCTGAAACTATTCCACTAATTGATTTCTCAAAGGTAAATGAAAGAATCAAATAGAGACCAGCCAGAATTGTTTATAAGAATCATTTCTAGAAAGTTTTTGTAAAACCTGTTGGCAGAAATGCTTTGAAATGTTCCAAGTGCAAAAGCTCAGAACATTTTGAGAAAGAATGTCATTTGGTTTGGAGACCTGTTAAAAGGAACTGGGCTAAGATTGTCTATTGCTCTAACACTTCTGGACCCAAGATGATATGGGTACCAAAGAAAGCTTGAATTCGTGTTAATTGCAGGTTACTATCAAAATGAAGATTAAATGGTATCTTGATAGTGGCTGCTCAAGACATATGACAGGAGACTCAAGTTGCTTCATAAAACTTGTCCAAATAGACGGAGGAAAAGTTTCTTTAGGTGGTAACAACAAAGGAAGAATTACTGGTCGAGGAACAGTAAAGATTGGAAGTTTGTCAATCAAAAATGTTTCCTTAGTTGAATGATTAAATTACAACTTGCTTAGCATAAGCCAATTGTGTGATACTGGTTTTAAGATCAATTTTCAGGAAGAAACGTGCTCTGGAATCAGTAAAGACTTTACTCAATCTTTTACTGGACGAAGACATGGAAATATCTATCTTCTGGATGTGAATCATGAAAAATCTCAGTGCTTAATATCAGTACAAGATGAAGCTAATATATGGCACAAAAAGCTAGGCCATACCAATATGAAGCAAATCGCCAAGATCTCTTCCAAGAAACATGTTCGAGGATTGTCTATTCTCAATTACTCAAAGTCCGATCTATGCACACCATGCGTACTGGGTAAACAGGTTAGAAACTCTTACAAACCAATAAATAAAGTTTCCACTAATCATGTACTGCAGCTTCTGCATATGGATTTATTTGGACCTACCAGAACACAAAGCATTGGTGGAAAAATGTTCTGTTTAGTAATAGTGGATGATTATTCACGATTTACTTGGGTCTACTTTCTTTCAAGTAAGTCTGAGACTTTCTCTCTCTTTTCAAAGTTTGCTAAGAAAGTATAGAATGAGAAATGTCACACTATCTCAAGCATTCAAACAGACCATGGAGGTGAGTTTGAAAATCAAGACTTTACTAAATTTTGTGATGAATTTGGTTTTCAGCACAAATTCTCCTCTCCATATACACCAGAATAGAATGAGGTTGTGGAAAGGAAGAATAGGTCTTTACAAGAAATGACAATAACTCTTTTAATTTGAAGTAATATTTTTTCAAGGTTTTGAGCTGAAGCTGTGTCAACTGCTTGCTATATTATAAACCGAGTGTTTTTAAGGCTAATTCTTGAGAAAACTCCTTATGAAATTTTTAAAGAAAAGAAACTAGTAGTTTCTTATTTTCAAGTATTTGGTTGTAAATGTTTTATTCTAAAGAATGCAAATGATCTTGTTGGTAAGTTTGAAGAGAAATCAGATGAATGATTCTTTCTTGGTTACTCAACTGCAAGCAAAGCCTATAGAGTATTCAACAAGAAGACTCAAACTGTGGAAGAATCAATAAATGTCAAATTTTAAGACTCTCCACAAATTCAGCCAACTCAGACTGAAGATTCAGAATCTGTTCCAGACTCTGCTAGATTTACCTCCATTGAAGCAGTTAAAAATTCAGAAGCAGTACAACAAGATACTAATAAAGAATCTACTGAAGAAAAAGATCAACAATCTATCAGACTGTCCAGTAACTGGAAGCACAAGTCTAGTCATCCTGAAGAACTCATTATTGGAAATCTTAATGAGGGAATTCGAACAAGATCCAAAATGCGAGAAGAGTCTAGTGTTGTTGCTCTTATTTCTGAAATAGAACCCAAAAATATTGAAGAAGCTTTAGCTGATGAAAGCTGGATTGAAGCAATGCAAGAAGAGCTCAGACAATTCAGTATTAACGACGTATGGGAATTGACTCCTAAACCAAAAGGTAAATCAGTTATTGGAGCTAAATGGGTATTCAGGAACAAAGTTGATGAAAAAGGCAAAGCAACGAGAAACAAAGCAAGACTCGTGGCTAAAGGATACACGCAAGAAGAAGGGATAGACTATGATGAGACATATGCTCCAGTAGCAAGGTTAGAAGCAATCAGATTACTACTTGTTTTTGCTTGTTATAAGAATTTCAGGTTATTTCAAATGTATGTCAAAAGCGCATTCTTGAATGGATTTATTCAAGAAGAAGTCTACGTGGAACAACCTCCTAGATTTGAAGACTCAAAGAAACCAGACTCAGTGTTCAGACTGAAGAAAGCTTTATATGGATTGAAACAAGCTCCTCGAGCTTGGTATGAAAGGTTAAGTAATTTCTTAATTCATAATGGCTTTTCTAAAGGAAAGGTAGACACTACTTTGTTTATTAAAAATGAAGGTAAAAGTTTTCTACTTGTTCAGATTTATGTTGATGACATTATATTCGGATCATCTAATGAGACTTTGTGCAAGAAATTTTCTAAGTCTATGCAGGATGAATTCGAGATGAGCATGATGGGTGAACTATCATTTTTCCTTGGTCTACAAGTGAAACAACTAAAGGAATGAATATTTATTCATCAAGAGAAATATGCAAAAGAACTTGTTAAAAGTTCAGTCTGGAAAATTGCAAAAAGACTGACATACCAATGTCAAGTTTCTTGAAGATAGACAGAGATGAAGCAGGGAAGAAAATCGACCAAAAGTTATACAGGAGTATCATTGGTTCACTTCTTTATCTTATTGCATCCAAACCTGACATATTATTTAGTGTTTGCATATGCGCTAGGTTTCAATCAGATCCTAAGGAATCTCATTTAAGTGCTGCTAAACGTATCATTAAATATGTTGCTACTACTGTTAAGATTGGTCTATGGTATCCCAAAGAATGAGACTTTACTCTTCTTGGTTATTCAGACGTAGATCTTGCAGGTTGTAGAGTTGAAAGAAAAAGCACTTCAGGTACTTGTCAATTGCTTGGAAATAAGACAGTATCTTGGTTTTCAAGAAAACAAAGTATTGTGACTCTTTCAACAGTTGAAGCAGAATACGTAGCCCTTGGAAGTTGCTGTTCTCAAATACTGTGGATAAAACAACAACTACAAGACTTTGGCATTGAAGATTCTTGCACAGAGATCAAATGTGACAATACCAGCGCAATCAATCTTACAAAGAATCCTATCCTACATTCAAGAGCAAAACATATTGAGATTTGACATCATTTTATAAGAGATCATGTTCAGAACAAAGAAGTCTTGATACAATCCATAGACTCAAAGAATCAACTGGCAGACATCTTCACAAAGGCACTTGAGAAAAGCTTATTTGAGTATATTCGCTCAAAACTCAATATTTTATCTTTTGAAGAATGTTGAAGCTCAGACTCAGAATCTAAAGTCTGACAGAGTATCAGACTCAAAAGGTTGTAGACTGAGAATACCAATCGACACGACTGTAAGTTCATTTATTTACTTAAACTGTTATTTCGAAAATGTAAGATTGTCTGTTTATCTCTAATTGAGCTTATTAAGGCAATTAATTTTTTTTTTAAAAATGTGGTTATCGATTTATTAAGGCAGTTATTTTTTTAAAAGGAAATTCTTAATATTTCCAAATTGCGACGCTTGAGTTACCACGTATCAGTTATCTTTTATATACATCTTCTCATTCTTCGTTTTTACTTTACCCAGAAACCCTAGTTCAAAAGCTTTTCACTCCTCTGAATTTTCTCTCCTAAATTTCTACCTCTCAAGCTTTTGACTTTCTTGCGACACAAGTGTGAAAGTTTCTCCAAGAAAGCGACAATGTCTTTCCAAAGGAAATCCTCAAGGATAGCAAACAGGGGACCACAGGGCTCTGGTGAGGGGTCTACGCACTTCGATCTCACAGACTAAAGTGACTATCCAACAGAACAGACTCAACAATCTCAACAGCGCACCTCCTCAACTTGATCTCATGATCGTCGTCCTCAACATGCAGAAGAAGTTCTTGAAAATGTTGAACCTGTAAGATCACTCAAGCCTGCTTTTGTTTATAGGTTATACTCTGCGTTGAAGGAAGGAGGTTCTGCAATGACCTTCATTGATGAATTTTTGAAAGAAAAATGTTATAAAAATGAGACACACTTTCTCATTGTGATGGAGAGATCATGCGTTGTTCCTGTTGGAACGGCAGCAAAAGTCTTTGCAAACTTTCCTAGTGACCCTCGATTTGGTGCTGTAAATCAACCTGAAGGAAAGGATGATGATGAGAAAATGTTTTTACATTTTAAACCTTGGATGGGTGTGGCTGCAAACTTCGAGGAAAGAATGATGATCTGTTTCGATCAGAAGGACACATAAAGATGTATGAGAAACTGCTGAAGCGTGGGGTGATGAATCCACGAACGGTGGACTTTGATTTTCTGGATTTATTAAGCATCAATATGAGAGAGAAGTTTGAGAAACTTTAACTTCATAAGTTCTGTACTGAATGTGATGTGGCTTATTCTGAATTAACAACATATTTTTATTCTAATCTCAGTTTCCTTGATGCGAATAGCTTTTAATTTAGTGTGAGAGATAGAGAATATGTTGTTGATACGGACACTCTGGTAGATGTAATTGGTGTGGAAAGATGTGTTTTCCAATCAATTTCTGTGTCTGTAAGTCATGAAACTCTAGAACTTGTGAGAGACCGAATTGCTGAAGGTCGTCTCTCCTACTCCAGGATGAATGCAACAAACACTATGCTTCACAAGATAGTGATCAACTGTCTTAGACCGAAATCAACATCAAAGACAGATGTATCCATCTCAAAGGCTAAGTTGATGTATGCAATCAAGATTGGTCTTAACTTTTCTCTGTCACACACTATCATGTTTCACATGTACAGGTCCATGGCAAAGGACAAGGGAAAACTCCCTTATGCTGCTCTCATCACTCGTCTTTTCAGACACTTGAACATTCAGCCTCCTCACATTCTCTCTGTGAAGACTATTGATCAAATGGTCATCGGACTGAGGATGATAACAAAGATGCGTCTGAAAGAACTCAGCAAGAAGCTGGAGCAGTTCAAGGAGAAGACTCCTGTTAAATCTAGACCAGACCCTTCTGCGGCCAAGAGAAAAGGAAAGGAACCGGTGACTGGTCCTATCAAGAAGAGGAGGGCAATCATCATGGAGGATGAAGATGATGAGGATGATTTGCCTATCTCTGCTCTTGTTTCTCAGGTTTCTGCACCTGTTTCAGTTGTTCCAGAACAACATTTTGCAGAAGACACTGAGAAAGGACTCCAGGGAAAGGGATCCTTACAAGAAGAAGAAGAGAAAGAAGAAGAGAAAGAGAAAAAAGAAGAAGAGGAAGAAGAAAAAGAAGAACAAGATGAAGAGGAAGAACCAGCAAAAATAGATTCTCCAAAAGAAAAAGAGTATCAAAGACATCCTGTCACTGAGGAAACTCCTTAGAAAGAAGAGTACTTCTCCCCTTCAGAAGACATTGAAACATGGGGAGATGTTCAAAGAGAATGTACTCCTCTTCTATTGACTTTTAACAGTGCAGGTGTTAGTCGATCGCCTCCTGATGCAGAAGATGTTCATGCTGCTCATTTTCTTGAGGGAGGGGCATCATCTCCAAATATTGATCTCCCTGCTGATATTCACGCTGACTTGACTTCACCATCAGACCGAGTTGACGCAAGCATATAGACTGACAATTCATGAGGTTTTGGAAGGTTGCTTGACATCATCTTAGAGCTCAAAGGCCAAATCTATGCTATGGGGTATGAATTTCAGACTCTACAGAATGAGAATCATGCCATGTTCATCACCATGCATGATCAGCTTAAAGAGGTTCAGCGTCAGGTTCAGACCACTGCAAAAGGAACTGCTCTTGCTCAACTACAGGAAGATCTGAGGAAGCTAGAAGGAACTGTCAAGTCTATGGAGGACTTTCAACTTGTTCGCATTCCTCGTGCTCCTTGATTTCTTTTTAATGCTGACAAAAAGGGGGAGAAGACTTTGCGGATTTCAAGCAAATTTCAAGACTCTAACCTCAAACCAAATCTTCACTTTTAAACACACACACACACACACACACACACATATATATATATATATATATATATATATATATATATATATATATATTTGATTTGTTATGATTGTGATTGATATTTTGACTTTACCTTGAGTTTTTTGAATGTGTGCCCATTATTGCATTACTTTAAGCTATTAAATTATATAAAGATAGTAATGTCTGCACATGACTAATGAGGTTTGTGTGGATGCAGATCTGTGTACATGGTAAGTCTGTGTACAGGACATCTGTGTACAGGATAACTTCTACTATTTTTATTCTAATCTTTTATGAGACATCAATGCTTGCTTAAAAGTTGTATTGCAGGGCAATAATATTCAAATCTGCAGAAAAGTTTTGTCACAATAAAAAATGGGGAGATTGTTGGATAAATTCTCTTCAGGTATTTTGAAGTTGTCAAAACATTTTCCTTAGTCTAGTCTGAAGACTTATAGACTCTACTGGCAAAGTCTGAAGATCAAAGTCTGAAGCTAGCAAGACTCATGTTTCAAAGTCTACCCTCATGGACAGTTTCCAGACCAACAAGATAAAAACTTTATTCTGATCTAATATGGTTCTTACTCCAAACGGCTGGGGAATATCTTTCTACTGGATTTAGCACTAGAAGATCTTATTTTTGTATTCGAATATGTATAGATTCTCTAAAGATTTCGCAACTTATATTTGGAAGGATCTACTTATGAAAATCAAGATCCTGATTGTATGGGCGAGTAGGATTGATGGGCTATCAACACTTACCTTAAAGAGCTCGAGATCTCTCTAATTGATTCTGTCCAACGGGTTGATTGGAAAAACTTCTTTGGAATGTGCCAACGGTAATGAAGGCATGAAGAAGTATATAAGAGAAATGCTCCAGTTGTTGAAGGGTGTCGGATAGAAGAATTCCAAAGTCTGAATATCATTTTCTATTTTGTGATCTTATTTTTCGAGCGTTATATGTAATCAAAAGAGAGATCATATTGTGGTGAGACCTTGAGGAAGTGTAGTAGAGCTTCTACACTGTGGACTCAAGAGCGTGAGATTGTAATCACTCTTTTTTATTCTTAGTGAAATCCAGCCAGAATGGCTGTCCGTGCGGGAGAGTGGACGTATGTTTGGTCTAAGCCGAACCACTATAAATCTGGAGTCTTGATTCTCTATCCCTAATCCTTTTATCTTTCATTACTTTCATTTGCTGCGATTGTTGGTTTTAATTCTTTAATCTCTCATTCGGATTAAATTGTTGAAATTTCTTTAATCACCTATTCACCCTCTTCTAGGTGCTAATTCTAGTCCTAACATTTTTCTCCCCAAACAAACAAGCATGTATCTTGGTTTAACTGTAGCATATCTTTAACTACTGCTGCGAATTGCTTATAACTCTTGGATTTTGGGAAATATACTAATAGAGGAGTTGGTCTTTGTTTATGTCTCTCGTCTGCCATCACCTGGATTAGAGTTTCTAAATGATTGCTTGTCACTGGGTTTAGGATTTGGTTGAATGATATTGACTACCCCTCATGGATTTGCTAATTCTCATTTTAATCTTCGTTTCTTCTTTCGACGAAACGTGTTGATCCAATATTTGGATAGATTGATAGGCTCATTTATGGCAGTTGGAAAATGTTGTTTTTCTCTATTTGGAAAGAGTTGTCTCAAGTTGCAATTGCAGTAAGGATTTCTGGTCAAACTGAATGATATCTGCATTGCAGCAGGTTACGTGTAATCATGTTCAGAGTCTTGGAATTTCGAATGATGGATTTGCAACGACCCATACAATGCGGAAAATGAATCTCATATGGGTGACTGTTCGCATGCACATTGAAATATACAAATACCCAGCTTGGTGAGTTTGGCTACTTTTATATTTCACGTCCGACATTGAATGACTTGCACACGGGTTTAGGATTGTCATTCATGCCCTGATAGTAGTACGTCATTTGTGTCAGGAGTGATGTGGTGGAAATAGAGACATGGTTTCATGGTGAAGGCAGGATCGGAACTAGAGGAGAGTGGATACTCAAGGACTACGCAAATCGTCAAGTTATTGGAAGAGCTACTAGGTAAACTCGTTCGTTTCTTTGAAGTGCGAGTTTGTATTAGGGATGCTGCTCTCTCTTGTCTGTTGCCCTGAGTTACCTACCACGTCCAGGAAGAGTTGAACTGGTTTTTCATATTTCGTTTCTTTTTACCAATGGAGTGAATGCCATCAGATGGTGGAGAAAATAATATTTCCCCTGCTTGGCAAAGGCTTTTTGTAGCGATCAATTAGCTTGTTGTCAATTACCTTGGGGCCGCAGGGCAACATTGCATCAGTTCTGCATTGTTCTATATCTATGTTTTTAAGACATTCATATTCAGGATACTTTTGAGATTAGCATGAAGGAACTGTATCTTTGACAGAAGTATTGGCGTTCCTATCTGTCTGATGCTATCTTGGGGTTTCTTGGTTGAGCCATAGGTTATAAATTCTTCTCTAAAACTTCAAGCAGAATCTTGGGGTTTTCTTGGGTGAGCCATAGGTTTATAAATTCTTCTCTAAAACTTCAACCAGAAGAGATAATTTACAGACATGTATATGGGATATGTAAGTGCGAGAATATTTGTTTATAGGCATATTTTCCCTTTATTAGATGTTGAAGCTCTACCTTATATAAGCTCCTTATGAAATAAATTTCCCCTGCAACGAAAGTTAAAAATGCATACTGTTGGTACTTTTTTTGGTTTTGATTATATGAACAATACATTGCTGACCGGTTCAACCATCTGATTTCTCAGCAAGCGGGTCATGATGAATCAAGAAACTAGAAGACTTCAGAAGGTCAACGATGATGTTCGTGATGAGTATATGATTTTCTGTCCACGAGAATCAAGGTGCATTTGTGTTCATATCATAGGCATAAACATCATCTTTGTTGAGTATAATCTATCATGCATTTCTTGAATTTGAGTATGATCACACTAGAAAATGCAGCATGCAATTCAACATCAGTATATTTGACGAAGGAGCTTATATCAGAAAGGGGCCTTTTGCCTTGCTAAAGTGATACCCAGATTAGGTTATAATGTAGGTGCAGGAGTGATAAAAACAATATAAGTATGTGCATGGACGTGTGAAACTTTGCTAGTTGGTTGGTGTTTTGACTCACCTCATTAGTCAGAAGTTTCTCCGAATTCAATGAACGTACCAGAAGTCGTCTACTGTGCTAGTTCTGAGGACTGTGGACCACTCTCAAAGAGTGGTATTATTACGAATTTGCAGAAGCATGGCATCGCGCGTTATGGATGCCAGGGACTATAATAGTGGCATTGCGATACCTAGCCAAGGATCTTCAGAATTTTTCTTAATTCTAAAAGTAATAATTCATTGGGGTTGTGTAATATATAATTATATGCTCGAGATTCTCGCATGCCTGGAGACATACCTCAGACAGAATTACCAATGATTGACCAGATTCCAAAACCACTTGGCCTTGCTTTCCTCCCAAAATCTTGGAAAAAATACAATATGAAAACGAAATGACTCTGCATAATAAAATGTAAGCCCCATGTTTGGCCCATGTAATTATGCCCCTGAGTCACTACAACTTTGTTTGATGGAGATTTTGTTATTCTATCTAATATACAGTAATGGTGGATGCTTTCCTTCAATTTTTGGGCGGATCGTTAATGAAGAGAGGGAGACACAAACACAAAGCGCTATATTTTCACTCACCTCAGATTACATAGCTTAAATAACATAGAGAGCTAACTTACTTAACACCCTAACCCTGGTTACCTTGTTTAAAGTGCCTAATGCACATTTACTAACTGTAAATATCTCATTTTTACTGTATATTCTTTGACGTGCACATTAAGGCTCCTGTTTATTTGATTTGCAGACTAGCGTTCCCAGAGGAGAACAATGGCAGCTTAAAAAAAATAGATAAGTTGGAAGACCCTGCTCAATACTAGAGTTAAGGCTTGCAGGCCTTCCTTCATATCCATTACGTTGGACGTGGCTTATACTTCTAATATGTCTGAGTCAAGTTTCTTCTTCTAATTGCATTTGTTTTGCTGTACCGATCTGGCTTTCAAGAGGAGTTGTGTTGAGAATTAAATCGTTTCGATCTGCATCTCGGTCGGGTTCCTCATCGTCATATCTGCCGCTTTGGGAAGTTGAAATGATAGGCTCACAGTTTTACTAAGGCTTGCCTTTCCTGTGAGAATAGCTTTTTCTTTGTTCCTGGTGTCACCATGGGCGCCACAAATTTTTTTTCAGAAACATTCTGTTTTTGTGCTGCTTTCCTTTAATTTGCCAAAAGGTGTCACGGAAGAAGAACAAGGATAGAGGCTTTGGCTTATCTAGGTCCGAGCGTGTATTTGGGTCGTACTTCGTGTTCGGCCTCACATAGCAAGAACCGTCACTGACTCTGTCTTCAGAAGTTTTTCTTGTCCCACTAACTTGTAGAGATGAAGAAATCAGCAGTTTTTGTTGAAATCTTCCTCAATCCGTCTCTCATGTTCTCTAAATCCTGCAATCAGCCTTCCTTTGAAATGCTTTCTATGTTGTCATTATGACAGAGCATGCCTCAAGAAATTATTGACTCCTACGAACTGCAAACAATCACGCTGGATTACAGGCGTGAGTGTCAGCATGACAATGTTGTCGATTCGCTCAGCAGTCATGAGCCAGGTGAGAACTTGGAGGCCATCTCGCAGCTCAATGGAACCAAAGGATTGGCTGCGTCTCCGGCCACAGTAGATTATCGCCAGTTTCTCCACTTACTCAGGTTGTCTGGTGACGGCCTAGAAATAAACCGTGGCCGCACCCAGTGGAGAAAGAAGCCTATGAGGTAACTCGTTTTTTATTGCACGTAAAAAGACCATTTGTATTTTGTATTTGCCATTCCTCGCGAGGATTTACTGCTCGCCAAATCTCGCTATTGCTTGCTTGTAGTTTTCCTTCTGCATAGAGAAATGTGATTGTTGTGCCAAGAAAAAAACGAGAGAAAGATATGTGTACTCTGCTAGTGTACTCTGCTATTCTTATCCGAGTTTGTAACCTATCTTACCGTGAGCATAAGGTTTGTAGTTCTTTATTTAAGAGGAGAATTATTAGAGGTAGCTCTTGGTGTTC
Organism: Eucalyptus pauciflora; assembly: GCA_007663325.1. Lineage (NCBI taxonomy): Eukaryota > Viridiplantae > Streptophyta > Magnoliopsida > Myrtales > Myrtaceae > Eucalyptus > Eucalyptus pauciflora. Next base: position 3,083,977 of record VMYD01000122.1, read on the forward strand.
TGTTTTCACGCGGTAAAGAGACGCGTGCTGAAATATTGAGTTTATTTATTTGAAATGTCACTGCTTGTGGAAAGCGTTCGAGTGAATTGAGGACGTGGTCGTCTTAAAGATAAAAATAATGTATCTTAATCATGTTCAAGTTCAAATCTTGTGTGGTCTTGTTTTGGATGACTTATGGAGTTACAATGGAGGCGTTGGGCCTGGTACCAGTCGAACGGTGCCTGAGGAGATAATACTTTTCGGTTTTAACTAGTGAAAATAAAATGCCGAATTCTGGACGAAACTATGTCGTTGATTGTACGACATTTTGAGGATAGAAAGCGTCCTTTTTTCGACTTCACAGACGAGGAATGTGTTATCACGCGAAAGGAGAAGATACATAACTATACTTGGTAAAGAATGATTCAAATTGCGAAATAGTTGCCATGTTTTTCTTCTAATTGTAAGATGAATGCATATAATATTATATCGCGCCTCTAGACAAATTTGATCAAGTTGGTGCATGTCGTAGCATATTTTTGATATTTTATTATGAGAAGGCATGTCCACAGAAAAAATGAAAATTCCCATCTCTCGTTATAGAAAAACCTTGCACATAACCCTGTGTACAAGAATGACATACCCAGTTAATATTATGTGGCGAGATAAAGATACCTTCCCATGGGGAGAAGTACACTATCAGTGCCATAAGTTGTGTACGGCACTCACTTTGGTGCCAAATCTGTTGGATCACTTAAGTGCCAAAAATTTTGAAAAACGCTCACTTTAGTGCCAACTCCGATCTGGTTGGTTGGAAATTCGACATGTCACTTTTTTATTAATTTTTGAAGCTGATGTGGCTCAGCGGAGAGTACAGTCAGCATTTAAACAACAAAACGACGCAATTTTGGTGTCTCTCCCCCAATTCAAAACCCTAAACCCTAAATTTGCCGGATAATCTCAGCCACTGCCACCCTCTTCATCCTCTTCTCCTCCCTTGCAGTCCTCTCCACCGCCGCCCATGGCATCGCCAAGCACCGCCACCTCCTCCACTACCTCGACGAATTCGGCGACCACGGCGAGCAAGTTGTTGTCGACCCCTCTGCCTCCTTCGAGAACCTGCGCCTCCACAACGCCTACGTCGCCCTCCAGGCCCTAAATCAGGCCATCCTCTCCGACCCCAACAACTTCACCGCCAACTGGGTCGGCCCCTGCGACTACTCCAACGTCTTCTGCTCCCCTGCCCCCAACGACCCCGGCGTCCGCACTGTCGCTAGCATTGACCTCAACCACGGCGACATCGCCAGGTACCTCCCTGAGGAGCTCGGCTTGCTCGCCGACCTCACGCTCTTCCACCTCAACTCTGCCTCCGCTGATGATGGGCTAGTCGCCGTCCTCGACGGCCCCCACGCTTGCCGACCGCAACTTTGACCCCGACCTCAACCTCGACGACAATCACTCGGCAGCCAAGTCGAAGACCGTGATCTTGCTCAAGTTTGAACCTCACGTCGCCGAGCAAGCTAGGTCGACGAGCGAGCGACGACGGCCGAGCGAGCTAGGTCGATGACCGACGAGGATCGGAACCCTAATTTCAATTTCCAATTAAAAAAAAATCCCAATACTAGTTGGGCGGCGTCATTTTTGTGAGGCCATCCACTTAGGATGACAAAACAACGTCGTTTTCTTAAGGAGGACGGAAAACGCCGTCGTGTCTCAAGCCATGTTGATTTTTTTTTTTAAATATACAAGCCACGTAATCATTTTGGCCGGAATCTCTCGCCGGTGGCACCAAAGTGATCATTTTTCCTCCAATTTGGCACTTAAGTAATCCGACGGAAACTTTTGGCACTAAAGTGAACACCGTATACAACTTATGGCACTCATAGTGTACTTCTCCCCTTCCCATGCATCATTGCCCGAGAACACCGCTGCTTGCACTGTGGCCGCATGGTTTAGTGGGGGAGCTTCGGCATTGCACTGTTCGCAAAAGCGAGTGCGGTGGTTGTTAGAATGTCCAAACAAAATGGTAAGCTTATAGGCAAAGGGAGATGACATGTACACAAAGGTTGCGTCTAAGAGTCCAAATTTGAGACCGGATAAGATAACAAAATATCATGTCTAGTGTTTGACAACGTCTTCTGGACCGGATAAACCCAAACATATAAGGATAAAATGTCAAATAAATCCGAGCTACGGAGTAGGATAGACTCGGATTGGATATTGGATAAAAAAAGTTTTAAAAATAACAATAATGTACTTTCAACAATGGAGTGATGGAATCCGACTTCGCTAGCCACCATGCAAGGACCACCGCGACAATAGCCTATTACTCTCGACCACCATGTAGGGCCACCACCGCAGTAGCCTATCACTCCCAACTACTGTGCAGTTGTCATTGTCTCCAACTAACGCTGATCGCCATCTCTATCTTGCCAATTATCCTACAATGATTGTCAAATTGAATCGCCTATCACTGATGAATGACCAAAATCAATGATTCACCCAAAGAGTCATCTTTGAAAAAGAAGAACAAAAAAAATCAAAAAGCGTGAACTTTTGGGCATTTCGTATGTTGGTCCTAAACGGTGTAAATATTGTAAAGGAAGCTTTGAATTTTTTATTTTCCTTGTTGCTTCTATTGATGTATAGAATTAGTTTAAATAGATACACATTTATATGATGAGATCAAAATTGATTCCTTATATCAAGGAAAAAATCCTCAAATTAAGAAAAGAATTTTAAATTCAAAATTTGAATTTGAGTTTAAAATTTTCAGGGAGGAAGAAGATATCAAGTTGCTTGATTTTATGACAATACGTTATCATCCCCCCATAAGCTGAGCACGGTCGGCTGAAATTGAACCTTGTTCTGCGAAAATTTGATGCGATTAGAACTCAAACTTTTTGTGAATATATCTACAATTTGATCTTTGCTTGAGATGAACTGAATAGTGAGAATCTTATGTCCAACTAGTTCCCGAACAGAGTGAAAATCAACAACGACGTGTTTTGCTCTTGAATGGAAAACAGGATTGTAGACGAGAAAGATTGCGAAAATGTTATCACACCATATGGTGGGTGGTGCAAAGAGTGGGCATTGCATTTCACATAACAAGCAGCATAGCCAAATTCATTCAGTTGCAGCGTGAGCTAAACACCATAACTCAGCTTTAGATGAAGAATGAAGAATGTGCCACGATGGCTTGTTTCTTAGCACTCCAAGAAATGGGGTTGAAACCGAAGAAAACACGGAACTCGCTAGTAGAGCGTCGATCAATGGGGTAGCCTGCCTAGTCAGCATCACGGTAAGTAGTGAGTTGGTGTTGGCTTGGATGAAAGTGAAGACTCCTATACAGAGCGGGATCCGACAATGGATGGCCATCACCTTGGGCAAGCTTTTGAGATATAGCGGGCATTGGGACTGGTTTACATCCGTCCATATTTGCACATTTCAAGACATCCATAATTGCCTTCAGAATTACATGTTATTTGAACAACAAGAAAATAAGAATGAGGTCCAAGGTCCTTCATGCGGAAATGATGCCCAAGATATGAGATTAAATGCTGCGACATTGAAGTATCATTGCCAGTGAATACAATATTATCAACGTACAAGAGGAGATTATAGTTATATGTCCTTGGTGGAAGATGAATAGTGATGGATTAGAGTTGAAGACAATTAATCCAAAATCATGGAATTTTAAATTAAACTTTTTCCACCAAGGGGCTTGACGAATACCATAAATGGATTTCTTAATATGACAGACTTGGCTAGTTTTGCCCGAATCAACATAGCCTAGTGGTTGGGAAATGAACATTGTTTCCTGCAAATTACCATGTAAAAATGCACATTCAACATCCAATTGTCAAAGTGGCCAATTGTGAGAGACCGCAAAAGATAAAATAATTCTCATGGTGGTAGGTTTCACCATAGGATTGAAGGTCTCAACAAAATCCACACCCGGCTACTGATGGAAACCCTTAGCAACAAGACAAGTCTTGTAGTGATTAATAGAGCCATCCGAATTTTGTTTAACTTGAAATACCCATTTGCAACCTACTATGTTCATAGTAGGATCATAAGAGACCAGACACCATGTTTGTTGCTATTGAAGAGAGGTAAACTCCCGATCCATAGCATGATGTCATCAAGGGTCCTTAACAGCTTGGGAGTAACATGTTGGTTCAAAGATATAATTGGCAGTAAGTGCAAGTGGAAATGGGTGAAGGGTATGAGAAAAGGCCTTTAGTTTAGTAATACCAAATTTCGACCTTGTTTGCATTGGGTGAGTGGAGAAATGAGGAACAAGTTGATTGTGAATAGGTGGAGGAAGGAGTTGGCCAGAGGTTTGGAAGGTAGGTTCGGTAATTGATGAAGAAGGCACTGGGTAGGTGTTGTTGGATGTGAAAACAACCTGTGAATTAGTGGAAGGACCACAATGAACATACTCGGTTTGAATTACTCCAAAGAAATCAAGACTATGAGGCAGAAGAAGTGAAGAATGAGTGGGAGTGATGTGGGAGTGAGGAAACTTAGTTTCATTAAAGACGATATGAAAAGAAATAGATACTCGATCGGATGAGGATCCATACAACGATACCATTTATGACTAGAGCTTTAGCCTATAAAACAACAGGGAGCCGATCAAAGTTACAATTTATTAGCATTGTAAGGTTAGAGCCATGGGAAGTAAAGAGAAACAAAGGTTCGCATAATCAGGACAGATCTGAAATAAAGATTGATATGGAGAACAAGTATGATGTTGAAGGATGGGCATATGGTTAATCAAGTAAACGGCTATGATGAAGGCTTCTAGCCAAAATTTAGAAGGCATATTAGCATGGGTCATCATAGGTAAACTAGTTTCGATAAAGTGGTGGTGCTTGCGCTCCGCAATACCATTTTGTTTTGGTGTGTGGGGGCAAGAATATTCATGTGTAATACCATGCAATTAAAGAAAATTGTTGAAGGTATTATTTTTAAATTTGCCACCACCATCCAAGTGAAATGTAGTGATGGTGTGCCACAAAAAAATTTCAACTTGCTTTTTATAACTAACAAAAATGTCATAAAAGTTATATTTTAATCTCATAGGAAATAACCATGAATATTTGGACAAATCATCAACAAAGAGAACATAATAGGAATAATTAGAGCAAGATAATGTGAGAGCAAGTCCCCATACATTATAATGTAATAATTCTAAAGAACGACTTGAGGTAGAATTAGACTTGGAAAAAGGTAACTTGTGACTCTTCACCTGACATGAAGAGCAAATGGGAGAGCCCGATTTATTAGAAATGGAAACAACTGAGGAAATGGCTCGTTGAATGTCATGAGAGGGGTGACCGAGACGAGCATGCCATTGGTCCATGGTAATGGAGGAACTGTAATAAGCCTTTGGAGCGGTGGATGATTATGGAGTACGAAGTGGGTACAAACCGTTCTCAACTAACCCTTGATATAAAATCCTCCTCGTGGCCTTGTCCTTAATACAAAAACCAGAGGCATCAAAGTTAAAGAGATAATTGTTATCTTGGAAAAGCAGTAAATAGAGAGTAAATGGTATGAGACTATGGGACAATAAAATATAGTTTGAGGTGAAGAAGGGAATGAGATGGTGGTGGAACCAACATATGCAATGGGCATACCGTGGCCATTACCTATTTCAACAGTGTCAATACCATCATAGACGGTTGAAATTTGGAGATTTTCGAGCTCTAAGGTGAGATGATGAGTGGCCCTAGTGTTGGTGTACCAAGTGTTGGGTGGGATAGAGGGATTGTCATCGCTGCAAGTTTTTTTAGTGGATGGCAACCTTGATGAGTGTAATTCATTCGATGATAACAATTGATGGCAATATGACCCATATGATTGCAAATCTCACATTGTGAATGAACAACCAAATTTTGAGATTTATGTTGACCTTAAGGTGATGGTTGTTGTTTCACCAATCTAGAAGAAGTGGAGGACTGCTGGCATGAAGGAAATGTACCACAAGATGGAGCATGACCACAACCCTGAGATAATTGATGTGGGTTGTTGGGCCTGAAAGGTTTAGAGGCCACCAATGCAATAAATTGAGTTGATCGCAGGCGGTGTATCTGCAATCAAGTAGAGATCCTCACAAATTAACAGTGTATGAAGTTGTTCAATAGATAGGGTTGATGTCCTCGCGCGAATACGAAGCAAGGAACAAAATTGTCGATATAATGGTGGCAGCCCATCGAGTATGTGAATAAGATCATCCTCACTTAAGGGGGAGCCATAGGCTGCTAGTTGGTAAAAAATAACCTTAAATTGCTGGAGATAATCATTCATAGATTGAGTGCCCTTCTTGAATCGAGTAAGTAGCCATTTAAGGGATATCACATGGGCAGGTGTTATAAAGGCATTTTTACTATTGAACAAATCCCATGCTTGCTTAGCAAAAGTAAGTCTGATGATATACGGAAGAGTGAAATCGCTTAATGTGGCATTGATCCCGGATAACAACAACTAGTCTTTTTCAAACTAAGTTGCATATGTGGGATCATCATATGATGGTGGAGGAATAGAGCCATCAACGTTTTACATGAAGCGATGACAAATGAAAATAGGTGTGAACAATGATTTTTAAAAGAGATAGTTTGAGGCATTTAGTTTGATTGGAGAGGGGGGGGTTGGGCGTTCGGGGTGACTTTTAATTTTGAGGCATTTTTAGTTTGATTGGAGAGAGGGGGGGGGGGTTGGGCGTTCGGGGTGACTTTTAATTTTGAGGCATTTAGTTTGATTGGAGAGGAGGGGGGGTTGAGCGTTGGGGGTGACTTTTAATTTTGG